>CM062251.1:14133916-15381692 GCA_031216285.1 Syzygium syzygioides | reverse complement strand
CGATATCTCTCTCTCTCCTCTCTCTCTCTCTCTATATATATAATAACATTCAAGACTCCTCTCACAAGGCAATTACTTCTTTTTTCGCATAAAATTAGGGAATAAATCGTAGAATTCCCAATGTGATATCCACCTTCTAACTTTTCTCTGGATCGCATATTCCTTTCCTTCTTTTTGCCATATTTTTCTTATTTTCTCCATATCTCAATATTCTGCATAAACAAGGAAATATTAAGTAAATAAAAGGAAATCCAAATATATTCTAGCAAATATTGCATTATTTATTGCCTAAAGTAGATAAAATAACTCTATTTTTATAAAGTTATCAGGAATCTATATCCGTTGCTGCTGCCTCTTTGTCTTCAGTATCCTGCTCAAGCTCGGGGTCAAGATAAAGTCCTAACTCATCATCGGGTCCTATCTCTATGTCCGACTCTACCTCCGCTTCCTTCCCATGGTCTTCATCAGAATCTAGATCCATATCATCTGGCTCGTCTTCTTCCTCAGCATCTTGGTCTTGATCTTCAGCTATCACTTGTGGCTCCTATGACTCCCCCTCTGTCACATCCCGATTTTTGGACCTGGGAAGCCACAGGTAAATTGTAATATCCTCAATTTCAATTCTTGGGAATTGGCTATGAGTTAAGTTTAGTGGTTTTTCAATCAGAACTAAATTGTTTTCTCTTGTTTTGAAAAACCTAGTTTTTGGATCCTTTGTACCCCTTCGTTTTGTTATTTTTGGAGAGACTTTTGTGATCCGAATTTCCAAACACTTTCTTCTTGAAAGTTGTTCCAAACATCTTAAAGTTGTACATACTTTAATTTGAGAATTTTTGGAGTTGATATGAGTGGTACGATGACCTGATTTTCGGACCGTGTGAAACTACCTAGAATGGGTATTTCGATGATGTTTATACCGTCTTTGTTTTCTATGAGCTTTTCTAGGCCGATTTTGGAAAAGTTTCCTTCACAAAAGTTGTTGAGAACATCCTTTTCTATAATGTGTACAAAGTTGAGAATTTTCTGAGATGATTTGGATGCTGGAAAAAGCTTAATTTTAGAAACAAGAATTTTGTTCCAACGAACTGTTTTTAGTCTGTATTTGAGCTACTAAAAATGGTGTTTACGGAGAGATTCCGAATTTGTGTTCTTCACAAGAAATGTTTGTTAAAGCTTTGTTTATGACATATCTAAATTTGAGAATTTTCGGAATCCATTTACTATATTTTCAAATCCGATTTCATGAACAGTACAAAGCAGTCCGATTTTGTTAGATTTCAAAGATTCAACATTTTTCTATACGAGAACGTTGAAATTTGGACTTGGTGTCTTCTGGTGATTTAAAGTACACGTTCTGAGCTTTCAAATGAGATATTTTATGCTTTGATTAGAGGTCATCCCAGGGGAAAATGAAATTAACCAAGTCAAGGATTAAATCTTTTTGTGGAAGTCATATTTATTGGTTCAAGCTTATCACCTTCATCATTGTTTTTGGCTTATGTTCTTAATGGCCACGTGAGGTAAGCAATGACCTCATGCCCCAAATGACCTAAGCCATGACTTAAGCCACACATGACATATGCCATGACTTCATACCCCAAACTTTGGCCCCAAGTTCTGTCTCTTTATAAATAGAAAGAAGGCCATTCGGCCAAGGGAGAGAGAGAGAGAGAGAGAGAGAGAGTAGCCGTGAGGGAGAGAGAGAGAGGACCAATGAGATTGAGATAAGTATTGACCCTTCGTCATTTTAGTTCATTAAGAGCATTTAATGACATTAAATACATGCTATGATGAGTCTTGACTTTGAGACCTTGTCATGATGGTCATCTATCTTCTTAGGCAAGCTTGGATTAGCAACTTGATGAGCAAGTTTGAAGTTCTATAAATAGAGGAAGCCTCCCTTCTCTCTCACGCCATTTCTTCTCCATTCTCACGCCACTCTCTCCTCATCCTCACGCCAACTTCATCATCCTCTCCCTTTTCTTTTGTTTCTTGGCCCAAGAGATTCACGCTCAAAACAATCCCGAACCGGCCTGTGTCTCTTCTCGTTCCTACCTAAGAGCCACGGTTTGGCCTTCGTAGGTCTAGATTTGCTCGGCCAAGCAAGAAGGAAGCAAGGAGAAAGCTCGAAATTTCCCAAGCTCACCCGTCTCGAACTCTGTTCTCTAGTTTTATTTGTCGTTGAGTAAGTGAATTCCTTAATATCGGGAAAGGATGTTGAAATGCGTTGTGACGTGGTTTGCTTGGACCGTTTCTCGGTCATTTGGTTGGTCGTGGTTGGTTCATTTCTCAATTTGATCATGTTTCCTGTTTGTTGTTGATTTGAGATAGAACCGAGCCTTGGTTGGTAAAGTGTACATGGCATGGCCATGCGTGATGTTTTCTTGTTTGAACTTTGCTATTGATCTGCCATCGATTCGGGTGCGGTAAGGGCCGACTTATGTTAACGACGATTGATATATCCTCACTTGATATTAGTGTTTTCACTTGCTGAGTCTCCCTGACTCATCCCCCGTTTTTCCCTCTCAAGTCCATAGGATGGTCGAACGGATGGCAGCGACAGGGAGAGTTTAAGCCATGTTGGAGTTCGAGGAAAGTTAGGAGCTGTAAATCCGAAGTAGTGGGCTTAGGATACCCAAGCCACTTGTTATTGTTGTATAAATGGCTAAAATCGGCTAAGTTGGCTTGTAAAATATGTTTACGTGTCCTGTAAATACAAGGTTTGCTCATGATGCTGCTTGTTTTATTTTCGCTGTGTGTTGATTGTGATTGTCTTGAAATTATGCTTCCGCTTGTGTTTAAAGAAAGATAATAATGAACAGGACGTGACGTTAATGACCCCGAGGTAGGGGCGTTACACCCTCCATAGGCTCATCAATGCCATCTACATCGTAAACATCCTGAGGATTGATCACCTTGCCATTTGCATATATTGGTTCCATTAATCCATCTTAACTAATTGACACATCAAAAGTCCTAAGGGGTCGCCCTAGGTTTCCGTCGGCATCCCTCAAGCACCATGCCACATATTCCTGAGTCTGATGGAAATATTCATCCATGTTTGCAAACACCACCGATTGGTATCTTACATACGATTCTCCATTTCCTACGGGATATGTACTTATATACTGATGTATCTGTACAGGTATTCCAAAAAGCGGTGGATTCGGCATTCTTATGGCCGGGGGTTTGAAAAGGTGGGTTATTACAACTGTGAGACAAATCTCAATGAGTATTGTTATATCTTCAATTTCAGTCCCTGGGAAATGTCTGTGGTTTAAGTTTGATAGTTTTCCAATCAGAACTAGATATTTTACTCTTGTTTTTGGAAAACCCAATTTCGGATCCTTTGTACCTCTTTATTTTTTTATTTTTGGGAAGACTTTCATGATCCGAATTTCTAAACACTTTCTTCTTGAAAGTTGTTCCAAACATCTTGAAGTTTTACATACTTTAATTTGAGAGTTTTTGGAGTTGATATGAGTGGTACGATGGCCTGATTTTTGGACCGTGTGAAACTACCCATAATGGGTATTTCGATGATGTTTACACTGTCTTTATTTTCTACAAGCTTTTCTGGGCCGAGTTTGGAAATGTTTCCTTCATGAAAGTTGTTGAGAACTTCCTTTTCTATAACGTGTGTAAATTTGGGAATTTTCTGAGATGATTTGGATTTTGGACAGAGCTTATTTTAAGAAGTAAATATTCTGTTCCAGCGAACTGTTTTTGAGTGACTGAAAATGGTGTTTACGGAAAGATTCCGAATTTGTGTTCTTCACGAGAAATTTTTGTTAAGGTCTTGTTTATGACATATCCGAATTTGAGAATTTTCAGAGTTCATTTACTATATTTTCAAGTCCGATTTCGTGAACAGTGCAAAGCTGTTCGGTTTTGTCAAATTTCAAAGATTTATCAATTATTATATGAAAAATGTGGGAATCTTGACTTGTTGTCTTTTGGTGATATTTAAGGACATTCCCATGCTGAATCTTGGGTTGAATGAGATTTTTAGACGTATTTTGTTATGGAAAACCCTTGGGAAAAGTTTGAGATTTATTATAATGCGGGGTTCGTTTTGGACGTTATGTGCATATTTTCGTGAGATTCGTTTTGTCCGAACAAATTGGGATCGAATTCAACCAATTAAAGAAAGCCCTAGAAAGTTTGACTAGGTCAAACCTTATCTATATCATCATTACCTTCATTTATTCCCTGGTCTTCTTTTTCAACAACCATTTATGAAGCCATTATGAGCCTTGGTCATCAAGAATTGACCAAGGGAGAGGGAGAGGAAGCCACGACAGCTTGGGGAAGAGAGAGAGACCCACGGCCAATGAGTGAGGAGAGAGAAAGGGAGAAATAATTGGCCATTTCATCATTAGTTTTGACTTTTGAGACTTAGTCCATTAATGAAATGATGATGCGCGCGCTTACCTTATACTCTGATGATGCGTGCGCTTACCTCACACCCCTACGTGACACGTGCGCTTACCTCGTTGACTTCCTAGCCAAGCCAATTCCTCTATAAATAGAAGCCATTAGGGAGTTTTGGCTCAATTTTTCCACGTGCACCAACTGGCCAAGAAATAGAGAGAAAGAGAAGAAGCCGAGAGCCAAGAGAGAGAAAGAAAAGCTATTACCAAGAGTTGTTCAAAACTGAGACCGTCGCCTTTCCGCCCGTTCTCTACTCTTTAGTTCTTGTTTTATCAAGAGTAAGTGAGATTTTACTACCGGGAAATGACGTTAAAATACATTGTATCACGAGCTTTCCCCGTTCTCGGTTCTTGGTGTCCCGATGTTGTGTTATCTATAACAAGTTTACCTTGTTTCGTGTTTTTGCATGTATCTAACACGAATTAGAAATCGAGGCGTGACACATGAGGTAAACCGTGACTTAGTCATGCCTGTAATCCTTGTTTTATGCTTGTTATGTCCGTCGTTGTTTGATCAGCACGGAAGCCAGTGTGGTAAGAAATGTTTCGTGTTGTAATGACGATTGATATGTCATCACCTGTTAGTAAAATTTTACTTGCCGAGTCTCCCCGACTCATCCCCCGTTGTTTCCCTTTTTTTCAAGTACGTAGAGATGGCATCTCCCTCAGCCCGCGTTGGCAACCCTGTGAAACCGAGAGCCGAAGTGCTCACCATGATAAATGTCAGAGAAGATCGCGCCTACCGCCAAATCACGACGCTTGTGATGTTCAATGAGGGCCTAACGGACTTGGTGCCTCAGGGCAAGCCGGTTCCGGGATAAAGCCATAGGTGGGATGTGAGATGGCCAGGCGGACGGGACCGGGGTGGAGGTGAAGAAGCGAGGAGCGAGAAGTCATAGTGGGGATAGGAAAGTTCAAGCCACGTCGGCCTGTAATTAGAAAAGTCTTTGGAATAGGATTGTAGAATATGTGTGATGTTTGCCATGACCCAAGAGAAGAGCTTGTTTAAATATGTTTGTATGTTTCGTAAACATAAAGTTGCTCATAATGCTTGTCTTATTTCCGCTGGTTGTTCTTTTGTTGTGATTGTCCCGAGTATGCTTCGGCTTGTGTGCAAAAAAAGATAATAATGAACGGGACGTCACACGAATAACCTCGAGGTCGGGATGTTACAAGTATAACCCCTAAACCTAGGCTAGGCTAACATGCAACCTTCTGATAGGCAAAACAACATAATATAGAAACCATAACCTGGACCCTCGGGCCCAAATAGAATATAAAAAAAAAATTACCCTACAGGTTAGGCAGTTCATTAAAATTCTCAAGATACATGCGTTAATACAATGGTCACACATGCACCACACACACATGCTCATGTTCACAGTGTTCATCTCGCATGTCGGGTCATGCATTCTATGCATGTGATTTTAATGTTATGTCATGCTCTCATTTCGGTTCACCCAGCACACTGTCTTAATTATTTATTACGACTCGAGTTAACACAATTCACGGCCCGGTGCGTCTAGCCTGCTTCAAAGTGCATGAGGCGCAACACCGATCTAGCCCCAGTGTTTCTAGCCTGCTTCAAAGTGCATGAGGCGCAACACTGATCTCCCCATGAACCAAAGCCCACGTAAAACGCATTAGGATGGTCGTCTTTCGGAAGAACCGGGCATCATCTTGCTTCAAAGTGCATGAGGACGGCATACCCCGCGTAACATGCATCAGGGCGAATTGTGATCACACATACACACATTGCTAATTATTATCTGAACCCCGCGTAAAACGCATCAGTGTATAATTAAGTGATCACATGCTCATGGCAGGCACGCATTCTCGCACAAATTCATCACACGCCTCATTCTCGGCATTCGAAATGTGTGGCCATGCAATGCAGTACAATAAACCATGAGCGACATCCAGTCAAATTCATGCCATCAATTGGCCAATCACACTCTGCATTGGGCGGCCACTTAGTCACATGACATGGCATTATTCAATTTCCCACAATTGGGCACAGCAATTAACAAGACATCCAGCCCGGGCATACCCGACAGTCCAGTCACCTAATCCTCAACTAATCCATGCTCGCCCAATAAATTACCAATATTATTCTAATAATATACCTTACCAAATAGTACTATAATTTTTCCCAATATACACTGACAGTACTCAACCCAGTCTAGAAAATGCACTATCAGTCTTAATCCGGGTTTAGGAAATACACTCACTTAATTCTAGATCACGACGACGTGAAACGAGTGACCGATTGCTGGCGAACGGCGAAATCAGTGGCAGCGTTTCAGAGGTGGCGACGGCGACGGCGGTACGGACGGGCGTATGGCCCCCATACGGACGCTGTACAGAACCGTACGGACATTGTACAAAAAATACGCGCGACGTACGGACGTCTGGTGGGTCACGGCAGCAGTGGCTCAGCCGATCGAGCTCCAGCGCGGCGACAGCTCACTCCGGCGGTCCTTTAGCCGGACGGGAAAGAGAGAGAGAAAGAGAGAAGAGAACCGGGGCGAGGGTGGTGATGCTGGTGGATGGTGGTTGGACAGCAGTTGCAGCGGCGGTGGCCGGTGACCAGCAGCTTCGGCAGTGGCGACTGGCGTGGCTTCGGCAAGGATGGCCAAGAGAGAGAGGAAGAGGGAGCACGGCGGAGGAGGGGGTTGCTCGGTGGTGTTCTGTCCGAATGAGGGAGAGAGGAGAGAGAGTCTGGTCCAAGGGTGGTCAAACATTGAGGCTTGAGGGGCCACGTGTCGCCGATTCGGGCCATTTGACCAAAATGCCCATAATCTAACGGTCCTAATTCAACCCTATCCAATAATTGAGGGGTAAAAGGGTAATTGAGCCAATAATTGAGCTGATAAACCCTTAATAATTATTTCAAAAATTTCCAAAATTCGGAACTCAAAAATAGCCTAGGGGCAAAACGGTCATTTTTCCGGTCCCGGGGCAAAATTTCAATTTTTGGCTATGCTAACGCCAAATGAGTGTGGCCAACATAATATGGTATTGGAATCGTGAAAATACTTTCATAAGCCCTTGAAAATCGATTGCCAAGCTCTGGGAATAAAATACTATTATTTTTAACTTCCGAGCCAAAATTTCAATTTTTGATCGAAACCACTCTAAATATGCGTGGCCACCATGACATTAGTTTTGAAAAATAATCGCATACGGCTTCAAAATTCAAGTCGGTGTCCCGAGGGGCAAAATCGTAATTTTTCACTCCGATCGAAATTCCAAGTTTCAATCATACTAACTCAAAATATGCATAGCCAACATAATATGACGTCAGATTCCCAAAAATAGTTTCTTAAGCCGTCGAAAATCGACATCGAAATCCGAGACCAATTTCGTGATCATAACTCACTCGATTTCAAATTTCAGGGTCTCTCACTAACGGGCGACTGTTTAGAGGTTACGCGTATCGACCTAGGGTTATCCGAGTCATAACGGTCCTGATCATTGAGAGAATGAGAAATTATCACTAGTCCCAAAGGTCACGATCGTTCAATTTAAGTTCAGGACTGGTTGGCCACGTGCACTCTCGGTCATGTAGAATCACCTACGATCCGATTGTACATCGTTGGCCTTGGCTAAACCAAATCCGTTACCTCTCCTAAGATCGACCCACATTGGTTCATAATATTATTTCATCATTTCTCGTGATCAATGTCCGCTTCGCAATCAGGTCCTTGGTTCACGTATTACTTCCTAATTAGCCATACTCTATTGGTTAGTATCCCGAGAGTGATCAGCTTTGGACGAGACTTACTAAAATGCAGCGCGAAATAATGTCAATTATATTGTTCCCGGAATTACATCGAAATTCGGGCTGTTACACCACTTCTCTCATGACTTAATCATATGTGTAATTTTTGTTTACTTTTTTATTCTTTTGCAATATTTAGTAATTTTATATTGTATCTTTTCAGGTTCTCCCAAAAAAGTAGCGTGCTTGTTTTTTTTTTCAGTAAGCTGATTGACAGTGCATGGATTCTCCTTGATTTTCATATAAAACTTTATCTTGTCCTTTGGCTTCTTGAGAGTTCACTTTCTCCCTCCCCCCTCAAAAGTCAAAATCCACATGTAGTGGACAAGATATAATAACTCAGGATAGGATAATTTATATCATATTCGGGCATTTGGGAGAACATTGGATTCAGATATGTCTAGATATGATCTGGATAAAAATACGGTTTCATAACACGAAAAACTTTAAATTGGTATACCTGTGACAAATTTATCCCAAGTTAATTTTTTTACCACTAAAAATCCTAAATTATTACATTTGTGACAAATTTATCTTTCGTTAGTTTCTGTTAAATTTTACTGTCACATTTCTGAGTTAAATGACACGTGGCAATTAACGGATATACCGATTTAGGATTTTACCCTCCCGTTTGTCACAAATGTAGCAGTTTGTGGTTTTTCGTGATATTAATTTACTTCAACATAGAGTAAATTTATTACAAATATACTAGTTTGGAGTTTTTTGTAGTCAAAAAATCAGTTTGAAGTAAATTTGTTACAAGTGTACAGTTTGGGGTTTTTGGTGGTCAAAAGATTAGTTTATGGTAAATTTATTATAGATATACCAGATTAGGATTTTTCGTGATACCAACCCTAAAAATATCCCACCTAAGTGATGGGATAAAGCCGGATAAGATATCTAATATGGAAAAACTGAGATAAAAAAAGATAAAAACTGGAAAAAATCCTATGGACTCACTTCACTACTCTCTGCTCAACATCGTCCTTGTCCGGTCTGTACATCTCAGTTGATCTCTCTTCTCGCCATCGACTTGCCACCACCGCCCTCGACCCCAAATGCCATCACCTTAGATCGTTGCTTCCAGCTCTGTCACGAGCGACCATCCAAAGAGTTGACTTCCTCCAACAAGTTTTAGTTTTCTTTTTTTTTTTGGCAGAAGGCCCCATTCTATTTGGGAATATTTTCAGTACCTATCATCGTAAGTTTCAGTGAATACTGCTCTTGTTTTAAATCATGCTCTTCTTTTCCTTCAATCTGAATAAAAGGATGGCGGTGATGGGTTAAATTGATGGGCTCACCAAGGAGGGTTCGTCTTTACGACCCATTTAATTTGGTAAAGATTGAAGGGGTTGTTTATCAAAATCTAGTTTTGTTTGTTGGGCTTTCCTGGATCTACGTCTCGTACTTGTTTAGTACTCTCCGTTATCAACAAGTCATGAGGTAACGAAGTTGTGAGTTTTATATTTTTCCTTTGATTTTCAATTTTGGGTAATAGTCTATTTAACTCAATTTCGAAGAAGAATATCACAGAGGAAACATAGGATGTGAGTTCAGCTGTAGAGGACTCAAGTATTGATTCAAAAGGTGGCCAACGAAGAAGGTAGATTGAGCAACCAAAACGAGAAAATAAAGACCTGTAGCAGCGCACATCAAATGTGGAATCGTTAAGCTCCCATCATTGTTGGAGGATGAAGATGTGGATGATATGTGGTGTCTCATCTCCCTTCACCATCGACCATGAGAGAGACCGAGAGAGATGAGTCGAGTGAGATTGCCCATGTATTTCAAACTTTGATTTAGATAATATTTATCTGAATTCATGTTATATCAGGATATCCCAAAACATTGCATATGATATTTTTTTGGGTTAGTCTGCATAGGATATTTCAAATTTTATCCTATCTTATTCTATCCATTTGTTGACACAAAAAATAATCAGGATGTCAACAGCAAGAGAAATTACATGAAAACTAAAGAAATACATAAATTAGAAACCAGAAATGAAATAACCACATGTGTATTATGTGAGTTATGTGTGGGAAAACGCATATCTATCGATAAGGGAATAATGTGTACTTGAACATGCCATGTGTCTAGTTATCGAAGTATAATGACAGACAACTGGTAGACGCCAATAGTGATGCCAGCGGGAAATGTTAATATTTGAAACTTGAGATAGCCCAAATTTAGGAGGGAACAATTATCGCCTATCGACTTGGTCATGAAGTTTATCGACAGGAGTGGAAAGTTTTGCACATGATGAAGACGGTTATACAAGGTCGTGGGTAATTCAAGACTACAGAAATGAGCTAGCAGAAGGCGCCCCCCCCCCCTCCCCAAAAAAAAAAAAAACACAATCAAAATGTCATCCTTATGGTTTAGTTCGGTGTTAGTGTACAACATGTCATCGATGAGGTTAAAATGCAATAACCTGTTATAAATCAATACTACCGTCAATTAGCATATGGTGGAATTAGTTTGAATCAATTGTGCTACTGCTTGGGCTTAACGTCGATAAGATATTGGCATGGTTCAAGTTTGTTTTATTTTGATTAAAGTAATTGGATTCATTTTTCTCGCCTAGATATCTCTTGTTCGAAGTCACTATTGAACTTGGTCTTTTCGCATAAAAACCGAAGAACGATGCTTGGTGAATTATATTTCATTGTGGTAGTAACTCTAGGGAGGCGAAACATAATTTTGGCATGCACTGGTGGGACCATTGTGGTTGGTTTGAGGCGTTATAATGGCACGAACTAGGAGCTGGAGCCAACTTGATCACAACAATGTTGCGAGCAACAATTCACCTCCAAACCCTGTTGCCGAGAGAGTGGCATACGTGGAATCGTTAAATGTGCAACCAATAGTAGATGAGGGACAAATTGGGGAGGTAGATATACCCAGATGTCTCATTGATGAACAGAGAAGGCAATTAGAATCAAATCCGGTCACAACTGCTACATTGAGAAGGATCATTAAAGAACAACACAATGACTTCGCTAATTTATTCAGTAGATGTGTAGTGGACACTCTCTAGCCACTGATTATCAACACTATCCATGAGATTGCAAATAAGCAAGGGTCATCAACCAATTCAACCCAAATGTAGCCTAATCCTGTATTTTTACCAAGTTCTGCTAGAAATGTGCGTCAATCCAACAATATAACACCCAATTTTTGAACTGCAGGGTATGTTGTACCTCCAACACCGTTGAGAGTCCTGCAGAGAGGTGAGGGTGTAACTTGTAACAGTCTGAATTTTCGATCCTTTTACCGGGATTTAAGAAATGAAATTGATTAATGCACTATAGTAAGATCTTACCCGGGACCCGCGCATTCTCGGGATGCTAACCTTAGGGGTAAGGCCAATACGGGATTGAGTTCGCACGATCAAAGAACTTGACCTTGGTTCGATCTTCGATCATATGGATTGACGAGGGAATGTTTTGAGCCAACCGAGACCGATCTATTTGATTGATCGTGTCCGAAGGGCACTAGTGACAGACCCTCGCAATTATATGACAATCGAGGTCGCCTTGGTTCGAGCAAACTTAAACGTGAATTGACTTAGTGTCGGTCACGGCTCGAGAGCGCGTAATCCGAATGAGCCACCCGTTAGCCAGAGATAAGCTAAAGTCGCGATTAGTCAATTTTAGTCATTTCTTGGAATTCGGGCCCGGGAATCGAGAATTTTGAAAGTGACAATTTTGAGCGGACGATGACGTTTTTGGCTTGGCCAACCTTGGGGCCACCCATTTCTGCAAAAAAATGGATTTCGGTCCGAGGCCGGAAAAATTACTATTTTGCCCCTGTGGGTACCGGGGCTGGATTCGGAGGCCGTTTGAGGTTATTTTTCGCGGCCAGGGTCATTTTGGAGTGGCCACGCACATTTAGAGTGGTTTTGGACAAAAACGGGAATTTCGACAAAAATTGGAAAAATAATATTATTTTATTCCCGGAACTTCGCAGTCGATTTTCGAGGACTTAGAAAGTGAATTTCGCGATTCCGACACCATATTAGGTTGGCCACGCATATATGGGACGCGTATGTGCGAAAATTGGAATTTCACCCCCGGGACCGGAAAATTACCATTTTGCCCCTAGGCCATTTTTGATTAATTTCGAATTTTGGGCTTAATTTTGGAATTAACCAAGGTTAGTTAAGGCTAAACCAGGTCTGGTCAACCATGGTTTAAGGAGAAATGACCAAAATGCCCTTGAATTATTGGATTTGGATGAATTTGGGCCATTAGATTAGGGGCAAAAGTGTCAAATAGCCCTAGATCTTGACACTTGTACTCCACTTAGACCAATGTCGACCCATTTGACCAGATATGTTTCTCTCTCCAGCAGAACCATCGGCATTTTCCCATTTTCTCTTCTTCTTCTCTTCCGTTTTCTATTTTTCAGTACCGGTTCTGCAATTTTCGGTACTGTTCAAGCCGGAACAGTATCGACCGGAGCTGTCCCCGGCAAGCCAGCACCACCAGCAACCCTTTCCCCCTCTGTCCAGACACCACAGAACCAAAACAGAACCAAAACCAGCATTTTCTCTCATTTTTCTCTCTCCCGGGTCTGCAAATAGTAACGCCGGAGCTTCGCCGGAGCTCCGATCGCCGCGCCGTTAGCACCGGGACGTCTAGCGCCTTCATATGTCGCCGTCCATCCCAGTCCGTACAGTGTCTGTACGGATTTTTACTGTTCACGTCAGTACGGATTACTGTTCATCTGTTGGAAAAACATCTCGGCCGTCGTCGGCGCCTCGCCAGCCGCCGTCCCAACCCTGTCCGTACAGAAAATTACTATTCATCCAGGTTACTGTTCATCTCGGTACTGTTCACTGCCGGTCCGTACGTTGCCGGCAACGCCGCTGCCGCTGTTTCAGCCCATTCCAGCCCCGTTCTATCTTGCTTTTCAGGGTAAGTGTTTTCCCCAAATGTCATTTAGGACCTCGGGTATTTCTAGGCTCGTTTAGGACCCGGTTTAGACGAATTTGTGAATATTTTGTGACTGATTTGGTGGTTGTTTATGACTGAATTAGGGGCTGAATAATTAATGGTTATGGACTGATTGGCGAGGGAAATTTGAGGTTTAGGAGGTTTGGTTAGGACTATGATATTGAGGATCGATCAGGGTTGAATGGTGTGATTAATTGAAATTGTATTGGCTTGATTGGGTTTGTTGAATTAATTGTTTTGTGTACTGTGGTTGGTTGGTTCTGAATTGTGCATTGGACTGAATGGAATGCGTGGTGTACCGTGTGTGTGGCCGTGAGGTGTGGTGGCGTGTAAATGTGTTTGTGCATTGAATTCGTGTGATAAGTGTATGTGGGTCGTGGAATGTGATCGTGTGATGAGAATATGTGCATTTGTGATGTGTATGGGAGGTGTGAGATTGTGTGTGATAGCGTGTTTGAATGGCCGTGTGGTACGTGTGGAATGAGTGGAACGAAGGAACGGATGTGTAGGATTGATTGGCAAAGTGGATCCGTCCTGAGGCGTGTACGTTTACGCGGGACGATGCCGTCCCTGACGAGGTGACGATGCCCGGCCTGACGAGGTGTCGATGCCTGACGTGGTCAGAAGACCGATGGCTTGATGCGTTTTACGCGGGCGCGGTAGAAGGAAAGTGTGTGTAGGATTCTGTCCTGAGGCGTGTACGTTTACGCGGGACGATGCCGTCTCTGACGAGGTGACGATGCCCGGCCCAACGGGGTGACGATGCCTGACGAGGTCAGAAGACCGTTGGCCTGATGCGTTTTACGCGGGCGCGGTAGTGATGGAAAGGCTAAGAATGAGCAAGAATTGGCGGAACGAATGAAACTAAGAAAGTGACGTGTGGTGTGAGTTCGTGTGTGAGTGTATTTGTATCGCGTGATGTGATGCTTAATTATGGGGTAAAAACTGCTAGGCACGGTATGGGACGTGCCCGAGTGGGTTTTATTTTATAATTGAGACACGTGCGCGTCTGTGATTCATTGCTGCAATATGTTGGCTGTGTTATTGTCTAACGTGCAGGGGCGTGTATGTTGGATTCCAGGTAGGGTTGTGTGTGGTTGTTAGTTTAATTGATGGTCGTGTGTTACGCGTGATTTCGTCTGGCAGTACGTGAGTGCCTATGTGGGGTTTGGGGTTATACACTTATTGAGATTCGTCTCACGGTTGTATAACCGCCATTTTCAGACCCCCAGCCATAAACCCGGGAAGTGCGCCTTTTCTTTTTGGACGTTCGAGGAAACGCTTTTGGTGCCCGGTGGAACTGCAGGCGATCGTCCAAAGATCCAAGCCAGGGAAACAGGAGCGGATTGGATAAGAGACGATTAGTAGGCTTTCCCTAGGGTATTTTAGGGGTTGTGTTGATTGAGTAAACCGATAACGAAGTTAGGGTAACCAGACCCCTGATCTTTTGTTAAATCGGTGATTGTGGATGTTTAATTGTTAATTATGTTTGTAATATGATGTTTGCATATTTGGTGCTGTATGAATATGTGGTTGTTTGATTGTTCCGTTGTTCTACCCCGTTGTCGTCGTTATTTGTCCGGGGTTTTATTATTTGCTTCCGCATGTGGCTCTGATGTTTGGGTTGGGTCAGCGACATTCCTGGGACGTCGCACAAATTTGACTGGAGCAGGGGATGTCGCGAGCTCGATGGGGGTTCGGGGCGTGACATAACTGCAACCCAAACTTGTGGCCAAACATTGGTTAATGAGAACAATTTGGTTAATCCATTTCCAATAACTGAGAATGTTTGTGCAAGTTAGTCTTATGGACAAGCACCGACCAATGGGAACAGTTTACTTAATCCAGTTCAAGTTAATGGAGGCAATGTAAATCAAGCTCCTCAATAGAACACACCGCCGTATGGCAATGTGCAGCCATATGGTTTTTACCTTAATCAAACTTCATCCAAACACCATACAGACCAAATGTTAATGCAAATAATCAAGAAAGACCTCTAACGCCACCACAACCTTTACCCCAATACCAAGTTCCACGACCACTACAACCTTTACGGAAAAATGTGCCATAATATGTGTCTTAGGCGATACCTCGACTCGTGCTTGGAATCCAAACTGCTGTAGCATTAATCGCATTGCCCACTCGTCATAACCAGCAGATGGTGGACCAAACGTTAGAACAATATGGAGGTGACACGGGAGGTGCCAGGAAAATATATCAAAAACCATACCCATAATGGATGGATATAATTCCATCAAGGTTGGATTTCTTCTTCTTGATTAGAGAAGCAGTGGAACCCACTACTACTTCTTCTACTTCTCCTAAATTCTGGTTCATTGGTGAAGAACTCTTGGTAGTGAGGGCATATATCGAAAGGAGAAATTTATTCAAAGACACAACATAAAAGAGAAACAGAGTTGTAAAGTTGGAAAACTACCTTGGATAGCTTTTATTTTAGTCTTAGCCTTCACAGCCTTCTCTTCAATCGTGACTTGCTCTGGTATCTTGGTTCAAGGTGATCGAGTTTGGATTATAGTGACCTTTTGAACTGGCACTTTCTTAGCTTTTTAGACTTTAAACCCTTCGGTTACATCATTCATCGATGGCTCCAAGCTTTGTTCCAAGGAATCCCCTCGATCAGTTGACTCTGCACCAATGGTCTTCTTTCCCTTCTTGCTTGCATTCTTTGATTTGGAAATACACTGCCTTATTCGGTTCAAGACGGCTTTTGTGGCAGCTTCATCAGGACTCTCAAGAGTGAAAGAAAGCCACCAGGTGGTCCATTCAGATGTGCATCGAGGTATGCGATCGAACTCATATACATTAGTGAAAAATCGGGTACGCATGGGATTGATAATTTTAGAACAGCAGGTAAAAGGATCATGGTCTCTGAATGATACTTCTGTTTAGCCATAAAAGGGAGTTCAAGAGAATATGGAACTAGCATGAGAACAGTTTGTGTCAAACCAAATTGTCTAGCACAATACTTGTCACGCTTCGAACCCTATCGAGCACGCAACACCCTTCTCAGGTCGAACAATACGATGTCCGAGGGTATCGCGGACCTCAGTTCGACTTATCAAAGATTCATATCAATTAGAGAAAGCCACAAATACCTGGACAATAATAACTGAGGTAAACAGGGAGAATAAACACATCCATTATCGATTCAAGCTTATATAATATCCACAATTTACAAAACTACAATATATACAAGCACACCGAACTTCTAACCACCAACGTCAAAAAGGATCAGCAGCCTGGTATACCCTATCTCCAAAAACGATACCCTTCAAAAGCCTATACCCAACCCCTACTCTAACCCCTACGTCCTTTAAATGGCGTCCACTCAGAATCTTACTCCTCAGCACTCGAGTCTGAATCCCCCTGAACTGTTTGCTCCTCTGAGGACTTTGGCTCGGCATCGATCTCAATCGAGTTGGTTATATCACCCGACTCTGCTAGAACTTCAACTTGCTCCTCCTCAACTGGCTCCTCATCTCACTCATCCTTTGGCACAAACTCGCGATCGTACCAAGGAATGTCCTCGGGTTCATACTCTGGCTCGTCTTCGGGTGGGTCCTCCGGCTCTTCTTCAAGCTTATCTTCTGGGGCCTCTTTAGGTTCTGTCTCAGGTTCTTCCTCTTCTGGTTCTTCCTTTGGAATCGCCTCTAGATCCATGTCCATTGGATCGTACCTCGCTTGGTATTCTTCAGGTTCTGGTTCATGCTCGGCCCCCAAAGGCTCAGGTGCTGCAGGCGCAGGTTGAAGTCCATACTGTTCTAGACTAGTCTCTAGACTCGTCATCTTGCTATCGGGAAGGGGTATGGCTGTCGGGTCCCAATCTCCAACTCCATCAAAGGGGACATCAAATCCACAGATGGGGCCAAACTCATCTACCCCGTCTCGAAAGAACCAAGCGGTATAGGTATGGGCCTGTCAAAGGGGTAACCCTATGTCTACCCAGACTACTGTAGTATGCTTAATCCAGGTCATATTATCATCTATCGGGTATTCTACAACATTATGGTCGGTGTGCATTGGTACTCTAAAACGCTTAGGTGGCGGTGGCGAGAGATTCATTGCTTAGGCCGGCGTTCTGAAAATGTTGGTTGAAACAATCATGAGATTACATCTCAATAAGTACACACCGTAAACCCCACCTAGGCTAACACGTATCTCTAGACAATCACAATCACAACCACAACCACACTCAACCATCACTTCGTAGGCACACAATTCGTACTTACCTGGGTTTTTCCTGCATGCAACCTGCACGTTAGCCACAATAGCACAATTTTTAATCACAGGCACATTCTAATTACATTTCACGTGTTCTTTCTTGCCTCATCATTATTTCTATACAACTCACCAGTAACCCGTGTAATAGTACCGCCTCAGGTTCACTACGACCATCTCATACTCAATTCGCCAGTGACCCGCATAATAGTATCGCCTTAGGTTCACAGCGACTAGTTTATACTCAACTCGCCAGTGACCTGCGTAGTATTACTGCCTCAGGTTCATTGCGACTAACTCATAACAACACTTCAGGGCCCGCGTAATGGTACCGCCTCAGGCCGTGTATCTTGCCCTCATAGTGGTACCACCTCAGGCTCAATACCCACCACCTATGATGTAACCCGCGTAATGGTATCATCTTAGGTTGGCTGTCTTCCGGTATTGCCGGGCATCGTCTCGTGTAGTCGTACCGCCTCAGGACGGATCAATTTCTCCCGTAATGGTACCGCCTCAGGGATTTTCGTAATCTTATGCGCAATATTTTGCACACTTTCTCATTCAATTACTTGCTCGATTCTCGCACCAACAAGCCCAATTACTAGCCGATTAAATCCGGCTCATGCATGCATCCAACTCTACGCATTTCACATACTCAGATAAAGCCCAAGCATGGCCAATTTGGTGATCCACGCAACTCAAGCCGTGCGTGCACACAACAACTCATATTTCAATCAAATATTTCGCAAACTAATGAACAATCACGGCCACCATTGGGCCCACAATCACAGCCACAATTTCAACATTTCCACGCATATTTTTAGCCATAACCGGTATCACAACAAAGCCACATCATAGCACATCAAACCGACACAAATCGTCTTCAAATCGGACCATATGTCCGTCATTTCATTTCCCGATTTTCCAGCATCTAATTCAGCACCAAATCAGCCACGAAATCATCATAATTTCATTCATAAACCCGCCATAATTAGCTCCCAAATTGGTCCACTAATAAACCACTAAATCGCCTCTAATTAACCCCTAAACCGTCACCTAACAACCCGATTCGACCCTAATTCGTTCGTCGATACCCGAAGTCCTAAATAGAGTTTAGAGCGCAACTTACTCAAACTCTAGACTAGCTCGACTAGAGTGGGATGGGGACGGTTGATTGGTGGCCTTACGGTGGCACACGGTGGCGACGAGTGGCTTGGCGACGGCGGCGGTTGGCTGGATGGTGGGCGGTGGTGAAGGCTTCCTTGGTCGTGGTTCACGGCCACAGGAGGATAGAGAGAGAGAGAGAGAGAGAGAGAGAGAGAGAGAGAGAGAGAGAGAGAGAGAGAGAGAGAGAAGGACGGTTGTGAGGGTGGTGGTGCGGCTCGGTAGAGGAACAGCGGTGGCATGGTGGATGGTGGACGATGGTGCGGCAAGGGGGAGGGCGGTCGGTCAGTGAGGGGAGGAGGAGAGAGAGCTGAAGGGGAGGTGAGAGAGTGAGGAGAGAGAGAAGAGTTTGAACTTTAATAGTCTAAGGTCAATAATTAAAAGGGCCAAAAGACTATCTTGCCCTTTTCTCACAAATCCAATCAACGGCTTAGATTCGATCTTATCTTAAGATCGACGGTCTAGATCGAATATTTTCCAAAATATCCAAGGGCAATTTGGGAATTTCTCAAAAAGTCCAAGGGCAAAATTGTCCAAAAATCTCTATTTCTAAGGCTAGGGCGAAATTACCAAAATGTCCTTCCCAAATTACAATGGCCTTAATAAATTTCCAAGGGTAAAATGGTCATTTTCTATTTCTCGCCGAAATTAAATTTTTCTGAAGGATTCGAGCAAATCCGAGGCTAACTAAGCCAATGACAACGTCGTCCAACTATTCTGTCATGACATTCATAATTTTCGAGGCCTAATCTCGGTCATTAATTAATGAATAAATCTAATTAACATAACTTGAGTATATCTCGAACTAACGGGTGGCTTTTGGGAAAATTCGCATAGTTGACCCGTGGCCGATACTAAGTCATGCCACATATAAGTTTACTCGGGTCGGAACGACTTCAGTTGTCACTTAATCGCGAGGATCGATCTCTAGATCCGACTAGCATGATCGTTTGGTATAGGTTTGGGTCATTCGTCAATTCATTTCATGGCCAAGCAGAATCACCCGCGATCCACTAATATGACAATGGCGAACTGATCCCTAGCTATCCTTGGATAGGTCTATATTGGTTCAAAATGTCACATCGACAATTTTCATGGTTGAAAGTCAGTTCACGATCGAGTTCTTTAGTCACGTGAATTTAAATCACTAATTAGCCTTTCCCTAACGGTTAGTATTCCCGAAGTGATCAATTTCGAGCGAGATGTAACTACAAGCATGTCCATAAACTATTCATTTCATAAATCCCAAGTGGGTTAGATTTCAAAATGTCACGGTACTATGGAGAATAAATTTTAAAACCATGATAGAACTTCCCTTTTCGAGATAGTCTTAAAGGAAGATCAACTGGAGTGAGGACATATACCCAGAAGTCAGAAGAGTCATCTCGAACTGGAAAATCAAGCAAGTAGTTGAATTCTTTAGCCTCGTAGGGAAAAAACTCAATGTCCTCTCAATCAGTTGTCAAGAGTGTTTGAAGATGGAATATGAAAGAAGTGGTATTCTCGGGAATAACTAGTGGCGATCGACTTAATAATCGGCATCCAAAAGGAGGAGGAGGAGGAGTCGGTGGTGTGAAACTTGGATAGAAATGGTGGCGAAAAGTATAGAATTCATGATTGGAAAGAGATGGAAAATACAAAACCATCCAACGTTGCAAAAGCCAGAATGGACCAAACAAGGTACCATCTTCCTCTGACTTTATTGCTAAAGATGCATGAGTGATACCTTCTATACATTGTGGCCAAGATTAATGGACCTAGAGCAATTGATTTACTTGTTGTAAGATTAGTAGCAAGCTGCTGGAAGTCTCTAGAAACTTTAAGTGATTGATTGAAGAAGATGTATTTAGACAATCAGAAAGCAAGAAGGTTACGCATTCAGGAGGACTAATTGGACTAGAGTTATGAGAAAATCGATCAAAGAATCTACCGTAAGCAATAGCACTTTCAGGGATAAAAAGGGCCTTCTAAAGAAGCCATATTTTTTATAGGTGTACCATTTGGAGAAAAGCCAGCTATGACATAAATGACCAAAATAGTAAAGAAGCCATATTTTTTATAGGTGTACCATTAGGAGAAAAGCTAGCTATGGCATAAATGTCCAAAAGAGTAATTGTCATTGGGTCCTAGGGAAAGAAGAAATTGTTGGTCGAAGGAGACCAAAAGCTCATAGCGATCAAAACCAAAGAACTCGGCCGATCATATATATAAGCACGGTTCAAGTTTGTATTGTCTTGATTGAAGTAAGTGGATTCCTTTTTCTTGCCTGGATCGGTCTTTTCCTTAAAAACCAAAGAATAAGGCTTGGTGAATTATATTTCGCTGCGAGAGCAACTCCGGCAAGGCAAAACACCAGTAAAAATGTTCGGACTACCAAACCCAAAAATTACACGTAGACTGATGTGCGTTTTTTCCTTTTTATAGGGGGAAATAAAGTTGCAGTGAGTGTTTAAGCATTCTCTGAAGCAACATAGAAACTCCCATGGAAGAAAACGGCATAGTGGATAGTGCAGAAATTCACCCTATAAATTCATTCGCCACGTTCCCTCTAATTCTCGCTGCAAAATCCCGCAGAGGAACTCCATCCTCTAGTAAGAGATCACCCACCAAAAACATTTCAAAAGCTCATAGCGACATTAGAGAGAGATGGAAGCTACAAGAAGCTCTATGTCAAGCACCCACATATGGAGCTCTCCGATTCCATTGTTAGAAATTAAAACAAATTCATAAACGTTGAGACTATTGATGAACTGCCGCGTTGCCGATATTATCTGTTACCTTGTTGTCGATATTCCAGAATTAATGTTGATGATTGTTCGGTGTATGAGTTAAATAGAGTCTTTATTATAGTGTCGTTTTCAAAGAGTCTATTCATATTTCTATGTTTTGACTATTTGTGCTTCTAGGTCTAGTTAATGTTGTGTAAATTCCTAGGAACCTATCTCCTTTGAATGGTTGAGTACATTTAAGAGTCATTTAAGAGTATGTCCAAGAGTCATGTACAATCATATATAAAGGTAAGTCTTGTAATTGTGTGAGATATGGGATAGAAGGTGAAACTGATAAGGTATCTTTGATAAAGGTGAAATCGATAAGGTGGTACCGATAAAAGCCTCTTTGTCTCCTTCTTTTGAGTTGTGTGAATTATGAGTGTTTCACCTTCGAATTTATCCCATCAAATTGGTATAAGAGCTTACGATTTGTGATTATGGCCTTAACAAATAATCAACTTCCTTTGCAATACCCTCGTCTTACCAAAGAAAATTATGGTAATTGAGCTACTAGAATGAAAGCCCTACTTGGCGCCTATAGTGTGTGGGAGATTGTCAACACTAGCTATGATGAGCCAGAGGACGATGCCATGTTGAATGAAAACTAGAGGAATGCCTTGGAGAAAGTTCGAGCAAAAGATTAATATGCCTTGTTAATCATCTATCAAGCTTTAGATGATTCAATGTTCAAGAAGGTG
This sequence comes from Syzygium syzygioides, assembly GCA_031216285.1. Lineage (NCBI taxonomy): Eukaryota > Viridiplantae > Streptophyta > Magnoliopsida > Myrtales > Myrtaceae > Syzygium > Syzygium syzygioides. The sequence goes on along the minus strand of CM062251.1, from coordinate 15,359,642 downwards.
TCGAGCGCTTCTACTTCTAAGGAAGCATGTGAGATTCTTTACAACACACACCAAGGAGTGCAAAAAGTTCAGTAGATTCGCCTTCAAACTTTGAGAGGTGAATTCGAGGCAATCCGTACGAAAGAATTTGAATCGATTGTCGATTATTTCATAAGAGTGTTGGCAATTGTCAACTAAATGAAAAGAAATGGAGAAGATGTTGAAGATGTTCATGTTGTCGAGAAGATTCTTTGATCCTTAGACAAAAAGTACAACCATATTGGTGTTGTGATTGAACAGTCCAAAGATCTTGATGCCATGATGATCGATGAGCTCATGGGTTCATGGCAAGCCCATGAAGAAAGATTCAGAATAAACAAGAATGAGCTGCTGAAGGAAGTACTCCAAACTTGGTTGACCATTTGAGATGAGGAGCAAAGTAGAGATCCTGTGAAAACTCGTGGGACTCATCAAGATTGAGGTTGAGGCCAAGGTCACTTTCAAGAAAGAGGTCGTGGACGAAGCAAAGGAGATATTGCTCAAAATGACAGAAGACACCAAAATCAAAGAGTTGCTCGTTGAAGAGAACAGAATTCGAGAGGGCAATGGTATGATAAATCTAAAATTCGATGTTATCATTGCAATAAAATTGGCCATTATGCTTCTGACTATTGGAACAAAGAGAGTAGCGGAGCAGATGAAAAGGCAAACTTGGTGAATGATGTCGAGCAAATTCTTTTATTGGAATTTAAAGAAGATGAAGGAAGACAAAATGATACGTGGTACTTGGATACCGACACAAGCAAACACATCTGTGGGCAAGAGGAGATGTTTGCCGAGTTAGATGAGATAGTCAAAGGGAAAGTCTCATTCGGTGATAATTCTAAAATTCTCATCGAAGGCAAAAAGTACAATTCTAATTTGTTTGAAGAATGGTGTGCATCAGTTTATTACTAATGTTTATTATGTACCAAAGATGTCAAGCAATATCTTGAGTTTGGGACAGCTTCTGAAGAAAGGTTATACTATCCACGTGAAGGATCTTAGCCTTGTGCTAAGAGATCAAAATAATAAACTAATTGCAAATGTGAAGAAGTCAAAGAACATAATGTTCACTCTCAATATAAAAAATGAAATATCTCGATGCTTAAAGGCATGTGTGGACGATCCTTCGTGGTTGTGGCATTTGAGGTTCGGCCATCTCAATTTTGGTGGACTCAATTTGCTTTTTCTCAAGAGGATGGTTTATGGCTTACCATATATTGATCATACCGATCAACTATGTGAAGGGTGTGTTATCGACAAGCACTCTAGAACTTACTTTCCATAGGAAGCATCTTATCAAGCAAAAAAGCCACTTGAGTTGATTCATTATGATGTGTGCAGTCCAATCACTCCTCAAACATATTGTAATCATCGATATTTTGTTACTTTTTTTGATAATTTTACTTGAAAAACTTGGGTGTATTTCTTGAAGGAAAAGATAGAAGTGTTTGATACTTTCCAACAATTCAAGAGCTTAGTTGAAAAAGAGAGTGGCTATTTTGTCAAAGCCATAAGAATTGATCGAGGAGGAGAACTCACTTCAGCCATGTTCAACAAATTCTACGAGAATCATGGTGTTTGATGATTATTGGCTGCTCCATATTCTCATCAACAAAATGACATGACCGAACGAAAAAACAAAACCATTCTTGATATGGTTCGTAGCATGTTGAAAAGCAAAAATTTACCAAAGGAGCTCTTGAGTAAAGCTGTTATGTGTGCCATCTATCTACAAAGTAAATATCCCAAATATGGACTTGAAGGCGTAACTCCACAAGAGGCATAGAGCGGGAAAACACCAAGTGTTTCTCACTTGAGAATTTTCGGGAGCATTGCCTATGCTAATATCCCGGACCAAAAAAGATCGAAGTTGGAAAACAAGAGCAAAAAGCTAATTTTTATCAAGTATGATTCCTTGTCCAAAGCCTATCAATTATTTGATCATAATACTTTGAAAGTGTATATAAACAGAGATGTCAAATTCGATGAAGAAGGCACTTGGGAAGAAATTCTAAAAAAAGAAGCAAATGCTCATGGTGATTCAAACCAAAAGGAGATGAAGGATCTCTCTTCACCTTCCTCTCCGATATCTTCTTCAAGTTCATCACCATCAATCTCTTCAAATGGTGTCGATGAACCGCTAGTGCTAAGATCAAGAAGATTGTCTAAAATTTATGAAGCTACTGATGAGCTTCACCTTGTATGCCTTCTTGCAGATTGTGAACCTCTTGTCTTTGATGATGCTACCAAAGAAGAAAATTGGAGAAAAGCCATGAATGAAGAAATTGAAACCATTGAGAAGAATCAAATATGGGAGTTTGCTGATTGTCCAAAGGACAAGAAACCGATTTGTGTGAAATGGGTGTACAGGGCCAAAAAGAATAAGAAAGGAGAAGTGACAAGGTACAAAGCTAGATTAGTGGTGAAGGGATACAAACAAAAGGTTGGAATCGACTATGATGAGGTTTTTGCCCCGGTTATTTGCATGAAAACAATTAGATTAACCATTTCTATTGCAACTCAAAATCATTGGCAAATTTATCAAATGGATGTCAAATCAGCATTTTTAAATGGCATCCTTGATGAAGAAATTTATGTTGAGCAACATGAGGGGTTTATTGTGAAAGGTCGTGAAGACAAAGTGCTGAGGTTAAAAAATGCTTTATATGGGCTTAAACAAACACCGAGAGTGTGGAATTCCAGAATCGATGCCTATTTCAAGGCAACTGGCTTCTCTTAATGTCCATCTAAACATGCACTTTATTTAAAGCAAGAAAAAGGTGATGTTCTATTGGCTTGTTTGTCGATGATCTTATTTTTATAGGAAATAATTCAACAATGATCGATGCTTTTAAGGCATTGATGGTGAAGGAATTTGAGATGAAGGATAATGGTCTCATGAATTATTTTCTTGGCATCGAAGTGAAGCAAAGTGAAGGTGGGATTTTTATTCTCCAAAAAGGATATGCATAAAATATCCTTGAAAAATTCAGCACGGAAAATTGTACATTGGTCAAGACAAAGATGGAATGCGGAACCAAGTTGTTGAAGTTTGATGAAGGTGTCGATGTTGATCCAACATACTATAGAAGCTTGATATATTTGACATGTTCAAGACTGGATATCATGTATAATGTCAAAATTGTGAGTCGATATATGGAGAAACCGAAGTCATCTCATCTTAAAGCGGCAAAGACGATACTTCGGCACATCAAAGGTACTATTATTACTCATGGGTTACACTACTATCAATTTTCATCCTTTTAGCTTAGAGGTTATTCGGACAGTGATTATGGTGGAGATATTAATGATAAAAAAAGCACGACAGGTTTTGTGTTTTTTTTTGTGTGACACTGCTTTCACGTGATCGTCAAAGAAGCAACCCTATGTTACTCTTTCAACATGTGAAGTTGAATATGTCGCGGCATCTTCATGTGTTTGTCATGCAATGTGGTTGAGAAAATGTCACGCCTCGAATTCATCGAGAGCACGACACTCTCCACTGGTCGATTTATGCGATATCCCAGGTTGTTGCCGACCTCATTTATAATCATTAGAGGTTTAATTCAACAGCGGAAACTACAAAACACTTGGATAATTGGAACTGGGGAAAATCAGGGAGAATATACATATTCTTTTTCTCATTCAAACTTATACCATAGTATTCACAATTTTACAAGGCATAACATACATGTGCACACCGTACTAAAACCATCAAGATCAAAAAGGGCCTATGACTTGGTATTCTACCTTAAAAAATGGTGCTCGCCAAAAGCCTAACTTTCGCATCCCTACACTAGTCCCTACGACCCTTACTCGGCGTCCATTCTGAGTCTGACTCCTCGTCCTCTGATTATGAACTCTCTTGAACTGTCTGCTCCTCCGAGGACTTTGGCTCTGCCTCAATCTCAATCGGATGATTAATGTCACCTGATTCAGCCGAGACTTCATTCTGTTCCTCCTCAGCTAATCCATCGAAGAAATTGTACTCAAGCACAAAATTGGGATCCATATACTGCTCATATGGGAGTATATACTCCAGTTCCTCCTCAGGCTCTACAGACTCGTCAGGCTCGTTCTCGGGCTCTGCCTCGGGCTCTACCTCCTCTGGAATTGGCTCTAAATCTATGTCCATCAGGTCGCTCCCTACTTGCAATCCTTCGGGCTCATGTTCGTGCTCAACCCCGGAAGATTCTTGAGCTGTAGGCGCTGGATGTAAGCCAGACTAAGCTAAACTAGCCTCTGCACTGGTCAACTCTCCATCTATCGGGGGTATTACAGATCGATCCCAATCTCCAACCAAATCAAACGGAACATCAAAACCCCTAACGGGCCCGAATTCATCCCCTGCTACATCCCGGAAGTACCAGGCAGTATAAACATGGGACTCCCATAAAAGTAGTCCTACCTCTACAAAAATAGTTGTAGTGTGCTTAATCCAGGTCATGCCATCACCCATAGGAAATTCTATAATGTCATAGTCAATGTGCATTGGTACCCCAAAATGCTTAGGTGGCGGTGGCGGAGGGTTCATGGCTCAGGTCGAGGTTATGAAAAATATGGGTTGAAACAACCATAAGACTACGTCTCGGTAAGTACACCCCTAAACCCCACCTAAGCTATCACATACCTCTAGACAATCACGCAAAACACACATTCACGCACATAATCAGCACCACGTAGGCACATAAATTATTCTTACCAAGGCCTATCATGCGTGCTACATGTACGTTGGTCACAATCACATCATATGAAATCACAGGCATGTTCAAATCACATTTCGCGCATTCGTTCCGGTTTAATCACATCTTTTCCACAACTCTCGCCAGTAACCCGCGTTGTAATACACACCTCAAGTCCACTGCGACCAACTTATCACAACACTCCAAGGCTTGCGTTAACGTATACGCCTCAAACCATATTTCTTACCTGCGTTGAAGTACATGCCTCAGGCTCAACATCTACCACCTACTGCACTACCTGCGTTAAAGTACATGCCTCAGGCTTGGCAGTCTTCCGGTAATACCGGGCATCATTCCGCGTTAAAGTACATGCCTCAGAACGGCACAATTCCCATGATAGCACATACCATACCATATTTCTTTCTTACTCATGTATATGCTCAACAAGCATTTACCACACTCAACTGGCGAATCACACGTGGCTTGTGCACGCATCATTTCACATGCAAACCATGCTCACTCAACATTTGACATGGCCAATTTCAATAATTAAATCAGTTTGGCCCAAACGTGCACACAACAGGCATATTTCAATCATGTAATTACACAACCACGCACTCAATTTCATCATCCTAACCCAATCGCAGTTCCAACACACATTAGACACCCAATCTGCCATTTTTCTCCAACCAAACGGTGTCAAATCAATTCCGGTCATTCACGGCACTTTCTTACCACTAATTATCGGTTCTAAAAATTCAATTTGCGTTCTGATCGGCCCATCACAGCCCCATGAACATTCATCCACAGCCCACTGTTGTCCTCAAAATTTTCAATAAAATTTTTCCGAATTCAATCTTAGGCCCGCCAAATGATTTTACTTCTAATCCGTACAATCCCATACCCGAATAAACCCTATTTCAACCAAAATTACCCGTCGATACCCAATATCCTAAGTCGGGTTTAGGGCGCGACTTACCCGACTCTAGACTCACGCGGCTAGAGTGAAAGCGGCGGCAAAACCACGATCTAACGGCAGCTTGCGGTGGCGATGACAATTGGCGGCGATTAGGAGGAACGGCGGGCGATGGCGATGGCATGTGGCGGCGGCCTCCTTTGACCGTGACCTACGGCCACACAAACGAGAGGGAGAGAAGGAGAGGGACGGCAGTGGCGTGGGGTTGGCGGTGGTGCGTCAGCGACGACGGCGTAGCGCAGCGGCGGTCCAGCGGGCATACGGACGGTGGCGATCGGCGAGGGGAGAGGCGGCTGAAAGAGAAGCTCACGGTGGGGGGGTTTTCGGCGGTGAGAGGGAGGGAAAAACCAAATGGGGAGAGAGAGGAGAGAGAGAGACTTAAGACTTGGATTAAATTGACTAAAATTGAAAAATGACGATCTTACCCCTCTCTCACAAACGAAATCAATGGCCCAGATTCGATCCTATCTTGAAATCGACGGCCCAGATGGAATCTTATCAAAAATATCCAAGGACAATTTTGTAATTTCTCAAAAAGTCCAAGGTCAAAAGTGTCTTTTCCAATTTTGAGGGTAAAATGATCAAAATGCCATTTGCCCATAAAACTAACCTTTTATTAATTCTCAAAGGTAAAATGGTCACTTTCTCCATTACTCGCTAAAATTGAATTTTTCTGAAGGATTCAGACACATCTAAAATTGCACGTTACAACCGCAACGTCATCTTAATGTCCCGTTGTGACTTCCAAATTTTTCCGGTGTTCGATTTGGGCTAAATTAAATAATTAAATTTTATTAAACGCAACTCGAGCGTTTCTCAAATTAACGGGCGGCTTGTTAGGGAAATTCGCATATTCGACCCGTGACTGATAATAAATCGAGTCATGTGCAAGTTCATTCGGTACGTGACGACTTCGGTTGTCATTAAAATCGCAAAGATTAATTACTAGATCCGAGAGGCACGATCGTTCGGTATAGGTTCGGGATCATTCGTTAATTCATTTCGTGGTTCGGCGGAATCATCTACGATCCACTACTATAACAGTGGTGAACTGACCCCTGACTATTCTTGGATCGGTCAACAGTGACTCAAAATATCACCTCAATGATTTTATGGTCGAAAATCAATTCACGATCAAATTTTCTTTAGTCGTACGAATGTAAATTCGTAATTAGCCTTTCCTTAATGGTTAGTATCCTAGGAATGATCAGTTCTGGGCAAGAATTCACTATGAGTACATTTCATAAAACTCAATATTTTATAAATCTCAAATGGACCAGTTTTTAGGATGTCACAGAAAACTTCTCAAAGAAATTCATATGGAGCAGTTGAAATTGACATAAATTTTTGTTGATAACGTTTCTGCTATTTCTTTGGCGAAAAGTCCAGTTTTTGAACAAAGCAAACATATCGATGTTCGATATCACTATATTAGAGAACAAGTGAATGAGAAGGAAATTGAGGTGTCACATGTGAAGACCGGAGATCAAGTAGTTGATATTTTTACAGAACCTATGAAGATCGATGCTTTTTGGAAGTTCAAGAGTTTGCTTTGAATGATTGATGGAAGAGAATTTGGTTTAAGGGTGGGGTATTAGAAATTAAACCAAATTCATAAACGTCATGTGACATTATGAAAATCCGACCCACTTGGAAATTATGAAATTGATGATTTATGGACGTGCTTGTAGTTAGATCTCACCCGGAATTGATCACTCCTGGGATACTAATCGTTAGGGAAGGCTAATTAGGAATTTAAATTTGTGCAACCAAAGAACTCGATCATGAACTGACTTTCGATCATAAAAATTATTAGGGTGATATTTTGAGCAAATGTAGGCCGATTCAAGGATAATTAGGGATCAGTTCGCCATTGTCATATGAATGGATCGCGGGTGATTCTGCTTGACCACGAAATGAATTGACGAATGACCCTAAACCTATACCAAATCATCGCACCCGTCAGAACCAGCGATCGATCCCTGCGATTAAGTGACAACCGAGATCTTCATGACCCGAGTGAACTTGAACATGACTTGATTTAGTATTAGCCACGGGTCAAAAGTGCGAATTTCCCTAAAAAGCCACCCGTTAGTTTGAGATATGCTCAAATTGCGTTATTTAAAATTTAGTCATTAATTAGAGACCAAGTTGGGCATTGGAAATTTAGAAAGTTATGACAGATCAGTTGGACAACGTTGTTATTAGCATGATCAACCTTAGAATTGTCCGAATTCTTCAGAAAAATCGAATTTCGGCGAGAAATGGAGAATGACCATTTTACCCTTGAGACTTTGTTAAGGCCAAGTGTAAATGGGGAAGGACATTTTGGTAATTTCACCCTCACTTTACAAATGATAATTTTTGGATAATTTTCCCCTTAAAATTTTTGTGAAATTTCAATTTTACCCATGGATATTTTTGGCAAGGATTAATCCGGACTGTCAATCTTAGGATAAGATCGAATCTTGGCCGTTGATTGGAAATGTGAGAGAGGGGCATGATGGTCATTTAGGCATGGTCTAGACACTAATTATTGGTGTTTTTCCTATTTAATCCCATTTTTCTCTCTCTTCACTCTCTGACCTCTCTCAGCATCTCTCTCTCTCTCCCACCCAATCGAGCTAGCCCTTCCCCTCACCGTGACCGTGGCTAGTCATCCAAGCCAGCCGTCGCCGCCGTCCACCTGCCTAGTCGGAGCAACCGCACGCCAGAGCCATCGCCACTCGCTTCACCATCGCTGTGCACCCTACCTTTTCTCTCTCCCCTGTTCTACCCCCATCGAATCACCATCATCCTCACTCTATAGTGTTCAGTTCAGCCGAGTCAGGCCAGCAAACTGCTAGCCACCGTCGCCCGCCGCTCAGCTGCTCGCCGTTGCTGCTTGGCTGCCGGTTAGCCACCCCTTTCCCCTTCAGTCGAGCTAGCCTAGATTCCAAGTAAGTCACCTCCTAAACCCTATTTAGGATATCGGGTATCGATAGACTTGATTAAGGGCTGATTTGGTTAAATTAGTAGCTGTTTAGGGTGGAAATTGTGGCTATTTGAGGACTGACTTGAATTGGCTGAATTGTGGGTCAATTGGTGATGGTTCGGGATTGAATTGAGCTTGATTTGGGTGCTGGAAATTATGGCTCGTAGTGACGAGCGTATGGCTCGATTTAGGAATAATTTGTGTCGGTTTGGTGTGTTGTGTGGTAGCTAAATTGTGGCGATTGTTATGGCTGGAAATAGACTTGGAAATGCTGAATTTATATTTGCAATAGTGGCTGTGATTATGGGCCTGATGGTGGTCTTGTATGTTTGTTGAGTGGTGAATTGATTGATTGAAATGTGGATCGTCATGTGTGCGTATGGACTGAATTGTATTAATGGGCAATTGGTCATGATTGAGTGTTTATTAAGTATGAGAAATGCATGTGGTTTGGTGTGTGCACGGGCCGAACTTGATCGGCTAGTATATTGGCATGTTGATGTGTAAATCGAGTGAGTGAATGAATGAGAAATTGTGCGTGAGGTTGTATGTGTGGTCACGAGAATCCCTGAGGCGTTACCATTATGGGGGGAATTGATCCGTCCTGAGGCATTACTACTACACGGGATGATGCTCGGTATTACCGGAGGACGGCCATCCTGAGACAGTACCATAACGTGGTTTATGCCGTAGGTGGTGGATGTTGAGCCTGAGGCGGTATCATTATGCGGGCAAGATACGTAGCCTGAGGCAGTACTACTACGCGAGTTAAGAAGTGTTATGATTATGAGTTGGTCACAGTGAACCTAAGGCGGTACTATTACGTGAGTCACTAGAGAGTCGAGTGGAAATATGAGATGGTCGCAGTGAACCTGAGACAGTACCATTACGTGGGTCACTGGCGAGTTGAGTGAAAATAGTGTGTGAAGTGTATTTGAAATGTGCATGTGGTTGGAAATTATGTTATTGTGGCTAACATGTAGGTTGCACGCATGAAAAGCCCAGGTAAGTATAATTGTGTGCTTGATGTGTTTATTGGGTGATGTTATGTTTGGTCTCGTATGGAGGTACGTGTTAGCCTAGGTGGGGTCTAGGGTGTGTACTTATTGAGATATATTCTCATGGTTGTTTCAATCAACAATTTCAGAATCTCGGCCTGAGTCATGAACCTTCCACCACCGCCACCGCAGCATTTTGAGATTCTGATGCACACCGACCATGATATTGTAGAATATCCGATAGACGAAAACTTGACTTGGATTAAGCATACTACCGTAGTTTGGGTAAACGTAGGACTACCTTTTTGGTAGGCCCATACCTACACTGTTTAGATGTTCAGGGACGGGTTGGCCGAGTTTGGCCCCGTTCGTGGTTTTGACGTCCCATTTGACGAAGTTAGGGATTGCGATCCGTCAGTCATACCCCCTCCTGACGATGAGATGACTAGTTTGGAGACTAGTCTAATACAGTTTGGATTACAAGCCGCACCTACAGCACTTGAACCTCCCGTAGCTGAGCCTAATCTGGAGCCGGAGGAGTCACAGGCAGGGTATGATCTTATGGATGTGGATCTCGAGGTAATACCAGAGGAGGAACTAGAAGAAGAAGACCCTGAGAAAGAACCTAAAGAGGCGCTGGAAGAAGAACCCGAGGACAAGCCAAAGGACGAGCCAGAAGAGGCGCCTGATGAGGAGGAGTGGGTCGAGGTTTCGGTGGAGTCAGGTAATATAGACAATCTGATTAAGATCGAGACTGATTCAGAGTCCTCAGAGGAGCAGGTGGCTTAGGGGGATTCAAACTCGAGTCCTGAGGAGTCCGACTCTGAGTGGACGCCATCTAGAGGGCGTAGGAGCTAGAGTAGGGGTTGAGTGTATGTCTTTTGAGGTGTTCCATTTTTTAGGCGAATAGTGTACCCAGGCTATTGATCTTTTTGATATCGATAGTGTGTAATTTGATAGTTTGGTGTGCATGTATATGATATGGGCTGTATATTGGTGGGTATTGTATAAAGCTGGATAAGTAATGTGTTAAATATGTCTTGAATTTTATGTACTCGGTCCGGTTCATGATCCGACCCTACATATTTTTTGTACAACTCGAAAGTGGAGAGAAAATTGAGATTTGATTTGCGACGCGGAGGGTTGGGCCGAAAGTGGAGAGAAAATTTTGGGCAAAAGTACACTACAAGTGCCATAACTTATGTACGGCGCTCACTTTAGTGTCATAACTTTTTTTTGGATCACTTTAGTGCTAAAATTTTTGAAAAATGATCACTTAAGTGCTAAAATTTTTGAAAAACGATCACTTAAGTGCCAACTCCGGTGCCGTACACAATTTTTCGCCGGAAATCCGACGTGGCATTTTTTTTATTAATTTCTGAAGCTGACGTGGCTCGCCAAAGTCTCGCCGGAGATTGGCACTTAAGTGATCATTTTTCAAAAAGTTTAGCACTTAAATGATCGTTTTTAAAAAATTTGAGCACTTAAGTGATCGTTTTTCAAAAATTTTAACATTAAAGTGGTCCAAAAAAAAGTTATGACACTTAAGTGATCTTTTTTCCTCCGACTTGGCACCAAAGTGATCTGAAAAAAAGTTATGGCACCAAAGTGAGCGCTGTACACAAGTTATGGCACTTATAGTGTTCTTTTGCCGAAAATTTTGGGAGCACTTTTTTATACTGCGGCTAGGTTTTCTCATTATGGTAGAGAGAATTTTGTTTTCAGAGATATTTCGTGAGCCGTGAGGTTTTGTCATTATTTCGACTACTGAAATTTATACTATCTTTGATTATAGTGGAATCTTGTCTTACCTCGCCCGTGGACGTTGATCACCTTGTGATCGAACCACGTAAAATTCCTGTGTTCTGTCTTTTGTTTTTCCGCATCTGTTTCCAACATAATGGATGTTTATTCTCCCTTGTACCCCTTGCCGATTATTGTTCGGATATTTGTGGCTTTCACTGATTGATTTAAATCTCTGATAAGTTGAATTGGGTTGGCGATTTGCGGGGACGTCACGATATTCGACCAAAAAAGTGTGTCGCGTGCTTGATGGGGTTCGGGGCGTGACACGTCAAGACTATTGATGAACTTCCTGTCAATATTATCGGTTACCTCGTTGCTGATATTCTAGAATTGATGTTGATGATTGTTCAATGTATGAGTTAAATAGAGTCTTTATTATAGAGTTGCTTTCAAAGAGTGTTCATATTTCTATGTCTTGACTATTTGTGTTTCTAGGTCTAGTTAATGTTGTGTAAATTTCTAGGAACCTATTTCCTTGGAACAGTAGAGTACATTTAAGAGTCATTTAAGAGTATGTCCAAGAGTCATGTACAAGCATATATAAAGGCAAGTCTTGTAATTGTGTGAGATATGGGATATAAGGTGAAACTGATAAATTGTTTCCGATAAAGGTGAAACCGATAAGGTGGTACCGATAAAAGCCTCTTCGTCTCATTCTCTTGAGTTGTGTGAATTGTGAGTGTTTCACCTTCAAATTTATCCCATCATCCATATCTCTTTGGAGGACCGGCTCTAACGTTGATCCTCATGTTGGCATGCTCATGTCGGAAGCGCCCTTCCGGAGAATTGCACCAGGCCGACGAGAAGCTGCTGAAGGTCGTAATCATGCCGTTGGATGCAGAGCTGAAGATCGTAGTGATCATGGCCGGGGATGACATGCCGCCTTACTTAGCGAAGCCAGTCAATCCTCTGCCCACCTGCTGTGATCAAGTCTAATATGCGTTCACCAATCGCTACGGGTCCTCTTAGATCATGTGAACTGCGGATCAAATGCATTTGGATCACCTGCAATTTTGTCCTCCTTCTGCCATTTACGCCATATGAATATATAGAATTGAAGAGTATTACAGTGTTTCTCAAGGGATCATACAGTTTCTTATTTTTAAAATTGTCGTTGATTAAATGATGAATCCTTTATTCATGGGGTGGAGACACCACTAATACCTGAATTTTTGCAATGTATAATCAAATACCTGAGATTTACTCTTTGTTGAATTGGATAATTGACTATACACGTTCTTGTTCAAGTTACATCCTTCCGTCAAATTGATTGCAAAATGCTAACCTGACAATCCAAGTCAGTGCCACGGTCAGCTTTTTTTTTTTTGGGTCGAAAAACAAATACCGTTTCATTCATTAAACGACGGGTTACAAGAGTGAAGGCGACTAGTATTATTACAAAGTAAGTCCCAGAGAGATTGGGGGGGGGGGTTTGTACAACCAGTTAGAAGGGAGTGTCCCTTTGCGATGGGACTTAGCGATTCAGTCTGCGACATGATTAGCTTCACGTGAACAATGGGCTAGGGAAATACCTTGCGAAAGGTTTAGAATAACATTGCAGTCCTCAAAAAGTTTCCTTAGAGCCCATGGGCTGAGGGCCGGTTGGGCAGAAAACTTCATAGTAGCAGCATTGTCTGTGAAGATAGAGACCTTCTCTGCGATTTTGCCCTCCTTCTCCGCCTCCTCACGCAGAAAACAGAGCGCTTCCAGCACTGCTTTTCCTTCCACTTCCAGAGCAAATCCAGCAGCCACTTGCTTAGCGAATCCAGTAATTATCAATCCCCTGTGGTCTCTGCAGATACCACTCACTGATCCTTCTGTTTTGCCTTCAATCCACGAGCCATCTACGTTGAAACTCCACTGCCCTATTTCTGGTTGTGTCCAGTTGTTCGTAAATAGCTTCTCCGACCAGGCCATGCGTTCTGGGTAGTTCTGCTTGCGGTAAAATCTACACAGGTTGATTGCGTCGTCCACTATAACTCCCGGATTTGGGCTCTTCCGCTGGAACACTTGGGCATTTTTGGCCTTCCAGATTTGCCAAAGGACTACTGCAATTAGTTCTCGATGGGGCGGGTTCTCACCAGTGAGTATTTCCCCTAACCACTTGTCAATTCGAGTTACATCTGTCGGTGAAACTTCAATCTTTAGTCTCTGATCAGACCAGATTTGCTTTGTCCATTCACAGAGGATGAAAATATGCTCCAGCGTCTCTGGGACTTGGTGACAAATTGGGCAAAGCGGGATAGTGGTCACCTTTCTCTTGTATGAATTCTCTATTGTAGGTAGAGCATTCCGGCATACACCCCACATAAAGAAGCGAATTTTTGGTTCCGTATTCATTTTCCATATCTTGGACCACAGAGAGCGGGGTTGCTGATATGATGTAGAGGCTTGTTCTGTGTTTTGCTTGATTGTGGAGGCTCGAAGTCTGGAGTATCCATTTCTGACAGTGTATTCCCCGGATGTACTTCCATTCCAAATCAGCTTATCGCTTTCGGGGGCTGGTTGAATACATGTAGCTAGAATTTTGCTTACTACGTCCTCCTGAAACAATCTTCGTAGCTGATCTGCATTCCAAGTTCTTGTACTTTGGTCGATCAATTCCGCAACTGTTTGAGGGTCTTCCCGATTTGCTAGACCTCCTAAGATATTCTGATCCAGCCATCTATCCTCTCTAATATTGATATTCTCTCCATTCCCCACCATCCATTTTACATCGAAACTGATGGCATCCCTTCCCATTAGCAGACTTTGCCATCCCCACGATGGCCGAGATCCTTTCTTTGCTTGCCATAGACATCCATTTGGGAAATAGATTCCTTTAAGTAGTTGGCTCCATAAGGCAGTTGGTTCTTGAACTAGTCGCCATGCTTGCTTGCCTAGTAAGGCTTTGTTGAAAGTGATTAGGTCCTTGAAGCCTAGTCCACCGTCTATTTTCCTTTCTTTGAGTGTCTCCCACATTTTCCAGTGAATGCCCGATTTGGATGAATTTTGTTTCCACCAAAATGAAGCGATTTTCTGCTCAATGGCTTTGCAAACAGAAATTGGGATCTTGAAGATAGACATTGCATATTGTGGAATTGCTTGAATCACTATTTTGATTAAGATCTCCTTTCCCGCCTTTGATAGTAACTTCTCTTTCCATCCCTCTAGCTTCATATTTACCCTGGCCAGTATCCACGCAAACATCTGTTTCTTTGAATGACCCCAGTCAGATGGGATGCCGAGGTATTTCCCGGTTTTCTCCATAATTGGTACCCTCAGTTCGAAAGCTAGATTGTTTTTAAGGCTTTGAGGGCAGCCCGCGCCGTAGAAAATACCTGATTTGTTTCGGTTGACGGCTTGTCCCGATGCAAAACAATATTGGTTTAAGAGGTTTGCTAGGGTAAGTACAGCGCAAGTGCCATAACTTTTGTACGGAGGACACTTAAGTGCCATAACTTTTTTTTGGCTCACTTGAGTGCCATAACTTTCAAAAAAATGAACACTCAAGTGTCACTTTCGAGCTGATCGTGAGGGTCCAAAACCGCGACCTTTCCGGTCAAACGGTGACCTTCCCGGCGAGGCGAGCACCACCAGCTTGAAGAGGGGGTGTCGGTGAATCATTCCATGACCTTTCCATGACTTTCCAGTCGAACGGAAATTTCGAGACGAACGGAGGCCATGGAATGATTCACCGACACCCCCTCTTCAAGCTGGTGGTGCTCGCCTCGCCGGGAAGGTCACCGTTCGACCGGAAAGGTCGCGGTTTTGGACCCTTACGATCAGCTCGAAAGTGGCACTTGAGTGTTCATTTTTTTGAAAGTTATGGCACTCAAGTGAACCAAAAAAAAGTTATGGCACTTAAGTGTCCTCCGTACAAAAGTTATGGCACTTGCGCTGTACTTACCCCGAGATTTGCTAGATTCTGACACTCGCCAATAGTCCCGTCTAGGAAAAATATGGCGTCGTCGGCAAATAGAAGATGTGACAAAGTAGGACAATTCCTATTCATTTTGATACCCTTCAGAGTCCCATCCTCCACTGCCTTTGATAGCAAAGAAGAGAGCACATTGGCCAAGATTATAAATAAATAAGGAGATAGTGGATCTCCTTGTCTAATTCCCCTTGATGGCTGGAAATATTGTAGAGGCTCCCCATTCACTTTGACGCTGAGTGTAGCAGTAGAAATGCACTGTTTTACCAAGGACACCCATTCTTTGCAGAACCCCATTTTTGACATGCTTGCGCAAAGAAAGTCCCACTCTACTCTATCATATGCTTTTTGCATGTCTAGCTTTAGGATGGCCTGGAATTTACGCTTTCTTTCCCTGATCCTCAATTGGTGTAGGATCTCCTGGACTATTAAAATGTTATCTTGAATGAGCCTCCTGCTAACAAAAGCACTCTGTTCTTTAGCAATAAGGCTTGGGAGCCAGGGTTTGAGGCGATTCGCCATCACCTTTGAAATAAGTTTATAGCTGAAGTTGCACAGGCTAATGGGTCTGAATTGTGTGATATTTTCTGGGTTAGACACTTTAGGGATAATCACTATGTGTGTTTTGTTGAGTTCTGGATCGAGAGTGCCATACTTGAAGAAAGAGCTGACTAGCTTGTGAAGATTATGTTGTAGAACCTCCCAATTATGCTGATAAAACTGGCCATTCATCCCGTCGGGTCTTGGGGCCTTTGTGGCTCCTAGCTGGAAAGTCGCCATCTTTACCTCCTCTATGGACACTGGTGCCATTAATGTCTCATTCATCCCCTCTGGAGCTTGAAAGGAGCACTGGTCTAGTATAGGGCTGAAGTTTCTCGTACCCAAAGTCTCGTATAAAGAGTTATAGTAGCTGGCTATGTGTTGTTTCAGAGCACTGGGGTCTCGGCACCACGCGTTGCCTACTTTCAACATTGATATTTTGTTTCGTTGTCTTCCTTGAACTGTAGTGGCGTGGAAATATTTAGTATTTTTATCTCCGTATTTGATCCAATTTATTCGCGATCTCATCCCCCAATAAAGCTCTTCCTGCTTCCACAAGTCCTGAATCTGCCTTTTGACTAGCTGCATTTCTCTTTTGCTACTTTCTCCATTTCTTATATTTGTGAGGGTCGTTAACCTTCTTTTCAACATCTCAATCTGGTTACAGGCATTGGAGTATTTCTGTTTGCTCCATGAAGTCAGAACATCGATGGTTTTTCCCAGTTTGCATACGAATGATGTTGTATCTTCATTCAGGCCGCACCATGTCTTCTTCACCAACTCCATGCACTTAGCATCGTCAAGCCAGAAAGCCTCAAACTTAAATTCCTTTTTTCTTTTGGCCCGCCCTAGGAAGAGGGATAGGAGGATTGGGCTATGGTCGAAGCCTATTGCAGGTAAGGCATAAGCTTCTGCATTTGGGAATCGAACTCTCCAATTAATGTTACAAAGGACTCTATCTAGCCTCTTGCGCACTAGAGCTTTCCCTTCCCTGTTATTGGCCCACGTAAAAGCGCAGCCCTTACTCTCAATGTCCATTAGTGAACATCTGTTTAGGCATTCTTGGAACGCGGCGAGCCTGTAATGCTCCGCCCGACACCCGCCCATCTTTTTCCAGTGGTACAAAATTTCATTAAAGTCCCCTGCGCAAATCCATGGTAGATGATTAGCTGCATTTATCCCTTGTAGATGATGCCATAGACGAAGCCTTTCCTGGAAGTTGTTGGGAGCATACAGGAATGTGATGCGCATACGGTTGCCACTGCCTTGAGTTGTGCACACTAGATCGATAAAGTCTCTGGACTTCTCTTCCACTGCCACCGACACCCCATCATTCCACAAAACGGCTAGCCCCCCTGTGATACCTATAGGGTCCACAATCTCCATCAATTGGAATTGAATCTGCCTCCTCACTTTGTCGACTACTTCACTCTTGTTTTTTGTTTCCATCAAAAAGAATAAGTCGGGCCTTTCTTGAGCCACTAGGGCTCTGAGGTGCTGGACTGTCAGGGGGTTGCCTAGCCCTTGACAGTTCCGGCTCAAAAGTTTCATTTAATCCATGGCTTATTAGGGCTAGCCACCAAAGCCCATTCATTCCTTCCTTCAACCAAGTGGATGGGAGCATCGAGGAGAGCCCCCTCATTATGGGAGGGGCTGAGAATCTCGGCTAACCCAAGGTGGTTGATTTTTTTCTGTTTTCTAGCTGCAGCTACTTTCTTGAATGATTTCGGTCCAATCTTGTCCTTCTTGGAGTTCTTCACCTGCCCGCCTTTTGGAACTGCCTCAAAAGGGACAATTTGGGATTGAAACTTTTCGAGGATTGGCTGACTAATACCTGACTTTTCTGCTGGTGAGTTCTTCGCGTGTGGCCTCTCTTCCTGGCACTTATCTTCAAGCATCCCTACAACTGCCTTGCCTTTTGGACTGCGTAAATTTGTCTCTCTTAGGGTGATTTCCCTAGGCGTTTCCGAGACAATCTCTACTTCCTCGTGGGCAGGTATGTTTTTCCCGTAGAAGATCTTCCAGAAAGGGCTGGGTTCTCGTGCTTCCGCTCTCAACCATTGGCCAAATTTGCCCCTAGCGTTTTCGTTGAGCCCCGACTCCTCAAAAGGTACTTCTTTGCAATAGGAGGCATAGTGTCCTATTCTTCCGCACGAGTAGCAGAAGTGTGAAAGTCTTTCATATCTGTAGTCCACCCATACCTTCTTGTACTCCAGGTCAACAATTGTTCCTGTCTTCAAAGGGTTGGAAAGGTTCATGTTGATCCTTGCTTTACAACTTTTATTAGGGCCTCCCCCTCTTGAGTCAAATTTTGCTTCTGTCACTTTCCCGATTTTGCCCGCCACCTCGCGAGCCACTTCTTCTGATAATCTCCCACGGGGGATGCCTACTAGGTGAACCCAAAAGTTACGGTGAGTGAATTCATAGCAATGATCGGGAATGTCCGGATAACCTTGTTGGAGTACAAGAAGATTGCTAGAAAAGGACCAAGGGCATGTTTCCAGGACACGCTTTTTCTCCTCTAGCGAGTTGAAAGAGAAGGAAAAGAAGCCCGGCTCGAGCAACTCACAGTCAACCTGATCTGTTTTCGACGCCCTCTTCATTGTACTGAGGAAAGCCTGAAAGTTCACATTTGATTTTGATAGCAACTTCCCATACAAGGTGAGCTTGCATTCTTTTTGTTTTTCTGCCGGGATGTCCCTTGTCAGCTTCACAATGTCATCCTCAGACCACATTTTCCCCAATTCTCTACACAGGGCAGCCACTCGGGCGGAGTTGTTTTCCTCACTTTCCATCGAAGGTACTGACTGGGAGTGGCCAAGTTTATACTGATATGGGTATAAACTCAGCATTGCCACGGTCAGCTTCAACCGGTGTAAATGCTGAATAGAATTGCTGATGCGTAGTTAAAATGGAAAATTTGAATTAGAAAACATGCACCCTACTGAAAATGGGGAGGGTCCGGCATTGCTCTTTGGGCTCAGCCAAGAGCACAGTGCCTGCAGTCTGGCGAGGTACGATTGACAGGGCAACTTGTGGGATGATTTCCCACTTGGACTTGGTCGTGAAGCCACTGCAGGATTATAATTTCTGGGTTGAGTTTGGGCTTTATTCACAATGGAAATGGCAAAAGCAAGTTGCAGACGAATCATTCAGCGGAGAAAACTCATGTAGTAATCGGAAAGTAAGGTAAATTTGCCTTATAGCTTGAGTAGCACAACTGGTCGTAGCAATATGTTTCGCTTCGATCATTGACAGTGCAACAACTTCTTGTTTCTTGAAGACCAATCAAGAATTCCAGAGCCGAGGACTTTAACATGCCCATTCTGATTGTTGAAGCATCTTTGCAGTATAGGAAAAAATCCCATCACTTTGAGTGCATTGAAATACCTCAGAATCCTTCGTGCAGCTTTCAAGTGAGACATTCCCGAATTCTCCATAAACCTGCTAACGAGGCCGACATCAAGTAATGTCTGGTCCGGTGGCTACGCGAGCTTTCAATTAGACACTTATCATTAGGGACATCAATCCCGGCTCCTTTTCCATATTTTGAAAGCTTCAGCTTTGCTTCAACATGGCTTTAAAATATTTCTGGCGTACTTCTTCTGTGATATAAAATGTCCTTATCAATTTGCACAATTTCAATGCCTAGAATATATGACAGCAAACCCACATTAGTCATCACAAAATGAAAAATGATAGCCTCCTTGAATTTGGAGACTAATTTCACAATTTTGCATGTGAAAAGGAATTCATCAACATACAAGCACGCAATATGCAAATCTCTTTGTGAATTCTTTGTTGACATACAAAGTGTGCTCATATGGATAATTATTACAAAAAAACAAGTGATCAGAAAACAAAAAAACGGAATAAAAAAATAAATCAGATAAAAAAGAAGTCATTCGTAACTTTTCGGTTCATTAGTGTTGAGAGCAGTGACGAGAGAAGAGCACAAATGCTTCGATTCGATCACAAGCATCGAGAGCAATAACCGTTGAAGAGAGAAGGGCACAAATGCTTTGACTTGCTGCAGAAACTAAAAATTGCTTTGGTGATTTCTTATGTGAAATCAAGCTACCAATGGACAAGAGACCGACAAAATAGGAGATGAGCAAGATCTTGGTTTAAGTTTTTTGAATTTCCTGAGTCAAGTCTCCATACCTCTTTAAAAGGCCAAATGTATTGAAGTTTGGATTATTTAAGTAACCCATCACGAGCCATCTTACTAGAACTGATTTTTCATTTTAACTCATTTTTACCCTAATGTGTTGTCAGACGAGTTACCCACTCTGCGAGGAGCCAGTTGAACATGAGTTGTGACCTACTTCGTTAGCTAGAGCACGCGCAGATAGGGGTAAACTTGACATGTGAGGAAGGGTTTGAACTCGATAGCGGATGGTGGGTTCGAAGCAACACAGCTGCTTATGAATCATTGCACGCGGCAAGTTGGAGACGTGAGGGATCCGACCGCTCACCTCTCACGGTTCTCTAAGAGAGAGAAAGGTGAGGGAAAACTTGCTCGCAACTTCGAATGAAGAAAAACGTTTTGTTTCCTCTTCTTCACTAATTTTTATATAGAAAGAACTGCATGAACTCATCTGTAGGACAATTTAACAAATAATTTATGGTGGTCATAACCGAGCTTGCTAACACGAATTTGTAAGTAAATGGAGCATTTAAGGGATTGGATATTATTGACGAGATAGATCAATGGACAAAAACTAATATGCCTACCTGAACACATGTCCTATTAGATCTAGATGACCATATAAATATGACGTCGGGATACGAACGAAAGGTTGGGCTAAAAAACAATAAAGGGAGGAAATAAATGTGAACTTTTTTCCTTTACCATGTACGCATGACGTCAAAACTAACGACTACTTTGGATCTTCTTTCAGACTTAGTCTTAGATTATTGCAAACTCAGCAACCTAAGTTTGACAAAAGGGTATATTGTTATGAGAACACTCCATTGTTGGATTAGGTCAAGGGACGTGGGGACTCGGGAATGCGTTCTGGCTGTCTCTTTTACCAGTACTGTTGCTATTTGCAGACCTAGAAAATGTTGGCTCTCCGCAACAGACGATGACCAAAAGGGCCAGTGAAAAGGAAAACCAGAAGGAGGATCTTCGTCTTTCTCTGATAAAATAGTCAATTTCCCTATTAAATAAACCGATCTTATGACCATTTTTTTCAAAAAGGAAGTGCACTACACGCCATCATATTACTGGGAGACGCAAGTAATTATCACCTTGTCTTTCTTTTCGCTTTGTTCTTCTCGCATATTGCCCACTTGGGAGAACGTGACCGCCGGAGTACATCTTTGGCTGCGCTGTCAAAGTCGTCGACGATTCTCACCACAGCTGCCAAGAATTCTCCAGCCCATGACCGTGGTCTGAGCAGGACATTATTTCCGTTGTGCACATTTAGGAGAAATTGCACTTATGTCGTGTGCCTAACTCATAATTGACCAAATCACCAAGACCAAGAAGCTATTGATAAAATTCTAATCAATAAAGAGTTTACTCGCTGTCTATTTGATCAACACTCCAAATCGCAAAATCCAATAAACAAATGTTAAGCACACTTTGTCTTGATCGAATTCGCAGGGTGAACTGTTGGACTCGGCCTGTCCTTGGGATCTTCCTCAAATTGAGGCTATATTTGGAAGTATGGTGACGAAAGAAAATACAAAAAAATAATGGTTCATATTTTGAAATTTCTCTCCCCATCTTACTCGCAAATATTTATAAATTATTCAATTCTTTCTACTCCAATTTTCATTTCTCTGCGTTTCTCAAACATAGCCTCAAGGGTGAAAGTTTCCGTAAGTAGATAGACATGACTACAGATGTCATCAACCCTGTGTTGACTTTAAAGAGATTGATGTTGATTTGATGAGCAGCTGAAGTCGCCAAGAGAGTTTCCTTCATTTTTCTAAAGTCACATACCACTTCATTTTCTAGAGGGACAAAATATTTCATGAGATTCTAGGTGACAATATTGACTGTGTAATAGATCAATTACCTATGGGACAAATATGGATATGTCTAGCTAAGAGGCTTGTCATTTTTCGCTGATTTATTAATTTCATAAATTATATTTTTATCCCATTTCTTATACTAACATTCTCCAAACATATGACTGGATACAAAAGAAATAGTGTTTCTCTTATCATTTTTTTTCTATCTTATTCTAATTATTGTTTGGACAACCAAATGCACTTTTGGCAGTTTTTGAAACTTTTGTCGGTTTTTCTTTCCATATGTGCTCTTTTAATAAGAGCCTGTAGAAGATTTTTCTTTAATCACGAGGAACAACCCTTTTCACACTCACAAGTTTTTCCTAAAAGGGGCGTACAAAAGTTCATCTTACCCCTTTTTCTTTTGAAATCATTATCGCTATTCAAACAAATGTAGGCCAGGGTATTACAGCCACAATAATGATGGGTCTAATTGCAAAAGTTCTGTTTGTCATGCGGAGAAAAGAGAACCTGGAGAATGTACAATTTCCTAACGATAAAGGTTGGGGTTGGGTCCAGCATAAAATGTTCATAGCTGGGCATGTACGACGAGGGAAACGGGGAGCCTTCAAATTAATAGAGCCTTCTCAAATGCATTGACCAGGCAAACACATGATTCTCCACACATGAAAGGAATGAAGAATGTGTTTTGGCAAAAGTGAAGAAGGAACACGGACAATTGGGTTGGTGGCGGACGCGATGGCTCAAGAGAAAGAGAAAGAGGACGAGAACATTTGGTGAGTATTATTCGTTTTTTTATGTAAGAAATTGAAGTAAGACACAAGGCCAAAGTACGAGGAATTGTCGGGGAGGAAGCATGATGAGACCTTGTTTGATGGGAGGTCATGGTTTGTGGCCTGTGTGGGGGGAATTAGCTGGAGCCATCGACACTTCGTTCAGGATCATCTTTACAGTGAAACACATTCATCTGCTGTGCATTCATATTTGCTTGTTTGACCAGTTCTCTATTTCCTTTAGTCCCTTTGCAAGAATTCCTTATTGCTGCCGTTCTCATTCTCACAAGATGGAATTGTTGTATTATATTCTCCCAAGATTTGACGTAATTAGTTGTTTGGGACCTTGGGTGAGTTCAAATTACGAAATTACAAATCGTCAGTTCGTATGTTCAAGTCCCGCAAACTGCGTGCATATTGCTTCAAGTCAAAGCTACCAACACGGGTCATAAGCGTGGACTTAACAAATTCATCGTCATTGTAAGGTGTTTCATGGGCCTTCAAGCAGTCTGGTCTCTGCGCTCGTACCTCTGAGTTATAAAAAGTGAAAACAACATTATATTATCAACCCCGAAACATTTGGACGGGCAACTCGACTGCCCATGAGCCAATAAGTTAAGATGCACAATACTAAAAAAAGAAAAGAAAAACAACTTTTCACTCCATACCGATGACCGATGAATGAGAGAAAATTTTATACAAGTCTTCAAATATTATATCTCCACTCATCCAAGTCATTTAATATCGACGTATGCTACTATCAAGTGATATGAATTTCAATATTATGTTCTAGATGATAGTAGTTTTTTCATGGTGATTAGACTATGGTGGATGGAAAATGACGAGCTCCAAAAACACCTAAAAGCCTCTCGACGAACAGGTGTATTGAAGATTAAATTAAAGAGGGCTTATCCCCTTTTTACTAGTTTCCTTCACCGCTAAGCTAATCTGAGGAGCCTTCTCCATCACTCCAATATTACAACAATTTAATCGGCTAAAGTTTAAATATGACGGAATCTTCCTTCGTAGATCCGTCTGCACTTCCCTCACCAAAATGTTCAACACACCTTTAATCATATGCATCATAACTTGTTTTCAGCGAGCGAATCTACGTAAATTCTCATTTATTTTTTAATTTTATGTGAAAGGCGCTCCTCAAGTTTAGAACTTATTAGAGGAAAATAAAAGGAAGAAGCACAAAAGGGGTGTGTATTCCCTTCCGATGGACAAGAAAAGGATCTGTTTTCGGCGAAAGGGATTGTTTATTGATTGGCTGACGTTAGTGGGACGCAGCGGCCATAAATTGTGAATGGGTCAATGATGACCCACGTGAAAACACAGAGAGACAGAGAGACAGAGAGGCTCATTTTCTAGTGGCGGGACATCGGTGACAATAATTCTCAGCTGCCCTTCTATTCTTTAGCTCCAGTGTGGATATGTTCTGAGCATACTCCAGGTCATATCTGTCATTGAACTTTTTTGGCTTGAAGTAATTACTTTGCCAAACGATGGCAGATTTTCGCATGATCAGATCACGAGGCGACCATACCAACTCTCGAGGCACGGCTAAATGCGAAATTCTTGCGTGGGCCTGATGCACCAAATCAGATTCAACAATATCGTTGATCTTATCGAACCATATTGGAACCTCCATAGGACTTACAAAATCAATAGTGAAGATCCGCTCGATTCAAAGAGTCTGAATTTAGGGAGGAATTTTCCTTGTTGGGGTTTGCGCCAGCAACCACTTCTCTCATGACTTAATCATATGTGTAATTTCGTTTACTCTTTTTTTTTTTGCAATATCCAGTAATTGTATATTGCATCTTTTGATGTTCTCCCAAAAAAGTACCGTACTTTTTTATCAATAAGCTGATTGATAGTGCATGAATTCTCCTTGATTTTCATATAAACTTTATCTTGTCATTTGGCTTCTCAAGAGTTAATTTACCCCTCTCAAAAGTCAAAAGCTACATTTGGTGGATCGGATATAACTCCAAATAGGATAATTTGTTCATATTCGGTATTTGGGAGAGCACTGGATTTGGATACGTCCAGATAAAAAAATTCCACCAAAGTGATGGGATAAAGCCGGATAAGATATGTAATACAGAAAAACTGAGGAAAAAAAGATTAAAAAAACGAGAAAAGTCCTATGGACTCGCTCCACTACTCACCGCTCGACATTGTCCTCGTCTTATCTGCACATCTCAATTGATCTCTCTTCTTGCCTTCGGCTTGCCACCGCCACCCTCGACCCCAAATGCAATCGCCTTAGATCGTTGCTTCCAGCTCTGTCATGAGCAACCATCCAAAGCGTTGACTTCCTCCAACAAGTTTTAGTTTTCTTTCTTTCTGGCAGAAGGCCCCATTCTATTTGGGAATATTTTCAGTACCTATCATCGTAAGTTTGGATGAACACTGCTCTTGTTTTAAATCATGCTCTTCCTTTGTATCAATCTGAATAAAAGGATGGCAGTGATGGGTTAAATTGATGGGCTCGGGTTCGTCTTTACGACCCATTTAATTTGGTAAAGATGGGTCATCGAAGTGGGGTGTTTATCGAAATCTAGTTCTGTTTGTTGGGACTTTCTGGATCTACATCTCGTACTTGTTTAGTATTCTCCGTTATTTACAAGTTCATGAGGTAACGAAGTTGTGATTTTTATATTTTTCCTTTGATTTTCAATTTTGGGTAATAGTCTATTTAACTCTATTTCAAAGAAGAATTTCACAGAGGAAACACAGGATGAGAGTTCAGCTGTGGAGGACTCAAGTATTGATTTCAGAGTATTGATCCAAAAGGTGGCCTATGAAGAGGGAGGATTGACCAACCAAACGAGAAAATAAAGACCTGCAGCAGCGCACATCAGATGTGGAATCGTTAAGCACCTATCATTGTTGGAGGACGAAGATCTGGATGATATGTGGTGTCTCATCTTCCTGCACCGCCAACCATGAGAGAGAGCGAGAGAGATGAGTCAAGTGAGATTGCCCATGTATTTCAAACTCTGATTTAGATAATATTTATCTGAATTCATATTATATCCAAATATCACAAAAACTGCATATGATATTTTTTTGGTAAGTCTACATAGGATATTTCAAATTCTATCCGATCTTATCTTATCCATTTGTTGACACAAGAAATAATCAAGTTGTCGACAGTTTAGTCCTTGTGGGGCTTGGTTAGTCTCTTGCTTTCCTTTGTATTTGGTGATTTGATAGTAATATATACCTTACCCTTACCAAAAAAAAAAAAGTTGTCGACAGTAAGAGAAATTGCATGAAAACTAGAGAAATACATAAAATAGAAACCATAAATGAAATAACCACATGTGTATTATGTGAGTTATGTTTGGGAAAACGCATATCTATTGATCAGGGAATAATGCGTCACTTGAACATGCCATGTGTCTAGTTATTGAAGTATAACGACAGACAGCTAGCAGCCGCAAACAGTGATGCCCGCGGGAAAATTTTATATTTGAAACTTTAGATAGCCTAAATTGAATAGGGAACAATTACCGCCTAACGACTTGGTAATGAAGGTTATCGACAGGAGAGGAAAGTTTTGCACACGATGAAGATGGTGATCCAAGGTCATGGGTAATTCAAGACAGCGGAAAATAAGCTAGCAAAAGCACGCCCCCGCCGCCGCCTACGAAAAACACAATCAAAATGTCATCTTTTTATCATTAAAGCTTTTCATACTATTCTTTCAATTTCCTTAGCTATAGATCCTTATGGTTAAGTTAGGTGTTAGTGTGCAACATGTCATCGACGAGGTTAAAATGCAATATCCTATTGTAAATCAATATTGTCGTCATTTAGCATTTGGTAGCATTAGTTTGAATCAATTGTACTGCTTGGGCTTGCCGTCGATCAAATATTGGCATAGTTGAAGTTTGTATTGTCTTGATTGAAGTAAGTGAATTTCTTTTTCTCGCCTAGATATCTCCAGTTCGGAGTCACTACCAAACCAGGTCTTTTCCCATAAAAACTAAAGAACGATGCTAGGTGAATTATATTTCGCTGCAAGAGTAACTCTGGTGAGATGAAACATAATTTTGGCACATCTAGTGGGACTATTGTGGTTGGTTTAAGGAGTAATAATGGCATGAATTAGGAGCCACAGTCGACTTGATCACAATAATATTGCAGGTAACAATTCACCTCCAAACCCTGCTGGTGAAAGGGTGGCACATGCAGAATCATCAAATATGCGACCAATATTAGATGAGGGACAAATTGGGGGAGGTAGATAAACTTAGACATCTCATTGAAGAACAGAGAAGGCAATTGGAACCAAATCGGATCACAATTGCTACTATGAGAAGGTTCATTAAAGAACAACACAAGGATTTGGCTGATTTAGTCAGTAGATTTGTAGTCGGCACTGTTTGGCCACTGATTATCAACATTGTTCATGAGATTGCAAATAAGCAAGGGGCATTGACCAGCTCAACCCAAATGCAGCCTAATCTTGTATTTTACCAAGTTCTGCTGGAAATGTGCCTCAATCCAACATTATGACACCCAATTTTGGGATTGCAAGGCATGTTGTACCTCCAACACCATTGAGAATCCTGCAGAGAGGTGAGGGTGTAACTTCAACCCAGACTAGTGGCCAAACATTGGTTAATGAGAACAATCCATCACCATGAATTGAGAATATTGGTGCGAGTTAGTCTTATGGACAAGCATCGACCAGCGGGAACCAAGTTAATATAGGCAATGTAAATCAAGCTCCTCAATAGAACACGCCAGTTCAACTGTATGGTAATGTGCAACCATACGGTTTTATGCCTTAATCAAACTTCATCCAAACACCATACAAACCAAATGTTAATGCAGATAATCAAGAAAGACCTCCAACACCACCATAACCTTTACCCCAATACCAAATACCACAAATACCACAACCTTTACAACAAAATGTGCCACAATATGTGCCTCTGGCGATACCTCAATTCGTTCCTGGAATCTAAATTGCTGTAGCGCGAGTCGCATTGCCCGTTGGTCATAACTAGCATATGGTGGACCAAATGTTGCAACAATATGGAGGTGACACGGGAGGTGCTAGGCAAATATATAGAAAACCATACCCATAATGGATAGATACAATTCCATACCTAAGAGGTTTTAAGATTCTAGAATTTAGTATCTTCACTGGTGAAGATGATCAATCAACACATGAATATGTTAACATGTTTACTGCGTTATGTGGTGATGCTATACATAGTGATAATTGGAAGCTATGTTTGTTCCCATTATTGTTATCTAAAAATGCTTTTACATGGCATATGTCTTTGCCGGCTAATTCCATTTTTCTTGGAAACAAATGGAAACAATGTTTCATAACCGATTTCAAAGGGCCGTTCCAGTTGTGTCTATTGCAGATTTGTCAGCAATAAGGCAACAAAACAATGAATCGGTGGACTGGTGCTTCCTGCTCATGGAAGTTGTTTATCTCTTCTACCAAAGTTTGGAGAACAGCTTGTTTGTCCTTGACACTTTGATTAAGCTTTTTCACATAATCACTAATGTCTAGACTATTCTGAGTTGAAAAAGTTGAGGACATAATCAGGTCATAATTGCGTCGATAAGATTCTGTCTTATCGATCAATGCTTTGGAAAAATCCTGAAGTTTTCCTTTAAGTTCATGGGGCAATACAAACTGACCTCATCCTCACATAATTCATCCAGTAAAGATTTGAGTTGGTCGAAGGCTACGTTATTGTGCAAGATCATTGGAAGTCCTCCACTTGAAAGGTCAAGTAATCTCATCAACTTGCCTCTGATCTTTTCGATAGTGATCTTCTTTGAAGGAGTAATCCCATGAGCTAAGTCACTAGGGGAAAAATTCAACACATAGGAAGCTTCCTCTAACATACATCTAGTCTTGATAAGAGAATGTGGAGAATTCTCACCTTCGGTATGACTTAATTGATTGGTCGATGGAGACACTGTCGCGACCTAAATTCCTCAGGCTAATGGACTATTAAGTCTCGGCTTAACTCAGGCCCTCGCAAGCCTTATCAAATCGCAACTTAGGATTTAAGTTTTCAACATGTAAAAGTTTTCATGCTTGAAGTCGCCACTAATTTATTTATGGTAGGTCGATTAGAAATCTAAATAAAACATAGGAAGATATGTTTTATTCTTACGAACCGGAAATTCTAAGCTCGGGGACTTGATTACGCTAGATCTAGTCTAATGCCCTTTTGGTACCTTTTATTTTCAAAAAATATTTATGTAGGTAATTTGGATCCATTTTATTACCTAATCACTAACATACAAGGTATTCATGCGGGTACGCAAACCACCAATTTAACACCCAAGAAAACAGTAACTAGATTGCAAGATTAGGAGAATGACATATATTAAAACAATGCAAGCATCTGCATTGTTAGTAGAAAATCACATAGACAATCCTAATATGATTTCTAATTAACAAAATAAGGCACTCGAGGTGTTCTTTAGGGTTTGCGCTTTATTAAAATGCAAACTAACCTATATGCAATGATGTGCAAAAAATGACATGCGATTAATGTAACCTAGCATGCGAACTATATGCCATGTGATGACGCGAATTAATTCTAATAACGGACAATTGATTTATTTTTGGTATTTTTCCAATGAAATTCGAAATAAAAAAAATGTCTAAACTAACATGCAATCTATCTTAATCTGTCCTAAAGTCACTCATTTTTTTTGGATTTTCGTGGAAATTCGGAATCTAAAAATAACCTAAATAATCTATTAGGATTAGAATAACACCTAATTTAAACTAGGAAATATATTATCTCAAGCCCTAATTTAAATTAAATAATTATCCTATCTTCTATATACATTTAGTGTCACGTCCCGAACCCCTACGGGCTCGCGACATCCCCTGCTTCGGTCGAAATGATGCGACGTCCCAGGAACGTCGCCGACCCAACCCAAACATTACAGCTATATGCGGAAGCGAATATAAAAACCCCGAACAGAAAGATAACAACAACAGGGTAGAACAACAGAACAAACAAATAGTTACAACAGCATTTTATACAATATTACCGCACCAAATATACAAACATTGTATTACAGACATAATTATCAAACTAGCAACTGAAATCACCGTCATAACAAAAGATCAGGGTCTGGTTACTAACTTCCCTATGAGTCAACCCGATTTACATAACCCCTAAAATACCCTAGGGAAAACCTAAGTATCTCCTTCCGTACTGCTTCTAATTCTTCGGGCTTAAGCCTCCGGACACTCACCTGCAGTTCCACCGGGCACCAAAAGCGGTTCCTCAAACTTAAAAAAAGAAGAGGCGAACTTCCCGAGTTTATGGCTGGGGGTCTGAAATTGTGGATTATATAACTATAAGGCGAATCTCAATAAGTGTACAACCCTAAACCCTACGTAGGCACTCACGTACCGCCAGACAAAAACACGCAGAACACACATAATCAACCAAACTAACAACCATACATGTCACGACCCGTACCCCTCGAGTCATGGACATCCGCGTATAGGTCGAGAAGAAGTGCGACGCTCCCAGGATCGCGTCACAGAGACCCTAATACCCAAATCAGAGAAAACATGCCACAAGCGGAAACGACGTATATATATACATATATACACCTGAACATTCTAAAAAGCAACCATGAGTAGCTAGTGATAACAATTGAACGATAGATTAAGCCATAATGAACATCCTTTACAAACTTACATTCATTACCCCTTTCCATTAACAAAAAGGTACATCAAAAGGGCCACGAGGCAAAAAGGGATCGGTGGCCTAGGGGTGTCAAACTATCTACTGGGAGGGGCTACAGTCGAAAAGAAGGGGGTTAGCCTCTACTGCTAATACTGAGACCTAATCTAAGGCTCCCAGTCTGGGTCGGATGGCACTGAAGACTCCTCAGAGGAATCCTCCTCAGTTCCTATCTCCTCGTCCGATCCAACCTCAGCAATTTCTCCGGCTGCATCGATATTCAAGTCCATTGCTTCAAGACCAACCTCTTCGTCGTCCATCGGGTTTATATCTTCGGCTATGACTTGCTGCTCTTGCTCCTCCTCAATCCTGACCGCCGGTCCATCCACTGTCTCACCCTCAAAACTCACACTAAGGGAAGACGGAGGGTCCGATACTTCACCACTCACCATCTGAGGGATTATAACGCCGTTTACATCCACCGGAATATCGAAGGTCCTGATTGGAGGTCCTGTCACGCCATCTGCTCCCCTATGACACCAGGCTACATATTCTTGGGTGTGGCTGTAGTCCTCCCCCACGTTTACAAATAAAACTGAACGGTATCTAACATACGCCGTTCCATCCCCGCAAGGGTGCACACTAGATGTTCGCTGAATTCGCTGCGGGAATCCAAAAAGAGGGCCATCCCTCGGCATCCTACGGACGGGGGTCTGAAAATTTGATTTTACCATAACCATGAGAAAACTCAGCAAGTAATAATCCCTAATCCCAGACTAGGCTAAAATGCACCTCCAGAGGGTAAATAAAATACATAAATCAAATGAACCAGTGCATAAATCAATGTCAATTCACCCGGGCCCATAGCGCAATTCACTACTCTCACCCTGCAGATAGGCATTTAACAAAAATATGTAATATGTGCAGTTATATCGACCCGAAGGCCACGATCCTAAGGCCACAACAGTTGAACCGACCCGTAGGCCTCGACCCAGAGGTCACCACTTGTTCCGACCCGAAGGCCCGACCCAAAGGCCACAAATTGTTCCGACCCGAAGGCCCGACCTGAAGGCCACAAATTTGTTCCGACCAGTAGGCCCGACCCGAAGGTCATAATTTGTCCCGACCCCTAGGCCCGACCCGAAGGTCACAATTTGTCCCAACCCGTAGGCCCGACCCGAAGGTCACAATTTGTCCCGTCAGACACGTGCATCAACATATTCAATTTCAACCATATCAAAGCCTAACATGTAATTTCACATGTCGCGAGACTCAATCTAATTACCGTGCCACGATGTGCCAAGTACTATAAATCACAACTTCACTCATTCAGCTCATTGTCGGCACGCCTAGTACATTTCATTTTAGTCCATTTACATCCGGCATTCAAAGCACAACTTAGTATTACACAATCCCAATCCGTTTAGGACTCGATGTAGCCAACCAAACTCAACCATTAAAATTCCAAATATAATATCACCCCAAGAGATCCCAACAAGTCCTACATTACCCCCAAAATGCCAAGTTTTCAAGCCATTACACTATAGACCATTTGGTGCTCAAATTAGGCAAATAATGCAATTTCGGATCCCCATGAACAGTGCTCAACAACATGCAATTTCCAGCTTTAAATCAACTCTAAACAACCTTATTTAGTCCCAATTAGGTCCCTAAATCAGCCCACACATATAAGCACCCAAATAGGCCCCAATTAAGCTTAATTAACCCTAACATTTATCCCTAAATTGCACAATTAGGCTAATTAGGGGTTTAGGAATTTTTACTCGCCTAAATTATCTTGAGACCACGGGAGCGAGCGGTCGACTACCGACGCGCGGTGAGAGTCGACGGCGGCGCTCCGAGGGCAAGCCGGCGTTCATGGCGACTCTGGCGGACTCAAGGTTCAATCCGGCCAAAACAGAGGAGGGGCTGAGGTGAGGGGCTGTGGACGGGAGGAGAGGGGCCTGAGGAGGCGAGGCGGTCGCCAGGGCTGGGGGCGACGCACGGCGGCGGCGCGGCACCGGTGAGGCGGAAGCGGCAACGCTGCTCTCCCCCTCGCCTGGAACAGAACAGCGGCTGAGGGCGGCGGAACCGGGGGGAAACGGTGGTCGACAGGGCTGGGGCGGCGCCAGGGGGCCGGCAAGCAGCGGACGAGCTCGGCTACTCCGGCGCGGACGGCCGTCCCCACGTGAACAGCCGTCGGCGATCAGAACGGCGAAGGGGAAACGTGAAGGAGAAGCCGATCGGGGAGAGAGAACGACGAGAGAAGAGAGAGAGAGTCTGAAGAGAGAGGGAAAGTGGGTCAAAAAGGTGGTCAACTTGAGGTAGTGGAGTCCACATGTCACAATCCTAGGGCTTAGGACAATTTGCCCTTTGATCCAAGGGTCTAGATTCAAACCTCACCAATAATGCAAGGGTACTATGGTAAAATACCCCTAACTAAACCTGACCAGGTCTGGTTTGGTCCCCCTTAACCCTAGTTAAACCCCAAATTTTAGCCAAAATTCGGAATTAAATAAAATACTCTAGGGGCATTTTCGTAATTTCCTGGTCCCGGACCGAAATTTTAATTTTTGCCCATACCGGTCCTAAATATTCTTGGGAGATATAATCCGGTGTGGGATTTGCGAAACTCGCTTTCTAAGCCCTCGAAAATCGCCCGCCAAGTCTCGGGAATAAAAAAATATTATTTTCTAATTTTCGTCAAAATTCCAGTTTTTGATCGAATGCACTCCAGACATGCGTGGTTGTCTCAAAATGGCATCGATTCCGAAAAATAATGTCGTTTGGGCCTCGGAAACGAACATCAAGGTCCTCAGGGACTAAATTGCAAATTTTCCCAATTTCTGTCAAAATTTCTATTTTCAGCCATTCTCGTTCCAGATCGATGTCACCCCTCTAAAATGATGTCCGTCTTACAAAATAGTGGTAATTACCCTTGAAATTTTGATGTCGAAGTTCGGTTCCAATATCGCGATCACAATAGCTTGTTTTGAAGTCTTAGGGCCTCTCACTAACGGGTGGCTGTTTAGGTGTTACGCGTATCGACCTAAGATTGTCCGAATCGTGATGGCCTCAATTTCGAGAGAACGAGAGGAATTATCACTAGTACCGGGGTCGCGATCATTTGGTTTAAAGTCGGGGTTCATTTGTCAGACGTACTTTCGGCCGTGCGAAATCACTCGCGATCCGATCGCATGTTATTGAAAATATCAACCCGTCATTTTCCTAAGATCGGCCTATATTGGTTCAAAATATTTCCCCAATGTTCGTCTAAATCGGCGCTCAGTCGCGATCGAGTTCTCGGTCCACGTACCTGTTCCTATCTAACCTTTCCCTTTTAATTAGTATCCCGTGATTGATCAATTCCGGGCGAGACTTACTAAAATCACACGAGAATTCACATACACTTTATTGGACTCGATAACGGGTCAAAATTCGGGCTGTTACAATTCTTTCCCCCTTACAAAAATTTCGTCCCCGAAATTTGTACTCTATACTTGTTCCTCGAACAACTGGGGGTGTTGACGTCGCATGGCCTCCTCGCTTTCCCAAGTAGCGCCTTCCGTCCCGTGGTGTTCCCAGACTTCCTTGACCATCGGGATTGTCTTATTTCGCAGTACCCAATCTTTCCGATCTTCGATTTTAACTAGTCTTTCCACGTACGACACCCTGTCGTCCACGTCTATCTTTTCGTATCTTAAAACGTGTGTCGAGTCTGGTTCATACTTTTTTAGCATCGACATGTGGAAAACATTGTGTACTTGGGATAAGTTAGGTGGCAGGGCAAGTCTATATGCCATATCGCCAATCTTTTCCAAAATCTCGAACGGTCCGACAAACCTCGGGCTCAGCTTCGCTTTCTTGCTAAATCGGAATAACCCTTTCATAGGTGACACCTTGAGAAATACATGATCTCCAACTTGGAATTCTGAAGGTCGATGTCTCCGATCAGCATAGCTTTTCTGTCGACTTTGTGCTGTCTTTAGTCTTTCTCGGATAACCTCGACAGCTTCCACCGTTTGGTGTACCAATTCTAGGCCCGTAATGCTTCGTTCACCTACCTCATCCCAACATACTGGAGTCCTACACGCTCTGCCATATAAAGCTCAAATGGGGTCATCTGAATACTCTGCTGATAACTGTTATTATACGCAAACTCCACCAAATGCAGCTGTTCTTCCCATTTACCTTGGGAATCTAGTACACAAGCTCTCAACATATCCTCAAGGGTCTGTATCGTTCTTTCTGATTGACCGTCAGTCTGTGGATGGTAAGCTGTACTGAACTGTACCTTTGTTCCCAAAGCCGACTGCAGACTTTTCCAAAAATTTGCCGTAAACCTCGGGTCACGATCTGATGTAATTGTTACCGGCACTCCATGCAGTCTAACAATTTGTCTCACATACAGTTCTGCGTACCTTTCTAACTCAAAATCTTTTCGTACTGCTAAGAAATGTGACGACTTTGTAAGTTGATCCACGATCACCCAAATGGAATCATGCCCTCGCTGGCTTCTCGGTAATCCAGTTACGAAATCCATGGTGATGTGTTCCTATTTCCACTCAGAAATTTCCAACGGTCGCAGCAGTCCTCCAGGTTTACAGTGTTGCGCCTTTAGCTGCTGACATGTCGAACACTTAGCCACATACCTGGCCACATCCATTTTCATTCCGTTCCACCAGTAATGTTGCCGTAGGTTTTGGTACATTTTCGTACTGCTCGGGTGTATGCTATAATTGCTGCGATGAGCTTCTCTTAGTATTTCTTCCTTGAGCTCAGCATCATCGGTACACACCATCGTCCTCTAAATTTCAGGATTCCATCCTTTGATACTTGGAAATCTGGCTTCCTCGCGTTGGCATCCATTTCCACGATTTTCTGAATTTCCTGGTCAGTGGACTGCAACGTCTTAATCTTGGTCTGAATTTCCGGTTCAATTCTCAAGGTAGCCAGCAGATTCGACACATGGCTTAATTCAAATTTAAATTCTAAGTCTCGAAGCCTTTCTAATAACGTCCACTACTTGATCATCATGTGCGCCATACTTGATTTGCGACTTAGCGCATCCGCCACTCGATTCGCCTTTCCAGGGTGGTACATGATGTCGCAGTCATAATCTTTCAAAAGTTCCATCCACCTATACTGTCTCATGTTCAACTCTTTCTGCAAAAATAGGTACTTGAGACTCTGGTGATCCGTATAAATCTGGAACTTTTCTCCACATAAATAATGTCTCCAGATTTTGAGTGCAAAAATAATGGCAGCCAACTCTAGGTCATGTGTCGGATAGTTCAATTCATGTGGCCTTAACTGACGTGACGCATACGCAACTACTTTCCCATGCTGCATTAACACGCAACCAAGTCCTCTAAGCGAAGCATTACTGTATACCTCGAATCCACCAGGTCCAGATAGAATAGTTAAAACTGGAGCTGTTGTCAGTCTGTGCTTAAGTTCCTGAAAGCTTCGTTTGCACTTGTCGTCCCATTCAAATTTAATTTCCTTTTTCAACAATCGCGTTAATGGCATGGCTATCGACGAAAATCCTTCTACAAAACGTTGGTAGTAACCAGCTAATCCCAAGAAACTCCTGATTTCCGTCACTGATGTCGGTCTGGGCCACTTATGCATTGCTTCGATCTTGACCGGATCTATAGTTATCCCTTCTCCCGATACAATATGTCCAAGGAATGCTACCTTACTAAGCTAGAACTCACACTTACTAAATTTCACATAAAAGCGCGTGCTCCCTCAATGTCCGTAGTACCTCAGTCAAATGCATTTCATGCTCTATCGGACTCTTCGAGTATACCAGAATATCGTCGATAAACACAATCACGAACTGGTCCAGAAAGTCCTTAAAAACTCTGTTCATCATATCCATGAAGGCTGCGGGGGCATTCGTCAAACCAAATGGCATGACTGTAAACTCGTAATGCCCGTACCTTGTCCTAAATGCAGTCTTGGGTATATCCTCCTTCCGAATTCTTAACTGATGGTATCCGGTCCGTAAATCAATCTTGGAGAACACTGAGGCTCCTTGCAATTGATCGAACAAGTCGTCGATCCTTGGCAGTGGATACTTATTCTTTATAGTCACTTGATTCAGCTGCCAGTAGTCTACACATAATCTCAACGTCCCGTCCTTTTTCCTCACAAACAAGACTGGCGCTCCCCACGGAGACGCACTAGGGCGAATAAACCCTTTGTCTAATAATTCCTGTATCTAAACTTTCAATTCTTTCAATTCTGATAAAGACATCCTATACGGGGCCTTAGAAATTGGCTCAGTTCCTTGGGCCAATTCTATTACGAATTCCACTTCCCGTTCTGGCGGTAAGCCCGGCAGTTACTGAGGGAATACCTCGGGGAAATTGCAGACAACAGGGATTTCTTCCAACTTAGGTTCCGCCAATGATGGATCCTTAACATTAACCAAGTATCCTTCACACCCTTCCTCGAGCATCTCAGTTGCCTCTACTGAGGAAATCCAAGGGATCGAGGTTCCTCCTCGATTTCCCTGAAATTCAAATCTAGGACATCCAATCGGATTGAATTGGATCGTCTTATTGCCGTAATCCATAACGGCTTTCTGTTTCGTTAGCCAATTCATACCGATGATCACATCGAAATCATACATGGCTAACACAGCCAAATCAATCCTCTTCTCTACACTCCCAATCACAATTTTACAATCTAAGCACCCCAGAGATACTAACACCCTATCATGCAGTGGGGTCGTTATACATAACATACTTTCAAGTAAAACAGGCTCCAGACCAATCAATCTAACAAATTGTTCTGAAATAAACGAGTGGGTTGCCCCGAGATCAAATAACGCATAGGCGGCATGATCACAGAGAGAAATAGTACCTGTGACCACGCCTGGCGCGTCCTCGGCATCCTTGCGTGCCATTGCGTATACCCGTCCTTGTGCCGGTGGTCTGCCCTGAATAGCTGGTGGGGGATTTCCGGCCTGATTTCCCGCTCTGGGTTGCTGATGTTGTCCCAAGGGTCCCAAAAATCGTTGCTGCGGGCAATCCTTTATTTGATGTCCTAACCTCCCGCAACGGAAGCAAGCTCCAAATCTAATTGGTGTCTGGTTGGGTTTCCCGATATTCCTTCTCGGTGGTGGAACAAACCGTATATTGTCAATCATCGGTTTCTTTCCAAAGCGACAATTGTCCCGGTTCTGATTAAACCTTGAACCCGATGCTGTTACCCTTTCCATTTGATCTCTCTCCATGATTTGAGCTCGCTCATATAATTCCCTATAATCCCTGATATTCAGCAAAAGTATCTGGGTGCGAAGATCCGGCCTCGGTCCATCTCGGAATCTTCGAGCCCTATCCAGTGGATTCTCAACCATCCTTGGGGCAAATCTAGACAGTCTTGCAAACTCTGCCTCGTACTGAACTACTGTCATTGACCCCTGACGAAGTCTCATGAACTTCGCCATTTTCTTCTCCTGGGCACTCTCTGAGAAATACTGTCCATAGAAATGCTCGATAAATATCGCCCAGGTCTGTTCCATATTTTCTGGGAATACTCTATCCTTAACTGCCTTCCACCAGTCGTGGGCGTTATCTTGCAGCTGGTAAGTCGCCAATGAAATCTTTTCTATCTCAGTACACCCCAACAAGTCAAATGTTTTCTCTAACTCCTCCACCCAACGTGGAGCGGTTTCTGGGTCACCCCTGCCCGTGAACTTCGACGGTTTTAGTTTAAGAAACTGCTCTACCAACTGGTGCGTTGGTCTTGCTGCTACCATTGGTTGAGCTTGAGCTTGATGGGCTTGGGCTTGATTCCCGATGATGGTAGCGGTTGCTGCAGCCTTGGCAGCCTCAACAATGACTGTTGCTCTCTCTTGGGCCTGCCTGCCCATAACATTCCCTATTTCTCTTAGAGTTTCGATCACTTGTTCCATTTTGGGGTCTACTGCAGCTCCAGCATTAACTCCAGGGTTTCCTACCGCTCTAGCAACCATCCCGAGGTCTTCTACAATTCCAGATCGAGCACGACCTCCTCCTCTGGTTCCTCTTCCTGTGCCCCTCCTTGGGACTCTACCAATACTTCCTCCTTCGCTGCTCATTCTTTATGTCTGAGTGCTCAACTACCTGTTATAATTCCGTCCAGGAAATAGAGGCCTAAACCAACTAACCGGTCTAAGTCCTAGGCAGGTATTAATACAAAAACCAATCAAACACTCGACATGCAGTCAGAACAACGGCACATAATTTCACCCATAGACTTGCACCCTTACCTTGGGTCCTGCCGCACCTGCGTAATACTGATTCGAATATTCACCACAACACTCAAACATAAGCAATCTGGAGGCACACTTAGCACACTAGGTCACCCTATGGCTACCCATGGTCACTACTCCTTATCACTCCAGGGTTCGACCCAATTAGATCGAGCTGTCCTTGCTCTAATACCAATTCGGACGGGGCATGTCACGACCCGTACCCCTCGAGTCATGGACATCCGCGTATAGGTCAAGAAGAAGTGTGACGCTCCTAGGATCGCGTCACAGAGACCCTAATACCCAAATCAGAGAAAACATGCCACAAGTGGAAACGACGTATATATATACATATATACACCCGGACATTCCAAAAAGCAACCATGAGTAGCTAGTGATAACAATCGAACGATAGATTAAGCCATAATGAACATCATTTACAAACTTACATTCATTACCCCTTTTCATTAACAAAAAGGTACATCAAAAGGGCCACGAGGCAAAAAGGGATCGGTGGCCTAGGGGTGTCAAACTATCTACCGGGAGGGGCTACAGTCGAAAAGAAGGGGGTTAG
Source organism: Syzygium syzygioides (assembly GCA_031216285.1). Taxonomy (NCBI): domain Eukaryota; kingdom Viridiplantae; phylum Streptophyta; class Magnoliopsida; order Myrtales; family Myrtaceae; genus Syzygium; species Syzygium syzygioides. Next base: position 15,320,431 of record CM062251.1, on the reverse strand, counting down.
CCTCTACTGCTAATACTGAGACCTAATCTAAGGCTCCCAGTCTGGGTCGGATGGCACTGAAGACTCCTCAGAGGAATCCTCCTCAGTTCCTATCTCCTCGTCCGATCCAACCTCAGCAATTTCTCCGGCTGCATCGATATTCAAGTCCATTGCTTCAAGACCAACCTCTTCGTCGTCCATCGGGTTTATATCTTCGGCTATGACTTGCTGCTCTTGCTCCTCCTCAATCCTGACCGCCGGTCCATCCACTTTCTCACCCTCAAAACTCACACTAAGGGAAGACGGAGGGTCCGATACTTCACCACTCACCATCTGAGGGATTATAACGCCGTTTACATCCACCGAAATATCGAAGGTCCTGATTGGAGGTCCTGTCACGCCATCTGTTCCCCTATGACACTAGGCTACATATTCTTGGGTGTGGCTGTAGTCCTTCCCCACGTTTACAAATAAAATTGAACGGTCTCTAACATACGCCGTTCCATCCCCACAAGGGTGCACACTAGATGTTCGTTGAATTCGCTGCGGGAATCCAAAAAGAGGGCCATCCCTCGGCATCCTACGGAGGGGGGTCTGAAAATTCGGTTTTACCACAACCGTGAGAAAACTCAACAAGTAATAATCCCTAATCCCAGACTAGGCTAAAGTGCACCTCCAGAGGGTAAATAAAATATATAACTCAAATGAACCAATGCATAAATCAATGTCAATTCACCCGGGCCCATAGCCCAATTCACTACTCTCACCCTGCAGATAGACATTTAACAAAAATATGAAATATGTCCAGTTATATCGATCCGAAGGCCACAACAGTTGAACCGACCCGTAGGCCTCGACCGAGAGGTCACCACTTGTTCCGATCCGAAGGTCCGACCCGAAGGCCACAAATTGTTCCGACCCGTAGGCCCGACCCGAAGGTCACAATTTGTCCCGACCCGTAGGCCCGACCCGAAGGTCACAATTTGTCCTGTCAGACACGTGCATTAACATATTCAATTTCAACCATATCAAAGCCTAACATGTAATTTCACATGTCGCGGGACTCAATTTAATTATCGTGCCACGATGTGCCAAGTACTATAAATCACAACTTCACTCATTCAGCTCATTGTCGACATGCCTAGCACATTTCATTTTAGTCCATTTACACCCGGCATTCAAAGCACAACTTAGTATTACACAATCCCAATTCGTTTAGGACTCGATGTGGCCAACCAAACTCAACCATTAAAACTCCAAATATAATATCACCCCAAGAGATCCCAACAAGTCCTACATTACCCCCAAAATGCCAAGTTTTCAAGCCATTACACTATAGACCATTTGGTGCTCAAATTAGGCAAATAATGCAATTTCGGATCCCCATGAACAGTGCTCAACAACATGCAATTTCCAGCTTTAAATCAACTCTAAACAACCTTATTTAGTCCCAATTAGGTCCCTAAATCAGCCCACACATATAAGCACTCAAATAGGCCCCAATTAAGCTTAATTAACCCTAACATTTATCCCTAAATTGCACAATTAGGCTAATTAGGGGTTTATGAATTTTTACTCGCCTAAATTATCTTGAGATGACGGGAGCGAGCGGTCGACTATCGACGCGCGGTGAGAGTTGACGGCGGCGCTCCAGGGGCAAGCCGGCGTTCATGGCGACTCCGGCGGACTCAAGGTTCAATCCGGCCAAAATAGAGGAGGGGCTGAGGTGAGGGGCTGTGGACGGGAGGAAAGGGGGCTGAGGAGGCGAGGTGGTCGCCGGAGCTGGGGGCGACGCACGGCGGCGGCGGCGGCGCGGCACCGGCGAGGCGGAACCGGCGACGCTGCTTTCCCTCTCGCCTGGAACAGAACAGCGGCTGAGGGTGGCGGAACCGGGGGGGAACGGTGGTCGACGGGGTTGTGGCGGTGCCAGAGGGCCGGCGAGCAGCAGACGAGCTCGGCTGCTTCGGCGCGGACGGCCGTCCCGGCGTGAACAGCCGCCGGCGAGCAGAACGGCGAAGGGGAAACGTGAAGGAGAAGCCGATCGGGGAGAGAGAAATACGAGAGAAGAGAGAGAGAGTCTGAAGAGAGAGGGAAAGTGGGTCAAAAAGGTGGTCAACTTGAGGTAGTGGAGTCCACATGTCACAATCCTAGGGCTTAGGACAATTTGCCCTTTGATCCAAGGGTCTAGATCAAACCTCACCAATAATGCAAGGGTACTATGGTAAAATACCCCTAACTAAACCTGACCAGGTCTGGTTTAGTCCCCCTTAACCCTAGTGAAACCCCAAATTTTAGCCAAAATTCGGAATTAAATAAAATACTCTAGGGGCATTTTCGTAATTTCCCGGTCCTGGACCGAAATTTTAATTTTTGCCCATATCGGTCCTAAATATTCTTGGGAGACATAATCCGGTGTGGGATTCGCGAAACTCGCTTTCTAAGCCCTCGAAAATCGCCCGCCAAGTCTCGGGAATAAAAAAATATTATTTTCTAATTTTCGTCAAAATTCCAGTTTTTGATCGAATGCACTCCAGATGTGCGTGGTTGTCCCAAAATGGCATCGATTCCGAAAAATAATGTCGTTTGGGCCTCGAAAACGAACATCGAGGTCCTCAGGGACTAAATTGCAAATTTTCCCAATTTCTGTCAAAATTTCTATTTTCAGCCGTTCTCGTTCCAAATCTATGTCGCCCCTCTAAAATGACGTCTGTTTTACAAAATAGTCGTAATTACCCTTGAAATTTTGATGTCGAAGTTCGGGTCCAATATCGCGATCACAATAGCTCGTTTTGAAGTTTTAGGGCCTCTCACTAATGGGTGTCTGTTTAAGTATTACGTGTATCGACCTAAGATTGTCCGAATCGTGATGGCCTCAATTTCGAGAGAACGAGAGGAATTATCACTAGTACCGGGGTCGCGATCGTTTGGATTAAAGTCGGGGTTCATTTGTCAGATGTACTTTCGGCCGTGCGAAATCACTCGCGATCCGATCGCACGTTATTGAAAATATCGACCCGTCATTTTCCTAAGATCGGCCTATATTGGTTCAAAATATTTCCCCAACGTTCGTCGAAATCGGCGCTCAATCGCAATCGATTTCTTGGTCCACGTATCTGTTCCTATTTAACCTTTCCCTTTTGGTTAGTATCCCGTGATTGATCAATTCCGGGCGAGACTTACTAAAATCACACGAGAATTCACATACACTTTATTGGACTCGATAACGGGTCAAAATTCGGGCTGTTATAATACACGACCCTACCTGGAATCTATTATGCACGTTCTTGTACATTATACCATAATACAGCCAGCACATCACAGCAAGGAATCATAAACGCGGGCGTGCCGCAATTATAAGACAGAAACCACTTGGGCACGTCCCATACCGTGCCTAGCAGTTTCTACCTCATAATTAAGCATCACATCACGTGATATAAACACACTCGCATACTACTTACACCATGCATCACTTTCCCAAATCTCACACCTTAAGCTAATTCCCGCTTATTCTCAACTCTTCTACCACTACGGCGCCCGCGTAAAACGCATCAGGCCAACAGTCTTCTGATCTCGTCAAGCATCGACACCTCGTTGGGCCGGGCATCGTCACCTCATTAGGGACGGCATTGTCCCGCGTAAACGAACAAGCCTCAAGATAAACTCCTACACACACTTTCCTTCAACTACACCCGCGTAAAACGCATCAGGCCAACGGTCTTCTAACCACGTCAGGCATCATCACCTCGTCGGGCCGGGCATCGTCGCCTCGTCAGGGATGGCATCGTCCCGCGTAAACAAACACGCCTCAGGACGGACCTTTACCAATCAATCCTACACACCCGTACCTTCGTTCCACTCATTCCACACGTACCACGCCACCACACAAACACATAGTCATACGAAATCTCACACCTCACACACATTTTACCATTTCACATCCTTGCCATTTGAACACACTGTACGACCATACACACTCGGAATACGAATTCATTACACGATCACACTACCACACCACCGCACCTCACGGCCAAACATACACGGCATATCACCAATTTACATTTGGTCCGACAATCACTCGAAAATCAGCCAATAAACACAATTCACCCAACCACATATCAAATTTCCATTCAAGGCACAATCTCGCCAATCAATCGCACAATTCAGCCATAACCATTACACAACACCTCAACCCCATCCGAGCCTACCAAACCATGCATTTTCAATACCCCAAATCAGTCCATAACCTCCGAACAGCCAGCCTCGTTCTAAGTCCTAAAACAACCACAAAAATCATCTGAACCGAGCCTTAAACTATTCTAACAATACCCGAGGTCCTAGGTATCAATTTGGGAAAGTCACTTACCCTATAAAAACAGGACAACCTGGTTGGATGGTGACCAGGACAGCCGAAACAGTAGCAGCAGCAGCAGCGTCGCCGGCAATGTACGAATGGGGCGGCGTACAGACGTCGTACGGACACTGTACGGACGCCATACGGACGGCGATGTATAGTGACGTACAGGGCTGCTGGATGGTCATTGTGGCAGCAGCTCGGCCAATTGAGCTCCGGCGTGGCGGCGATCGGCCTCCAATCGGTGGTACACGGCGGTTCCTTGCGCCGAACGGGAAAGAAAGGGAGAGAAAGAGAGACAAGGTGGGGCGGTGCTGCTAGTGGGTGGTGGCTGGACGAGGCAGCAGCAGCGACGGCAGCTGGCCGACAGCGGCGGCACGGCGGCGGTCCGTCAAGCTCTGGCGGGTGGCAAGGAAAACCAGCGAAAGAGGAAAACGTGGGGGAGGGCTGATCTGTGGGGCTTGGACGAAAATAAGGGAGGAGGAGAGAGAGAGAGAGAGTCCATCTGGTCAAATATGTGGGCTAGTGGCGTGACACGTGTCGCGATCCTACGCGATTTCCCATTTTGCCATTGATCCAACGATCTAAATTCAACCTAATCCAATAATTGAGGGGCAAAGAGGTCAATTGTCCAATAATTGAGCTGATTTTTCAGACCTGATCAATCCAAAAATATCCCAAAATTCGGAACCCAAAAATAGCCCAGGGGCAAAATGGTCATTTTTCCGGTACCGGGGCGAAATTCCAATTTTTATCTATACTAACCCCAAATGAGTGTGGCCAACATAATATGGCATCAGAATCGTGAAAATAGCTTCTTAAACCTTCAAAAATCGATTGCAAAGTCGTGAGAATAAAATAATATTATTTTTCACTTCCGAGCCAAAATTTCAATTTTCGACCAAAACAACTCTAAATATGCGTGGCCACCCTAAAATAACATCAGCCTCGAAAAATAACCTCATACGGCCTCAAAATCCAAGTCGGTGTCCCGATGGGCAAAATCGTAATTTTTCGTGTCCCGAACCGAAATCTATTTTTTTGCATAAATGGGTGGCCCAAGCCAAAAACGTCATCGGCCGCTCAAAATTGTCACTTTCAAAATTCCCGATTCCCAGGCCCGAATTCCAAAAAATGACTAAAATCGAGCAATCGCGACTTTAGCTTATCTCTGGCTAACAGGTGGCTCATTGGGATTACACGCTCTCGACCTGTGACAGACACTAAGTCAAATCACCTTTAAGTTTGCTCGGGCCAAGGCGACCTCGATTATCATGTAATTGCGAGGATCTGTTACTAGTTCCCTTTGGACACAATCAATCAGATAGATCGGTCTCGATTGGCCCAAAACATTCCTTCGTTAATCCTTACGATCAAAGGTCAAACCAAGGTCGAGTTCTTTGGTTGTACGAACTCAGTCCCGTAATGGCCTTACCCTAAGGTTAGCATATCGAGAATACGCGGGTCTCGGGTAAGATCTCACTATAATGCATTGATCAATATTCATTTCCTAAATCTCGGGAAAAATGATCGAAAATTCAGACTGTTATATTTAGGGTTCCCTAAACATACAAAACTTCTAATTTTAATCCTAACTAACATATTTTTGGATTTTCTTTATTAAAAAAATCAAACAAATATAACAACCGCACTTAAGCAATCTACGTAATCCGCAAGATTCTTCTTATCAAATTTGGATTAGGAAAAGAAATCAAACTAACTGTTATATCTATAGGATTATAGATATCGACGGAAAGTTGAATGTTTGAATTTGGAAAGCCAATAAAATCTATTATCGTATTCAAGTGATTATGGATAAGATAACGATTTTCCGTATCGACGCGTATTGTACCTTAGGGATAAGGTCGAATAATCGTCTAGATACGTTGCAAAATTAGGAAAATTTCCTAATTCCTAATTTTGGACATTCTAGAACATTGCGGATAAAAAAAATATTATCCTAAAAATTTCTAGCAATCCACAAAATATTCATCAAAATATTTGAAATATCGAAAAACTAAAAACCAAATACTTTGAAAGTATCGGATAACATCCTTACCTAATTTCGAGATATTTCCAAATTTGGACTCGCGGATCGGGATTGCGGATCGGGTCGAGCGGCAGTGGGACGGACCGACGATGGAGATGATGGCGGTGGATGGTGACGACGACATCGCTTGTGGATCGTCAAGAATTTAGGCTCGTCACCTGCAAAACGGAATCACGAGCGGGACGACCGACTGACTCGTAACCATGGGGTTAGCCACAAGGGTGAGGCGATAGCAGGAGCGCTGGCCGGATCAGTAGCAGGGAACAACCATGTCGTCATCAAGGCAGGAAAAATGGCAATGCGATTTGGTAAACGTCGTTGGGCTCGCTATTCTGAGGCATCCAAGATGCCTGCTGTGTCGAACGATGGCTAGGGGTGTCGAGGCAAGCCGCAGAAAACGTCTGAAATTTGGGCAAAGGACGCGACTTGCCCTTTGACCGTTTGTGTTCCTCGAAAGCACACTTTAATGACCAGAGACTATCTCTCTTTTCTCTCTCTCATGGCCGTCTCCCTTGAATTGTCCCCCACTCACGATTTTTTTACGATTCTCTCTCTCTACTCTCAATTGCGTGAAATCGAGCCCCCGCTCTTGCTCACGTGTTTCACTCTTGCTCTCAGGAATTGTCTTTTGAAAATTATGAGAGCCCCCCCATTGAAGGATATAATCACATATTTAACCGAGCTTCCTAGTCCTAATGGGCTTAGATTTAGGCTTTATCATTTAATTTTATTTTAATTCCAAATGGGCTAAATTAATTCAGGCTAATTTAAGCTCAAATTAAAATAACCAAAGCCTTTTAGACTTATGAATTTTGGCCCCTAATCCCTTGAGTGAGCCGAGTGCTCGAGCTCGATTTACTTGATGAATTTTCAACTTACTCACTGCTGCCGGTCCGATGGTGAATGCAATTAAACTATATGCTATGCGATTTTGATATTTTTGTTTAGGGGTTAAAATTAAATCCCTAATTTTCTATGCAATCAATTACTAAATGATTTGCCAAAATTTAGGTGTCAACAAAGACCGGGAGGATTCTTAATTAGAGACGATAAATTAGGCAAATGTGATGTTGAATACTTAGTTTGGTCTCCAGTTGGATCAAAAGTTAAGTGGACAAGTGAATCGATGAGAATGCTAGAGGCAGTGGGGTAGCATCGACAACTTTGCTAAACACAGGTGTTCATGATGTTGATAGTGACAGTTCAATAATTTCTAAAAGAATCAAGAAAATCCGTTATTGAGCCAAAAAGTATCGAATGATTATATAAGGGTTACAACATGATACCTGGCTCTGGAGCTGTGAGAAGTAAAATAGTTGGACTAGTAGTAGAAGTTTGTTGTGGCAAATTGATGGACTCATCCAATAGTTTTCATTCCCTGTATCAGTAGGTGCACCTATACATTGTTATAAGGCCATGTTAGTTTATTGGCGATAGAAGATAATTGTTAGTATGTGACAAGAATTACTATAAGCTGCCAAAGCGGAGGGGGCAGAGACTATTGATAAATCTAAAAGGGAAGATGAACAGACGTCAAGATGCAAGAGTAAGTCATCTTTATTACTATCATGATTGTCGACAAGATGGGTTTGCTCTAGTTCAGGTTCATGAATGTTCGAAGACTTGCCAACATTCATAATAGTTGAAGCAGATGGAGTGGAAATGTTGGATTTCTCCTTCTTGATTAGCGGACCAATGGAACCCACTACTACTACTTCTACTTCTCCTACTTCTCCTAAAGTTTGGTTCGTTGGTGAAGAACTCTCGGTAGTGAGGGCATCTATCGAAATGAGAAATTTATTCAAAGACAGAACATAGAAGAGAAACAGAGTTGTAAAGTTGGGAAATTACCTTGAACAGCTTTTCTTTTAGTCTTAGCCTTCACAACCTTCTCTTCAATCACGACATGCTCACGTATTTTGGCTCGAGATGGTCGAGTTTGGATTATAGTGACCTTTTGAGTTGGCACTTTCTTAGCTTTCTGGACTTCGAACCCTTCAATTACATCATTCATCGATGGCTCCAGGATTTGTTCCAAGGAATCCCCTTGATGAGTTGACTCCGCACCAATGGTCTTCTTTCCCTTCTTGCTTGCGCTCTTTGATTCGGGAATACAATGTCTTATTTGGTTCAAGACATCTTTTGTAGTAGCTTCATAAGGACTCTCAAGAGCGAAAGAAAGTCATCAGGTGGTCTATTCAGATGTGCATCTAGGTTTGGGATTGAACTCATATACATTAGGGGAAAATCGAGCAAGCATGAGATTGGTAATTTTAGAACAGCAGGCAAAAGGATTATGTCTTTGTGATGATACTTCTGTTTAGCCATAAAAGGGAATTAAGGAGAACATGGAATTGGCATGGGAATAGCTTGTGTGAAACCATGTTGCCTGGCACAATACTGTAGAGAATAAATTTCAAAAACTATGATATAACTTTCCTTTTTGAGACAGCCTTAAAGGAAGATCAACTGGTGTACCGCCCCCACCTCGGGGTCATTAACGTGATGTCCCGTTCATTATTATCTTTCTTTACACACAAGCAGAAGCATATCTCAAGATAATCACAATCAATACACAGAGTGGAAATAAGATTAGAAGCATCATGAGCAAACCTTACGTTTATAACGCATGCGAACATATTAAATACAATCCAACTAAGGATAGCAAAACTTGACTTGGGTTATCCTATATCCACTATGGCTTCTCGTTCCTCGCTTCTTCATCTCCACCCCGGTCTCGTCTGCTTGGTCATCTCATATCCCACCCGTGGCCTTGTCCCGAAGCCCGCCCGCCTGCATCGCCAAAGCACCGTTGAACCCACATATGGATCAACCTAATCTCCATTCGCGTAGTGATACCACGCCACGTACGGATGAGGCACTAAGTCCGTTAGGCCCTCATCGAACATCACAAGCGTCGTGATTCGATAGTAGGCGTGGTCTTCTCTGACATTTATCACGATAAGCACTTTGGCACTCATATCCACGAGATTGCTAAAGTGGGCTGGGGGAGATGCCATCCTACGAACCTGAAAAAGGAAGACAACGGGGGATAAGTGGAGAAGACTCAGCAAGTAAAAACACTAATATCAAGCGAGGATATATCGATCGCATGTTAACATAAGTCGGCCCTTACCGCAATCGCATTGATGATAGCTCAATAGTAAAGTTTAAATAAGAGAACATCACACGTGGCCACATCATGTACACTTACCAACCAAGGCTTGGTTCTATCTCAAAACAACATCAAACGTGAAATATGATCAAACTAAGAAAATGAACCAACTACGACTAATCAAACGACCGAGAAACGATTCAAGCAAACCACGTCACAACGCATCTCAACATCCTTTCTCGATATTAAGGAATTCACTTACTCAACGAATAAAACTAGAACAAGAAAGGAACATGAGAGTCTCGGCAATTCTCGGGCTTGAACACATGAGCAAACAGATCTTGGCGAATCTCGGGTGATTATTCCTCTCCCACTCTTTCTTAAGGAATTCACTTACTCAACGAATAAAACTAGAACAAGAAAGGAACATGGGAGTCTCGGCGATTCTCGGGCTTGAACACATGAGCAAACAGATCTTGGCGAATCTCGGGTGATTATTCCTCTCCCACTCTTTCTTAAGGAATTCACTTACTCAACGAATAAAACTAGAACAAAAAAGGAACATGGGAGTCTCAGCGATTCTCGGGCTTGAACACATGAGCAAGCAGATCTTGGCGAATCTCGGGTGATTATTCCTCTCCCACTCTTTCTTTTTGGCGTGAACCAGGAAGCAAGAAAGCAAGAGCCAAGATGGTGGTGGCGTGAGGATAAGGAGAGAAGAGTGGCATGAGAGAGCTTGAGGGTGGCCAAGCCTATTTATAGGCAAGCCAAACTTGCTCACCAAGTTGCTCTTGCTCAAGAAGATACATGGACATCATGACAAGGCCTCCAAAGTCTAAGCCAATTAATTTTTGTCATGATGAAGGGCGCCTCAAAGTCTTCATTCATTTATTGCATATCATCATGATGGGAGGCCTCAAAGTCCAAGCTAATTCATATGTCTTGGAGAAGAAGATTTGACTTGGTCCAACCTTATTTTCTAGTTTGTTCTATAATTTTCCAAACCGTGAAGCCTATCTAAGTCCTCAGAATATACCAGTTCCGCCTACAATTAACTCGTGTCAACTGGGGTACACAAAATTGACTAATGGATGCCAAAAATCGTAACACTACATCATACTTGTTTCCTCTATTTTCCGAGGGTTTTCGGTGATAAAACAAGCATAATAATCCCATTCAATCTGAGGTTCAGTGTGAGAATGTCCTCAAATATCACCAAAAGACATCAAGACGAGATTCCAAGGTTCTCATATAGAAATTGATAAATCTTTGAAATCTGACAAAACCGGACAGTTTTGTACTGTTCACGAAATCAGACTTGAAAACATAGTAAATGAACTCCGAAAATTCTCAAATTTGAATATGTCATAAACAGGCCTTAACAAACTTTTTTTCATGAAGAACACAAACTCTGAATCTTTCTGTAAACACCATTTTTAGTAGCCTAAAGGCAGATTAAAAATAGCTCGCTGGAATAGAATTCTTATTTCTAAAAGTAAGCTCTGTCCATAATCCAAATCATCTCTAAAAATTCCCAACTTTATATACGTTATATAAAAGGAAGTTCTCAACAACTTCTGTGAAGGAAACTTTTCAAAATCTGCCTAGAAAAGCTTGTAGAAAATAAAGAAAGGGTGAACATTACCAAAATACCCATTATGGGTAGTTTTACATAGTCCAGAAATGAGGCTGTTGTATTACTTATATCAAGTCCAAAAATTCTGAAATTAAAGTATATACAACTTCAAGATGTTTGTAGAAACTTTCAAGAATGAAGTGTTTAGAAATTCGGATTACAAAAGTTTCCACAAAAATAACAAAACGAAGGGGATACAAAGGATCTGAAATTAGATTTTCCAGAACAAGAGTAAAACTTGGTTCCAATTGAAAAACTACCAAACTTAAATCATAATCGTTTCTCAAGAACTAAAATTGAGGATGTTACAATTCTTCCCCTCTAATAAAATTTTGTCCTCGAAATTTAAATGCGTACTTGGTTCCTTGAATAAATGTAGGTATCAACTTTTCCTCAATTCTTCACTCTCCCAGGTGGCTTCTTTATGCCCCGGTGACACTATAGGACCTTAACTAAGTGAATGACCTTACCTCTCAACACTTACTCCTTACGATCCACGATCCGCACCGGCTCTTCAATATAGGACATTCTGCTGTTCAATTCGACCTCGTCAAAATTCAGCAGGCGTGCCGGATTGGCTCATACTTTCTCAACATCAATGCATGGAACATAGCATGTACCTGAGCAAATTTCGATGGCAATGCCAACCAATAGTCCAATTCCCTTTTCGTTTTCGAATTTCAAAAGATCCTACGTACCTAGGACTTATCTTACTTTAGTACCTTTACAACATTCACTATAATTTGGACTAGCTCTGGGCTAACAACCTTTCTTTCCCCGATCTCGTTCCAATATACTAGGGTGCAGCAAGCTTGACCATGTTTTCGCTGCGCTACTCTAATAAAATCTTCCTCAAACATCGTTTACTTACTTATAACAATTATGAAGATCACACTTATCACTTCAAGTAACAGTTCCCATCTTACTTTCAATTCAGTACCTAGTGCGATTTTATTCCTTTTCTTACCAGCCATCCTAGAAGTCTGCTAGGAGGCGTACTTTGTTTAGGCCTTTAACCTCGGCGATCACTCTTGCTAAAAGCCACACCTTGATCGGGCTTCGTGCCTCGGTATCTACTTCCTAGCCAAGAGCCGCTCCTTGATCAGGTTCTGCCCCAGCGATTACTCCCCGCTCTCATCGGATCAGGTTATGTCAAAATTCAACAGCCTTCTCTTGGCTCAACACCGAACTGCAACTTACTAGAGGGGGAACCTGCTTGGACTTCTCTTTTGAGATTGTGACGTCCTGATGGGACTTTCCCTTTTTCTCAGCGGTTGCAGCCTGGTCCTGAGCACTTATTTTGCTATTAATAGTCTAACAAGACTTTCTACAACACAAGAATAGGTCAGTGATCACAAACAAATAGGAGCACTTAATCTATTCAACCACAATCAATCATTTGCATGCAATCATTCTTCACTCCAGGTCTTTATTTCCGCTTGGATTTCAAAATCATTCTCCCCCATTCAGTGCATAGTTCGATTTCTTCCTCTCTTAACCATTATCCTAGAAGCCTGTTAGGAGCCACACTTTGTTCAGGTCTTCAAACTCGATGACCACTCTTGCTAGAAGTCGCACCTTGATCAGGCCTCATGCCCCCGGCGTCTACTTTATAGCCAAGAGCCGCTTCTTGATCATGTTCTACCTTGGCGACCACTCCTCGTCCTCATCAGATCAGGTCCTTTCAGGATTCCACAGTCTCTTCTTAGCTCAATACCAAACTTGCACCTACTGATGGGGAACCTGCTTTGATATCTAATTAATCTATAACGCCCCTACCTCGGGGTCATTAACGTGACGTCTCGTTCATTGTTATATTTCTTTACACACAAGCGGAAGCATATCTTAGGACAATCACAATCAATACACACAGCGGAAATAAGACAAGAAGCATCATGAACAAACCTTATGTTTATAACGCATGCGAACATATTAAATACAGGCCAACTAAGGATAGCAAAACTTGACTTGGGTTATCCTATACCCACTATGGTTTCTCGTTCCTCGCTTCTTCATCTCCACCTCGATTTCATCTGCTTGGCCATCTCACATCGCACCCGTGACCTTATCCTGAAGCTGGCCCTCCCCGTACTGCCAAAGCACCATTGAGCCCATATAGGGATCAACCCATTCTCTGTTCACGTAGTGATACCATGCCACTTACAGATGAGGCACCAAGTCCGTTAGGCCCTCATCGAACATTACAAGCGTCATGATTTGATGGTAGGCATGGTCTTCTGTGACATTTATCACGGTGAGCACTTCGGCTCTCATCTCCATGGAATTGTCAACGGGGGTTAGGGGAGATGCCATCCTACGAACCTGAAAAAGGAAGACAACAGAGGATGAGTCAGGAAGACTCAGCAAGTGAAAACATTAATATCAAGCGAGTATATATCGATCGCATGTTAACATAAGTCGGCCCTTACCGTACCGCATCGATGGCAAATTAATAGCAAAGTTCAAATAAGAAAACATCTCACGTGGCCACATCATGTACACTTTACCAACCAAGGCTTGGTTCTATTTCAAAACAACATCAAACATGAAACATGATCAAACTAAGAAAATGAACCAACTACGACTAACCAAACGATCGAGAAACAGTCCAAGCAAACCACATCACAACGTATCTCAATATCCTTTCCCGATATTAGGGAATTCGCTTACTCAACGAACAAAAACTAGAACAATAAAGGAACACGGGAGTCTCGGTGATTCTCGGGCTTGAACACGTGAGCAAACGGATCTTAGCGAATCTCGGGTGATTATTCCTCTCCCACTCTTTCTCTTTGGCGTGAACCAGGAAGCAAGAAAGCAAGAGCCAAGATGGTGGTGGCGTGAGGATAAGGAGAGAAGAGTGGCATGAGAGAGCTTGAGGGTGGCCAAGCCTATTTATAGGCAAGCCAAACTTGCTCACCAAGTTGCTCTTGCTCAAGAAGATACATGGACATCATGACAAGGCCTCCAAAGTCTAAGCCAATTAATTTTTGTCATGATGAAGGGCGCCTCAAAGTCTTCATTCATTTATTGCATATCATCATGATGGGAGGCCTCAAAGTCCAAGCTAATTAATATGGCTTGGAGAAGAAGATTTAACTTGGTCTAACCTTATCTTCTAGTTTGTTCTACAATTTTCCAAACCGTGAAGCCGATCTAAGTCCTCAGAAAATACTAGTTCCACCTACAATTAACTCGGGTCAACCGAGGTACACAAAATTGACTAATCGATGCCAAAATCAGAACCCTACATCATACTTGTTTCCTCTATTTTTTGAGGGTTTTCCATGATAAAACAAGCATAATAATCCCATTCAATCCGAGATTCGGAGCGAGAATGTCCTCAAATATCACCAAAAGACATCAAGTCAAGATTCCAACGTTCTCATATAGAAATTGATAAATCTTTGAAATCTGACAAAGCCGGACAGCGTTGCACTGTTTACGAAATCGAACTTGAAAACATAGTAAATGAACTCCGAAAATTCTCAAATTTGAATGTCATAAACAAGCCTTAACAAACATTTTTCATGAAGAACACAAACTCTGAATCTGTCACGCCCCGAAGCCTATCGAACTCGCGACATCCCTCTTTGATCGAATTAATGCGATGTCCTAGGAAAACATCACTCACCCAATCCAACATGTCAGAATTTGCACATGGCGAAAATGAATATAGATGCACCCGTACTATAAAAATAACGATGGGGTAGAGCATCAAGGTAGTACATAAACTATCAACATTAACTTGTATACATTGCCATTGTACCGAGTATACAAACAACATTACATACATGCTTCACAAGACGAGCATCCAAAACGCCACCAGCACAACAAAAAGGGACAGGTAGTTGGGTTAACTTAGCTTTATTATAGGTCAACCTATCTTTCAAAAAGTGACTAGGCAGACCTACCGTATACAACCCCTAAAACACCCCGGTGAAATCTAAGGGTCACCTTTCTCCATTTCTTCTGCTAAGTCTTATGGCTCGTACTCCGAAGGATCATGTGGACCGCGATACAGAGGAATCGCCTACAACAGTTGTACAGCCTATGGCTCCTCTGGGGGTATCATGGGTAGCTCCTCGAGATCGATGATCTCGCCATCAGGAGGGATGATCGCCATAGGATCCCACTCACCAACGTTGTAAAAGGGGATGTCGAAGCTCCTCAGCGGGCCTGTCTCATCTAAACCATCTTGATAGATCCACGCTATGTACCAGTAAGGCTTCTAGTATAATCCGCTCTCGTCAACCCAAACAGTGTTCGAATATTTGACAAAAGATTGGTCACCTCCTAAATAGTACTCCACCTTTTGGTTATCCACATGCCTAGGGATCCCAAAACGAGAAGGTGGGCCTCCTGGGTTCATGGTTGGGGATCTGAAATTGTGGTTATACAACTATGAGACGAATCTCAATGAGTGCACAAACCCAAACCCCACATAGGTTCTCACGTACCGCCAGACGAAGCACGCATAACACAACAACCAATCACACTAACAATCATATGCAAGCCTACCTGGGATCCATCATGCACATCCCTGCATGTCAGATAAATAATATAGCTAATCCATTCATGTCCTTACTCATCAAACACTATGTCACGCGAGGTAAACTACACTCGAACACTAATTCACACCATGCTTCAATTTTCACAAATCTCGTACGTCAAGCCAAGTCCAGCTCATTCCTAACTTTCCATCATTACCGCGCTTACGTAAAACGCATCAGGCTAAATATCTTCTGACCTCTTTAGACATCGTCATCCCGTCGGGCTGGGCATCATCACCTCGTCAGGGATGGCATCGTCCTGCGTAACACGCCTCAGGACGGAACCTACCCCGTGTAAATGAATACGCCTTAGGATACCACTTTTCTAACCATCCCAATCATCTCGTACCATCGTACCATACGTACCATGCAGCCACACATAACACTCAACCTCATAATCTCATGCTACACACACATTTCGCAAATGTACATTCTCATCACACGAGTATACCACACGATCACCCATACTTGGCACGCGATCTCATTATACGGTCACACCACCACACCTCACGATCACACACACATGGCACACGGCCACACCACATCCAGTCCAAAACACATTCCAGAACCAACCAACAATCATTCGCCACATAAGCGCTCATACGAGCCCATTCAATACATAGAATTACCAATTAAACTTATAATTCAGTTCAGGTCATTCTGGATCACAACAGCCCTATTCGAACCTTCTAAACTGCACATATTCAGTCATCAAATCAGTTCCTAACAACCTAATATCCAGCCCCCTTCACACGCCTCAAACAGCCTCTAAATTATCCAAACCGAGTCCTAAATAGGTTCACCAATACCCAAGGTCCTAAGGAGGGGAGTCACTTACCTTAAAAGGGGTAAAAAACGGGTTGGACAAGTGGTTGGAACAGCTGGCCCAGCAGCACAAGCCAAGCAGCATCGTTGGCGGCTAGGCGAGCGTACGGCTGCAACACCGTGGACGGGCAGCTGGGGACGGCGATGAGGATGTATGGAGCAGGGGAGAACGGCCTGGGGTGGCTCGGTGGTAGCTGAACCGAACAGCATAGGGTGAAACTGAGAGAGGGGAGAGGCGGATGGTGGTAGCGCGACCGTGAAAGAGAAGCAGCAACGACAGACGGTGGGATGGGTGGTGACCAAGCGGCTAGTGAGCTGGTGGCCGACCAAGCTGGCTCACTCACGGGGAAGGAGAGAGAGAGAGCTTCCGATCGGTGGGGTGAGGAGAGAGAGTGAGAGTGAATTATGAGAGAGAAAGGGAGAAATAAATATTTATATGGTACCCCCAATAATTGGTGTCTAGAACCCCCCCAAAATTACCAAACTACCCCTCTAACTACTACACCAATCCAAGGGCCATAGTTCGATCTTATCCAAATCCAACGGCTCATATTTAATCTTATCTAATAATTCAAGGGCAAAAGAGTAATTGACCATGGGAGGAGAGAGGCATTCTTGTCCTTCCATTTTTAGCCATACAGGATAATTATCAGTCTCCCGACTTAATCTAATCCTCAAAATTCGTTCGCGGTGCATAAGGGCAAAACAGTCATTTTTCCAGTCCTGAACCGAAATCCATTTTTTTTACAAAAACGGGTGACCCCAAGGTTGGCCACGCCAAAAATGTCATCAGCCGCTAAAAATTGTCACTTTCAAAATTCTCGATTCTCGGATCCGGATTTTAAGAAATGTTTAAAATCAAACAATCGCGACTTTAGCTTATTTCTTGCTAACGAGTGGCTCATTGGGATTACGCGCTCTCGACCCATGATCAACGCTAAGTCAAGTCACGTTTAAGTTTGCTCGAACCAAGGCGACCTCCATTGTCATGTAATTGCGAGGGTCTGTCGCTAGTTCCCTTCGGACATAATCGATCGAATAGATTGGTCTCTGTTGGCTCAAAACATTCCCTCGCCAATCCTTATGGTTGAAGGTCATACCAAGGTCGGGTTCTATGATCGGGCGAACTCAATCCCGTGATGGCCTTACTCCTAAGGTTAGCATCCCGAGAATGCGCAGTTTTGGGTGAGATCTCATTATAAGTGCATTGGCCAAAATATTCATTTTATAAATCCGAAAAAAAGGATTGAAAATTCAAAATATTACAGAATCTTTCTGTAAACACCATTTTTAGTAGCCTAAAGGTAGACTAAAAATAGCTCGCTGGAATAGAATTCTTGTTTCTCAAAATAAGCTCTGTCCAAAATCCAAATCATTTCTAAAAATTCCCAACTTTATATACGTTATAGAAAAGGAAGTTCTCAACAAGTTTTGTGAAGCAAACTTTTTCAAAATCTGCCTAGAAAAGCTTATAGAGAATAAAGAAAGGGTGAACATCACCAAAATACCCATTCTGGGTAGTTTTACACAGTCCGAAAATGAGGCTGTCATACTATGTTTGGAGAAACTTTCAAAAAGGAAGTGTTTGGAAATTTGGATCACAAAAGTCTCCACAAAAATAGTAAAACGAAGGAGTACAAAGGATCCGAAATTGGGTTTTCTAGAACAAGAGTAAAACTTGGTTCCAATTGGAAAACTACCAAACTTAAATCATAACCATTTCTTAGGAACTAAAATTGAGGATGTTACAATTGGAGTGGGGATGCATACCCAAAAGTCAAAAGAGTTATCTCGAGCTGGAAAATCAAACAAGTAGTTGAATTCATTCGCCTCATAGGAAAAAGCTCAACGTCCCCTGAATTAGTTTCCGAGGGTGTTTGAAGATGGAAAATGAAAGAAGAGGTATTCTTGGGAATAACTAGCGGGGAATGACTAAATAATCGGCATCCAAAAGGAGGAGTAGTTGGTCATAAACTTGGATAGAAATGGTGGTGAAAAGTACCGAATTCGTGATCGGAAAGAAATGGAAAATACAGAACCATCCAACATTGTAAAAGCCAAAATGGACCAAACAAGGTACACCTTCCTCTGACTTCATTGCTAAAGATGCATGAGTGATACCTCTATACATTGTGGCCAAGATTAGTGGACCTAGGGCAAGCGATTTACCTGCTATAAGATTAGCAGCAAGTTGCCGAAAGTTTCTAGAAACTTTAAGTGATGGGTTGAAAAAGATGTCTTTAGAAAACCAGAAAAGCAAGAAGGCTATGCATTCATGAGGACTGATTGGATTAGAATTATGAGAAAATCAATTGAAGAATCTATCGTAAGCAAGAGCACTTTTAGGGATAAAAAGGACTTCTAAAGAAGCCATATTTTCTATAGGTGTACCATTAAGAGAAACGCCAGCCATGACATAAATGTCCAACAGAGTAATTGTCATTTGGCCCTAGGGAAAGAAGAAACATTTGGTTAAAGGAGACTAGAAACTAACAGCGGCACCTAAATGCCCTATATTTAGGTCATATGACAGCATACTAGCCTTCAAAGCAGTGTCAATCCCGGCTCTTTTCCAAGTAAGATGAACTAATAAATCACCTTTTAGTCTCGCATACCGCCTATGGATCTATGCTTCAAAAGAAGGAAAACCTCGAAATTAAGAAGGTTCCGTAGCCCAATTGTCCATAACTGTGACATCCTCAATCCATCATCGCTTAATTATGCATTGTTAGATTCATTCGGTCTCGTTTAGGTGCCAATCAAGAGGGTAAAGCCCATCTTACCATATTTGACCTTGATTGATTTTTAGAATATTGCACCTTAAAGTACAATATGCTTGATTAGTATCCTATGATTAATTAACCTATAGTTTTCATTTAAATGCAACTTCTAGAAGCTTAGTTTGGGGAAAAACCAAAATTTAATATTACTTCGTTGAGGTTGGCGTCACTTTGGGGAATGGAAGGGGGGAGAGACCAACTTGGTTGGTTTCTAGTTTAGTTACCTTGGTTAGTCCCTAACTAATTACATGTGCCTATTTCTAGTAACTATGATTACCTTAGGGGTGAGACTTGATAGAGATATTTCTAGATGGCTTCTTGTCCAAAAGTTTGCTTGGGTTGGGAGTAAATTAAGGAGACTAGGCTAGGCTTGATGGTTGAGCCATTAATGCACTTACATTATTAGGGTCTTCTTGCAAGACCACTTGCAGGGATAACATTCTCATTTTCTCTCATCTCTCACTCTCACTCACTCTTATTTCTCTCTTTCTCTCCCTCCCTATGTCCCTCTCACGCCACCATCACTGCCAACCGCAGCCACCGCCTCTCACCACTCACCGCCAAGCCGCCATTCACTACCACACCATGCCGCTGTTCACTTGTCGCCGTCCTCACCCCTCGCCACCTGTCGCGACCTAAATTTTCCTCTCAGGCTAATGGATTATTAAGACTAAGCTTAATTCGGGCCCTCCCAAGCCCTACCAATTCGCAACTTAGGATTTAAGTTCTTAACGTGCAAATGTTTTCATGCTTGGAGTCGCCACTAATCTATTTGTGGTAGGTCGATTAGAAACCTAAATAAAACATAGGGAGATATGTTTTATTTCTACGAACTAGAGATTCTAAGCTCGGGGACTTGATTACGCTAGATTTAGTCTAACGCCCTTTCGGTACCTTTTCTTTTCAAAAATGTTTATGCATGCGGTCTGGATCCATTTTATAGCCTAATTACTAACATGTGAGGTGTTCATGCGGGTGCGCAAACCACCAAAGTAACACCCAATAATCAAAACACTAAATAAATTGCAAGATTGGGAGAATTACTTACCTGGAAGCAACGTAAGCATCTGCATTGTTAGCTAGAAAATCACATCAACAATCCTAATATGATTTCTAATTAACAAGCAGTTCACTCAATATTTTTTAGGATTTTCACTTATTTAAATGAAAGCTAATCTATATGTAATGACGTGCAAAAATTAACATGCGATTAATGTAGCCTAACATGCAAACTATATGTCATGCAATGACGTGACCTAATTCTAATGACGGACAAATGATTTATTTTTTGGTATTTTTAAATGAAATTCGAAATAAAAAATGCCTAAAATAACATGCAATCTATTCTAAAAAAATAATTTAATCTATCCTAAAGTGACTTCTTTTTGGTATTTTTATGAAATTCGAAATTATTAAATATCATAAATAATCCACTAAGATTAAAACAATCTTTAATTTAAACTAGGAAATATGCTACCCTAAATCCCAATTTAAATCAAATAATTATCTTATTCTTTTGGATATATTTAAGATTCCCTAAGCATGCAAAGTTTCTAATTTAAATCTAACTAACAAATTTTTAGATTTTCTTTAAAAGGAAAACAATTAAACAAAGATAACAACCACGTTCAAACAATCCACGCAATCCGCAAGTTCTTATCAAATTCAAATTAGGCAAAAAAATCAAACTAACGGTCATATCTATAGGGTTATAGATATCGACGGAAAGCTGATTATTCAAATTTGGAAAGCAAATAAAATCTATTATCGTATCCAAGTGATTATGGATAAGATAACGATTTTCCGTATCACCGCGTATCATACCTTAGGGATAAGGTCGGATAGTCGTCAAGATACGTTGCCAAATTAGGAATGATTCCTAATTTTGGGTATTTTCAAATATTGCGGATATCACAAATATTATCCCAAGGCATCTAATCAATCACGCAATATTCACGGAATATTCAAAATATTTAAACTAAGAATTTAAATATTTTGAAAATATACCGGATAGAGATTTTTACCTGATTTGAGGATTACTTTCTAAATTTGAATTCGTGGCGGATCGGGATTGTCACGCCCCGCACCCTACGAGCGCGCAATCATCCCTCGATGGTCAACCATTTGAATGCGACGTCCCAGGACGCGTCGCCGACCCAAAAGAAATACGCAAGCGGAAGCATGTAAAATAACCCAGACAATAAAAACATGACTAAGGAATAGACATCGAAATTAAATAAACACCAAACATTAATAAGCCTTCACTATTACAAACAGGCAACCCGACTTCCAAAATCAACCACAGTTTTCAAAAGAGGACAGTGGCTGACAAGCCTATCTTCTCTACAAAAAGGTACCCAAATACAGGATAAACAGGTATATCCTTCAAACCCTGTGGTACTCTGGCAGCATCCCCGGATCCTTCACGGTCGCGGATCTGAAAGTGGTTATATAATAACCGTGAGACAGAGTCTCAATAAGCAACAACCTAAACCTAACCTAGGCTAATGCGTACCCAGACCGGTCTAACATGCAAACTACCAGTCGAAACAGTCAATTGCACATGAAAGGCTTACCTCGCCTCGAACCACGTGCCAACCCTGCATATTAGTCCAAACATGATAATGCAAGTACAAATCACCGCCACATCACAATCACCAGCACACACACTACCACTCGAAATCAGTCAATCCAAATAAGCACCCAACCCATCTAACCAATCATCCACACGCACCATCAGTCAGTTCGATCAACATCCACACGCTCAACCAGCCAATCCAGTCACACGCTCAACCAGCCAATCAGTCACACGCTCAACCAGCCAATCAGTCACACGCTCAACTAGCCAATCAGTCACACGCTCAACCAGCCAATCCAGTCACACTCAACCAGCCATTTCAATCACACTCAAATCACATGCGTGTCTGAACATCTTTCTCACAACTTGCGCCACTGCGCCTCAAATTCAATCTCACAGGCTCACAAGCCTCACATTTCAATCAATTCTCATGGCCGCCGTCAACACGTCCCAAGCCATATCATTCAATTCATTTCCAGTGGCCGCCGTCCGCACGTCCCAAGCCACGGTAATCATACAATTCCAACGACCGACGTAAATACGTCCCGGTCCAATCACACCTCAAACGGGCCACCGTCCGCACGTCTCAAGCCCGCATCCATTTGGCATTTCGGCCATTCAAGCCTTCACACGGACCGCCGTCAACACGTCCCAAGTCCGTAGCTCTCCGATCGATCCGGGCTTCAAGTCGACAGGCAAACACACGCCATTCAATAAAAGCAAGTTCACACCCAATCGCATCAAAGTCAATTCAATCACACTCAAATCACATGCGTGAACGTACGTCTTTCTTACGACCCGCGCCACTGCGCCTCAAGTTCATTCTCACAGCCCGCGTAAACACGCCTCAGGCTCAACTTTCTTTCCAATGACCCGCGTAAACACGCCTCAGGTCCAATC
Source organism: Syzygium syzygioides (assembly GCA_031216285.1). Lineage (NCBI taxonomy): Eukaryota > Viridiplantae > Streptophyta > Magnoliopsida > Myrtales > Myrtaceae > Syzygium > Syzygium syzygioides. The sequence goes on along the minus strand of CM062251.1, from coordinate 15,297,664 downwards.
ACACCTCAAACGGGCCACCGTCCGCACGTCTCAAGCCCGCATCCATTTGGCACATCGGCCATTCATGCCTTCACACGGACCGCCGTCAACACATCCCAAGTCCGCAGCCCTCCGATCGATCCGGGCTTCGAGTCGATAGGCAAACACACACCATTTAATTAAAATCAAGTTCACGCCAAACAACTCAGTCCAATTCACATTTCGCCACACCAGTTCACAGACCCGACATTCAAGTTGGTCACGCACAATTACCCACTCAAACACTCCACTTTAATCAGTCTAATTTAACCAAATTAAAACACCACATAATCTAATTTAATCATAAAATAATTAAATTAAATACACGCCCTAGCCGTTCTAGCCCGAGACTAGTCAATGAAATACCCAAAATACTAAGTAGGGTCTAGGAAGTCGCTTACCAAAATTTGGCCCGGGAAAAGTCGGCTCGGGCTCCAAATTGCCCGGGGGAGAAGTTCGGACTGGGCGCGGGCGTGGGCCACACGGGCGTGCTGACCGGCCAAAGTGGGCACAATGGCCGATCGGCGTGCCTAGTGTGCGGGCGCGGCGAACGCGCGGCGTGCCCGGGGCGCTCGGGCGCGCGGATGGGCCACGCGCTTGGGCAACGGGCGCGGGCACGGGCGCGGCGACGGGCGCGCGGCTTGCGCGCGCGGGCCACGGCCTTGGCCGGCTAAGATGGCCGGCTGAGCTGGCCGGCGGGGCTGGCCGGCCGGCGGGGCTGGCCGGCGGCGGCTGGTCGGCGGCGGCGGCGGTGACTGGCGGCGTGGGCGGCCGGCGGCTGAACAGGGCGGGGAAGTGGCTGGCCGAAGAGGGGTGAGGGGGAGAGAGAGGGAGAGAGGGAGGCTAAGGGGGTGGCTGGCCGGACGGACGGGCGGGGCGGCGACGGCGCGGCCAGGCGGCGGCGCGGGACCGGGCGAGGCGAGCCGGCGAGCAGCGACGGCGACGGGGCTGGCTCGGCTCGGGCTCGGGCTCGGTGCAGCTGGCCGGGAGAGAGAGAGAGGCAAGGGGGGCTGGTCGGAGCTGCAGGGGCGGCGGAGACGGCGGCCGGGCGACACGCCGGCGGCTGGGCCGACTCCGGGCGCGGCGAACAGCACGCTGTCGCGCGCGCGAGAGAGAGGAGGAGGAAGGGCGGTCGGGGCGAGTGACGGGGCGGCGGCGCGGCGGCCGGGCTGGCGACGATGGCATGCGACGGTCGGCGGCGCGGCGGCGTCGGTGAGCTCGGGACTAGTAGGGCAGCAGTCCGGGGGAGGACGAACACGAACCAGAAGAGGAAGAAGAAAGAGGAAGAGGAGAGAGAGAAAGAGAGAGAGAGAGAGAGAGAGAGGCCTGACAGGGGGGCATGCATGCAGGAGGGGGGAAAGGGACATGCGCGCATGGGGAGGGAGCGGGGACGGGACGTGCGGCAGGGGGGAGAGAGAGAGAGAGAGAGAGAGAGAGAGAGAGAGAGAGAAAAGGAAGAGAGAGAGAGAGGGGCAGGGAAACGTGCGCATGGGGAGAAGGTCCGGCTGAGGAGAGAGAGAGAAGTTCAAAATTTTAAACTTAAGCGCGAATAAACGGACATGGTCCAAACTAACAATCGACCTATCGGTCCCGATTTAATTCCAGAAAAGGCCTAATAATCCATAATAAAATCCCAACAATATTCTAGGGCATACTGCCAAAATAAAACAACCCAAACCACACTACGAGGGAGGTCTACCAGTCCAAATTCGCATCCGGTCCAAAAATCCACTTTTCCACTATTCCTGACAATCTCGATACTGGCCACAATAAAATCGACACCGTTCAATTTATTTCGTCCCAAATCTTCCGGAAATCGACTGCCAAGTTAAGGGTCTAAATAACGACCAAATTCGATCGAGTGCGATTCTAGCGAAATCTCAAGATTTAAAACAATAACCGGGAGTGATCAGTTCCCGGGTGAGATTTTACTATAAGCACACTGACGAATTACACATTTATTAAACCCCAAAAATGGCCAGAATCCGGAATGTCACAGGGATCGCGGCGAATGGACCGGCGGTGGACGACGGTGTGGTTGTGGGCTCCTCGGTGTGATTTGCGGCGATGACAAGATGCATATATCTCCCGAGTGTGTCGCTCTTTTGTTTCAAGCTCTCACCGTACGAATAGCTTGAATCTGGTCATCTCTGCTCTAAGCTTGACTTTTGCTTTGACTAAGCCAATAAACAATCTAATTATCACTGCTTGCTATTTCCTCAATCGTGGCTAAGTGGTGTGTCAGATCATGGTCTGCTGTGGTAGCGTTGTTCACGGTGCTACAAGGAAGTTTATTAGACTCCCAGTGAGACCTAAACAAACCTGCAATAAAAGAAAACTCCAAGGTCGTGAAAAGAACGTCAGGCCGCCGTGGTGACTTGTTAGGCTTGTTGCTTCGTAGCAATGCAAAGCTATTTTGTGGCCTGAAAGTGCAGAGGGGGATCTCCACGATCTGGACGACTCACTAACAGCAACAACAGCAAAGGGAATAGTTGGATTGGAGCAGCTGGTCGTCAAGGCTTCGGGGCGAGGGGTGTCGCGACTCACGGCCACAGGTCTGGCCGTGAGCGGGTGCGGCGTCCGTGGAAACGTGGTGGGACAAGTCCACCCGTGATCCTCTCTCTCTCCCGTTCCTCTCTCTCGCTCTCGCTATTTCTTTTTCTTCAAAAAAATTCTCTCTCTGAAAAGTTTGCTCTGGGAATTATGAGAGCTCCTCTTCATTGAAGGCTATAATCACGTATTTATATTGGAACCCTAGGTTGATTGACCGGATTTCCTAGTCCTAATGGACTTTGGCTTAGGCTTTATCCTTTAATTTTTATTTAATTCCAAATTGGCTGAATTAATTTGGGCTTTTCTTTAATTAAGCTTAATGGGCTGATTTAAGCTCAAATTAAGACAACCAAGGCCTTTTAGACTTGTGATTTTCGATCCTCGTCTTCCGAGTGAGCCGAGTTTCGTTCAGTGCTCGAGCTCGGTTTGCGCAACGGATTTTCAATTCTTTTGTCACCGCTGTTTCGATGTGGAATGCAACTAAACTACATGAACTTAAATTATATGTTATGCAATTTTAATATTTTTGTTCAGGGATTAAAACTTAATCCCTAATTTTCTATGCAATTAGTTACTAAATGGTTGATCAAAATTTAGGTGTCAACACCACCGCTCGCCGAGTTGTTGTTGCTGATTGCCACCTACGCCGCGCTATCCAACACCTTGTCACCGTGAGTTGCTCACCATCCGTGCCATGCCATCCGTGCCACCGTCTAAGCCGCTCACCACTGTCGTTCATACCGTGTTGATGCTCATTTGCCATCACCTTTTACTCTTCGCCACCCATAATTTGAACGGTTTTGTAAGTAGTTCTTCTAATCCGTGGATAGGGCGTTATTCTACGTATATTGGACTGAGGTTTAGTCTTGTTTGAACTCGTTCTATCGTGGGTATGATAATCTTTTGCTAGGAATTGTCATGGATGGAATATGTCGAAATGGAAGGTTAGTGGGAACCGACAATGGGTGATGCAAATGTTTGTCTTGTTTTGTTTTGCTCGTTCAAGGAAGAGAAAGCCGTTTAGCAATTTTGTGAGGTTTGTTTATGAAATGCTTTTGCTATTCCTATCATTGTTGCTTGCAGGGTGGATTTATATGGTTCTCTGATGCATATCTATGTTGCGAGATCGAATGGAGGGTATGTGTTCATATGATTGCTTGTTATTATAAAAGTCGCATATTGTCACATTGTTAGGAGTCTATAAGAAAACAACGTCGTATGACATATTGCATTTGTCCATTATTACAAGGTAAGGTTACAAGTGCAGTGTGTGCAATTTTGCATGAAGAGTAGTTGTGGTTGTTCACGTGTGATTATTTCAGTGCAATTTTATGTGTGTGGAAGTTAGATATTCTAAGTGTGTGAGCATGAAACACTCTTGCATTGGCTAAAGTGAAAGACAATAATTGGCTTAAGTGATTGATATGCTTGCTTGATCACATAAATGGTTCTGTACTCATATGATTGGGAGGGACGATGCCCGATGGATTTCGAATGCTTGATGGATTTCGGATGCCATTTACAGATGGATTTAAGAACGATGCTCTTAAGTGAATGCCATCTTTGAGTGAGGTTGAGATATTACCATGTCCGATGGGTCGGGATGATGCCCAGTCACGCTGGACGACCACCGACACAAGTGTCGGTCGTGGCCATGAGCGGTCGTAATAATCGGAACATGTATGGATGCATTGTACATGAACTATGTAGTGTAACGTGTTCTTGATTACTTTGTGTGATTGTCGCATGCCGATTAAAAGAAAGGCTTCACTTATGGTTGTTGATTGTGTTCTTGGCATGATTAAGATAATGGGTTTACTTTTTGTGTTTCCGAGGCGAGGTTTCATCCCACTCGAGATTTAAAGGTTCTACTTATTGAATTTTACTTATGTGTTGTGGCTTAAACCTTTTCAAAACCTTAGGATGGATACGTGGATAGTGCGTTTTGGTATCCCAATCGACCAAGACATAGAGATCGTCGAGTACGTGGCACTGGGGATAGATACAGTGTATGAGGAGTACACAATGACCATTTGGGTTAACAAGGGACTTTCGAACTTGATTTCCCATCGCTTTAAGGCGTAGTATGTGTCGTTCAAGGTGAACTTTGGGGGCCTCTTCGGGGCTTTGATCGATCGCTGGGTACGCCGAGTGCAATCCCGTGGGATCCCGCTACGTTAAATGTCCCCGATGGTCTCCTTAGCAATTCAAAGTCGAACCTGGATTATGACCCCTAGCCCGAGCCATAGCATCAGCATGCCCGAGCATGGAGGAGTCATGTTCTTTTTGAGGAGGCCCTTATAGATAAAGGAGATAGGTCTAACCCCGATCCTTGCTACCCCGCTTGTTTTTTGTTGAATGGGTATTGTTTAAGTATGCTTCTGCATGTGCTTAATTGAAAGATAAAAATGACAGGTTGACAACACCTCCTAGGATGTTGCATTTCAATAACCAAAGCAGTGGTCGTGCGCCTAAGGCTCAAGAGGATAGGGCGTGGGGCGTGACAACCCTGTGGATTTGGTATCATAGCGTGGTTATTGTCCGGAGTGATAAGATGCGTTGGGAATTTGGGATAATTAGTTAGGGAAAACACCCCGTGGTTGTGAATGCTGATTGTTTTCTTGAATAGATTTCTGGATTTCTGACCTTTTTGTTGGGATTGTAGATCGAACCTTCCCCTAGGATCCCTATAAGATGAGTAACCTAGACCTAAGTGTCCGTAGAGCAAGGGCAGGCCAGGGCCAAGCAGGTGCTAGAGGAAGGGCACAAGAGGATCGTCGTCTAGATAGGCTTTTGCAAGCCCTAGAAACCATGAGAAATATGATGGGACAGCAAGCTCAAAATCAAATTGTTGTTGCTGCCGCTCATAATGATGCCCCGTTAGTCGAAGACAAGAATGAGGATCGACCAATGCACAAGCTAGTTGAGCAGTTCTTAAATCTGAAGTCGTCAATGTTTATTGGGACGGGAGATCCCAAGGTAGCGACCTTATGGATCAATGAGCAGGAGAAAACTTTCGCACTCCTAAGGTGCTCAAAAGAAGACAAGGTAACGCTGGTGGTATACCAATTGCAGGGTGTTGACACCTAAATTTTGGCGATCCATTTAGGTACATATTGCATAGGAAAATTAGGAGTCGGTTCCGACACCTAGCAAAAATATTTGTTAAATTGCATATAGATATTAGGGGGCATTTCATTAATAGGCCTATATAGTTCGTATATCTATTGGACCGACGGCAGATGGACTCAAGCGAATGGTTCTGAGCTTAATTGAATTGATTGAACCAAGCCCATGGCTGAAAATTGCCTCGTGCTTCGCACATGTTGGCCAAATTACACGTGTAAAACACACGTGGAGTGCTCAATTTGGAAAAATCAACTAAGTTACTAAGTTACCAAAACTTTGGAAGCTTGAGCAATCACCAAGCTTGTCTGCGAAAGATGGGAACATTATTTTGATCATGAGCATATATTGGTGTATACACTTTGGCCAACAAAGAGGAAATATCAAAAGAAACAAAAGGAAATGAATAAAGAAGCGGTGGATCTTGAGGAAAGTGGACTAGGAAAGAATTGCATGCAGGGCAAGTATCGTCTTCACACATATCTTTGATTTACGGGCACGAGTGGATGAATGATGCAAAGAATAAAAGAAAATATTTGGCTGAGCTGGTGCTGTGTAGATCGAGAGAATAAAAGGAAGGCAAGAAAAGATCTTTAGCATTATTGACATATAATAAATATCGAATAAGAGGTAATATTGCGCGTGGGACATATAGTTGGTCTTAAGCAATATATCTTTTTGACAATATTTGTTATACACAAAGCAGGTAGTCGACAGGTGGTTTTTCATTCATATATTCATATTTCCTCTTTTGAAGAACAAAGGAAGACATTATAAAAGAGACCCAAAAAGCGACAGAAGGGGGCTTGGTCTTTTGGGATCTAATCACATACAAACAGAGAGAAAACAAGAGAAAAAAGAGAGAAGAGGGGTGCCCGCAGCAAGCTCCTCCTGGTCACGCCTTGCTCCCGCACCTCCGCCGCTTGACGCTGACATCAACCAGTTGTGAGCCTCAACGGTGATTCCTTGCTACTTTGTGCTGTCCTTGCTCCACGACATTCGCTCCATTGTGGATGCTTGCACCCAACCGAGACGCTCCCATCCCGAAGCCCCGTTGACGACCAGCTGCTCCAATCCGACGTTTCCCCTTCACTGTTGTTGCTGTTCGTGAATCATCTAAATCGTGGAGATCCCCCGCTGCACTTCCAGGCCACGACGATTGTTTGGGTCTTGCTGGGAGTCCAATAAATTTTCTTGCAGCACCGTGAGCAACACTCATCACGGTTCCCCCTGACTTGCCACCGAAAGAAGTCCACACTGCAAATTTTCCTTCCTTGGCCGAGAACCATCGAACCAGTAAGCTTCACATTGCCAAGCCACGGAGACAACAACGTCGAAGGAAAAGTTAAAGAGGGAGCCAAGTGGTGGAAGTTGATTGAAGGACTTTGGCTACTCTTCAAAGGAAGAGCATGTTCTGGGCACTAAAGGAAGATTCTAAAAGGGCACATCTCCACTACAAAGCCTTCTCCCCAGCTTGCGGCCAGTCTTGCACAACGCTCTTATTCCTGCTGTCTCGAGCGCCCATGCCATTGTCGCCGTCCCGACGTGAGCCGCCCACTATCGCCACTAGACCACTGCCGTCGGCCACCATACGTTCCGCAATCCCGATCCGCCGGTGATTCAAATTTGGAAATATCCACAAATTAGATAAGATTCTCATCTATATTCAATTTCCAAATCTTTTGAGTGTTTGAATATTTCGTGAATAGTGCGTGGATTGCTAGATATCTTAGAATAATATTTACGATATCCGCAATATTCGAAAACACCCAAAATTAGGAATCATTCCTAATTTGGCAACGTATCTAGACGACTATCTGACTTTGTCCCTAAGGTACGATACGCAGCGATACAGAAAATGGCTATCTTATCAATAATCACTTGGATACGATAATAGATTATATTTGCTTTCCAAATTTAAACAATCAACTTTCTGTCGATATATATAACCCTATAGATATGACTGTTAGTTTGATTTCTTTGCCTTATCTGAATTCGAAGAATCTTGCAGATTGCGTGGATTGTTTAAATGTGATTGTTATCTTCGTTTGATTGTTTTCCTTTTAAATAAAATCCAAAAAATTTGTTAGGTATATTTAAATTAGAAATTTTGCATGCTTAAGGAATCTTTAATATATCTAAAAGAGTAAGATAATTATTTGATTTAAATTTGGGATTTAGGGTAGCATATTTCCTAGTTTAAATTAGAGATTGTTTTGATCTTAGTGGATTATTTAGGATATTTAAATTTCGAATTTTAATAAAAATTCCAAAAAAGAATCACTTTAAGATAGATCAAATCATTTTCTCTAGGATAGATTGCATATTAATTTGAGTAATTTTTAATTCTGAATTTCATTAGAAAATACCAAAAATAAATCATTTATCCGTCATTAGAATTAGGTCACGTCGTCACATGACATACAGTTTGCATGTTAGGCTGCATTAATCCCATGTTAATTTTTGCACGTCATTACATATAGGTTAGCTTTCATTTAAATAAGTGAAAATCCAAAAAAATATTAAGTGAATTGTTTGTTAATTAGAAATCATATTAGGATTGTTGATGTGATTTTCTAGCTAATAATGCAGATGCTTACGTTGCTTCAAGGTAAGTAATTCTCCCAATTTTGTAATTTATTTAATGTTTTGATTATTGTGTGTTACTTTGGTGGTTTGCGCACACGCAAAAATACCTCACATGTTAGTGATTAGGCAATTAAATAGATTAAGACTGCATGGATAAACATTTTTGAAAAGAAAAGGTACCGAAAGGGCGTTAGACTAGATCTAGCGTAACCAAGTTCTCGAGCTTAGAATCTCTGTGTCACGCCCCGAACCCTAACGGGCACGCGACATCCGCCTCTGGTCCATTCAAGCGACGTCCCAGGAATGTCGCTGACCTCAAAACGCCATCAGAGATTTACTGCCACAGCGGATATCAACAAATAAACCCGGACAATTAAGACTGGGGAAACAATCAGGAAGAGTGAACATATTTGTTCCCATTTACCCAAACTTACACAAAAATATTTACAATATCCATTATTGTTACAAGCACATCAAATCGATTACTATTAACTTCCAAAATACAAAAAGGATCAGCATTATCCAAAAATGGGGCACTCTCAAGTTATTGCCTCACTCCCAGAGCTAGTCCTTACGCCCTCTCGGAGACGTCCACTCTGACTCACTATCCTTGGTATCACCACATAAATCCTCCTCCGCTGTTTATTCACCCGACAGTTCCGAGTCGGCCTCAATAGGATCATGGCTCAAGCGGGGGCTCTGAAATTGTCGGTTGAAACAACCGTGAGACACTTCTCAGTAAGTACACCCCTAAACCCAACCTAGGCTATCACGTACCTCCAGACAATTTTACAAAACACACAAATATACACATTTGCACGCATCAAATCATCACATAGCAGGCACATCAGTCACTCTTGCCAGACTCAATCATGCGTTCAACCTGCACTCAATCACAATAATGTCGTATGCAAACACGCGCATGTTCAATTCTCATTCCACGTATCCATTCCGTTCTCATTTCCTCTTTTCCACATCACTCGCCAGTGACCCGCGTAAACGTACACGCCTCAGGTACACTGCGACCACTCATCACTTCCCACATCACTCGCCAGTGACCCGCGTAAACGTACACGCCTCAGGTACACTACGATCATTCCTTTTTCCACAATACTCTCAGGCCCGCGTAAACGTACACGCCTCAGGCCATGTTTCTTGCCCGCGTAAACGTACACGCCTCAGGCTCAACATCTACCACCTACTGCACAACCCGCGTAGAAGTTCACGCCTCAGGCTGGCAATCTTCCGGTAATACCGGGCATCGTCCCGCGTAAACGTACACGCCTCAGGACGGTACACTTTCCACAATCTCACTTTCCCAATCCACACAAAATTTCTCATTTAATTCACACACGCAACACACACACTTGCCACTCAACTGGCCCGTCACACGTGGCCCGTGCACGTAATATTTTACACATAATTATCATGTTCACAAAACATTCCATATGACCAATATCACAATTAATTCATTTTGGCCCATGCGTGCACACTGCAAACATAATTCAATCAACCAATTGCCCAATTGCACAATTAATTTCACCACCCCAACTCAATTATATATCAAATGCACATAAAACACGGAAATTGTTATTTTTCTCGCACCAGATGACATCAAATCGAATCCGGTCCTTCACGGAACTTTCTCGCCATACTTTCTAGGTTCCAAAAATTCAACTCGCGTCTCAATCGGACCCTCGTAGCCCCGCAAACAGTAATTTACAGCTGGTGAACAGTGTTTCGAGGCATATGAACAGTGTATCAAGGCATATGAACAGTGATTCGCAGCCCAAATTTTCTGAATTTCTTATAAATAATGTCCGAATTAATTCCCGATGCCCGCCATAAAATTTCCACTCCCTATTCATGCTATTCCGCACCTAATTTCATACTGATTTCGCCCAAAGGCCCATCACGAGCCCGTGAACAGTAAATCACAGCCACTGTTATTTTCTAATTTCCAATAATTAATGCTCGAATTAAATCCTAAGGTCCTCAATAAAATTTCCACTGCCTATTCATACAATTCCGCACCTAATTCCATACTGATTTCGCCCAAAATCGCCCGTCGATACCCGAAGTCCTAAATTGGGCTTAGAGCGCGACTTATTCGCGTTCTAGAAATATAGAAATCGTTATTTTTCTCTAACCAAACGACATCAAATCAATTCCAGTCCTTCACGGGACTTTCTCACCATAAATTCTGAGTTCCAAAAATCCAACTTGCGTCCCGAACCGAGCATCACAGCCTCGTGAACAGTGATTTACAGCTCATAAATAGTGATTCACAGCTTGAACTTTCCTCAAATTGTCCTCCAAAATTCCAAATTAATTCCTCAAGGCCCGCCTTACATTCCCGGTCTAAAGTCCCAACATTTCGCACCCGTACAAGTCCAATTTCACTCAAAATCAAATTGTTCGGCGATACCCAAAATCCTAAATCCGGATTAGAGTATGACTTACCGCGTTCTAGGCTAAAACGGCAAGAACGGGAAGCGGCGGCCCTTAATCGGGGACAACGGCGACAACGTACAACTCTCGGGTGGCGGCGATCGGCTTAGACGGCGACGGCGTGGCTTGCGCGTGGCCGTGGGTCTCACGGCCAAGAGAGAGAGAGGGAAACCGAGAGAGAGAGGGACGGCGGTGGCTCGGCGGAGGCTTGACCGGCGGCGATCGGCGGTCCGGCAAGGTGATTGGTCCGGCGTGGGGAAGGAGAGAAAAGGGGGAAATGGCCGAAGAAGAGAGGAGAGGGGGGGTTTCTCACGGGAAGTGGGGGAGAAGAATGGTCTAATTTGGACTTAAATAGTTCATTTTGACCCAAGCCGCAAAATGACTAAAATGCCCTTGTCCAACAAAACTAACCCTTTATTAACTTATAGGGGTATTTTGGTCACTTTCTTCGTTTCTTGTCCAAATCGAATTTTTCCGAAGGAATTGAGCACACCAAAAATTGACACGTGTCAAGTGCAACGTCGTCCTAATGTTCCGTCGTGACTTCCTAATTTTCCGATGTCCAATTTAGGCAAAAAATTCAATAATTAAATTCTATTAAACGCGACTCGAGCGTTTCTCGAGCTAACGGGCGGCTTACTGGGGAAATTCGTGAAATCGACTCATGACTGATACTAAATCGAGTCATGTACAAGTCCATTCGGTGCGTGACGACCTCGGTTGTCATTAAAATCGCGAAGATCAATCACTTGATATGAGGGGTACGATCGTTCGTTATAATTTCGGAATCATTCGTAAAGTCGTTTCGTGATCTAACGGAATCACCCGCGATCCACTACTAGGACAGTGACGAACTGACCCCTAACTATCCTTAGATCGGCCAACAGTGGCTCAAAATATCACTTGCGCGATTTAATGGTCGAAATCCATTCACGATCGAATTTCCTTTCGTCGCGCGAATTAAATTCCCCTATTAGCCTTTCCCTTATGGTTAGCATTCCCAGGAATGATCAGTTCCGAGCGAGAAATTTACTACGAGCACACCTCATATAATTCAATTATTTAATACTTCCAATTGGCGAAAATTTCGGAATGTCACAATCTTCCCCCCTTATGAAATTTCGTCCTCGAAATTTACAGTCTCACTACTACTTAAGATTTACAACCATTACTGCTACTCAAACAACTAGGGGTATTGACGTTGCATCATTTTTTTTCGCTTTCCCAAACGGTACCTTTTTGTCCTTCGGGGCTCCCATACACTTGGATCACTAGGACCGACTTACTATTTGACCCATGATCCTTTATGTCCCTAAGCTTCATCGGCCCTTTCCACGAACAACACTTTATCATCCACGTCCATTCCCTCTTAACATGAGTTATCTTTTGGTTTGTATTTCTTCAACGTCATCACGCGGGATACATTGTATACTGAGGACAGATTAGGCAACGAGGCAATTTGCTAGATCATATCTCCAATCTTTTCTCGAATATCGAACAATTTGACATGCCTCGGCTCAACTTCCCTTTTCTGTCAAACTAGAATAATCTTTCCATTGATGAACACTTAGGCTGTCACTTAGTTCCCAGTCTCAAGCTTTAAAAGTTGTCGTCTCCAATTATAATACCTTTCTGACAACTCCACTTATCTGTCCAACTCAAAGTTCGTTTACAATGTCAGGAAGCTTACTGACTTAGTCAGTCTATCATCTGCTATTCTGATGGAATCAGGTTTTCTCCGGCTTCACTTTGATCCTATTACAACATCCTTGGGATCATGTCACATTTCCATTCAAATTTTTCTTTTTTTCTCCTCGAGTTTCGCCTCATTGGGTACACACAATTATTTCTATAACCTCAAGATTTCTATTCCCGAATATATGGAAATCCGACTTCCTCTCATTGGCATCCATCTTGATGACTCTTTGTATCTCGCGATCCACATAATGCCATTCCTTGTCCTGGGCTTGGATTTCCAACTAATCCTCAAGGCGGTCAACATATTCCACATCCAGTTTGCCTCAAATTTAAATTCCAAGTTCCTGAGCTTTCCTAACGAGGTTCATTCCTTGACCACCCCATACGTCCTAATCGACTCATGACTTAACGTACCTATTACTCATCCAATATTTCCATGGCGATACAGGGTGTTGCAGTCAAATTTCCGTCGTGCGTCAGGTAATTCTTTTCACGTGGCCTCAACTGGCACGATGCATAATTCGCTACTCTACCGTGTTGCATCAATACACTCCCGAGTCTTTTTAATGAAGGATCACTATAGACCTCGAATCCTCCCATTCGGGTTGAATGTTCAATGCCGGGGCAATTATCAGCCTAAGCTTCAGCTCTTGGGAACTCCGTTTCCCCTAATCATTCCATTCAGACTAGTTTCCTTCTCGATTAGTCATGCCCATAGCACAGTCATTGACGAAAAATTCCTCCACAAAACATCTATGATTGTCAGCCACATCTACGACAATTCAAACCTCAGTTATCGGCCTCAGTTCTGGCCACTTAGTTATCACCTCGACCTTAGTCAAATCTACAACAATTCCATCTTTCGAAATTATATGATCAGGGGACGCGACTCCATCGAGCCAAAGTTCGCACTTGCCATGCTTGGCACGAAGTGCGCAATCTCTTAAGGTTCATAATATTTCTGTCGATTGTAACCTGCGCTCTTTGGAGTTTGTCGCATAAACCAAACTATCATCAACGATCACCATGACAAACTAACCCACAAGTTCTTTGAATTCCTAGTTCCTTAAGTCCACAGAAACAGTGGGTTATTTCCTAAACCGAGAGACATCGCTATGCATTCATAGTGCCCACACCTCATTCGTTAAACAGTCATAATTGCACCTTCTTTTCATGTCCTTAACGGAAAATTTCCGGCCCGTAATACAATCTTAGGAATATTCTCCTTTCAGAGTCTCCATTGGTGACATCAAACCCATGATTCAATCTCGGAGAATATTGAGGTCTTTACAATTGACCAGACAAATCATTGATCCTCGACAATAGGTACTTACTTTTTTTCCGCTGACTGCTTCAACTACCGGTAGTTTATGTACCCTCTCGATGTCCTGTCCTTTTTCCTCACACACACTACAGGAACTCTCCATGGAGGCACACTAGGGAGGATAAAATCTTATCTATGAGTCCTTACATCTAGACTTTCAATTCCTTAAATTTTCAACAAGAACATTCAACACCGCGCCCTCAAAATCAGCTTCACCCCGGGGCCAATTCTTTCACAATTCCACTTTCCGTTCTAGTGGCAACTTAGCAATTTCTAAGGAAAGACCTTGAAAGGTCACACACCTCGTTTACTCTTTCAACTTTAATTCCGTCACGATCGGGTCAACTATACCTCGTATCCTTTACAACTATTATCGGGTATCTAGTCACCTCAAACGAGGACATTCAAGGAATCGAGAGTCCTCCTCGATTTTACTGAAGATCAAACCTAAGATGTTCAACTGGGTTGAACTGGATCGTCCTTTAATCGTGATCCATAACGGCTTTCTGTCTTATTAGCCAATCCACTTCAATTCTCCACTCAAAATCGCACCTAACCAACACTGTCAAGTTAACACTCTTTTCTCTACTATCAATTACTATCTCATAGTTAAGACACTTTAACAACACCATCGCCTTATCAATCGAGGAATCATCACACCAAACGTGACTCCAGCACAACAGACTCAATCCTATTCAGTTTAACTAGTTGTTCCAACTCTCAATTTCGATGCAAGCCTTAAAACTGCTCGCTTGACGATTCGACTTTCTAATATCTTTCCTAACCGGTGGAACGAATCGCCTATTTCCCCGCCATTTGCCGCTTCTCGAGGCGGCAGTTATCCTTAGTATGAGTAAATCACTATCCAGGAGTAGTCGCACTTTCCAACTGATCTCACTCTACAACTTGAGCTCATTCATACACTTTCCTATCATTCCTGATGTTCAATGAGATCATTAGGTTTCAGAGACCCGATTTCAATCCTTCTCGAGATTTCTGAACCTTGTCCTGTGGATTCTCAACCAGTCAAATGGACTCCATTTCATATCATTTCACAGTCATCTGCCATCGGCAAATCACCTAAACTCCGTCAGTTCTCTTCTCTTGGCATTCTCTAGGAAATATTTTCCATAGGAACTCTTAACAATCATGGCTCGAATCTAGGCCATACTTTTTGGGTTATTTTATCCTTGGCAATCTTTCACCAATATTTAACATTGCCTTGCCGCTAGTACCTCGCCAACATTACTTTCTTAGTCTTGGTGCACCCTAAAATCTCAAAGGCTTTCTCTAATTCCTACACCCACCTCGGTGCAAATCTCGAAATCACCCTTACCATTGACTTTATACGATTTCGACCTGAGAAACCATTCCAACAACTAGCGCCTTTGCCTATTGGCAACTATCTGAGTTTGGCCTACCTGGCATTAATCCCACTCATAGCAGTAATCACTGCAACCTCGGCAGCCTAGGCAATAACGGCGGCCCCTTTCCCGAGCTTGCCTGCCTATACATTCCCTATTTCTTATAGGGACTGAGTCACAACCTCTAACATTAAGTATTGGGCCTCTTGGCCTACCGCAATCAAATACCTTTGGGTTTTCTTACCCCTTCTCCTCAATCTTACTGCCTCAATGATCACTTACCTACTATAATTCCATTCAGGAATTAACAACCTAGGCCAACTGAATCAATCTGATTCTAAACAGCGAATTAACACACCCGTTTACTCAACAAGCAATTTCTCCACTACAAATCACGAAATTACCATCATCAGAGTCTGAATACTTACCTCAAGTCCAGACGCACCTGCAATTCAATTACCACACAACAATCGACTTACTCAAACAATTACAACAAACAATCTGGAGTACGTGTAGCACTAGGTATATCTATGGCTCACTAAAGTCTCCCTAAATTCCTACCCCCAAAATCTCTGCTCCTTATCACTCCAATTCGACCAATCTTAGATCGAGCCGACCTTGCTCTGATACCAATTCAAACGGGGATGTCACGCCCCGAACCCTAACGGGCACGCGACATCCGCCTCTGGTCCATTCAAGCGACGTCCCAGGAATGTCGCTGACCTCAAAACGCCATCAGAGATTTACTGCCACAGCGGATATCAACAAATAAACCCGGACAATTAAGACTGGGGAAACAATCAGGAAGAGTGAACATATTTGTTCCCATTTACCCAAACTTACACCAAAATATTTACAATATCCATTATTGTTACAAGCACATCAAATCGATTACTATTAACTTCCAAAATACAAAAAGGATCAGCATTATCTAAAAATGGGGCACTCTCAAGTTATTGCCTCACTCCCAGAGCTAGTCCTTACGCCCTCTCGGAGACGTCCACTCTGACTCACTGTCCTCGGCATCACCACATAAATCCTCCTCCGCTGTTTATTCACCCGACAGTTCCGAGTCGGCCTCAATAGGATCATGGCTCAAGCGGGGGCTCTGAAATTGTCGGTTGAAACAACCGTGAGACACTTCTCAGTAAGTACACCCCTAAACCCAACCTAGGCTATCACGTACCTCCAGACAATTTTACAAAACACACAAACATACAAATTTGCACGCATCAAATCATCACATAGCAGGCACATCAGTCACTCTTGCCAGACTCAATCATGCGTTCAACCTGCACTCAATCACAATAATGTCGTATGTAAACACGCGCATGTTCAATTCTCATTCCACGTATCTATTCCGTTCTCATTTCCTCTTTTCCACATCACTCGCCAGTGACCCGCGTAAACGTACACGCCTCAGGTACACTGCGACCACTCATCACTTCCCACATCACTCGCCAGTGACCCGCGTAAACGTACACGCCTCAGGTACACTGCGATCATTCCTTTTTCCACAATACTCTCAGGCCCGCGTAAACGTACACGCCTCAGGCCATGTTTCTTGCCCGCGTAAACGTACACGCCTCAGGCTCAACATCTACCACCTACTGCACAACCCGCGTAGAAGTTCACGCCTCAGGCTGGCAATCTTCCGGTAATACCGGGCATCGTCCCGCGTAAACGTACACGCCTCAGGACGGCACACTTTCCACAATCTCACTTTCCCAATCCACACAAAATTTCTCATTTAATTCACACACGCAACACACACACTTGCCACTCAACTGGCCCGTGCACGTAATATTTTACACATAATTATCATGTTCACAAAACATTCCATATGACCAATATCACAATTAATTCATTTTGGCCCATGCGTGCACACTGCAAACATAATTCAATCAACCAATTGCCCAATTGCACAATTAATTTCACCACCCCAACTCAATTATATATCAAATGCACATAAAACACGGAAATTGCTATTTTTCTCCCACCAGATGACATCAAATCGAATCCGGTCCTTCAAGGAACTTTCTCGCCATACTTTCTAGGTTCCAAAAATTCAACTCGCGTCTCAATCGGACCCTCGTAGCCCCGCAAACAGTAATTTACAGCTGGTGAACAGTGTTTCGAGGCATATGAACAGTGTATCAAGGCATATGAACAGTGATTCGCAGCCCAAATTTTCTGAATTTCTTATAAATAATGTCCGAATTAATTCCCGATGCCCGCCATAAAATTTCCACTCCCTATTCATGCTATTCCGCACCTAATTTCATACTGATTTCGCCCAAAGGCCCATCACGAGCCCGTGAACAGTAAATCACAGCCACTGTTATTTTCTAATTTCCAATAATTAATGCTCGAATTAAATCCTAAGGTCCTCAATAAAATTTCCACTGCCTATTCATACAATTCCGCACCTAATTCCATACTGATTTCGCCCAAAATCGCCCGTCGATACCCGAAGTCCTAAATTGGGCTTAGAGCGCGACTTATTCGCGTTCTAGAAATATAGAAATCGTTATTTTTCTCTAACCAAACGACATCAAATCAATTCCAGTCCTTCACGGGACTTTCTCACCATAAATTCTGAGTTCCAAAAATCCAACTTGCGTCCCGAACCGAGCATCACAGCCTCGTGAACAGTGATTTACAGCTCATAAACAGTGATTCACAGCTTGAACTTTCCTCAAATTGTCCTCCAAAAATTCCAAATTAATTCCTCAAGGCCCGCCTTACATTCCCGGTCTAAAGCCCCAACATTTCGCACCCGTACAAGTCCAATTTCACCCAAAATCAAATTGTTCGGTGATACCCAAAATCCTAAATCGGGATTAGAGTATGACTTACCGCGTTCTAGGCTAAAACGGCTAGAACGGGAAGCGGCGGCCCTTAATCGGGGACAACGGCGACAACGTACAACTCTCGGGTGGCGGCGATCGGCTTAGACGGCGACGGCGTGGCTTGCGCGTGGCCGTGGGTCTCACGGCCAAGAGAGAGAGGGAAACCGAGAGAGAGAGGGACGGCGGTGGCTCGGCGGAGGCTTGACCGGCGGCGATCAGCGGTCCGGCAAGGTGATTGGTCCGGCGTGGGGAAGGAGAGAAAAGGGGGAAATGGCCGAAGAAGAGAGGAGAGGGGGGGTTTCTCACGGGAAGTGGGGGAGAAGAATGGTCTAATTTGGACTTAAATAGTTCATTTTGACCCAAGCCGCAAAATGACTAAAATTCCCTTGTCCAACAAAACTAACCCTTTATTAACTTATAGGGGCATTTTGGTCACTTTCTCCGTTTCTTGTCCAAATCGAATTTTTCCGAAGGAATTGAGCACACCAAAAATTGACACGTGTCACGTGCAACGTCGTCCTAATGTTCCGTCGTGACTTCCTAACTTTCCGATGTCCAATTTAGGCAAAAAATTCAATAATTAAATTCTATTAAACGCGACTCGAGCGTTTCTCGAGCTAACGGGCGGCTTACTGGGGAAATTCGTGAAATCGACTCATGACTGATACTAAATCAAGTCATGTACAGGTCCATTCGGTGCGTGACGACCTCGGTTGTCATTAAAATCGCGAAGATCAATCACTTGATCCGAGGGGTACGATCGTTCGTTATAATTTCGGAATCATTCGTAAAGTCATTGCGTGATCTAACGGAATCACCCGCGATCCACTACTAGGACAGTGACGAACTGACCCCTAACTATCCTTAGATCGGCCAACAGTGGCTCAAAATATCACTTGCGCGATTTAATGGTCGAAATCCATTCACGATCGAATTTCCTTTCGTCGTGCGAATTAAATTCCCCTATTAGCCTTTCCCTTATGGTTAGCATTCCCAGGAATGATCAGTTCCGAGCGAGAAATTTACTACGAGCACACCTCATATAATTCAATTATTTAATACTTCCAATTGGCGAAAATTTCGGAATGTCACACTCTGGTTCGTAGGAATAAAACATATCTCCCTATGTTTTATTTAGGTTTCTAATCGATCTACCACAAATAGATTAGTGGCGACTCCAAGCATGAAAACTTTTGCATGTTAAAAACTTAAACCCTGAGTTGCGAATTGGTAGGGCTTGGCATGGCTTGAGTTAAGCTTAGTCTTAATAATCCATAGCCTGAGCAAAATTTAGGTCGCGACACAGGGTAACGTCAGTAATTGGTGGGAGGCCACTCAAGGAAGGATCTTTCCTGAAGGTACAGTCCCAACTTGGGATGACTTTGTCGAAGCTTTTAACAGAAAATACTTTTCCGAGTGTGCACGTGAGCCGAAGATGGCAAAACTCTTGCAACTTCACCAAAATCATCTGATCGTCGATTAGTATGAGGCCAAGTTCGCCGAGCTATCAAAATACGCACCCAGAATGATCGAGGATCTAGTAGACAAAGCAAGGAGGTTCCAGGATGGTTTAAAGCCGGAACTACGAAGTCAGTTGGTGCCCCTGAACCTGAAGGTCTACAAGGAGCTATATGAGCGGGCCCAACTGATAGAGAGATGTGTCGGAATGGACAGTCGCATTTGGATTGCGATATCCTTCTACCCAAGATACTATCTGTTCAGGAAGAGGCCGATGACTGGGGGAAGGCACTTCATCCCTCTCAACAAGAAGAATGGTATTAGAAAGCCGAAGTACTCCCTGAATGACATATACTGGTTTTGTGGGAAGCAACACGGAATAGCCCGTGCTCCACCAAGATCGGAGCATGCTTTGGGTGTGGCCAATAACGCCATCAGGTGAGGAACTGCCTGCGCTTATTAGTAGAGATGCAACCCCAACCGCTGCACGTGGGACAGCAAGCTGAAATCACATCGTAGAGCAACCCCAATCGACCCCCAGCACAAGAAAGAGTGTATGCTATAACCAAAGAGGAAGTGAAGGACTCTCAGGCTGTAATCACAGGTACGGTCTCATTGCATGAATATGCTGCTTACGCACTCTCTAATACGGGATTCAAGTATTTGTTCATAGCTGAACAGTTCATTAGATTAGCAGGACTGTAACCGAAACCATTGGGAACGATTTTTAGTATTTCTACCCAATTGAAGGACAAGGTACTGTCTTTGTTAGGCTGTCAAGGGTGTGAAATAGTTATAAATGGTCGGAAAGGGCCCATAAACTTAGCTATTTTGGCTCTCTATGACTTTGACGTCATTATCGAAATAGATTGGCTCAAAAAGTAACGAGCTACGGTGGATTGTTATAGTAAGATAATCCAATTCAACCAATTCAGCAGTCCTAGCTACGAATTCGTAGGAAACAGGGGAGGACCTTCTATACCTTTTATTTCATCACTTGAAGCAACCCAACTGCTCAAGGACGGTTGCCGGAGTTACGTGGCAACCGTGGTGTACATGACCATGGGAGGACCAAAGCTGGAAGACATCGTTGTCGTGCGAGATTTTGCCAACGTCTTTCTAAAGATATTACTAGGATTGCCCCTAGAAAGGGAGATAAAATTTGTCATCGAGTTAACTCTTGGAACAGAGCCTATTTCCAGGGCCCCTTATCGAATGGCGCTGTCAGAATTGAAGGAATTGAAGGTGCAGATACAATAATTGCTTGATAAATGGTTCATTCGTCTTAGTGCATCCCCATGGAGAGCACCAGTCTTGTTCGTGAAGAAGAAAGATGGATCGTTGCGTCTGTGCATCAACTATTGACAACTCAATGAAGTGATGATCCAGAATAAGTATCCATTACCGAGGATCAATGACTTGTTTGATCAACTTCAAGTAGCGTCGATATTTTCCAAAATAGACTTGAGGATGAGATGCCATCAGTTGAGAATCAAGGAGGACATTCCAAAGACGGCTTTCTGGGCCCGTTACGATCATTACGAGTTTACGGTGATGTCGTTTGGTTTGGCCAATATCCCAACTGCTTTCATGGATTTAATTAATCGAGTGTTCAAGGCATACTTGGACGAATTTGTTATGGTATTTATCGATGACATGCTAGTATACTCGAAGAGCCCAGCGGAACACAAACAACATTTGAAGATGGCTCTATTGACCCTCCAAGAACACGTACTTTATGCCAAGTTCAATAAGTGCGAGTTCTAGCTCAATCGTGTAGCTTTTCATGGTCACATAATATATGGAAAATGAATTGCAATGGACCCAACGAAAATCGAAGTAGTCGTGGATTGGGCAAGACCGATGATAGTGACGGAAGTTCGAAGTTTCTTAGGCCTGGCTAGCTATTATTAGCGATTCATAAAACGATTCTCCGGAATAGCTACTCCCTTGACGCGACTACTGAAGAAAGAGGTGAAGTTCAAAAAGACAGATAAGTGAGAAAGAAGTTTCCAAGAACTCAAGCAAAAATTGACTACTGTCCCAGTGTTAACAATACCGTATGGTCCCAGAGGTTATGAGATTTATAATGACACTTCTCATAAGGGATTGGGCTGCATCTTAATTCAACACAGAAGAGTACTAGCCTATGCATCCAGACAACTGAGACCTTATGAGCTAAACTATCCAACTCACTACTTGGATTTGGAGGCACTACTTGTTAGAAGAGAATTTTACTATTTACACAGACCACCAATGTCTGAAGTATCTATTTTCTTAAAATGAGCTAAACATGAGGCAATGACGCTGGATGGAACTTCTTAAAGATTACAATCGTGACATTCTTTATCATTCGAGAAAGGTCAACAAGATAGCAGATGCGCTTAGTTAGAAGTCAACATTGCGTAATTGATGGTTCAAGAATGGATTCTTCTTGAAGGAATACTAGATTCATATTACAAATTTGAGGTAAACCATCTTTCTAGCCTTCTAGCTACCCTCAGAATTGAACTGGAATTGCTGGCAAAGATTAAGGCACTACAACCAACAGATCCATCAATCCAAAGGATTCTGCAAGAAAGCATGGAAAAGAGGAAACCAGATTTCTAAGTGGCAGAAAACGGAATACTAAAATTCCAAGGGTGGTTATGCATGCCCAACAATGCAGAACTCAAGTAAGAGATTCTATTAGAAGCTCACAGAAGCAACCACAACATACATCCAGGTAGCACGAAAATGTATCAGAACCATTCGCAATATTATTGGTGGAATGACATGAAGACAGATATCGCTAAGCATATAGTCAAATGCTTAACGTGCCAATAAGTGAAGGCGCAACATTACAAATCAAGTGGACTTCTATGACCACTAGATATTCCAGAATGGAAGTAAGGGCATATCACGATGGACTTTGTGATGAGATTACTAAGAAGCCAATAAGGTAATGACTCTATTTGGGTCATAGTCATTAGACTGACCAAATCAGCACATTTTATCACTATGCGAAAGGATTTCGCAATGGACAGATATGCTAAGCTGTATATGTGGCAAATAATTCGTCTCCATGGAGTGCCGGTAATTGATCACTTCAGCTCAAAATCCCAAGTTTATAGCAACGTTTGAAAAAAGTTTTCAAATTACTATGAGGACGAAACTTCAATACAGCACAGCCTATCATCCGCAGACGGATGGTCAATTCGAGAGAACCATTTAAACACTTAAGGATATGTTGCAAGCTTGCGTTTTGGATTTTAAATGAGGATGGGAAGAGTGACTACATCTTATCAAGTTTGCCTACAACAATAGCTATTAACAGAGCATTGGAATGGCACCATTTGAGGCATTATATTGTCGTGCCTGCAGAACTCCGGTTTGTTGAGATGAGGTTAGAGAAAGAAGGATCATTGGCCTAGAGCTATTCCAATAATGAGTGGACGCAATTAAGATTATCAGAGAAAGACTTAAAACTGCTCAGAGCCATCAAAAAAATTATGCGGATAGACGGCGTAGACCCTTAGAATTTCAGGTAGGTGATCACGTCTTCCTTAAAGTGTCACCTATAAGAGGAACAACGCACTTTAGCAAGAAAGGAAAGCCGAGCCCTAGGTACGTTGGACCTTTTGAGATTTTAAAACGAATAGGGATTTTGGCCTATTGGCTAGCATTGCCACCTAGACTTGCTCAGGTTCACAACGCGTTTCATGTATCCATACTAAGGAAGCATGAACCTGACCCAACACATGTGCTTAGTTTTAAGGAAATCGACATGGACGACAGAGTGTTGTACATAAAAAAGCCAGTGCAGATCACGGACAAGAAGGAGTAAGTGCTACGCAATAAGGTCATTCCCTTATTTAAGATCATATGGCAACATCATGAAATAGAGGGAGCGACCTGAGAAAGTGAAGAGACAATGAGGTGTCAACACCCCCATCTATTTGAAGAATCAAGTAATTATGCGAATTTCGAGGGCAAAATTTCTTTAAGGGGGAGAGTTGTGACATCCTCAATCTATCACCGCTTAATTATGCATTGTTGGATTCATTCAGTCTCGTTTGGGCGCCAATCAAGAGGGTCAAGCCCATCTTACCACATTTCACCTTAATTGATTTTTAGAATATTGCACCGTAAAGTGCAATGTGCTTGATTAGTATCCTATGATTGATTAACCTATAGTTTTCATTTAAATGCAACTTCTAGAAGCTTAGTTTGGAGAAAGACCAAAGTTTGGTGTTACTTCCCTAGGGTTGGCGCCACTTTGGGGAATAGAAGGGGGAGAGATCAACTTGGTTGGTTTTTAGTTTGGTTACCTTGGTTAGTCCCTAGCTAATTACACGTGCTTATTTCTAGTAGCCATGATTACCTTAGGGTGAGACTTGATGGAGATAGTTTTAGATGGCTTATTGTCTATAAGTTTGCTTGGTTGGGAGCAAATTAAGGAGACTAGACTAGGCTTGATGGTTGAGCCATTAAGGCACTTGCATTATTGGGGTCTTCTTGCAAGACCACTTGAGGGGATAACCTTCTCATTTTCTCTTATTTCTCACTCTCACTCACTCTCATTTCTCTCTTTCTCTCCCTCCCTCTCTCCCTCTCACGCCACCGTCACTACTGACCGCCGCTACTGCCGCTCGCCACTCACCTCCAAGCCGCCATTCATTGCCACGTTGCGTCTCCGTCTACTCGTCATCGTCCTCACCCTTCATCACCGCTCTCTGAGTCATCGCCACTCACCACTGTCCATGCCGCGCTAACCACTGCCTTGTCACTGTGAGTCGCTCACCGTCCACACTACGCCGTCCATTCCGCCATTCGAGCCACTCACCACAGTCGTCCGTGCCATGTTGACGCTCATTCGTCGTCACATTTCGCTCTTCGCCACCCGTAGTTTGAACGGTTTCGTAAGTAGTTCTTCTAATCCGTGGATAGGGCATTATTCTACGCATGTTGAACTTAGGTTTAGTCTTGTTTGAACTCGTTCTATCGTGGGTATGGCGATCTTTGGCTAGGGATTGTCATGGATGGAATATGTTAGAATGGAAGGTTAGTGGGAACTAGCGATGGGTGATGCTAATGTTTGTCTTGTTTTGTTTCGCTCGTTCTAGGAAGCAGAAGCCATTTAGCAATTTTGTAAAGTTTGTTCAAGAAATGCTTCCGCTATTCCTATCCTTGTTGCTTGCTGGGTGGATTTATATGGTTCTTTGATGCATGTCTATGTTGTGGGATCGAATGGAGGGTATGTGTCCATATGATTGCTTGTTATTATAAAAGTCGCATATTGGCACATTGTTAGGAGTCTATAAGAAAACAACATCATATGACATCATGTGTGTGTCCATTATTACAAGGTAAGGTTGCAAGTGTAGTGCGTACAATTTCACATGAAGAGGAGTTGTGGTTGTTCATGTGTGATTATTTTAGTGCATTTTTATGTGTGGATGTTCTAAGTGCGTGAGCATGAAACACTCTTGCATTGGCATAAGTAGAAGATAATAATTAGCTTAAGTGATTGATACGCTTGCTTGATCGTATAAATGGTTCCGTACTCATATGATTATGAGGGACGATGCCCAATAGATTTCAGATGCTTGATGGATTTTGGATACCGTTCGCGGATGGATTTCGAAACGATGCTCTTAAGTGAATGCCACCTTCGAGTGAGGTCGAGACATTGCCGTGCCCTATGAGGCAGGACGATGCCTGGTCACGCTAGATGACCACCGACGGGAGTGTCGATCATGGCCATGAGTAGTCGTAACAATCGGAACACGTGTGGATGCATTGTGCATGAACTATGTAGTGTAACGTGTTCTTGATTACTATGTGTGATTGTTGCATGCTGATGAAAAGTAGGGCTTCACATGTGATTGTTGATTGTGTTCTTGGCATGATTAAGATGATGGGTTTACTCTTCGTGTTTTCGAGGCGAGGTTTCATCCTACTCGAGGTTTAGAGGTTCTACTTATTGAGTTTTACTTATGTGTTGTGGCTTAAACTTTTTGAGGACCTTAGGATGGATACGCGGATAGTGCATTTTGGTGTCACAGTCGACTAAGACATAGAGATCGTTGAGTATGTGGCACCGAGGATGGATACGGTGTACGAGGAGTACACAATGACCATTTGGGTCGATGAGGAACTTCCGAACTTGATTCCCCATCGCTTTAAGGTGTGGTATGTGTGGTTCGAGGGTGAGCTTTGGAGGCCTCTTTGAGGCTTTGATGGACCGCCGGCTACACTGAGTGCAATCCCTTGGGATCCCACCACGTCAAATGTCCCCGATGGTCTTGTTAGTGATCTGGAGTTGGACCTAGATTATGAACCTGACCTCGAGCCATAGCATGCCCGAGCATGGAGGAGTCATGTTCTTTTTTAGGAGACCCTCGTAGATAGAGGAGATACGTCTAACCCTGACCCTTTCGATCGAATAAAAAAAAGGCTCATTGTAACGGGTTTGTATTTAACTAACTTCCAATTGTTAATGATGCATATATATATATATATATATATATATATATATATATATCAAGTATGTTTTGTCTACGTGTTTTCCTTGCTATCCCACTTGTTGTTATTGAATGAGTGTTGTTTAAGTACGCTTCTGCATGTGCTTAATTGAAAGATAAAAACAATGAGTTGACGACACCTCCTAGGACGTCACATTTTAATGACCAAGGCGGTGGTTGCGCGTCCGAGGCTCATGAGGACAGGGCGTAGGGCGTGACAATAACGGAAGTCTTCAGAATAGGAAGCAATCCTTCTTGTTTTAGGAAAACAAGACTTGAGTGAGGTTGGAATTTGTTGGTGATTATGAAAGCAGGGTCCAAGAATAAGTTTTTCAGGGTATTCATCGGTCAAATTCAAGAGATGGATATAATAGCTTGAAGAATTCTCATCCCTTTGCAAGTTGTCGAAGTTGGCAAGGTAATCCTCGGGAGAGTATTGAGATGCCATGAAAGCAAACAGAACAAAGGATGGGAAAAGATTTAAGGAAACCTAAGGTTTAAGGAGGGAGACGAAGGAATAAAGGTTGGACCATTGCGTATATGAGATGGGGAAATTATAAGTGACGATTCGTATAATTTGCAATCGTGAATATTTGCTAGTCATAAATGATCAGGATAACATGTCAGAGTAAACAAAGAGATTATGATCAGGTTGGCTGCATGTGCAATACGAATACAAGGTATACATCAAGACTATCCACAAGGGAGTGTAAGCATGAACGAGGTAAAGAATTGAATCAATTGATTAATTCTCTTAAAAGGAGCAATATGTTGACACAAAAAATAATCAGGTTGTCATTGGCAAGAGAAATTACATGAAAACTAGAGAAATACAAAAAATAGAAACTAGAAATGTAATAACCACGTGTATCATGTGAGTTATGTTTGGTAAAATGCATAGCTATCAATAGAGGAATAATGTATCCCTTGAACAAGCCACGTGTCTAGTTATCGAAGTACAACAATGATAGTTGGTAGCCGCCAATAGTGATGCCAGCGGGAAATTATAATATTTGAAACTTGAGATAGCTTAAATCGAGGAGGGAACAGTTACCACTTGAGGACTTGGTCATGAAGGTTATTGACAAAAGCGGAAAGTTTTGCACACAATGAAAGAGGCTATACAAGGTTCTGGGTAATTCAAGACTGTGGAAATAAGGGATGAAGATAGGATCGATGGAAGTTATTTGACACAAATTCACAGGTGTTGCTAAGGAACAGTTACCATGCCTTCATTATAAATACCACTCAATAGCCAGCAGAAGCCCCCTCCCAAAAAATGCAATCAAAATGTTATCTTTTTATCTTTAAAGCTTTCCACATTATACTTTCAATTTTCTTAGCTATTGATCCTTATGGTTTAGGTAGGTGTTAGAGTGCAACACGTTATCAACGACGTTAAAATGTAATATCCTATTGTAAATCAAAACTGCCATCAATTAGAATATGGCGGAATTAGTTTGAATCAGTTGTACTGCTTTGGCTTGCTGTTGATCCGATATTGGCATGGTTCAAGTTTTTATTGTCTTGATTGAAGTAAGTGGATTCCCTTTTTTTTTGGTCGGATGATTCTTTTCTCTCGCTTGGATATCTCCTATCTAGAGTCACCACTAAATCCGGTCGTTTCCATAAAAACTGAAGAACGAGGCTCGATAACTTATATTTCGCTGTAGGAGCAACTCCGGCAGGGCAAAACACTGGTAAAAATGTCCAGACTACCAAACCCAAAAAAAGCAATTCATACACATGGACTACTGTGTATTTTTTCCCTTCTTTGTTTTTTCTAAGGTGGAAATAAAGTCGCGGTGAGTGTTTAAGCATTCTCCGAAGCAACATAGAAACTCCCATGGAAGAAAACGGCACAGGGGACAATGCAGAAATTCACCCTATAAATTCATTCGCCACCTTCCCTCGAATTCTCACTGCAATCCCGTAAAGAAACACCATCCTTTAGTAAGAGTCATCACCCACCAAAAAAAGAGAAAGCCAAAAAAATTTCAAAAGCTCAGAGCGACGTTAGAGAGAGATGGAAGCTACAAGCTCTATGCCAAGCACCCCGATATGGAGCTCTCCGATTCCATATCTCTTTGGAGGACTGGCTCTAACGTTGATCCTCATAACTGCATCACTGATCAAGTTGGCATGCTCTTGTCGAAAGCGCCCTTCCGGAGAATCACATGAGGCTGACGAGAAGCTGCCGAAGGCCATGATCAGGCCGTTGGATGCGGAGCCGAACATCATGGTGTTCATGGCGGGAAATGACTTGCCAACTTACCTTGTGAAACCAATCACTCTGCCCACCTGCTGTGATCAAGTCTAGTATACGTTCACCAATCGCTACGGGTCCTCTTTAGATCATGTGAACTGCGGATCACATGCATTTGGATCACTTAACAATTTTGTCCTCCTCCTGCCATTTACGCCATATGAATATGTAGAATTGAAGAGTATTACAGTGTTTCTCAAAGGATCATACAGTTTCTTCTTTTAAAAATTGTCGTTGATCAAATGATGAATCCTTTATTCACGGGATGGAGACACCACTAATCCCTGAAGTTTTGCAATGTATTAAAAAATCCCGGAAATTTACTTTTTGTTGAAATTGATAATTGAGTGGACTGTGGTCAGGAAGAAAAAAGGTTCTGCTCCTACTGATTTGGCCTCAGACCAGCAGCAACATCTTCAAACCCCCCATCTGGAACGTCCCTTGGACATTGAGGCTCCTACGCCTACGGATATTGGAACCAGACCAGCTACTGTTCGAACTCCTGGAGTGAATTCAAGGGGGAGGGTCCTTCACCCCCTGCTCACGCCTCATCCGCTGCTCCTGGCCCCTCCTTGGTTCCTGTTCTGAACAGCCTTGAGATGACCACGACTGCTGTGTCTGGAACTACTCCAGACGTTACTCTGGATATTCACTCAGCTGTTGGTGTCTCCACATCTGCATCCACCACTCCCCTGGACGTGACTACAGAGGAGGGGCCTTCTCCTCTTCTTCATGCTCTTGTCCATCCAAGGCCTCACGTTCGACCAAGCCTTACTCAGACCTGTCCGCAGTCTTCTTTGCCTTCTAGTTCAAACCTCTCTAAGGATCACCTGCGACTTAGCTCTGATCTGCACTTACAGCAGAACCAAAATGCTGCGTTGGCCCCCTTTGGTGACCCTGATCCTACAGGACCCTTCGTCCAGCAACCTGAGGACTTAACATTCAACTCCTCCTCCTCTTCCGATGATTCTGCTGGGTCACACATCGGGGAGGAGAATAGTGACTCAGAAGGCCAAATGGTGGAGGGCGCTGCTGTTTTTTCTCCCCCTACCACCCGCTCTAGAAAACTAGCATCCTACACTGTCGGAGACCCCTCAAAAGCTTCTCTTGGGCCCATCCCCAACCCGAGCCCCCCTGGTATACCTCCTTCTTCATCCTCCTCAAAGAAGAAAGGCAAGAAGAAGAAGGCTAGGAAACCTCGCAAATAACCTCCCCTTCGCCACTATGTTTTTTGGTTTTTGGAACGTTAGGGGTCTTGTTGACCCCCTCCGTCAAGCGGAGATCCGTACTCTTATTAGGAATAATCGTCTCTCTTGTATTGGCATCTTTGAGACCAAAGCCAAAGAGCCCTTTTTTGATGATATTTCAAAGGGCTTATGTAACAACTGGAGATGGGTGTCCAACTACAACTTCTCTCCTTTAGGCCGCATTTGGTTTGGTTGGGACCCGTATGTGCTAGAGATGGACTCGCTTTATACTTCAGGTCAATTAATCCACATGCAGCTCAGACTTCTCTCTTTGAACAAAACCTGCTTGCTCTCTGTTGTCTACGGGGAACATACTTTCTCGCATCGGCGTCCGCTTTGGGCTGATCTCATCCGCCTCTCCTCCTGTGATCTACCTTGGCTTGTTGTAGGGGATTTTAACGCTATTAAGGACCCGCAGGATAGACTTGGAAGCTCAACACCGTGGATTCCAGTCTTTGATGAGTTTGGGGATTGTCTCAACCAAGCAGGACTTGATGATCTCAGATACATGGGATGCAGATACACGTGGTCCCATTCTTCCGGCACCAACAGAAAACTTCGTAAGATCGATCGAGTTCTCATCAACAGCCTTTGGTCCCAGCACTTTTCCTTCTCGGAGGCCACTTTCCTTTTGCCCGGCATATCGGATCACTCTCCAATGGTCGTCAAAATCTCTTCGCCTCAAAGTTCCAGGAAACCCTTCAAGTTTTTTAACTTTTGGGCCACGCATCCCAGCTTCCTACAACTAGTAGCCCAAGCCTGGGACTCCCCGATGGACGGCTCTCCTCTTTTCAAGGTTTGCCGTAAACTTAGGCTTCTCAAAGCCAAGTTAAAACACTTGAATAGGAGTACCTTTTCTGCTATTTCCACAAGAACAGAGCAGGCTAGATCTGAACTCTATGCTGTACAGTCGGCCTTGGAACTTCAACCTTTCGACCAGAACTTATCGGATGAAGAAGTGGATCTACTCCAGTCCTTCTCGACTTTGAGATTGCAAGAGGAATCCTTCCTTAGGCAGAAATCTCGAATTCGATGGCTCAAAGA
This sequence comes from Syzygium syzygioides, assembly GCA_031216285.1. NCBI lineage: Eukaryota > Viridiplantae > Streptophyta > Magnoliopsida > Myrtales > Myrtaceae > Syzygium > Syzygium syzygioides. The sequence continues at coordinate 15,267,168 of CM062251.1, read as the reverse complement.
AGGGGATCAGAACACCAGTTTTTTTCACCACTTCGTCAATAAAAGGTGTACTCAGAACCATATTCTCTCTGTGTTCACTAGCGATGGTATCCTACTCTCAGACCCGACAGAGGTAAGGAACCATGTTGTCCACCATTTTCAGGGGCTTTTCAATGGTCATCCTGTGCTTTCCCATCCAGCTATAGACGAGATAGGCTGCTTCATTGGCCAAACCCTTGATGATAATCAGTGTAACTACCTAGCCCAACCAGTCACCGATAGAGAAATCCAGGATACTCTCTTCTCGTTGGCTATAGGAAAGGCTCCTGGACCGGACGGTTATAATGTGGATTTCTTCAAATCCTCTTGGGAAATTATCGGTCCCTCCATTCTTAAGGCGGTCAGACATTTTTTCGAGACTGGTCACATGCTGAAGGAACTTAACACTACCATCCTCACCCTAGTGCCAAAGTCTCCCAATGCCTCGACCATGGTCGACTACCGCCCGATAGCGTGTTGCAATACCCTCTACAAGTGCATTTCAAAAATGTTGGCAAGGCGTATAGCACATATTCTCCCGACCTTGATCAGCCCCTCCCAAACAGCTTTTGTCAAAGGTCGCCGAATCAGTGATAACATCATGATCGCGCAAGAATTGTTTGCCGACTTTCATCATGAAGCTTATCTCCCCAAATGCGCTGTTAAAGTTGACTTTCAAAAGGCCTTTGACACCATCGATTGGGCCTTTATTGAATCTACACTCGAGGCCTTCCGGTTTCCGGTATCCTTCATTAAGTTGATTATGGCATGTGTAACTACAGCAAAATTCTCCGTCTCTATAAATGGGGAATTACATGGTTACTTCTCTAGTAGCCGTGGTATACGGCAAGGGGACCCGCTCTCGCCATACCTTTTCATCCTGGTTATGGAAGTCCTTTCCGGTATACTTAAGTCAAATACGAACTCTCCGGATTTCCACTGGTTATGGCGTTGCAAAAAGACCCGTATATCGCATCTTTTCTTTGCAGACGATGTGCTCCTCTTTTGTCAAGCTCACCTTAAGTCTATTGAGATTATTAAACGATCACTCGATTTATTCTCTGCATGGTCTGGCCTTTTCCCGAACAATAGTAAAAGCAGTATTTTCTTATCGGGAGGGCCTACGACCTTACATAGCCAAATACTGCATCGTCTTGGCTTTCAACTGGGCTCCCTCCCCTTCCGATATTTAGGAGTCCCTATTATTTCCTCCAGGCTTCGTAAGGAGGATTGCAAGATCTTAGTTGACTCAATAACGGCGAGGGCCCGATCTTGGACTCAACGTTTCCTATCTTTTGCAGGGAGACTCCAGCTCATCAAGTCTGTTCTACATTCCATTCAGGTTTACTGGGCTACTATCTTCTCCCTCCCAAAATCTGTTTTAAACAGTATTGAGACCATCTTGAGACAGTTCCTCTGGAAAGGACCTGATCTTGGCCCAGGTGGTGCAAAAGTACATTGGAACAATATTTGCCTTCCCAAAGAAGAAGGTGGCCTTGGTATTCGTCGGTTGGCAGAATACAATAGAGCTTTGACTCTAAAGCATATTTGGCTCCTTTTCTCGGACAAAGAATCCTTATGGTGCAAATGGATTCATTCCAATTTTTTAAAATCTAACTTTTGGATTGCTTCTAAGCCCACAATCTCTTCCTGGACCTGGAAGAAGATACTGGACCTGCGTCCTTCAGCTCGGACACTTTTCCGATTGAGGATAGGCAATGGTCGCTCTGTTTCCCTATGGTTTGACTGGTGGCATTGCAGAGGACCTCTTTATCTTATTTTTACGAATGTCGACATTTATCATTCCCGAATTCCCAGGGATACTACGGTTAGGGAGTTTTATGAAGGCATCTGGCAACCTTCACCCTTTCTAGACTCTATCCTCAGCTGGAATGAGCCGCCGCCTAGCTTTGTGGATGCACCCGACAAACTGATTTGGAATCCAAATACTTCGGAGTCCTTTTCGGTTTCCTCAGCTTGGGACCATCTCAGAAGCAGAGGCCACCTGGTTCCTTGGCACTCTTTTGTTTGGGATCACCACATTGCACCCCGCCATGCCTTTCTCCTATGGCTAGTCACCCTCAATCGGTTGCCTACGCATGTCCTTCTCCTTCAATATCACAGGATCGAGGCTGCTTTATGCGCTTTCTGCGGTGCAAGACCGGACTCGATCAACCATCTCTTCTTCAACTGCTCCTCCACTAGAAGACTAGCCTCCTTTTGGGCTACCAGGTGCAACCTCCCTTGGCGGAACCGGCCGTGGCATGAGCACATCACTTGGGCTATGACAGTTTGTGGCGGCACCTCTTTTGCAAACTGCCTCTCTCGGTTTTCCTTTGGGGCGTTGGTCCACATTATCTGGTCAGAGAGAAACAACGCCATTTTCAGGAACAAGAGCATTTACCTCCCAGGTATGCGCAAGCACCTACTCAAGGTTGTCAAAGATAAAGCTTTGTCTATGGGAAAAGTTCAAGACACTCCCAGGAACCGCCATTTCCAAAGAAAGTGGGACCTCCCGCCTTCTATTTTTGACGTGGGCTGATCCTCCTTGTTTCCCGGTCCTTTGTTTAGTTCCGGGCTCTCTCTAGTCTTTTCGGTGTCTGTATAGCCTTGCAGGGCCTTCCTTGACCCTATTCGGACATTTTTGTCCTAACAGGGTCAGGCATAGGTTCGTGCTTAGTTTGTATTTGGTTTATTGGAAAGTTATATACACTTTTACCCTTACCAAAAAAAAAAAGATAATTGACCGTACGTGTTCTTGTTCAAGTTACATCCTTCCGTCAAATTGATTGCAAAAGTGCTAACCTGGCAGTCGAAGTCAGTGCCACGGTCAGTTTCAACCGGTGTTAATGCTGAATAGAATTGCAGATGTGGAGAGAAAATGGAAAATTTGAATTAGAACAAACCTACAGAAAAGGGGGAGAGAGGAAGAGGAAGAGCCACCACCACCTAGGCACAGGCGAGGGTCCGGCATCCCTCTCGAGGCTCAGTGACTGCAGCCCGGCGAGGGATGATTGACAGTGCAACTCGTGGGATGATTTCCCTCTCGGACTTGGTAATGAAGCCACTGTAGGATTATAATTTCTGGGTTGAGTTCGGACTTTATTGACAATGGAAATGGCAAAAGCAAGTTGCAGATGAATCATTCGGTGGAGAAAACTCATCTAGTAGTCGGAAAGTAAGGTAAATTTGCCTTATAGCTTGAGAAGCACAACTGGTCGTAGCAGTATGTTTCTCTTCCACCGTTGACAGTGCAACAACTTCTTGTTTCTTCGAAGACCAATCAAAATTTCCGGATACGAGACTGTTACCCACCAATTCTGATTCTTGAAGCATCTTTGCAGCATAGTAAAAAAATCCCATCGCTTTGAGTGCCTTGTTATACCTGATAATCCTTCTTGCAGCTTTCAAGGGAGACATTCCTGGATTCTCCATAAGCCTGCTAACGAGGCCGACATCAAATGTAATGTCTGGTCTGGTGGCTGTCAAAGAACGCGAGCTTCCAATTAGACACTAATAATTAGGGACATCAATCGAGGCTCCTTTTCCATATTTTGAAAGCTTCAACTTCGCTTCAACATGGCTTCAAAATATCTCTGGCATACTTCTTCTGTGATATAAAATGTCCTCGTCAGTTGAAAAATCATAGCCGCCTTGAATTTTGAGACTTATTTCACATTGTTGCGTGTGAAAAACAATTCATCAACATACAAGCACACAATATGCAAGTCTCTTTGTGAATTCTTTTTGACATACAAAGTGTGCTCACAGGGACAATTATTACGAAAAACGAGTGATCGGAAAACAAAAAACAGAATAAGAAAATAGATTGAATATCATATTTATATGATTCGGTTGGCATTCTGCTTCACAAGGAGAGCAAAACACAATTCTACTCTCAAGCAATAGATTGAAGATTATAACAACACTAGAGTCACTTAAACATTCTTAATGTTTCTCAGCCCACTTAATTACACTAATAACTCACAGTGTTTAGCTCTTACAAAATCTCACAAAAGAATGCACAGATGTTACAACAAGATTTATTGTCTTTAAAAATACTTACAATTTGTTCAGGATGTAATTCACTAGAACGCTGTAAAATTAATTGTTACGGTCACCATTTTCTATATAGAAGCGTTATCGTTGCAAGATTTAGCTTTTATATTAGGTTTCTATTCGAATGTTCCTAAAAATGCTTTGTAAGACTTCAAAACTTCAAGAGATTTGAGAAAAAATATTATTTTTTGGGGGTGGGGGTGTTTACAAAGTTGAGGATGTACTTGTAATTGTTATGAAAAATAAGGGAAAGATTATAAAAAAAGTCATAAACATATTGCAATCATGTCAATTCAGTTCTGAACATTTTTTATGCCAATTCGGTCCTAAAATTTTTGCATTTGTCTCAATTTAGTTCGTCCGGTCAATTTTGACAGGCTGGCGTTGACAAGATAATTTTTAAATATTTTTTATTTTAGCAATTTCCGTAAAAAATTGTCTGGATGGACATAATTGACAAAATGTGAAAAAGTTTAGGATTCAATTGGCACAATTAAAATATTTAAGACTAAATTAGTAAAAGTACAATAGATTTAAGAGTTTTTGTATAATTTTTCCTCAAGAGCTATCTTACTAGACCTTATAATTCCTTTGAAATCATTTGACCTTAACTCGTTATCAGGCGAGTCACCCACTCTGCGAGGAGCCCATTAAACATGAGTTGTAACCCACTTCGTTAGCTCTAGCACACATAGATAGGGGTAAATTTGACATGCGAGGAAGGTTTCGAATTCGCCAGCCAAAGGTGGGCTTGAAGCAACACAGCTGCTCGTGAATCATTGCACGCGGCAAGTCGGAGACGTGAGGTATCCAACCGTACACCCTTCACCCCCACCCAGTCTAGACTTCTTTGATTGAGCTCAAAAGGAGAGAAAGGTAATGGAAAAATTGCTTGCAACTTCAAATGAAGAAGAACGTTCTGTTTCCTCTTCTTCACTAATATTTATATATAAAGAATTGTATGAACTCATCTGTAAGATAGTCCAGCGAAATTCACATCGGTCGTAACTAAGCTCTATATCATGAATTTGTAAGTAAATGGAGCATTTAAGGGATTGGATATTTTGACGAGATGGGTTGATAAACACAAAACTAATGTGCCTACCTGAACACATGCCCTGTTAGATCTAGACGACCATATAAATAGGCAAAAGGACATTATAAGTGCCATAACTTGTGTACGACGCTCACTTTGGTGCCATAACTTTTTTTCGGATCACTTTGGTTCCAAGTCGGAGAAAAAACGATCACTTAAGTGTCATAACTTTTTTTTGGATCACTTAAGTGCTAAAATTTTTGAAAAACGATCACTTAAGTACTAAAATTTTTTAAAAACGATCATTTAAGTGCTAAAATTTTTGAAAAATGATTACTTAAGTGCCAATCTCCGGCGAGCTACGTCAGCTTCAGAAATTAATAAAAAAAAATGCCACGTCGGATTTCTGGCGAAAAATTATGTACGGCACCGGAGTTGGCACTTAAGTGATCGTTTTTCAAAAATTTTAGCACTTAAGTGATCGTTTTTCAAAAATTTTAGCACTAAAGTGATAAAAAAAAAGTTATGGCACTAAAGTGAGCGCCGTACATAAGTTATGGCACTTGTAGTGTACTTTTGCCCATATAAATATGACGTCGAGATACGAACGAAAGGTTAGGGTAGAAAACAAGAAGAGGAAATAAATGCAAACTTCTTTTTTCCTTTACCATGCACGCATGACGTCAAAACTAACGCCTACTTTGGAACTTCTTTCAGACTTAGTCTTAGATTATTGCAAACTCAGCAACCTAAGTTTGACAAAAGGGTATATTATTATGAGAATACTCCATTGTTGGATTAGGTCGACGGACGTGGGGACTCGGTAACGCGTTCTGGCTGTCTCCTTTACCAGCACTGTTGCTATTTGGAGACCTAGAAAATATTGGCTCTCCGCAACAGACGCAAACCAAAAGAGCCGGTGAAAAGAATACCAGAAGGAGGGTCCTCTTCTTTGTCTAAATAAACCGATTTTATGGCCATTTTGTCCAAAAAGGTAGTGCAATCCACGCCATCATATCACTGGGAGACGCAAGTAATTATCATCTTGTCTTTCTTTTCGCTTTCTTTTTTCGCATATTGCGCACTTGGGAGAACGTGGCCGCCGGAGTACATCTTTGGCTGCGCCGTCAAAGTCTTCCACAATTCTCACCACAGCTGCCAAGGAGTCTCCAGCCTACGACCGTGGTCTGAGGAGGACATTATTTCCGTTGTGCACACGTCGGACAAATTGGACATATGTCGAGTGCCTAATTTATAAGTATGTCGTTTTCCTAATTGACCAAATCAAAATAACATCAACGATGCGTTCATTTAGAGAAAAGTGTTTTTTGAAAATTGATTTTTCGGACTTCCGTGAAAAATAATTAGTTAATCAAAAATACTTTCTGATCAATAAAAATATTCATGCATAAATTTAAGAAAGTAAATTTATAAATCTAAAGAGGTGAAACACTTTTCGAAATTGTTCCTCTCGAATTTTTTTATAGTTTCTTTTCCTTTTTCCTTCTCCCTCCTTCATCAGTCACTAGCCTCAATGACAGCTAACAAGATGCGACCGCATGGCCTCAGGCAAGGTTGAGCCTTGCCGTGATCTGGCGAACCCAAGGCCAGCAAGCTTGAGCTTGCCTGTGGCTCTTGCCGGGCAAGCCCCGAGCTTGCCTGTGGCTATCTCCAGCTGGTCACGGTGGAGGAAGGAGGAAAAAGAAAATAAAAGAAAAGAAAACAAAGAGAGAAAAGAGAAAAAGAAAATTTTAAAAATAATAAAAATTTTGAATTTTTATATAAAAGAGAAAAGGAAAAAGAAAAAAAAAGAAAAAAGTAAAATAAAAATAATTTAAAAAATCAATTTTTTTAAAATAATAAAAAATAAAATTCCTTATAAAAATAAAAATGCTTTTTTGCCTAAAATATAGTCATGAAATTGAAATCATTTTCTAATAAAATTCAAACATCATAAAATGTTTTCGATCATATATTACCAAATAAATAAAAACTAACCATATTCCTAGAATTTCTGGGATCATTGAGTTATCCGCTAAACAAATGCGCCCCAAGACGAAGAAGCTATTGATAAAATTCTAATCAATAGAGAGTTTATTCCCTGTCTATTTGGTCAACACTCCAAATAGCAAAATAAAAAAAACACAATGCTAAGCACACTTTGTCTTAGCATTATTTCTGGCTTGTCCTTGAGATCTTCCTCAAATTGGGGCTATGTTTGGAAGTATGGTGAGGAAAGAAATTAGAAAAAAAAAATAATGGTTCATATTTTGAAATTTCTCTCCCCGTGTTACCACTCACAAATATTTTCAAACGTAGCCTCAAGGGTGAAAGTTTCCGCAAGTAGATAGACGTGACTACAGGGATCATCAACCCTGTGTTGACTTTAAAGAGATTGATATTGATTTGATGAGCAGCTGAAGTCGCCAAAAGAGTTTCCTTCTTCTTTCCTTAGTCACATACCACTTTAGTTTCTCAAGGGACGAAAATATTCATAAGACGTACACTCTACGTAACAATATTGACTTTGTGTAATCGATTGATTACCTATGGGACAAATATGGATATGTCTAGATAAGAGGCTTGTCATTTTTCATTGATTTATTAATTTCATAAATTATATTTTTATCCCATTTCATATCCAAACTGTTGGGAAAACTCAATCCCTGATTGTCACATTCGAAACATATTCGGAATGAATTCGATTAATATGGAAAACGTGCCCGAGAACCAACAAATTTGTATCACCGATCGTACAGGCATATCACACAATGAACATACCCGGTATTGTCACAGATTAAGAGCCACTTTGCGCTTGAAAGTTCTTCGATCGTTTTTCGTAATAGTATGCGTTCCGAAGAAAAAACAGAGAAGATGATGTATACGAAGGAGTGTGTTTTGCATATGAAAATCACGTTTATTTTCCAAGAGGTGCCTTTTATTATAAATAGGCAAATAACTACCTCGTGGGCCCTTGTGGCTCATGGGCCAGGTTTGACCCATCTCAGGCGGTCCACCCATTATGTCCTTTATCTCCCACTCGCCCACAATGGGCTAACACACAACTCTCTTCCTTGCAAAGTTCATATTGGCAAATAATCCGTGCGACCAGCATACTACGAGAGCTCGTTGTTATACATCTGTTAGGAATATATAACAGCTCAAATTTGGGCATTATCCAGAGTAGAATTAGTATGCAGTTCCCTATATCAATCGGTCATATTTTTTTATCTCTCTTGATCTCTTTTAGTATCTCATATATTGTATTCACAACTATGATTTACTCAAAATCATAATTGATCGACCTGTGAATACAAATATAGAATATGACATCATAAATTAAATTGATCTTCCTTTTTCCTTAAACCTCTCCATTTCAGTCCAACTCGCTTTTCTAGAAATGCCTCATTAGACCGAATTATCATGATCATTGACAACATTCTATGATAGCAAACACTGAATATAAATTTCAAAAATAAGTAAGAGTCGTGAGGGCACTTTAATTGAGAAGAACTATTTTTCTCAAGAGTTTCACACGACTTAAAAATTGAGATCATAAATTTTTTGTCAGCTCTTATCGATCATCCCATGCATACGTAATATAAAATACGTATTACGGTATTCTCTCCTTTTCCCATAGAGCGTATGTCTTTACTCTCAATACCGTACAGATGATAGTTTAAACATACTCAATATCTAACTTGAGTTCACAAATCTACTCTATTCATAAGCATCTATCAGGACTCACATCTGACATTAAAGACAGGTAAAGTGAAATATGTGGGTCATTTCACTTTCGGACATAATAATTTATATGTCCTCATCTTAACATTCTGTCAAGGCGACGTCCATGCTTCAAGCTTGAGCTCTCAATTATCACCTATATAACAAGCTTAAAACTATCTCATCTATATTCATCACACAGTGAGTAGAGGCGATTACCCGTGTGAGTGGGCTAATCTCTCATCTGTCCGACATACATTTTCAATATAATGCACTCAGCATCGACATTCACAAACGTCATACAAACTTATAGGCATTGATAATAACAAACTTCATTAATAGTGAACATTCTGGGAAAAATACAATATACAGTATATCATATTCTATACAGTCCTAGAGATCTCACATGATCATGGAAAACTTCTCTAGAAATCGGCTTCGTCATAGGATCTGCTATCATCCTTTGTGTATATATGTAATTCACGTTCACTTTCTTTCGTGCAACCATGTCCTTGACATAATTATACTTTATATCTATATGTTTGGTCTTTCCATAGTACTTGGGATCCTTAGTATACGCTATTACTGTTTGGCTATCACAATAGACCAATACTGGGTTTGCAGCTTTCTCAGTTACACCTAAGTGATCCAAAAATCTTCTAAGCCAAATAGCTTCTTGTGCCGCTGCTGATAGAGCCACAAACTCGGCTTCCATTGTAGATAAGGCTACGCATTGCTGTTTCTTACTAATCTAAGATATGGCGCCATTATTCAATAAGAATACGTATCTAGAGTAGATTTCCTTTCTTTTAAATCTCCTTCCCAATCAATATCAGTATAGCCTTCAAGGTGTAGATCACTTTCTTGATAAGTCAGTGCATAGTCGGCACTTCCCTTTAGATATCTCAAGATTCTTTTGACGGTGATCCAATGTGCTTGACTTGGATTGGATTGGTATCTACTTACCATTCCAACTGCATAACAAATATCTGGTCTTGTACACATCATAGCGTACATCAAGCTTCCGACAGCACTAGCATATGGAACTTGTTCCATTTGCTCCTTTTCTTGTGAAGTCTTAGGACACATTCTGTCGCTTAATGCTTCGCCCTTTGCAATAGGAGTATCTATTGGTTTACAGTCTTACATATGAAATCGCTCAAGGATTTTTTTCACATAAGTCTCTTGTGAAAGAGATAGGGATTTCTTTGAGCGATCTCTTGAAATCTTAACTCCATGAATGTATGCAGCTTCACCCATATCTTTCATCTCAAAATTGGAAGATAACCAATTCTTGACTGTATTAACTTACTCCATATTACTTCCGGCAATTAGTATATCATCAACATATAATGATAAGATCACAAATTGATCTTTGGATCTTTTGATATATACACAATTGTCTTTACTAATCATTACAAAATCATATGCCATTATTACATTATGAAAACGTATATACCATTGTCTCGAAGACTGCTTAAGGCCATATATTGACCTCAATAGTCGACACACTTTGTGCTCCTGGCCTTTTGTAATGAATCCAATAGGTTGCTCCATATAAATTTCTTCCTCTAATTCTCCATTGAGGAATGCAGTCTTTACATCCATTTGATGTAATTCTAGATCCATACTAGCTACTATTGCCAGAATAAGGCGAACAGAGATAAATCTAACCACAGGAGAAAAAGTTTCTTCAAAGTCAACTCCTTCCTGTTGATTATATCCTTTCGCCACAAGACGAGCCTTATACCTTTCTGTTAAGCCATCAGCCTTACGCTTTGTTTTGAGAACCCACTTGTTCCCAATGGCTTTGCGTCCTTTTGGAAGGTCAACCAATTCCCAAACTTGGTTTGATCTTAATGACTCTATTTCCTCTTCCATTGCATGTATCCATTCTTCCTTATCATGGCACTTTAGAGCATCGTTTACATTCTTCGACTCATCTTCATCTTGTCGGACGATCATGAAGGCTTCTCCTTCAATGTCAAAACGTTGATAGGGAATCCTATTACGACTTGACTGTCGTATGGAATGTTGTACTCCTGATGATTCACCATGTTCCATTACGTTCCCACTCGAATGAGATAATGGTGGTGTCGTCTCTTTAAGTGGTTGCAATTGAGACTGGGTTGCATTCAACTCTTCATTTGTCATAATGCTCCCACTAACTTCACTATCACGATCCACAGATTCGTATAGTGAGTAATTACCACCTACTTCGCCCTTTTTAGGAAATTCATTCTCTAAGAATGTCACATACCGTGATTCAAATTCAGTTATACTTCCGCTTTCTTGCTCACCTATGAATACATATCCCTTTGAGTGCTCTGAGTATCTTGTAAAAATACTCTTTTTGCCTCTTGGGCCTAATTTTCCATACTTGTGAGAAGACTCACAAGTATAGGCAGTATAACCCTAAGGTTTTAAGAAGCTTAAATTAGGCTTTCTGCCTATCCATAATTCATATGGAGTAGAAGCAACTGATTTAGAAGGCATACGGTTAAGTATGTAGGCAGCAGTCAATAAAACATTACCCCAAAAGATGATTGACAAGTTAGCTTGTGCCATCACTAATCTAACCATTTTCATTAGAGTTCTGTTTCTTCTTTTCGCAATACTATTTTGTTGAGGAGTATATGGAATAGTCAGTTTATTTCTATTCCCTTTTCATCACATAAATTTATGAACTGATCAGACAGATATTCTCGATCTCGATTGGATCTTAATGCTTTTATTTTCTTGTCTAATTGATTTTCCACTAAGCTCATAAATCTTTTAAAGCAATTTAAAGCTTCGGACTTATGAGAAATTAAAAAGACATGTCCGAATCGAGTATAATCATCAATGAATGTGATGAAATAAACAGATCCGTGCCTTTCTTTTATATTCATTGGACCATGTGACATTCCGAAATTTCCGCCAATTGGAATTATTAAATAATTGAATTATATGAGGTGTGCTCGTAGTAAATTTCTCGCCCGGAACTGATCATTCTTGGGAATGCTAACCATTAGGGAAAGGCTAATAGGGGAATTAAATTCGCACGACTAAAGGAAATTCGATCGTGAATGGATTTCGGCCATTAAATCGCGTAAGTGATATTTTGAGCCACTATTGGCCGATCCAAGGATAGTTATGGGTCAGTTCATCATTGTCCTAGTAGTGGATTGCGGGTGATTCCGTTGGACCACGAAACGACTTGACGAATGATTCCGAAATTATACCGAACGATCGTACCCCTCGGATCAAGTGATTGATCTTCGCGATTTTAATGACAACCGAGGTTGTCACGCACCGAACAGACTTGCACGTGACTTGATTTAGTATCAGTCATGAGTTGATTTCGCGAATTTCCCCAGTAGCCGCCCGTTAGCTTGAGAAACGCTCGAGTTGTGTTTAATAGAATTTAATTATTGAATTTTTGCCCAAATTGGACACCGGAAAATTAGAAAGTCACGCCGGAACACTAGGACGACGTTGCACGTGACACGTGTGAATTTTTGGTGCGCTCAATTCCTTCGGAAAAATTCGTTTTGGACAAGAAACGGAGAATTGGACCATTTTACCCTTGAGAATTATTAAAGGGTATGTTTTAAGGGTAAAGGGCATTTTGGTAATTTTGCCCTAAAATTTTGATGGGACAATTTTGCCCTTGGATATTTTGGAAATTTCAAATATACCCTTGGATATTTTTGTGCAAGAATCGATCTCGGCCGTCGGATCAAGATAAGATCGAATCGGAACCGTTGGATTAAATTTGTGAGACAAGGGTATTATGGTCATTTCCACCTTTGGTCAAAATTACTATTTGAGTCCATTAACTTCATCTTCCTCTTCCCATTCTTCTCTTCCATTGCCGTGAACCCCTCCCCCATTTAGTTTCTTTTTTTTCTTCTCCCCACCGTGAGCTTCCTTGGCCGTTTCTCTCCATCGCCGGCACCGCCGCTCGCCGCCACCGCACCGGACCACCCTCAAGCCACCGTCCACGCCACCATCACCCCTCCCGCCGTCCTTCTCTCTCTCTCTATTTCCCTCTCTTTCTCTCTTGGCCGCAAGCCCCAAATCGCCGCCCAAGCCAATTGCCTCCACCCGGGCACCGTACGTTGTCGCCGTTATCCCCGATTGAGGGCCGCCGCTCTCCGTTCTAGCCGCGATAGTCTAGAACGCGGGTAAGTCGCGTCTAAACCTAATTTAGGACTTCGGGTATCGCGGATGATTTTGGACAAAATCAGTATGGAATTAGGTGTGGAATGGCATGAATAGGGAGTGGAAATTTTATGGCGGGCATCGGGAATTAATTTGGACATTATTTATAAGAAATGCAGAAAATTGAGGCTGCGAGTTACTGTTCATTTGCCTCGAAACACTGTTCATATGCCTTGAAACACTGTTCACTAGCTGTAAATTACTGTTCCCGAGGCTACGAGGGTCCGATTGAGACGCAAGTTGAATTTTTGGAACCTAGAAATGATGGAGAGAAAGTTCCGTGAAGGCTCGGAATTAATCCGACGCCATTTGATTAGAGAAAAATGAGAATTGTCGTGTTGGATGTATATTTAAATTTTTAGTGAATTGTGGTAATTAAATTGAGTATACTGTTGTACAATTAAGTGACTGAATATGCTTGTTTGGTGTACACGTGAGCTTAACTGAATTAATTATTGATATTGGTCGCGTGATTTGCTGAGTGAACACGTTTTACATGTGAAATGATGTGTACACGAACCCCATGTGTTGGGTCAGTTGCGTGTGGTAAACGTGTGATGAGCGTGTACTTGAGAAAGAAGGAATGGTGATGTGGTGAAGTGTCGGGTGCAAGTGTGTGCACGGAATTTGAGGCAATGGCATGAGAAATTGAGTTGGGATCGGGCCGAGTATCATAAACTCGGGCAGCGATCATGTAGGTCTGTTGCATTTGGCACAGGCTGAGGCTCGAAAGAGCATGATTGAGTTCGGTCCGAGGCACGATCAGCTCGGGTGAGACCGGGATTGGACCGAGGCATTATAAGCTCGGGTTCCGATCATGTAGGCCTTTCGCATTTGGCCTGGGCTGAGGATAGTGTGAAAGTGGGATCGGACCGAGGTGTGTGATGCTCGGGGCGCGATCGAGGGCCGAGGCGTGTCTACGCGGGCCGAGTGTTGATCGTAGTGTACCTGAGGCGTGTACGTTTACGCGGGTCACTGGCGAGTGATGTGGGAAGTGATGAGTGGTCGCAGTGTACCTGAGGCATGTACGTTTACGCGGGTCACTGGCGAGTGATGTGGGAAGGAGGAAATGAGAACGGATGGATACGTGGAATGAGAATTGAACTTGCGCATGTTTGCATAGGACATTATTGTGGTTGAGTGCAGGTTGAACGCATGATTGAGTCTAGCAAGAGTGATTGATGTGCCTGCTATGTGATAATTTGATGCGTGCAAATGTGTATGTTTGTGTATTTTGTAAAATTGTCTGGAGGTACGTGATAGCCTAGGTTGGGTTTAGGAGTGTACTTATTGAGAAGTGTCTCACGGTTGTTTTCAACCAAACAATTTCAGAACCCCGACAGGATCCATGAATCTTCCGCCACCGCCACCAGAACGTTTTGGAGTCCTCAGTGGATGGGACGGTACAAGGGGACTCAGACTCAGAGGACAAGGAATCAAACTCAGAATGGGTCTTTGGCGAGCACCATTCTTGGAGTAGTAGTTATAAACCCAGGTCTTCATCCTTGGAGTATCGGTTTTTGAGAAAGGCAGTGTGCATGTACATGTATGGGACAGTTTATAAATGTAAATATTATGGTATAAGAAGGAAAGGAAAAAGATATGTACATTCTCCCTAATTATTCTCCCCAGTTTTAATTGTCCGGGTTTATTTGTAATATCCGCTGTGGTTGTAAATCTCTGATGATAATTTCGAGGTCGGCGACATTCCTGGGATGTCGCACTCATCGACCAGGTAAGGGGTGTCGCGTGCCCGTTGGGGTTCGGGGCGTGACATTCCCGTTTGAATTGGTATCAGAGCAAAGTTAGCTCGATCTAAGATTGGTCGAAACTTGGAGTGATAAGGAGCAGATATTTTGGGGTTAGGAATTTAGGGAGACTTTAGTGAACCCTGGATATACCTAGTGCTATACGTACTCAAGATTGTTTGTAGTGATTATTTGCATAAGTCGATTGTTGTGTGATAATTGAATTGCAGGTGCGTCTGGACTTGAGGTAAGTGTTCAGACTCTGATGATGGTCATTTCGTGATTTGTAGTGGAGAAATTGCTTGTTGAGTAAACGGGTGTGTTAATTCGCTGCTTAGAATTAGATTGATTTAGTTGGCCTAGATTGCTAATTCCTGAATGGAATTATGGTAGGTAGGTGATCATTGAAGCAGTAAGATTGAGGGGAAGGGGTAAGAAAACCCAAAGGTATTTAATTGCGATAGGCCAAGAGGCCCAATACTTAATGTTAGAAGATGTGACTCAGACCCTATATAAAATAGGGAATGTATAGGCAGGCAAGCTCGGGAAAGGGGCCGCCGTTATTGCCTAGGCTGCCAAGGTTACAGTGATTACTGCTATAAGTGGCATTAATGCAAGTTAGGCCAAACTCAGATAGTGACCAATAGGCAAAGGCGCTAGTTGTTGGAATGGTTTCTCAAGTCGAAATCGTATAAAGTCAAGGGTAAGGGTGATTCCGAGATTGCACCGAGGTGGATGTAGGAAATAGAGAAAGCCTTTGAGATCTTGGGGTGCACCGAGACTAAGAAAGTAATGTTGGCGAGATACTAGCCGCAAGACGATGTTAAATATTGGTGAAAGATTGCCAAAGAATAAAATATCCCCAATGAGTACAGCCCAGATTTGAGCCATGATTATTAAGAGTTCCTATGGAAAATATTTCCTAGAGAATGCTAAGAGAAGAGAACTGACTGAGTTTAAGTGATTTGCCGAGGGCAGATGACTGTGAAACTATATGAAACGGAGTCCATTTGACTGGTTGAGAATCCACAAGACAAGGTTCAGAAATCCCGAGAAGGACTGAAGTTGGGTCTTTGAAACCTAATGATCTCATTGAACATCAGGAATGATGGGGAAGTGTATAAATGAGCTCAAGTGATAGAGCGAGATCAGTTGGAAAGTGCATTTATTCCTGGATAGTGATTTACTCAAACTAAGGATAACCGCCGCCTCGAGAAGAGGCAAATGGCGGGGAAATAGGTGATTCGTTCCACCGGTTAGGAAAGATATTAAAAAGTCGAATCGTCAAGCAAGCAGTTTTAAGGCTTGCATTGAAATTGAGAGTTGGAACAACTAGTTAAACTGAATAGGATTGAGTCTGTTGTGCTTGAGTCACGTTTGGTGTGACGATTCCTCGATTGATAAGGCGATGGTGTTGTTAAAGTGTCTTAACTATGAGATAGTAATTGACAGTAGAGAAAAGAGTGTCAACTTGACAGTGTTGGTCAGGTGCGATTTTGAGTGGAGAATTGAAGTGGATTGGCTAATAAGACAGAAAGCCGTTATGGATCACGATTAAAGGACCATCCAATCCAACCCAGTTGAACGTCTTAGGTTTGATCTTCAGGAAAATCGAGGAGGACTCTCGATTCCTTGAATGCCCTCGTTTGAGGTGACTAGATACCCGATGATAGTTGTGAAGGATACGAGGTGAATGCAGTTAACCCAATCATTACGGATTTAAAGTTGAAAGAGTAAACGAGGTGTGTGACCTTTCAAGGTCTTTCCTTAGAAATTGCCAAGTTGCCATTAGAACGGAAAGTGGAATTGTGAAAGAATTGGCCCCGGGGTGAAGCTGATTTTGAGGGCGCGATGTTGAACGTTCTTGTTGAAAATTTAAGGAATTGAAAGTCTAGATGTAAGGACTCATGGATGAGATTTTATCCGCCCTAGTGTGCCTCCGTGGAGAGTTTCTGTAGTGTGTGTGAGGAAAAAGGACATGACATTGAGAGGGTACATAAAC
This sequence comes from Syzygium syzygioides, assembly GCA_031216285.1. NCBI lineage: Eukaryota > Viridiplantae > Streptophyta > Magnoliopsida > Myrtales > Myrtaceae > Syzygium > Syzygium syzygioides. The sequence continues at coordinate 15,250,376 of CM062251.1, read as the reverse complement.
TACCGGTAGTTGAAGTAGTCAGCGGAAAGAGCAAGTACCTACTGTCGAGGATCAATGATTTGTCTGGTCAATTGTAAAGACCTCAATGTTCTCCAAGATTGAACCATGGATTTGACGTCACCAATGGAGACTCTAAAAGGAGAATGTTCCTAAGATTGTATTATGGGCCGAAAATTATCCGTTAAGGATATGAACAGGAGATACAATTATGACTGCTTAACGAATGAGGTGTGGGCACTAGGAATACATAGCGATGTCTCTCGGTTTAGGGAATAACCCACTATTTCTGTGGACTTAAGGAACTGGGAATTCAAAGAACTTGTGGATTAGTTTGTCATGGTGATCATTGACGACAGTTTGGTTTATGCGACCAGCTCCAAAGAGCGTAGGTTACAATCAAAAGAAATACTATGAACCTTAAGAGATTGCGCACTTCGCGCCGAGCATGGCAAGTGCAAACTTTGGCTTGATAGAGTCGCGTCCCCTAATCATATAATTTCGAAAGATAGAATTTGTAGATTCGACTAAGGTCAAGATGATGACTAAGTGGCCGAGATGGATGCTAATAACTGAGGTTCACAGTATTCTAGATTTTACTGACAATCATCGATGTTTGGTAGAAGAATTCTCGTCGATAGCTGTGCTGTTGACACGGCTGTTTAAGAAAGAAAACCAAGTTTGAATGGAATGATAAGTATGAACGGAGTTTCAAGAGCTGAAGCGTAGGTTGATAATTGCCTCGGTATTGAATATTTAACCCAAACCGGGAGGATTCGAGGTCTATAGTGACGCTTCATTAAAAAGACTTGGAAGTGTATTGATACAACACGGTTGAGTAGCAAGTATGCGTCGTGCCAGTTGAGGCCACATGAAAAGAATTACCTAACGCATGGCAGAAATTTTGACTGCAACACCCTGTATCGCAATGGAAAGATTGGATGAGTAATAGGTATGGTAAGTCATGAGTCGATTGGGACGTATGGGGTGGTCAAGGAATGAATCTCGTTGGGGAAGCTTAAGAACTTGGAAGTTAAAATTGAGGTGAACTGGATATGGAATATGTTGACCGTCTTGAGGATTAGTTGGAATTCCAGGCCTAGGTCAAGGAATGGCAGTATGTGGATTGCGAGATATGAAGAGTCATCAAGGTGGATACCGATGAGAGGAAGTCAGATTTCCATATATTCGGGAATAGAAATCTTGAGGTTCTAAGAATGATTGTGTGTACCCAATGAGGCGAAACTCGAGGAGGAAAAATTTGAATGGAAATGTGATATGATCCCAAGGATATTGCAATAGGATCAAAGTGAAGCCGGAGAAAACTCGATTCCATCAGAATAGCAGATGATAGACTGACTAAGTCAGTAAGCTTCCTCACATTATAAATGAACTTTAAGTCGGACAGATAAGTGGAGTTGTAAGAAAGGTCTCACAATTGGAGACGACGACTTTTAAAGCTTGAGATTGGGAACTAAATGACAGCCCAAGTGTTCATCAATGGAAAGATTATTCTAGTTTGACACAAAAGGGAAGTTGAGCCAAGGCATGTCAGATTGTTCGATATTCGGACAAAAATCGGAGATATGATCTAGCAAATTGCCTCGATGCCTAAGCTGTCCTAAGTATATAATGTGTCCCGCATGATGACGTTGAAGAAGTATAAACCAAAAGATGACTCTTGTTAAGAGGAAATGGACGTGGATGATAAAGTGTCGTTCGTGGAAAGGGCCAATGAAGCTTGAGGACATAAAGGATCATAGGTCACATAATAAGTCAGTCCCAGTGATCCAAGTGTATGAGAGCACCGAAGGACAAAAAGGTACCGTTTGGGAAAGCGAAAAGATGATGCAACGTTAATACCCCCAGCTGTTTGAGCAGTACTAAGGTTGTAAATCTTGAGTATTTGTGGGATTTATAAATTTCGAGGACGAAATTTCATAAGGGGGGAAGATTGTGACATTCCAAAATTTCCGCCAATTGGAATTATTAAATAATTGAATTATATGAGGTGTGCTCGTAGTAAATTTCTCGCCCGGAACTGATCATTCCTGGGAATGCTAACCATTAGGGAAAGGCTAATAGGGGAATTAAATTCGCACGACTAAAGGAAATTCGATCGTGAATGGATTTCGGCCATTAAATCGCGTAAGTGATATTTTGAGCCACTGTTGGCCGATCCTAGGATAGTTATGGGTTAGTTCATCATTGTCCTAGTAGTGGATTGCGGGTGATTCCGTTGGACCACGAAACGACTTAACGAATGATTCTGAAATTATACCGAACGATCGTACCCCTCGGATCAAGTGATTGATTTTCGCGATTTTAATGACAACCGAGGTCGTCACGCACCGAACAGACTTGCACGTGACTTGATTTAGTATCAGTCATGAGTTGATTTCGCGAATTCCCTAGTAGCCGCCCGTTAGCTTGAGAAACGCTCGAGTTGCGTTTAATAGAATTTAATTATTGAATTTTTGCCCAAATTGGACACCGGAAAATTAGGAAGTCACGCCGGAACATTAGGACGACGTTGCACGTGACACGTGTGAATTTTTGGTGCGCTCAATTCCTTCGGAAAAATTCGTTTTGGACAAGAAACGGAGAATTGGACCATTTTACCCTTGAGAATTATCAAAGGGTATGTTTTAAGGGTAAAGGGCATTTTGATAATTTTGCCCTAAAATTTTGATGGGACAATTTTGCCCTTGGATATTTTGGAAATTTCAAATATACCCTTGGATATTTTTGTGCAAGAATCGATCTCGGCCGTCGGATCAAGATAAGATCGAATCGGAACCGTTGGATTAAATTTGTGAGACAAGGGTATTATGGTCATTTCCACCTTTGGTCAAAATTACTATTTGAGTCCATTAACTTCATCTTCCTCTTCCCATTCTTCTCTTCTATTGCCGTGAACCCCTCCCCCATTTAGTTTCTTTTTTTTCTTCTCCCCACCGTGAGCTTCCTTGGCCGTTTCTCTCCATCGCCGGCACCGCCGCTCGCCGCCACCGCACCGGACCACCCTCAAGCCACCGTCCACGCCACCATCACCCCTCCCGCCGTCCTTCTCTCTCTATTTCCCTCTCTTTCTCTCTTGGCCGCAAGCCCTAAATCGCCGCCCAAGCCGCGTCGTCGCCGCCCAAGCCAATTGCCGCCACCCGGGCACCGTACGTTGTCGCCGTTATCCCCGATTGAGGGCCGCCGCTCTCCGTTCTAGCCGCGATAGTCTAGAACGCGGGTAAGTCGCGTCTAAACCTAATTTAGGACTTCGGGTATCGCGGATGATTTTGGACAAAATCAGTATGGAATTAGGTGCGGAATGGCATGAATAGGGAGTGGAAATTTTATGGCGGGCATCGGGAATTAATTTGGACATTATTTATAAGAAATTCAGAAAATTGAGGCTGCGAGTTACTGTTCATTTGCCTCGAAACACTGTTCATATGCCTTGAAACACTGTTCACTAGCTGTAAATTACTGTTCCCGAGGCTACGAGGGTCCGATTGAGACGCAAGTTGAATTTTTGGAACCTAGAAATGATGGGGAGAAAGTTCCGTGAAGGCTCGGAATTAATCCGACGCCATTTGATTAGAGAAAAATGAGAATTGTCGTGTTGGATGTATATTTAAATTTTTAGTGAATTGTGGTAATTAAAATGAGTATACTGTTGTACAATTAAGTGACTGAATATGCTTGTTTGGTGTACACGTGAGCTTAACTGAATTAATTATTGATATTGGTCGCGTGATTTGCTGAGTGAACACGTTTTACATGTGAAATGATGTGTACACGAACCCCATGTGTTGGGTCAGTTGCGTGTGGTAAACGTGTGATGAGCGTGTACTTGAGAAAGAAGGAATGGTGATGTGGTGAAGTGTCGGGTGCAAGTGTGTGCACGGAATTTGAGGCAATGGCATGAGAAATTGAGTTGGGATCGGGCCGAGTATCATAAACTCGGGCAGCGATCATGTAGGTCTGTTGCATTTGGCATAGGCTGAGGATCGAAAGAGCATGATTGAGTTCGGTCCGAGGCACGATCAGCTCGGGTGAGACCGGGATTGGACCGAGGCATTATAAGCTCGGGTTCCGATCATGTAGGCCTTTCGCATTTGGCCTGGGCTGAGGATAGTGTGAAAGTGGGATCGGACCGAGGTGTGTGATGCTCGGGGCGCGATCGAGGGCCGAGGCGTGTCTACGCGGGCCGAGTGTTGATCGCAGTGTACCTGAGGCGTGTACGTTTACGCGGGTCACTGGCGAGTGATGTGGGAAGTGATGAGTGGTCGCAGTGTACCTGAGGCATGTACGTTTACGCGGGTCACTGGCGAGTGATGTGGGAAGGAGGAAATGAGAACGGATGGATACGTGGAATGAGAATTGAACTTGCGCGTGTTTGCATAGGACATTATTGTGGTTGAGTGCTGGTTGAACGCATGATTGAGTCTGGCAAGAGTGATTGATGTGCCTGCTATGTGATAATTTGATGCGTGCAAATGTGTATGTTTGTGTATTTTGTAAAATTGTCTGGAGATACGTGATAGCCTAGGTTTGGTTTAAGAGTGTACTTACTGAGAAGTGTCTCACGGTTGTTTTCAATCAAACAATTTCAGAACCCCGACAGGATCCATGAATCTTCCGCCACCGCCACCAGAACGTTTTGGAGTCCTCAGTGGATGGGACGGTACAAGGGGACTCAGACTCAGAGGACAAGGAATCAAACTCAGAGTGGGTCTTTGGCGAGCACCATTCTTGGAGTAGTAGTTATAAACCCAGGTCTTCATCCTTGGAGTATCGGTTTTTGAGAAAGGCAGTGTGCATGTACATGTATGGAACAATTTATAAATGTAAATATTATGGTATAAGAAGGAAAGGAAAAAGATATGTACATTCTCCCTAATTATTCTCCCCAGTTTTAATTGTCCGGGTTTATTTGTAATATCCGCTGTGGTTGTAAATCTCTGATGATAATTTCGAGGTCGGCGACATTCCTGGGACGTCGCACTCATCGACCAGGTAAGGGGTGTCGCGTGCCCGTTGGGGTTCGGGGCGTGACAGACCACAAATATCTGTATGGATTAATTGCAAAGGAAATTCAGCTCTTGTTCCTTTTCCAAATGGTTTCCGCGTTGTTTTTCCTTCTAGGCAATGCTCACATATGGGCAAATCAACCTTTTTAATATTGCTCAATAAGCCATCTTTAGCCAATCTATTCATTCTTTGTTGGCCAATATGACCAAGTTTAGCATGCCACACGTTCACATCATTCTCATAAGAATCAGATGATGTAAATAAGGAATAACTAACATTAACTTCACAATAGTCAACATCTAATACAATGAAACCATCTAAAAAATATCCGGAACCATAATAGTTTGTACCTAAGCACAAGTCTATACTATTGTTACGAAAGTTTACATTAAAATCAAGTCTAACTAAAACCAACACCGAAACTAAGTTCTGACGAATCTCTGGAGCAAATAGCACATCATGTAAGAACAATGTGCGTCCACCGCGCATAAGTAGTTGACAGGTGCCAATGCCTCTGACCTCCACTCTTAAATTGTTCCCCACGTATATCCACTTCGTTCCTTGTGGAACTCGTCGGAATTCCACAAAAGCTTCTCTGTCCTTCGCTACATGGTTTGTAGCTCCTGGGTCTACAGTCCACAAAGGATTAGATTCGGTTAATAACACTGAACTAAACACATAAGTAGCATTTTCATGAATGCTAAGGGTTTCTACCTTCTTTGGCTCGCCACAGTCATGAGCAAAGTGACCTTTCTTGCCATAGTTGAAACATTTCACTTTTGAAATGTTCTTCTTGAAAGGACGCTTTTCTTTCTCCTGTTGATTGAGCCTCAGCTTCTTCCGTGAAGGACTTGGCCCTTTGCCTTTCCACTTCTTTAACCCAGCAGGGTGCTTCCTCTTGGAGCTCGAAACTCCATGCGAGCTAGAACCAGCAAAGTAAATATCAATTTCTGGCTTAGCCGCCATGAGGCGATCCTCTTCCAGCTCAAGATACCGCATAGCATCCTCAAAGGTCTTGATACCCTTATTGTGAGTCAAATGGATCTTCATGTGCTCTCAGCTTTGAGGCAAGAAGCGGATTACTGCTTACACTTGCTGTTCATCAGTGAGTATGTGCCTGGCATCCTTTAGCTCACTAATCATATTCGACATCTGCCTCAAATGTTATTTCATAGTCTTTCCATGAGACATCTTGTATGAGTTGAAACGGATAGTGAGTTGTCTGAGTTTGGTCATAGAAGTTCGACCAAATCTTGATGCCAGTGCAGCCCACATCTCTTTAGTGCTCTGGAAACATCCGAACTCTCACATAATGTCATTGTCCATGCTGCTTAACAACATAATACGAGTAAGAGAGTTCTTTCTTTTCCAAACAGCAAAGGCATCTTTGTCCCTCTTGTGTTGGGCAGTTGTCTCATCCTCAGGTTCTTCCATAATCTGGTTAAGAGCTTCAAGTGCCTCTTGCTCTTCCAGCACATATTGAATCTTGAGACTCCAAATCTCATAATTGTCGCCATTCAATTTTTCTCCCTTATTTAGTTCAGCCACTATGTTCTTAGTTGCTGAAGCCATCGTATCTGAACATTTCAGACACATACGCACAAATTATTAAAACCTATCTAAATGCTTCATCAGCATCATGATTACATAAACTAATCATGTTAATGAATAGTTTCACTAAAGGTCTTAGAGTCGAAAATTCACTATGTTCCCAATCATCGTCTAAAAATCCTAATTTGAAATTACTATTAGCATAATCATTTTATGTAATGAAATTGGCTCTTCAAAAGTTATACAAACTTTGAAGTACTTCCCACATAAAATATAACACATAATATGGCAATATAAAATGAGAAATCGCAAAAAAAAAAATCATAGCCATATATATATCATAACACATTCAAAAATGTTTAAGAATATGTAATATCAACTAGAAACATGTACAGAATTGGTTCCAAATCCTAAAAGAACAACATTAAGTGTACCAATCCAACACATAAACAGGAAATGACTCATAAAATTCTTTAGAAAGTTTTATTTTCTTCGGAACAAAAACAGAGGTTCCCAGAAAACCCCCTAGATCCGGGCCATGGTTTGCGCTGAGACCCATTCAATGCAAGAGTTGATGTTCTTCTTGCCCTGACCCTTATGTATTCTTGCACAAAATTCTCCACAAGCATTTTATAGCTTGGACCATTTAAGGTTTCTCTAACTTTATCAAGTATTCTTCCCAACTTCTCATGAAAAGTCCATTTTAGGGCTCCGACCATTACATGTTCCGGCATTACAAAACCGTTCCAAATGATATCCTGTATCATTTTGTTGACCTTGATGATACGTGTCATTATATCATCTCTAGCGTCCCATTAATAAAGAGTTAACTTGATTTTTAGGTTCTCAAGCTTCTCCTTTTGAGCTGTCGTTCTTGGGATTATCGGAGTGTGTTTCAAATGTACCATTGTTCCCACAACGAATGCAGAACAAAGGATTACTTATAATCCATGATACATTAAGATAAGGAATACTTATTCATATACATATGATCTGGCACTTATATTTCAAAAAATACTATAGAAAATGCCAAAGAATATACCGCTAAGTACGTGTACATAGGGTTTATCATGCATTTTCACATTCATAAGTGCAGCAAAAATGTAATATGAATATACCATGACGTAGAGCATTCCGATACAAGCACATCGATACCAAGAACGTCCAAATCAGAGTTCAAATGAGCTCGAATGGACCGAAAGAACATAATGGGGTATTCTGCCCGGTCCGAACCGGTTCAGTTCGACCGGGTTGACCGGTCCGACCGTTCATCGATCAATGGTCAATGGTCCAGTCAACGATCAATGGGTCGGGTCAACGGTCAACGGGTTGGGTCAGGTAAACTGGGTCGGGTCAACAGTCAACCGGGTCAACAGTCAACCGGGTCGAGTCAACAGCCAACGGGTCGGGTCAACGGTCAATGGGTCGGGTTGGCTTCGATGACGTCATCATCGGCAGTTAGCGCGGCAATCGACTCCCCATTTCGCACGGCCGCGCGTGGTCCTCACGTGCCGTCGCGCGCACGGTCCTTTCCGGCGCGTGAGGGCACGGGTGGCGTCCTCCGGCGACGCGCCGCCCATCATTTTGCTCGTCTCGACGAACCCTTTCTGTTTATGCAATAAAATTCAAGTTTTGACAAAAAACAAAAATCGAAACATGCATGAATAGTTCGACGACGTGACGAAAATGAACAAAAAAGAGGCCAAAACGAAAAAATAAGCAGTATACACTTCAAACGATACATAAGCATGATCGGGAAACAAATAACCTGGCTCTGATACCAATGTTGGGAAACTCAATCCCCGATCGTCACATTCGAAACATATTCGGAATGAATTCGATTAATGTGGAAAATGTGCTCGAGAACCATCAAACTTGTATCACCGATCGTACAGGCATATCACACAATGAACATACCCGGTATTGTCACAGATTAAGTGCCACTTTGCGCTTGAAAGTTCTTCGATCATCTTTCGTACAAGTGTACGTTGTAAAGAAAAAACAGAGAAGACGACGTATACGAAGGAGTGTGTTTTGCATATAAAAATTACATCTGTTTTCCAAGGGATGCCTTCTATTATAGATAGGCAAATAACTACCTCATGGGCCCTTGTGGCTCACAGGCCGGGTTTGGCCCATGTCGAGCGGTCCACCCATTATTGCTATTCAAACGAATGTAGGGCAGGGTATCACAGCCTCAATAATGCTGGGTCTAATTGCTAAAGTTCGGTTTGTCCTGCGCAGAAAAGAGAACTTGGAGAATGTATAATTTCCTAATGATAAAGGTTGCGGTTGGGTTCAGCATAAAATGTTCATAGCTGGGCATGTATGACGAGGGAAACGTGGAGCCTTCAAATTGCTAGAGCCTTCTCAAATGCATTGACCAGGCAACACATGATTCTCCACACATGAAAGGAATGAAGAGTATGTGTTTTGGCAAAAGTGAAGAAGGAACACAGACAATTGGGTTGGTGGCGGACGCGATGGCTAGAGAGAGAGATAGAGGGGACCCTTGGTGAGTATTATTCGTTATTTTATGTAAGAAATTGAAGTAAGACACATGGCAAAAGCACGAGGAATTGTCGGGAGGAAGCATGACGAGACCTTGTTTGACGGGAGGCCATGGTTTGTGGACTCTGCAGGAGACACATGGCAAAAGCACGAATTCCTTGTGGGTTGTTGGGATTAGCTGGAGCCATCGACACTTCGTTCAGGATCAATCTCTTTACAGTGAAACACATTAATCTGCTTTGCATATATTTTCTTGTTTTACCGGTTCTCTATTTCCTTAAATCCCTTTGCAAGAATTCCTTATTATTGCCATTCCCATTCTCACAAGATGGAAGAAGTGTTGTATTGTATTCTCCCAAGATTTGACGTAATTAGTTATTTGGGACATTGGGTGAATTTCAAATTACAAAATTAGAGATCATTAGTTCGAGTGTTCAAATCCCGCAAACTGCATGCATACTGCTTCGAGTCAAAGCTACCAGCACGGGTCATAAGGGTGGACTTAACTAATTCATCATCATTGTAAGGTGTTTCATGGGCTTTCAAGCAGTCCGGTCTTTCCGTTTGTACCTCTGAATTATCAAAAATGAAAACAGCATTATATTATCACCCCGATACATTTGGACAAGCAGCTTGACTGCCCCACGAGCCTGTTAGTTAAAATACCCAATAATTTTTTTTGGCCCAAAACATTACCCCATAGTTAAAAAGGAAAAAACAACTTTTCACTCCACGCTGATGACCGAGCAAAAATTTTTTAGGTATTATTTGAGTCGTCTACTAACATATCTCCACTCATCCAAGTCAATTAATATCGCCGTATGCTATTATCAAGTGATATGAATTTCAATATTATGTTCTAGATGACAGTAGTTTTTTCATGGTGATTAGACTATGGTGGATGGAAAACGTCCAGCTCCAAAAACACCTAAAAGCCTCTCGACTAACAGGTGTATTGAAGATGAAATTAAAGGGCTTATCTCCTTTTTACTAGTTTCCTTCACTGCTAAGCTAATCTAAGGAGGCTAACCAGTGCTACAAGCCTTCTCCATCACTCCAATATTACAACAATTTAATCGGCTAAAGTTTAAATATGCCGGAATCTTCCTTCGTAGATCCGTCTGCACTACCCTCACCAAAACTATTCAACACACCTTTAATCATATGCATCATAACTTATTTCACTTTCTAATCAGGCATGAAACATGTAGTCACTAACTTCCTATAGTGTTATCCTCAGCTTTTCCTGAACTAAATCATGTAATTCGTAATTTCAAATTCCGCACTTCACATACTTGATTTGTTTTTAACAAATGTCATGTCATCTTTTCATAAGTGTTGGATTTTGGAAATTAAATGGCGCAAAGTAAAGGGGAAGTTATTATGGTGACTTCTATTATATTTATTCATCCCATAACAAATTACATTCCTTGTAATTAAGACTCAACACAAATTCTACAAAAATATGTTTGCCGACGTAGTTTTTCATGTTTTCCAATTGTGATCAGTTTGAATTGCACTTGTAACAACAAAATTAAGGAGATGGGTCATGGACTCATGGAGAACCAGTAATATAGGAGACTCTCATCATGTATAAGGATGGCCTTATGGCCATGTTCATGTGGTTCAAACCCTAGTTCTATAAAATTTGTAAGGCAGGGAATAATCAGCTCTAATTATAGCTTGTTTAACTCATAAGTTTTGCTGCAACCACTAATGTAGAACACACAAAGCCGTCATTGCCAAAAGATCACAATTCTTGCATGACTTCATAAAGTGCTTCGACTCACCAACACATCTAATACCTTTTCACATCGTTAATAAATCAGCAGAAGCGAATCTACGAAGGAACAAAGGAATCTTCTCCTAAAACCAAATGGCATCACTGTAAATGCCCATCTTGTCCCACCCCCAAAGCAGTTCAAGTTTCACCCTATAAATACCCTCACCACCTCTCTTCTTATTGCAAAAGCCCACAGAAACTCTCACTAACTCCATCACCCTAAAAAACAGCCCAAAAAAAATTAGAGAGAGATAGAGAGATGAGGCCTACAGGTTCTGCATCAAACACCCACATATGGAGCTCTCCAATACCATATCTCTTTGGAGGGCTTGCTGTAATGCTGATCCTCATAGGCGCTGCACTGATCATACTGGCATGCTCGTACTGGAGACGCCCTTCCAACGCCTCAGGTGATGCTGATGCAAAGCCAGCGAAGCCCGTGATCCTGCCATTGGATCTGGAGCCGCGGATTGTAGTGATCATGGCTGGAGACGAGAAGCCAAAATATCTGGCGAAGCTGGTCACTTCGCTGCCCTCCTGCTGTGACAAAGTCTAAATAAAAACTTATGGTCCCATTTAGCCATTAGAATTTGCTAAAAGGGCGAGATTTTGTAGTACTTTTGATCTTCCTACTTTAACTCCATCCACTGGCACACCCGCCACTTTTTCCCTTTTGCTTTGCGGGAATATTATGTAAATTGGTGAGCAATAAAATTAAGAGATGTTTTTCATTTTTTCCTGTAGTTTTCGACCTTGTACTTGTGGATGGTTGTTTTTATCTACATGCAAACAGAGAGAACAAACAGAGAACCACTAATGTGAATATTTTCAAATGAAAGGACACACGGCGATTTCATATGACTGAACTCTCCGTTCCCAAAGATTTCCAGTTGAAACTTAAAGAAATTTCAATTCTGTAGTCTTGTGATTCTAAATGCCTGCAAAAAGATTGATTAAAAAAGCAAAAAGAAGCTTCAAAGATAGACATCCAGAATACTTTTCCACATATTAAAGGCCTCTTTTCTGGAATTAAATAAGATATATATGGAAATATCAGTATTAGCAAGATGATTAGTGGCTGGTATTTGCTGAATTTAGACCGATGGCAGGAGCATTAGATTTTTCAGTTATCAGCAAGCGAATCAACGTAAATTCTCATTTAGTTTTTGATTTTCTGTGAAAGGAGCTCAGAATTTATTAAAGGAAAAGAAAAGGAAGAAGCACAAAAGGGATGTGTATTCCCTTCCGATGGACAGGAAAAGGATCAGTTTTCGGCGAATGGATTATTTATTGATCGGCTGATGTTAGTGGGACGCGGCGGCCAGAAATTGTAAATGGGTCAATGATGACCCACTTGAAAAAAGAGAAGAGAGAGAGAAAGGCTCATTTTCTACTGTGAGTAACGGGGGACACGAGTGACAATAATTCTCAGTTGCCCTTCTGTTCTTTAGCTCTAGTGCGGATATGTTCTGAGCATATTCCAGGTCACATCTGTCTTTAAAGTACTGTGGTAAACAACGAGTTCTGACCGACCAAAAAAACAACGAGTTCTGAGTCAACTTCCGGTAAAAAGAAGAAAAAGAAGACAGGCCCTCACCACCAAACGTGAAGTGCAACATTCTGCTGCCTGGTCTGCTGGTGCAAGCGGCAAAAGGCGGCGCTTACGTTTGCTTCTTCATCTGAGAACTAGATAATGACTCGTTCAAAGGGATGGAAGAATTAGCTCCATAGCCACCTTTGAAAGCCGTCTGTCTAAGTGATCTAGCACTTATTGGAGATGGATTCTTTATTCAAGTGCAAAGTCATCTACTCAAGTTAAATTTGGAGGCGACTCTAGTCATCTGGGTTGTGTTTTACTTCGGAGATACTTTTTAAGTTTTTTGCTCGTTTAATAGAGACAATAAATATGTGTTAGAAAGTTTACAATGAAGAGATGTAGATGGGAGTTTTTCAATTAAATATATCTCCTCTTCAAGTCTTTTTAAAAATTCATTTAGAGATAAATCTATCTATTAAAGGGAAAATCTGGTTTTGTCTCATTTCTTTGGTATGCCTAAAATTATCCTTACATTATACAGTAGAAGAAAAAAAAGGAGACAAACACTCTCAATGGCTTCCCACTTCATCACTTTCCTTGGACAATCATTCATTCTCTCCTTCCACATAATTATCTAATCGCGCATGCCCAAACAATGATAAACTTTTAAGCCGAAAATGGGATGACATGTTCCACGTAATTTATAAGTTCCATCACATAGGATCGGAGATGGAACAGTCTCAATTCAACCTCAAATCAGTTTCCTCTCCTTATGATTTAACGTGATCTCAAATGGCGGCAACGTCAAGTTGAAACGACAGATATCCAAGAGAATGAACCTGTTGCGTTTGTGGTCAGTTCCTACAGAAGACAACGTCAAAATTATCCAGGTGTTGAGAGGTTGTTTCACTCGAAATGACATTGCTTTTTTTCTTTATAGCAACATGGAAAAAGCAAATGACCTTAACCTAGGCGATGAAGTGTCCAAGTCTAATACCTCATCCGAATTTGGTCAAAGGGTCGTAAGGGTCGTCCTTCCACCGCAATCATGATTTACATTACCCCATTACATATCGCTGTCCTTGTCCCACACACAAGTCTCGCGCATAGGAGATAATTACCGGCACACATGGTTGGGGAAAAAGTACTAAAAAAGTTCTAAATATGTGGCAATTGATCCAATTCAATCATAAATCTTTTGACGATTACCATTAGAGTCCATCTAACTAATTTTGGCCGGAAATCGCTGTTATGGAGGCCAACCATTTTACGTGACATGATTGATGTTGATCTGAGTAAATATTACAATTTCTTAATTTTTTAATGAACTTTTTATTATTTTTCTATTTATTTTCATTTTTTTCATTGTGATCAACGAGAGCGGCCCTTGGTTGGCCGCGGGGGTCAAGCCCTCACTAGTGAGGTCGGTGCTAGCAAGGATTGACCTCGTGGGCTCCGGCGAGGACTCTACCCTACAGCTTCAGTGAGGGTCGCCCAAGCCATATTAGGTGAGGGCTTAACCCCAGTGGCCAACGACTGGGTAAGGGTTGCCAATTGCAATAAAAAAGAGAAAAATAAATAAAAATAGAGAAAATATTTTATAAATTGTAAATTTTGTCCACATGTAGGAAGGCTAGAGTCCATGTCGACAATTTTGGCCAGATAGTCTACATTAGCTAATCTTCGAAAGGTTTAACACTCAATGGTTACAATTGAAAAGGTTTAGGATTGAATGGGCACTAATACAATAAGTTTATGATTTTTGTGGTACTTTTCCCAACGGTCAGTTGTAACATTCACGATTTTGACTATGGGAAATGGTTATGGAACTGGTGTGTTGATAGTGGGGGAAATCACAAATAGACCAATCCAAGGAACGGTCATAGACTGATCAATCAGATTGGAACGGTAACCAAAGGATTAGCCATGACCTGATTGAAGGATTAGCCCTAGAATGATCGAGGGATCGGCAGTGAACCAAGCCAATGACCATGAAATTGACCCAAGCTATTCGGCCATAGATCGGCTGCTCGACCATAAGAGTTAGCCGTCGGACGGTCACATAGCACCGTGGATCAATGGACAATCATGGATCGATTTCGCACGGTCCTACTCCGGTCATAGGTGATTTCGCACAGTCATGTACTGACCGCGGACTACCATTGATCGATCCATGCAACCGTATGTCAGTCACGGAATGATCAATCCCACACAACTACATGACAATTGAGAATCGGCCACAGACCAAGTATGCTTGGCCATGGACTGGTCATGAACTGGCCATGGGCCACTTGAGATAAGTCATGGACCGGTCATGGATCAATCACGAATTGGCTCGATGACCCTGCCATTAGGCCATGTGCCAGGTCATGAGCCTAGTCATGTGCCAGGCCATGAGCTAGCCATGTGCTAGGACTTTGACTCTGCCATAAGGCCACGAGATAAGACAAGCACCGACCATGTGCCCGACCAGGCCATGGACTCTACTATAAGGCCACGAGCCAGGACAAGCACGGGCCATGCGCCCTATCAGCCCAGCCCTGCGCCCAGCCAATGCCGGCCACGGAGCCCACGGGTGGGCCACTGACTTAGCCTTGCTAGGCAAGTTTGGCCATAACCTGCCTTATCCCATCATGATGCGACTACGAACCTTGGTTTGGTTGGCACGGTCGATCGTGGATGAATATGATAAACTCATGCCCAACCAAGTTAGCGCTCCATTGGCTTAATTCCCATGTTTGCTATGTTCTTTGCAAAGAGACATAACAGAAGACTCTAGAACATTGGCCATTCATGCAAAGGATGAATCATCATCTTAACTGGCCTTAGGAAGATTTGGTTATGATGGCCCAATATTTTTTTTTGGACGAAAATGGCCAAAGATTTGGCTTGGAGAAGAAGTTAGTGACTCATGACCAAGCGTGCCAATTAGAAATGCACACATTGGCTTCATGATTTCCCTAAGAGCTTGGGCATGCCACACCATCCCATTAGGCACACCACATCTTCTTGTTAGGCTAGCCACTCATCCAATAGGCTAGCCAACTCATTCTAGTAGGCTTGCCACTTCAAGGAAATCAATTGGACCATTTGGACAAGCAATGATGAAGTTGAGGCCTATAAATAGAAGGAGCCCCTCTTTCAATTCCACACCTTAGGCTCACTATCTCATCTTCCTCTCTTGTGCATGCCACCTCCTCCTTTTAGGCCATTTCTTGGCAAGCCCTTTCTAGTTCATGTCTAGGTAAGTGAAATTACTAACCCTTAGCTAGGGCAATATGCTGCGTTGTTGAATTTGGATATGTGCTCACCCGTACTTTGTTGTGTGTATAATGTTCTTTTCTATGGTTTGCTCATGTGGCATGTTTGAGTGTTTTCATACCCTGGGACAAGGTCGAGGTTCGCTTGGCTTAGAATCAACACTAAGGCTAGATAAACCAAGCCGCAAGGTCTTGGTCAGCATTGAGGCGTGCCAATTCCAAGTCTTGCTCGGTGCGGGGATTGGCACTACGTGTTCGGTTCAAGTCATGAATCAAGGATTGTTCCCAGCATACCATATAGTGGTGGTCATCACACACACACACACACACACACACACACACACACACACTCGCTTGAGCACGCCCATGGGCATTGTGTATGCATTGGCTAAGAATCAACGATAAGAATCTGACTTGCGTAAATGTTTGTTATGTGGTCACATAAAGGAAATAGCCATCGTCAATAGATTTTGGTGACGTTGTCTGGTGGATTCCGGATTCCCAGCTTGAAGCTGGAAGCCCTTGAAAGTATGGGAAGCCCTGAGAGTACGGGATGCCCGATGGATTCTAGATGCCTTGCCTAGCCTGAGGCCGGAAGCCCCTGAAAGTATGGAAAAATCGTGTGAGATAGTTAATGAACATTTCATGCATGTTGATGCGTGTTGTTGTTAAGTTTATTGATAAGCCAAAGGTAAATCGTATCTTAACGATAAGCAGGAATTGATCACATGCATATAGTCGAGGTACAGCAATAGTGTTACTATTGATCTGCCATCAATGCTATGGTGCGAGTGATGTTTGCATGCTGGGTTCGACGACGAGACATCCTCCTAACTCGGGATTAGTGATTTTACTTACTAAGTCTCCAACTCACTCCGTTGTCTTTCAGACTTGTAGGTATAGACGTCTCATCTCCTCTTCATCATGGTGTACCGATTTTGGAGTTACAGCCTTGCTAGAGGAGATAGGAATCCCCCAACCTACATTTTTGGATAGAAGGATAATGTAAACAAGAAATTCTCCTAGAAAAGAAAAAGGGCTTGTAAATGTACCGAGGCAATATGGAAATAGTGTGTTCTGTATGGTGTTTTCCTGGCTGCTTGTTTGTTGTGTTGTCCGAGAGTTAGTTTGTACACGTTTTCGCATATGCATGATTAACGAGATAAAAGAAACGAGACGGCAACGAGCCTGGGACATCGCAACAATAATCCCCGACGACCACGGGTCATGACATCGGTGCTCCTTGACGTGGCCCCAATAAAATTGATAAAAACGGTGATTTGAACTCGACTATTGAGCGAGGAAAACGAACATGCCTGAAATACAAGAAAGGTCACTGTGTAATTCACGCCATCGTCTGAGAAAAGCGAAAAGGAAAAAGTCATCACCAGGCCACGCGGAAAAGCTTTTATCGATCCTCACTGTAGGCGATTGTTTAACCTAATCTATTAGTGGCGTTGAATTTGAACGGCTCATCACGTTAGTCCAGCTCGACCACCCAACAAAAACACATGACGATTCCGAGGAGTCGAATTAGAATGTGAGATGCAATGTCGTCATGCCGTAAAGGAAGTTACTGCAATACCACTCGTCGTGCACCTTCGCATCCCACAGACCATGATAAACAGCATGAGGATAACGACATCATCCACTGATCTCAGAGAAAAGGAGGCAAGTCAAAAAGATGTTATCTTCAGTACAGATTTCGGGCCCAACGACAAGATTACGATCCCATAATATAATCAAAACGTTGCTTGACGAAGCCCAGCAATATTGAATTGCGCACAAACATCAGCGGTGTTTCTTGATCACCGAGCTTTTGTGGGTCTTTTTAAGCTCCTCTTATTTCACGAAAATAAATAATTTAAAAAGCATTTTTTCAAAAATGATTTCTTGTATCGTTTACAAAATGAATGAACAAAAAATATTTTCACCGTCCGTGAAAATATTTAGACATAAATTATTGTTAATTATGAAATCATTTTCCGATAACTAATTATTTCAAGCAATATAACCGATCATTTTTAGATCATTCATTTTCATGAAACAAATAGAGCGTTAGTTCTAAGAATTTCTCCACAATACGAATGCCCCACCATGACTGAACTCCTGTGACTAAATATTTCAAGCAATACAACCAATCTTTTTTAGATCATTCATTTTGGTGAAACAAATAGTGTTAGTTCTAAGAATTTCTCCACAATACGAATGCCCCACCATGATTGAACGTTAGTGTTAGATGTTGTCATAAGGGACGGATGTAGATTTCGAAAATTTGGGGTGACGGGAAGTTTAGTATGGATACTTTTTAACTTTGTTTCTAAAGTTGATTCTTTTGAGATGTACAGCCCTTCAAAAACTACACGTGTTAGATATATTCGAGACATTTGACTTCTTTTTGTTTAGTCTGGTAAACATCTTCGACGATTCACTAATCTCATGTACATTAAGAATATCTGTTTATGTCATGCCTATGACCGACATTATGTCTGGATTCTTTATATCATGGATATTTCCATGTTAGTATGAGATATATAAAGGATCACCCTTACTTCAATTGTGTATTCCAAGGAAATACATAGATTCTTCATTTGTTTGTCTTTCACTAGCATGTATGCACTCTACAAAAGGTATAGTAAAAGTCAAAGAGTAAGATAAGAGAGAGACATGACAGACAAAAAAAAAACATTTTATCAAAGCTACCATCTCAAAATCGAAACCCACGGACAACCTTTGAAACGAGAAAACATTCGGTGGTTGCAAAGAGCCACGTTAGTTGATGTGGTGCACGTTTTTACCCATGCCCAATAATAAAACCTTTTGCTCAAGTTCACCAGAACTGCGGATGAGCCATCTTGTGAGCCACGGAGAAGGCCAAATTTGGACGGACAATGAATTGGATGCCTAGGCTTGGACACGTAGGACATGACGACCACGAGCAACACCGGAAGGGGAGGCTCAGCTTGGACGCACAGTATGCTGCGCCCGCAATTCTACCGGCGACGACAGCGATGGGAGGGCTCCACGCTCAGAGAGCTCTGAACAAAGGACGAGGAACAAGGATGAAAAAATCAAATTTTTATCTTTCTTCCACCTAGTTGTTGATGTGGTAGCTGATGTGGTATCAGGGACACATGCCAACTTATGAATAGATGTGAGCAGGAAAAGTATATGCTATATGAGTTGCTTATGCGGTGGTATCTAACCGCCCAATATTTTCTCCTTCAAAACCTTCCGCCACCTCTCAAGAAGAGCAATGAAACAACCACCGCCACTGTCCACCGGTCAACGGAAGACTCCAAAATCCAAGAATTGTCCAGTTGGAAGGACATCAACCGCTACCTCAGCTCCGCCTTGAAATTATAATCCTTAAATAGTAGTTGCCTTGATTGATACCGAGAGTGTGACAGTTATGGAAATTTCAGAAATTATATTCTGAAAATTTTGAAATTATAATCCTTAAATGATATCAATCAAGGCAACTAATATATGAGATATTCAAACAATTATGATATTTAAAATATATTACATATACGTACCTTTTATAAGATGAGTTGCACACCAAAATCAAACATTGCAAATATATGCTTGATCAAATAAGTCATTAGATGCAATGAGAGTTTATTCGGCATATCTCAATAAAGTGGGTTAATGATGTTTAATTTATCTCTAATAAGCTCAAAACTTTTGTTCTCTAAAGGTTTTGTAAAAATGTCAGCTAATTGTTATTTAGTGTCTATAAATTGAACAATTATTTCTTCTTTTACAACATGATCACAAATAAAATGGTGCTTAATATCAATATGCTTAGCTCTAGAATGTAGAATAGGATTTTTGATCAGATTGATGGCACTGGTATTATCACACTTGATCTCTACAGTTGAGTCTTTGACATTGAAGTTTTTCAATTATTGTTTTATCAAAAGAATTTGAGCACAGCAACTACCAAGTGAGACATATTTTGCTTCTGCTGTTGAAAGAGCTACAGTTTGTTGCTTCTTTGAATACCATGAAACAAGCATGTGTCCTAATAATTGACACGTTCCTAAGATGCTTTTCTTGTCTATTTTGCAACCAGCATAATCAGCATTGGAATATCCAATAAGAGTAAAGTTTGATCCTTTAGGATATCACAACCCAAGTGTAGGATTGGTGCTAACATATTTGATGATTCTTTTGACTGAAGTAAGATGAGATTCTTTTGGTTCTGATTGAAATCTTGCACACAAATAAACACTGAACAGAATATCTGGTCGAAAAGCAGTTAAATATAAGAGAGAACTAATCATGCTTCTATATAATTTTTTATCTACTGGCTTTCCTTTTCATCCTTGTCTAATTTAATGGAATATGACATTGGAGTATCAGTCTTTTTGCAATTTACCAAGCCAAACTTTTCTCTAATTTCTCTAGCATACTTTTCTTGACAAAGAAAGGTGCCATTTTTGGTTTGTTTATTCTGTAATCTAATGAAGAAAGTTAACTCTCCCATCATGCTCATTTCAAATTCACTTTACATCATTTTAGAGAAATTCTTACACATTTTTTCATCTGTAGAACCAAAAATGATATCAACTACATATTTGAACAATTAAAATATATTTACCTTTTCTTTTGATGAATAGGGTAGTGTTTACATTACCTTTTGTGAAACCATTTTGTTCTAGAAAGTTGCTCAGTCTTTCGTACTAAACATGTAATGCTTATTTGAGACCGTATAATGCTTTCTTGAGAATATATACTTAATCAGACTTTTGAAGATCTTTAAAACTTGGAGGTTGTTCTACATATGTCTCCTCTTTGATGTAGCCATTTAAGAATGCGCTTTTTATGTCCATCTGAAACAGCTTAAAATCACAGAAACAAGCATAAGCCAATAAAGTTCTTATTGCTTCTAACCTGGCCACGGGAGCATAAGTTTCATCGTAATCTATTCCTTCCTCTTGTGAATATCCTTTGGCCACAAGTCTTGCTTTGTTTCTAACGAATTTTCCTTGGTCATCCAGTTTATTTCGAAATACCCATTTTGTTCCAATAACTGAATGATTTTTGGGTATAGGAACAAGTTCCCATACTTGATTGATCTAGAATTGTAAAAGTTCCTCTTGCATAGCTTCAATCTAGCTTTCATCTTTCAATGCATCTTCAACATTCTTTGGTTCAACTTTAGAGATAAGAGCCATTGTGTTTATGACTTCTTTAGCTTTTGCTCTGGCTTTAATTCCATCATTTAAATTTCCAATGATAAGGTCCTAGGGATGAGTGGATTGTTGTTTCTAGTGTCTGTTCAGTCTTTCCTTGTTTTCATCATAGAGATTTGATGATTTTTCATTGTCTTGTTGATTTGATGATTTCTAAACTTCATCAGATCTTTGATTCTGATGATTTTCACTTGGCATCAATTCATCAGATGCTATGTCCTGTTCATCAGATGCTAGGTTTTCAATGTCAGAATCATCTTGTTGAGTCTGAATTGTGTCTTCGAACTAGACATTTAATGATTCTTCCACTGTTTGAGTATTTTTATTATATACTTTGTAGGCCTTGCTTGTTGTTGAGTATCCAAGAAATATTCATTCATCTGACTTTTCATCAAACTTACCAACACAACCATTAGGATTTTTAAAAATAAAACATTTACATCCAAAAATCTGAAAAGTATGAAACATTGGGAATTTTACCTTTGAACAATTCATAAGGGGTCTTTTTAAGAATTTGTCTTGGAAAAATTCTATTTGAAATATAACAAACTGTTAAAATAGCTTCAGCCCAAAAATGTGTTAGAGTTTTGTTTTCAAATAGAAGAGATCTAGCCATTTCTTGCAAAGTTCTATTCTTTCTTTCAACTACTCCATTTTGTTCAGGAGTATAAGGTGAGGAAAAAATATGTTGAATACCATTTTCATCACAAAAGTAAGTAAAATTTTGATTTTCAAATTCTCTTCCATGATTAGATTTAATGCTCGAAATAGTATAACCCTTTTCATTTTGTATCCTTTTGGTAAATTTTGAGAAATATTCAAATGTTTCACTTTTGTGAGCCAAAAAGAATACCCAAGTATATCTTCTATAATCGTCTACAATAACTAAACAGTATTTCTTACCTCCAAGACTTAGAGTTTGAGTAGCTCCGAAAATGTCCATATGAAGCAACTGCAAGGCTCGGTTAGTGCTTACATAATTTATTGATTTAAGTGAACTTCTTACTTACTTACCTTTAGAGGAAGCTGAACATAATTTTGTGCTTTTAAAATTTCGTTCTGGCTATCCTTTGACAAGTTTCTTGGAAGCTATTTTGGAAATTAAGTTGACATTAACATGTTCGAGCTTCTTGTGCCACTGATCAGATTCTTCTTTTATGGAAACGAGACATTGCAAGTCGTCAGACTTTGTGTCTAGTAGGTAGATATTTCCATGTCTTTGACCCGTAAATGATTGCTTGTTGTCTTTACTTATCCCGGAGCATTTGTTTTCTCGGAAAGTAATTCTATAACCAATATTACATAATTGACTAATGCTAATTAAATTGAAATTCAAACCTTTAACCATTGAGACATCATTGATGATGAGATTGTCGATTCTGATAGTTCCTTTACCAATTATTTTCCTTTGTTGTTGCCTCCAAAGGATACACTTTCTCCTTTAATTCTTTCTAACTTAATGAATTTTAGAGGATCTCCGAGCAACCACTGTCAAGGTACCACTTGTTCTTTCTTTTCTTTGGTACCTGCAAAAGATAAGTAACTCACTTTTTCTTTGGTACCCACATTTTCTTGGGTCCATTTTGGTTAGGATCAGTCATTTTCGGTATATCTCTCTAAATAGGTCTCCAAACTTTTGAACAGTCACTCTTAAAGTGATTTGAATCACCGCAATTTATACATTTTTTTGAAGTTTTGCCATTGAATTTTACAAACTGCTTTAGAAAGTAATTTTTGTAATCAAATTTAGAAGGTCTTTTCTTTAGTCTTTCTTTGACGTTCAGAAAAGATTTTTTCAATTTAGTATTTTTCTCAAAACCCAGACCTGATTTATTAGAGTAAGCAATTTGAATTGACAAAATATGTTGAAGATTTTTAGAACCTATTGAGAATTTCTTGGTTATATTAGAAATGTCATTTTTTAAAAGTTCTTTTTCATTAGAGATACGATCAAAATTTTCCGTAGAAATATTTTTCAGATTAGAAATTTCCTTTTTTAGTGAATCATTTTCTTTTTCAAGAAAATCTTTATTTTTCTTGATAAGATTAAACTCTTTTTGCAAGAAATCAATCTTATCCTTTTGCAAATTATCTTGCTGTTTAAAAATATTATTTTCCTTTTTAAACATTCAATTGACTTATCAATTTCCTTGTTTTGAGTCGTACTTCTTAGAGACACAATCTCCTTCTTCAATATAGAAATCTTTTTGAAGGCTATTTTATTAACAGAAATTAATTCATCAATATAATTTGCAACTGCTTCAAGAATATTTGAGTTACTTACCTCATCTTCTTCATCAGAACTTGATTCTGAGTCTGATTTTGCCATCAAACAAATATTGGCAAGCTCTTGTTTGCTTCTTCATTCTCTAACTCACTCCTTGTTTCAACTTTGAAAGCCTTTTTATATCGTTCATATTTTCCTTTGTTCTTTTTTAGAAGAGGACATTTGGGCTTTATGTGTCCGCTCTTTTTGTAGTGGAAACATATCATATCTTTGTTTTCTTCATTTTTGGCACTGGATTTCTTCTGAAAATTTAGCTTCTTGGCTTTTGATGGCTCACAATCCTTGAATTGTTTCTTTAACTTATTCATCTTCACCTTATTTGCCATCTTTCTCAGTTTCTTGACCATTAAAGCCAACTCTTCATCTTCATCTTCGTCCAAATCTATATATGTGTCATCAAAATCAATGTTAGTTTTTAAAGCAATGGACTTTTTACCTTTGGGTTCTTTAACTTTTCGGTTTCATAGGATTAAAGAGTTTCAATAAGTTCGTCCACCGTGAGTGGTCTAATCCCCTGAGTTTCTTGAATAGAAATTTTAGTGTTGTTCCATTCTTTTGAAAGAGCTCTCAACAACTTGTTCACCTTAATAGGTTCTGAGATGAGATTGTTTTGGAATTCAAGCCCATTTACTATCTCAGTGAATCTGCTTTGCATCTAAAGCTTGTTTCAATTGATTACTGAGTGGAGGACTTGTACTGCCCAAGGAGAATGTTGAGATTTGTCTCCTTGACTCTTTCTGTTCCTTCATGAACAAGCTTGAGACGATCCCAAATTTCTTTGGCGGTTTTGAGATTTGCGATTCGTTTGTATTCAGCACTTGCTAGACCATTGTATATGGCCGTTCTGACCTTTGCATCTAGATGGATTCTTCTGGAAATTTCCTTGGCCGAGAGAAGTAAAGCTTGAGGTTTAATTTGCTTTCTAACTCCTTCAGAAGAAGGTGTCGCATTTTGCCCTTTTGAAGTTTCTGGGGATTTTGTTTTGTTTGGAATGATTCCATGTTCAACGATATCCCATATGTCTTGGTCTATTCCCAAGACAAATGTCTTCATCTTGTTTTCCCAGACACTGTACTCAGTTCCATTAAAATAAGGTGGTCTATTGTTATGATCTAACTTAGCACTACTAGCCATCAAGAATCATGAGCTCATAAGTAAAATAACACTTCAAAGAAAAACGAGCACCTTGCTCTGATATCAATTGTTACGGCTAGTGTTATCACCTAGAGGGGGTGAGTCACCTAGAGGGGGTGAATAGGTGATTTTACCAAAATTATATGATTTAAACGTATGGAATGAATATACTCTAGGTCAACAACTCATATGATCAATATCAGATGGATTCGTATAACAAACTTGTATATAAATTGTTGTCAGATGCTTGCGTTTGATGACTAAGATAATGTTCTGATGAACTTATTTGACAGATATGTATATAGTATAATGTCAGCAATAATAAATAAAAGTTTAGGGATAGAGAATACTGCACACGGATCTTTATAGTGGTTTGGCTTTATTGAGCCTACATCCACTCTCCACACTAGCAGCCTGTTAGCTGTATTTCACTATTGAATCACCAGAAGATTACAAGAGATGTGCTTCTCAGATGATAGATAACACTATCACATACACTCTTTACTCAAGTAATTTTCTTTCTAAAAAACACAATGTGAAAAACAGTAATCACAAGTGTATAAGATCGAAGCTCTATTCAAACTTTGAAATTCTCGATTCTGATTCTTGTTTCTTTTACGACGTTTGCACTCCTTTTATACTTCTCTACTTCCAATCTATCCGTTAGACAGTCTTCAGAGGATTGATCTCCAAATCAACCCGTTGGGGATTCTTCCCAAAATAGGATGCATAGCCATTAGAAGAAGAACTATTATCTCCGAGTGATTTAATCGCCCATACAATCAAATCAAGGTTTTCATAAGTGCAGTTCTTCGTATTTGAGGAACAATCTTGTGATTACCAAATTAGATATCTTAAAGCATCAATTTGATTATCCTGCATAAACTTGCCAAAAATAATACTAATTGAGTCTGACGAGTAATTTTGAGTCTGATGATAAAGTCATTTCATCAACTAAATTTAATGACTCAGTATTTACCTACATCAAATAACTTAAGTGTAATTCCGATTAGTAATAGATTATTTTGTCATTCCTCATAACTTATTAGGGATTTTGCTTCAACACAAAACATGACATAAACATCAGTCAATGGTTGACCTATAGCTGACATGTTAGCAGAAAATTCAAAAGAGTTGGAAAACCCCGACAAGGCTGATCTTGCAGATGAATGCATTTTGACAATATCAAGTAATAAATGGACCATGTATTTCGATGATGACGTTAACTTATCTGGTTCCGGCACTGGGGCAATTCTTATCTCCCCAAATGGCCAACATTATCCTATAACTATGAAGTTGGTCTTCCCATGTACCAACAACATTTCTGAATATGAAGCTTGTATTCTTGGCTTAAAACTGGTCATTGATATGAAAGTCAAAAAGACTACAAGTTTATGGTCATTCAGCGCTTATCAACCTTCAAACAGAAGGTGAGTGGCGAATGTGTGACTCGAAGTTAATCCTATATCATGAATTACTTGAAGAATTGATAAAGGAATTCGAAGAAATATCCTTTGAGTACTAGCCAAGATCTCAATATCACTTCGTTGATGCTTTGGCTGCATTATCTTTGATGTTGCAAGTAATGGAGGGATTGGACATTGAACCATTGAAGATTAAGATTCTTAAACGTTCGGCTTACTACATTGCGGTAGGAGAAGAATCTTATGGCAAACCCTAATATTACTCTTATATGTTGCAGATGAACACACTTTGGCGATATCAAATGATAAATAGACCATGTATTTTGATGATGCTGTCAACTTATTTGGTTCTGGCACTGGGGCAATTCTTATTTCCCCAAATGGCCGACATTATCCTATAACTATGAAGTTGGTCTTCTCATGTACCAACAACATTTCCGAATATGAAACTTGTATTCTTGGCTTAGAACTGTTATTGATATGAAAGTCAAAAAGATTACAAGTTTATGGTGATTCTGCGCTTATTATCCTTCAAATGGAAGGTGAATGGAGAATGTGTGACTTTAACTTAATCCTATATCATGAATTCCTCAAAGAATTGATAAAGGAGTTCGAAGAAATATCCTTTGAGTACTAGCCAAGATCTCAATATCATTCCACTGATGCTTTGGCTGCATTATCTTTGATGTTGCAAGAAATGGAGGGATTGGACATCGAACCGTTAAAGATCGAGATTCTTAAACATCCGGCATACTGCATTGTGGTTGAAGAAGAATCCAATGGCAACCATGATATTACGATATCTTGACTTACCTTTAAAAATGAGAAATTCTCTATGGAAGTCAAGCCAGAAGAAGGACACTTCGAGTGCCAAAAGTTGTATATGGAGCTTACTTTGGTGTAAAAATTCTCTTTTGGATCACTTAAGTGTCAAAATTTTCTAAAAACGATCACTTCAATGCCAACTTCGATATGATTGATAGGAAATCCAACATGGCCTTTTTTTTATTAATTTCTAAAGCCGACGTGGGTCGAAAGATCTAGTCAGCATGTCAACAATAAAAATTGACGTCGTTCGACATATTTCCCCCAAATAAGAGTCCTAAATCACAAAATTGAAAAACCCTAAACGGCCAATTTGAGCACTTGTTTCGATTCGCCCCCAAAATTCCCAGCACAATCACAACTTCACCATTTTATGATTCCTTTTCTAGTACCAAGAACCATTTTTCCCTTTGATCCGAGCTCTAAATTTGCCCTCCATTCCCTTTGAGTGGCGGCAAGACTATGATAACAAGCAAGTGACGATAAGTGGGCAACGGTGAGTGAGCGATGGTGGGCGACCGACGGTAGGCGAACGACAGCGAACGAGTGAGCGATAGTTAGAACAAGGAGAGTAGTTGATTCGTATGCGGCATAAGAAGTCGACGCCCTCATTTTCATCCATCTTTTGCGACGTCATTTTAGCCAGAGGCTATACAATGTCGTTTCATTTGTTGAAGCCACATCTGATGGAAAAATGACGTCATTTTTCATGTCCACGTGGGCTGTGCTTAAAAAAATATTCCACATTACTTTTTTTTAATTGTAAAAGCCACATATTAATTTTGACCGTAATTTCTCGCCGTTGGAACTTAAGGGTCTGTTTAGTAACGTTTCTGTTTCTTTGTTTTTCTGTTCTTTTGTTCCCCGGAACAGAAAAAGAACAGAAATCCGTTTAGTAAAAAAAATTTATTTTTTTGTTTCCGTTCCAAAAAAGTGTTCCAGAAATAGATTTGGAACAGAAACAAGAAGCAAAAAAAATCTGCTTCTTGTTTCTGGAACAAGAAAAAAGAAACAATTTTTTTTTCTAGAATTCTCTAAAAATAAGAAACAACCCATTAGCCGCAATCCGCCCACCGCCGCCTCTCACCATCCTTCGCCGCCACCTACCGCCCGCCTTCCGCCGCCACCGCCGCAGCCCGTCGGCCAACGCTTGCCAGCCGCCTCCCACCCGCTGGCTACCTCTTGTCGTCGACCATCGTTCTCCACCGCTTGACGCTTGTCGCCACCCTCCACCGACCGTTATCCTCCACCGCTGGCCTCCGTGCTCCATTGCCCAATGCCAATCGCCACCCGACACTGGCCGCCTTCCCCTGCCAACCACCCAACGCCGGCGATCACCCACCACCGGTCGCCGTCCTTGGCCGCCGCCGGCCACCCACCATCGGTCGCCATCCTCCGCCGCTAGCCATTGTGCTCCACCGCTCGACGCCGGCCACCACCCGACGTTGGCTACCCTCGACCGCCGGCCACCTCTCGCCTCTGGCCACCCGACGCCGATGGTCACCCACCATCAGCCACCATCCTTCGCCACCGACCGCCGTGCTCCATCGACCGACGATGGCCACCCTCCGCCACCAGCCACCTCCTGCCGCCACCCCCCGCTGCCGTCACCACCACCCGATGCCACCGTGCTCCACCTTTGACCGCCGTGCTCCACTGCCTCCCACCGCCGGCCGCCATCCTCTGCCGCCGCCGACCACCGTCCTCCGCCACCTGCTGTCCTCTGCCGGTAGCCCATAAGGGAGAAACTCGTCCATGGAATAGAAATGGATCATTCGCACCCTAAACGCGTTTCTATTCTTTTTCTATTCCAGGAATAGAAATTTTGTGTAGTTACTAAACGCTATTTTTTTGTTAGAAACTGTTCCAAGAAATAGAAATAGAAAAAACTATTTCTGATCAAAAATTATTTTCTGGGAACAGAAACATTGCTATGCATACCCTAAGTGATTGTTTTTTCTCCGATTATAACTTAAGTGATCGGCAAAAACTTTTGGCACTAAAATAAGTGTCGTACACAAGTTTTGATACTTCTAGTATCCTTCTTTCGAGTCAAGCCACTGATAGAAAATATTTGACGAAGTTGACATCAAAGTTCTTGGTTAACGGAAATGCTCATTAGAAAAGATGCTTTGATTTGGTCTTACTAAGGTGCATTGATGCTAAAGAGGCCAATTGATTGATGAAGGAAATACATGAAGAGGAATGTGGACCTCACATGAATACCTTCTATTGAGAAAGATCATGAGACTGGGATATTACTAGTCAACCATAGAGGTGGATTGCATTCAACACATACGGTATTGTCATTGATGCAAAGTGTATGGAGATAGAATTAATGCTCCACCAAATGAAGTACATCAAATGTTCAAAGCATGGCCTTTCTCTATGTGGGAGCATCGATGTTATTACATCAATCAATCCTAAAGCATCAAATACACATCATTTTATCTTGGTGGCCATTGACTACTTCACCAAGTGAGATTGAAGCTAATTCGTATACTGATGTTACTACCAAGAACATGGTCAAGTTCATCCATCGTGATATCATTGCTCGATATGGAGTTCTTGAGGCAATCATCACTGATGATGAATCAAATTTGAATAACAAGGTAGTTGATGAGTTATTCAATGAATTCCAAATTTGTCACTGGAATTCTTCACCATATGACCCACAAATGAATGGAACTGTGAAAGCAGCAAACCAGAACATAAAAAAGACTTTGTCCAAGATGGCTGAAAATTACTGTGATTGGCTTGAACATTTGCCATACACATTAATGGCATATTAGACTTCGATCCGCACTTCAACTGGGGTAACTCCCTTTACACTCGTATTTGGTATGGAAACCATATTACTCGTGGAAGTGGAAATTCCTTTATTGAGGGTGTTAAAGCTCTCTGAAGCTAAATGGATTTAATAGAGACATAAGCAATTGAATATGATTGATGAGAAAAGGTTAAAAGCCTTGTGTCATGGACAATGCGACCAAAAGCGAGTGGCAAATTCATTTAACCACAAGGTTTGAGACACTTTGAGGTAGATGATCTCGTGTTGAGGAAGCCTTTTCCCATCATACCAAATCCCCATGGGAAGTTCACTCCGAATTATGAGGCCCATATGTCGTGAAGAAGATCTTACTAGGTAGAGCTCTAATTCTTGTTGAAATGGATGGCGTAAGCTGCCAAAACTTGTAAATGTTGATGCATTCAAGAAATAATTTCGAAGAATAAATCCAAAGGCTTTAGAGCCATTCTTCGTGCAAATTTTTAGGTTACTTACATCAAACATATCATACATACATCACATAAATGCATGTGTGCTCATTTTGTAGACAACCAAAGAACTCTCAAAGAAGAAATCACGAGCCATGGAAGGGTTACTGGGTATCATTCCCAATTTACATGTTGCCATTCCATATCTAATATGAACTCATCTTTTCCCTCGCCAAAATAGTCAACACCTTTAATCGTATAGGTCATAACCTATTTCACTCTCCAATCAGGCATACTTAAACCATGAAACATGTTAGCCACCAACTTCCAAAAGTGTTATCCTCAACTTTTCCTTCACTACACCATGTAATTCCTTATTTCGAATCCCACACTTCACATACTTAATTTTTTTTTAACAAATGTCATGTCATCTTTTCACAAGTGTTGGATTTTGAAAAAATAAAGGGTGCAAAGTAAAGGGGGAAGTTATTATGATGACTTCGATTATATTTATTCATCCCACAAAATATTACACTCCTTGTAATTAGGCTCCGTTTGTTTCGAAAAAAATATAAAGTTTCTGGAAAACATTTTTCAAAAAGCCATTTTCCAGGAAAATGACACGATTTTTCAGTATTCGGCTAAAATTTAAAAAAGAGTCAAAAAATATTTTCTGCTAATTGGTATGGAAAATCAAATCCTCCATACACTACTTTTAATTTTATTTTTATTTTTTTAATCAATTTTTTATTATTTTTTAATTAACTTTTTTATTTTATTTTATTTTCTTTATTTTCTTTTTATTTTTTTTTTATCTTCTTCTCCGGTTGGTTGTTAGCGACAACAAAGGCCAACAACTGGCCATAGGCGAGCTCGAACATCACCTAAGGGCGGCGAGGCTCGAGCCTCGCCAGATCAGCGATGCTCAAGCGTCGCCAAAGGTTAGTGAGCTTGCGAGCCTTTGGCGACGCTCAAGCGTCACTGATCTCCCGAGCCTCACCGCCCTTAGGTGACGCTCAAGCGTCACCAATTTGGCGACGCTCAAGCGGCACCTATGGCCGGTCCCCGGCCTTTGCCGTAGCCGGCAACCAGCCAAAGAAGGTCAAACTAAAAAGAAAAGAAAATATTTTCCATGGTTAGTTCATTTTCTATGAAACGAACGGAACCTAAGACTCAAAACAATTTCTATAAGAATATTTGGCCAACATAGTTTTCCATGTTTGGCAATTATGATTAGTTTGAATTGCACTTCTAACAACAAAATTAAGGAGATGCGTCATGGAGAACCAGTAATATAGGAAACTCTCATCATGTATAAGGATGACATTGTGGCCATGTTCATGTGGTTTAAACCCTAGTTCAATAAAAGTTGCAAGGCAGGGAGTAATCGAACCAGTAATATAGGAGACTCTCATCATGTATAAGGATGACATTGTGGCCATGTTCATGTGGTTCAAACCCTAGTTCAATAAAAGTTGTAAGGTAGGAATAATCAACTCTAACTATAGCTTGTTTAACGCATAAGTTTTGCTGCAACCACTGATATAGAACACACAAAGTCATCATTTCCAAAAGATTACATTCTTGCATGATCAGTTTGAATTGCACTAGTAACAACAAAACTAAGGAGATGGGTACTAGAGAACCAGGAATGTAGAAGACTCTCAGCATGTATAAGGATGACATTACGGCCATGTTCATGTGGTTTAAACCCTAGTTCAATAAAAGTTGTAAGGCAGGGAATAATCAACTCTAACTATAGCTTGTTTAACGCATGAGTTTTGCTGCAACCACTGATGTAGAACACACAACGTCATCATTGCTAAAAGATTACAATTCTTGCATGACTTCATAAAGTGCTTCGACTCACCAATGCATCTAATGTTTTTTCACATCTTAATAAATGAGCGGCGCGAAGTATCATCTCCTAGAACCAAATGGCATCATAATGAGCTTCGACTCACCAACACATGTAATGCCTTTTCACATCTTTAATAAATGAGCAGGAGCGAACCTACGAAGGAGCAAATAATCATCTCCTAGAACCAAATGGCATCAGCGTAAATACCCATCTTGTCCCACCCCCCAAAGCAGCTCAAGTTTCACCCTATAAATACACTCAACACCTTCTCTCTTCTTATTGCAACAGCCCACAGAAACTCTCACCAACTCCATCACCCTAAAAAACCACCCCAAAAAAATCAGAGAGAAGAGAGAGAGAGAGATATGGGAGCTACAAGTTCTACATCAAACGCCCACATATGGAGCTCTCCAATACCATATCTCTTTGGAGGGCTTGCTGTAATGCTGATCCTCATATTGGTGGCACTGATCATATTGGCGTGCTCGTACGTCTCGGGTGATACCGATGCAAAGCCAGCGAAGCCTGCAATCCCACCGTTGGATCTGGAGCCGAGGATTGTAGTGGTCATGGCCGGAGACAAGAAGCCAAAATATTTGGCGAAGCCAGTCACTTCACTGCCCTCCTGCCGTGACAAAGTCTAAGTAAAAACTGATGGTCCCATTCAGTCAACAGAATTGGCTTGAAGGGCAAGATTTTTGTCGTGCTTTTGATCTTCCTACGTTAACTCCATCCATTGGCACACCCGCCACTTTTTCCCTTTTGCTTTGCGGGAATATCATGTAAATTGGTGAGCAATAAAATCAAGAGATGTTTTTCATTTTTTCCTGATGATTACTGTCCGTTTTCGATCTTGTTTTTGTAGATGGTTGTTGCATGGAGTTTTCTGGACCGTATGAGAGAACCATTAATGAGACCATTTTCAAATGAAAGGACATACGGCGATTTCATATGACTGAACTCTACGTTCCCAAAGAATTCCAGTTGAAACTCCTAAAAAATTTCATTTCACTAGTCTTGTAATTGTAAATGCCTGCAAATAGATTGATTTAAAAAAACAAAAAGAATCTTCAAAGGGAGACATCCAGATTACTTTTCCACTTATTAAAGGCCTCTTTTCTAGAATTAAATAAGATATATGGAAATATCAGTATTAGCAAGAAGATTAGTGGATGGTATTTGCCGAATTTAAACCGATGGCATAAGCATTAGATATTGGTCAGTTATCAGCAAGCGAATCTACGTAGTTCTCATTTAGTTTTTAATTTTCTGGGGAAGGAGCTCCTCAAGTTTAGAATTTATTAAAGGAAAAGAAAAGAAAGAAGCACAAAAGGGGTGTGTATTCCCTTCCGATGGACAGGAAAAGGATCTGTTTTCCGCGAAAGGGATTGTTTATCGGTTGGCTGTTGTTAGTGGGACGCGGCAGCCAGAAATTGTAAATGGGTCAATGATGACCCACTTGAAAACAGAGAGAGAGAGAGAGGCTCATTTTGTACTGGGGGGACATAGGAGGCAATAATTCTCAGCTGCCCTTCTGTTCTTTAGATCTAGTGTGGATATGTTCTGAGCATATTCCAGGTCATATCTGTCCGTCAAATACTGCAGAAAACAACGAGTTCGTCAACTTATGGTAAAGAAGAAAAAGAAGACAGGCTCTCACACCAAACGTGAGGGCAACATTCTCCTGTCTGGTCTGCTGGTGCAAGCGGCAAAAGGCGCACCACTTACGTTTTCTTCTTCATCTGAGAACTAGATAATTATGTGTTAAAAGAAATGGAAGAATTAGCTCCATGGTCACCTTTGAAAGCCGTCTGTCTAAGTGATCTAGTACTTATTTTGAATACTGGAGTTGTATTCTTTTTTCAAGTCGTAAAGTCATCTACTCAAATTTAATTTGGAGGCGATTCTAGTCATCTGGATTGTGTTTTACTTGATGTATAACCAGCCAATCACCATTACTCACCTGCTATCAATCCCATCCCAGTTGACATCATATGTGCATTCATGATGTATTCTTGTGGGTGTAACTGCAACCACATTCATTCATTCTTAAATTTTTGGGAGAAGATTACAAGCAGAAATCTTAATACAGTAAAATTTGGTAATTGACCACCAATTGACCACATCACAGGGAGAGTGCAATAAGAACATACGCAAGTGATTATAGTACATAGTTGATGTCCAATTAAGCGGTTTAGTTAGCTTTTTCCCTTTTATCAACAAAATACATAAAAATGAAACATAAATCTAATATATTGAAGGTAGATGTACATAAAAGAGAAAGCACCCTTTCAATCATATTCTCAACTATTTCATTTTGTTATATAATCATATTATTGCCTTAGTTTTTTTATTTAATCAACTATCTATGACATTCACCTTTTAATATATTTGATCATTCTCAACATGACGCTAAAAATCACAATACATCCCGATAACAAGAATTGATCTCGACAAAAAATTAGTAAGTTTAATTTATATTAATCGTATACATGTAAATGAATATACTTAAAGTTATTTCTCTGTAATTGTGTGGTAGTTTCCTACATAGAGAAAAATAGATAGTGAATGTTATCACAAAAGTAGTGAAGTTGGGTTCATTGTGGAAACCATGTTTGCTATCTTGACAAAATGTAAAGTTAACTGTAATGGAACTCAACCCGTATATCCCAAACTTGTTATTGTCAATGGGTCGTCCTTCCGCGGCAATCATAAATTCCAATTACCCTATAAGATATCGCAGTCCTTGTCCCACACACAATTCTCACACACTAGAGATAATTACCGGCACACACGGTTGGTGCTCTTTGACGTGGCGCCAAAAAAATTGATAAAAATGGCGATTTTTAACTCGAATATTGAGCGCGGAAAACGACCATGCCTATCAACTGAACAACCCTTCGAATTTTTTCACTGCAATCGTGATTCTTCCTAATTATTTTCTCTCCACGCAATGTTCGCGCTTATTTTGGGCCTGTCGTTCTCGACTTCACCAGCAAGGAGCAAGATTTCAACTTTTCTGGAAAAACGTGTCAGAAAAGTCCTAAACCTATTCAATTGATGTAAATTTAGTCTTAAATCTTTATTTTGTATCAATTTAGTCTTAAATTTTTTGACATAGTATCGATTCAATCCTACCGGCTAATTTTGGCTAGATATTGCTGACATGGACTTCGACTAACTTACATAATACCACCGGCGCTGACGTGGATAATTTTTAATAATATTTAATATTTTTTCGATTATTTTATTCTTTTTTTTTTTTTGGTAAGGTAAAATGAATAGCTTAACAATGCAAACGGGTACAAGAAAAGGCGCACACAAGACCTCGACCCATAAAGGACATAGAATGTCCATAAGGGTTGAAGGTGATACGACTAAAAGAGGACAAACCCAATCGGGCTACAGCAAAGGCCTACCCAGGCCGAAACCAACTATACAACCCAAAGCTAGAACAATAAGAAGCAAAAGACCCAAAAGAGGAGGCCAAACAGCGGCCAAAACCCAAGCCCAATTCAAACCTAGGCTACTGATCCAATGAAGAGATCGAACGGTAGAACGGGGAAAGACCCCAGTTTGCTTGCAGTCTTCTATTCTGTGGAGTGTTCGACACAACACCAATATGTTCCTTGTTTTACCAGTGATCGGCCATCGGCCATGGCCGGATAGGCTAGCCTCACCTAGGCGAGGGTCGCCGTCGATTAGCCAAGCGAGGGCGTGCCCCAACCAAGCAAGGGCTCCATTCGCCCAAGCGAGGCCCAACGAGGGTCGGCCTTGTCCAAGCTAGATCTAGAGAGGCCAACCCTCACCTAGGTGAAGGCGAGCCCCAGTGAGGGTTCCCCTCAACAAATCTAGTGAGGCCAGCCCTCACTCAGGCCGCAATGGCCTTGCTAGATCCGGGGAGGGGAGCCCTTGCCTGGCCGGGGCTTGCCCTTGCCTAGCTGGTCAATGGCGACCTTGCTTAGGTGAGGCCAACCCGCCTAGCTGTGGCTAGTCACCTGAAAAAGGAGGAAGAAAGAAAAAAAGAAAAGAAAAGAAAGAAAAAATAATATAAAAAATCAAAAAATATTGAAATATTGTTAAAAATTGTTTGCTTCAGTGCTAGCGGTGTCACGTAGGCTAGCTGACGCCCACGTCAGCAATATTCGGACAAATTAGTCGGAAGGACTGCATTGACGCTAAAAAAGTGTAGGACTAAATTGGCACCAATACAATAGATTTAGAACTTTTCTAACACTTTTCCCCCACTTTTCCACTAACTTTAAAATGTTGTTCAAATTTTATAAAATTATGATAAAATATATAGATATCACGCATCCATATATTAGATGCAGTATAAGTTTCAATTGTTTGAAAGGAAAAGAAAAGGGTCAAAGTGTAATTCACACTACCATTTGAGAAAAACAAAGAGATAAAGTTATCACCAGGCCACTTAACAGCTTTTAGTGTTTAACCTAATCTATTAGTGGAATTGAATTTGAATGGTTCATCACGTTAGTCCACCTCGACCACCCAACAAAACACATGGCGATGCGGAAGAGTCGAATTAGAATGTGAAATGCAATGTCGTCATGCCATAAAGGAGGTTACTACAACACCACTCATCCTCGACTTTCGCATCCCACAGACCACAATAAACAGCATGAGGATTACGACATCATCCACTGATTTCAACGAAAAGGAGGCTAGTCAAAAAGATGTAATCTTCAAGAGAGATCACGGGCCCAACAAGAAGATTGCGATCCCATGACATAATCGAACTTCAACAGCGTTTCTTGATCGCGCAGCTTTCGTGGGGGGTTCCTTAGTTTTGAGAATTTTCTCCACAATTTGAATGCTGTAGCAGACTATGCGTGAACGTTAGTGTAAGACAGTCGTCGTGAGGGACCGATGTAGATTTCGAAAATTTAGGGTGAGGGGAAGTTAAGTATGGACACTTTCGACGAACTTTGTATCTTAAAGTTGATTTCTTTGAGTAGTACAGCCCTTCAGAAAATTACACGCGTAAGATATATTTTGACATATTTGACTTCTTCTGGTTTAGTAGATGGACATCTTCGACCATTTACTAATCTCGCACCGACATTATGTCTGGATTCTTGATATCATGGATATTTCCATATTAGTTTGGGATATCTAAAGGATCCCAGTTGCTATAGTTATGCATTCCGATGAAATACATAGATTCTTCATTTGTTTGTCTTTCACTGATATGTCATCAGAGCTATGTCTCAGAATAGAAACCCACGGATACCCTTTGAAAACCACAGCCACTTCTCTAGAAGAGCAACCAGACAACCACCACCGCAATCCACCGGTCAACGGAAGACTCCAATATCCTAGAATTGTGTCATTGGAAGGACATCAACTGCGGCCCCAGCTCCGCCTCGAACGGGCCTCCGCACATCACCTAGTCACCACGGCCTCCTGATTTGTGCCACCAGAAGAGTTGCACTGTCCGACACATCGAACTCGGGCAGCTGTAACCTAAACTGACCTCCCACAATCACGCACGCGCGCCGAGTTGTAGATTACCCAATAGCCCTTATCCTGTTTCCCGCACCTACATTGATTTGTCTCTATTGTGCGACTTGTCGGTCTCTGATTTGCCCAGTCAGAGCAACATCACCATGCCAGTGCCCTGTCAGTGCCAGGTCACCTGTACACCAGCACTGTGTGAGCTCCATATGCCTTGTTCTCTTCCTTATCATCCTTCCATCATAATTCATCCACCACTAGTTCCTCCTTTACTAGTCAGACTGTTGAGTTATTTCCTGTTGGTACAGATGGACCTATGGAGCTCAAGCCTACAAATGACAATACATGTGCTCTTCCCATACAATTCGCTTCGTGTGAGGATCCGACTACCTCCGCTGTTGAACCTTCTACGTGATACTCTTACGGGAAAGACTACCTTATATATCATGATTATCATTATTACTCTTACTTTCATGAACCTCAATCCCATCGACAGGCTCATCGCAGCAGTCATTGGTAGGAAGCTATGTTTGAGGAACTGTAGTCTTTAAAAAGGACTTGTACACGAACTTGGCTGATCTTTCGCTCGGAAAAGCTACCATGGGTTGCAAGTGGGCTTATGATTGGCTACCGACGCCGATGGTTCTATTGAATCTAGTTCATTAAATTCAGTGTTATCATAGAGTAGTTTGATTTTCTATCCAACCTCCCATAACCCAACCTTAAATATAGGAAAATCTCGTGAAGGTATCATCTTACTACTAATCATTAGTGATGACTCTTAGTGTTTCGGATCTTACGATTCCCCAGTCAACATTTCGAGATGAAACATCTATGAAAACTCAGTTATCTTTGTGGGCTTCTGGTTTCTTATGATTCGCATGGATATTATCTTACTCAAGCCAATTATGTTTCTGATCTTCATTTTCATGCCAGATTAAAAGATGGAAGGGTTGCTTTGACACGTCTCGAGCCGGATCCCACGTTAAATACTTGGGATGGTCAACAATTCGAGGACATGTTCCTGTACCACCTAGTGGGCTTTTTAATTTAGCTTACTGTTACTCAGTCTTGATATAGCCTATGCATTTCATACTATTAGTCAGTTCATGTAGCCCCGGGAACTGCTCACTATGCAGCAGTTCCACGTATTTTTCGCTATACTTAGTGTACAATCTTCTATGCATTTCATTTCTCGATTGAGTCCTCTCTTGCCTTGACTGCCTTCTTTGATGTCATATAATGTTGGAGATACTGTTGATTGTCTCTCTACCACAAGCTTCTGTTTGCTTCTCGGAAGTTCTCTTGTTTCATGGCACAGTGGAAAGCAAGATGTTAATTCTCGTCCCTGCTGAAGCAATACGAATGCTAAGCTTTTGGGTGTTCAGTGGCTTTTCAAACATATGGGCATCACGTAAAAATTTGGCAATACGTACCTTACTTTGTGACAATCGCAGCGCTATACAAACTGCTCATAATGATACTTTCTACTAACGACCTAAGCACATCGAAATTGATTATCACTTCATTCAACAACATATAGTTAGTGGCACTCGATGTTTACTCCATATTTCCTCCACGGACCAAACTAGAGACATCTTTACTTAAGTCGATCATTCAGGTCTTTTTCACCGCTTACTTTCCAAACTATAGTTGGCTTTACTTTATATCACCTTCAATTTGTGGGGATGCTAATTTAATGGATATATTTGATTTTGACTAGTCTCGACAAATATATTCCATGCTTTCTGAATCTCGCAGATATTAGCAATAGTGTGTATCGTATACATAGATTATTTAAATTGATGCAATATAAATTTCCAAATAAACTAGATGTAAAAAAGAGGCAATTGTCTTTTTGTCTATGAAGCTAGAAGTTGCTAGCATTCCAATGTAGCAAAAATTGAGTTAATTTGACATTGGACGAGGAAGTTATCACCGGTCAAACGTCAGTCAAACTTTCCTAATTCCCAAATAAGGTCCCAATGCACACAACCATACCTAGAGATCTCGAAATCGAAGGAGATTCTCCATATCTCTTAATAATAGTAAGCAATGATTTTTGAAAGCTTAAAATCACGAATCCGACGCCCAACTCATGCACCAGTGCCTAAAGCCTCGACATAGGCTAAAATCTAAGAAGGTCTATGATCTTGCGATTTAACCCAACAATCTTAGGCTCATTGAAGGAAAGATCGTGCAAATTGGACATCGGATGACACGGTTTAATGGCCGAAAAATCAGAGGAGCCTCAACGTGAGTCTCCACGCCATTTTGTAGGTCGCTGGACATATTCAAAATTCAATCTTCAATATTCAATTGTCGCTGGAATGCATGCTGCTATTGTTGTTACTAAATATAAACTATGCAGTTACGAGGGGTGATATAAGGCAGTTGATCACCTTTTTTGTAAAGCTAACCCTTAGGATGCAATACCGAAGGAATTGGGTTGATGTGCAGGTAGGCTAAGGCAATGCAACAAGAGATCAAAAGCCGATTGCCATCGTGACTTGTACCCATGAATTGAGGACCATGCATTTGAATCATTACCAAAAATTCAATATTCAAAACCCGGCTCCGCACGGATTTTCAAAATTGTATTCATGCATCTTTAACATGTCCCACATAAGTATTTGATAGATCACACATCTCCAATTGATTCACATGTCATTCAATTTCTATGTCATAATTATTTACATCTTATTCGCACATGTTATATTCGCTTATCACATCATCTCATATGTCGTTAACAAATGTCACTTTCGATTGCCACACAAATCTCCTGTCATACACACACGTCATTTGATTGCCATGTCATTCGTACTTGTCACATCTAATTGTCACATCGTCATGCATGTCATTAGGACATGTCATATTGGATTGTCAAGTTATTTAGCATGTCATTCATTCACGGTGTCATTTGTTGCTACTTCATCAATTTCTCCATCATTTTGCATGTTATTCATTCATGATGTACTCAATTTGCACGTCACTCGAGCTCGGGTTATGGAAGAAGGAGAAGAAGGAACCAAGAAGAAGGTATCCGCAACATCGGGTTTTATTGCGGGATAGCTCGCGATGTTCATATCGATCTAGTATGCGCCTCTACATCTAGCATTGGGTAGACCTCATACAATAACTGTCCTAGCTCTACCATATCTTTTGTTTCATTTCTTCTAGAACAATCACAAACACTATGCATGTTGTTCGCTCACGCCATAATTGATTACCACAACGCATGCCATTTGCTAATACTTTATTCCACTGCCTCATCATTTTTCATGTCATTTACTCACGTTGTATACGATTACCATATAAACTTGTAAGTCATATTTGATTTGGACATGTCCTTCATATATGATTTCTTCATGTTCAATTGCAGCTCTTATGTCATATTTGATTCGTGCAAATTCGACCTTGACTTCAATCGCGTCTCTTTCAATGTCTCATTCGATATCACACACCACGCATAACATATTTCAAAATATTCATACGCACACAGTGGGGTCCCCTGTTAAGTAAGATAATGCGGTCTTTCCACTTGATTGCGTCTTGGCCAAATTTCAATTTTCAAATTCTTGCAAGGAAAATGCAAGATAAATGCGACTTAGGGTTTAATCGAAGAGTTGTGGTACCGAAAGGGGGTTGTCAGATGCTAATCTATCCTTCCCATAATTGAAGCCTCAAACCTTAACCTCTGGCTGACACATAGATCAGTCATTTGCTTTCCAATTCACGTATTTGGTTTTAGTGGCTAGTTCGAACCTAGGATTTGGGAAAGTCTTAGGAACTTGGGGGAGCTACAGACTCACGATCTCCGGTTTGAAAACTCGAAGCGTTACACCGGTGGCCAAGTATGAAAAAATTAGAAAAGTGAATAAAGAAAGGATTTTATTGTACTTTCCATAAAAAATTTTATGACTCTTTACTCATACATAAAGTTTAGCAATTTCAATTTAATTATCCTATTGGATGGCACATGTAATATTATTTTTGTAGGGATAAGTGAACCAAAAGTACTAAAACTTATCACGAAAGTGCAATTTAGTTCTAAAACTTTCAAAATGTCCAATAAAGTCCTAAAACTTGTAAATTGATGCAATTAAGCCCTTTAGTTAACTTCGTAGAACTTTACTAATGGAAAATACTGACTTGACTATTTTAAAATAGAAATTTTCTCTCTTCTACACGCTAACGTAATTTAAACATGAAACATAAGGCTAAAACAACATCGTTTTTGGTCCAAATATAACTTTTTGACTCAAATTTTATTTAAATTAATTTGAAAAATAAACTAAATTGAAGAAAAAAAAAGGACGAGCCCTCACCAGGTTTTCCTTTTTAAAAAAAATTAGCCTATTTTTAAAATCTAATTTAAATGAAAATTTAGGTGCAAAAATCAAATTTGGACAAAAAAGGCTCATTTTAGCCTTATGCTTTATGTTTTAGCCACGTCAACGCAATGTAAGAGAGAGAAAATAAAAAAAATTATTTTAGCATTTTCCATTAGCCAAGTTGGACGAAGTTAACAGAATGACTTAATTGTAACAATTTGACAAGATCAAAGACTTCATTGCTATTTTTAAGAGTTTTAAACTTCTATTGCGTTTAACCCTATTTACATGTAAATTATTATAGTAAAAATAACTGATTCTTTATTATAAATGAGCATTACTAAATTATCTT
The DNA here is from genome assembly GCA_031216285.1 of Syzygium syzygioides. NCBI lineage: Eukaryota > Viridiplantae > Streptophyta > Magnoliopsida > Myrtales > Myrtaceae > Syzygium > Syzygium syzygioides. Next base: position 15,208,597 of record CM062251.1, on the reverse strand, counting down.
AGTCTAACATCTACTCACTTTTAAGATTTCTTATCAATGGATTCGCCTCAATTTGGGCTAACCGTCTACCGTTACCTTGCTCACATGGCACCAGTGGCTAAGTTTATTAACTTAATATGATCAATGGGTAGAAATGACAAATTTATAATACGGATCCACTGAAATAGTCATTGCCACGGTTCGGAAGTGGCCGGTTCCGGTTCGTAATTTAAAAATTTTAAAAGTAAATTATGAAATAAAAAATAATGAATTATAAAATTATGAAATAATGAATTATTCAATATAAATTGTAATCAAAATATAAATTATAGGAGTGATTGGTTCCCGGTTCGGTCCGATTCCGCTCGAAAACGGGAACCGAACTGGTAAGACCGGTCCCTTAATTTTAGAACTAGGAACTGAACCGACAAATCATAGAACTGGGAATCGAACCATTGGCCCGGTCCAGTTCTAGGAGGTCCAATAGAGCCCTTTGCTATTAACTAGCAAAGGATTGTATCCACAAAAGGTATATAACTTCAAATGCTTATGGCTTGATTTGGATTTTATACACAACCCTTTTGATGGTCTCTTCATTCCCATTCGATGTGGAACTCTTGGCATTTGCATGAAGACAAGCCAAGAATCTCACATTGAAGATGTTCAAGGCAAGCCGAGAGTCCCACATCGAATGGGAACGAAGAGGCATTAGAATCATTGTATATAAACCCAAGCCAAATCTTGTAATTAGAGTTCAATACACCCAAGCCAAGCATTGTAATTAGATATCAATGCACTTATAATGCATGGCAATTAGAGTTCAAATTGTTTTATAAAAAAAAATTAAATAACGAATTTTTTTAAAAATTTTATTATTATTATTTTTAATAATTTGGAACCGGAACCGGAACTGAAACCAACGGTTCCGAGCCGGTTCCAAAATTGTTGGAACCTGAACTAGGTCTGTAGGCTACGGGCCGATTCCGGTTCCGAATAGCGGGCCTAGTCAATGGGTCGGGGCGGGGTTTGACCGGGCGGTTCTGGGTCAAAACCAGCCCGTGTCCATGACTACACTGAAACAGAGATGCTACGCCAAGAATGTGTTGTATCACTGTCATTGGTGTATGAGAATTGTGCTCAAAACAAGCAACAAATGCCTGAAAATGGAGTACAGCCCTCAAACAGTTTGAGCTCAAAACAGCATTGTCATGTTCATTCAGTTGGGCCCAAGAAAAGCCATCTTCCTGTTGAGGTAAAGGACAGATTGAAAAGACCATTGAAATCTATCCTGATCCAGAACCCAAAGATCAAGTTAGGTTCTCTGCACTTGCGGTTGAGGGAGAGAAAAGAAAAGCTGATTGATATTGATGGACAGACAGAGAATTTAAGGAATGAAAGGTAAGGGGCATGGTCAGTTTGTGTTTTGGAGCATGTACTCATCATGGGTCTAATGTTGTGCCAATGGCAAAGTGCTTGGACAGTGCAACTGTCATGTAACCAAAAAAAAAAAAGAGAAATCTATGTTTTGAATAGCAAGAGAGCGCATTGGCTTTTAGTAGCAGTATATTTCTTGAGGACATAGGTCTGCTGCTCAGTCCAGTTTTCGGAATGGGCTCACCTGTATTTCACACAAAAAGCTGAATTTCCCATTAAGAGTTGGATGTTTTTAGGACAACTGTAACTGAATTGTCTCTTGCGATCAAAGGGTGGGGGGGCCCTAATTATTGCATTGCTATCAGATTCTTTTCCTTCGAGATTAGAAGGTTTCATGTCATTTGAGGCTGTCTTCTGCCGAGCAAACAGTTTTGACGTGTACACACTCCTTTCGTGTGCAAAAACTAAATTATCCTAGAAATCGTACGGTTTGAACTCTTTATATAAATTATGCGGTGGCAAATACTAAACCTAATGCACGAAATCCGTGGTCACACTTCTTTCTTTAAGAGTCTCATTTATGCATAATTCTTTCTTGACATATGATTGGTTTCAATAGTCGTAAATAAAAATTTTGCGATCCATATTCTCAAGTACATCTATCTCTCAAGAAATTTTGTCTATTGCTACTTGTCCATTAATTAAAACAGATTCCTTTCACCACTTAAAAAGTTTGATGGTTAGATTGCCTGATACCTTATATGTTGACGTGACATTTATATAGTTCTGAATTACATGTATTGAGTATAAATTAGGGCGTTTATCTAGAAATAGGTGTTGCAAGAACCACCTAACTCTCTCATTCTCTCCCCCTCTCTCTCTCTCTAATAATTTAATGGGTTTGCCATTGATTCTGAACCTCCTAGCCAAGAAGTAGAGCATGCCCCCATGTGTAGCCTCCAAACAAGAGTGTGGCCATTTCTTTCCCTTCAACCTCGATAGATGGAGTACTCTCCAAACCATTCGGAAGCTGAAGGATTCAGCAGCAGCGAATCAGGTTGGACGATGTACATTGCTTCTCCGATGAAAGAAGACAACTCTGGATGCACTGAGGCAAGTTGGGTCACTCAGAAGGACAAGATCACCACGGCCAGCCACTCCGAAAACAGAAGAAAAGAGGGCAGTGAGGACAGCGACGATTCGATGGCTTCTGATGCTTCCTCAGGCCCGAGCCACCATCAGCAAAAACATGGCGAGGACGGTTGTTCGAAGCCTGATAAGACGGAAGTACGGTTCTCTAATGAGAAATCCAAACGGAAAGAGAAGAAAAAGGCCAAAGGAAGTGGAGTGAAGGGTCCTGAGCGATAAGAACCTGTGCTGCTCATGAGAGATACCTATTTCTTCTGGTTTCGCTTTTTGATGTTTTGACTTAGGATGAAAATGGTGCACCCATAACAATAAGTTTTTTTTTTAATGTAGCTGGAGATATGAACACAGTATGAGCTTCTTCATATTTCATTTATCCAAGCCAAGGCTGGAGGGAATGAACATATTGTCAAGTCGTTTCTTATTTTCTTGGTCTTTCCTTCTATTTTGTTTTCCCCTCTATTCATTGCTAAAAACATCATAATCTGCGATTCCCAAGGGGACATAAGATTATCTGGAAATTGACATAAATTTGTTCAATCAGATTTCAGGTTCTTAGCCATTGACTCCAGTATGATCACCTAGCAAGTACTGAGTCAAAAATTTGTTAATCCAAACTTCTGTAGTTTGATTACGTTAGCAATTTTGCTTTAGTGCTGTTTCTTGCGATGCAGAATTACCAGTGTAAATCAAGCTGTTTCAGATTAGGATTTACCAGGAGGAATATGAATAGATCAATGAAATCCTTTTGTTCCGAACGAGTCGAGGTTGCAGAATGCAGAAAACTCAAATGTAACATCTCATTTTGCATACGAAACAATATGATAAAAAGGAAAATAAATTAACAGAATTTTTCAATCTCATTTCAGCGTTCCATTTTCTTTTACATGAATAGAACAATGACACGTGTCTCCGACTTTTCAAAATTCTGGCAATGACCAGTAATAAATACTAAGCGGAAAACTGTCGTGCAAAAATTATGTGAATGCGGGAAAACAAATGGTGTCATGTCAATCAGTTAAGCAAAGCTTAAAGCAAATTTGGCTGTTCCTGCACCTTATGTATTAAGCTAATGAATCATTGATTGTGATGATTTTGTGTGCTTTTCTCCTTTATTTTTCTTCCTGTCTCTTTTTTTTTTTTTAATTTTTAATTTTCGGGTTGATCTGCGAATCACAAGAATATAAGCTGGAAAGTGCGAAAATCAAGCTAGAAAGACAATCCTCCCAACCATATGGAGCATCAGAAAATGTGCGGACAGATAATCGAGAGGAAAACAGAACAACGTAAGTGGTGCAAAAAGACACATTTCCAACCAGCTAGGCAGCCCCTAATGATGTGCTGTGCACATAATGATGCAAGTTGTAAAATTACTGCACCCACATGATTTTGGAGGGCCTTCTTTGGACCATTTCTAGCTTCCGATTTAAAATTTCTAATTATTGCAATCATTGACCGTCCATCTCAAAACATATTTTTGTTTTTTTTTTGGGCAATTTCAATCATCAAGCCTCTAATTCGACATCCCATATCTTTAGGGGTCTAACTTTTTCTCTTTTTTCTATTTTGCAATTTCTCCTTTTCCTCGTAGGCATGATGTACAAAATCAGCTGAGCTCGTTTAAAGCTTATTTACTTTACTAGGAGATAATCTTTTCTAATTAAAGTTTTGTGAAGCATCCCCACTAGTCAAATCCTCCACCTTCTCCCACAAGTACTAGTAGTAATGTAGTTGGTTTTTTTTATTGGCAAAAAGGACGGTGGAGGCGCCGTCGGTATAAGCAACTGGACGTTTTGCAGAACAATATCTTTGAGCTATAGTTTTTTTTTTAGTAAGGTAAGATGGTCTTTGAGCTATAGTTAATCCATACACCCGCGATTAGAAGGTCGAGACTGGCAAACCCATCTTCGCAGCCCTACCATCTAAGCTGTTAGCAATTTAAAAGTCTCTCCACACATAATACGTCGTATTTAGACACCGCAGAGCAAACTTAAAGGTCAATGCTCCGCGGAACTTTCTATTTTTCAGGCTTCCAACACCTTGTTATTCCTAACATCAATATACGACACTGTCTGCGGCAAGAGCGACAAAAGGTTCCATGTCATAAGAAAGAGACGCAGCATCGAAGAGCGATCATTACAGACAGGCTATTTCTAGCTAAGTCAAGGCTGATCAGGCCCAGACTGGAGCCGTGTTCCAAGCTCTAGGATAGATAAAGGCCCAAACACGGTGAAGCATCAGAAATGGCTACCGATAAGGCCGAAAGGACAGGTGGAAAAAGAAGTGGGCAACATCGAAGCAATTCAGGAAAAGAACACTACAGTAAAAGGATGCTAGCAAACACTGAGAACATTGAGTAAATTGGGTATAATTGTAATCTACATTGGATTTCCTGATCTATAGTGAAATCTTATGCCGCTCTCCGTATAAAGTATGTCACACTGACCGAAACATGTAAATCCAATGTCCAATTTATTTCTTTATTCAATTTATTTTACTATTTGATATTTATTTTTGTGTGAGTTATCGAATGTAAACAGAGATTGATACACACTAGAATGTTTGAGTGAGTCAAGTGTTTTCATTGTGTCGTTTGATCTATGGTGGAGTCTTATGCTGTTCTCCCCTTGGAGCAGGTCATATTGACCAAATCACGAAAGTTTTGTGTCGATATTGTTCGATCGCCGGTTTTTCATAGCATGTGGCTTCTTAAACCTAGTTATTAACTTATTCAGCCAGCATTTTCTACAACGAGATGTAACCCCTTTTTACTTGCAATGCAACCGGATTGAACCAGTGTAGATAATCCTGAAGAGGCTTGTCATCACGTTGCTTTAAGGCCATCAACTACGCTGTTGATATGCCCCTGCTTTATAGCAATTGACAATGCTTATCAGTCCCAAAATTCAAGTGATCGTTCAAAAAATTATGACATTGAAGCAAATACCATATGAAAGAAAAACTCATATATATAAACCTCACAATATCTCAAGAAATAATCTCTAAGAGCCTGTTTGGTAACATTTTAGATTTTCTGATTTTCTATTCTTTTGTTTCTCAGAACAAAAAAAAAACAGAAATCCATTTGGTAATGTCAGTTAATTTTTTTGTTCCCCGGAACAGAAAAGTGGCCAAGCGATAGATTTGGAACAAAATCAAAAAGTGTTAAAAAAAACCGCTTCTTGATTATGTTCCAAATCTGTTTCTGAATCCTAAAACCCTAAATCTCAATACCTAAACCCTAAACACTAAAACCCTAAACATTAAAAACCCTAAACCCTACCCCTAGACCCCAAAACCTGAAACACTAAACTCCAAACCTCAAACCCTAAACTGCAAAACTCCGAACCCCAAACGCTAAACCCTAAACCCCAAACCTCCAAACCCCAAACTCGAAACACTGAACCCTAAAACCTTAAACTCTAAGCCCTATACCCAAAACTCGAATTCCTAAAAACCCTAAACCCCAAACTCAAAATCAGAAATACTAAACCCCAAACTCTAAATCCCAATTCCGAAACCCAAAAACCAAAATCCTAAAATCATAAATCCCAAACCCCAAACCCTAAACCCCAAATCCTAATTCCCAAACCCCAAAACCCCAAACCCCAGAACCCAAACCCCAAACTATAAACCCATAAACCCTAAATTGCAATTTCCTCGACCACCATCCGATATTTGTTTTGTCTATAAGAAATAAATTTCTTTATGATTGTATTAAGATCATTCAATTCTATATCATAATATATTATGATTCTATTTCTAGTCTAATTTTATCCAAACATGAAAAATTGTTAAGTCTCCACTCACATTTTATAATTAAATGAAAAAATTGGGTGTAGAAATTTTTAAGGTTGCATCGAACGCATTTATCTTCTTTTTCTATTCTGAGAATAGAAATTTTGTATAGTTATCAAACGCTCTATTTTGCTCAAAAACTGGTCTCGGGAGCATAATTAGAAAAAACTATTTTTCAACAAAAATTGTTCGCAAGAGCAGAAACGTTATCAAACATACCTTAAATCTCACAAAAAAAAATCACAAATTTTATCACGAGATTATTGGTTATCAAAGACACTTGGATTCACATTCGGATGTAATTCATGAGCATGCCGTGCAATTGATTGCTATAGCGAAAAGCTCATTTACTCACTTATGGCCAAATACCAACACTTACTTAGATAAAACCTTTTTTCAAATCTTATTTAAATTAGGAAATTATTAAAACTGGAAAACCTACTTGGATCGGATTTCCTTTATAGGCTCAACCTCGAAATATATTTTCGACAATCTCCACCTTGATTCAACATTTGAGCCAATTTTCAATCGCTTTGCTAGAATGTAATAACTGCTACTCCCTCATAACCCATTATGGGCTCAACCACCACAAAAATCTTCGAAGTTCAAGCTACGCTTGAATTTCGTCATAATCATGGACCTCATCTGTCACGCCCCGTACCCTACGGAGCGCCACATCCCTGCCGCAGTCGATTCGAGTGCGACGTCCCAGGACGCGTCGCCAACCCAACAACCAAACAGAGTACAAGGCACATACGGAAGCAACATAAATACCCATACAAATAAGACACGAGACCAAGGGTAGAACAAACAATAGGACCTCAATATACACTTGCATTGATACGGAGAACATATACACTATCCATTTACAGCTTGCGCTCAAAAATCAAAAGCGGGTCAATGGCCACTACTAACAAAAAGGGGTAAGTAGCCCGGGCAGTTAGGATTACTAAAACTATAAGGGGCTCCGGTCAAAAAGTTACCGGCTCGATCTATCTAGAACTAAGACTAGACCTATGGAACCCAATCCGAGTTGGATCCCGATGACTCGAAAGAGCTATCAGACAGCTTGACCTCAGAGCCTAGGGAATCCCGCTCGGACTTGGGCCTAACTGACTCCTCCTCGGAATCCATCGGCTCGGCCTCGTCCTCCTGCTCCATGTCCTATTCCATGGGCTTTAGTTCCTCGTCCTCCGAATCCATCGGCTCCGGGCCCGAATCCCCATTCGCCGGCACACGATTAGGGCTCGCCAAGTCCCCATCAGGACATTGAGAGTCAACATCCCTTGCCTCGGTAAACGGAACCTCAAAAGATCGTAGGGGCCCGTAAGTCCTCGTAAGGTCCCTAATACACCACGCTATATATCTGTGGGCCTAGTCAAGCTGCTCGCCCACGTCCATCGAAACTGTAGACAGGTATCTAACAAAGAAATCCCTGTTCCCTACAGGGTACACCATCTCCTCCCAGTCTATCCGGTAAGGGATCCCAAAACGTACGGGTACTGCGGACATCTCAAGACTGGGGATCTGGAAAATTGGGTTTATACATCAGTGAGAATAAATCTCAGCGAGTAGGTTCCCTAAACCTAAACTAGGCTAACATGCACCTCCTGACGAGCACCAAACAACACACAGTCCAAATTATAAATGACTTAGGCCATCAGGCCCAAATCCAATACTTAACTAACCCTGCAGGTTAGGCACTTTATATATAAGAGCAATAATAGCACAGAACTCAATCACGGTACATATACGCATATCACTTAGCCACGATGCATGTCATACATATGCTCGTGCTCACACTCATGCTCATGTCTCATCAATGCATCTTCGCACACTTGCACTCTTGTATACTTGCAATTTATCAATTCTCCTTCGACCCCCGTAAAACGCATCAGGTCTATCATTTCGAGATCGATCTCTGGCCCGCGTTAAACGCATCAGGCTTATGACACATAAATCGTGTAAAACGCATCAAGTTGGTCATCTTCCGATAATCCGGGCATCGTCCTGCGTAACACGCCTCAGGACGGGTTCAATACCCCGCATAAAACGCATCAAGGCTTTATGTGATCTCACACTCACATACACCAGTTATTATCTGAACCCCACGTAAAACGCATCAGGGCGATTAGGTAATCACATGCTCATGTCATTCGTGCACACTCGTATATGCATATGCCATGTCAATGCTTGAGATGCACACTCATGGCTATAATGTTCCCACTTGGGCATTCAAGAAATTCACAGTGAGCATTCAATTGCACAACACCACGTTTTCAATTCACAATGCAACATGCTCAATTTAATATACCATAAGCCCAACTAATCAAATCATCTAGTCCAGCCATGGCACAAACTTGGCACACGAAATCACAAAATGAAATCAACATGAATTTGCGCACTCAAAGCCCGCCAAGTTACTCCAACCTTGGTCACACTAGGTATATGACATGGCATCACAAAATTAATCACAATCAAGGACAATTCAGCCACTCAATCAGTCAATCCAAACATTTCCAGTAATTACACCATTAAATCCCAAATTGATCGTACCTTGTCTAATTCAATCCCCGTATGAACAGCCACCAAACAGGTCACTCTAGACCAATAAATATCCTCAAAATACTCCATTAGGCTCCGCAAAACATCACCTACATCAGCCACCATGAGGACCATACTAGGCGCGCACTATATTCCACAATTGAACCCAAACTTACCCCAAACTTGGGCTGAATCAATCCAACTTTTCCAGTCACCACCCAACACATTCTAAGCCGCTAAACCTCAATTAAATTATCACACTAAGCTGCAAAATCAACCACCATATCAACCCCTAACAATCTCCACAATTTAACCCATAAAATACCCTAATTAACTTCTAAAACCTATATAGAAATGTAAATTAGCCTAATTAGGGTTTAGAGTTGTACTCACTTGGATTTCCTAAGCTCCCAACAAGGCTGGACAGAAGGAGAAGGCGGCTGAATAGCAAGGAGGAAGCAGCAGCGACGGGCGGCCTTCACGGCGGCGGCACCGGCGGCGGCTCGCGGATGGTGATCCTAGGCGGGGCTGGCCTTCACGCGGCTGGGGAAGGGAGAAGGAGAGGACGAGATGGCTGGATGGTGGTGGTGAGACGAGAGGGACCGCGGCACACGGCGGCGGTGGCACCAGCTCCGGCGAGCGGCAATACCGGCTCCGGCGAGCGGCGGCAGAGTAAGGCCGGGAGAGAAGACCGGTGAGATTGAGAGAGAGAGGAGGGCTACCGATGATGGTGAGGTGAGAATGAGAATGAGGAGGAGAGAGAGACTAGAGAGTGTATATGGCTTAGGCTTAGTAGGGGTGGTTGAACCACTCTTGCACAAAAGACCATCCTGCCCTCAATCTAAGGGTTAGGATTAAATCCAGAACAAAAATCTAGGGGCAACATGGTCCAAAATTCCAGCATTATTGGGCTGACATACACTAATATAAAACTCCAAAATAATCTCCAAATAACCCCAAAAATTTGGAATACTATAATTAGGCCTAGGGCAAAACGGTAATTTTCCGGTCCCAGATCAAATTTCAAATTTTCGACTCTACCAATCTCAAATATTAGTGGCCACATAAAAATGATGTCGTCCTTACAAAAATAGTCACATTCGCTCACGAAACTCGACACCGAAGTCCGAACTCAATGCCACTATCGATTTCACTCAATTTGGGATTTTAGCGTCTCTCACTAACGGGCAGCTGTTTAGAGGTTACACGTATCGACATAGGGTTACTCGAGTCATGACAGCCCCGATTTCCAGAGAACACGAGGATTTATCGCTAGTTCTAGGGGTCGCGGTAGTCCGGAATAAGTTCGGAATCGTTCGCCACGAGTACTCTCGATCGTGCGGAATCACCCACTACCCGATCGAACGTCGTCGGTCAAACTAAATCCGTCACTAACCTTGGACTGGCCCACATCAACACAAAATATTCTCTCGTCGTATCTCGGAATCGGACTCAATTCACAATCGAGTTCTTGGATCCATGTACCGTTTCCTAGCTAGCCTTTCTCTATTGGTCAGTATCCCGAGAATCATCAGTTTCGAGTGAGACTTGCTAAAATGAAATAAAAAATACGTCTATTTCATTGATGACGAAAGTGAGTCGAATTTCAAGACGTTACATCATCAAGACAACATTTACCTCCACTTTTAACCACTCCACAAGGATTAGAAAATTACCACATTATCTATTACAAAAAAAAAAAGCAAAACAACTTGTATCCATATCTATCAGGAGATCGAACATATACTTTGTCAAACTCACAGCTATAGTAGCCATTGGCTCTAAAAGCTTCGCTTCAATACAAGCACCATATGAATCAATTCCTACTTTGGAACCCATTACCTAAGGAGTTTTGGGTTGCAACTCTAACTTTAGCTACAAATAGTCTAAATCCATATAAATACTGCCACAATCACTCATACCTAAAAGAGACTTGTCAAACGTAAGCTTTACGAAACATAGATGAATTTAAGTTCGGGTAGCTCGCCATCAAATGTAACTTCTCTATTGAAGTGTCCAAAATCATTTCAGTGGTCTTTGTCCAAAGTGTAGTGCCTACTTATGTTACCAGTCTATAGTGCATGAGTTCTTAGGATCTTCCCAAATCCAATAATTAGGAGGTTCTAAGAAAATCTATTATTTAAACTATTTGAAGATCCAAACAAATGGAATCGCCACCAATCATTTATTTTCAACCTTAAGATGATTCAAGCCTAGGATCCTATATAGTTTAAGGGAGGAAATATGACATAAATGGTCATTGAACTTTGGCCCAATTTACAATGCGATCCTAGAACTTTCGATTTATTCAATGTGGTCTTTGAATTTTAACCCAATGTGCAATATGGTCCTTGAAATTTTAATTTTTTCAATGTGGTCCATGAACTTTTGATACATGTTTAAACTAGTCCATAAACTATATAAAAATGTTAAATGGTGTCCTTCCATTAATTTAAGTTGATGAGCAATATTGACCATTTTCATATAGTTTAGGGACTAGTTTGAATATGTACCAAAAGTTCATTGACCAAATCAAACAAATTAAAAGTTCAGGACCACATTGTACATTGGTCTAAAGTTCATCGACCACATTGAATAAATTAAAAGTTCTAGGACCGCATTGCACATTAAGCTAAAGTTCAAGGACAATTTGTATCATAATCCCTTTAAGGGAAGATAACTACCTAGGTGCACATACAAAGAGCGCTCAAGTTTTGAAAAATTCAAAGATCCATGGTCAAGAGGTTGGGTGACACTTAAGGAGAGAGAATGTGGACTGATAAAGGGGGATGACACATAAGGTAATGCTTTTTTCTGAGATATTATCCAATTGCTACACTACCATATTGAATCCATATCAGTAAAGTTAAAAGCGCTTGTCAATAGAAGGTTTTGCATATATACATGCAATTACTGCCACGATTCGCTATTTGAAACTTTATATGATCAGACTGACTATTAAAAATAATCTCCAGACCAACATAAAAGGTATGCACATATCGTATAGTCTCAATTAATATAGTCAAAGTAGGAGAATTTAAAAGTTTTTTTTATAGTAATTGATATTGTAATTTATCATTTTACGAGATTGGTCTAATAAGGTAAAATATAAATATTCTTAATTAGTCCAATATGGAACTAGCTAGTATGAGTCGAGGAAAGTCTAGACTATGATGAGAGGTCTGTGGCTGAAAACTCTATAAATAGTACTCAAGTCTCTTGTCTAATCTCGATGTACAAATTACCTGACATAATGAGCAGTTACAGAACGCTATTGTGAGGGGCAGCCTCATTCAGCTAGTAATACAGAGGGTAATAAAAGAGAAGCACTTGCGCTGAAAATCATCAATATTCCGCATCAAGAACTATTAATTCTAAATCAGCTGCGCAAATCCTTTTTTTCTCAAATACTGTGTTCTAGATTCTAGCTTTGAAGATCCTAGGTGCTGTTTTCGCAGCCATCAATCAAATGGTTCGGCTGGTGTAGTGGCAACTTTTGATTTTAGATGGCACATGATGCATGACTGATGTAATATTTGAGAGACTAATAGAGAGACTCCACCATAAATGAGAATTCACAAGCGAAAAAAAAAAAAAGACAATAAAGAGAGAAACAAAGCCAGATCCACAAATAATTACACCCTTGAAAGCTAATACAAATCAAGGAAGGAATTCACAAACCCTCTAAGCATGCGAATAACGATGTATAGAGAGAGGGAGAGAGAGAGAGAGACGAAACCTCGCGAGGAAGAACCGCCTATGGTCCTCACCGGAGATGAAGCTTGAATTTGTCGAATTAGAGCTACGAAGAAAAAGATGCTTCGACTCAAGCTACTTTTGTGAAGTGTTTTCGTAAAACTTTGATGTGAGAGGAGTCATGCATGTGAATGAAGGAAAAGGAAAAGGAAAAGGAGAGTGTGAGGTTTTCTAAAAAAATAGACAAACAAGAGAAATCCTATCCGAATATATCTCACCTCCCCCATTGAATTTTTTTATATGGTACATATCCCTTTTATTTCTGACTTTATCATGTCCTGAATGGCTACCAAACACGGGATATGATAAAATATATCATATTCCAACTTTTATCTGAATGACCAAATGTAACCTAGAAGTTCATAGGAAGAGTCCAACCTTAAGGCTGCATTTGGTCGTACAGATTTGGATTGGGATAGGATAGGATAACTTGGGATTTAAAATCCTCTACATATCCTCGAATTGTAAAAATATCGTATCATATGTTTTGTGCAACCTAAGACAGGATTTGGAATATTTGAAAACAATCTTTGAAAATCTTCGAGAATCCGCAACCGAAGATGAGATTGAAAATCTTTGAAAATATTTTTCATTTGAAAATCTTTATAAATCTTTGAAAATCCCATTTCTAACTTTACTTCCCCTTCTGTACGTGGGCTCAAGCCCTCTCAACCATGTCTCTAGGAAGTCAAACTCGGGACCATGACTTCTCTCAACCGAGATGAGTTCACGTAATTTTGGGATGGCCTTCTGAAAAGTGATAGACACTTCATGTAGGTCGTACGGCCAGACTCCACTGTCTAAGAAATCTGCTAAGAGAGTTGACATTGAAGAAGGTGTGCATTGTGGGATGGACCCGCATGAGGAGGTTCTGCACCACAATTCAGGTGGAACTCAATGCTTGAGAGCGTAGTCGCCAAGAAGTTGGTGATGTGCTGGCCGTTCATCATTGACCAGCAGGTCAACAGCCGGCTTGTGAGTCATGCATGAAAGGTCACCTCGACGTGAAGGACGTATGTGATCGGGGTGGAAAGGATGATTTATGCAAATCCGACACAACGATCGTTTTTAGACCCCTTTTCACCCTTACTCGTCGGAACACGATCACCGGCCAGCAATGATGACCAACATGGTCAGAGATGACGACGATCATGCGATGGTCAGAAGTGACAATGATCAGTAATTTTGGTGATGGTCCTCGGGCGAGCATTCCCGGTGAAACAATATGCTAAGCGTCAGTTTATCACTCTGTTAAAAGATAAAATATGAATTTTTAGTTATTTTAAAATTTTATATCCAATTTGGTCTTATCTCACTCCCTAGGCCGGATTTCAGATCCAGCATTTTATCCAGATATATCCAAGTTTATCCAGTCCAAAAAACATCATCGAACACCGGATAGAATAAATTGTTATCTTATTCGGATTCAAATCCAAGCTTCCAAACGCAACCTAAGAGTTGAGTTTTAGGGTAAACTGGTTGGTTTGGGCATGGGATTATAGTTACAATTCGGCAAAAGTACACTACAAGTGTCATAACTTGTGTACGGCGCTCACTTTAGTGCCATAACTTTTTTTTAGATCACTTTAGTGCTAAAATTTTTGAAAAACGATCACTTAAGTGCCAACTCCGGTGCCGTACACAATTTTTCGCCGGAAATCTGACGTGGCATTTTTTTTGTTAATTTCTGAAGCTGACGTGGCTCGCCGGAGTCTCGCCAGAGATTGGCATTTAAGTGATCATTTTTCAAAAATTTTAGCACTTAAGTGATCGTTTTTCAAAAATTTTAGTACTGAAGTGGTCAAAAAAAAAGTTATGACATTTAAGTGATCGTTTTTCCTCCGACTTAGTACCAAAGTGATCCGAAAAAAAGTTATGGCACCAAAGTGAGCGCCGTAAACAAGTTATGGCACTTATAGTGTTCTTTTGCCGTTATAATTCTTTGGATGAGAGGCTTGTATAAACTTTAAATTTTCGTGTGCCCATTCAATCACAATTCCTAGGCCCATCTAACAACTAATCCATCAAGTTATGGCCCAATTGGTGGATTGACTACAATGTTAGTACAAAGACTTTTTAGTACACATGACAATCCAACAATTATTCGCAAAATGATGATTGGATTGTTACAAACTAATCTTTTGACAAGCTAAAGTTTATGCTATGCTGTTCAAATCGACCAAATCCAGAACTTTTTAATGACAATTGGGAATAGTAGTGTTTCGCAGCAAATTAGAAGTGCTCCACTCAAATTCTGTTTTGCTGCACGACCCATTACTTAATACTTGTGACTACCTGTTGTCGTTACTAAAATGGAGGATCCCTTGGGCTAATGAAGTAACCTTTTCGAAAGGCAAAAGTACACCAGAAGTACCATAATTTGTATACGGCGATCACTTTAGTGTCATAACTTTTTTCGGATCACTTTGGTGTCAAGTCGGAGGAAAATAGATCTCTTTAGTGCCAATTTGGCCGGAAATTCGACGTGACATTTTTTATTAATTTTTGACGCCGACGTGGCTCGTCAGAGGATGAGTCAGCGTATACAGTCAGCATTTTTTATTTTAAATAATTTTTTCCTTTTTTTTTCTCTTCTTTCCTTTTTCCTTTTTTTTTTCCTTTCTCCCCTCGCCGGCCGATTGTCGGTGGCCGGCCTGCCATCGACGAAGCCCAGGAAGGGCTAGGCGAGGGTGGCCTTGCCCATGGCTGGCGAGGGGCGACCTCACCAGATCTGGGCGAGGCAACCCTCACCGGCGATGGGCAAGGCCGCCCCTCGCCCACCCAGGCGAGGGCTTCCCTCGCCAGATCTGGCGAGGGTGACCCTTGCTGGCGTCGGGCTGCCCTCGCCTGAGTCGGGCATCAGCGACCCTCGCCCGCCCAGGCGAGGGCTTCCGTCGCCTTACACCGGCGAGGGGCAGCCTCGCCTATCACTAATGAGGGTCGCCTCGCCCTTATTTGGCGAGGCCGCCCCTCGCCGACCATGGACAAGGCCACCCTCGCCCAGCCCTTCTTGGGCTTCGCCGGTGGCCGACTGGTGAAGGGAGAAAAGAAAAAAAAAAGAAAAGAAAGGAAGGAAGAGAAAACAAAAAAGAAAAAAAATTATTTAAAATAAAAAATGCTGACTGTACATGCTGGAAAAATTTATTTAAAATAAAAAATGCTAACTGTACACGCTGACTCATCCTTCGATGAGCCACGTCGGCATAAAAAATTAATAAAAAATGCCACATCGGATTTCCGGCCAAATTGGCACTAAAGTGATCTATTTTCCTCTGACTTGACACTAAAGTGATCCGAAAAAAAGTTATGGCACCAAAGTGATCACCGTACACAAGTTATGGCACTTCTGGTGTACTTTTGCCCTTTTCGGAATCATAAATTATCAACATGGTCCTAGTAATTGCCTCCAGCACGCTGTCTCCGCAGCATCTGGTCATGTAAACCTCTATCGATGGATGTACCGAAACCCCTTCCTTTCTCTTTATGAACTCCGGAAGCGGCAACTGTGGGCACAACTGTAAGGTGAACCTAGGTTTCAAAATCATGTCAGTCTCCAACCCCATTTACTCCATCGCCTTCAAGTCACACTACCAAATTCCTAAGCTTGCCAATGCCATCACTAGGTCCCCGTCAAAGATCTCACATTCGACGCCATACTCATTGATTTTGACACAGTCGGTGCTTGTGTGCGTGACTACTGACCCTTCTTGGTCAATGTGGGTCTGGTGAAGGGGCATGGACCCCTACCCGCCATACCCCAACCAGTTGTTCGATTTGGTGCTGTTGATCTCAAGGTGTTGATAAGGTTCATACACGACGTACCAAAGAGTGAGGCAGGGGGAAGAGAGGTCGATGTTGCACCCCTGGATGCGGATATGGAAGAGCCGGAACTCAAAGAACTCAGGCATGAGGTTGTCGGGTTTGGGGATGGACCAGAGTTCTTGTGCCATGATACGGTGAGTTGGTGGCCGAGCAATGTAATTTTGTGTGCAATTGTTTAGTAGTTGTGAAAACGAGAATTGAGCGGTATATACGGGGTTTGGTTGATACGAGAGGGGATTGAATTTGAAAGCAGCCAGGTGGAGGAAATTCTTCCTCTAGAAACCGAAGACTGTTCGACTTGACCTTTCAAACAGAGGTTAGAGATCGGTCAGCAAAAATGCGTATATAAACTACTAGTCACAAAAAAATAAAAGGGACCAGAAGAAGTTGCAAGGTGTTGATTCAAAAAGCGGCTTGGTATACGCTGGTTTGTTTAGGTTCACAGGGAATATTTACCAAAAAAGTCATAAACTAGCGTATGGATGTCAATTCATTCCTAAATATTTTAATTTAGCGAATTTAATTTTAAATATTTTGATGATTTGTCAATATAGTTCTTTCAATCAATTTTGGCCAGAAATCACTGGCATGGATGTCGGTTGTCTCACATGACATGGCCGGTATCTAGTGACCGACAAATGGAAGAAGGGAAAAAAAATCAAAAAATCAAAAAATTTGTAAAAAAAATGAAGAAAAATGTAAAATATGTAAAATATTATCCACATCAAAACCGGTCATGCCACGGAGGATGGTCGACATCAGGATGGCCAATCAAAATTGGATGGAATGACTAATTTACAAATTATCAAAAGGTTTATGATAAAATTGAACAAATTGAAAAGTTTATGACTGAATTGATACTCGTACAATAGACTTAAGATTGTTTTAATATTTATAGATCTTTTGACTGAATAAATTAAGTTTATTTTACAATGATAACTTCCTCGAAAGAAATTTTAGGGAGAAAATTCTTAAGTATCACTAGTCATTGGCATACAAGTATGCTAATGAATAAATAATTTGAATTTTCACCAATGCAAAATAAGGAAAATGACAGTTCAATCAAGTGGCAATTTGAGAATGCTTCCAATAAGCAAATTTCAATTGTTTGACCAATTCTTTTATTTTCTTGTCCTTTGTTGGGGTATTGTCAATTTGTCTGCTGATTTCAATCGATTAGAGTTGTAGGACATCAAATTTTGCAAATCGACGGTCCTACTTTAGGTGCAGAAGTTTGGTTATGCTTGAGATGAATTAGCATTATAACATGTTTCCTACTTTTTTTATTAAATTCTGAATCATTCATCATTTAATCCCTTAATTATGCATGTTGTTATGTTTCCAAATTCTAAAATATCATCACAACACTTACTCGACATTGATATGAAATAACAAGATCGTTCTTTCATGTGTAGTGGCGTGATTACATTTTTATGTTAGAGTGTGTATGCATATGCCAATTCTGATACAAAATCCATTCATGAGTTGAGAAAATGATGTGACACGGCTGCAACATGGTAAATTCAAACTTGAAACATAATGTGAAAAATGACATAACATGCCAATTTTCAAGTAAAATTGTCCAAAAAGTCCTAAAATTATTGCACTTTGGCCAAATTCAATCATAAACCTTTCAATTATGTCAATTGAGTCGTAAACATTTTCGCATTTTTTCAATTGAATCCATCCGGTCAATTTTAATCGGAAATTGCTAACGTGAATGCCGGTAGTGCCATGTAGAATGGCTAACGCTGACATTGACATTACTTATTCTTTTATTGCTTATTTTTTTTTCTTTTTCTTTCTTTCTTTTCATTTTCCACTTACCAAGTCCGACGAGGGTCGCCGGCCAACCCTTGCTGGTCATAGGTGAGGCCGGCCAATCCTCGTCAGCGCTAACCACTAGGGGAGGGCCACGAAGCCTTTGCTAGCCGCAGGTGAAAGTCGTTGTAATGTTCTGAATTCGACCCACTTTTGTAATCAATAAAATGGATATGCATTTCTCATTTCGTTTTAGTACGTCTCGCCCGGAACTGATCATTCTTAGGATACTGACCAGTAGGGAATGGCTAACTAGGAAAATGGTACGTGGACCCAAGAACTTGACCGTGAATTGAGTCCGATTCCGAGAAACGACGAGGGAATATTTTGTGCTAATGTGGGCCAGTCCAAGGAGAGTGACAGATTTGGTTTGGCCAACGATGTACGATCGGATTGCGGGTGAATCCACATGATCGAGAGTACGCGTGGCAAACGATCTTGAGTTTATTTCGAACGATCGCGACCCCCATAACTAATGATAAATCCTCGTGTTCCCTAGGAAATTGAGGTCGTCATGACTTGAGTAACCTTAGGTCGATACACGTAACCCCTAAACTGCCGCCCGTTAGTGAGAGACGCTAAAATCTCATTTGAGTGAAATCGATCATGGAATTGAGTCCGAACTTTGGTGTCGAATTTTATGGGCGTACATGACTACTTTGCAAGGACGACGTCATTTTTATTGGCCAATTATATTTGGGATCAGTAGAGTTGAAAATTGAAAATTTGATCCGGGATCGAAAAATTATTGTTTTGCCCCTATGCCCTAGCCTTGTATTTCGAATTTTGGGATTAATTGGGAAGTATTTTAGAGTTTTAAATTGGTTTGTATCAGCCCAATAATGCTGAAAAATTTGACCAAGATGCCCCTAGATATTATAGTTAGATTGAATCTAAGCCCTTGGATTGAGAGCAAGATGGTCTTTTGATAGAATTTGGTCAACCACCCCCACTAGCTCAATGTGTATATCACTCTCTCTAGTCTCTCTCTCTCCCTCATTCTCACCATCACTCATCGGCCACCCCCCTCCTCTCTCCGTCTCTCGCTGGTTCTCTCTCTTTTCGCCCTCTCGGCCGCGTGAGGCCCTCGCCGAAGCAAGCCACCTCTCGCCGGAGCTAGGGCCACCATCGACTACCCATCTTGCCTCACCACCACTATCCAGCCGTCCCGTTCTCTCTCGCTCTCCCTTTCCCCAGCCGCGTGAGCAGCCCCGCCGTGGACCGTCGACTGTCGCCACTTGCGCCATTTGCTGGGCCGCTGCCGATCATCGCCGTTCGCCGCCGTGGGCCCGCTCGGTCTGCCGTTCCCCACCTGTTCAGCCTTGATTGGGAGCTTAGGAATTTAGGTGAGTAAATTACCCTAAACCCTAATTAGGTTAATTAGCATTTTTAGATAGGATTAGGATAATTTAGGAGTTAATTAAGGTGGTTTAGGGTTGATTAGGGGCTGTTGGATTAGTGATGGATTATGTGTTGATTTGGGAGTCTAATATGTGGATTTCAATGTGGTTTAGTGCTCAAGAGCGGGCTGTTTGATGGCTGGGATTTTTGGAATTAGTTGGCCCGAGATTGGTTAGTTTAAGGCTCAAATGTGGTATTCCGAGCATATCTTAGATTGTCCATTTGGTGGTCGATTTATGCTTGATTGGACATCGATTTTTGAGATGACATGTCGCGTGCCTAAGGTGATCGAGAATGCACTAACATGGTGGGCCTCGAGTGTGCCTAATCATATTAGCCTAGTCGTGTGATTTATGCGTGTGAGTTACGTATCATGCAAAGTTGAATTGAATTGCTCGATCGGATATGCTAATATGTTGATTGGGCATATTGAAATTGAATTTGAGCATGTCAATTGGGTATTTGAGCACGTCATGACATTGTTTAGTAATTTCTTAGCATGATTAGGTTATGTGCTCACGTTGGAATTGGATGTTCATTGTGTATTGTGTTATTACCCAAGTGCTCATTGTGCATGGCCACGCATTTCGCATGCTGTGCATTGGCTTGAACCGAGAATTATGCGAGTTTTACGTTCCTGGCATGAGCATGTGATCGCCTAATTGCCCTAAAGCATTTTACGCAGGGTCCAAATAAAAATTGGTGTGTGCACGTGTGATCACATAAAGCCTTAATGCGTATTATGCGGGGTATTGAACCCATCCTAATGCGTTTTATACGGGACGATGCCCGGATTACCGAAAGACGGCCAACCTGATGCATTTTACGCGGGTTCGGTCCGTATATAGAGATCGGTGTTGCATCTGATGCGTTTTACGCGGGCTAGAGACACTGAGCCTGATGCGTTTTACGTGGGCCAGGAAGTGTTGTTATTGAATGATAGACTTGATGCATTTTACGTGGGTTAGACCTGATGCGTTTACGCGGGTCGAATTCTAATTGAGAAATTGGCAGAGTGCAAGTGTGCATCATTGAGCCAAATCATAAGCATGGAATATTGGTGGCATGTGTGCGTAAGAGTGCATTGGCAGTTGTACAGGCATGTGCGCATCAGTGACTCGTTTGTGATGCAGGCATTAGTGAGTATGAACATACGTATGACGTATATATGACTAAGTGTGTTCGCATATGTGCCATGAGTATTATTATGTACTGTCTAACTTGGAGGGTCATTGTATTCTCGATCTGGGCCGACGACCTAGGTCAATTGATTGTTGAGTATTACTGGTTGTATGTGATTATTGCCTGTCAGGAGGTGCATGTTAGCCTAGTTTAGGTTTTAAGAGGTTTTACTCACTAAAATTCATTCTCATTATTGTTAAAACCCAACTTTTCAGACTCCCGGCCTTAAAAATGTCTGAGGTGCCTATTCATTTTGGGATTCCGTCTCGGATAGACCGAGATGTGACCGAGTACCCTGTAGGGAACGGGGAGACATATATTAGACATTTTACTACAGTATGGGTTAACGTGGGCAAGCAACACTTCCAGACCCATGAGTACATAGCCTGGTGTTTTAAGGACTATTCCGGGACCTTTTGGCCCCTTAAGACTTTTGATGTCCCGTTCAACAGGCTAGGAGAGGTAGACCCCCAATGCCAGGATGGAGACCTGGTGAGCCCCGAGTACACATCCGAGGGGAGTTCTTGTTTTGGCCGTCGACTTATCATCTGGGAGGTTGACGAGTTTGACTCGATGGACTTGAAGCCAGAGGACTGGGATTCTAATCCAGAGCTGATGGAATCGAACGAGGAGCCAGAGCCGATGGAGCAGGATCCCGAGCCTGAGGAGGTGGATTCAGAGGAGGAGCCGGAAGAGGCCGAGTCCGAGCTGGATTCCATGGACTCCAAGGATGAGCCGTCAGATAGCTCTTCTGAGTCCTCGGGATCCGACCCGAACTGGGTTCCGTAGGATTAGCTTTAGTCTTAGATAGGTTGGGCCAATACCTCTTTAACCGGAGCCCCACCTAGTTTTAGTACCCCTGACTGCCCTGGCCACTTAGCCTTTTTGCTAGCAGTGGCCGTTGACCCGTTTTTTTATTGGTGGTGTATATTTTGGTGTAATTGGATAGTGTATATGTTTCCCAATGTTAATGCAAATGTATATTTGTAATGTTGGTTGTCGTAGGTGCTATCCTTGGTCTTGTGTTTTAGATGGTACGGGTATTATATTGCTTCTACGCGTGTACAATGCTCTGTGCTTGGTGTTGGGTCGGCGACGCGTCCTGGGATGTCGCACTCGAATCGACCTCGGCTGGGATGTTGCGCGTCGTAGGGTTCGGGGCGTGATAATCGTGGCCGGCGAGAATTTTACGGCCCTTGCCCAATGGCCAACAACCTTGCATGTGGTTAGCGAGGGTCGCCAGCCGACCCTTGGGCCAATGACCCTCGGGCCAACGACCCTCGCCGAACTTGGTAAAAAAAAATAAAATAAAAAAATAAAAAATTCAAATTACAAAAAAATTAAAGTATAAAAAATTTTCACATCAGCGTCAATTATGCCACGCAAGATGTCGCCATCCACATCAGCGATTTCTGGCTAAAATTAGGCAAATGGACTTAATTGGAAAAATATGAAAATGTTTAGAACTTAATTGGCACAATTAAAAGTTTAAGACCAAACTAGTAAAAGTGCAATAGATTTAAGACTTTTTATATAATTTTTCCTAGATTTTCATATGCAACATGACATGTCCAATCAAATTCAAAATATGATAACAAAATGACATAACCCGATAATAATCACATGTAATATGACATGTCAAATCAAACAAAATATGGTAACAAAATAGCACAGCTTGACAAAATCACATGCAGTATGACATGATGATTCCAACTTAAAACATGACAACAAAATGTCGTGATATGGCAATAAGCACATGCAACAACATAGAAAATCATATTCAAAGCATGATGACAAAATGACAAAGCGTAACAAATCATATTCAAGATAGGATAATAAAAACATCATAGCATGGCAATAATCACATGTATCATGACATGACAAATCAAAATCAAAACATGATAACGAAATGACATAACAAGACAAATAATCGCATGCAACTAATATAACAAATTAGATTGAAAATATGATAATGAAATAACATGACATGACAATACTCAAATGTAACTGGACAAGACAAATCAAATTCAAGACAAGACCATCACATCATGGAATGGCAACAATCACATATAGCATGACACGACAACCAGATTCTAAACATAATAATGAAAATGACATGGACAATTATATTCAACATGACATGAGAAATCAGGTTGAAAACATGGTAATGAAATGACATGATATTATATTACTCACATGTGGAATGACATGGAAAATCAAATTACATTCAAGATATGGTAATGAAATGATATGACATGGCAAAAATCACATACAACATAATATAACAAATTAAATTTAAAACATGAAAACGAACTAATATGACTTTACTATATTCACATGCAACATTTGATGGCAAATTATATTTAAAAAAATATGATAATGGATTGACATAACATGAAAGTGATCACATACATTATGACATGGCAAATCCAATCCAAAGCATAATGATTAGATGATATGACAAGGCAAGTGTTCAAATGGAGCATGGCACGATAAATCAGATTTAAAATAGGATAGCAATATGATATGACTTAATAACATTCACATGCAGAGTGACATGGCAAAGTAGATTCAAAATATGATTATTTGACATATGCAATCTACACTAATTGAGGAATCATTTTCATTCGGTTTATGGCTTTACTCTGACATAGTAACGTTTATGTAGGAATTGTACCTTTTTTTCTACAGCCCGTGAGGAATCGCTCTCGTTAAATTTGACGTGGCTTTACTTTGACATTGTAACATTTGCCCCTCGGCCATGACCTAATCTTACCTCGATCGTAGCCTGATCTCTTCCAGATTGTGCGGTGGCAACTTATGTCGCCAGATTATCGCGCGAATTCCTAGGATTTTCTTAAATCCTAGAATCTGGGGGCTTTAAGAAAACCTTGTTTTTAAACTAGGTTTGTTGGGAGAATTTTGAAAAAAAAAAACAAAGAGAGAGAGAACGTGTAATCAATAAAGAGAGAGAACACAAATGCATTAGTGAATGGAAAAAGCAGTACCATAAAAACACGTGGCGTCACACGTCATTCATTGAATGCGCCGGCTCCATGATGATATGGAGAGGTCTGCCTATGCAATATTTTCTCGGATTTTCCTAGATCAATCCCTTGATAATGGGAGCTAGGGGTATGATTATGGGGAGTTCTCTATGTAGATATTAAAACAAGTAGAATAATGGCATAAAATATATAAACTTTCCCAAATTTTATTTAACTACATTACGACTACGCACTTTTTTTTTAACTTTTCAAAATATATACTAGGGCGGAATAACCAATCTCTCATCACGAATATCGATTATAAATTACGTAAGTTCAATTTTGTCATTGCTTCATATCATTTTTTAAGGGTAATGCCATCATGAATGCCATAAGTTTTATGTCACCTACTTGAGTGACATAACTTAAAGGGAGAAGTACTAAAAAAGTTCTAAACCTATTGAATTTGTGCCAATTTAGTCATATATTTTTCAATTGTATCAATTTAGTCATAAACATTTTCATGATTTACGAATGTAGTCCAATTGCCGAAAGTCAATAACATGGATAACAACCGTCCTACATGGCACGGTCAACGCTAACACAAACAAATTTTTTTTTTGAAATTTTTCTTTTCTTTTCTCTTTTCTTTACTTTCTTTGTTTTTGTTTTTACAACTCTGGGTCGGCAAAGCCAATAGCTAACCACGACTGGCCACAGCCAATGGCCAGCGACCCTCACCCTGCGCCCTCGCTGACCCAGAGTTGTAAGTTGCTCTCCTAGATCTAGGCGAGGGGCGCCTACAGCTAGCGAGGGCGTGGAGTCGGGAGAAAAGAATAAAGGAAAGAAAATTAAAAAAAAAAAAAGCAATTAAAAAATTCAGCAAAATTAATATATTTTTAAAAATTGTCCACGTCAACGCCGGCCGTACCATGTAGAGCAGTCAATGTCAATGTTAGTGATTTTTTATTAAAATTGACCAGATGGACTACATCGGTAAATTATCAAAAGGTTTATAACTCAATTGGCACAATTAAAAGATTTATGATTGAATTGGCACAACTAAAATAGTTTTAGGACTTTTTTGGTACTTTTTCTCATTTTAAAAATGTTCAAATTTTTTTAGTGCATAACCTTTTTTTTATCAATCGAGACTTCTTAAAAACACTTCACTTGAGTGGCATAAATTCATCACTCAAGTCCTTATTTGAACAAGTTGCGACACTCAGGTGAACGTATTCTAGAAGTCATGACCCTTAAGTGATCGAAAAAACAAACTATGGTAGTCGAATAAACGTCGTATGAATATTATGGCATTTATAGTGTCATTATCCCTTTTTTGAATGATATCTTTTAGTGTCAAGATACCAAATCCACTCACATGGATGAAATGCATTAAAGAAAATGCTTACTAAACATCGGTATGGACTTCGATTGTCCCTCTTTCAATAATCGTGTGATACAAAGTAAACCTAGTTACATCCGACCAATCTTTTTTATGTAACTATGGTATATTTTACCCTTCATTGAAAGATCCAGATCATTATTAAATGCCCTCAACGTATACTATACCTGGATTATTAAATTAGGTGTGAACCTGCGTGGATCCATTGAATTTTATGTAAATTCACCAAATAGACTTTGGGAGTAAGATGTACACCGAGTGTGCTTATTAGGTTCAATAGAGAATTAATAGCAGCATTGTAGGTCGTTTTCTCGAATTCCGCAAGCACTAGAAGTTTAGAAGAAGATTGTAACCCTAAAAGATGACATTTAGGGTAAACTGACTGGTTGGTTCCGGCGTGGGCTTATATTGTTAAAATCTTTTGGATATAAGGCTTATATAAGCTTTTAATTTCTGTGTGTGCTCATTCAGCAGCAACTCGAGTCCCATTTAACAAACTAAAGTGACGCCGGAGATGTAACAGCCCGAATTTTGATGTAATTTCCGGGATCAATAAAACTGATATTAATTCGCATTTCATTTTAGTCAGTCTCGCCCAGAGCTTATCACTCTCGGGATACTAACCAATAAGGGTATGGCTAACTAGAAAACGATACGTGGACCAGGGACCCTATCGTCGAACGGACACCGATCACGAGAGACGCTAAGGGAATATTCTGGGCCAACGTGGGCCGATTGTAGGAAAGGGTAATGGATTGGGTTTGGCCAAGGCCAACGATGTATAATAGGGACGCAGGTGATTCTGCAAGACTGAAAGTACACGTGGCCAACCAGTCCTGAACCTGAACTGAACGATCGTGACCCTTGGAACTAATAATAATTTCTCATTCTCTCAATGATCGAGACCGTTACGACACAGATAACCCTAGGTCGATACGCGTAACTTCTAAACAGACGCCCGTTAGTGAGAGACCCTGAAACTGAAAGTTTAGCGAGTTTTATTCACGATATTGGATCCGGATTTCGATGTCGATCTTCGAAGGATTAAGAGACTAATTTTGGAAATCTGACGTCATATTATACTGGCCACGCACATTTGGGGCTAAACTAGCCAAAGATTGAAATTTTGACGGAAATTGGGGAAAATGACGATTTTGCCCCTGTGGGTGCCGGTGTTAGATTCTGAGGCCGTTTGAGGTCATTTTTCGAGGCCGACACCATTTTTGAGTAGCCATGCATACTGGGAGTCGTTTCGGACAAAAAGTGGAATTTCGACAAAAATTGGAAAAATAATATTATTTTATTCCCGGAAATTCACAGTCGATTTTCGAGGGCTTAGAAAGTGAATTTTTCGATTCTGACGCCACATTATGTTGGCCACGCATATATGGAACGCGTATGTGCAAAAATTAGAATTTCGGTTCGGGATCGAAAAATTACGAAAATGCCCCTAGGTCATTTTTAATTAATTCCGAAATTTGAATTAAATTTTGGGATTAACCAAGGTTAGTTAAGGCTAACCCAGGTCTGGTCAGCCCATGGTTAAAGGCAAATGACCAAAATGCCCCTAAAGTATTGGATTAGATTAATTTTGGGCCATTAGATTAGGGGTAAAAATGTCAAATGGTATAGATTTTTGACACTTGGACTCCACTAGGATTAATTTTGACCAAGATAAACTCTCTCTCTCTCTCTCACGCAAACCCATTCGGCAGCAGCTTCCCAGAAAATTTTCTTATCATTTTCTCTTCCGTTTTTGCTGTTTTTGGTACGTTTTCTGCATTTCCGGTACTGTTCACGCCGGAACAGTACCGCCCGGAGCTTCCCTCGTCGAGCCACCACCACCAGCATCCTATTCCACCTCTGTGCAGCCACTTTAGCCCAGGTTTTGGTCCAAAACAGCACTGTTTTTCACTGTTTTTCACATTTTCTAGTTTTTGCAAACAGTGTCGCCGGAGCTTCGCCGGAGCTCCGATCGCCGAACCGTCGACACCCGAGCCTCCAGCACCCTCATACGTCTCCATCCCACCCTGTCCGTACAGTGTCCGTACGGAAGTTACTGTTCACTCCCCGTACGGAAAACACTGTTCACGCTGTACGATTCGTCGCCGCCGTGACCGGCGCCCCTCCGGCCGTCGTCCCAACCCTGTCCATACAGTCCCGTTCACAGTTACTGTTCGCGGTTACTGTTCATCGGTACTGTTCACCGTACGTACGCGTCGCTGTCTCGGAAATTCCGCCGCCGGTTGCACTGTTCATCAGTGATCGGCTGCCATTCCCCGTCGTCGTGACCCTCGATTAGGTGAGTAAAATTCCTAAACTCGGATTATGACTAATCGTACGTTTTTCTGGATTGGTTTAGGTATTATCGGTGCATTTTGGACTGGCTTAGATAGTATCAGTGCGTAATTTAGACTAGGTTGAGGATTGACCGGTGGAAATCATTATTGGAAAATTATGATAATTCATTGAGGAATTATTAGGGAGAAAATTGGGTTAATTGATCAATTTAGATGTCCATTGGAAAATTACCGGGTGTAATTGAGATGACTGTTTGTTCGTAAATTGTGATTGATTGTGATTGAATTTTATTGGTACTCATGGTGCATTGCATTGCATAACATGGACACGCATTATGTATGTCTAGAGTGTGGCATGTGATGAAATTGTGCGAGAATGCGTGTCTACCATGAGTGTG
Source organism: Syzygium syzygioides (assembly GCA_031216285.1). Taxonomy (NCBI): domain Eukaryota; kingdom Viridiplantae; phylum Streptophyta; class Magnoliopsida; order Myrtales; family Myrtaceae; genus Syzygium; species Syzygium syzygioides. Next base: position 15,180,684 of record CM062251.1, on the reverse strand, counting down.
TGATCACCTAAATTACCCCGAAGCGTTATACGCTGGGTCCAGATAATAATGAATTGTGTGATCACCTGAGGACCTACGGGTCGTGACCTTCGGGTCGATACCGTCCTCATGCACTTTGAAGCAGGACGATGCCCGGTACGTCCGGAAGGCGACCATCCTCATGCACTTTGGAGCAGGCTCTGGTTCGCAAGGAGAACAGTGTTGCGCCTCATGCACTTTGAAGCAGGCTAGAGACACTGGGCCAGATCGGTTGCTGCGCCTCATGCACTTTGAAGCAGGCTAGACGCACCGGGCCGTGAAAAATTAAGGACTCGAGTCGTAATAATAATAATTTGTGCCAGTGTGCCAGTGTGCCAGTGTGGGCCAGTGGGCCGGGAAATTGCACGTGTCAAGTCCATGACATTTGCATACATGAACATACATAGACTGGCATACGAGAATGTGAGAATCAGTGCATAAGTATGTGATTGGCATATATGTGATTATGAGTGCCACGTATGTACCGTGATTATTATATATTGATCTGTCTAACCTGCAGGGTCTAAAAATGATTTGGTTATTGTTGATTTGCGATTTAAATATTTATTTTCCGATCAGGAGATTGCATGTTAGCCTAACCTAGGTTTAGGGGTTGAACTCATTGAGATTCGTCTCACGGTTGTGTAAACCGAAATATTTCAGACCCCCAGCAGTGAGGATGGTAGAGACGCCAATCCATTTTGGGATTCCCGGAACTATGAGGGTGTTGCTTGTAAGTCTGGGAGGTAGTTGAGGAGGAACCTACGGAAGTTGATGAAGAACTGGATTCCTTGGAGCAGGGTGTGAAGCGGGATGATATTTTAGAGCCCGTCTTATTCAGTTTAGCTTCCCTAGCCATTCGCCCTTTTTGGATATCTTGGCTGCTAACCGTCTTATACGTTGTGTCTTTTTGGTTCTATGTAATGAATATATTGTAAAAAGGTTTTTATGTTAATAATATAAAGTCTTGAGTGTTTGGTGGTACTATCCTTGACCTCATGTGTTTTATTGTCCGGGTGTATATATTTATTTATATACGTGCTTCCGCTTGTGCTTGATCTTTGTGTGGGCATTGGGTCGGCGACGCTTCCTGGGAGCGTTGCACCATAATCGACCGTGACGGGATGTTGCGTTCCAGTGGGGTACGGGGCGTGACACTCCCCTCTTGAATTGGTATCAGAGCAAGGTTAGCTCGGTCCAATTAGGTCGAAGCTTGGAGTGATAAGGAGCGATGAGACCCTGGGTAGCCAGTAGGGTGACCTCGTGTGCTACATGCATCTCCTGACAGTTTGTGATTGTGTTGAATTATAATTGTGGGACCCGTAAGTGCAGGTGCGGCAGGACCCGAGGTGAGTATACGAACCCCTTGGGTGATGTATTGGATAATTGTTAAGCCGCATGTGGATTGTCTGATTGTTGTTTAATACCTGCCTAGGACTTAGACTGGGATAGATTTGTTTAAGTCTTTAATTCCTTAGTAGAATTATAGCAGGTAGTTGTAGAATCGAGTGGCCAAGATGAGCAGCGAGGGGAGAGGTATAGGAAGAGTTCCCAGGAGGGGTGCAGGGAGAGGATCCCGAGGTGGAGGTCGTGCTAGAGTGAGAGCAATGGACAACCTTGGAATTAATGAGGAAGCTGCCGTAGACCCCCGAGTTGATGTGAGACCTGCAGAAGATCCACGTATTGAAGGAGTTTTACGGGTATTAGAAAGGATCGGGAACGTATTGGATAGACAGGCTCAAGGGCAAAATAATACAGCTGCTGCTGCGGTAGAAGAGAATCAAGCTAATGCTGGTCAGGCTCAGCCAGCCGGGGTTAGACAAATGCCCCAATTAGTAGAACAGTTCATGAAATTGAAGCCGCCCAAATTCCATGGCCGTGGTGACCCCGAGGCTGCGCCAAGATGGATAGAGGAACTGGAGAAAACCTTTAAAGTTATGGGGTGCACTGATGAGGAAAAGGTAACATTGGCGGTTTGTCAGCTTCAAGAAGGTGCGAATGATTGGTGGAATGCTGTGGAGAATAGAGTGTTTCCAGTAGGAACGGCCCCGACTTGGACTGTGTTTGTGGAGAATTTCTATGAAAAATATTTCTCAGAAAATGGGCAAGAGAAGAAGTTGATGGAATTTATGCGCCTGCGCCAGGGACAAATGACTGTTGATCAATATGAGGCGGAGTTCGCAAGGTTAGCTAAGTTTGCACTGACCATGGTGGAGAATCCGAGGGATAGAGCGCGGAGATTCCGGGATGGACTGAAGCCGGATCTTAGGAGTTTAATTTTGTCCCATGATATTAAGGAGTACGGCGAAATGCATAGACGGGCGCAGATCATAGAACGGGATCAGCAGGAGAGGGCAGCCGCTTCTGGATCGCGGTTTGCTCAGAACAGAGATAATCGCCATTTGGGAAAGAGGCCTATGACTGGAAATAGGCAATTTGTCCCGCCAACTAGACGGAACATCGGGAAACCGAATCCCCCGTTGGGTAGATATGGGGCTTGTTTTAAGTGTGGGAGTATGGGACATCAGATTCGCGATTGCCCGCAGATACAACCATCAGGACCGTCTCGAGTGCCGCCACCACGAGTTGGGAATCAAGCCGGACCTCCCCCACCGGCTAATCAGGGACGACCACCAGCCCAAGGAAGGATTTATGCAATGGCGCGGAAGGAAGCTGAGAATGCACCAGGCGTGGTCACAGGTACGATTTCTTTATGTGATCATGCCGCGTATGCACTGTTTGATCCAGGGGCAACCCATTCATTCGTTTCAGAGCAATTTATTGAGTTGGTTGGTATAAAACCAGTGCTGCTTGAGCATGTGCTTTGTGTGTCGACACCTATGAATGATAGGTTGCTAGTTTCTTTTGGATATCCTAGCTATAAGATAATTATTGGAGGTAGGGAATAGAGTATCGACTTGGTAGTAATAGCCATGTTCGATTTTGATGTGATTATTGGAATGGACTGGTTAGTCCGACAGAAAGCTGTAGTGGATTGCAGCGATAGGACGATCCAATTTAATCCAGATGGACGCCCTAGTTTTGTATTTCAGGGAAACCGAGGAAGAACCTCGATCCCTTGGATTTCCTCACTTGAGGTGAGTAAGCTGTTGGATGAAGGGTGCGAAGGATATTTGGTGAATGTTGTGGATCCAACAGTTGTGGAACCTAAGTTGGAAGATATACCTATAGTAAGCGATTTTCCTGATGTGTTTCCTGAGGAATTGCCGAGTTTACCACCCGAGCGAGAGGTGGAGTTTGTGATTGAATTGGCACCAGGAACAGAGCCGATTTCGAAAGCGCCGTATAGGATGTCCTTATCAGAATTGAAAGAGTTAAAGGTTCAGATACAGGAATTACTGGACAAAGGTTTTATTTGCCCTAATGCGTCCCCATGGGGAGCGCCAGTCCTATTTGTCAAAAAGAAAGATGGAACTCTGAGGTTATGTATCGATTATCGACAGTTGAACCAAGTGACAGTGAAGAATAAGTATCCGCTACCGAGGATTGATGATGTGTTTGATCAGTTGCAAGGGGCCTCAGTGTTTTCCAAAATAGATTTGAGGACCGGGTACTATCAGCTAAGAATCAGAAATGAGGATATTCCCAAGACTGCTTTTGGCTCAGCAGAGTAGGATTTCTTGGGCACATCATTTCTGGAGATGGGATTTCTGTGGATCCAGTTAAGATTGAAGCAGTTACCAAGTGGCCTAGACCAACATCAGTAACTGAGATTCGAAGTTTTCTGGGATTGGCTGGTTACTATAGACGATTCGTAGAAGGATTTTCGTTAATAGCCATGCCAATGACAAGGTTACTTAAGAAGGACGTGAAATTTGAGGGATGACAAGTGTGAAAGGAGCTTTCAGGAGTTGAAACACCGGTTAACGACTGCTCCTGTATTGACTATTCCGTCGGGTCCAGGAGGATTTGAGATTTATAGCGATGCTTCGCTAAGAGGATTGGGCTGTGTGCTGATGCAGCATGGAAAAGTGCTAGCATATGTGTCGCGTCAGTTGAGGCCGCATGAAATGAATTACCCGACGCATGACTTGGAATTAGCTGCTATAGTGTTTGCACTTAAGATATGGAGGCACTATTTATGTGGGGAGAAGTTCCAGATTTATATTGATCATCAAAGCCTCAAGTACCTATTTTTGCAGAAAGAGTTGAACATGAGGCAGCGTCGATGGATGGAACTTCTGAAGGATTATGATTGTGACATCCTGTATCATCCTGGGAAAGCCAATCAAGTGGCAGATGCCTTGAGTCGAAAGTCTAGTTTGGCGCATTTAATGGTCAAGGAGTGGACCCTGTTGGAAAGACTCAGGGATTCCGAGTTCAAGTTCGAGATGAGTCGAGTGTCGAATTTACTAGCTGCCTTGAGAATTGAGCTAGAAATTCAGGTCAAGATTAAGGAACTACAGGCTACGGATCAAGAAATCCAAAAGATTATCAAGATGGATACAGCTAAGAGGAAACCGGACTTTCAACTGTCCGAGGATGGAGTTCTGAAGTTTCGAGGGCGATTATGTGTGCCGGATGATGTGAAACTAAAGGAAGAAATCTTGTCGGAGGCTCATAGGAGCAACTACAGTATCCACCCGGGAAGTACGAAGATGTATCAGAATTTAAGACAACACTACTGGTGGAATGGAACGAAGGTGGATGTGGCCAGGCATGTAGCTAAGTGTTTGACGTGCCAATAAGTGAAGGCACAACATTGTAAGCCTGGAGGATTATTGAGACCATTAGAAATCCCAGAGTGGAAATGGGAACATATTACGATGGATTTCGTGACGGGACTGCCAAGAAGCCAGAAAGGACATGATTCAATCTGGGTAATAGTGGATAGACTGACTAAGTCAGCGCACTTTCTGGCAGTACGGAAAGACTTCGAGTTAGAAAGATATGCAGACTTATATGTGAGGCAGATCGTGAGGTTGCATGGAGTACCAGTAACGATCACTTCAGACCGTGATCCCAGATTTACGGCCAATTTCTGGAAAAGTTTACAAGCGGCCTTAGGAACGAAGTTACAGTTCAGTACGGCATACCATCCACAGACAGACGGTCAGTCTGAAAGGACCATTCAAACCTTAGAGGACATGCTGAGAGCTTGTGTGATAGATTTCCAAGGCAAATGGGAGGAACAATTACACCTGGTAGAGTTTGCTTATAACAACAGCTATCAGCAGAGCATTCAGATGGCATCGTTTGAAGCTTTATATGGTAGAGCGTGCAGGACGCCAGTATGTTGGGATGAAGTGGGTGAACGGAGTATTACAGGTCCAGAGTTGATACAGCAGACCGTTGAGGCAGTTAAGGTCATTCGAGACAGACTCAAAACGGCGCAGAGCCGTCAGAAAAGTTATGCCGATCGAAGACGACGATATTTAGAGTTTCAGGTTGGAGATCATGTGTTTCTTAAGGTGTCGCCTATGAAAGGATTATCAAGATTCGGCAAGAAGGGAAAACTGAATCCTAGGTATGTCGGGCCATTTGAGATTTTGAAAAAGGTTGGAGACATGGCTTATCGACTTGCTTTGTCGCCTAATCTGTCTCAAGTACATAAACGTTTTCCACGTGTCGATGTTAAGGAAGTATGAACCAGACCCGACTCACATTCTGAGGTATGAAGAGATAGAAGTAGACGATAAAGTGTCGTATGTAGAAAGACCAGTCAGGATCGAGGATAGAAAAGAGCGTGTGCTGCGGAACAAGATGATCCCTATGGTCAAGGTGGTCTGGGAACACCATGGAACAGAAGGTGCCACGTGGGAAAGTGAAGAAGCTATGAGACGTCAACACCCCCAGTTATTTGAGTAGACAAGGGTAGATTGCAAATTTCGAGGACGAAATTTTTGTAAGGGGAGAAGAATTGTAACAGCCCGAATTTTGATGTAATTTCCGGGATCAATAAAACTGATATTAATTCGCATTTCATTTTAGTCAGTCTCGCCCAGAGCTAATCACTCTCGAGATACTAACCAATAAGGGTATGGCTAACTAGAAAATGGTACGTGGACCGGGGACCCTATCGTGGAACGGACACCGATCACGAGAGACGCTGAGGGAATATTCTGGGCCAACGTGGGCCGATTGTAGGAAAGGATAATGGATTGGGTTTGGCCAAGGCCAACGATGTATAATAGGGACGCAGGTGATTCTGCAAGACTGAAAGTACACGTGGCCAACCAGTCCTGAACCTGAACTGAACGATCGTGACCCTTAGAACTAATAATAATTTCTCATTCTCTCAATGATCGAGACCGTTACGACACAGATAACCCTAGGTCGATACGCGTAACTTCTAAATAGCCGCCCGTTAGTGAGAGACCCTGAAACTGAAAGTTTAGCGAGTTTTATTCACGATATTGGGTCCGGATTTCGATGTCGATCTTCGAAGGCTTAAGAGACTAATTTTGGAAATCTGACGTCATATTATACTGGCCACGCACATTTGGGGCTAAACTAGCCAAAGATTGAAATTTTGACGGAAATTGGGGAAAATGACGATTTTGCCCCTATGGGTGCCGGTGTTAGATTCTGAGGCCGTTTGAGGTCATTTTTCGAGGCCGACACCATTTTTGAGTAGCCATGCATAGCGGGAGTCGTTTCGGACAAAAAGTGAAATTTCGACAAAAATTAGAAAAATAATATTATTTTATTCCCGGAAATTCACAGTCGATTTTCGAGGGCTTAGAAAGTGAATTTTTCGATTCCGACGCCATATTATGTTGGCCACGCATATATGGAACGCATATGTGCAAAAATTAGAATTTCGGTTGGGGATCGAAAAATTACGAAACTGCCCCTAGGTCATTTTTAATTAATTTCGAAATTTGAATTAAATTTTGGGATTAACAAAGGTTAGTTAAGGCTAACCCAGGTCTGGTCAGCCCATGGTTAAGGGCAAATGACCAAAATGCCCCTAAATTATTGGATTAGATTAATTTTGGGCCATTAGATTAGGGGTAAAAATGTCAAATGGTATAGATTTTTGACACTTGGACTCCACTAGGATTAATGTTGACCAAGATAAACTCTCTCTTTCTCTCTCTCTCTCTCTCTCTCTCACGCAGACCCATTCGGCAGCAGCTTCCCAGAAAATTTTCTTCTCATTTTCTCTTCCGTTTTTGCTGTTTTTGGTACGTTTTCTGCATTTCCGGTATTGTTCACGCCGGAACAGTACCGCCCGGAGCTTCCCTCGTCAAGCCACCACCACCAGCATCCTATTCCACCTCTGTGCAGCCACTTTAGCCCAGGTTTTGGTCCAAAACAGCACTGTTTTTCACTGTTTTTCACATTTTCCAGTTTTTGCAAACAGTGTCGCCGGAGCTTCGCCGGAGCTCCGATCGCCGAACCGTCGACACCCGAGCCTCCAGCACCCTCATACGTCTCCATCCCACCCTGTCCGTACAGTGTCCGTAAGGAAGTTACTGTTCACTCCCCGTACGGAAAACACTGTTCACGCTGTACGGATCATCGCCGCCGTGACCGGCGCCCCTCCGGCCGTCGTCCCAACCCTGTCCGTACAGTCCCGTTCACAGTACTGTTCACAGTACTGTTCACAGTTACTGTTCATAGTTACTGTTCGCGGTTACTATTCATCGGGTACTGTTCACCGTACGTACGCGTCGCTGTCTCGGGAATTCCGCCGCCGATTGCACTGTTCATCAATGATCGGCTGCCATTCCCCGTCGTCGTGACCCTCGATTAGGTGAGTAAAATTCCTAAACTCGGATTAGGACTAATCGTGCGTTTTTCTGGATTGGTTTAGGTATTATCGGTGCATTTTGGACTGGCTTAGATAGTATCAGTGCGTAATTTAGACTGGGTTGAGGATTGACCGGTGGAAATCATTATTGGAAAATTGTGATAATTCATTGAGGAATTATTAGGGAGAAAATTGGGTTAATTGATCAATTTAGATGTCCATTGGAAAATTACCGGGTGTAATTGAGATGACTGTTTGTTCGTAAATTGTGATTGATTGTGATTGAATTTTATTGGTACTCATGGTGCATTGCATTGCATAACATGGACACGCATTATGTATGCCTAGAGTGTGGTATGTGATGAAATTGTGCGAGAATGCGTATCTGCCATGAGTGTGTGATCACCTAAATTACCCCGAAGCGTTATACGCTGGGTCTAGATAATAATGAATTGTATGATCACCTGAGGACCTACAGGTCGTGACCTTCGGGTCGATACCGTCCTCATGCACTTTGAAGTAGGACGATGCCCGGTATGTCTGGAAGGCGACCATCCTCATGCACTTTGGAGCAGGCTCTGGTTCGCATGGAGAATAGTGTTGCGCCTCATGCACTTTGAAGCAGGCTAGAGACACTGGGCCAGATCGGTTGCTGCGCCTCATGCACTTTGAAGCAGGCTAGACGCACCGGGCCGTGAAAAATTAAGGACTCGAGTCGTAATAATAATAAATTGTGCCAGTGTGCCAGTGTGGGCCAGTGGGCCGGGAAATTGCACGTGTCAAGTCCATGACATTTGCATACATGAACATACATAGACTGGCATACGAGAATGTGAGAATCAGTGCATAAGCATGTGATTGGCATATATGTGATTATGAGTGCCACGTATGTACCGTGATTATTATATATTGATCTGTCTAACCTGCAGGGTCTAAAAATGATTTGGTTATTGTTGATTTGTGATTTAAATATTTATTTTCCGGTCAGGAGATTGCATGTTAGCCTAACCTAGGTTTAGGGGTTAAACTCATTGAGATTCGTCTCACGGTTGTGTAAACCGAAATATTTCAGACCCCCAGCAGTGAGGATGGTAGAGACGCCAATCCATTTTGGGATTCCCGGAACTATGAGGGTGTTGCCTGTAAGTCTGGGAGGTAGTTGAGGAGGAACCTACGGAAGCTGATGAAGAACTGGATTCCTTGGAGCAGGGTGTGAAGCGGGATGATGTTTTAGAGCCCGTCTTATTCAGTTTAGCTTCCCTAGCCATTCGCCCTTTTTGGATATCTTGGTTGCTAACCGTCTTCTACGTTGTGTCTTTTTGGTTCTATGTAATGAATATATTGTAAAAAGGTTTTTATGTTAATAATATAAAGTCTTGAGTGTTTGGTTGTGCTATCCTTGGCCTCATGTGTTTTATTGTCCGGGTGTATATATTTATTTATATACGTGCTTCCGCTTGTGCTTGATCTTTGTATGGGCATTGGGTCGGCGACGCTTCTTGGGAGCGTTGCACCATAATCGACCGTGACGGGATGTTGCGTTCCAGTGGGGTACGGGGCGTGACAGGAGAAAGTGTTAAAAAGTAGGAAGTAACACAAATGAGAACATTTTTATAGGTTACTCGCCTCCCGAAGGTAATATACCTAAGGGATCAAAGCAAAACAAGAAAAACTTCTTATTCTCAAGCCAAAGGCTGAAATAAATTATGAATCAACCAAGTTTGACTTTTTTTTATCATCATAGCATACTAGATGAGCATGAAATAACCCTCCAAACATGAGTAATTTCCTAGACTCATTGAAAAGACAAAACTAGTTTAACTATAAAGCATAATGAAGTCCTAGGAACTAGAACTTTGACACTTGGAACCTTTATCACAATTAAGACGCACAAAGATTTAGGAACTAAGAGGTTACCAAAAAAAAAAGATTTAGGAACTAAGAAATGCAATAATGAAATTTACAAGGTCTTGAAAATATGAGAGATATAGTTGTTTGTAGGTCTCCAAGTTTTACCATTTCCAAAGTTATTGAATTAATGACTTTCATGGAATGCTCCGGTATCATCAAGGAATCCATCAAGATGTGATCTAAATGATAGATTAGATTAATATAAAACTAATACAAAGACTTTTTATTCCACAGGATAATCCAATGATTTATCTGGAAAATAATAACTTTTTAGTCCATAGGATAATCCATCTTCTCTACTAGCTTAAAGTTTATGCGATGCTGTTCAAATCGACCAAACCCAAAAATTTTATATGACAATTAGGAATAATGATTTTTCACAGCATATTGTGAGTGCTTGACTCAAATTCACTTTTACTGCAGTCACGACCCATTACGTAATACCGACGATCTGTGCCCATAACCACGAAGTAGCGACCTCGACACCCCCCGGGATCGTGATTGTATGGATTGCGGTCACGAAGTAACCTTTCGCAATGATCAATTATCGGCTTGGTCCTAATTATTGCCACCGGCACGCAATCTTTGCGACATCCGGCCACGTAAACCTCAATAGATGAATGCGCCGGAACCCTTTTCTCTCTCCTCATAAACTCCGGAAGCAGCGAATCTGGGTGCAACTGCAGGGTGAACCCAGTCCTCGTGTTCATCTCCAATCCCGTGCTCTCCCTCGTCTTCCAGTCGCACCACCACTTTCCTACACTTGCACTTGCCACCCTGAACACACTGTTGATTATATCGCAGATGACGCCATACTCATTGATTTTGACGTAGTCGGTGCTCATGTACATGACAGCCGACCCTTCTCAGTCGATGTGGGTCCAGTGAATGGGCACGGACCCCGACCAGTCGGGCAAGCTGGTGCCATTGATCTTAAGGTGTTCATAGGATTACTGTACGATGTAGCGGAGAGTGAGACGGGGAGGGGAGAGGTCAACGTTGCATCCTTCGATGCGGACATAGAAGAGCCGGAACTCAAAGAATTTAGGGATGGGGTTGTTAGGTTTGGTGTCACTAGCGGACCAGGGTGCTTTTTCCATGATATCGGACAGTTGGTGGCTGAGCAATTTAATTTGTGAAGAACCCGATGACAAGCTGCGTGCAAGTTTATATTAGTTGTGAGAATGGGAACCCAATTCGTTCAGTTATGCTTGTTGTTGCTTTAGCTTTATCCTAAATATATACTCATCATCATAGGATTGGAACCATGACATATAAAACTTACAATAGATGACTCTACCACAGCTTCTTGTCTTTTGTTGGGCCTTGGTCTAATGGAATTGACTTGAGATTGAGCATGAGCTTCAGCTGTATTTGCATTGGCATGAGCACCGAATATACATACATTGGCTTGGGCATTGGCCTGAGAAGCACATAGCAAGCATTAATTGACAACATATTAAGATAACATGCTCAGCATCGACATTATCAATTAGTTGAGATGATACCTTTTTCAAAGGACATCCCTTGCTGTTATGTTTAATCACATTGCAGGTAAAACAAGTCATTCGTTTACCCTCTTTAGCCATTCTGTCACCTTTTACAGGCTCAATTGGTTGCTTTCTTCTACTCTTTTTGGGCCTACCGAGCATCTTCTTCATTGGTGGGGGTTGAGGAGCTTGTTTATTGATTTTCTTCCAAAATCTATGTCCTCTCACTATAGGTATCATGAATTGATAAGCGCTTAGATACTTTGCCTTGTTGAAGGACTCAACTAGGTAGTCACTTGGATCATTTCACTTGCGATGTATCGCACAGATGGCATGGCAACATGGAATTCCCCTAAGTTCCCATGATCTACAAGAACAATTCTTCAAATTTAAGTCAATGAAATATTTGTCACCGCCTTCCATAATCTCTTGTCATTCATCTCCATTCCATATCAAATGGCAATACCACCTAGCAGTTGTATTTTGATATAACTTATGCACAATCCTTGGACCATAATTTCTAGTCTACCTAGGACATCTATCCCTCTGAGTGTGCATTCTATTCATAACCATGATACTAATATCCTCCAGCATACTGACAATGGCTTAGCACCTCCCGTTGAAAGCTTCATTGAGATTATTATCAATGACATCACAATTAATGTTGGTGTCAAAGAAGGCTTTGCACCAGTGTTTTGGCTCAGTACGGAATAGATCGTCATGACCTTAGTTAGTCATTTCCTTCAACCCCTGTTTATGCACCTCGAAATCTAATATATTAGTACTCTTAGCACATTTCCAAAATTGTCTAATCAACCATTTTCCATTGCTTTTTATACCCCAATTGGAATATATGTGCCTTGCACACATCTTATGATTTGCATTTGGCAAAAGCTCTGCTATGGAAGTGATGAGACCTTAAAAATATCAACAAAAAAAAGAAACAAAAACAAAAGCAAAACATTAATATTGACAAGCATTGCATACAATGTCGCAATTAATTTCCAAATGAGTCATAAAGAAGCATTGTGATGCCGAAGCGCGATAGAAAAATTGACTGAATAAGAAAATTTGACGGAAGAACAATTCGTTCTCCAAATATGATTACCAAATAAAAATATTCAAAGTCTGCTTAAAGTAAACCTTAAAACAAGCTTATATATCCCCAAACCTAACCCTACTAGGATTAGTAAACATCAAAATGAAAAATTACGAAACTGCCCTTTACTAAATTAACCCATAAAAAATTACTAAAATAATTTTTTAAAAAAAACATCTAAACGATCCCGAATCGCAAAAATCCATCGTTAGTCGCATAACGGGTCCACCGGTCCTCTAGGTGCATCATCCTCCTCTGCTAAAGAAAGATTCGTCCTCGAATCTGCTTCGCCTTCATTGTCGTCAATCTCCTTGGGATTTGCTTCCTCTTTAGCGTAGTAAGGTGACAAATCTGCTATATTAAAAATTCTAGAAACATTGTGCTCATCCGGTAACCTAGGTGGTAACTCTTCTGGTATGACATCAATAAATTCCTTAAGCAAGGGCAGAATTTGAGTAGAAATTTTGGGACTGTCAGAATTCCGTTCCATCACCACAATGGCAAAAAGCTCAGGCGCGCTCACTGCCTCTTCTTGAAATTCTGACCTGGACAGCAGATTATTCTTCACTTCCTTTTTGAAATCTAAAGGACTTAGGGTAATGGTTCGGCCATCTTTCTTGAAGGTATAGGTATTTTTGAAATCATCATGTTGTGTCTTTCTGTCAAACTGCCACGGTCTCCCTAATAAAATATGGCAAGCATCCATTGGGACTACCTCACACCACACCTCATCGATGTAATTTTTTCCAATTGAAAATTGCACAAGACACTTTTTGCTCACCTTCACCTCATTCCCTTTTCTAAGCCACGACAGCTTGTATGGTTGAGGATGATCTTCTGTTTTCAATCCCAACCTTTCCACCATAGTCGTGGACACCACATTCTCGCAACTCCTATCATCTATTATCATGCTGCATGCTTTTACTCTACTAGTGCACTTAGTATGAAAAATATTATGTCTAAGCCACGACTCATCATCTGCTACAGCAACATTTAATATTCTTCTAACGACTAGAGACTCACCAGAATCAGCATAGATAATCTCTTCCTGTTCCGCATCCTCTTCTTCGCCTTCAGATTTATCATAAATTGGACCTTCATCAAAAACTGAATTATCAACAAGCGTCACAATCTGTCGGTTCGGACAATCAGCAGCAAAATGCCCGAATCCCTAACACTTAAAACATCGCTTGCCTGCAGTTCCTCCCCTGCTAGATTCTGCACTACCCTACTCTCCTTTTGTTGCAGATTTTGAACCAGCGCCCTTAACTGCTGCCGGGGCCGAAGAACTCCCTGCTTTCCCCCGAGATTCTTTATCTGTTCACTTGAAACTGTTGCTCATCCACTTAGAACCGCTGTTAGACCACTTGGACTTATTGCTCTTTCTTTTAAACTGCCCCTCCACCTTATGGCTAGTCTGCACACATCCTCATACATCCAATACTGCTGCAATTGGACAACATCAGAGATCTCATATCGCAGCCCTGCCAGATATCGTGCAATCGTCTGCTCGTCTTCCTCTGTCACATCACAACGCATCCGCAAACGATCAAATTCTTTAGTAAATTCTTCGACTGTTTTATCATCTTGCTTGACGTTATGATATTCGATAAATGCCTCTTGCCTATAATGGGTAGGCAAAAATTTTTTCTGCAATAACTTTTTCATCTTCTCCCAGAAGTCCACCTTCGGCTTCCTCTCTCTAGCGCGTTGCTTTTTCACGTGTTCCCACCAAATCGAAGCATGTTTTCGCAGCCTAATAGCCACTAACTTCACTTTTTGCCCCTTAGTTAGGTCTTTAAGATCAAAAATCCGTTCTACCGTATGCAACCAATCAATAAACTCATTAGGATGAGCCTTACCATTAAATTCGGGAATCTCGATCTTCATTTTCAAATTTTGAGAAGAATGTTGATTTCCAGGTCGTACTCCTTGATTCCGCCCTAGGTTCAGAACCCCAAAAGGGTTTACGTCTTCTTCTTCATCATCGGATGAATCCTCAAAATCCACTCCTTCTTCGGATTGAATGCCCAACCTCGCCTCCGCAAGTTGTCGCTCCAAATCCTGGATTCGTCTTCTCTGTTCTTTAATTTCTACGTCTCGCAGATCTCTTAGACGCAGTTGGTCGTCTGCTTCAGGAACACCTCCACGCCCCCGGCCACCACGAGCCCGCCATCCACGACCGTGATTCTGTTCTGCCATTGATTCGAGCAACTTGTGCTTTGATACCAATTGATGCCGAAGCGCAATAGAAAAATTGACTGAACAAGAAAATTCGACGGAAGAACAATTCGTTTTCCAAATATGATTACCAAATCAAAATATTCAAAGTCTGCTTAAAGGAAACCTTAAAACAAGCTTATATATCCCCAAACCTAACCCTACTAGGATTAGTAAATATCAAAATGAAAAATTACGAAACCGCCCTTTACTAAATTAACCCATAAAAAATTACTAAAATAATTTTAAAAAAAAACATCTAAACGATCCCGAATCGCAAAAATCCATCGTTAGTCGCATAACGGGTCCACCGGTCCTCTAGGTGCATCACATTGCATACATTTTGTTTGTCACTTATCAAAGCCTAACCATGGCCATTACACAATTTGAGGTCTGACTTCAACAATTCGATAAATCAAGTCCACGTGTCCTTTTTCTCGATTCTTACCACTGCCCATGCCACTAGATATATTTGGTTGTTGGCATCCCTCCTTACGACACACAACAACTCACCCTTAATCAAACCCCTCAAGAAACATCCATCTAATCCATTGTTTTCCTAAATCCAACCAAAAAACCTTTCTTACAAGCATCAAATAAATGTAAGCCCTATCAAATAATGGTAGAGAATCTAGCAGTGGCCTTTTAATTTTTATCTTAAAATTGCTTCTAGGACCTGCGGTGTAAAACTCCCCCAAGTAGTCGTACATTTATGCATACTTCTCCTTATAATTTTCTTGTAGTTCCTTCAATACTTTTAGCTTTGTTCTCATATACTAACTCAAAGTAACATTTACTCCCCGTTGTTCTCTAACTAATTTCTTTAACTCAGGTGCAAGGCACAAATGAGAATCATGAAGTGTTTAGCTAAGTAAGCACTAGACACTCTCTTATTCTCGAAAGTGATACTGCATATATGCTCATCTATATACTTTTTCAAATGAAATGACCCAATCTTACTATGAAGAGTACTATAAATCATCCAATTACAATTTGTCTAAGCACACTTGACTTTTACAAATCTAGTTATGTTCTTGGGCTACATTTGATCGTCTGGATTCCTAACCAGGATAGGACTAGATAGAATATGATATGAAATCCAAAGGAATTGATATAATTTATGTATTATTTGGTGAATCGCAGTAATAAAGCCTAAGATTTTCATATTTTATCATGTCCATTATTTGCTATGAACATCATATTAGTATAAATGAACCTAAAAATTGCACAAACGAAACTGAAGAAAATCTTTTACAACACTCTTACCTACTTCATTTTTATTTTCTTATTTTTTATTATTTTTCCATCTCTTTTTTAATTAATTTCTTTTTTATTTCTTTTTCACCTTCCATCATTCTCTAATAAAATTTTATTAACTAGTAAACTATACTAATATACCTAAAATATTTAATAAATATAAATACTAAATGCATTTATTAATGTATATGAAATTTATATCATAAGATAGGAAGAAAATTGAATATATAAATAGAAATAAGAATAAATTAAAACAAAATTATTTTTATGTTTTTGTTATTTTGAATTTTTATATTGAAATTTAAATATTATTTATATTCAAATATTATTTTATTTTAACAAGTTTGTTATTCGAGAAAAATAACTTTTATATTATGGACATTAAAAATCTTATACACCTTTATCCCACCTCTTTCATGGGATAATTTTATCTGAACTATATCCATCATATATCTGATTTTATCCTATCTTGAACATGCACCAAACATGAGATGGGATAAAAGATATCATATCTTGAATTTTATCCCGACTATCAAACGTAACTTTGATATATTTGATTGCTCTTTGCTCAGCCACAGAGTACCTCAAAATTGCATCTTTGAACTTAGTTACATCCTCGAATGTCATGCCAACAATAAATACCGGATTTGTAAGATTTTGCTCATATAATAGGAACCCACTTCTCCTCTTTGAAATAACATCAACCTCCTCGTTACTCTCATCATTTAAACCTAATTGAAGACTTTCTTTCTCATATGAATAACGGTACTTTGTTTCGTACCCAAAAGCATCTATCAACTAATCCTCATCCATAAATAGTGCTTGGGAAGTACTAGCTGACTCACTGTAAGTGTCAATTTTTAGCCTATGTCTCACTGAAAATCCCTTTAATTTTCTCCTTGCATTAACTAATTCAAATCATCACCGTCACTTGATTGTTCCACATCCACCAAATTACATGCATCACCATCCTCACCCTCATCCAGCTCTCAATTAGCAACTTCAATCCAATTCTCGTCATCATCAATATTCTCAATCACATTATACAAACCTCTAATTTCCATCTCAGCGCCCCCTTTTTCAGCTCCCAACTCTTCATCATCAACATGCTCAACATACAAGTCAATATTTACGTAACCCAGATGATGATAAAATAGATCTATCACATTAGAGTTATCCAATAAATACCTAAGCCCGGCTCCAAGAGTCGTACTTCCAGAACTTTGTAAAAGAGTTTCTCTATTTCGCACACACCCAAAGTCTCAATAGTTTAAAATATATTAGACAGTGAACCATTGTTTAAGCCTATTTCAACAACATCAACCCTTTCGCCTATATATTCCAAGAGCGGTCCAACTTGAAATTTACCTCCAAAGAAAACAACGACATAAACTCTGTTCTCGGCCATTGGACCTACAAGGGAACAAAACAGAGAGTAAACTTGACTAAGCAGAAGAAAAGTACTGATGATTTAATTGCACAAATAAATGCTTTGAGAGAAAAAATAGCAGAAAAAACAAATGAAAAAACAAACTCCATTCGACTATAAAGTTAACACTATAATGTACATGATGATGGCTCGTTTATGAAGGTCATACTTTAACTGTTGATTGAAAATTTGCTTGCTTGGTTGCAAATAACTTCAAAAACGAACTACATTAGCACAATCTTTCACAAATGGTTGATGCTTGACATCATTTGGCAATTCAGAAGAAACTCTAGGAAACAATAATAAAGTCGAAAATTTCATATATAACCAGGAAGAATTTAACACGCGGTATACATCACAAAAAGTGAATCAAAATTTCTCAATCTTTCTGCACACAAAATGTCCACCATATCTAGTAAAGCAACTCATTAGTAAGGACTAAGAGGAACATTTGGAGCTAATATCACGAATCAAGGCTCAACTCCACATTAACCAATCAAAAACTCGAGACAAGAACCGTTTCTCATGCGGTCGTGAATTGAAATTAGGAACCCGGGCAACTACCCTATCCTACCTCATCGCAAAATGCAATGCATATCGAATCGCTCCAAACACATAGGTCCTGACCGAATTGAAATGGAAACACATGTTGCTCGATACCCAAATTCTATAATGCAAAGAGCGATACTTGCGTGAGGAGGAGTCGTCGTTGCTGTCGCCATCTCCATCATTAAAACCGCTTGATCAGCCTCCGAGACTCCCACAGGATAGGTCTTCGCACGAACTCTCGATCAATGAAGAGAGAACTCAAACTCAAACCCGAACTCTATGAACTCTAGAACGTGATTGGACTCCAAATGATGATGGCCATTGAACTCCAACTCGCGAGGAGATCCAAATTACAAGGGAAATCCAGATTGTCAAACTTGATTTGGGGCTTAGGGTTCAAAGGGAGACCGAGTGTTAATTTCGTTTAAAGGGAGAGAAAGACGACGATGAGTTTGGGCTTAAGGTTTAGATGACTTTGATTTGGGTAAAATAAAAGATGTTTTGATAGAAATTGAATTTGGAGCTTACAGTTCAGAGAAGGAAGAAGGGAGGAGACAATGTTCAAGGGAAAGGAAGGAGACAATGCTCACAGAAAAGGAAAGAGACGACGTTCAAGAAGAAAGAGGGACGTCCAAAATGACGTCGTTTTGCAATCAAGGATATTTTTTCTTAAATCATTTGCCACGTAGGAGAGAGAAGTGATTAAAAAGCGTTACATCAGCATTTTTCATTATTAAGTTTGACAATGTCAATTTTAGGACTCAATTAAATCAATTTGACAAGTTTTAGGACTGAATTACATTTTTTGCAAGTTTTAGAGTGCAATTGCACTTTTATGACAAGTTTTAGGACTTCTAGTGCACTTATCCCTTACTTTAACTTTAGTTAGTTGTTATTATCTTTGGGTAACTCTTGAGTAGCCTTCAAATATATTCCTCTTGGTCAGGAAATTCTATTCTCAAATATTTTCGAGTCTTTAAGCTTCAAAGATAGGAGTCCTTACATCACTCACTTCTAATCTTCAACTTTCGTCTTGATTTTCATTTTCCAATCTTGCGAGGAAAAATGAAGATCCCAAACTTGTATTATTATAGCTTCTTTCTCAATCTTTCAGGTGATGGCAAAGTTAATTATTGGACTTTACTACATTTTTACTAATGGGTTTTTTTTTTGGTAAAGGGAAGAATATCTATTACTTTTCAAAACACCATATACAAAAAAAAGGGCCAAGGCCAACCCTCGACCCAAGTAGGACATGGAAATGTCCGAATTGGGTCAAGGATGGCTCAGCAAGAACTACACAACAAGCCAACAAAAGGCCAGACATAACCCAAAGGAACTAGAACACCAAAATTAGGAGGCCGTCCGGGTTGCTTCAAAGATTGAAGGAGGAAGATCCCAATTCCTTTGTAGTTTCCGGTTCCTAGGTGTATCCTCAATTCGCCCAATGGATATGGATTTATCCTTCACCACTTTGAGAAGATACTTGCACATACCCGGGATATAGACATTCTTGTTCCTGAAGATGGCATTGTTCCTTTCAATCCAAATAATATGACATAGTGCACCAAAGGAAAATCTAGAAAGGCAGTGAGCAAATGAAGATCCACCGCAGACTTTCATTGTCCACCTAATAAGCTCTTGCCAAGGCCGGTTGCGCCAAGGAAGGTTGCAATTTGTTGCCCAAAATGAAGCTAGTCTATGAGTGGAAGTACAACCGAAGAATAGATGGTTGACTGAATCCGGTCTATAACCACAAAAAACACACATGGCATTGTCAATCTTGCAGTTTTGTAATAGAAGTACCTGAGTGGGCAGCCGGTTAAGAGTGACTAACCATAGAAAGAAAGCATGTGGAGGAGCAATATGATGATCCCAAATGAATGAGTGCCAAGGGATAGGGTGCCCCTTTCTCTTGATATGGCTCCATACCAGTGCTACCGAAAAAGACTCAGTTGGATGAGGTGTCCATATCAGTTTGTCCGGAGTATTATCCTCAAAGAAGGGTGGTGAGTCCGTCCAGCTGAGGATAATCTCCAGTGCAACTGAAGGTTGCCATATACGATCATTGAACTCTCAAACCGAAGTATCTCAAGGGATCCGCGACTGATATATGTCCACATTGCTAAACATGAGGTAGAGGGGGCCTTTGTTATGCCACCAATCAAACTAGAAGGAAACCGAGTGTCCATTTCCAATCTTCCACCAAAATAATGCTTGGGCGGGAGATCGCAAATCCAAGATCTTCTTCCAGGTCCAAGAGCAAAATGTAGGCTTGGATACAACCCAAAAATTTGATTTTTTTTAAGAAGGTTGAGTGTATCCATTTACACCACATGGATTCCTTATCAGTGAAAAGGATCTATATGTGTTTAAGAGTCATTGCTCGATTGTATTCGACTAGTCGCCGTATGCCAAGGCCACTGTCACGCCCTGAACCCTATAGAGCGCGAGCGCCCTTGCCATGGTCGATTCGAGTGCGACGTCCCAAGACGCGTCGCCGACCCAACGTCCAACACAGAGACTTAAAGCACATGCAGAAGCGAATCAAACACCCGTACAGAACTATAACACCAAACCAAGGATAGCCACAAACGAGAATAAGATTACAAAATAAACACTTGTATTACTATGGGAAACCATATACAATATTCATATATAGCCCACGCTCAAAAATCAAAAGCGATTCAACGGCAACTAACGTCAAAATGGGGGACACGCGACTCGGCGGTCAAGCATTACTACTAGCCGGGGCTTCTCCCAAAACACATCGGTACGCCTGCCATCCTCAAGGCTGGAGGTCTGAAAATGTGGTTTAAACAACAATGAGAATAATCTCAGTGAGTAATTCCCTAAACCTAAACTAGGTTAACATGCACCTCCTGACGAGTACTAAACAACGCATAACTCAAGACATAGGCTGACTCAGGCCCTCGGGCCTAAATCTAATTTTCACTTGACCCTGCAGGTTAGGCATTCTATAGGAATAACCACAACAGAACCACAGAATCAGTCCGAGGCACATACACACAAATCATTTAGTCCCAACGTATGTAATGCACATGCTCATGTTCGCACTCATGTTCATGCCTCATCAATGCATTAACGCATACTTACATACTAGCATTCAGCCATTTATCAATTTCTCCTTCGACCCGCGTTAAACGCATCAGGTCCAACACTTCGAGATCGATCTTTGGCCAGCGTAATACGCATCAGACTCATGACACATTACCCGCGTAAAACGCCTCAAGTTGATCATCTTCTGATAAACCGGGCATTTTCCCACGTAACACGCCTCAGGACGGGTTCACTACCCCGCGTAAAATGCATCAAGGTTTATTGTGATCACACATTCACAGGCATCAATTTTTATCTGAACCCCGCGTAATACGCATCAGGGCATTTTAGGTGATCACAATGCACATGTCATTCGGGCAAACTTGTAAATGCACATGCCGTGCCAATGCTCGTGACGCACACCCATGACTACAACGATCACACTTATGCATTCACACATTTCACAATGAGCATTTAATATCGCTACACCACTTGTTCAATTCGTCGCGCAATATGCTCAGACCACAATTCATTACACCCAACCACATATTAGTACAACCATGGAATCAATTCAAGCACCCATGCACAGTGCACAATTCACAAGCATAATCACACAACTAGTTCAACAAGAATTCGCGCATTCGAGGCCCACCAAGCTAATCCATTCCTAGGCCCGCTAGACATGCAACATGGCATCATCAAATTAATCACAAACAAGGCTTAATTAGCCCGTCAATTGCACCCTGCGATCATTCCCGGTAATTGCACGGTAAAACCTCAAATTGATCGCGCCGCGCCCAAATTAAATCCCATCTTGAGCAGCCACTATACTGCAATTTCTTGGCTAATAATTATCGCCAAAATGCTCCATTATGCTCCCCAAATATCATTCTAACCAGCCACCACGAGACCAAATAAGGCGCACACTATAATCCACATTTCAAAACCGAACTTTCTCAACTTGGGCAATTCCGATCCAAATCTGTCCGGCCCATGTACAACGCCTCTCGGGCCACTAAACCTCCATTAATTTATCATACTAATCTACCGAATCAACCACAATAATAGCCCCTAATCACCTCCACAATTGAACCCCCAAATTACCCTAATTAACCCCTAAAACCCATCTAGAAATGCAAATAATCTTAATTAGGGTTTAGGGTCAAACTCACCGGGTGTCCTAAGCTTGAAATGAAGCCGAACACGCAACGAGGGAGGCTGGGCAGTGGCGAGGCGGTGGCGGCGACGGCGATCCTCCCGGCGTGCATGCGATGGCGGCCTAAACGGGGGAAGCCGATCTTCACGCGGCTGGGGGAGAAAGGAGGAGGAAGAGGATGTATTGGTGAGGGTGGTGAGGCGTGGGGCGGTGGTTCCCGGCGGCGGCACCGGCGGCGGCGGCGGCGGCTCCTCCGGCGAGGTGCTCCCCACGGCCAAAACAAGAGAAAGAGAGGGGGAGCGGAAGAGAGGAAGATGCGGCGAGAGGGAGAGGGAGATGAAGGTTGAGGGGTGTGCGGACTGGCGACGGCTGGCGGGACGAGCCGGCGACGGGCGAGCTGGCTGGCGGGTAGCAACGACAGGGATGCCTGGGCTCGTCAGACCGAAACAGGGGAGAGGCTGGGGAAGAGAGAGACAGGGGGGAGGAAGACTAGTCTCGTGGCAGCCGAAGGCGACATGGCGACCTCGCGGCGGTGACGGGCACGCTGGCCGAACTAGTGGGCGGCGAGCTGGCGAGCCGTGGCGGCGGCTGGTGGAGGTGGCGTCGGGCAGGCTGGGAGGAGCTACGGAGGAGGAGGGGAGTGAGAGGGGGGAGCTTCTGTGGCGGCGGCGTGGTGGCTGGCTGGGTGGCAGCGCGGCGGCGGTGACGAGCAGCGGGGCGGCGTCGGACAGAGCAGAGGCCAGACGCGACTCGTTGGGGAAGAAGAAGACCGAGGAAGAAGAAGAAACGAAGGGAAAAGAGAGAAGAAAAGGAGAAGAAGAAAGAAGAGGAGGGAGAGAGAGAGAGAGAGAGAGAGAGAGTGGGGTGTGTCAGAGGGGGGGAGTGTGCGTGCGTGATGGACGTTTGCATGCAAGGGGAAAGAGAGAGAGAGAGAGAGAGAGAGAGAGAGAGAGAGGGAAGGAGGGAGGGGATAGACGCATGGGGAAGAGAGAAGAGGAGACGTGCAGGCAGGGGGGTTCTCGGCGCGACAGAAGGAGAGGGAGTGAGAGAGAGAGAGAGAGAAAGAAAGAGAGAGGGAGAAAAAAAAATATAAACATTCAAATATTAAATGCTATCCAATGGCCCAAATTCAAAATCGAAAACGATCTACTGGTCTAAAATAAACCTCAAATATAATAAGGGACAAAGGCCAAATTAATTAAATCAAATTATAACGAGGGAGGTCTACTAGTCCAAATTCGTATCCTGTCGAAAATTCACTTTTCCACTATTCCTAACAATCTCGATGTTGGCCACGGTAATCTTGACACCGTCCAATTTATTTCGTCCTGAAACTCCGAGAAATTCGACACCAAAGTTTAAACTTTAAATAACGATAAAATTCGATCGAGTACGATTTTAGCAAAATCTCTATTTTAAAAACAAGAACCCGAGAGTGATCAATTCCCGAGCGAGATTCTAT
This sequence comes from Syzygium syzygioides, assembly GCA_031216285.1. Lineage (NCBI taxonomy): Eukaryota > Viridiplantae > Streptophyta > Magnoliopsida > Myrtales > Myrtaceae > Syzygium > Syzygium syzygioides. The sequence continues at coordinate 15,157,313 of CM062251.1, read as the reverse complement.
TATAAGCGCACTGACGAATTACATGTTTTATAAATCCCAAAAATGGGCCGAAATTCAGGATGTCACAGCCACCTTCTTCTTTGGGTAGACATATAGCATTCCACGCTACCCTAGCTCCTCCCATGCCTAAATCAGGACCTTTCCACAAAAATTGTCGCAAAATAGTCTCAATTCTATACAACACCGATTTCGGAATAGAGAAGATAGTAGCCCAATATACTTGAATGGAATGCAGGACTGATTTAATGAGTTGTAGCCGACCGGAAAAGGACAAGAAGCGTTGAGTCCAAGATCATGCTCGAGCAGTGATGGAATCAATCAAGATTTTGCGGTCCTCTTTTCGTAATCTAGACGAAATAAAAGGCACTCCTAAGTAGCGAAAAGGGAGTGTACCTTGTTGGAAGCCAAGACATTAAAGCAGTTGGCCATGTAGAATCGGAGTCCCTCCCGAGAGGAAGATGTTGCTCTTTATAGTATTCGATTTTAACCCAGACCAAGCGGAGAACAGTTCAAGAGATTCCTTGATTAGTTCAATTGATCTCAAGTGGCCTTCTGAAAATAATAGCACATCATCCGCAAAAAATAGATGAGAAATACGGGTTTTTTTGCAATGCCAGAACCAATGGAACTCTAGATTATCTGTTTTGGCCATTAGAATGCCATAGAAGACTTCCATTACCAGTATGAAAAGATACGGCGATAATGGGTCACCTTGTCGTATTCCTCGGCAACTAGCAAAATAACCATGTAGTTTCCCATTGATTGAAACCGAAAATTTGGCTGTTGAAACACAAGCCATAACCATCTTGATAAAAAAGTCCGGAAATCTGTAGGCCTCTAGAGCCTTTTCAATGAATTTCCAGTCGACCGTGTCATAAGCTTTCTGAAAATCCACTTTGATGGCACACTTGGGAAGGTAGGCCTCATGATGAAAATCCACAAACAACTCTTGAGCAATCATAATATTGTCGCTAATTCTGCGCCCTTTAACAAAAGCCGTAAACTAATGGGTTTTGTCTTTTCAAAGACCAAGAATTGTTAATTTCATGTACTTGTTTATTTTACTTGAAGGTGACTAAAGTTTTGAGTTGTTCTAGTCTTTTTCAAGGTAAGTAAAACTCAAAAGGTTAAGTTAGGTTTATCTACTTAGTACTTTTGACTTGGTTGGTTGGTGCTTGTTAACTTGGTTTGAATGCTAATCTTGAGTGTGATCATGCTTCGATAATTACATGTTTAAATATTGTGTTGTTTGACTTAAATTGACAAGTAGCTTCCGGTGTAGAAACCGTGTGATCGACTCCTTAAAAGGTTTTGTTGTATATTGGATGAGAGAAGTGCAAGAACATGGAATTTGGACTTGAAATGATATTCACATAATTTTTTATTAGGTATTGGCTGACTAATTACCGTACTGATTTTCATTATTAAAGTTATTTCAAACAAGTTACCAATCTCTAATTAAACTATCGATTGTAACCTTTTCACCAAGTCTAGTTATTCTATGGATTATGACCACTTCACCGATTTTAAGCATCTTTCAAGCAAAATCAATGTCCTAACCAGCTTATCGATATTCATAAATTGTCAAATTTTCGAGATGTCGATTATCAAGTGTCAATCCCAACGTTGTCAATTTTAAAGGTTTCGATTTTCGAATTGACTTGCTTATTGTGACCCAAGTCGTTGATGTCCAAGTGGTTGACTGATATTTTGTGAACTTTTTTGTGTTATCTATTTTATAACTTTTTGATTTCCATACGAATTTTACTTATATCTAACATATCTTATCATTGCTTGCATGAGAAATGAAAGAAGGTTAGCATGTTATTATCATTATTTGCATACATGATCATTGAAACGGCAAGGTAATTGTATTTCGAAAATGATTTGCATGAAAAGACGTTGCGTACCGGATGTCGATTCTTGAAAAAGAGTGTTGATTATGTTGCTAATGCAAGGGAGATCGTATGATTATAATGTTATCATGTGCCTCACTAAGATATGATTATATATGAAAAGTATTATGTTATGTTTTTGTCACCCATATATTAATGTTGACAATGCCCTGGGAGTGTTCGGGATGATGTCTCGAAGTGGAGATGCCATGTGTATCATAATGCCTTGGGAGTGTTCGGTATGAGATGAAGTAACAAATATAATACTAGCATATGTGCATGTATATATAAACACATATACTCACACATTTCTATTAATAAACTAATTGGGCGTAGATGTGCATCACAATTTGTTATGTCATCCTCTTGCAATGAAGTGAATAATCTTATGCAACATTATTCATCAATTTTCATTGGCATATTATAACAGGAAGAATAGTGCATTTATTCGTTCAATTGCCTCTCATAGCTATTTTGTACTCATCTTGATTTAACATTATTTTGTGGATACTAGGTTGAGCAATAAGATGATTTTCTACCTTAGACTTGGAGATTTCATACACTAAGCTTTCACTCACTCCTTATTTTTCAGATTTGTAGGATGGATCAACCTTTACCACTGCGGTTTGGAGTTCCTGTATATTTTGACTGCAAACACCAAGATGTGCTTGTACCTGAATCAACGGTAATAAATACTAAGTGTAGTTCTATGGTATGGATTGATGTAGGGATTTTGGGGTGGATCCCTCATTGATTTGTTACCTAGTACTTCAATCCGTAGTGGTTGGTTGGGAGTTGGTCTCCCTAGTTTCGTTGGTAACGGCATGTCGATTGGCGAGGTTATCAATCCGTAGTGTAGTAGCCTGACTTTGTATAGGCAACTTTTTGGGTGCATGAGCATGGGATAGTATCGACGCAGATCTGACCTTCTTCCCAAAGTTAATGCGCTGTATTCTATTCCATTTTGTACTAATATTACTGCCTGGAAGAGGGAACATAAAGCTAGAATGTATTTGTCAAACTCACAATTCTCATGCAATGTCTTTTTTGTGCTCCGCATGCTTAATAATAACAATAAATAGTTTTAATATTAGTTCTCTTGTCGTGCATGACGTTTTGAGGGGTCACATATTAAGTTGTAGATTTGTTAACGAATCAGTAGATTCGTTTGCGATTCAAGATATTGTTGATCCTAATAGATATGTATCGCTTAAATCCCTAGTCAAATCAAATCATAAATTACAAATCAAGGATCAACCGTTTCTGAGTCAAGCTTTCCCTGGTTGAATCAAATCTTTTTGACACACTACAAGGCAAGGTCAAAAATAGCACCGCAAGGCTCAACACAAATTAGTTCAAGTATGCACTTATAGGTAAAATGGTTGATTGTTGAAATCAGCATGTTTGAGTTTGACATGAGCTCGAGCTACTTGAGTATCTTGTCAGGTTTAGCTCAAGCTTGAAAATACTCAGCTCAACAAGTTTATGAGTCTAATTGAGCCTTATCGAGCTTATATTATTTTTTTCCAAAGAATGATTAATACTCTGAAAAAAAAAAAGCACGGAAATCCTCAAAATTAAATAATATATCAACTATTCAAGCTTTCTAAGATTGAGCTTATTTTCTTTATAAATAGGTCTTAATCAAATCGAGCTTGAGTATTATGGTTTTTCATTCAAGTTAAGCTCAAACAAAAATGTCAATATTAATCAAGTTCAACTCAAGTTTTGAGCAAAGCTCGAGCTTGGTGCTATATCGACTCGACTCGGCTCAATTACACCTCTAAATGCACCGCAGTCCAACTCCACTGCAAGTACCCAACTTTCTCAAATATAAGTGTTCATGGAAATTTCTCTAATTTAAGCACAGCACAACAACTAAAGGCTTGTTTATTTGGACTTCTCACAAGTGAAGAAGCAACATTTTTATTCATCGATATTTGATATACTATTCTTATATAAAAAGATTATAATTCAATATATATGTCAACATTTATATATTGTTGAATGTCTCATATGGTTAAGACTAAAAAGAGACAAAAGTGTGTTGTGCACCACGAATTTTGAGAAAAGTAAAAAAGTTGAAATCAATTCAAACAGACATTATTTACTGAAATTTCTGCAATTTATAACCCAAAACACATTCTCTTGGCTATGAAATATTGACCAAACTTTGAGCGAGGATATCTCCCTTGTATCTTTGCAACGTCAAATTTCATGGGTGCTTCTGAGATTAAGAAGTCGCCAAAACGAGGCAACCATCCTCAAGAGTGAAAAATTGACCATGAACTCATCGAGCAATATTAGAATTGCCTCATTTATGAAGCTTTTTTTTTTCCATTTATGAAGTTCAACACACATTTTTTGAGCTACCTTGGTCAACACAACACTAATTATTTGACTTTCCAGAAAAAAAAATAAACGAAATTTAAGTCAACCACACTCCTTTAAAAGTCAAAGAAGATAGGGCGGTAGTCCATTTTTTAAGGTAGTTTCAAGTGGGTTGTTCAAGAGCACTTAGCTAAAAAAATTTGAAGTAGCCCCAAAATCTAACCATTGTCCTGGATGAAAATGATCCACGAATTGAGTACATTCTAGTACTGGGAAGAACAACCAAAGTTTCAGGACTTAAAGCTCAGGAACTTCTATATACCATAAAGGCAATACAAAAGAGTAGTGGAATACTTATAATTTAACAAGATATCTCTTGTAACTTGACTCACCATTAAAATTATTTCGGGGGGCCGCGTCTATATTCCTTCGAGGAACCATTCATCGTGGGCTTAGTTGCGGTTGAAACGCAAAGGTGGTAGGTGTCAAACTTTGATTGGAAACTTTGTGAATTTTGGTGTGGTGCATACTTTATACATGAACTAGGACATAATTCTTTAGATATGCATGACGAGACAACAGGACAGGAAAAAAGAACTCTTTGACTTATTGACCCTGAAACGCCCAGATTCCTCCTCTTCGAGCAAAAGGGCATTAGATGATAATGCTCAAGCGAATGTTATTGTCAATTCAGTAAGACTCATACATGGAGCTCCAGAAGAGGTGGGTGAAGACACAGGCACAACACTTTCCACAAGAAGGATCGGAAGCGGTTCTTTCTCTCTAAGTTTTTTTTTTCCATTTTTTATGATGTCACATGCTTGTGGCCGTATCTAGCCTAGCAAGTCCATGGAACTCGCGATGGAGTGGCTCGATGGTTCAGCTCTGAGATAAGCAGCGTTGCACGGGACCTCATCAAGGTCCCTCAGCACCGAGATGGGGCTGCTCAGCCTCATGTCGGTGAGCATCTGGCGGAGCTCGGAGGCCTCCTCCTTGAGCTGGACATTCTCCTGGAGGACCCTATCGTGGTCCTCTGAGGCCTGGTTGAGCTTGTCCACAAGCTGGTGGTTCTCGTGCCGGAGCCAGACGACCTGCGACCACAGCTCGTCGAGGTGCTTCTGCTTCCTCATCCGGGACCGCCGCGCCGACTCCCGGTTTGATATCATCCTCCTCTGCCTCCGCTCGTTGATGATGCTCAGCTGCTGCTCCTCGGACTCGTCCGAGGTTGAGTTGTTGCTGAGGCATGAGGCCTGTGCGTTGCCGATGCCATTGAGCTCTTGGACTTGGGGATGGAATTGGAAGTTGTACAGTGAATTGGAGAGTCTAGCGAAGTTGAATGCCGGAGATTGATCCTGCATCAAACTTGTCATTTGAGATGGGTATGGCGATGGGTTTGAAGGGCAATAGTTATACAATCCTGACACTCCACTGGGCTCCATCTGCTCTTTTTTCCTAAGATCAAGAGTTTAGGGAGGATGAAGTTCAAATTTGATCAAGTTGGTGTTTAGAAAAATGAGAGACCCCTCAAATTGCAAGAGCGTGGTTTTATAGGCTGAGGAAAGTTTGGAGTGGCCCCACTGATTGCCATTATCGTACGTCAGAAAAGAGTTTTGGAATAATATTTATGCAAGATTATGTGCACATTTTATGTTATGTGGTGACCATAACATTGTCCTTTATGTGGCGCATGAACTAAACAGTAATCCATAAACTATTTTCCTGGCTCCTATGTGGCATGTCATGGTCATACCTGAGCCTGCGAGCACTTGAAAAACATCAATCATTACATGGTGGATGAGATCTGAAATGTGGAAAACCATCCTCCTTTCTGCGATCAAAAAGCTTACTTACATCAGAGAGAAGGCGAGAGAATTCAGATTGTGGGCGGTATAATTATATGGATAGCGTAATCGTGTGGTTGAGTAAAAACGAGTAAATAGTAAGAAATAAATTTTATTTCACATCGTGCCGTTATGCTTTAATTGAATATTTTAAGCCGATATATATATCCTAGTTAGAGCGCTTTGACTAATACCTCACGTCTCATATTTATCCGCTCTTGGGTTTCTCTTAATGGAAATGTAATGTGGTTCAAAAGTTCTTTATCGATTTTTAATCTAAGTTTTCGAGTTTGATATTCACATAAATGAGAAAATGAAAGCTTTCGAGAAATGGCAAAGTCAACCCCACTTGAAAAATACACAAAGACCTGCGTGTCAACCAGGGATATGAGCAGAGGCTGAGCTACTGTGTTGGCCTATCTAATGAGTTTACCAAGGGAAAACTAGGCTACGAGGGTCCTTGAGTCTTGGTGCCCTAAAATTGATATACAAAGCTAATGTATCAAAAAGACATTAGTCTTAGACTTCGTTTATTTTTCTGGAAAATGAAATGATTTAGAAACATTTTCCACAAAAAGTCGCTTGTATTGATTAAAATAATTGATCAATTAAAACTATTTTCATTGTTGACAACAATTTATGTGTAAACATTTTCATGCACAATGAAAATATTTTTGGTTTATTTATTTTTATAAGCGTTAATATAAGTGATCATTTTTTGGAAAATATTTTTCCTACTCATCCATATTTTGCGAAACAAATGCACCCTTAATAAACATAGTGATTTTTTTTCTTTTTTTCTTTTCAAATTATCAAAACAGGGATATAAAAAAAGTTAATCTCTAGGTGGAGATTTGAATGCCAATCCAAATCCAGGTAACATGGTTCCCTTCAACGCTCTTAACCAATGAACCTTGCTGACGTACGGAAGTGACGCGGGGAGGGAGGGGTTGGAAGAGGCCATATCTGTCCTACAACTAGAAATTCCTTTTGTGAAGTGGTGACTCATTCACCACTTAAATGCAGACATTAATATAGTCCCATTCACTTGTTAATTGCCTGTGGCTGATCGCGAGGGTCTTTCCTTTCTTGCCAATGGCAGCCATTTTTTTGTGGGTGTTGCAGTTAGGCAGCAGTCACAATGTGGCACATCCTGACGTGGGGAACTTTCGTTGTACCATTGAAAAGGGTGTTTTTGGAAAAGTTGAGCGCAATGAGACTTGATCTATCATCCTTAATTTCTTGAGTTTTAGGACAGCCTTAGTTTAGTTTCCTGCCAAAAAAAAAAGCCCCGGCTTGGCCCTGTCCCATCCTGCCTTGGACGCGGCGGGGAAGGCTTTCAGCTGATGGGCGAGGATGGGGAACATGATTTCCACCCCGCCCCATGTGCAGTCCTAATTTCATAGAGATTAGACTACAGAAAAAGAATATCAATTGTTAATCATTTTTCTCTAAACTCTCGGTTCATCTTGCATTAGTAAACTCCTCATTAAATAAAGCATATAACCTACCGATGGGATCGTATTCTAACATTACAAAATCCAAAATCGGATAGGATGGGGGAAGATCACCGCTCACCACTTTGTGTGATTATGTGAGTACCCCATTTGCGATTTGGCTTACGTGATTCAAGAGATCAATACAAATGGCATCAGAGCAAGATCCCTATAATGGATAAGTGATTTGTGGATGGTATTTGATCTGAACTAAGGCAAAGGAGAGATCACCTAGACGAGAAGATTCAGATAAGGTGCTGCTCACAACAGATTTCTAGAATGATGAAGAATGGGGGAGAGTATAGCCGGGGTATGAGCCAACATCAAGTCCGTCGGTTCTTTGAGCAGTGGAAGTGTAATGTTCTACAGTTCCAAGCATCAGGCGGAGTGAGAGAGACTTTATTAAGCTATTCATAAGTAAGACCACCTTCAAATGATCATCATCTTGCGTGGTTAAAGTGAATACTCTCGAGGGCCTTGGCTTAAGTGAAAATGTCCAAATTGCTAGGAGCAGCTTCTGGCAAATTTCTAGCCACATGAGGCAACAACTAATGAATTTGCATGAAGGCAGATAAAGGTGAAGGGTCCCCCCAGCTAATCACATCATATGATCTCAATCAGATATGAGTACTTCGAGCGGGGGGGAAAAAGAAGAGAAAAAGCAAGCCAAAGATCTGTAAGTGGTGGCTTTTTCTTGTCCAACTTGTTGAATATAAATAATAGCACACCGGGAAGGTCATTCATCCCTCATGGCCACTCATGGCCGTATGTTTATCCGTATAGAATTAGGCTTCAAGAAGGACAACCATTTGCCAGTTTCGTGTTTAAAATTAGAGAATAAGAAAAAGTAGAAGATACCTTAAAAAGAGTCGCAAAGAGAAGAGACATGTCTATCGTAAGAATATGCTCTAAACAAAGATATTTTTTTCCCAAGATCGAGCAGCAGAATTTGTTCCATGTTCCTTTGCTACATCATGCAATTCCTCAAACCATTTTTTATTGACATTGATTGATAGATGACAGATGCAGTTACATGTTTCGCAATTTAAGTAGCGTGGAAAATGCAAGAACACCAAAGATTGGAAACGATAAATCAAGTTATCAATATAGCGTTATAAATATTCTCGTAGGACAATTGATGAACTTGCATTTATTTGTCTAAAATGGGTTTCTCACATAATAAATAAAGGAAAAAAGTACAGTATTTATATTGAGTTGGCATAGTCTAGCACTTACAAGTAAAATCTTTCTAATGCATCCATGTCCAGAAATGCAAAATGGAAAGAATAATCCTCGAACGCAAGTAGGACTGAGTGGGGCAAGTTACCAGTCAATAACATCATCACACACATACATACACATCTTTATCTTCTTGTCTTGGTGATTGATCGATTACATTCTCCCAAGTTCCCAACACCTCATGAAACAAGTTGTGTCGAAAATAAGATAAATTTATAAAAATTGGACGGATGTGCATTTGTCCTTTGTGCTCGAACATCTTCATTTTTTTGTTTTTTTTTTTGGATAATTTGTATCACAAATAAAGATATGAGCCTATGAAAAAGATATCACCCGAATGTCTCATCATGGGGATGTGTATGAGTGAGGTTTGTACATAAATCGTCCCATTGAATTGAAAGTGTTGGGCGCCTATGTCGGGGGAATTGTTGGACAAAGGTACATTAGAAGGATCATGCTCTCATTGATTTGGTCAAATGTTGCGGCTAATTGGAGATGATAGTTTTTTGTTGAAATTTATTTTGTTCAACAAATTTTTCTTTTTTGCGTTTGAATTTGGCTTGGTTAATCTTGTCAAAATTTCGAAGCTTTCCTCTCGTGCTTGGGTTCAGATAAAGAAAAGAAAGAAAGAAGAAATAAATACATTAAAAGCCCTAAAATCTTTAAAAAAAAAATGTAATCAAATCCTAAACTTGTCACGAAAATACAATTGAATCATAAAACTTTCAAAAAGTACAATCAAATCCTAAAACTTATCAAACCGGTCCAATCAAGACTCTCCGTTGATTGCACTTTTTGAATATTTTAGAACTTGATTGCACTTTTGCGATAAGTTTTAGGACTTGATTGTACTTTTTAAAAGTTTCAGAACTTGATTGCACTTTCGTAAAAATTTTTAAAACTTAATTACATTTTTTGAAAGTTTTTGAACTCAATTGACAAATTTTAAGGCTTTCATTGTACTTTTATCCTAAGAAAGAAGGAGCAAAATTATACTGGTGAGAGTGAAATGCCACTTTTCATATTCCTATCGAATTTAGTGTTAGTGTAACCACTTTGCCACCTATAAACAAAGACCATGACCTCTTTATTAATATGTGGAAGTGAAATTATATGGTTCGGAACACAACCAAGTACACATTATCATTTTCTTTAAAGTACATAAAAATGGTGTATTTAAATAAAATAAAAAATGATGCTATCATGACTTTATATCAAGTATATTATCATTGGAAAAAGATTGTATATCAATATGGGGACCATTTTAGATAAAGCATTTATATAATGAGTAATGTAAAAGAAGACTAAGTAATCTATACCATATCTAACAATTAACTTCTGTGACTAGCACGTGCTATTTAATAAGAAAAATTTATAGCAATACTATGTGTATTTGTATATGTGGACATGATATCATCAAATTTTTTGTAAATGAATAATAATTCACATGCATAATTAATTTACTAATGAGAAGATACGAAATAAGTTACAACTGAAGCACTTCTACCGGATTTTATCTGCAAAAGAACGAATAACTTCTTGTATGTTGAGAAAATGTGTAGGAGGCAAAAGTTTATGTTGAAAATTATGTGTGTACACGTATTACATGTGACTATAAAACTAGGAGTAGGTTTACTGATAGAGATGGGGACCTGCTAGTGAAGCTATCAGCTAACTGACGTGAAACTTAATCTCTTCTTAACAGAGAATGATAAGGGCCGTTTAGTATGAGAAAACTGATACCGTTCTGTGTTTTCAATTCATTTAAAAGTGAATTATTACTGAAAATATTGTTCATCACAAAGAGAAAGTTGTTTACAAGTTAAAAATTAAGGAAAATTGTGGCCACTTTTAGAATACTAAACTACGAAAAAGGTTGTTTTCGAGTATTGACATACTGAATGGAGACGGTATATTATTAAATTGTGGAAAAATTATCTAAAAAGTCCTTAACCTATTTGTACTTTTTCCAATTCAGTTATAAACATTTCAATTTTGTCAATTTTGTCAATTAGTCATAAACATTTTCACATTTTGTCAATTGAGTCCATCCGACTGATTTTAACTGGAAATCACTGACGTGAATACCAGCCATCTTACATGTCACGTCTAGCACTAACGTGAACAGTTAATAATATTTTAATATTTGTCCAATTTTCTTTTTCTTTTTTTTTTCTTTTCTTCTCTTTTTCCTCTTTTCTTTTCTTTTTTTACTTACCCTCGCCGACTGCCGGCAAGGGTTGCATCGCCCCTCACTCGACCTTGCCCATGGAGGCCATATCTCAAGCTTGCAACTACCATGGTCACTCAAGCTCAAGCTCTGGGCATCAAATCTCGAACTTCCAATTGCCTCCCTCTTTTATTTTTTTGTTTTTTTACTTGTGGCAAGGGTCGCAGACCCGAGTGAGGCATAGCCGCCAAATCTGGAGCTTGCAGCTACCATGGTCACTCGAGCTTGAGCTTTGGGTTTGTGGCCATGGTGGCTACAAATAGGCGAGTCTTGCCCCTAGCTGCTCCAGCTCGACTTGCAACCATGGTTTCCAAATCTTGAGCTTGCAGTTGCCATGGCCGCTGGGCGAGGTAGACTGAGGGTCTGGTGACCTACACCAGCCACAAGTAAAAAGAAAAAAAAATAAGAGAAAAAAATAAAATAATAATTAGAAAAAAAATATTATTAAAATTATCCATGACAACGCCGACAGTGCTACATAGGACGATAGCATGGCTAGTGTCCATATTAGTAATTTTCAATCAAAAGCTGCCAAATAGACTCAATTAGTAAAATGTGAAAAGAATTAGGTTTCGATTAACAAAATTGAATGGTTTAAGATAGGGGTAAGCGTGGTCCGGATGGGCAGTTCCCACCCTAGAACCAGGAACCCTCCACTAAAGACCAATTCCGAAAAATTGAAATCGAGAACTGCCCGTTGGTTCCATGGACCCACCCGAGAATCAGACCGGCGGTCCGATCCGATTCTCAAGTGGGTCCATGGAACCGGTCCTACTAGCCAAGGACGAAGACGGAAAGATGGAGACGGAGATGGAGATGGAGAGTCGGAGACAATGAGGTGAGTATCGATCGAGAAAAGTGAGAGAGTGAGCGTAACGCGAAAGTGAAAGCGAAAGAATGTGTTTCTTAGCTCAATATAAGGCTGTGAGCGTTGAGCGAGTTAGGTTTAGTTTAACAATTTAAGATTTGTCTTTTTAAAAAATTATTATTATTATTATTATTATTATTATTATTATTATTATTATTATATTACCGGTCTGGTCCTAATGAGCGGATAGGCAGTTCCGCACCTGGAATCGGGAATCGGACCAGCACCTACCAGTTCTCAAAAATTGAAATCAAATCAGACTGGTTCCCTTAAGAATACTAGTTCTGGTCCGATTCTAAGCGGTCTAGTCGGTTTCCAGTTCTTTTGCATACTCCTAATTTAAGAGGTAAAAGTGAAATAGGTTTACGACTTTTTGAACAATTTTCCCCTTTAATTGTAAACACAATTCTTAACTTTGGTTACAACACAACCAAAAATATTTTTAAAATTTTTATTCGTGTTGAAAAGCTTGGGAGAATTTAGATGACTGAGATATGCGTTTCTCAAAAGAAAAAAATCAATGACTTTGGGGCGCAATTATTTGCTCTAAAAGTTTTAAATTATCAGAGTGCATTGTGTTTTATTTTTTAAAGCTTAACATTACAGCCGATGTGACGGCCCGGGTCCTCCACTTCCACCGTACAATTTCGAGTCGGTCACATGTCCTAGTCATTCTTAGTGCCAGAGAATAACAAATTTTTGTGCATACCCGCTCATTCTTGTAGAAAATGGCAATTATACATGATTTTGTTAGCTAATGCCTCTAAGCCACTAGTTAAGCATCTAAATAAAGAACGGTAGCAAGTTTCAAACGATGCTTTTATCGTATTATGAATAATTAATATAGGGAAAAAAAACAAAAGCGTACTTGAATTTTTACCTACATATCACTTAAATACCTCTACTTTTAAGAATGCATGTTTACATAATCGCCTCAGCAAAATTTTCCTTATATTCATAACTTCGTCATTTCTCTAGTCAAAAACACCCTAACCATTCTCTTACTCATGCTCACACCTCTCTCTCTCAAGCTCTAGGCTCGCGGCGATGACTACTCGAACTCTTGGCTCATGGCCGGAGCTACCAGATGTTGAGTTCGCAGTCATGACCACCCCGCTTTCCCCTCCTCCTCCCCCCCCCCCCTCTTCTCTCTCTCTCTCTAGCAGGGTTGAAGTATGAAGTCTGTATTTTGAAAAATAGAGATATGTAATTGATATCTACATGAAAACACAGGCATGGTTTTTATATTTTTCATGACAATTTGAAATCCAATGCTTAACTACACTCTATTAAGAACTAGAAGGACAATATACATGCAATCATGATTTAATTCTAGAAAACTTAGTGGGAAAATGACATAAATGGTCCCTAAATTTTGGTCTAATTTGTAATGCGGTCCCTAAACTTTTAATTTGTTCAATGTGATCCCTAAACTATAGCCCAATATAAAATATGATCCCTAAACTTTTAATTTGTTCAATGTGATCCATGGACTTTTAATATTCAATGTTGATTTAGGGACTAATTTGAACATGTAACAATAGTTCATGAATTACATTGAATAAATTAAAAATTTAGGAACCACATTGTACATTGGGTTAAAATTTAGGAACCTAATTTAATAAATTAAAAGTTCAAGAAACACATTAAATATTAGGATAAAGTTTAAGAACTATTTGTGTTATTTCCCAAACTTATTAACAATCATTTGATGGAGTGATGAAGAAATTGGCCGGGCATGCGACATTTGCCCTCGAATAACAGCTCAGGTAATGGACGGATGGGGTAATTGATGTGAAGGCAGCCCCTTTACCTAGGCATGTGACACCAATCAAAGATTCACATCTGTGAATCGCCACCCAAACAAAATAGAAAAATTGTCCAAAAAGTCATAAACTTATTTTATGGCAGCTAATTTAGTCTTAAACCTTTCGGTAGTGTCATTTTAGTCCTAAACCTTTTAACAATTTGTCAATTTAGTTTTAAACTTTTTCAATTATGCCAGTTTAGCCATAAATATTTTGATGATTTCATTTTAGTCATAAACATTTTAACAATTTGTCAATTTAGTCCTTTTGACCAATTTTGACCTGCTATCGCTGACATAGAGATCTAGTCAGCAACAATCATCCTACATGGCACGGCCAGTGCTGATGTGGATACTTTTTGCAATTTTTTGAACTTTTTGAATTTTTTTCTTATTTTTTCCTATTTTCCTTTTCCTTTCTTTTTTTTTTCTTTTCTTTTCTTTTCTTTTTCCTTTTTCCTTTTTCCCTTCACCGACCTTAAGCAAGGGCCACTCACACCAAATCAAGCAAGGACGAGGGGTGCACTCACCAGATTTGGCAAGGGCCACCTGACGAGGGTCACCCTCACCTAGGCAGGCGTGGGCTTCCCTCGCCATGCCCAACCTAGAGAGGGCGGCCCTCTCTTAAGGTTGGCAGAGGGAAAAAGGACAAAAGCAAAAAAGAATAAGAAAAAATAAAGAAGGAAAGGAAAGGAAAAAATAAGAAAAATTTGCAAAAATAATCCACGTTGGCGATTTTCGGCCAAAATTGACTAGAGAGACTAAATTGGCATATCATTAAAAGGTTTAGAACTAAATTTGCACAATTGAAAGGTTTAGCACTAAATTAACAAGTTGTCAAAAGGTTTAAGACTAAATTTATACAATTGAAAATTTTAGGACTAAATTGGTAGCCATATAATAGGTTTAGGATTTTTTGACAATTTAATAAATAATTAATTTTGGGAAGAATACCAAAAACATACTCAAATTTTACCTTGATACTAGTTACATACCTCTACTTTTGTAAATGCATATTTACACCCTTGCTTCAACAAAATTTTCCATTTATATGGGTGACTTTGTCAATTTCCTAGTCAAAAGCACGCTAACAATTCTTTTATACGTGCTCTCTCTCTCTCTAAAAGCTCGCGGTCAAGACCGCTCGAACTCTTGGCTCGTGACTGTAGCTACCAGACGTTAAGGTCATAGCCAAGACCACCATCTCTCTCTACTAGGGTTGAGGTATGAAGTCCATATTTTGAAAATTAGAGGGATACGTAATTGATATCTACATGAAAACACACTTGTATTTTTTAATATTGCTCATTAATATTTGAAATCCGATGCTTCACTAGACACTCTTTCAAGAACTGGAAGGGCCTATGTACATTACACTCATGATTTAATTCTGGAAAACTTATCGGCAATCATTTGACAGAGTGATGAAGAAATTGTCCGGGCATCCGACAGTTGCCCTAGAATAACGGCTCAGGTTATGCCCGGATGGGTACCTGATGTGAAGGGCAGCCCCTTTACCTTGGCGTGTAGTACCAATCACAGATTGACATCCACAAATGGCCACCCAAACACCATTGCAGAGGTAGGCAGGCACTATATGTTTGTGGCCGGTGCACCACATGCAACCATTATCCTCTCCTCCTCATTGCTCAACTTGTCAACTCAACCCAAAAGCTCTCTCTCTCTCTCTCTCTCTCTCTCTCTCTCTCTCTCTCTCTCTCTCTCTCTCTCTCTCTCTCTCTCATATTCTTCATGGCTCCCTTCTTGCTTAAAGAGGCTTTTTCAGGTTTCCCCCACTCACCAAGTAGGTTGCAATTTTAGGGCAAGGTCACTTGTACCATGTGGCACCCCACTAAGGCGACCTAGGCAAAGTCACGTTGGATCCATCAAGATATGTTGGTTTTCGATTGTCAAATTCCTCATGACGCCATGATCCAATCCACCATGGTCAGATCGATGGCATGCATTAGGAAATGAAAATCGTGATTGGGCACTTGTGTCAAATGTGTGGACAAATTTATTAGATTAGTTTCGTCATATGTTATTAGATTGATTTAGGCAAAGGATTGGTTGAATCTTGGATAAACCCCATCATCAGCTTGGATCATCTTCAATCGCCCCCCCCCCCCCTCCTCTTTTGTCTTTTCCCACCTTTTGCTCCTGTGATTACTAAAATCTTTCATGTTTTCATCATCTCAAGGGCACAATGTATTATAATGGCGGGTGGGGTGCAATATTTTGGTGAGTTATTCTAAAGTTGCACGCATTTTTTACTGGGTGCTTACGTATTTGTGAATAAGGTCTCGATCCACTAACAATGTGGATAATAAAGGTGTTTGGGTTATTTTAAGCGAATGGGCATCTTTTTAATCTTTTTTATGGGGCAAACAGGACATACTTTTTCGGGCCGATGTTTGCCCATGTCCCTGTCACTTGCTAACTGTTGTCGTATTATGAATCATCTTAAATAAGGGTGAATGGTTCCAGATTCGTTACAAGTTCAAGTAGAACCTATAATCCACCATCGAGTACAGGTTCTTCATATTTTGGAACTTAGAATTTACTTGTCGGAACTTGGAACCTGAAACCTGCCCTGTCACAGGTTCCAGGATAGGTTCTAGGGTCTAATAGATTCTTTTTTATTTTATTTCATTATGAAAATGAACGCAATAATACTAAACAAGCTTGTCATTCACCAAAAAAAATACAAAAGACTAGTTTTACTAGCATTATGGTTCAAATAAATGCAATTAAAATGAGAAATCATTGCGTGAATCGATATAGGGGTAAGCGGTTTCATGTTCCAGATAGATTCCACCTAGAACGTACCCATGATAATAGGTTCCTCATTTTTTAGAACCTGAAACCTACTATATCACAGGTTTGAGGATCGGTTTCAAGGTCTACCTAGGTTCCATCTGTATTATTAAGTGAACAATTGCAGTGAATCATCACTTTTAATGAGCACCACTTGCTATTATAATCTACTAACCATAACTTATATTTAGATATGCGAAAAATATGAAACATTAGCAAGTCAAAAAATGAATTCCGGATTATATACTCATCATTTAACACCATGAAACACAACAAAATCACACAAAGACATAGATCAAGAAAAAACACAAAAAACTCTTTTAGGTTTCAAATTTCAAGTTCTAACTACCTACTCGTCGAAATAGGTTCTCTAATTTTTGGAGCCTGGAACCTACTCTATGTATCTTAAAACCTGAAACTTACAGGTTCCCACTAGTCAATTTTTCAAGTTTCAAGTTCTACTTGAAACTATGCTCACCCCTAGTCTTAAAGAGCAATCAAGCACTGTTTACCATAGCCACTGCTACGACTAATGAATTCTGTGTTTTCATAATTCGTGGGGTTTCTTGATTACTGTGCTCGAATTAGGGTTGAGCAGATGGCTGAAGAGCTGGTGAAACTAAGGGCAAAGCCAATAAAGAAATGATAACAAAACGAGAGGCTGAGGGAAGTTCATCTTCCTAGTCACCCAAACAACGGAAAGGGATTCTAGTGGTAGAATCTTCTTAAGACTTGAACTTTAGTACCTAATCCAATTAACAAAGCCTGACCTAAACTCATGTATTAACAGTTTACACGACTCCTGCAGCAAGCTAATCCACATATAATCAAATATCTTTTCTATTTTTCTGTTAAGACAGTGCTCTTATAAAATAATGAAACGTGCTGAAATGTAGGGGCCATTTCCTCTAGTAATGAAGGACTGGGTTCACAGACAGCGTTTTTCGTTCAAATGAACAATAGCAGGGGAAAAAAAGCAGAGTGTGGATGGCAAGTCTTTACCAGGACAAAAGCAAATGCACTTTCTGTTCTAGGCAGACAGATAATTTAGAGGGAAAAGAAGAAAGAGTTTTTATCAGATTCGGGAGGGACATTTCACGCTTTCGCTTTCTATCCTTTCCCTGATGATACAACACTCCTTGAAAAATGATACAGCTACCTCTCCTATGATGCGATATGCTGCAACATGCATCGATGACCCCAGACATCGTTCGACCGCTCGCACCTATCTATGTTCGACTAGCTTGTCGTTTGATTCACCAATTCTTTTGCTTTTTGGTTTCCCTTCCGCACCTTTCGGTGCTTGAGATATTATCTGAGATATCTTTTCCATCAAATCACACATCCAAATGCTTGAGTGCGAGGGCAAAAGGAAGATCCCTCGGGTACTAGGAGGTGATTGGAAATGTTTAACTAACCAAAGCTTGAGGTTTTTCTTAAGCATAGACGATTGAAGAGAATGTCCCGGTGAAACATCCTAGAAATTTTTTACTAGCTCCATCATAATTTACTACTCTTTGCAGATCAATTGCTACCCAATCTACCATTACTGACACAGGTTCGAGGAGATCTAATTTATCTATTGATCACAGCTAACAAAAAGATGTCACCTGACATATGCTTCACATATCAGCACAAATTGAAGATTATCGAAGAGGAAACAATCCACTGATCTCATCTCTAATGTTGATAATCAAAAGACTGGCAATCATTTAGTAAATTGAGCTAGGGCCAAAGAGAACTTCACGAATTCTGCAGTTATAGATTAGATTCCAAGCATCATCCAGACGTGCTGCAAGGTAGTTTTGGGGGAAGAAAGAGTATCTATAGCAAAACGAGGTAGTTGTATTCTGCAGACTTCACAATAGCACGCTGAAGTTAGCCAAAATGAGAGTTACTCTTATTAGCTTCTCAAAAGGTTATGCCAAAAATTAAAATCATGCTCACATCGTGTTCTCTACTAGAAATTGGGTAAATTGCATGGTTATCACTCTCAGCTCTGGGGTTACTTTAATCGGGTCACTGGACTCTCGAAACTTCAAGCCAAGAAAAGGACTCCAAAACCTCCACCCAGATCACTAACCTCGAGGAGTACTTTTAATCAGCTTGCTCCGTCAGCCATCCATTAAAACAACCATACATGTGCCCATGCAACATGCATTGAGTGACTGGATTGAAAGTATTCCATAAGTATAATAATACCTGGTTGATAGCCTGAAAGTTCAATAACTTAATTGAAAGTAGCTTCGAATTTAAACAAGATTAGGACACCCCCCCCCCCCCCAAAAAAAAAAAAAAGAAAAAGAAGAGATTTTTAGACTATCGAATCAAGCAAATCTGCCGAATAATTATATATCTAGTCCAAACTGAACCTCGTTTCGCACAAGTACTTGCGAGAGCCAGCATATGCAGGGTTTTGGTGCAAGTTGGTGCGAAGTTAGGGGTAAGAAGAGGTGACCGAGAGTGCCAGAGAATAGAAACACCAGCAAACGGGGAAACATTAGAAAGACACTCCTGCAATACCCCATAGCCAGTCCCCCATCAACCTTCAAACCTGAAATGATTGTGATAATAATTCAAATGTTTCCACTTTCTTAAAAGTTATCGCCGTGAATCAGGAGTTACTTTGCAGGTGTGACAGCCACTCCCAGGAGTCACACAACCTCAGTAATGGTTTCTAGACAGAGTGAGTGCTTTGTTTGATTGCCTCAGTGGACACGATAAGGCCATAGGCGCTTCATTCCATCACTGAAAATGACAACTTTGTTCCTTTCTACTTTCACACGTCCTCTGTTTTTTCCTTATGATGTAACATAATTTCCTTTGTGCAAACCTACAGAAATGGAAATGTAGGAGAATTAAATAACTAGTTATGGATCTGCCATTTTTTTTTTTTTTGGGTGGCAAGATCTGCCAATTGTAATATCTCGACTTGGGCAACATACCAGATACATCAAAGGAGCAATTATCCAGTAATGTCATCACTAATGACATTATCTCTGTTGATGACACTAAATGCACTGCTACTGAGACAACCAATAGACGATACAAATATCTGGAACAATATTGCTCAGATGACATCAAACCTTCTAAACAGTAGCAAGTGAAATCCAGAATTGCAGTAGTGAAACTCCGCTGTAAAAGGCATATAAACATTGGCAGTGTATAAATTTGATGATAAACCTCAACACAAATAATTGCATGACATAATTTTACCAAAAAAAAATAATAATAATTGCATGACATAAAATTGGATTAATGAAAAATGCCTAAAGTGTTCGATAAAGCTGCTCACTGTTTGTAATTTGTAATTTCCTAGATTTTTCTATTTGAGAGCAAAGAAAAGGTTTTGCAAGAACATAAGCATGCTGCCGACCCTGGAAGCATTTTGCAGACCTTTAACTCTTCTTACTTATCGAAAAACACATAAAACCTTAGTTTTGCACATCTTTGTCAAAATGCAATAACAACTCGAAGCATATATTTACCAATATCCACCATCCAATAGTGCGCAACTTAGCTTTTCTGAAGTACCTTCAAGAAAGGTGAAAACTGCGGGAGAAAAATCTCAGACAGAAAGTCCAGTTTCTTTTGTCTTCTTATGTATAATAAGTAAAATACTCTTACTTACAATAAACAACTGAATCTAAATATCAGAAACCAAGTCTAAATGCTTAAAAATGGTCCAGTTTGTCACGAGTGCCAAACCACCAATGTAAAGGAAGATGGCCTTCCCTCTCTGATTAAGTTATGTGCCTGCAATGGTTCCAAGTGCTCTTGCAGAAATAAAATCCTAATGACTTTGTTCAAACCTACTCGAAAAACATTAACAGATTTACAGTCTGTCGATAATAAGAATCTCTTCCTAACAGCATTAATTTTCTTGAGCAAATATATTTTTCCCTGACAGCATAGTTTGGCCGAACCCTAACAGCATTTGAATAACCAACTCAGTTTGTAACTTAAAACATGTCTAGAATTCTTAACATTTGTTGATTCAACCAACTTTCCTTGATAAAAAGCAGAACAGTTTGATCAAGAACTAAAACTAAAAGCTACCTTAATTATCTCATTATTTTTTAATGTAGCAACTGTTAACTCATAAACTAAAGAAAGTAATGACTAAAATAAAAACCTAGAGTACTTTCATATGGATAAATTCCTTTCTACCAGTTCATACAAGAGTCAGAAAGCCAGTCAAGTTTTTGGTGCATAAAATAATTGTTTCTTATAACTTGTACAAGAACTTCCATCTCTTGATAATATGTTCACCAGTCAAGCACATAAATTGTTGAGTTTCTCCAACACCTGCAAGAACAATTTATGGAACTATCCTCCCCCAAGGTATTCTAATGGCGGTTAAAAGTTAAAACCCCTTCCCGAGGCCTGACCAATATAAGTTCTCAGAAGACTAGCTTTCATCTTCATATCACATCACAATCACAAAATTCAACTAGAAACCCATACGCAGTCTTTCATCACTCTTGAAAAACCAGTTGAAATGTAATAAATCGGTTCACAAAATGGTGTTTATGAACTGCTAAAGAACATATCAATTGTACATTGTACTTAGCAAGAACCACAGAGACATATAACCAGTCAGCTGTAATACAACTTGGGCTATACATAGAGGCACCATATCTGGATGAAACTTCGGAATAAATGCAACTCTGCAAAAAATCACATCATTTTTTGGAAACAATCAACACTGAACCAGTAAAAAGCTCAATGATAATCACCATTCAGATAATTCATCAACAACACCGTATTTCCATGTAATTTGCACATCTCAAATTGGCGTATCACTGAAGTCCACCCCCATCCATACCTCCATCCCTCCTGGTTCTCCGCATTCCCAGCCTCAAGTCCTCTTTCGGCAACCCAAACCGGCAAACCGGGCAAGTGTTATGCATCCTCAACCACGGCAAGATGCAGTCTTGATGGTAGCGATGCACGCAAGGCAACACCTTCACCTTCTCCCCCTCAACGAACATGTCCTTGCAAACCGCACAAACCCCATCACCAGTTCCCAATCCCTCTTTGCCCACAGTAATCAGGGGCAGGTCGTCCACGACCCTCGCCGACGCCGGCGAATCGCCTCTTCTGGCGATCTCGTTCCTCAGAATCTGCTGCGCCACTGCAGCGAAAATCTCATCGGTATCAACATAGTCACCTTCAATGACAAACACAGGATCCGAATCCAAATTAGGGTTTACGCCCGAACCTTCCGGGGGGAAACTGAACGAGAGCTCTCGATCGGGGTCTCGCGATGGCTCTTCCCGCTCCGGCGATGCCATCGCTTGCTCAATCCCACCCACTGCTCCTTCCATCGCCTCTTCCCAATCGGACTCCTCCCCCACATCGAGCTGCGAACCCGACGCGACCGAGTCCAGATACTCCGAGTCCCAGCCCGAGTCCGAGTCGATGCCGATGATTTCTGCTCCGCCGCACGTCAAGCCGGCCACTTGGGACGACGGCGACGGCGCCGAAGGCTCGGGGGGCCGCACGGGGCGGTCGTCGTGCTCGGCCTCGAGCCCTGGATGTCGCTCCTCGTCCGCACGGTCGGACATGATCTCGAGGACGTCGTCTGGATCGGAGCAACGAGGTGAATCGACGAGGTCGTCGAGGTCGAGGTCGGAGAGGACGTCGAAGGCTTGAATTTCCGATTCCGACGAAGACATGACCGCCGGCCGGGACGACGGCGACGGTGCGGCGGCGGCGGAAGGGTCGGCTTCAGCGGAGTGCGGCGGAGCAGAGACGGACGAGCTCGACCTCAAAGTCTGAGCTCGCCTTCACGCTGGGACAACACTGTTTGAGTTCTCAGTCCACGCGGGGAATACGAAGGAAAATAACACAAATTGCAGTCCACCACTTTTAATTAGTTCGATATCGTGCCTAAACTACTGATAAATATTTAATCTACCCCCTACAGTATATCAAAATATTCGATACCGTCCTTTTGTTAATTCAAGTTAACGGCATTTGCCGGCGTGGCTAAAAAAGTCACACGTGGAAATCAGTATACGATAATCCATGTCATTAGATAACGATAGGGATGTTAACGCCCTAATTTTTCTTTCCGTTTCTACAATAGATGGATAAAGAGATTGATATGTTTAGGAGTGATCAGTTCCAGGATGGATAGGGTCCAGGTCTATAACCTAGAACCTACCATGTTACAACCGGTTCACAGTTTTTGAGACTTAAAACCTGCTATATTTTCCCTAGACCCTGTTTTGGAACCTACCCTATTTTTCCGGTCTAGTTCTAGCGTCTACCCGATAACCTGTTTTTTTTACTTTTTCTGGTTTTAGAAATTTGGAGCAAAATAAACAATCCACAAGCACCATGTCCAGCAATTGACATGCTCCCCTTGACATGTTCACAAGTGCTATGTGCTTCTCGAAGTAATAAAAATGAAAATGATAAAAATATATCAGCTAATGCATAATCCTGTCAATTAGTTTCAAACGAAGAAAGTTCATCAAATATTCACCACAACGGATGGATAACACACAAAAGAACTATCCATGCTAAAACCCTCCAATAACTCTTTACTTCTACAATTGAAAAGTCAATGCTTTAGTAAAATGAAAATGATGAAAAGCACCACTGTTCCTAGGAGAAGACAATAACAAAACCCATCTTAAGAGACCAATTCAGCTACAGCTCCATGAAAATGATGAAACAACAAGACCCAACAAAGTTCTTGCGTTGCAACCATCCAGAACCATCACGAGCATGGTAAAAAACCTAAAATTCATACATAAAGAAAAATAAACTAGAAATCATGCTCTAAAGACAAATGCAAATATGTCGATTAATGAAGTCTATTTACTCACCACAAAATTGGAGTTTCCACAAAAGAAAGTCTATTTATCAATAATAATATCCTCGGCAAAACAATCCAAATCTAAAAATCGAAAAAAAAAAGATTAAATAAAGTATTCACTCAATAGATAAATATGTGAATGAATTACAAGATAAAAAAAATAATGAAATATATACGACTTACCCGACTCAAACTTTTCCACGTTCTCAGTGCACTCTTCAACATTAATCGACATGCGAACGGCTCTCAACCAATCTTAAGTGCAAATCAAACCTTCCACCACTCTAGGAGTCAAAGAACTTCGAAAGCCGTCAAACACACATTCCGATGTACTAAAAGCCGACTCCGAAGTAACGGTAGTCACGGGATTGGACAAAACATCCCGAGCCATCAAAAATAAGATTTTATACTTTGACTCACTACTCTTCCACCACAGCAAATGGTCAAGATTAATGACATCTTCACTTTCGGCTCCAAGATACCGATCAAGCTTAGATTTGTTTTCATTAAGCACTTTTTTCTTCACGTGAGAAAGCTTTTTCGCTAAGCTTGGATGTCATCCTCATTGTTACCTTCATTGTTATCAATATTGGCATTGGATCCACTACTACTAGTACTTACGCTTGAACCACCAAAATGTTGTTTACTAGAACAAACAAATGATTGCTCATAAAATTCATATAAACGCTCCAAGACAAGCTTTACCTTATCATGCATCTCATCAATTTTCGCTTCATCATCATAAATTTGTCCATAACAGAACTTCACATAATTCAACTTTTTTTGTAGGATCCAACACAACCTCAGTCAACACCATGATATGTACTTTATCCAAACTCCCATAATATTTGTCAAACTGCTCCTTCATTTTTAAACCCATAGCTTGATGCTTAGGGTCCAAAGAATTTGCCGCATGATTCAAATATTTATACAAAAAAGCTATACCCTTAAAATAATATTTGAAGTAACATATAAACTTTCTGACATCCGTTTGGTGACATCATAAAACTGTTTTAGAAACTTAAAAAGAATGATGACATTTTCCCATTCTTCATTTTAAGGAGAATCACCGTCAATCTCCCTTAAGAAAGATAAATCATCGTCTTCCATCCTTTCAAAAGCTTTCATATACTTTATAGCTGTATCTAACATTAGGTAAGTAGAGTTCTATCTAGTGGCAACATCGAGACAAACTGAACACTTGTATATAATCCCCACACTCTCAATACAAGATTGAAGTGTTCGAGCTTTCATGAGAGAACTCCTCACATACTTAACTACATTTCGAATACGTGTAATAGAATCACGCACCTCATTCAATCCATCTTTTACAATCAAGTTTAATATATGAGTAGTGCACCTTATATGTAAAACATCCATTCAAGATCAAAAACCTTTCATTTAAAAATTTTTCCTTCAAATAACCAACGGCCACATCATTAGAACTAGCATTATCAACGGTTATTGTGGACACTTTTTTTTCTATTCGCCACTCGTAAATGCATTTCTCCACCATTTTTCCAATCTCTCTACCCTTATGACTATGCATCACCACAAAATTGATGATTCTTTTATGCAACTTCCAGTTTTCATCAATAAAATATGCATTGAGATATAAATAGTTCAAGTTTTGAATGAAACTCCACATATTAGTCGTGAGTGCAATCCTAGATTTAAGCTTACCAAAGTAAGCTTTCAAACAAATTCTTTCACTCAAATACAACTTATACAATCTCTAGCCACCGTAAATCTTGACAAAATCACAAAAACCAACACGCTCAACTGTGAAAAAAGGTTGTTCATCAATAATGATCATCCTAGCAAGCATGTGCCTACAACGTTCTTAATCAAACTTCCACGTTGTTAAGACACTACCATCACCAGTATTTTCCCCTACCTTGCCAACCACGTCTTTGTTACGTGGTGCAAACAACATTTGCTTCTTATCTGTATGAGCATACTTTTTTTGCAAGTTCTCAAGTGCTTCCACATACTAGATGTTCCATGACCAACAGAGTATTTATACTTTTTCCCACAGTGAATGCACTTTACCATAGTTACTTTATTTTTGTTTCATCTATGATTTTTGGAAAATTATCCCATGTCTCCGATTGATTAGCTCGCTTTTTACCAAGAGGAGGACAGGAGTTAGGTACCCTCACCTTGTTTGTCGCACTCACGGTTGTAGAGTCCACTTCAGCAGCTTCATGGAATGGCAACTCCATGAGAGGACTCATTTCATTATATCCATCCGCTTCCATTGATATGTCTTTGTCTTGATCCATCAACTCAAATTAAACTATACAAAGTCAGGAATCTACTAAAGACAAATTTTACAACAATATAGGACCAACAATCATAGAATAAGAAGACTGTAACTCTTTATTTGTGCAACAACAATTACAGCCACAAAGCATAGCGAACCAAAGTCAAACTCTTCGTTCTTGTTTCGCAACGGATTGCTCATTGATCCAGATCAAAGGGCATGCATCAAAATATGTCAAAGCCGGACGAGAACAGGCAAGAAACAAAGAGTTAAGAACAAAAACCTCTCGAGCCCTTCATCAGACACATACAGAATCACACTCAAGACACATACATGAATTCTCCACAGAGAGTTTTTTGGCAAACTCTCAAGCCCCTTATCAAAACCGTGCTCAAGACCAAACTCAACAGCACAGATATGCTAGATTCTATTATCAGAACCACGCTCAAGACGAGATGGCTCGATCAACCTACATCAACTCAGATGCCATACAAACAACAAAAATCTCATCACCTAACAACGAACACGACGATACCGCAACCACAGGCCAAAGAAGAAAACCAAAAAGCATAGAGACAGTAGGCGAAACGAGCTGGGTTGCCCAAAAAAGTACCAAAAAAATTCAATTGCAGACTCACCTTTTTCTTAATAGTTGCGTCGAAGTCGGCGACAACAAGGCGAGAGGCGACGAGAAGGGTTGTGTTCTTGCAGGCTCCGACGACAAGAGGGAACAAGCTGGGTTGCGGCGACCGAGGCAGCGAGCAGCCGTGGCAACGAGCCGGGTTACGGCGACTAAGGTGGCAAGCAGCCGCAACGACGAGCGGCGACAAGTTGGGTTGTGGCCACTGAGGCGGCAGGCAGCTGTGGCGACGAGTTGGGTTGCAGCAAGCAACCGTGGTGACGAGATGCTACGAGCTGGGACAAGCTGGGTTGCGGCAACAAGCGGTGTTGCAGGCTTGCAGCGACTCAAGCAGCAAGCAGCTGCAGCGACAAGACGCGATGAGTTAGGTTGCGGTGAGCAGTCGAGACGACGAGATGCTACGAGCTAGGTTGCTACAAGCAACCGCGACGATGAGCTGGGTTGCAGCAACGAGCAGCCGTGACGATGAGCTAGATTGCAGCAACGTGCAGACATGGCGATGAGCGACGAGCTACCGTCGGTGACAAGTTCTTGCGAGCAGACTGTGAAGGGCTCGAAGGAAGGAAACTCGCTTGCGAACTGGAAGAGACTCAAGAGAGAGACTGAAAGCAACAAATGCTAGGGTTTTTTTGGAGTAACTTAAAATCGGTTCTAAAATCGATTCGGGTGAGATTCTACTTAGACCCAGGAACCAGTCCGGTTACAACCGATTCCAAAAAAATAGAACCTGTTCCCAGACCGGTTAAAACAGGAACCGGTTCTCGGACCTATTTTTCGAGTGGGTCATTCCGATTCCCGGATAAATCCAGTCCGGTTGCACAACCCTAGATATGTTGACTCATCATTTTAAAAATCCAACTCAGTATATAATGAATCACATCATCAAATAAGGTCTAATTTGTCTTTTGAGTAAACAAAAGGACTACATTAAATATTTCCCAAAAGTTTAGAAATTATATTGAACAAAACTAAAATTTAGGGATAACATTGTACATCAAATCAAAGTTTATTGATCATTTATGTCATTTTCCTAGAATATTAATAGGAAGTGGAACAGCCTTTGCGGGGCTTTGAAATTTTGTTACATGAATACTTAAGTTTGGGTCAAGGTCGTGTTTTGATAGACTTTTATTTTTCAACCTTAGTCTTGGAATGTGATCCTCTAAATTTTACTTTCTGCAATCAAATTCTCTAAATTTCTTTCGTTTGCTCAATCATAGTCTTTAGTCAACCATTTTCCCTAAACCATCAAATAAATTAGGGTTAATACCACGAAAAACCCTAAACTGATACACTTGTAACACATTTAACCCCAAACTATTTTTTTGACCATAAAAAATCCCAAACTGGTACACCTGTGATAATTTTACCCTGAACTATTTTTTTGACCATCAAAAACCCTAAAATGGTACACCTGTGATAATTTTACCATGAACTTACGAAAAAAAAACCCAAAACTGGTACATATGTGACAATTTTACCCTGAATTAAAATTTTAATAGTTTTTATTTTTTCGAATTTTTGTTTATTTTTTTTTTCATCTTCAACCTCTGACCGGTCGTCGGTCTAGCGACCGGCCAGAGGCAGAAGCCGACAAGGGCCGCCCTCGCTCGATTCGGCAAGGGTCGCCCTTGCCAGCGTCGAGCGAGGGCTGTCCTCGCCCGACTCAGGCGAGGCGGCCCTCACCGGCGTCGGGCGAGGGCTATCCTCACCCAACTCAGGCGAGGGCGGTCCTCGCCCGATGCAGGTGAGGGCGGTCCTCGCCCGATGCAGGCGAGGGTGAGCCTTGCTCGACGCAGGTGAGGGCCGCCCAACGCCGGCTAGGGCCACCCAACGCCGGCGAGGGCGGCCATTGCCGGCTTTCGCCTTTGGCCGGTGGCCGGACCGGCGACCGGCCAAAGGTTGAAGGTGAAGAAAAGAAAAGAAAAGAAAAAATTCAAAAAAATTCAAAAAATAAAAAATAATAATATTAAAAATTAGTCGGGGTAAAATTGTCACATGTGTACCAGTTTGGGGTTTTTTGTGATATGTTCGGGGTAAAATTATCACAGGTGTACCAGTTCGGGATTTTTTATGGTAAAAAAAATAGTTTGGGGTAAATGTGTCACAAGTATACCAGTTTAGGATTTTTCATGATATTAACCCAATAAATTAATGGTGTGGTAATGCTGATATAGTACAAAATGGCTGATGCTTATGTGATGCGGAATAAGCAATAAACGAACTGGAAAGAGAAGGAAAAAAAAACTCTAATTTGATCTTATTGATTACAACGACTAAAGAAAGCGAACATAGCACAAAATCAGAAAATTTGGGATTTGATTGATCAAAATAAAATTTAGAAGATCAAATTGTACAAATTGAGAAGGGAAAAAGCCACAAAAAACTCTAAACTATGCCCACTATGATACATTTACTTTGAAATTTTTTTTGTGACATCAAAAACTCCAAACTATGCTCACTGTGATATATTTACCCTAAACTTTATCTTGTGACATAAAAAATCCCGAACTTATATCTATGTGACACATTTACCCTCCATCAAGATTCCGTCAAATGATTTTTCAATCAAAACAACATTATTTTTTATTTCACTTAAGCCACGTGAGCACCATGTCAACAACGGTCGCCGACGGGAGGTAAATGTGTCACACAGGTATAAATTTAAGATTTTTTGTGTCACAGAAAAAAGTTTAAGGTAAATGTTTCATGGTGGGCATAGTTTTGGATTTTTGGTGGCTTTTGCCCAATTGAGAAAGATAAAGATTGATTGCACAAAATAAATAATTAGATGGCCAAATCGCATAAATGCTGAAATTTAGAGAACTAAAGTTGTACTTTGACCCTCAAAGGATTCAGTGTAACATTAGAAATCAATAAATCAATATAGATAAAAGGCCAAAAACGTACAAGAATTTTCACTAGGGTGTATGTAGGGTGTAAATATCGGTATACTGTAGATTTATCTTTTGCAGTTGCGTATTCTTCCGCTGTTGTACGTCTGATTCCGCCATCATCGAAAATCACTACTGCTTCTGTCCAAAATGTTTTGAAATCCTACTTTCAAGCAGCCTAGCTTATTGACCAAAACAAAAGGTAGCCTAGCTTAATTCATGTCCGGTAATGTCCTATTCTTCCTTTGAGCCCTGTCGTTTCATTGATATACCATTTTATTGTGATGTATATAGACTTGGTATGATGCCCATCACGATAAGATACAAAATTATGGTTTTCAAATTCTCCTCCATAACGAGTTCTTTCTTTGAAAGTAGGAGTCTGGTAATGTTCTATTCTTCCTTTGAATCCTGCTCCTCGTTTTATCTGTATACTATTTTGTTGTGGAATATATGGACTCGATACCATGCCCATCACAATAAGAAACCAAATCATGATTTTCAAGTTCTCCCCCGTGATCAGCTCTATTGCAAGAGTTCTTTCTCAAGATCAAAATTATGGATTCGAGGTCTCCCCATGATCAGCTCTTATGCAAGAGCTCTTTCTCATTTCGAATCCTTTTTGCAAGCTTTTGTGAAAGCATGAAATGAGTCATTCTTATGGGTTATATAGAATAGTCATTCACAACAAGAGGTCCATATTTCTTGCCACCGAGACTCTATATCCTTGGGGTAATTTTCCAATCAATCATAAACATTTGCACGAAATTTCAATATAATCCTTCCAACCAATTATTATAGGAAATTGCCAAAGTGGCATTCGATCATTATTGGTCATCCTACGTGACACACTGACTAAACAATTTGTGGAACGTCAGTGATTTCCAGTAGTAATTGGCTGGAAGACTACATTGAAATTTTAGGCATGGGTTTATAATTGTACTGGCAAAAGTCCAGGACTGAAGTATCATTCATTCAACATGTTAGGACTAAATTGGTAATCTCCCCAGTATCTAGGCCCATCAAACAGATGGGTCAGATCGAAAATGATTCGATCTAAATTGACTCATTTAATTTGTTTTAACATATTTACATGCAATGCAAATGGAGCAACAAGTACCCAACCCACAAGCCATTTTTAGCTATTTTTTTCCTTAATTGTTGACTTTGAAGAATAGATAGCTTCATTGACCGACTCGTCGAGTTAGTGAGAGAATTCGGGGGTCGGGTTATGGATGGGGGCACGATGGAAGTGGTAAAAGTACGGCTAGGCTAGCCATAAATCATGAAACAAGTTCCGACTTTGGTTTTGTGTTAAATATAGACAGGTTATGGAACGTCTATAAATTATGAAATGGGTTTCAACTTTAAGTTGGATCCCGATCTATCGCATTCAAAATCAAGACATTAATTTTAGTAGTTTATTCAGTGGGCTTATATCTTGTCACTGAAATTCAAAGTAAATCCAAACGAATTACGCGAAGTGCTCCAGATAAACATGAACTTCCTGCACTTTGAAAAGCCCAGACCCCTGAAATCCTGCACTTCGATCCTATCAGGCTATGATCTTATCGAAAGAAGAAATATTTTCGAAGAGACTGGGAAATGCCAGTACAGAACAACAGTCACACTTCAAATGACACCATGTCATGCAAATTCAGGCATGAACATGAACTTATCAATAACTTTCAATTGAATAATTTTCAGCTCAAACCGTGCCATTGAAAACTGGTACTGCGAAATGACAAGAAACAGTTTCACGCGCAATCACAAGTTGCAATGCTCAACAGACTCCGAGAATTCCAGAAGCGTAAACTCATGCATCTCCGATCAAAACCACCGTCGAATCGAAAGTGAATTAGAACTGAATTGCAATGTCGAAACAGAAGGGTGGGTAGAGGGAAAAGATTTTGACCTAGAAGCGAGGACGAGAGGTCGGCGAGGGCGGCATTGCAAGAGGAGCAGAGAGTGTCGGAGTGGCAAAGACACCAAGCGAAGAAGGACAACAAGCCCCGTTTATTAAATGGGTTGGAAATGGATTTATAACATTACCACATTAAACTCATAGCCCATTATGACTAGCCTGTCAAATTTGAGGTGACCCATATATGATCGATATCAACAAGTTTGGGTTAATAAATGGCTTGAGACCCATTTTGACAGGTCTACCTATATCCTTATAGGATCAAAAAAGTTTAGATGTAGTATCTACAAACGACAATTACTGATCATAAAATTCTTAGACTGAAACAAACCTTCTGCTTGCCTACTCAGTGAACATGCACCGCGACAACTTCCCTTGCCGAACTCGATTTGGTGAAGACCACCTAAGCAGGAACAGAGTTGCTTGAAGTTCGCATGTCGAAGCTTTCTTCTACCGACAAGTTTTTCCTCATGGGATTCCTTTGACAAGCAGCAAATTGTCAACAGTAAAATTGTTACCACGAGTAGTACCACGACCAATGCCCTTTCTTGTTGGTTGCCATTCAAAATGAGGCCGTTCCTCCATCTTTTATTTTCCAGAATGGTGAATTTTTTAGCACCCCAAGTCGTGTATTCGTGTCGGAAGAAAAAGATTCAGTTAGCAGATCTCACAGTGTAAAAAAATATGCTACATCTTTCATACAAAAGGTTGACAATGCAAAATACTATTCTCTACTTTTCAAAATATTCCAAATAATGCATAAATAGCAACAAAAACAATAGGATGCGGCATCTAGTGCAAGGCACGTGTGTTTTGACTAGTTTTTAGAAATGTTTAAAACTCAATTGACTAATTCAATTGACCAGCAATTAAAAAATTTAGGACTTTTTTTCTCTTGCCTTTTCTCTTCCTCCCGTTCCATGTTGGAGTAATTGTAGGAGGACGTATCATATACTTGGAAAAGAAAGTACTTAGATTAAATCTCTGAACCAGGTATCCAAGAACACAATAAGATCTTTTGAGAATTGAGAGAACCTTGAACTCTCTTCTATGCGAAATGTGAGTATGATCGTAATTGGAACTTATCGTGCAATATATTCTCATACATAGTACTCAAAATACAAACATTTCATAACCTTTAAGTCAAGCATATTTTTTATTCAACAATCTCCTTTTAGTTGGTAAAAGTTCATTTTAGGTCCTCCAACTTATGCATTTTTCCATACTAGTCCGTGAACTTTTAGTTTTGCCGGATCAAATCTTGAACTCGCGTACCATTTTCTGATAAAGCTCCTCTCCTTCCAAATCGAGCTATTTCGAATTGACACATTTGTTGAAACCGGGTTCGAATCGAAAAGCTCGTCTAGTGCTCATGTTGAGAAATCTCATGGCTTCAAAGGTCCGATGGTTATGATCTTGTCCCATGCATGAGCCCTATTCCACGCCGGCAAAAAGGTTCTCCACGTCAGACTTTTGTTTTATAAGACATCGTACTCTTGCCGAATTTGACGAACACTTCAGCTCTCATTAATTGGGATAGGAGTTAGAAAAACTCAATTAGACAAATTAAAAGTTTAAAAATCTTATCAGAGAAAAATGGCGCAACTTCAGAGACCAAAACTCAAGACTTCTAACCTTTGATTTTATTACCGTCTGTACTCTTTATGTCAGTAACCTTTTTTCTTGGATCCCTCCCATGTATTGTTCTAATACTCACCTTTAGTCATACTATTCCTTTCTCCTTTCCTTCATCTACAATAAATTTCTTAAAGATCAACTTGATATCCGGCACTTCTCTCCCTTTACATATCTCAGCTCGAACGTCATCTTTTCAACTAAGTCAACACAGAATTAGGAAGAGAAAGTACCTAACTAAATTTCCACAATGAGAAACAAATTACTTGAATAAACAATCACTATCTTCATTGCAAATTTCATGCGTATTAGTATATTCAACTGAAAAGTTCGGATAAAGAAGATGGAAATACAGCACATCAAGAAGCTGAATAGGTGATCAAGAGTCGGTAAACATACTTAAAAGAGAAGATAAACAACTCACATATCACAAGATTCGCCTAAAAGTTTCGAGGGGTACAAAATTTGATTGAGCTCAGTAGGGAACAACTCAAAGCAATAGTTTGGGCAAGTGTAAAATCGTGGCGGGAGCGATCTTAACCTGTTGATTTACTTGCCCAAACAACTCAAGGCAACTGATCTTCCGACTTATATATAGACTGAGCACCTTGTATCAAGTTCAGCTTTGAGTACTTGTACTTCACCTATAGACCACATTCAGGACGTGATTCTTTAGCACCGGCACTTTCAGATGAATCCTACCAGAAACTCCTGCCATGAGATAGAAGGGCTGCGATACATAATCAAGATATTTATTGGTAGTCCTCGCCTTCACAGTATTCGGTAATATCTTAGAGAAGGGAAAAAATTGATCCAAAATCCAAAACTGATCAGGGCAACGTACTTGGAAGTTGGTGGTTACTTGCATCAAAAAGCCAGCCTAAAAACGATACACTAGTTAGCGCTCTCCAGGGCCCAAAAAAGCTCTCTCAAGGAACGTTCTGCTGCAGGTACACATAAGCTGCTGATGCAATTAGCGCTATCAGCCCAGCAAAAAGAACATGCTTGTAGTTGAGCGATCCTGCATCTATCCTCCTCACAGTGTCAAGCTGAGATGTTACTTCACCAGGCTCTGCTTGTGTTCCGACTGCTGATGGATCTTTAGATTTGTCATCTACCTACATTAGATGAGGATGAATGTCACAAAACAGTTATTCCTTGTGGAACATCCACATCAAGAATTCAGGACTGTAGAATACAATTATTCTATGTACATATTAATATCATCAGAAGACAGATTATGCTGTGTTGAGCAAAAAAACCTGTACTATGGATGAAATTGCTGAAGTGGTCGAGATACATGATAATAGTAGAAAGGAAGAGAGAACTACAGAAAATATGAGTTTTTCCATCCAAATATTTGAAGATGTAAGTTTATGCATGTAAAAGGACAATAAACTACCAAAGTTGAGGTGGCTAAGGATTCTTTTTCTATTTCTTTGTATTCTCTCATAGATGCAGCCACAGGAAACTCAAAAGCGGGATCTTCTTGTCCAACATCGTGGTTTCTAGGTACAGTCGAACCCTTGCTCGTCTGCTGCAACTTCACCACTAAAATTTCGTTCTCGATTGCTAGCGACTTCAACTGCACAAAAAGAACGTATTTCATTTACTCATCATCAATTTTGAATAGGGACCAGATCATGCAAACTGATACAGGAGGAACTACAATGAAAAATTTAATCAGTTTCAGCTGCATGAGGAAGGACCATCTTGAACAGATGTATGCACATGACAAACAGATTTACCTGCTTATGGAGGCGTTCTCTCTCAATTGCCAGCTGCATGACAAGATTAGCAATAACTTTGGTCCGAATTCCAATGTTCTTGGCAGTTGCTAGTTTCGACTCTTCGGCATGATGCAAGGACCCCTCCAAGCCTTGCATTCTCCCCCTTGAGAAAATCAGTTCATTGTTTAGCTCAGCATTGGATTCAGATAATATGATGCACTTCTCCTCTGCACTATCAGCGCGACTTTCAGCTTTTGCAACTTTAAGTTTCAGATCCTCAATTATATCCTCCATATCTTTAATAGCAGAATACAACATGGCTTGCTTCTCCTCACTAGCATCGGCTGACGCAACAGCATGTTGTAGTAGAATATCCGAGTCCTTCAACTGCCTCTCGAGTGCTTCAACCTTCTCGGCTGTCAAGCAACTGCGTTTTAGAAAAACTAACTCTTCATTAAGCTCCTTATTCATAACTTCCAGTGATTTGTAATTGGTTTCTGCATTCTCAACTCTGCTTTCTGCTTCTGATAACTTTTCTTTAAGATCTTCAATAAGATTTTCCATTTCTGACATTCTACAGACCGCAACATTAGTTGCTTCCTGACTTCCTTCTTCGGACCCCTTAGCAGTTTCAGATTCTTCCACCTGCTTCTCAAGTGAACTCACCTTGTCCCGAAGAATTGAATTCTCGGAATTGGCAAGATTTAGTTTATCTAGAACTTCCTTCAGACAGGCTCTTAAGCTGTCCACCTGAGCCGAAAGACAGTCACTAAGTTCCTTTCTGCTGACTTCAATCTCCACCAAAGCATTTTCCTTCACTTTCAACTGTTCAGTGGTATCCTCCAACTTAGATCTTAGCTCGGCTTCTCGCTGAATCAAGCCATTTCTATTAAACTGGGTGACTTGGAGTTGCCCTAGTAGATCTCTTGAGATGCCCAGAAGAACCTCAGCAGAATTATCTGCCTCAAACAATCTCTCCCACGCATCAAATACTTCTTCTTCTAAACAAAAAGCTTCTTGCTCTGCAGACCGCAGCCTCAGTTTCATGTCTTCATCGGTTTGCTTTGTCTCGGTTAACTTCTTCTCAAGATCTAATTCTCTAGCCAAAGATTTCTCCAGCATCCTCAAGAAATGCTTATGCTGCTCAGCTGTTTGAATTTTGGTTTTTGTCTTGACATTCAACGACCCACCATTTGCCAAGAAGCCCGCACCCATCTCCCTTTCCCCTGTCAAATAGAATCACAGATCATTCATGACTCTCTTTTTTACGCATGTCATGACATTCACCTTCACATGCAGCACAAAGAAGCAAATCAAAATAACACAGCATTTATTTACACAGATTCCTGATTATAGAGCCCCTATAAATTAACTGCCTCAGTTAAAATGGAGAAAATGGAAACAATACCATGACAACGACACAACCTTATATTATGATAAGGTATTTTATGTGACGGTACGTGGCAGTGACACTTGGTATAATAAGTCAACCAAAAGTGAGATGCATAACACACACGGCGCCAAGTAGAATAAGACTCATAGCACGTGGGCAATGGTAATTGGTCAGTTAAACCATGTTGTCATTGCAATGTGGAGTAAAAGTCACACAAAATACTTTCTCCTTATATCACTAAATAGGCATCTGAGCAAATGGAAGGAGAGAAGCGAAACCAGCAACCCCTACAACCCTCAAACAAGGGAGGCCTGTTTCAATTTGAATATTTCTCTTCTATCTCATTGACTACTCTGACATTAACCTATAGATATACCAAGCTCAAAATAAGTTCCCACCAGTGCAAGTTATACAAAAAACAACAAATAAATAACTGAAAAACAAAAGAAAGAAATTCTGCCAGAAATTGTTTCTATAACTTACTCCTCTCTTCTCCAATAAAGCATGATAATGTCTTCTGGAACATTGAAGATTGTGCTTGCAACTCAAAGACCTGCTCCCGCAGCTGCTCCAATGTTTTCTCGGAATCGCTTAACTTCTCTTCCAACTCTAGGAAAGATGTTCCTAGGTTTTGGGACGAAGATATCCACTTATGAGAATCCTCAATCTCTTTTCGAAGAGTGGTGATGAAATCATCCAATTCTTTCACCTCTGAATCCAAAAACCCAGACAAGATATCGCATTCCAAGCCCTTTTCCATGGAATTCACCATTTTCTGACCTCTCTCCGGATCAAGTACTTCGAATTCACTCTCTTTTGTTGCCACATGCATCATGAGTATATTAAGATTGTAAAACTTCTCGGAAGTACATGCCAAATCAAGTTCTATCCTTGTCAGAACCTCCCCAGCCCTTCCCAACTCTCCATTCATTTCTCCACTAACAGAGACACCAGCAAGCGAATCAACTTTACAAGACCCTAGCTCCGAGCAATTAGTGTCGATATCATCAACAGAAATGCTCACATCCGAAACAGGATCTGATTCCATCTTACGAGCTTGATATTCCGGATGCCCTCAATACCTGAAAACCAAATCCGAGGACAAAAAGGCCAACAATCAAGTCAAGAAAAACAACAGAGAAGAAAAAGAAAAATGGCACGAGCACGAACTGTAAAACTCTGCCTGAAACAAAAAAGGCATCATCCACAATAGAAAAAGATTCATAAGGGCATCCCGAATATCAATCCGCAAATTGAACAGGAAAAAAAAAAGTTTCTCCCAACGATCCAACATATCGATGAAAACGAAATACAATCCTCATAAACCATCTTCAGAAGAACCAAAGAGGCAGTAACAACATCTTCCGAATTAGCGGATCAAGCAGCGTCCCAGAATTCTCGACAAAAAACAGAGATATATATTCACATTCATCCAGTAGAAACGTTTCCCATAAACAAACCATCAAGTGGTCCGCACAACTCACAAAAAAAAAGAAGAAAGAATTCAACCCAAAGAATTCATTCCACGCAATAACCCCACAAACGACCTCACCATATCCCTCCAATTCATCAAGAACGAAAGACCCGTCTCCAGAAATCGTCTAAAACAGCCGCGCGGAACAAGAAAAGGATCCCTTGCCAAAGATTTCATTCGTTAATCGGATAAAGAAGAACAGAACCCAAAAAGCTTCCGGGCAAAAACGAATCAAGAAAAGAGCAAAAGAGACGGAAACCATACTCGGAGGAGAGAGGATCGCTCGCGACGCGCCTCAACGTCGCGAGAAGCATCGTCGGGGGGTCTTTCGGTCCTCCCTTCGAGCACCAGGAGCACGGAACAGGAAACGAAGCGGGGCGAGAGGCTTTCCTCGAAACAAGGGAAATGAGGAGGAAAAACACTAACAAGGAAATGTGGCGAGTATTCGAAATTTAATGATTTTAAAGGAGGGCAATATGGAATTGGTTAGACGGTGCAACCTCGGATGAATCGGTTTCATTACAACCTCGAAATTTAATGCGGCGGCCACAATGAGCGGCGCCGCTCCTTACAGCCGGGCCGGGCCGGTCATCCTGGGGGAGAATATCATTAGGTGCCCGGATTGGGGAAAAGTACTAAAAAAGTTATAAATTTATTATATTCAATTTTAAATCTTTCAATTAAATCGATTTGACCTTAGACATTTTTACATTTATACTAATGCAGTCCATTCTGCCAACTTACACCAGAAATTACTAACGTGAACGCCGATCATCCTATGTGGTATAGCCAGCGGATAGAGGGCACTGATGTTGACATTTTTTTATGATATTTAAAAAAAATTTAAAAAAAATCCCTTTTTCTTTCACTTTTTTTTTTCCTTCTCTTCCCTTTCCTAATGGCTAGTACTCACCCATGGCAGCGACCAGTCATAGGTGAGGGTTGCCCTCACTGGCTCTAGTGAGAGCTACAGCCTGGGTGAGGACCGCCCTCGCTAGCCATGGTCAAGTACCGCCCACAAGCCAAAGGGAAGAGAAGGGAAAAGAAAGAAAGGAAAAAAGAAAGAAAAAAAGGAAGAGTTATTAAAAATTTATTAAAAATCTCCACGTCAATATCGGCCGTCTGTCAGTTATGCCACATAAGATGACTAGTGTTGACATCAATAATTTCCAGCCCAAATTGCCCGGATGAACTGAATCGATACCATAGTGAAAAAGTTTAGAATTAAAATGATCCAACGGAAAGGTTTATGACTGAATTGATACCAATGCAGTGGGTTTATGACTTTTTAGGTACTTTTCCCCACCCGTACAATATAGACTCGGTGCATCTAAATCATGAGGTAGAAGGTTCAACAATTTGTATCTTTTGGGCTATACACTGGGTGGTTCTCGATAATTTCTCTTTTAATAGTATCACCTGGGATCCATATGATTTGGGATGGCAAAGAGCACGTTAAGTGCAGAGGTGCCTAACTAGTCGTGTTCTCATGGCTTGTCTGCTATAGTGTTAAGCTAGACTTTACAGTGGTTCGTGCCGGCCAAGCCCGTCAAGACACCATGTCGGGCCTAGCGTGGCCCACAAACAAAGCGGGAATGGGTCGTTCTTGTGCTCATATCGCTCTCGCATCGTGCTTGGGGCACTATAAACAGAAATTCATCGCACAATCATGATTGAACATGTCTCATCGTAGTAACCTAATTCAATCGATGATGATTACTAGTGGAGCTACCCAATCTTTGAAGAACATTTTAGAGTATCACATTAAATCAGATAATCAAAAGTCGTTTCTGATGAAATGTTTTAGCTGAAGAAGTGGAATCATTCTTTAACCAAGATCTTGACGAGGATTTAAAAGCGGCAAAATAGGTCAAAGACCCACTTTTTAACTTATATTGAATAGATTGACCAAATAAAAATTTTATATTTAATAAGCTGGAATTTAATAAGCTGGATTACATGCGGGTTATTAAAATTTAAAAAAATAGCATGTTGAAGCAGCATGTTGTTTTATATGAATTTTAATGGGTCTACAATATATAACCATTTTCAACTTATATTTTTGAAACTAGGGATTGTTGTTATTATTATCTTCTTCCTCAGAAACCTACGTAATATTTTTTCTGAAGAGCAAGCACATCCCAAATAAAGGGAAAATTACCAAAAAAATCCTAAACCTTTTGCAATTGTGCCAATTCAGTCCTAAACTTTTTTTTTGTCAATTCAGTCCTAAACCTTTTGCAAACTAGCCAATTCAGTCCTTTTAGCCGACCGGCGCTGACATAGCCACCGCCGGTGTTGACATGGCTCCCGGCCGGTTGACGTGGCGCCGGTCAGCATCCACATGCAATATTTTAATAATTTTTTTTATTATTTTCTATTTTTTTCATTTTTTCATTTTTTTTTCTTTTCCTTTTCCCCCCTGGCCTGTCCGACCAGGGGGGAGGCTTGCCAGCGAGGGCCCAGCTCCAACGAGGCAAGCTGGGCCCTCATCGCTGCTAGGCGAGCTCTGCCTCGCCAGATTTGGGTGAGGGCAGAGCTTGCCCAGCTGCGGTGAGGACCTAGCTCGCCTCGCCGGAGCTGGGCCCTCGCCGACGAGCCTCCCCCCTGGCCGAACCCGCCAGGGGGAGAAGGAAAAGAAAAAAAAAGGAAAAAAAATCGAAAATAATAAAAAAAAATATTAAAATATTGCCACGTGAACGCCGGCTGGCCAAAAGGACTGAATTAGCTGGTTTGCAAAAGGTTTAGAACTAAATTGAAAAAAAAAAAGGTTTAGGACTGAATTGGTACAATTGCAAAAGGTTTAGGACTTTTTTGGTAATTTTCCCTCCCAAATAGTCATTACACATTATTTGACTGCATTATACTCCCAACCAGATCAAATTGTTGCATTTCCCCAAGACATAAGTAAGATCAGTTCATACATCGTGCGTCTCTATGCTTGATTCTCAGCATTCTATGAGGCCATTTTTCAGCAACAGAGGTTGTCGCGTCAAACTACCGATCAGAAAGCATTTGTCCTGAAAAAAGTCAAGTTTATCGTTTTACTTTTCTATGACAACTGAAGTATTTCCCCTGGTAATGATAATTCAGCCGGACATTACAATTTTTCAAAAGGGATTGTTCACAAATTTGATTTGAAATTGTATGTTTGTATTTGGAATTGGAATTAGACTAATGATACAAATTGATCCCTAAATTTGGGTCCAATATGCAATATCGATCATGAATTTTTAATTGGTTGAGTGTGGTTCTTGAACTATTAATAAATATTCAATCTAATCTCTAAACTATATAAATAATGGTCGATATCGTCTTTCTGATAATTCATGTTGACGAAATCTCTTGATATGGGACCACCGTCCGCAGCAACTGCGTTGGCTTGCGCTCTCATCCCCTCACGAAGGGATTGGAGTTAGAACCCCAGCGTAGTCGTTAGATATTCTTAAGTGTGGCACTGTGGTGATGGGTCCTACGCTAGCGTCATCTCAGGTTTACCCCTCCCGTTGTCGGCCGTGCGGGGGGTTCCTGGATTACCAAAAAAAAAATCTCTTGATATGGCTTCCAATCTGTTAAGTTGGAACAGTAGACAACAATAAAAAGTTACGCTTGGATTTTCTGAGTAAGATATTCTCAAATCTAAAATAGATTGATGAAAAGATGAATATGTTGACTCATCATTTTAAAAAATTAACTTAAATAATAATCTAAATCATCAAATAACATCTAATTTTTTATTTTAGCAAACGAAAGGATGGTGTTGAATATTTCTAATAGTTTAGGAATAATATTAAATAAATTAAAAGTCTGGAGACAATATTACACATTGGACGACCATTTATGTTATTTTCCCCTTATATTTCAATAGAAAATCTACTTTTCTAATTTTTATACATCATCCCCACGAAAAACAAATTTATGCCTCGTGAT
The DNA here is from genome assembly GCA_031216285.1 of Syzygium syzygioides. NCBI lineage: Eukaryota > Viridiplantae > Streptophyta > Magnoliopsida > Myrtales > Myrtaceae > Syzygium > Syzygium syzygioides. Next base: position 15,116,071 of record CM062251.1, on the reverse strand, counting down.
CACCTTAATTGTTGATTGAATTAATTGATGCTCTAATTCTTCTTTTTCATGTGTTTAACTAGTTAGTTTTTTTTTTCCAATATACTATTTCGCATATTTGAGAGGGACAGTCTATGTGGCTTAAATGGGTTGATTCAGAACACACTCAAACCGGCCCGCCCATTTATTAGATCTATGAGGATCCAAGTATATTCTAGGGGTGATCGGTTCCAGGGTTGGTTCGGTCCAGACCTGAAACCTGAAACCAACCCTGTTATAACCGGTTTCTAATTTTTAGAACCTGAAATCGACCCTGTTTTCCTTGGACCCTGTTTTGGAACCGACCCTGTTTTTTCGGTCCGGTTTCAGGTTCTACCCAAGAACCTGTTTTTTTTTTCCTTTTTCTGATTTCATTTTTTTTCAAGTATAATGAGCTTGCAACATATAGAGTTTCGAGTTGAGACGAACCACTGAAGTCAGGTACGCAACCAACGCTTACATTCTTCCATTATACAAACTCAGAAGTCCAAGAAGCAAGAGATAAAATTTCAAAAAAAAAAAACTCAGACAAGCCGGATTCCGCAAGATCAGATGGTGTCTATTCCTTCAAGTCCTTCACTGATCATCAAAACTTAGAGAATCTTCTACACCAACCCAAGCCCGCAGCGAAAAACCCCTAAAACTCTATCGAACGCAAAACCTCAAACTCGAACTCGAACACTTCCCCAACATTAGAACAGATTCGAAGCTCGAGCTCGAAACCATCTGACCTTGCAACAAAGACGAAGAAGAGAGATTTTGAGGGAATGGAGGACTCCCTCGGATCAGCGAAAGCCGAATGGGTGAAGTGAACGAGGAGCCTCCTTGGTTGCATAATTGCGTTCTTGCGGCAATCGGCTAAGAGAGAACTGAGACAAAGAGAGAACTGAGACAGAGGAGCGGCGAAGAGAGAACCGAGACAGTGTTCGTGATCTAGATCTAGGATTTTTTTTGTTTTTTTTTATATTATCTTCAAACCGGTTCTAAAACCGGTCCGGGTTGGTTTTTACTCGGAATCGGAAACCGGACCGGTTCTAACCGGTTCCAAAAAAATGGAACCGGTACCCGGACCGGTTTTAACCGGAACCGGTTTCCGAACCTGTTTTTCAGGTGGGTCGGTCCGGTTTCCGGGTAAACCCGGTCCGGTTGCACACCCCTAGTATATTCCCTCATGTTCAATTAAGACCTAACCATTAGATTTGTCTTCCTTTGTCTTCTTTTGGCGGCAATCCAATCTTTCCAACACAGAAACATTAGAAGTACATGTTTTTATTAGAATATGGGTGAAAAGGGTAATCAGCAACAACAATCCCCTTTGAGCATTACCATAAAAGCCACATCTATCATGAAATGCTTGATTTAAGTCATAATTATTTTTCACCACTAGTGATCCTAAAGGGAAAGGGAATTATGTCATTGTAGTCCCATCAAGATACTAACAATCATGGATCACTCAGTTAGTTTTTGCACATGAGATATGCTGCATCTGAAGGCACCAGGTGCCAAATCACTTCGGAGAAATGTCATTGCAAGTACTTGAATATTTGTACTTGGGTACCCAAACTCTTTTTTTGTTAAATCAAATACCTCAACTTTTCAAATATGGATCAATGTGATACCTTTGTTAAAATCACCACATGAGCATCCTATGTGTCCTCACGAGTTGATGTCACCTTTGTATAGACACATTAAATGGCTAAGATCATCTAGGTCGGCATACACACACACTCTCTCTCTCTCTCTCTCTCAACACTTGGCATAATTTCCACTTAGCTAGCAAGCCACAACACCAATTTCTCTCTCTCTCTCTCTCTCTCTCTCGGTCTCTCTCCACTTAGCTAGCAAGCCACAACACCAATCTCTCTCTCTCTCTCTCTCTCTCTCTCTCTCTCTCTCAACACTTCCAGGGAAATGGCATAATTTCCACTTAGCTAGCAAGCCAAAACACCAATCTCTCTCTCTCTCTCTCTCTCTCTCTCTCTCTCTCTCTCTCTCTCTCTCTCTCTCTCTCTCTCTCTCTCTCTCTCTCTCAACACTTCCAGGGAAATGGCATAATTTCCACTTAGCTAGCAAGCCACAACACCAATTTCTTTCTCACTCTCTCTCTCTCTCTCTCTCAACACTTCCATGGAAATGGCATAATTTCCACTTAGCTAGCAAGCCACGACACCAATTTTGCTATAATTTTGCCGAGTAAGCGAGACCCGTCAGCAAAATCATATGACTAGGTAATTTTTCAATGGAGACCTTACATCAAGTCAATTTTTTTTTTGGGTCAAATCATCAAATAAGGTTAGATACTTGATCGAATAAAAAAAAAGTCTAGATACTCGATTGTACCCGAGCACTTATCTTTTCGAAGGACATTCTCCCAGTTACTCTAAAGGTGAACTCTAATACCAATCTTGGGTCAAATTCGAGGTTTTAATGACAACCTATAAAATTCAAGACCGTTAGACGATAATTTGCCAATTTGGTTGGTAAAAGAAGATGATGATTCAACTGCCAGAGAGATGTCTGCAGAAACAAAACAAGCCCAGCCCTTTGACTATGTCGGACCCGATGTCTCCCCAATTGCCATCAGCTGAAGGACACAAACCTGAATCAAACGTGTTTGAAGTATCCCGCATAATCCAGAGCTACATTCAAGATTTCGAAAACTACTGAAATCTTCGAGTTTTGAATCGTAACCCTCTTTCAAGAATCCCATTCCCATTTTGCACTCGTCGCTATGGTCGCAATCCTCCACATATTTCTCTAATCTACATATGTAAACAATGCATATTCATTCCCCAGATGCTCGTTCCTCTTGCAGTAGATCCCCCGAATTAATCCAAATCCACTGTCCCCATCCCCAAAGTTACATTCTAATCTTGTCAGAATCAGTTTGCCACTTGATTGTGTCATCAGAATGCATTGAAAAATTAAAATAATCAAGAACAGAATCTTATCTGCACTCAATAACATTCCAACAGGCAAGGTTCATCAGTATGAGGCAACCTCATAGTCAACTCAGTTTGCAGAGTAATTACACATTATAACACTGAAAACCTTCTCGATGTACATAAGCTTTGGTAGTTGCAGAACCAATAGGCATCTCCATAACCTTAATCCTCAAGTCTTGGAAAAAAATTGTCAACTTCACCATAGCAAGCATCAAAAGCTAATAAGACCCAGAAAGGGTGAGAGCAGTAATTTGAACTTAAACCATATGAAAATGCAGCACTGTCCCTGAATCACTGTAGATTTACCACATGTTTACGGATGCAAGTAAAGCCTAGAAAGATAAAACCAACTTCTGTACACACCTTGTAGGAAAAGTTTATTTTTGGCATAACCTTGACAAACCTTTCAGCATAAGTTGAAAAGCAACAATGCCTTCTCATGTGCTTAAATAAACTAAAAAGCTTTTTCCCAGCTTTTAGAAGAATAAAAAGCTCACAAACCTGAAGCAACTGATTCGAGTACAACATACACTCGAAGGCAACAATAGAAAGAATCAACATGATGAACATCATAACAGCAGAAGAAAACTTTGTAACAGAGCTAAACATTTCAGTCCTTCTAGAATTATGCCCTTTGAATATGGTTATTGTCTTGGTATGGTAACACTTTATATTTGAAACTTTTAATCTTCTGCAGCCTACAAGCTAACACCCACAGTGATGCATCGACCTGTAAAGTAACAATATGGGCGATAGAAATTCTGTTGAAAACAACAGAATGGAGAAAATCTTCAGCATATAAACTGTTGAGTGTGCTTGATAAACTCGAATGTGTTTTTTCTGTGATATACTGATCTCTTCTTCAACTGGTTATGAATCATCAGTATACATAAATCACTTATACCTTCGAACTTTCTCAAAACTCAATTGCGTAAAAGTCGATCTCCATACTCTTGGCATTAGTTCTTTCTGACAATACTTAAAGAAGATTCTGCTCTCAAGTCATAATGGAAGCTCTTGTCTAGTGAACTCTTTGCAAGTTTTGAAGCATTAAAGCCCGTGTCTTGCCATCAGGCTTAAGCCCTTTCTCACGCATTCTCATGTAGGTCTTCTTTGCAGAATCAATCTTGCCCCTCAAGCACATCCCTTGAATAACAGCATTATATAGAGATGCATTTGGTGAAACCTGCTACAAACCAGAAAAGTGTCACCATATAACAGATCGTTTACATTCTCCATGAAGCATCACCAAATTAGTGGCAGACAGCAGCAACTGTTTGGAAAAAAGACTTAGAGACTATGAGATGAAAAAAGACCAAGAATAAAAACAACTTCAACTTGTTGGGAGTGTTAACCAGCTGAGGATGCAAAGGAAAGAGTGCTCCTGACAACTTTCCAAAAGAACTGACTGTCTCATCAAAACCAATAGATAAAACTGCAGAATTTGAAATTTCCAGAAGTGGCACCTATCGCTCATTTTAAAATATATAGAAAGATGGATATAGGTATGATGGCAAAGCATGTCAAAGAAGCTCACTTTACCTTCGAAATTTCCTCTATTTCAGTCCAGAGAGATCCCCAAATGCAACTTCTTACTAGAGATAGATGGGTAAACATATCAGGAGTGCAGTTCTTGTGTATCATGTGTTCATACACTTGCAAAGCTATTTCTGGCTTTCTTGCAACCTCACAAACGTTAATAACAAGATTATAAGATGCAGTAGAAACTGATAGCCCAGAACTTTCCATTTGCCAAAGAAGTTGAAGAGCTCTATCCCATAACCCAAGTTTAGAACAAGACATCAAAGCATTGTTGTACAGATGAACATTGAGCTGAGAGGCCTGCTCTCTCATTATGTTGTCGAAGAGCCGAAGAGCATCACCTGGTCGGTTTGCCCGATATAAAGCACTAACAAGTGCATTCATTGTGTAAGCATCAGGAGTGTGGCCAAAAGATTTTGTAATGCTATAGACCTTGAATGCTAACTCAACCTTTCCAGCTTTGCCAAGTGAATTAATCAACACATTGCATGTGATCAGATTTGGCTCAAGTGCATTGCTCAACATATTCTGGTAGATGTTGAGTGCTAAATCCCATTTACCTTCTTTCGTGCATGCTTTGATTATAGCTTGCGATATATCAGCATTGGGTTTATATCCATTTAGCACCATCTCCTCATAAGCATCAATTGCAAGCTCGTACTGACCACAACGGACGAACACACTGATTAATACGGAATAAGTGACTTTGGTTGTTGTAAGGCCATTTTCCTTCATGCTCATCCAAAGCCTCTCACACTTATGCCAATAATTCATCCTTCCACAGATGGATATAATGGTGTTGTAAACAACAGCATCAAAATTTTTACTCCCATTTCCTTCCTCTTCTAATTCCATAAACATTCTGAGCGACGAATCACAACCTTGAGCATTTGCAATCACTTTAAGCATTAAGCTATAAGTATGTTGTGTGGTGATTTTTTTGTCCTTCATAAACCTAAAAACTCTCATTACGTCATCATTAAGACCATTCCTCAGAAGGGACAATAATAGAGAATTACAGGCATGCGCATTTGGATGCAGACCAGCCAATTCCATCGATCTCAACAACTCCAATGCACTTCTAACCTTGTTTCTTCTACTGAGCACCAAAACCCGCTTCGATAACACCTCTGCATCCATTTCCTCTAGAAATTGCACGCCCTGTTGGTTCACAATAACCGATTCTGACGTCGCCGGACCCTCATTTACACCTCCGAGCCCCGACCCAAAGTCATTGAAACCCGAATCTCTCCACGGAACCAACCCATTGACATGGAAACTCGACTCGAATTCTTCATTTTCAATTGGAACCACGTCTCCCTCTTCCTCTTCCTCTTCCTCTTCCTCACACATTAACCCCGGTATCGCCGTCCTAAGCATAACCCCAACAGCACTAGACTCATTCAACCTCACCGAATTAGAACAAGAAGTTTCAGCCCTCGCACTGGAAACCATGCCGAGTTTATGCATCATCACCGAGCCGAACCACAGCCGGTGCCGGGACCGGGTTGTACACAAACAACCCGCGAACCGAGCCGATGAAGTTGCTCCGGAGACAAAGTTATTCGACAGCTTTGCCATGACCCCCGAGAAGAATTACGTCTCAGTTGCAGCCGAACATCAAATTCTATGGTTCCTAGAGGCAGGGGATTGACGAAGAACTCACCTTCAAATGCATGGCCAGATCGAAGAACAGCTCTAGCACCAAGTACTTGGCGCTGAAAGCTTCGTCCACCGATCGAGATGGAGGAAGTGAAAGTGGGTGTCAACGAAATTCAGAGGGAGGAACGCCGGGCACGGAGGCGGAGAGATTGGGAAGCGACCACTGATGGGTGGTGCTTCGTACAGAACTCCCCAAAAGGGAGACTCGGATGGGGTGAGGGAGCCGAGGGGTGATTAGGGGTGTGCACCGCACGGGTGCGGGACCGAAACGCCGGTGCCGGGCGTCCTGGTGGGAATTAGTCCGGTTTTCGATTTTTGACGCAGAACCGAACTGCCTAAATGGCTAGACCAATATGTTTTTTTTTAGGCTAATTCCAAAAGAAAGCACAAACTTTAGGTCGAGTAATAATTATGATCAAAATATTTTTTCGTCCGGTAAAAAAACATCAACTTTAGGTTGAGTGATAATTATGACCCAAATTATTTTTTATCTCATAAATAATCACAAACTTTCATCTTTATTCTAAATTTGACTTTCCATTGACCTTTTATCTGAGACCCTTATTTTAAAAAAAAGGTTATGGTCATGATGTAACATCCTAAACCTTCATATGATCAAAGGAACGAAAAGGATCCTAAAGGATTAAGGTGTTCGTCGAAGGAAAAATTTGGAAATTGTCATCATTGTCATCTATGAAAGAATATGCCATGTTTCTTGGTATCACTCACCATCGCATCGACTATTTCTGAGGCCGTGTCTCCGCGCGACCCGATTTTTTGCCTCTCCATCTTCACTTGCATTTTTCTTTTTTTCCTTCCACTCCCTTTTCTCCTTGGTTGCTTGGAATACCACCATCCCTTCTTTTGTTTCATTTTTTTTCTTTCTTTCTTCTTTGCTTCTTCCCCTCTGCCACTTGGTGGAGGAGAAGCGCCAAGTGGCGCCCACACCTAGGGCGTGTGGCTCCACTACTCCACATGGCCAATAGCCATGCATGCAAGGGAAGGGGAAAAGCCCTTTGACTCTCTTTCCTTCCCCTCATTTTTTGTAACGCCCCCACCTCGGGATTATTCATGTGACGTCTCGTTATTTATTATCTTTCTTTATACGCAGGCGAAAGTATATTTCGGGATAATCACAATCAATACACACAGCAAAAATAAGACAAGAAGCACTATGAGCAATCCTTATGTTTACAATACATGCAAACATATTTTAACAAGCCCTTCGGGCCATGACAAACAGCACATATTAAATACAGGCCAACTAAGGATAGCAAAATTTGACTTGGGTATTCTATACCCACTACAGCTTTTTACTCCTTGCTTCTTCACCTTCACCCCGATCCTATCCGCCTGACCATCTCACATTCCACCCGTGGCTTTATCCTAGTGCCGGCCCGCTCGCACCGCCAAAGTACCATTGAGCCCACATATGAATCCAACCCATTCTCCATCCGCATAGAGATACCACGCCACGTACGGATGAGGCACCAAGTCTATTAAGCCCTCATCGAATCGTCACAAGCATCGTGATTCAGCGGTAGGCGCGATCTTCTTTGACATCTATCACGGTAAGCACTTCGGCTCTTTGCTCCACGGGATTGCCAACGCGGGCTGGGGGAGATGCCGTCTTATGGACCTGAAAAAGGGAAACAATGGGGAATGAGTCAGGGAGATTCAGCAAGTGAAAACACTAATATCAAGTGAGAATATATCGATTGCTGTTAACATAAGTTAGTCTTTACCACACCCGCATTGATGGCAGATCAATAGCAAAGTTCAAACAAGAGAACATCACGCATGGCCACATCATATACACTTTACCAACCAAAGCTCGATTCTATCTCAAAACAACATCAAACATGAAACATGATTAAATCGAGAAAATGAACCAACTACGACAAACCAAACAACCGAGAAATGGTCTAAGCATATCACGTCACAACACATCTCAACATCATTTTCCGATATTAGAGAATTTACTTACACAACAACCACTAGAACACGAGATATTAAAGGAAGAAAGTGGATGGTAGCTTGGCTTGAGCACGGAACAAGCTTGATTTCGGGAAAAACGGGGCCTCGGGCGAGTATCGGGTGTTACTTCCTAGTTGGCCAAACGAGCAAGGAGGAAGAACGAGGTTGGCTTGTGTGTTTCTTTGGGCATGAATGAGGAACAAGAAAGCAAGAAGGCAAGAAAAGTGGCTGGTTTTTGTGTGGGGACTTCACGTAAGAAGGCTTCTTGCTTCTTTATAGCCAAATAGGCTTGGAAAAGAAGCCAAGCATTAATGTGCATTAATGCACAATAGTCAAAAGTCATGATGTATAGCAATTAAGGGTATTAAATTGGATCTTATCCCTTGGCTTCTCTCTCTCTCTCTCTCTCTCTCTCTCTCTCTCTCTCTCTCTCTCTCTCTCGACTTCCCCTTGGCTTGGCCAAATGGCCTTGCCTTGTGCCCCATAATGATAGGGCCTCCAAAGTCTAAGATCATTTATGCTTATCATCATGAAATAAGGCTTCTAAGTCAAGGACCATTTAATGGCATTAATGAAACTTAATGATGGAAGTTTGAAGGAGAAGCTTTGACCATGTCAAAGCCTTATCTTCTAGTTTCTTCCCAACAAAAGAAACGCGGAGCCTATTTTGGCCTACTAGAAATGTCGATTCGGCTCAGAATAACTCAACACCATCGGGTTGCACAATAACAACTAATCGACACTTAAGTCGCAAACCCACATCATAATCAATTCCATGATTTCCGAGGGTTTTCCATGACAAAACATGTATGATAATCTCGTTCAACCCGAGGTTCAGCGCGGGAATGTCCTCAAATATCACCAAAAGATATTGAGTCCAGATTCCAACGTTCTCATATATAAATTGATAAATCTTTGAAATCTAACAAAACAGGACAGCTTTGCACTGTTCACGAAATCAGACTTGAAAACATAGTAAATGGATTCCAAAAATTCTCAAATTTGAATATGTCATAAACAAGGCCTTAATAAACATTTTTCATGGAGAACACAAAATCTGAATCTTTCTGTAAACACCATTTTTAGTAGCTTGAAGACAGACTAAAAATAGTTCGCTGGAACAGAATTCTTGTTTCTCAAAGTAAGCTCTGTGTAGAATCCAAATCTTCTTGAAATATTCCCAAATTTATGTACGTTATAGAAAAAGAAATTTTCAACAACTTTTGTGAAGGAAACTTTTCCAAAATCGACCCAGAAAAGCTTGTAGAAAATAAATCAAGTGTGAACATCACCGAAATACCCATCCTGGGCAGTTTTACACAGTCTAAAAATCAGGCCATCGTACCACTCATATCAAGTCCAAAAATTATGAAATTAAAGTATGTAAAACGTCAAGATGTTTAGAGAAACGTTCAAGAAGGAAGTGTTTAGAAATTCGGATCACAAAAGTCTTCTTAAAAATAACAAAACAAAGGGATACAAAGGAATCAAAACTGGGTTTTCCAAAACAAGAGTAAAAATTTGGTTCCAATTGAAAAACTATCAAACTTAAACCATAGCTATTTTTCAGGAACTGAAATTGAGGATGTTACATTTTTCCTTCCTTTTCGTCGGTTCTCATTTACTCATTCCCTCTGCCCGGACATCGCCAGCTGACCAGCAATTGCTCGACTTATCCACAGTAGCTATCCAACGCACGACGCCACCCGGCGAGTCACCGCTCCCTTCGTCATCCCTCTCTCCTTCTCTCTTATTCCTCCATCAACCACCTACTCCGCCATCAATTGGAAGTCGAGGCCATCGACTAGATCCTCCTATGTCATCGCACCATCCCCTCCATTTGTGTGCGTTGTTGTTCCGCTGTCCCGTCTCCTCATGTCGGCAGTAGCAGCCACCACGAGCTAGGAAAACGCCACGCCATTCTCTCCCTCTCTCTACACCTTGGACCAGGATCCCTGCGCCGCACCGCCACACTCATCGTTGAGGCAAGTGTACTCTCTCACCCTATACTAACCATTATAGTGTTTGCATGTCGAGTTTGGGTATCGGATTAGATAATCTGGTGGCTGGATGTTGTAGGGGAAAACCAGTTGATTGTGTTCGGTTGAGGTTGAGCCTGTTCGGTTGAGGTTGAGCCCTGATTGAGAACTCTAAGAGATTGTGCATTTCCCAAGCATGTTGGTGAGACTAGTAGTCGTTAGAGTACCGTAGGCAGGACGGAAAATGGATTGGGTGTCGTGGGTGAGCTAAATGATCGGCTAGGTGCTTCGGTTTGGCCAGCGAAGTGGGCTGATTGCCTGGTGTGAAAGCGGCGTAGCTGCGGGAAAATTGGTGCGACCGGGGAGCCGATTGCGCAACTAGAGGAATAACCAGGCATCCGGCACGATCTTAGGCCGAGGGTCTTGTGTTTCGAGAATATTGTAACTTTCTAAAGTTGTATTAGATATTTTGAAAGTTGAGTATTAGAAGTGGTAAGAATCCGTGGAGCCAATACCCATGAATTGGTTTGGAATCCGATGAGCATGTTGGGGAGTTGTACATCTATTGTGAGCTATGCGTGTGATAAATGAAACAAACATTTGTGCGTGTGAATGTGTGACTAAGAGGTGAATTGATGTCGTCGGTTTAAATACTAGGGGTGAGCGCGGTTCCAATGTAGAACCGGGAACTGGAGAATCGAATCCGATGGATCCTATTCGGTTCCAGGTTTCATGAAGAAAGGGTCCGGTTCTCGATCCCCATTTTTAGGAACTGGGATCGGGATCGGGAACCGGGATTGTAAAGTTTACAAATTTCGATCAAAAAAAAAGGTTAAAACATAAATTACAAATTTACGATTCCTAATTCCCAAATCTTACTAGGGTTTCTCCTCCTGAATCACCGCCTGATCCTCCATCATCCCTCCAAAACTCGCGTATTCTCTCTCGCTTCCGCCTCGCTCCGCCTTCTTCACCGGCCCCATGATCTCCCCACGTGGATTTGCTCTGATTATTCGAGCTCGCCGGCGTCTTCCTCCTCCTCCTCCTCCTCCTCCTCCTCCTTCTCCTCGCCACCCCGATTTTTTTACCGACCCTCCTACCGTGTCTATGTCTGTTGCTTTGTGTGCCATTGCAGACGATGGCTACCAGCTCTCTGGCAACAATATGGATGCCCTGCGGTCTCAGCAGGGCCAGTTTCGAAAGTGCGTGGTCAGTCGCTTCCCCTCCCCTTTTCTTTCCTTTCCTCCCTTGATCTCCAGATCGATCGCGTGTGGTAGGCACGGGTTACGATTCACACCTTGATGTTCGTGTGCAGAAGGCAAACAGATTGGGATTGGAAGCGATCGGCGGGAAGAGTATTTACGAAGTCGCCATGAGCTTCCCTCTCGACACCGTATCCAAATAAGTGGTCATCTGTATCTTTTCGCCGTTTGTGGCAGTTGCGTTTCTCTTTGGTTTTCTTTTAGTGTGAAATGGGTTTGTGTTTGACAGAAAGATCCAAAATCTGGAGAACTTGAAGGTTTGTCTTTCGATTTTAATCTCTGCGAAGCTGTGGCTACATGGGAACAGGTGAGCCTAGGGTTGGTAAATTGAAATGTAAATTGAGTTATTGAACTTGGTTCCTGAGAAATCAGATACGCTACGTGATTGATTTATTATGTAGTGTGTTGATTGATTTATTATGTAGAGAGTTCATAGAGTCGGATGAAATTTCGTTCGGCGTCAATGTTGTTCCTGACGTTTTGTTTTTGGGGGGTCTTTCTCTATCCATAGAGTCCGATGAGATTTCGTTCGGCATCCATGTTGTTCCTAACATTCTGTTTTTGGGGGGGTTTTGCAGATTTTTTTTTTCCAGTTGTTGTTGGGTAAATCTGTGTTATACATAGAATTTGGCATGACACAATTATAAGATAACAAAATGAATTTCCAACTCTAGCAATTATATAGCATGATTATTTAATGCTTTTATTGGACACTAACACTTTCATTCTGTTAGTTAAACGCGCGCTGGGTACAGTGCAGCTTCTCTCCTGATTCTGGTGATTTTGGCACTGTTCATTTGCTTGGATGTTTTCCAATTCTAGGCTCTATGACCGACGGTTCTTGCTGTTCCTTGGTGCTGGGCTTTGCCAAAATCTGTTCTAACTCTGGACGAGTGGATTTCGCCTGAGGTAGCCCCTACAAATTGGGTAAGCAGATCTAGGAATCAGTTCCTTTGCTGTTCTTAGCTCCTGTTCACCTGATTAGTTCCTCCTCCGATTCTGGAAGTTCAGATAGTCGAATCTTGTTGTTCCTTGGGTCTCGGCTTCGCCTGTTGCTACACTTCTCTTGTTCGGTGGTATTCACACAAAGTAAGGCCTGTTAATCGGTGTGCCAAGATTCTCGGTGGCCCTCCTTCTGTATTACCCTTCGTATTGCTCATGGCATTTCTGTTCTAAGCTTGGCCATAGTTGGAAATCAGTGCATTGGGGAGTCTCTCCCTCAATCGAAGGCACCTATGGAATTGGTAGAACCTGTGCTAGGCAAAGGACTCTCAATGTTCCCCAAGCATCATTCTGTTGCTAAGATTGGCTCATCCAAAGCCATTCACAGAATAGCACCTTCTGGGGAAATTGCGAAAGTTGATGTCCCCGGTGTTTCAATGGAAACCGGTAATTCCGATGCTGTGACTTGTCAGTCACAACGCCCCGGTAGTCGTGGACGTAGCAGGCCTCATTCGGCCGCGGTGGAAGCTATGGCAGTAAATCCCATTACTACTTTAGATGGCCTGGGTACTTCAAGTGTCCAGACTCAGCAGGTCCAGAAGCCTTCTAGGCGTACCTCGCAACCAACGGTTCCTATGGAACTCGTGAAACTGAAAACCATTGATAACTTAGCAGATGTTGAGCCATCCATTGCTGTGGAAGCACAACGACATGGAAGGCGTGGACGCAGCCGAAGTCACCTCTCCGCTATCCCACGGATTAATGAGGCACATGAAGAGGGAACCTCATCAGAACACCATGTACATCAGAGGACAACCTCAAGGTAGAGCTTATCTACAGGGTTAGCAACTTCAAAGAATCCCCAGGATCTAAAGTAGCTATCAGCCCAACGATCATGGGTTGCTATAGCCAAATCAACTGAGAAGGGATATACCCTTTCATACATCCCTCCCATGATTGTGGGAGGCAAACTTGTAGTTAAAATCTCTGATGAGATTCTTGAAGACACCAAGCCCAAGTGGAAGAAATGTTTAGTGGGCTACTGCTACTTTGTGGGTAAGAAACTACCCTTCAAGTTTACTGAAAATGCCATAAAAAATGTCTGGAGAGCACATGTTGTTGATGTCATGGCGAATGCAGATGGCTTCTTTTTCTTTCACATTTCGGATGAATCTATTCGGTAGAAAATCTTCGATGGTGGCCCGATTACCATCTTAAGGGTACCAATGATTTTGTAACAATGGTGCTCCACCTTGAAGTTGAGGAAGAATTAACACCAATCTCTGCCGGTGTGGGTAAAACTGAAGGATATACCCTATGCCTTGTGGTCCGCTACTAGTATAAGTGCTGGCTAGTGCCATTGGTAAGCCACTGCATATAGATATCCAAACAGAGCAAATGAGAATGATCTCGTACGCCCATGTATGTGTTGAGATCAAGGCAAGCCAAGATCTTCTTGATTCTATAGAAATCATCTTGAATGGTGAAACATGGACTATTGCAGTAGAATATGAATGGAGACCAGTTTCTTGCAAAGCTTGTGGTACATTCGGGCATAGATGTCCGCCTACTAAGGTGACACCCACAGACATCAGGGTTAATCCCTCTGCAACTCTTGTTGCCCATAATCCTCTCCTCCCGATGGAAGAAAAATGGGAGACTGTTCGCAAGAAATATAGTGATCTACAAGCGGGAAACCTTGCTATAGCAAATCCCCCTCATGTGGGTTTTGTTCTTGCTAAACCCAACACCATTCGTGCAGAAACTCAGTCCTTTTTTGACCCTATTGTGCCTACACCAGCCACTTCCGAGGACTCCACTGACTCAGAAGACTCTCAAGGGCTGCTGGCCAGTAAAGCTGGTAGTGATTTTGAGGAGGAGAATTCCTCCCCTACTCCGCCACTCTCTAGTATGCGAGCTGGACTGCCCCCAGATGGCGATTCGGGTTTGGGCACTTCTGTTCCTGCTCTTCATGCCCTTGTTGTGATAAATCTCAATCCTCAAAGCAACCCCAAAACTGCTAAAATAGCCCACCCGAAGCCAAGAAAACGGGCAAGCAAGAAAAGGTGACAGGCTCTCCCTTCCCTTGTATATATGTTTTTTGGTATCTGAAATATTAGGGGATTAATGGCCCCATCAAACAAGCTGAAATTAGATCATTTGTCAAATCTAACTCTCTTTCTTGCATTGGTATCATTGAAACAAAAGTTGATATGTCCCTTTTTGAAGAAATATCTACTGGCTCGATTTCGGGTTGGGTATGGACCTCAAATTATAGTTTCTCCCCTTAGGGAAGGATCTGGATTGGGTGGCAACCACATGAGGTGGAATTCGTTATTATCTCTATGTCTTCTCAGGCTACACATGGACATTTTGAGTATAAAAGCTTTGAATAAGACTTGTTATTTCTCGGTGGTCTATGGCGAACATACTTTTGTCTCTTGACGGGCTCTCTGGACAGACCTTATCGAATCGAGTTCTCGCTTTTCTAATGCCCCTTGGCTGGTTGCGGGTGACTTCAATGCTTCCATTATGATTCAGATAGGATAGGCAATCTAATGCCTGGATCCCCTCTTTTGAGGAGTTCGGTTTATGCTTAGACCAAGTGGGTCTTGAGGATCTTAGATACGTTCGCCATAGATTTACATGGTCTACATCTTGGGGTACTCGGCGTAAGCTAAGAAAGATTGACCGGGTCCTGATAAATGAGCATTGGGGCAGAGATTTCTCCTTCTCGGAGGCCTCTTTCATAGCCCCCGGTGTCTCGGATCATACCCCAATGATCGTCAGAATTGTGCCTCCTATTTCTGCCAGGAAGCCTTTCAAGTTCTTTAACTATTGGATGTCTCATCCATTTTATCCAGCATTGATCACTCAGGTGTGGGAAACTCGGATATCTGGGTCACCCATATTTGTGTTATGTCAGAAATTGAAACTTCTCAAAAGGCGCCTGAAACAACTCAACAGGGAAGCTTTTTCTGAGATATCCTCTCGCACCGCTCAAGCCAGGTTAGTTCTCGCTTCCACTCAAGATGCTCTTGTGGCTAACCCTTTTAATCCGTTTTTGGCGAGTCTTGAAAAAGACCAGCTCCTGGATTTCTCGCGTCTCATAATCCAAGAGGAATCATTCTTTAAACAAAAGTCGAAAATCAAATGGTTGAAGGAAGGAGATCATAATACGAAGTATTTTCACCACTTCGTTAACAAGAGACACCTCCACAATCGGATCCTTTCTGTATCGGATGATGACAGTGTTAACCTCAATAACCCGAGTTTGGTCCAGCACCATATTCTTTCTTTCTTCGAGAATTTATTGGCTGCTAATTCCTCCACCATCCTACCTGCTGTTGCGGGTTTACAGGCAGTAATTGAGAGAGCCCTAAATGACGACCAGGCCCGGTTTCTGGTTAGAGACGTCACTGACATTGAGATTCGCAACTCCATGTTCTCTCTGGCGAAGGGCAAGGCTCCGGGCCCTAATGGCTTTAATGTGGAATTCTTTAAATCATCCTGGGATACAATAGGCCCTCAATCATTTTGGCTATAAAAGGACTTCTTCCAATCAGGCTCCTTGCTTAAGGAGACAAATGCTACCATCCTTACACTAGTGCCAAAGGTCCCCAATGCCTCGACTATGAGCGACTTTCGACCAATTGCATGCTGTAACATGGTCTATAAATGCATCACCAAGATTTTGGCAGACAGAATTGCCTCTGTTTTACCGTCTCTTATAAGTCCGTCCCAAAACGCTTTTGTTAAGGGGCGGAGAATTGGGGATAATATCCTCCTGGCTCAAGAATTGTTTGCTGGATTTCACCATGAGCCGTACCTGCCCAAGTGTGCAATCAAGGTAGACTTCCAAAAAGCTTATGACACTCTTGATTGGGGATTCCTTCAAATGGTTTTACAAACCTTTGGCTTCCCTCTGACATTTGTTAAGTTTATCATGGAATGTGTTACATCTCCTAAGTTCTCGATTGCCATTAATGGTGAACTTCATGGATTCTTTGCTAGTGGTAGAGGTATTCGTCAATAAGACCCTATGTCCGCCTACCTTTTCACTCTAATCATGGAAATTTTCACGGGCATCCTCAATGCTCGGTCTCAGCGTCTTGGTTTTAAGTACTTTTGGCGGTGCAAGGCAAGTGGCCTAACTCACCTGTTTTTTGTTGATGACGTACTCCTATTCATGGAGGCTAATGTGGCTTCCACCAACCTTTTCAAGAAAGGACTTGATTTATTCTCGTCCTGGTCTGGGTTAAAGCTGAACCTGAACAAAAGTGAGATTTTCCTCTTAGGTGGATCTATGGAGCTATACAATTCTATTCTAGAATCCTTCAGCTTCCTTGAAGGTACACTCCCCTTCCCACATCTTGGGGTTCCGGTTATAGCATCTAGACTTAGCAAGGCCGATTGCTGCTCATTGGTGAACTCCATAACTGCTAGAGCACGCTCATGGTCTCAACGATTTCTGTCCTTTGTGGGCCACCTCCAACTTATTAAGTCTGTCCTTCGTGCCATCCATGTTCATTGGGCAACTGTTTTCTATCTGCCCAAATCTGTCCTCTCGAGGATTGAGCAAGTTCTAAGGCAATTCCTCTGGAAAGGACTGGACTTAGGTGTTGGGGGTGCCAAAGTCCCTTAGAATGTAGTGTGCCTCCCTAGGGAAGAAGGCGGTCTGGGTATTCGTAGATTGGCTAAATGTAACCGAGCAGCAATGCTCAAACACATATGATTGCTATTCACATATAAAGAATCCCTATGGTGCAAAAGGATTCACTCCAATTTCCTCAAGCGTAAAAATTTTTGGGTTGTACCCAAACCAACACTTTGGGCTGAACTTACACATCTGAGTTATTGTGATCTTCCATGGTTAGTTGCTGGAGACTTTAATGCCATTCGTGATCGGTCTGATAGAATCGGCAGTGATACCCAGTGGCTTCCTGTTTTTGATGAATTGGACCAATGTTTGAATATGATTGGCTTAGATGATCTAAGATATGTTGGACACCGCTTCACTTGGTCCACTTCATCAGGTTCTACTCGGAAACTTCGGAAGATTGACCGAGTGTTAATTAATGATCTTTGGCAACAGGTCTTCTCCTTTTCCGAGGCGTCCTTCCTGGCTCCGGGCATCTCTGATCATTCTCCTATGGTGGTTAAGATTGCCCCTCCTCCCCCCTCCAGGAAACCTTTCAAGTTCTTCAATTTCTGGTTATCTCACCCTTCTTTCATGGAGATTGTCTCACAGGTCTGGTCCACCCATTTATCGGGGCCGCCTATGTTCGTGGTGTGCAGCAAGCTTAAGCTTTTGAAAGTGCGCCTAAAGCTCCTCAACAGTAACTCTTTTTCTGATATTTCCAACCGCACGGAGCAAGCAAGGTTGGAACTTCTTGCGACTCAAAATGCATTAGAAGAAGACCCGTTCAATCAAATGCTAGCCGATACAGAGACGGCTCAAATCCGGACCTTTTCAGCACTTAGGCTCCACGAGGAGTCGTTCTTCAAACAGAAGTCCAGGATCCGCTGGCTTAAGGAAGGAGACCACAATACTAGATTCTTCCATCACTTCGTTAATAAAAGACGAATGCAGAACCGTATTCTTTCGGTGGTGGATAATCATGATGTTCTGGTGACGGATCCGGCTTTGATTCAAACCCACATCGTTGATTTCTTTCAGAATCTCCTCAATGGGCCCTCCAACTCTAATAGGCCCTCCATTGCGGATATTTCGGAATTTACTAATCGTTCTTTGGACCCGGACCAGCAGGCCCTTTTATCTGCACCGGTCTCGGATGATGAAATTCAGAAAACCTTTTTCAGCTTGGCTAAAGGGAAGGCACCTGGCCCTGATGG
Source organism: Syzygium syzygioides (assembly GCA_031216285.1). NCBI lineage: Eukaryota > Viridiplantae > Streptophyta > Magnoliopsida > Myrtales > Myrtaceae > Syzygium > Syzygium syzygioides. Next base: position 15,097,888 of record CM062251.1, on the reverse strand, counting down.
TTTTAATGTGGAGTTCTTCATAGCCTGTTGGGATACTATAGGTCCCTCCATTATCCTTGCCATTAAGAACTTTTTCTCATCGGGGAGGCTACTCAAACAGTTGAATGCTACCATCTTGACACTTATCCCGAAAGTTCCTAATACCACGGCGATGACTGATTATCGACCGATAGCATGTTGTAATACTTTGTACAAATGTATATCGAAGATTTTAGCTAATCGCATTGCTTTAGTGCTTCCTTCTATCATCAGCCATTCTCAAACGGCTTTTGTTCAAGGAAGAAGAATTAGTGACAATATCTTGCTTGCCCAGGAGCTTTTTGCAGATTTTCACCACGAGCCGTATCTCCCCAAGTGTGCAATTAAGGTGGACTTCCAAAAAGCTTATGACTCAGTCGACTGGATCTTTCTTGAGCGGGTTCTCCTTGCTTTCAACTTCCCGTCCAGCTTTGTCAAGCTCATCTTGGAATGTGTATCCTCAGCAAGATTTTCAGTATCTATCAATGGCGAGCTGCGTGGCTTTTTCCCGAGCTCCAGGGGGGTTAGACAAGGGGACCCTATATCCCCTTATCTATTTACTCTCGTCATGGAAGTCCTATCCGGCATAATCCAAGCTAAATCGAATAGGCCGGACTTCAAGTTCTTCTGGCGATGTAAGGAGACTCGGTTATCCCATTTGTTCTTCGCGGATGATGTACTCTTATTTTCTGAAGCAAATGCGGGTACTATACAACTGATCAAGGATGCTCTTGATCTTTTCTCTGGGTGGTCAGGGCTTAGACCGAATTCGAACAAGAGTAGTATTTTCTTATCCGGAGGGTCTCCTGAACTTCAAAATCAGATTTGTGGTTGCCTTGGTTTCCAACGTGGATCTCTCCCTTTTCGATACTTAGGGGTCCCAGTCATCTCAACCAGGCTATCCAAAGAGGATTGTAAGGCGTTGGTCGACTCCATCACTGCAAGGACTAGATCTTGGACCCAGAGGTTTCTATCTTATGGAGGCCGTCTTCAACTTATCAAATCGGTGTTGCATTCTATGCAAGTGTATTGGGCTAGCATTTTCACCCTCCCCAAGTCTGTCCTACAAGACATTGAGACTGTTTTACGTCAATTCCTGTGGAAGGGACCAGATCTCGGGGTAGGTGGCGCAAAAGTCTCTTGGGCGGATGTGTGCGTACCCAAGGAAGAGGGTGGACTTGGGATTCGCAGGCTGGAAGATTATAATACAGCCCTAACATTGAAACACATTTGGATTCTCTTCACTGATAAGGAGTCGCTCTGGTGCAAGTGGATCCACTCCAATTTTCTGAAAAGCTCCAATTTTTGGATTGTCACGAAACCCACGTTCTGTTCGTGGGCCTGGAAGAAGATCCTCGACCTCCGGTCCTCTTTCTCAGATCTGTTTAGATGGAAAGTCAGAGATGGTCGTGGGACTTCGTTTTGGTTCGATTGGTGGCATGAGAGAGGTCCGCTCTTCAAGATCTTTAGCGACATGGATATCTACCGGTCGCGCATTCCTCGGCATACCTCAGTCCGGTGTTTCTTTGACTCAACATGGCAAACCTCCGCAACTTTGGATGCTTTCCTAAGTTGGCCGGAACCAGCCCCTGTGTTTATTGATTCTCCGGATTTGTATACTTGGACGGCTCATCCCTCTGGTGTCTTTTCGGTCGCCTCGGCTTGGGACCACATCAGACCCAAAGGCCGGCCCTCACCATGGCATTCTTTTGTTTGGGATCGGGATATGGTCCCTCGGCATTCGTTTCTTCTATGGCTTATCTCTCGCCGCCGTTTACCTACCCAAGCCATGTTGATCCAGTATCGTAGGATTACCGATGGATCTTGTGCATTCTGTCACTCATGCCCAGATTCCATCGACCACTTGTTTTTCTCTTGCCCTCATATGGTCAGACTTGCCTCGATTTGGGCTTCAAAGTGTGGCCTTCTGTGGACGAACCAACCATGGACAGTCTTCATTGGATGGGCTATACAACAGTTTGGTGGATCTTCCTTCTCCCAACGTATTTCCCGATTCTCGCTTGGAGCCTTGTGTCATCTTATTTGGATGGAGCGAAACAATATTCTTTTCAGAGAGAAGCCGTTCTTTGCACCTGGGATGGTTAAACATCTTGTCAAGGTGGTTAAGGACAAAATTATCTCTCTTGGCCAAGTGGCGGATACTCCTCAAAATAGAAGATTACAGGCAAACTGGGGTCTGTCCCCGGGTAACCGTGGGACCACTGCTTAGGAGGCTGGGCGTTGATGCTTCCAGGATATGATCACACAGGTTGTATCAGCGGTTGACTGCATTTACAGCGGGATAGGCGTTACCCATGCGGCTTCTTCGGATTGCTTATCTTTCATTAGGCGGCTGCTCTTCGCTATCCGGATGCCCTTGCTGCGGTGGTCTCCTAGTTGCGGCTGCTTTGGCGGGATGCGATCACTCAGGCGTATCAGCAGGTGGGGTTCCCCGGCTGACGTTGCGGTATGGAGAGGTCCTCAGACGTTTCCTTCCCTCGGCAAGTTGATGCTCCTTCGGACTGCTCTAGATGGCATAGACGGACTAGCTCCTGGTTTCTCAGCTATCGGTGGGCTACCCCATTAGTCACGGGGTTCTTTTTCACAGTTCCGAACTGGATAGTATTTTTCTTTCTTTTTCGGACGCTGGTTCTCTTGTATTTAGATGGCTTTTGCCTCTTTTCTTGGCCCTGCTGGACCTCCTTTGACCTTGTATGGACATTTCTCTGTCCTTGTATGGTCAGTGGGTGGTTCGAGCTTAGGTTGTATTTGGTTTATGATTAGTTATACAAATGTTTACCTTACCAAAAAAAAAAAACATTTTGCTGGACTAGACCACCCGCCTGGGTGGCGCTGCTGGAGCACGCACTCTTCCTCTCGCAAAAGGTTGAGTGTTCGAATCCCGGGCGCCGCAGGGTGACTTAACCGGTGGCACGTGTGTGGTGGCTAGCACGTGTTGCCCCCAGGGTTTACTCCCCGACTGTCGGCCGTGCGGGAGTTCCCTGGGTTATAAAAAAAAAAACATTTTGCTGGACTATTACTCAATCAACTAAACATTTTAGTAAACATTGGAAGTAGCAACAAATGTTATAAGAAAAGCAAAAAATGCTCTCCCCTGGGGTTTCGAAGTTACTGTTCATCCGCCGGACTTCTGCCTTCCCCGGTTGATTCCGGCCACCGTTTGGGCTGGGATTTGGTGGCGTGGCTCCTCAAACACCCCCCGTCCTCCTCACCAAAAGGAATTCGTCCTTCGTTTAGCACCCAGGCCAGGATTTCAGATCTGGGGATCGCTGGGTTCTTTCTCCTTCGTCTGAGAAAAGCGCCCGTCAATCTTCGGGCGTGGGTCGATTCTCTAGAGGTTGAGACTTCCTTAGGTCTCCCTTCCTTCGTTAACCTTCTGCTGGCTTTGGGATCTGGTTCGTTTTCCTCTGGAGTTCGTTGCTGTCTGGACATCCTCGCTCGTTCGTTGTTGACTGGGCTTCGTGAGTTTTTCTGCCCTGGATCATCTCTATTCTGAACGTAAATACTGGTGGTTGGCTGGGCTGTTGTTGGGGGAAGGCCTGGGTTGGGCTATTACTCTCCTGTTGGTTCTGTTGCTGGGCTGTTGTTGGGGGAGGGCCTGGGTTCGTTGCTGATGTGTTTTTCTGCTCTGTTTTGGTGGACCTCGTGGGTTGACTGTTAGGTGCTTGCCTAAATGCCCCTATGGCTGAAACTTTAGAACCCTCCCTGCATATTCCGGCCATGGTGAAAACTCAGGCGAGTATTACCTCTGTAGCGAACACAACCTCAGTTGCCCCCCAAGGAACTCCTTCAGCTGTGTTGGCTGTGACGGAACGTCCTTTGATAGAGAAAGACAAGGCTGCAGTTATCACGGGGCAGGTCAGTGCTGGTCCTCAAGCAGAGACTATTGGAAGTCATCCTATGGCTTCCTCTGGGGGTAAGGATACAGGTGCTGGTTCTGGTTTTGTTGGTGGAGCTGTTGGGGTTTCTGACTCGTTTCCAACGGCTCGAAAGGATCGTTCTCGCGGCCGTAGTAGAGGAAGATCTGTTAGGAGCAAATCCCGTTATCCCCAAGGTCGGGAAGCTAGTAAAGATAAGGCTGGGAATGGTCATACCAATGCAGCCAGGACTGCTGACCAGAACCGGAAAAAGGAGTTGCCTAAGTCGTGGGCAAATGTTGCAAGTGTGATGTCTAAAGGATATAACTTGTCGTTTGTGCCTCCAGTATTTGAAGATGGAGAAGTTATTGTTGACATCACCCCGGAGGTAGTAGCGGATGAAAATCCGTTATGGAAGGAATGTGTAGTTGGCTCGTACCTTGGGAAGAAGGCCCCGTTTAAACTGACAGAGGAGGCTATTAGAAAGTCATGGGGAGCCAATGTGAACGACATCCGACTTCATGAAAATGGCTTCTATTTCTTCCATATCCCGGGCGCCTCCTTCAGGAGGAAGATTCTTGACATGGGCCCGATTTCTATTCTCAACTTCACTATGCTGCTGCAGCATTGGCATCCCAAGATGAAACTTGAAAAGGGCAATCAACAATCCCTCCCGGTGTGGGTTAAATTGAGGGACATTCCTTTCTCCCTCTGGTCTCCCTTCGGAATAGGCCGTATCGCTAGTGCAATAGGAATTCCCCTCTATGTAGATGCACATACTGAACATATGAGGAGGATATCCTTTGCTCGAGTATGCGTGCAGATAAAAGCGTCGCAGCCACGAGCTGAGAAGATTAAAATAAGATGGGATGATGAAATCAGTTTTATTAATGTAGAATATGAATGGAAACCCCTTGCATGTTCTTTGTGTGGCACCTTTGGCCACAAATCTAGTTCGGTGGGGTTCTCGTGCGCTTCTCAAGCTACTCAAATGAAGCAGATTACAGCACCTACAGCTAACCCCCTGCTAGAACAGAATGGATTCAAGTGAATAGGAGAAAGGGACATAAATCTGTCCAAGAGTCCCCTTCGATTCAGCCACCTCCCTCCTTTGCTGAAGAATCTCTTGATACGCTACAGGTGGGGGAAACATCAACTAGCAAACAAGGCCAACATGCTGTGAACCAACCCCCTGCCGTTGTTCAGGATGTGGACAGGACTGTTTGCCAGGCGTCCCGAGTTGATGCTGCAGCTGGGGTTTCGGTACAGGGCAGCAAGAAGGGCAACTTCCAAGCCATCCAAGTGCCGCAGTCCCCCCCAGCTACTCAACTGAATGGTGACAGGAACGAAACCCAGGCCTCCCAAGCTGTTCCTGTTGCTGGTCTTTCCCCTGTTTCGGTACAGGGCAGCAAGAGGGACACAAACGCGCCCTTCCAAGAGACTATAACCCCCCTGCCAGCTTCCTCACCGATTGCCCCTCTGATGCAGGATATGTCCAGCGTCCCTATCCTGGCCTCTGAGCCAGCTCACACGATGCAACAGGGGATGGAGCCTCTTCCCCAGCTTGATGCTCAACCTGCTGCCTTTGATCATTCAGCCTTCGTATCTGGATCCTTGTCTGTTTTCTCATCCGATTATGATCTAGCAGAGGATGGTGCAAGTATACTCAGAGTGGCTGGTGAGCAGCCTTCCCCTCCTCAATCCCCCCTATACAAGATCTCGAGCTCTAGCCATTGGTCTTCCTGGTGAGCCGGCCCTGCCTCCTGCTGTTCCAGAAATTCCAAAGGCTAAACCACCGGAACTCAGCACGCCGTCTTCCTCCAAGGCTTCCAAACACAAGTCTAGGAGAAAGTCTTCTAAGAAGTGACTGGTTTTGCTTCCTTTTTCTGCTGTACATATGTTTATTGGTATTTGGAATGTTAGGGGTCTTGTCAACCCCCTTAGACAAGCTGAATTTCGTTCGTTTGTTAGACAATATAATCTGTCTTGTGTTGGTATCATAGAAACAAAAGCCAAGTTGGCTGGTTTTAATGCCATAACGAGAAATTTTATCCCTGGCTGGCGCTGGTTGGCAAATTATGAGCATTCCCATCTTGGCAGAATTTGGATTGGTTGGGATCCTCATAAGATTGAACTAGAGGTCTTATCTACTTCGACTCAACTGATACATGTGCATATTAGTATGCTTGAAATGCAGAAAGTCTTTCTTCTGTCTGTTGTATATGGTGAACACACCTTTACTAAACGTAAACTTCTCTGGGCTGAACTTACACATCTGAGTTCTTGTGATCTACCTTGGTTAGTTGCGGGGGATTTCAATGCCATTCGTGATCGCTCTGATAGAATGGGCAGTGATACTCAGTGGCTTCCTGTTTTTGATGAATTGGACCAATGCTTGAATCTGAATGGATTAGATGATCTAAGATATGTCGGGCACCACTTCACATGGTCCACTTCCTCAGGTTCTTCTCGGAAACTACGGAAGATTGATCGAGCATTAATTAATGATCTTTGGCAACAGGTCTTCTCGTTTTCTGAGGCTTCCTTCCTGGCTCCGGGCATCTCTGACCACTCTCCTATGGTGGTCAAGATAGTCCCTCCTCCCCCTTCCAGGAAACCATTTAAATTCTTCAATTTCTGGATATCTCACCCCTCCTTTATGGAGATTGTTTCACAGGTATGGTCCACTCCTTTGACGGGATTGCATATGTACATTGTGTGCAGCAAACTTAAGCTTCTTAAAGCGCGCCTAAAGCTCCTCAACAAAAACTCCTTCTCGGATATCTCTAACCGTACGGAGCAAGCCAGGTCAGCACTTTTTGTAACTCAAAATGCACTAGAAGAAGATCCTTTCAACCAATTGCTAGCCGATAGAGAGACGGACCAAATCCGGACTTTCTCAGCACTTAGGCTTCAGGAGGAGTCTTTCTTCAGACAGAAGTCCAGGATCCGCTGGCTTAAGGAAGGAGACCACAATACTAGATTCTTCCATCACTTTGTTAACAAAAGAAGAATGCAGAACCGTATTCTTTCGGTCTTGGATGATCATGATGCTCTTGTGACGGATCCGGCTATGATTCAAACCCACATCGTCGATTTTTTTCAGAATCTCCTTAATGGGCCCTCTAACTCTAACAGGCCCTCGATTGCTGATATCTCTGAATTTATTAACCGCTCTTTGGACTTGGACCAACAGACCTTCTTATCTGCTCCGGTCTCGGATGGTGAAATACAGAGGACTCTCTTCAGCTTGTCTAAAGGGAAGGCACCTGGCCCTGATGGTTTTAATGTGGACTTCTTCATAGCCTGTTGGGATACTATAGGTCCCTCGATTACCATTGCTATAAAGAACTTTTTCTCATCGGGGAGGCTACTTAAAGAGTTGAATGCTACTATTCTGGCACTCGTTCCGAAAGTTCCTAATGCTACGGCGATGACTGATTTTCAGCCGATAGCCTGCTGCAACACTTTGTACAAATGTATATCGAAAATTTTAGCAAATCGTATTGCCCTAGTGCTTCCCTCTATCATCAGTCAATCTCAAATGGCTTTTGTACAAGGAAGAAGAATTAGTGACAACATCTTGCTTGCTCGTGAGCTTTTTGCAGGTTTTCACCACGAGCCGTATCTTCCCAAATGTGCCATTAAGGTGGACTTCCAAAAAGCTTATGACTCGGTCGACTGGATCTTTCTTGAGAAGGTACTCCTTGCTTTTCATTTCCCGACCAGCTTTGTTAAGCTCATCATGGAATGTGTGTCCTCAGCAAGATTCTCGGTATCTATCAATGGTGAGCTACATGGCTTCTTTCCGAGCTCGAGGGGAGTTAGACAGGGGGACCCTATATCCCCTTACCTATTTACTATCGTCATGGAAGTCCTCTCCGGAATAATCCAAGCTAAATCAAATAGGTCGGATTTCAAGTTCTTCTGGCGATGCAAGGAGACTCGTTTATCACATTTGTTCTTCGCGGATGATGTCCTTTTATTCTCTAAAGCAAATGGGTGTACTATCCAACTGATCAAGGATGCTCTTGATCTTTTCTCTGGTTGGTCAGGGCTTAGACCGAATGCAAACAAAAGTAGTATATTCATATCCGGAGGGTCTCCTGAACTTCAAAACCAGATTTGTGCTTGCCTTAGTTTCCAACGTGGATTTCTCCCGTTTCGATACTTAGGGGTCCCAGTTATCTCCTCCATGTTAGCCAAAGAGGATTGTAAGGTTTTGGTGGACTTGATTACTGCAAGGGCTAGATCTTGGACCCAGCGTTTTCTATCTTATGGAGGCCGTCTTCAACTCATCAAATCTGTCTTGCAATCAATGCAAGTATACTGGGCCAGCATATTCACCCTCCCCAAGTCTGTCCTTCACGACATTGAGACTGTTTTAAGACAATTCCTATGGAAAGGCCCAGACCTTGGAGTAGGTGGTGCAAAGGTTTCTTGGGTGGATGTATGCCTACCCAAGGAAGAGGGTGGACTCGGGATTCGCAGGCTGGAAGACTATAATACAGCTCTAACACTAAAACATATTTGGACTCTTTTCACTGATAAGGAATCCCTCTGGTGCAAGTGGATCCACTCTAATTTTCTGAAGAGATCCAATTTTTGGATTGCCTCGAAACCCACATTCTGTTCGTGGGCCTGGAAGAAGATCCTTGACCTCCGGTCCTCTTTCTCAAATCTTTTTAGATGGAAAATTAGAGATGGTTGTGGGACTTCATTTTGGTTTGATTGGTGGCATGAGAGAGGTCCGCTCTTCAAGATCTTTAGCAACATGGATATTTACTGATCGCGCATTCCTCGGCATACCTCTGTTCGGAGCTTTTTTGACTCAATATGGCAAACTTCCGCAACATTGGACTCCTTCCTAAGTTGGGCGGAACCAGCCCCTGTTTTTATTGATTCTCCGGACTTATATTCTTGGACGGCTCATCCCTCTGCAGTTTTTTCGGTCGCCTCGGCTTGGGACCATATCAGACCCAAAGGCCGGCCCTCACCATGGCATTCCTTTGTCTGGGATCGGGATATGGCCCCTCGGCATGCGTTTCTTTTATGGCTAATCTCCCGCCGCCGCTTACCTACCCAAGCCCTGTTGCTCTAGTATCATAGGATTACTGATGGTTCTCGTGCGTTCTGTCGCTGCTGCCCAGATTCTATCGATCACCTATTCTTCTCTTGCCCTCAAACGGCCAGAATTGCATCGATTTGGGCTTCAAAGTATGGTCTGCAGTGGACGAACCAGCCATGGAGTGTCTTCATTGGATGGGCTATGCAACAGTTTGGTGGCTCTTCTTTCTCTCAGCGTATCTCACGTTTCTCGCTTGGAGCCCTCTATCATCTTAATTGGATGGAAATAAACAATATACTCTTGAGAGAGAAGCTTTTCTTTGCACCGGGGTTTGTTAAACATCTTGTCAAGGTGGTCAAGGACAAAATTATCTCTATTGGTGAAGTGTCGGACACTCCTCAAAATAGAAGACTGCAAGCAAACTGGGGACTATCCCCGTTCAACCGTGTGACCACTTCTTTGGATTAGTAGCCTAGGCTTGGTCTGGGCTTGGGTTTTGGCCGCTGTTTGGCCTCCTTTAGTTTGTATAGTTATTCTTGGCTCTGGTTAGGCTTTTGCCTAAGCCCTGTTAGGCTGTTTCTCTTTTAGTCGTATCACCTTCAACCCTTATGGACATTCTGTGTCCCTTATGGGTCGAGGTTTTGTGTGCGACTCTTCTTGTACCCGACAGCATTGAAAAGCAATACATTATTACTGTACCAAAAAAAAAAACATTTTGCTCGTGGGTATGGAAGAAGATCTTGGACTTACGCCAAGTAGTCCAACAATTATTCAAATGGAATGTTGGAAATGGAGCCACTACATCCTTTTCGTATGACTGTTGGGATCAGAAAGGCCCCCTTTACAAGCTCTTCACTGACAGGGATATCTACCACTCGGGTATTCCACGAAACTCTTCCGTTAGAGATTTCCATACATCCGTCTGGCAAGAATCTAACGTCCTCAATACTATAAACTCCTGGCCTGAAGCCAGTATATTGCTGGACACGGTAAGTGAAGATAGATTCTTATGGCTAGGCCACCCATCTGGTAATTTTTCTATCCGTTCAGCCTAGGAGATTACCAGGTCCAGGAGTCATGATGTGCCATGGCACTCTTTTGTGTGGGATAGTAGCATTGCACCAAGATATGGCTTTTTGCTATGGCTGATATGCCTCAATAGACTCCCACACAGGTGGTACTCTTGGCTTACCATAGGGTCTCTGATGGATCTTATGCCTTCTGCCGTCGAAGACCGGACTCAATTAACCACTTATTTTTCGGGTGTACAATCACGGGTGCTCTTGCACGGTTCTGGGCAGGAAAAAATAATATCCCATGGAGAAATGGTACATGTCAAGAAAATCTCGAGTGGGCCATCAGATGTATTGGGGGCTGCAATTTCCACCAGCGTATCGCAAGAGCTTCCTTTGGAGTATTGTGCCATTGCATTTGGATGGAAAGAAACCATATCCTTTTCAGGGATCATATTCTTTTTGTTCCGGCCCTTCAGACTCACCTTGTCAAGATTGTGAAGGATACCGCAATATCCTTTAAGCCTGTTCAGGATACCCCTCGGAATAGAAGAATCCAAGTTAATTGGGGCATTTTCGCTTCTATATTCCAATGATGCCTTTGCTATCCTTTTGTTGTTGTTGGTTGTTTTTTTGGCCTTGGGTTGTGCTGCGCACGGGTTGCTTTTAAGCTTTAGCTAGCTGTAACACCTTTGTACCTGCCGGAACATTCTTTGTGTCGCCTCAGGTATGAGGTTTTTGTGTTTCGGCTTATCCCCTTGTAAGTTGCACGTGATTAGTCAATACATTTCTTACCTTACCAAAAAAAACACTTTCATTCTTTTTCTTTAGGGGCTTTAGGTCACTAACTAGGGAGTGCCAGCCAAATTGTTCTCAAAGCATATAAAAGTAGATGAACAGGTATGTTATCCATATTTAGGTTTGTTCGGCTGCCTTGAATGCCTGTGAGTGCTCTTAATTATGCTTATTTGCACGAGCTTACAAATAGTTTTCAGCATATTATCTTCATCTCACATTATTGGCTATCATAGATGACTTCATTACTAATCTCAAGTGAATGTGTATGTACAGTTTTCTAGTACTTTTTAGGATTACTAGGGGAATGTCGTATATCTTTCCATCCAAAGCTGCTTGAGATTCAAATTGCATTTTCTTTTCTGCTATCTTACCTTGGAATTTAAAGTCATATGTATTGCATCCCAACAATTGCTATTTATCGTTCTATTCCATTTCTATTAAGAAAAATGTGACTTTTCAATAACTAGTCTTTTGTATTCTCTTTGATGAATGTTTATTTTCATTTTGTTTAACTAAAAAAAAAAAGAACCTGTTAGAACCTGAAACCTGTAACAGGGTAGGTTCCAGGTTCCACGATTCAAGGGTAGGTTCCAGGTTCCAAAAAATGAAGAACCTGTACCCAATGGTAGGTTCCAGATTCTAGGTAGAACCTGCAACTGCTCACCCCTATTAAATACGATGATGCCCCGAGGAGCAGAAGGGAATGCGGATGTCGTGGTCAGTGGACTATGATGCCTAGGAGGAGCTATGCCTTAGACGCCCCAAGAGTTTGATCAGGATGCTGTGGTCAGTGGACTACGAAGCCCATGCGGGCCGATGAGAACATCGGCATATACTACGGCAGACCGAAGGGAGCACCGAATACTACTAGACGGGATGATCCTCCTTGCGTGGCCGACGAGTGCACTGGACACATGTCTTGGAGTTGAAATTAAAGTTGATTAATGACACATAATGCATGTGATGTGTGCTCGTGATATTGTTTGTTCATTGATTGACGATCTTTGTGACTGGTAATTAGCAACAGAGAGAGAAAGGAGAGTCTATGCATACTATGGCTAGTTTGTTGATTAGTTTAGTTATCTATCTGATTGATCTTGTTGATATGCTTGACATTATCTATTTAGTATAGTGTGATAGAGTTTACTTTCCCGAGCTTTCGCTTACTATTTATTGTTAATAACTTTTTACAGATGTGTAGCTATGCCGATACTTCCCACATCGACCTCTATTAGTTATGAAGCACCCATCGATTTCGAGAGTCATTTGTCTGAGTTCATGGACCCTGATTTCATGGGGATAGTCTTTGGGAAGTGTATCTCTATCTGACCGTAGATATTAGGTCTCCAGTGGGACCCATACTTTTGGGGTTTGTAGCCATCTGTGTTCATGCTGAGGACAGCTCGTGGGTACCTTTCCTACACTCGGGGTAGGATAGAGCATATGATAATGCTAGTAGCGGGGCCATGTGAGGCCAATATCAAGGAGTGGGAAAGGACCATTTTTGGAAAGACACGACTGACACTTTTTGGGGATAGAGTCATGTATTTAGGTGATAGCTTTTGATTTTGATGTGGCTAGTAAGTCCACATGGTTAGTTCATGTTAGAGTAGCTATTGTCGATAGTCTCCCCGAGTATAAACTCACCCCTTGTATCACCCATGTTATTAAATAAGATGAATGGTAAATTCCATCTTTTGCGTGTTCTTGCATTTATATGTTTTCTATATCATATTCATGTTATAAATGTTGACCCTAGAAAGAAACATCTTCTGCCTGCGAAAAATCTGATGACTATTAAGAACTAGAGGATTCTTTTGAAAGGGGCAGGCCTGGGATGTCACAAGTTAGCTTTGCAGAACTCGTCCATGGTGTCTGTCGATGGATGGTGGTCTACAACTTCAAATTATGACAAAATGACAAAGTCTGACTAGAGAGATTCAATTTGGATATCTTTTTAACTAGCTGGTGAAGTGAAGAAGATGAATAATTTTATCGTTATTCTTCAAGCTGTGGTTCAGAGAAAAAGACAATGAATAGTACTTTAAATCCAGTGAGTAAGCCATGTGAATTTATTATTAAGGTAGAATAGTCAAGTTAGATAATCAATGGTTCTAAGGCTCTGCATAGCAACGTTTCTGTTTCCAGAAACAATTTCTGATCAGAAATAATTTTTTCTATTTCTATTTCTTGGAACAGTTTCTGAGAAAAAAATAGCGTTTACTAACTGCATGAAATTTCTGTTCCTGGAATAGAAAAAGAATAAAAACGCGTTTAGTAACCGCACAAAATTTCTGTTCCCGAAAAAAAAATATTCTTAATTTTTTCATATGATTATCTGCTTAACGTTTTTGAAGAAGATAACTTCTTTGGTATTTTTTTTTTGGTAAGGATAGTTAGTAGATTTTTGAAGTTGTTAATAATAGTTTTTATACCGGTGGTAAAAAAGTATTACCAGTAACGTTCTTTGGTATTTTTTGGTATTTTTGAAGTTGTTAATAATAGTTCTTTGGTATTTTTTAATCACTTCAACATTCATAAACTCATGATTTTTACGTTTAAAAAAAACACTTTTATGTGGTCATTATGAGAGTGGCATGGCCTCAAAAATAAAATCATAACATGTATGATATAGAATCGAATGACCTTAATACGATTAATAAAAATGTATCCATAATAGTTTACAAACACATTACAAAAGTCCTGGATGACCTTAATACGATTAATAAAAATGTATCCATAATAGTTTACAACGACATTACAGAAGTCGAAAATACAAAGTCATGGAATCTCATCCATATTATGATCCCTCGCCATTTTATTTGCAATATTTTTTCTAATCACATTTATCTCAGCTGCCCCTGTAAGTGATGTATCGTCTGCAACCTCCATTTGTATAGGTCCGAACGGGTACTCCGGATCTCCATATAGGGAAAAGTTTTTGTCCATCTTGTCTTCTTCACGAATGTAATTATGGAGAGCACAACAAGCAATTACAATAAGTGCTTGCTTTCGAAATGAAAATGGAGGCATGTGTCTCAAAATGAAAAACCGATTCTTTAATGCTCCAAATGACCTCTCAATGACATTCCTAAGTGAAGAGTGCCTATGATTGAACAATTCTTTCGCTGTTCTAGGCCGTCTCCCTCTACCCCTATAATCGTTCAAATGATACCGTTCACCTTTAAATGGAGTTAAAAATCCTGGAAGTGCTGCATAACCAGAATCTACCACATAATATTTGCCTACAAGAAGGTATAAATAAATTTGTTATGATATGCAACAGTTATACAATCATAAAGAAAAATATATCTTGTAGACAACGAAAATACCGAGTGGTGGTCGAGGAAATTGCAGTCGAGGAGTCTCGAGTGCTACTGAGAGCACCCGACAATCATTGGCAGATCCTTCCCACCCAGCATACACGAAAGTAAATTTCATATCAAACGAACAAGCACACATCACATTCTGTGTGGTACTTCCTTTCCTACCTCTATATGGGATTTGCTGCGATATAGGGATAGAAGCATTAATGTGGGTGCCATCAATAGCACCTACGCAGTCCTGAGATTTTATGAAAGTCTAGTGTTACACATGATTATCAACTACATATATTTGATTGTGTATAATCAAAATGAAAATCATACCTTGAAGTAGCGTTTATGGTTAGGATCCATAAGAATCTCCTCTAGGACAACATCAAAGGAAGATGGTTTGATAACTTCTTTTGACAGTTTGATAACTGCTTTCAACACTATATTAAAATACTTGCTTATTGTTGCTCCTGAACGTTGGAATCTTTCACATAAATCTCTATTGGAGTTTTTGTGACCAACCATAGATAAAAATATCCCAACTTGTTAATCTATCCTTATATATCGGCTATCTTTCAACCAACCTCTTGCGCTCATTAAACCACATAGGTTCAGAAAAACATGTCTCTCCATCCTGAAGGCTTCATATATCCTATCTGAATGTCCATAAATAATCTCTCTTATCTATTTGGGTCCTGATAATTTACTGTCCCTAATAGGTTCTTTGGTATGAACAGACATGTCCAATTCAAGAATATTCAACCATACTATCATTACGTCAATATCAATATCATCCAAAACCTGTTTAACTTGTGCTACCTGCCCACTGGACACACTATTTTGTCCCCCTTCCATAGTACCTATGCCATAACACAAATACCAGAACATCAATACAGATATATGAAAAAAATACCCAATAACAACAAATAGTATAAGTTCAACAAATAACTTAAGTCATAAAGTGAAACAAACCAAATATAAAAATTCCATACAATCCATCGTACCCAAGTCACCACACAAATGCAAGAGTCAAACATCAATATCTTAAAAAACCAAAAAACAACCAACAACGTTAGTCATACAGTCAATGAAACCGCACGCAATCCACAATACATTTCCTAACATCTACTAAAGACATTAGAGAAGTCCATGTCTCCTTTCAACCGGTGATATGATGAAAGCCTTCCTCCATGCGGCACTAACGCAAGCTCGTTCCACTGCCTTGTTGTAAAGATCCTGCTCCAACTCGGGCATGCTTACCAGGACTCCAATCACAGTAGCTATAGAGTAGGGGTCTACAGGTGGTGATGCAGCTTGGGAGGTGATAGAGCCAGTCACAGATTGACTTGCCCTAGTTTTGATCAACTCTTGTAAGGCTTTGCAGGTGCTACCAATAATAGAAGAGTGATTCTGTTTTCTCCTCTTGGTATTTAGAGTCCTATCCAACTTATGCTTATCATGAACTGGAGTAGCAGTTTTGTCAGATGTAAAGACTCCCTCATCAATATGGTGTTCACTTACATCCTCTCGACCTAAGTCTGCATGACCACCACTAGTGTCACCTTCATCC
Source organism: Syzygium syzygioides (assembly GCA_031216285.1). NCBI lineage: Eukaryota > Viridiplantae > Streptophyta > Magnoliopsida > Myrtales > Myrtaceae > Syzygium > Syzygium syzygioides. The sequence continues at coordinate 15,082,229 of CM062251.1, read as the reverse complement.
GACACCATCAAATCTTCGGCATTCCCCACTGCATGCTCCCCAGTAGCATATGTATCACCAAATACAATACATAAGTCAGGATACTGAGGAAACCCATCCTTTTTGAATTTTGCCCACTCACTATTATCCTGCAATTTTCACAATGATGACATAAGTTAGCAAGACAATGAAATCTCTTGCCATGTACATGTACATTGATCTCAAAATGACTAAAGATTAAATGATACCTTGACATGAAGTTCCCATATACTTGGATCATCAACAACAACCGTTTTGTTTACATTATCCCAGCCAAATCCGGATTGTGAAAGAAGCTTTTTAAAACTACCGTATTGTTTTCTCAGTTTGTTCACCTTATTCTTCAACTGCACTTGACTATATTGGAGTCCTGATCGTTTGTTGAATTCAGTCCGTATGTTAGTCCACCCTGCTTTGTTGTAAGTGGAAGAGGTGCGATTTCCCTTTTTGACCTCTTCTACCAACAAACTAACATACAAGTTGGTTAAAGACTCCGTCCACTTTGCGTTGAATGCCTCTTTCTGGGATGCCATTTAACCTTCACTAGTTTAACATCATATGAGTTCATGATAATCATATAGATGGAAAACCACTTTCTGCGTTGTTGAGAGATTAGGAAATCATAGAGCCAAATACTCTTACCGGTCTAGCTACTCACAAAAAAGACTAGATATTAAAAAAAAGCCTAAAACAATATTCGATCAATCAACGCTACAGCATCAATCTTCGATAACATCAAAACAAATCTCACACAAAATATTATAAACCAAAATAGTATGCTCTCTGATTTTGTGAAGAGATCCTTTGAAACTTCAATCTTCGATTCACATGGCGACACACCCAAGCAATATGACATTAGAACCTTTAGAACATGGATAAACCCTTAACAACTGACCTAAGTTAAACTGCCATGACCACCAGAAATAAAAGGAAGTAGCTTCCATATCCACCAGAAGACCCAAGTGTTTAATAAAAATGAATCAATAGGACGGGACAAACACACCAACCCACCTTCCTTCCCCCAGTGTCTCTTCCCACCAGAGCACCTTACAGCATCATTTAACAGAACACCTTTCAAGGCTACTTGCAATTTATGTAACCTAACTAGCTTATAACATCAACATAACATTCATTCATAGAAATTGAACCACAGATCGGTCCCAGCTACTCATGCCCTTCGCACAACTGATGTGTGCTGATAACACACTAAAATCATTTAAATGAAACATGGAGCAAGAGTAGACTACTTGCACCAAGGAGATATCAAACATGGAACTCCACATTAATGGCCAAGCAAAACGTAAACGAGGACAAAAGTTACAGTAAGGTAAAATAAGGATATCTATGCAAGTCCAGATACAGCTCTTCTTTCTCGAGGAGTCAGAGATGTATACGAAGTCCAACTAAAAGTCTCCAGAGAACTCACCAAATGCCTAGCAGCTAAGTGCTTCTGTAAGGCTTTGATATCGGCTTGAAACCCAAAAGAGGCCAGCACAGCTTTGTCAGCCCTGGAATACATATAAAAAAATGAAAAAGGAACGTCAAATATTTAAGCCCCCAAAAGAGCCATACTATTTTGGTTTATAATATTCGATAACTCCAACTAATTGATAGCATAATGTAATCAACGCTACAGCATCAATCAACGCTACGGTTTCAAATTTACAAACAATCAGAGCAAATCCATATGCAGAATGCAGACATTCATCTTCAAGAAGTGAGAATCACAACTAAAGTATGTACAACCACAAGGAATCGAAGTGAAAAACCTGGATTCGACTGAGAGAAGCAACTGAGAGAGAGGCGAGCACGATTGGAGCAATCGACAGCCGAGCGAAGAAAGGGCAACTGGAGAGAGGCGACCAAAGAGAGGCGACACGACTGGACAAGCCGACCGAACTGATGCGACCGCCGGAGATGAGTTGTGTGTAGATCTGGACTGGACGAGAGGCGACAAAGGTAACGCCACCGAAGAGAGAAGACGGGACGGAGGCGACAACACCGGAGAGAGGCGACCGGACGGAGGCAACACAACCGGAGAGAATCGATCGGACGGAGGTGACGCCACCAGAGAGGGATGGCGAGACAGAGGCAATGCTTTGGAGGTGGTGAGCTGGGAGGAAGAGCACTGAGTTGGAAAGGCGAGGAAGTGAGAGCGGTGAGGACGGCGACGAGCTGCGGCGACGACGATGGCGGAGGGGAGAGAGAGTGAAGGAGAGAGAGAGTCCTCTTGATGCGAAAGTTCACGCCTTTAGGGTTCAGAAAAAAGTTGTTTCTTTTTTTTGTTCCAGAAACAAGAAGCAAATTTTTTTTGCTTTTTGTTTCTGTTCCAAATCTATTTCTGGAATACTTTTTTGGAACAGAAACAAAAAAATAGATTTTTTTTACTAAACGGATTTATGTTCTTTTTCTGTTCCGGGGAACAAAAGAACAAAAAAACAAAGAAACAGAAACGTTACTAAACAGACCCTAAGTCAAGAGAGGCAAATTTGGGATTTAAGTGAAAGTTTGCAGATTTTTTCTGAGATAAAAAAAATTAGAGCCAAAATTGTTATTTGACCTAAAGTTTGTACTCTTTTATGAGAAAAAAAAAAGTTAAGGCAAGAATTGTCATTTGACATAAAGTTGATACTTTTTTTTAGAATTAAGCCGTTTTTTTTCTTTAACAAAATCCTAAATCGAGCCGACTCAACTCGGGAATTGGACTGGGACCGATCGATTTGGTCCAGTCCGATATTTGGCTTTAGAGTGGAACTGGCCCAATTTGGAAACTCATCACCCCCAAGGGTGATTGCCGATTGGGCGGTCATGTTGCTGGAGTGTTCATGTTAGTTAAATGAATTTTACACGTGAATAGTTGTTGTCTCATGGTAATTGACCCTCTTAACCTACCTAATAATATTTAGACATGATAATAAATTGTATGAGAACTTATACGCGGTATGCCATCGTTCCTCTATTTTTTTTTGTTTCAAAATGATCTTCATACTTTGGAAAATGTTCACCGGTAGTTTTTCTATTATTTTGGTCCGTCAGGATGCTAACTTCAATACTGGAATACACAAGTCACATTAGGAATTGCTCTAATGTTTTATGTAGACTCGTCAAAATGGGTCTTAAACCCATTTTAGTAATGCAAAATTGTTTAAATTGGTCATATATGGGTCACCTTAATTTTGAATGACCTAATCATACGGGTTCTAAAAATGAAAAGCACAAAACAAGCGTGTTTGAATGGGTTCTTGAATGAACCCATTTTTAACCCACTTAAATTAGGTCTCTTTCTCTAACAAAAAGAAAAATTAGGATTCTCTCCTTCACCCCGGCTCCACAATATTGATACCAATACAGAGAATACCAAGCAAAGCACAGAAGCAATTGAACAGATAGAACCGGTTTGAGCAAAGCGAATCAACAATAATACATCCAATAACAACACACTTTCAATTCGCCGCTCAAGAATTTCATTAAGAACAACAAACAATAGGCAGAAGAATCAAGCTCTTTCAAGTTAGGTTCAACACGAAGTTAACTAAAAATTGTAAAAACCAGCATAGCTTTAAGGAAGAGAGGCGAGTAGTGAAGTGGCGAGCGGTATCGAGAGCAAGCGCGAGGGAAGAGAGGCGAGCGGCATTGAGAGCGAAAATATGTGGAAAGCGAAATATAGAGAGAGGAGACACGAAAGAGCGGAGTGGCAATTTTAAGGTTTGTTTTAAAGGGGATAAAAATGGAAGTATACTTGATAAATGAGGATAAAATGGGAAGTTTTGAAATTTTCATTAAACCAAGGCTCGGCATTCCGAAAATGCAACTTCTCAAGACACCTTCAACCCTGCATTAGCCTAAAGTTTTTTTGGAGAGAATTGAAAATGCAATTGCATCTCCCCAAAATGAATAAAAAAAATTGCCAAATATCATTTGTATTTGGTCAAGAGACATTAAAGCACTGGTGCTCATTTCAAATGCTGAATCAAACGGACCTCAAACCCTCTTCCCTCTTCTTTAGATATATGAATATTCATCCCTTGCTGTTGGTCTCCATTTCTTTATCCACACCTCCACCAACCGCAATGAAGTGGAGCCCAATCACCAAATTCGAACCAATTCAAGTGGATCCTTCCACACAAATTGTACCATATTGACCAGCTGGCTTGTGTTGACAAAACATCAACGTTACCAAACGATCCACGGATCAATCGGTCGATTCCTGGTCGTCGGATATACCGACGCTCCGTGGGCAGTGGGATACAGTTTCAATTGCTATCAAACCTAGCCAAAAATTCGATCCACCCGCTCGTTTTGTTTCAAGTCTTTTCTGGTCAAACTCTGCTCTGACTCACCTGCAAAACCAATACTGTCCAATTCTTCTGACCTGATTAAGTTTTAAGTCCTAGAATTTTTGAAATAATCTTGGAGCGCACGTACGCACTTTTTTCCCTTCCCACTCTTTTTTCATATGAATGTCTGTACGGAGAAGGAAAATCCTTTTCTTTTTTTCAATATTTCAAATGGAAGTTATTATTTCAAAAAAATTTCCGTAAAAAAATAATCTATGGTTTCGGGCTTCAAACGCTAATGTGTTTTGAAAGATTTTTAAACCTTTCGCGTTTGAATAAAAGTGAAACAATAGGAGCTGTCGAATTCGAGAAAAAAAAAAGTACTGATAAAGAATCTTATTAAACAGGCAGATAATGACTTTTAGTCTTAATTTTTTAAAACCCATGTACCCCAATCAAAAGCCGTTTGAGATCGGTGGAAATTGTTTTATTTCATAACTATTCTTAATATTTTTGTTACTTTAAAGAACCCCTTCCAACGTTCGAACATGTTTTTCTTGAAACCGGCGAGAAAGAAAAAGAACAGGAAATTAGACCAAAAGATAAACAGGAGGAAGAGAGTTGGGCTGTATCGTAGGTTAGCTTTCTTTGCTGCTCTCTTTCATTTCAACGCGAGAAGTTTTTAAGTTTCAGTGATCTCGGAGTCGGAAGTCTACTCTTCTCCGACAAACCCCAGAAGCAAAATCTGGGATGGCGGTTCCTTCTGCTCGAGTGCGGAACGTGATCCCGTCCAAGAACACCCTTTGACGCATCTCTAACTCGGTAAGTGATTCGCCCGCATTGATTCATCCGTTTCTTGATCTGGGTTTCGGTGCTTGCTCCCTTTGGAGATGCCACGCGACGGAAAGGTTTGGGCTTGTTGGGTTTTTGTCCGTGCGGCGGTCTGAATCGAGGTCTGGCGGTTGCGAATTTGTGATCTTTGTTGTGTGTGGACCAGGAGATAGAGCTGGAAACTCGTCTTGGTAGAGCTAGGTTGATGGAACCGGCCCGCGCGGACGAAGTTGGGTCGCCTTCTCCATCTGGGTCTGGCGTTTCCACCTCCCAATTGACCGAAGATGGGGCTATTCGCGTCGACGACAGTTGCCCTAAACAAGTGTCGCCCATAAGGGGTGGTGGGTCGAGAAACACTAGCCCCTTGAGCCGGGCAGGATCAAGAAACACGAGTCCCTCTAGGCAAAAGGTTATTAAGACGAAGCCCCGCGGCTTAGATGAGGAAACGGCAGCTACATTCAGCAAGATAGTGCACCCGGATGTTCAAATGGAGGATAATATATGGGCAATGTTGCCGGAGGACTTGCTGAATGAGATTTTAGCTAGAGTCCCCCCATTTATGATTTTCCGGCTTCGTTCAGTTTGTAGGCGTTGGAATTCTATCCTCCAGGATAGCAGCTTTCTCAAGTTCCATTCGCAAGTGCCATCTCATGGGCCATGTCTTCTGACATTTTGGAAAAATTCACAAAACCCCCAATGCTCGGTTTTTAGTTTGCCTCTGAAAACATGGTACAGGATTCCTTTTAACTTTTTACCGCCTTGGGCATTTTGGTTGATCTGCTCATCCAGAGGTCTCGTTTGCTTTTCTGGGCTTGATGGGTTGACTTTTAAAACTTTAGTCTGTAACCCTCTTACTCAGACATGGAGGACACTGCCAAGGATGCATTATAATCAGCAAAGGCAGTTGATTATGGTTGTTGATCGGACAGATCGGTCTTTTAAAGTAATTGCAACGAGTGATATATATGGCGACAAGTCGTTGCCGACTGAAGTGTATGATTCGAAGCTTGACATTTGGTCTCTCCACCAGATCATGCCTGCAGTTAATCTTTGCTCCTCAAAAATGGCATTTTGTGATTCTACATTGTATTTGGAAACTCTCTCACCTCTTGGACTGATGCTGTTTCGATTGGACAGAGGGCTATGGGAACATATCCCTGCTAAGTTTCCGAGGTCCTTATTGGATGGGTATTTGCTTGCTGGTACCCAGAAACGTCTGTTTCTAGTTGGGAGGATAGGTCTTTACAGTACACTTCAGAGTATGAGGATTTGGGAGTTGGATCATGGAAAGAAAACCTGGTTGGAGATCAGTAGAATGCCGCCGAAATACTTTCGGGCTCTTTTTCGGTTGTCTGCTGAGAGATTTGAGTGCTTTGGACAGGATAACTTGATCTGCTTTACATCTTGGAATCAAGGGAAGGGTCTCATATACGATGTAGATAAGAAGGTTTGGTCTTGGATTGCTGGCTGTGCTCTTCAGTCATACAACAGCCAGATTTGCTTCTATGAGCCAAGATTTGATGCTTCCATTAACTGAACGGAGAAACATGGTATCATGCTTCTATTTGACAAGAATTATGTGGGATTATTGGCTTCATCGGCATATGCATATATCAGCTACCTCTCGCTTCCCTTTTCCAATTGTTAACTGGCAGAATTAGCGGCATTTCTGTTGTTTGAGCTCTTCTTTGGGGATCATCCTCTGACATGACTACGATTGAAAGAAGTGCTTTTGTCTTAATTCAAGAGCACAACTAGTAATGACACTATTCATCAAGCTTTTCGTGCTGATTATTTGAAGATCATTGCGTTTACTCACTTGTATGGAAGTTGCTCTTGAGAGTTGTTGATTCGTGGACAATAGCATCTGGGAAAGTATGTAATTACATCTCCTTTTGTACTCTTGGAGGCAATTATATATGGAAATTGTATCACTTGATTAATGGGCTCGTTATTTGGTTTTATTTTTCTTCACAATTGGCTCGTGATAGTGTCCCCATATCGGAGATTTTCAGTGTTTTCTATGCCTCCATTCTCCAGCTATTTCTTACTTGTTTATGCGCACCTTTCCTTGTGCTGTAGTGATATCTGCTCGTCAACTTGCGACGTGCTTTGTACTGCATCTGTGTGAGGAGTTTTGCACGCCAATTTTTTTAAGTTTTTTTCCCCTGTTATGGTGCCTTTTACTGAGTTTAAAAATGTTTCAGTATAGAGCTTCCCTTATGGCAGTGTTTATTATGCCAATGGCATTTTTACCTGTTGACAAAAGCGTATGCTGGAATTCCATGTTGATAATATTTGAGGAAGAGTTCTTCTTAGTCTTCTTCACTTTCATGTCATAGAGTTCCAGCAAGTTGTAATTTAGAGAATAAAAAAGTAATAGGTACATCGATGCCTTCTGAAGAACAACTCTTAGAAGCTGATTTGACTTTGGCCACTTAAGTGGCGTATCGTGAAAGGCATTGTCACAAACTCCTCGTTCTTATTTGTGGTCAAGACTCTCAAATAAGTAGAAAGGAAGGGTCTGTACTAGATTTTGCCCTTAACAATAGAAGGTTGTTCATGGCCATTTCCTTACTTAGCAGGTGTGCCCTTTCCATCAGAATGGGCTTCCTGCTTCCAAATACCTGACCAAACAAAGGAGAAGAAATCTTGCTCAGAGTGCAATTCTAATTTTGCTGATTCTTTCAAACAAAAGGTGAACTGACTTGGCTCAGAATTGCGTGTGCAAAAGGGTGTCCAAAATGCAAAGTTTCATTCATGTCAAATATTTTTTTAACTGCGCCGGATAATCCAGTCGAATTATGCAATCTGAACTTCTTGCTGTAAAGTTTGCTTTTCTGGGAAGTTATGGGTAAGATTGCTGGATATGGAGGGTGGAGATTGTTTCGTATGCTATATCTGCTAAGAACTACTAATCCATTACTCATCAATACTGGTAACAATGAGATCAATCGTACCATGGTAAGTGTGTCACAAATATTGTTTGAGATTTGAAGTGTACTGGAAATGTTTAGAGGTACTAGTTAATTCTCTGAAATCTGCTAAATCTTGTTTTTCTGCTATTATGTTCCCAATAATGATGTCACTTTGATGAAGCTGTCAGCTAATCCGAACTAGAAGAGTGTGCTCTTTGATTTCCTGATGATAGGGTTCTCTCTTTTTGGTTTGGTCTAAGAAAGCTATTAAAAGAGCCATGTCTCTGCAATTTTCTTCAATTCTTGCATAATTGTTCTGTTTGGGTTGTATAATTTACTGGTGAGGGAGAACATCTGGCTTGATTGGGATTTCATCTCCTGGAAAGTTCATGCTCTTTATGAGGAAAGATTCTGATTACTCGTCCTGGTAAGTTTTAGTTGGTTAGACGTCCTGTTTGTGACTATGAAATGAGCCATGTATTGCCTGCTGAATGCTTTCGAGTCTTTTCCTTTGGGTTGGTTTTGACCTCAAACGCATGTGACATAGTCGTCTCGGTTTCTCAGTGCTAGTCCAAAGTGGTGTTTTTGAAGTAACAGGAGTAGCCACAATTTTGTGTCTGTCCTTGTGGGGAGTTCATTCTGAGCCAGCTCTTAAGGATCTAAAGTATTTTTTTCTGCGCGAGATCGAAGATGCAACTGGTGTGAGCTAAAACAGTGGAGTTCATTAGTCTTTTGGACTTTGAATTGCGTTCTGTGTGATCATATTAACTTGCCCGTGTCCTTTTTATGTTTAATTAAACAACCAAGCTGAATTTAAGAAGTTCTTGATTCCAGAGATGAAATAAAAGAAGACCAAACCAAGAAGATAGAAGAAACCTTGCTTGCCAAAGAAAAAATTTGTGAGGGATCAAAATAAGAACTAAAGTTTGTTCATGTAGCAGAGCTTTCAGAATTTGAACTTGCATCTTCCAAGTCTAGTCACGGGTTGTCAGGTTAGACAGAATAGGTAAACTTGGCCTACAATATTGAAACGAATGACCTTGTACCAGCTATGCCAGTGATTAGAAAATTTCTGTCGTCCATCATTCTCTCAATTAATTATTTTGTATTTTACTTCCGATAATCTGCAGAAGAGGGAAATACATCAGGTGTAGGATATCATTTCTATGCACACCTTTCCTGAGCTGAAGGTTTTTCTAGTATGATTTCACAGTTGTATTTAACGAATGGGTAACGTCAAATGAGTCAAGGAGGAGCTGAAGGCATAGGCGGGCCTGGAATTATGCAAAGATAAAACAGAAGCTTCTAACATTTGGCCCGTGTGGGGGATATGAATAAGAGAATGGTTGAAACTGCAAAGAGTGATTTTGTGGATAACCACCGAAAGCCAAAGGAGACTAGAAGTGCTTGATATCATAGATATAGCGAATGGTCCGTCGTGCCATGAGTCCTACCTAAGGCTAAGGCGATGCATGATGCCATTTCTATGATGTTTTTTTCGTGACAAAGAAAGGTTCTCCTTCTTCTTTACTGATGCAAAATTCACAATGAGATGGGTCTATATTATCTTGACATATGATCTTTTAGGTTACCTGCTGATATATCTTATAATATATATGCCAAGTCTTCTCATGCTTTCATGTGCTGCAGGAATTTAAGCTTTGGAGCGGGAGCTGTTGTTCGAAGAACTAATCCAAGCACAAAAGATTATAAGAATTTATAAATCATGTGCTCTGTATTAAGGGAAACAGGAATACTCTCTCTCTCTCTCTCTCTCTCTCTCTCTCTCTCTCTCTCTCTCTAAATTGTCGATGGCTCCTTGAGTTAAATTCTGCATGCCTTGCATATGGTAAGTCTATTCGGGACTGGATTGAAGCTGAGCACAGGTCGCTGCACTCCTTGCAGGCATTGTGAACGCAGAAACTGTGAACACAATGGAGCAAGAACACAATGAATCAAGATTCAGTTCCAAGTCCGAGGCACGAGACAATGACCCCGAAGAAGGGAAAACATATTAGATGCGAAAATTCGCCGGTAGTTTCTGCTTCGCATGGGGTTCCGAGAGCGAGGATTCAGTAGTGACAGTGATACTTTCCCTCTGGCATCTTTTGAAGTAGGATCACCATGAAACTTCTGGCGCTTGACTTTGCTAGCTAAAACAATCTTGCTTTGTGGCTTTCAACCTCAGAATCTTTTCCACACGGATGTCAGCGTTGGAGGGCTTCTCTTTTGTTACCCAATTGGCTACAAAAAACAGTATGAAACTCCTAGTGGTGGATCCGTTAGCAAAAGGGGGCAAGTGAGGAACAAAAAGTAATAGATGTGCGCCGTTGATCAGAGCTTAAATGATTACATAATGAAGGCAGCATATCAGAGGTTGACTTTTGATTATAGTTTGGTCTTTAACAATATGGAATGCATCTCCTCACCACCATATCATCGACGAATTGCACCATATGTTGGTCTCTCTCTCTCTCTCTCTCTCTCTCTCTCTCTCTCTCTCTCTCTCTCTCTGTCTCTCTCTCTCGGTTCAACCAAACATGCATGTTTTGATTATAATGCCCTAGGAGTTGGTCTTGGGCCAGCCGGCTCCCTAATTTGTCAGCATCCTACCAAACCTCTATCATGTCTTCAAGTGCTGATATATTATGCCCAAGAGGTTTTCTTAATTATAAAAAAATTAACAAAATCCACAAATTCTTCAGCAAATATATAAATAAAATGAAAGATTTTACGAACAGGTCAATCATTACATTGCACTTTCCTCCATACACACTACTTTGCATGTGTGTGGGGTCATGTGAGTTTCAGAAAACTCCCTTATTTAACCAGCTAGCTCCCCTAAACTGATTCATTTTTCATTTAAATGATTCATGAATTGATAAAAGTATATTTGGAAATAGAGATTTTGGATAGTTAAAAGTAATATGGAAACTCACACGGTGAAACAAAGGTGGACTAGAACGCCACTGGAATCAATCAACCTTTTGATTTGTCGCAGATTTGATCAAATTATGTCCAAACGTTTTGATTTATAAGATGTGTTCGTGTGGTTTTAGGACAACTAATATTAAGTCAATTAATTTGCTGCAGCATTAAAAAGAAGATTGAAAAGATCGTACGTGACTTTGAACATCAATATATGTAGAATTATGCCAGAAATATTTAGGATTTTAAAGTTTGGGGGTGTCCAACATCAATATATTCAAGCTGTCAATCCTCCGAACGATGATTGCAAAAGCATAGTCACTCCAAGTACACACGTGCATGGAGAAAGGAAGTATTGAAAACGGTTAAATTTTTTTTTTTGGAATAAAAAGAGAGTTTTTTTGTAATCCAATTACGCAATCGTCAAGAAAATGATTATCTCGATGGTGAAAGTCATTGTTATTTAATTACCACACATATCAAGACGGTTACCCATATAGAGAAAGTTAACATTCTATCCCGATTTCTTTTTTTTTTTGGCACGGGACTGTGGACGAACTGTAGCACAAGAGAGCACCACTGATTGAAAAACAAAAGTAACATGTTTGAACTTACTCGTATTCAATTCCAGCACATATTAAGATAATTACCCATATCAAAAACTTTAGAATTCTAAACAAATTTTTTTTTTGTATGGTAACGCTCAAAATGGGTCGCCGGTGCTATTCGCGTCTCCGTGGCCTTTTTGTCGATAAATGAAAGTAAGATTTACCCACGTCGAGAAGATTACATTTTCAAGATTCCATCCCGCAATTTTCCGGCACGGGACGACGGCCTATCCTTTTCGAAGAATGCCATTGAGACAGAATCGAAAGCACAGAAGGAAATCAAATTGATTACAAGGATGAGCATAAGCACCAACAAGATCGACAAGGGAAAAGAAGAAAACGAAGGAAAGAAAAAACGGGAGAGGCGGATCCGCCTAAGTCCTTGTTTTTCGCACGACCCTCTCGCAGATGACGCCAATGAATGTACCGGTTCTTGTCCCCGCTACGCACAATCCCGTTTTATATTCAATCCCAATACTTTTTCTTCTGTTGGCTTCTTGGGTTTACTATTCGCCAAGACCCACTTCAGCTTTTCCTCTTACCAATCGCCGTGTTTCTTTATTCTCTCTCGTCGCTGCGCAGTTCCCTTCTAGAACTGGGTCGTACCCCCTCTAGCCTTGACTCTTGACCCAGAAGCCAACCCTGAAGATTGAAGCCAGCGGAGGGTAAAGCGGGAGTGATCGTGCCGACCCAAGTTCCCCTTCTCTGCGCAGGAGCTGATCGAAGGGGAATTCTGCTGATTTGGCTGCTGAGCAGGCACAGCTCACGGTGGTGTTTCTGGGTGCTGAAAAGAAAAGCAGAGGAGGTGATTCCTGCGCGTTTCTTGTTTTTTTTTGGTGAAAGAAGAAAAGGGTCGTGCTCTGTTGTTCTGAGGGTGATTCTTCCTTTTGTAGCTTTCTGGGATTGGTCGTTATTGTATTCTGCTTGCTTTTTTTATGGTTGTCGTGTTTGAATGTTCGAGTTGTGAGGATGGTGGAGTGTATGTAGTGGAATGGGTGTTCTTCTTGTGCTTGCGAATTTGGAAGTTGTGTGCCCTCCTGGGGCTAATGATATTTACGTGAATACGTGTTTTGCTTAGGCTATGGCTAGTTGGTGTTCCCTCCCTTGTGTAGCAGGGATCGATGTCTCTTTGGAATGTATAGTCCGAGCTGATAGTTCGGAGGCTTTGGAAGGGAATTTGCCTCCTCTCATGTTGCAGTTTCGCATGTTAGGCTTTTGCTGCGAAATGAACTTCCGTAATCTATTGGTCATTTGTCGTATATCTTTTAATAGTGTTTGAATGAGTGAGAGTAATTGGCCAATAGCTTTTGGAATTCGCGCAATTGTAATAGGACTCTCCTTCAACCCTGTGTCTTTTCTAGTCTGGTGAACAATACATATTTCATACAAAAGCACCATATCCATCTTTTTTTCTCCCTCTTTCCTTTTGCTGACATGAAGATTATAAAGTGGTTATCTGCTAAATTGTCTTGTGTTGATGATATATGCAGCTTCAATTGATTTATTTCCACTTTGTTATTCGTTCTTGATCACATTGTACAGTTGTACAAGACACTGCTTGTTTAGACTATATGCATGCATGTCTTTCAATGAAAATTATTTGACTCCAGATAATGTGGATATGTGACAGGGATTCTGCAGCATATCTGCCCTTCAAGATGTATGATTTGTTTGAAGTCCAAAAGCTGTTGCAGGATGAATAAATCTGATTTAATTATTGTTTGCATCTCTGTTGGTCCTGCCCTTGGCATTTTGATAGCTCTGCTCGTATGCTTCGGCGTAAGATGGTACAAGAAACATGCTCATCTTCGAAGATGTGCGAATGAGCGTAGTATAACCACCCTTCCCATACGCATGAATGGATCAGATGCAAGCACTGACTTCAGTGCGTCATTGTCAATCTCAATAGCCAATGGGGCATCTGATAACCACCAGAAGAATTCTCCATTTAACTGGCGGGGCCCCCAGAACAAAGAATGGCTTGCATCTGCATCAGGCATACCCCAATATTCTTACAAGTATGCAAACTGATTATCCTCAATAGCTCTAATATCCTCAGGATTTCCCTTCAACTACATATTCATTGAAATTTCAAATTTAAAATATGATTTCCGGATTTTTTCACTTCAAATCAAGCTATTTTGAAGTTTATTTATTATGTGGCGAAAATATATAGATGATTTCTGTTTTGTCAAATAGAATGATCGATGTCCCATAAGTTAATGCTCTCTTTTCTTATTGTATTCATGTATGGCTTTAATCTTTCTCAATGAATGATATTGTTGCTTCATAGCAATTCCCGCTTTGCGAAACAGGAGAGTATATCTCTCCCATGCTACATTTCAAGCTATGGACAATAGTTCAAATGATTGCAGAATGATCAGATCTTTTCCACATGTATCATGTTCCCAAAAACTCTTCGTGAATTTTTATTATTTTCATTAGTAAAGTTGTGTGAGCCTTTGCACATCTGCAGGGACATACAAAAAGCTACACAAAACTTCACTACTGTCATAGGACAAGGTTCCTTTGGTCCTGTATATAAAGCTGTAATGGCAGCTGGGGGAATCGTAGCCGTCAAGGTGCTTGCCTCTGATTCAAAACAGGGTGAAAAGGAGTTTCAAACAGAGGTATGGGCTGAAGCAAAATTAGGGTGAAGGAGCATATAATTGTTATAAATATAATAGACTACTTGTCTTTGGCCATTTTTTTCGTATAGTTGCCCTGAAGTTCTTTAATGTTTACTCCAATAAATAAGGATATTGCAAGATGTTTCTGAATAAATAAATGCATATGTGGGCAAATAGGTAGCTGGGTAATAGTCACAGGAGAATGTATGGCAAGGTTTGGAATGGTGGATCTTGTCAGAGTTTTTGGGGAATATTTTTGTGCTTCTATAAAATTGAGTCAATCACTGCAGGCGACTTTTTCATAGCGTCTTCTAAAAGAATATGCACTGAAGCATGCCAGGTAGTTTTTGACTTTGTTGATGCTATTGTAACTTACTCAACTGATGCAGCATGAATACACGAGTGAGCATGTGTGCACTGTGCCAAAATTGAGTTCTTAAATGAGGTGACCTTCTTAGATAACCCAGGACCAAGAGTAGTGGAAAGCAACTTCATATACCAATTACCAACCATGTGATTTCCTTACCATTGAATACATTTTGCCTTAGTATCTTTTATATTTCAAGTCTTTAGAACAAGCAACCTTTTCTTAATTGTGGATTTAGAGATTAATTTGACATGCTTTCTGAAATTGACAAGTATCATAGATAGCATTTGGAGCAAAATGTGTGCTAATGACACTGTCTCCTCTTTTGCAGGTGTCTCTGCTCGGTAGATTGCATCATAGGAACCTTGTAAATTTGGTGGGTTATTGCATTGATAAAGGGCAGCACATGTTGATTTATGAGTTCATGAGTAATGGAAGTTTGGCAAATCTTCTTTACAGTAAGTTCAAGGAAACCAACTGATCTGGAACGCGCTACACCTTTACTGTGTACACGTAAATTTCAGCCTTATGTGTGACTGATGTAAAGTTTCCTCAATCAGAACTTCCATTTTCGTGATAGGTACAGGAGCTGGTTTCACCGTTTCGTCATTGACTGTTTCTCTTAATCTATTTTGGAGTCCCTGTTGATAAATCTCTTGTTGAAAGTTAAAAAAATTTGGTTATTGAAATAAACTTCAACAAATTTTTATGACCAATTGAACTGTTAGACTCAAAATTAGGATATGGAATTTCATTGTTGGTTCTCTTTAGTTCTCCTCTTATGCTTATTCCTTATGTCAAATTTTCTGGCTTTGGTGGCTGCCTTCTTTCTACATCTGTAGCACATTGTGCTGTAAAATACAAGATATAGATAATGATGGCCAAGCAGAAAAGGTCGTAAAGTCCCAGCATCACTGTCACAAAAATTGGTTCACTCTATTTAAAGCAAGTGCCAAATGGCATCCACTTGCTTTGTTATACGCATTGGTCATCTTAGTATTAGTGGTTATGACTTATGACATTAACTGTCCATGTACATTTCTCACGACTGCTCATTTCCTCAATTATGCAAGTGCACAGCCATATACTATTGTAGATGCCCAGCCTGATATTTTTCACCTTGTTACATGTTCAATGCTCCCTTTTGTACATGTAGTAGTGGATTCGCTAATAAGATTTTTCTGCTGCACAATGATCCAGATGAAAAGGAAAGGGTTTTGGATTGGGAAGAAAGGCTTCAAATTGCTCTAGACATATCGCATGGAATTGAATACCTTCATGAAGGGGTATGTTTGCTGACATTAGCTCTTCTTTTTTTGATAAATGGAGTATTCGGTTCTCTGATGAAAAAGTTTTGCGCAGGCAGTCCCACCTGTCATACATCGCGACCTAAAATCTGCAAACATATTGCTAGACCGAACCATGAGAGCTAAGGTAAGACACTTGTGCTCTTTTACGTTCAATTTTTAATGTTTTTATCTCCTTTTTATGGTACATGATGTTGGACCTGTAAGCTGCCCTGCCCATTTTGTAGGTAGCTGATTTTGGTCTATCTAAGGAAGAGGTATTTGATGGACAAAATTCTGGCCTGAAAGGTACATATGGCTACATCGACCCAACATACATATCCACGAACAAATTCACAATGAAGAGTGACATATACAGCTTTGGTGTCATCATCTTCGAACTCATTACAGCAATTCACCCCCACCAAAACTTGATGGAATATATCAATCTCGTGAGTGTTCTTCTAAACCTTCACAACCTTTTTTGTTTTGTCATCTGCACATCGATTCAAACTCATTGGTTGCATATTCTTTTTATAGGCTTCGATGAGCGCAGATGGTGTTGACGAAATACTCGATAAGCGACTGGTCGGAGAATGCAATCCCGACGAAGTGCGACGACTAGCTAACATTGGCCACAGATGCCTGCACAAATTACCGAGAAAACGGCCTTCAATAGGGGAAGTTTCACAGGCTATATTGAAGATAAAGCAGAGGCGCCTCGTTAAAAATGATGAAGCGTCTTTTGCACTATCAGATATATCCAGAACTGTAAGCTTAATAGAGGACCAGCAGGTGGAGCTGAGTCAGATGGCCAGCATGAAGCAGAGAGATTGAACTATCGCTTCTTTGTTCTCCCCTCCTGGTTCATCACTTCTTTTCTTCCTTTGTTTCTTCGTTTCTCTTGTTTTTTGTTTTTCTGTTCTTTTTTCCCTTAAATTTTCTGGTTTCTATTAGCATCCTCGTCTGGTCTTATTTTCAGCAAGCTTTGCCATAGCGTAGAGAAACAAGGATGTAGGTAGGTAGATGCCGATAAGCTTTTCTACACTAGATGAGGTTATCAAAACCGAGCGGTGTAGATGGTGTAGATGACGATCCATGATGCAAGTGAGCTCAACAGTCTAGTTCTTGCAAGGCATATTGCATTTTGTTGTGTCTCGTGGTGGCCCAAAGGCTCAAGAAACGGTTCCTCTTCTCCTCCCTGTGCTCGTCTAGTTCCTTGCCTTCTGAAATCAAAGATTTGCCGCCACACAGTTGCCTTCACGCTCTTCGTTGTATGTTATGTGGCTGACGTGAATAATACCCACATTGAGCACAAATGGAGCGAATTGTAACTCTGATTCTGCTGTTTTTAAGATCTACCCTTTTGAAATTGGTGGGCTGGATACTGTCAACGCTTTGTTTTTAAACAAAGCTGCCTTAACCCCATCTAAGGCAGCGTACACGAGCGAAAACTTTAGTGAACCTAGAGAGTCGAGCGTCATCATCCTTGCTCAGCTTCAAGAGAAGTACAAGCATCACGCGTGGTAACTCCAAGAGGAGATGGTTTTGCCGTCATTGATTAAGCTTCTGAAGATTATCCGGGTCAAAATTTTGTGGGAAAAATTACTGAAAAAGTGTAAAACTTATTGCAATTATATTAATTCAATCTTTAATATCTTTTTTTTATCAATTGACTCATAAACCTTTTGTATTTATGCTAATTCAATTTATTCGGTCAATTTTGGCCGGCTAGTGTTGACATGAATGTTGGTCGTCCTACATGATGTGGTCGATATTAACATGGATAATTTTTAATAATATTTTAATATTTTTTTAATTTATTATTTTTTCTTTTCTTTCTCTTTCTTTTTTTTCCCTTCCTTCTGCCTCTGGCTAGTCGTCAGAGGCTCAACCTCGCCTAGATTTGGTGAGGCTTGCCCTAATCGTCGTTGGGCGAGGCAAGGTATTTGTTTTCTGGGGTTTGGTTGGTTGGTTGTTGGTTTCGTGCATGTTGAGGGTTGCAATCGATTTGAAAATCACTCAATTTGATATGTTGTGTCGACAAGTTGGAAAGAATATGGTGGAAGAGCACCAATGCCAAACCCTGCGCCTCTGCACGAACAACTGATGCTCCGCCCAACGACGACGAGGTTGGAAGAAAAAAATGAGAAAGAAAATAATTGAAAATATATTAAAATGTTATTTAAAACTGTTTATCTTAGTGCTGGTTGGATCTACGTAGGATAACTGACGTTCACGTCAACGCTAATCGGCCAAAATTGGCCGGATGGATTTTACCAAATCAAATGAAAGTTGAAAACAGTCAAAACACATGGACTGCAACGTAACGATATATACAACTTAAAGCTATAATTAAACAAAAGGCGTACTAAAACTGATACTTGGCTCTTTTCACCCTTACTTGTTTTTAAGTTATTTTTTGGATAATAATTTTCTAGTACAAAAACTGATACATGGCTCTTTTCACATAGCTTTGCACGTATCATATCATTGCATATTAGCCTTTTGATTCACAGTTTGCAGCAGCTCCTGTATCGATGATCAATCATGAGGACTTGCTTGTGCTTGCTCATTGCATACCAGGTTCTTCATTTTTCTCATAATTTATTGACTGTATTGATTATTAAGTATTATTTTCATGTTTACGCACCCACATGATCATTTTTCACTTGTTAGAGGTCCTGAATGATGAGATGATAAAGATTGCATGCAAAACACTTCCATTTAAAGAGAAAAAGTACCAAAATAGCGTTAGAATAATTTAGCGCAACTTATGTAAGTGATTTCTAATTGACTCATAAAATATTAGTGATGGCTCCAAGGCAAGTTTAATTATAAGTTTAATGAAGAATCTAAGTTGTGATCGGATGGGCTTTCAAGAACCCGTGTTAAGTGTGAGCGTCAGCTTCGTAAGAAAGTACATTGTTCCCGCTTAGCAATTCGTTAGCTTTAAGGTCACCACAATTCTAATGTCGAAAGTGTCTGAAATTGCAGTCCACGGACCGAGTCAATCTAATCGATTGCCAGATCAAAACTCGATCACTTCCTATTCTCCCCACTTGGATTCTCTGAGTTTGATCGATTAGCATTCTTCAATTTCAAACTGAAATGTTCCCCACCGCATTCCAACATTATACATCAAAACATTGCCAGCCAAAACAAGTATCTGAAAATTCCACCTTAGATATCCCATTATGATACTTGAGAGAAGAAAACGAAAATGAACAAGAGGAAGGCAATAAATAGACAGAAGATTCACTTCGCAGCTAATTTCTCGACAGTGGCTATGGTTCACGAACCCATTTTTGATCCTCCCCACTCCTCTCCTTCCAATTGGCCGTAGAAGAGAGGGAAGCAAACCTTCAAAAATATTGTGCTCATCAGACATCACTTGATAAAGATCGCTGCAGATTTTGTCAATGCCTAGGTTCCTCACCAGCAGCCGTTGCGATGTAAGAAATATCTGTGGAGAATAAGCAAGTCAGGAAAAAATGGTACATCCAACTACAAAACAATGCCTAGGACATCACAAAAGTTGTGACACAGAGCATGGACACGCAACTATACGTAAGGGAAACGAAAAGAACCCGCATTATGCTCATAAGAAGTGTTTGATCAGTCCATCTAAACTTCGCTACTGGGTATTCACAATGCTAATCCGCCAAGTTTAATGGTGAGAAAACCGACTTTTCCACATGTGACAAACAAAAAAGTCTACAAACCAGCATTTGGCTGAATCACCAAAATGATGAGATCCGATTGTTGCAGTTTGTTCTTGCAACGTATAAACAGTGGGCAAGCTATAAATGCCCACACATTAGAATCCAGCCATTGCTGTTGAGCCTGAGGATGTTAAGAAGGGTAAATTGCAGCACTGGACAAATAAGTAAAATATATTGAAACTCTGGTAAACTCCATTCTCATAACTGGATATATATACACACACATCACTAATTCCCTTCCACGTTCCACCCTTCCATTCTCAATTTATTTATGTAAACACAATGAACAGAAAGTGAAAGATGAAAAGAAAACAGATCCCTTCCCCATTACACAAGTATAATTAGATGCAGCAGCAACTCCAATCCTAAGTAGAAATGGTCCTGCAAGAGGATAGACCTGTAAAGCAAGGTATTCATCTTTCCAGGTATGTTTGACAACTAACATTCTCCTTGAACATCAGCTATTGTACCGTTATTGCCCAATCTCCCTAAAATTGGCATGAAGTTCCAAGCCTCTGTCTCTGCATGTGACCAATACTCGCAGATCTACGACTAGCGAAAGCAGGAACTAGCAACTCCTGAAAATTTTCAAGGAACTGATCCCATTCTTCTTTATCCATATCAGCCAGCTTCACAAAACTGCTACTTGCAGGTAGCTGCTCATTCACACTCCTGTTTCCAGATGATGTACCAGCCAAATAGCCAGTCCTCTGCCAGGTGCCCAGGTGCTGCCAGCTCTTCTCTCCATTGTGAACACATTTCACTGACTTGGACAACTTACAAATGCGTGGCTCTAGGTTTCTTGCGAGATCAGTGTGCTTGTCTATCCTTGAAGCAGTGCTATCATGCCCATTCTCAGTCCCCTCTTCTTCTTCATTCCCCTCCGTGCTCTCCTCCAGCTTTGACAGTAGAATACGACCATTTCCACCTTTTCTGCCAGACCAAAAAGGTTTCGTTTCCAAATTCTCTTCAATGTTAAACATGCATTTTAGTTCTTCTTCCTCACTATCGGCATCAAACTGAAACTGGTTATCATCTTCTGGCTTAACCTCTTCAAAGGCTACTTCTCGCTTGTCTAAACGATGCCTTGCCTCAATACAAAATAACTCAAGTTCACTTGGTTTCTCCTCCTGGCCTCGAAACTCCCTACTCATCATCTCACCAATTTCTGCAAGACAAAATCCAAAAGCCACTGCTGTCTTTAGGAAAATTGTGCAAATAACCAAGACACGATGGGAAGCCTCTCGGATCATTGGCAGCTCCATCCTAAGCATGTCAGAGTCCCTATCCGGGTCAAGATTATATATATACTCAAGTTCATCCTCAGAGAAAGGGATTGATGCCTGTGGCCAATGTATCCACTCAAAGTATGGGTCCTCCAAGCTTTCTGGAAGACACAAGCCATGATCAATGGGAATAAGCTCCACCTCAGCCAGGCTGCCAGTCCCTTTAAGCTTTCTAACCAAGAGGTTTCCAGCATGCCTGTCGGTGTTTAAAATTCGAACATCCAGTATTCCGATCCGATGAACTGCAGAAACAGGAAAGCTTGATGTTCCATGATCACTTGCATCAAAATCGTGAGGGATGAACTGCTGCAGTGAAGCAATCTTGCTGATCTGCTTCTTAATATGATACTTATTTATACTCACCCCATCATTTACATTAAAGATTGAGTGGGTAATCTTCACAAGCACCGTAAAGGGTACATTCGCAGAATGATCATGGTCAAGTAAGTAAGCTGCCACTTCTCTAAACCCCATCTCGCCAACTCGTACTGACCGCGTCAATCCAGGTTGTCCAAGAGCTTTTCCCACAAAGCCCTTTGGGTTGTTAGGAGCATAAGGTTCCTCATCTGTTGGCTTCACAATAGCAACATTATCTCCATCCAAGTTTCTAAGGTAGTATGCACCGCCAAGACCACCACAAACAGGGATCGGATCAATACCATTCTTTATAGCCTTCACAATCTCCTTAATTAACTTTTTCTTTCCAGCAGAGCTATAAGAACATACTAATATCTCAATCGGACCACTCTGATCACTCTGTTGAAGGTCTTTCCCAGTTGGTGAGAGACATGGAGTGGAAGCGCTTCTGTGCAAAAAGTTCTTTGCAAGGAGCAGGGGAGAATCATTTCTAACAGCACTTAGATCATATCTTAGCACCATATCTCCATAAAACAATGAACACTCTTCAGTTGGGACATCGAGAGCAAGCTGCAATCTCCTCTTTACTGTATGAGCATTGTCACTCCTGTCTAATTCTATGCCCATGACACAACCAGTTTCAGTTTGAACAAAAACACGCCTTCTAATAGAAGATTTCCTGTCCATCCTACGCCCACCAGACTCGCCTCTCAAAAGTCCTTTGAGGGCAGCAGCAGCCATTTGGTTATGTACAGATATGTCCAGATCAGGAAAAACAGAAGGAAGAGAAGTAAAGGATCATCCACTGGTGTCTGAGGTGGCAGCGGAAGAGAGCCGCTCTCTGAAACAGACAACCACCACAAATGCCAGTAACAAGTGAATCTGGGATACCTTTGTGTGTATGAAAATCATTTCAGCTTGGTAATAGGTTGAATCTGATCCGTTTATCTTACGTCTGATCAGAAATGCTGGGAAGTAAATAGTTGATCAGAAAAAAAAGGGTTACATTGGAGAAGCTGGTGGATATAGCTGGCTGAATAAGAAATATTAAGTGTCAAAAAGGATAGACGAGGAGAGAGATATGGTGAAGCAAATGCAAATCAAAACATTTATGTTGATGATAAAACTTTCTACTACAAGTCAAAGACAGTAAATGCTTTAAGTCTCGTCAATCTACCCAAAATCCAAGATCGACGCACTATTTAGGAGTCTACATTTCCAAAAAAACCATCCTGACATATTTTTATTGGAAATTAAGGGTTTGTTTGATCATGAAAATGTTTTCTTTTTAAATGAAAATGAAAGGAAAAATTCTACTTTTCGTCCTTGTACTTTCTTTACTTTTCTAATTAAGTCCTTGTACCTTCAATTTTCCTAATCAAATACTACTACTTACAAAAAATGTCTAATCAAGTCCCTCGAGCACAAATCTGGTCAAAGCCAACCAACATGTCTGTCAAAGGATGCCGACGTGTGAAGTGGATTAAATATTGCCTATGCAGACACCCACTGTGAGGCATGGATGGTGGATGAATTTAATTTTGTTAATTTGTTTCTCTCCCACTCATCCTCTGTCCATGGTGAGAGTCCATGAAGGCCATGTTTTATCCACGTTAAACTCTAGTATCCTTCGAATGGTCACATTAGTTGGATTTGGCCAGATTTTATCCCAAGGGACTTGATTAGATAAATTAAAATTGCAGAAACTTGATTTGAAAAAAAGTTAAAGTACATGGATGAAAATTGTAGAATTTATATACGATTCTATTTCATCTTCAGTTTTCTGAAAATATTTTTGGTACAAAAAGGTTGTCCAAAAGCACCAGGCTGGAGAGGGGTTGATGCATGCAACACCCCTGGTTTAGCTGTTTCTGTGACTTGAACCCTTGACCTAATGCCCTGATAAGCAACCCTTTACCACTACACCAACGCTCGCCCTCATGTTTGGTACACAGAAATGAATATTTTCATTTGTAAGTGAAAATTGCAAAAACATGTTTGGCACTCTCTAACAGCTAAAAATTATCCATTACAATTTTTAGGGGAAAAAGAAGAAAAGGCCTCATAAAATGACAATGTAAGATATAATTACTTTATTAAACAAAATCAACTCCATTGACAACATTTGTTTTGGATTGCGTTCTTTTGCATTCCTATTTCTTCTTTGTTATTTTTTCATTAAAGAAGGAATTTTCAAGGAAGCTTGGTTCCTTGCTTTAAGTATCTTTAGAAGGCTTTTGCGATTCCAGTAGCAAATCCATGTTTCATCTTTATTGCCCTAGTTGGAAACAGAAGTTTCGTTACTAACATGGCAATAGCGATTCCTCTTCTCACAAAATCATCGAGAGCAGCTCATCTCTCCAGCAAACTGACGGACTCTCTCTCTCTCTCTCTCTCTCTCTCTCTCTCTCTCATATGCGTCGATTTGTTTTGCTCTTTATGTTAATGTGTTCGTTCGTGCACCAGGGACTTGAGGTTTTAGATGAGTAATCATTAAGCGATCTCACTATCCAAGAAGTTTTTCTTTGCTCCTGGCTTTCAGAAATGTGGAAGGCGCTGGAGAGGATACAAGGTTAGTGCAGAATGAAATTTTCATTTTGTAGTGAAAACTGACAAAAAGTGTTTTCACTTCTCCAGCTAATAAATGAAAACACAAGGTGTTTTCAAAATCAACCAAATGTACTTTCATGGGGTGCTGTCATTCTCAAATCAGGATGGAAATAGAAATGTGGAATATACTCACATGACAAATAGCCCCTAAAACATCCTCTCCCCACTTCCATCGAGGCTCTCCAACCCCAAAAGGAAAAGAGAGGAGAAAAAAGAGAGACATGGAAAGAAGAAAAACGAGAAAGAGATCTGGAGCATATTCAATCCATGTAGATTATAACATGCGTAGTAGCTATATGACCTATCCCATTGTAGAACTCCACAGAGCATAAAACCTAAGGTGACAGGAACACCTTCTTAGGTTGGCTTAATAAACCACATATCTTTCATCGCCCTCTTTGAAATTAAACTAGTTTCTCAAAAAGTGCCAAGTTAAGGCAGTCTTCACTAAAGTCTGTTTATCCAAATCTCAAAGTTCTTGGGAAACGTTCCAAGTTCCAAATAAGTAATACACTGCACCACAAGCATTTTCACTCTCATTGTGATAGAGGAAAACAGAAACAGGGCAAAAGCATTATAGGCAAATCGGCACAAACAACTGCATAAGGTTTAGCCTGAGAAGGAATTGAGTTTAATTCTATATGACCTTCGCATCACATCTCCAGTACATGCATAAAACATATAGTTTGTGCTCTTTTCTGACCGGCTGGAAAAGTCGGTTGCTCACTGTTTCACACCTTGATGTCCCTATACTTACGTCTCAGAATTGTATTAAAATCTAGAGAACCTCGACCCATCACCGCTCTCACACTCAGAAACAGGAATACTATTTCAGCGAGAAAAACAAAAAACAAGGCCTGTCATTACCGGACAAAGCATACTACAATGTTAGTGCCAAAAAAACGAAGAGACCTAAAAAACCCAATATCAGAATAAGAAAGAAAATGGAGACATTTAAGTACTAAGAGAGGCACAAGAGCGTTCACCTGACAGAGGATTCTTGCCTTGGTTCAGCCTTCAACAGAGCTAGTGGGGAAGCAGGTCTCACTGCCAAATGACCAAAAACCCTTCCTTGATCATCCATATCTCAGCTTCTCTTCACATTCATAGTATCTGAAACCAGGCATTCAGCATTTTAGCCCAAAAAACAAGCCGTCTCCAAAGACAAGACAAGACAGTGAAATGCAACAGCATAAGTCCACTACTCCGACGCTTACCTTACCAAAAAAAAAAACCTCCGACGCTTAAATTACCCGGCGAGGGAACTGTTATGAAACTCAATGCTCACAAATTCCATTAATGGCTATCATTCAACTCCGAAAAGCCAAGAAACTGAAATTCCATCACTTAAACCCAACTAATGAGTTACGATCCACCATCAAGACACACACACACACAGAGGGATCGAATGCGAGCATTAAAGGGTCTTCAGAAGCACGAAGAAGGGACGAAATGCCGATGTTTCCCACCGTCGAGCAGACACCCATCGTCGCCGACCGAGACGCAATCGCAATCACGCAACTTTCCGTTTCAGACATCGGATCGAATTCGAAGATCGGAACTCGCTACGCTAGCCCGGGTTCCGATTCTCCGGCGAATTCGGCGGCGCGTCGAGCCTACTCTCCGGAGGAGCTAAGGGCGGCGGCGGCGGCGCCGAGCGATCGGCCGCCGGGAGCGGTGGACGGCCGAGATTCCTCGCCACGGTGGGAGATGAAGGGCTGAGATGCGACGAGGTTTCGCCCCGGGGCGCCAAACCCTTTGGTCAGGTCGCCTGTCCCCACTCGCTCCGAAGCTTCGGGAGGTTTTTCCTTGTTTTAACTACCCGAAAAGGCGCAGGGATTTACCGCTGGGTCCCATGAGTTAAAAACTAACTATTATTTACCTAAAAAAGAATTACTAAACTCATTGCCCGGATAAATTTTTTTTCACATTTTCAACTTTAAATTGAGATAAAAAAGCACCATAAAGTTATAAACACCAATATAGATGTATATTTATCCTAAACTTTTTTTACAACACTAAAAATTTTAAACTTATACCTGTATAACACATTTATTCTCGGTCAATGAATACCATTAAAAATCTGCCTGTATAGATTACGGAAGGTATACAGTATTGATACGACGACCATTTGATTTAAGTGAATAAAAAAAAGACTATTGTTTTGGCTGGAAATCATCTGACGGAATTTGACAGAGGGTAAATATATCGCACAAAGAAAAAATTTAGGATTAGTATGTCACAGTTAGTAGTGTGCAAAATGGACTGTCCAAATCGGGAACCAACCGAACCGAACCATACCGACAACATATACTTTTTAATTTTTTTTATTTCTTCAAAAAAATTAATAAAATGTGAGCTAAATCCAAAGTGAAGCATGTTTTGTGATTCGTCTTTTTAATTTGAGGATCATTACATACATATCACTTAATTCAACACAAAAAGATGACAACAAGTAGTAGGAAAAAAAAGTGATCGGTTCCTGATTCTAGGACCAATCGGTCTAGTCCCTGGTTCCGAATTTTAGAAACCGAACCAAACAAGGAACTAATCATCCCTAGTCACAGTTGGCATAGTTCGAGATTTTTGATATCACAAAATAAGTTCAAAGTAGGGGTGAGTATGGTTTCAAGGTAGAACCTGATTAGTAGGAACTTGTATCTTCTAAGTTCCAAGGTATGCAAGGTAGGTTCTAAGTTTTAAAAATTGAGGAACCTATTTCGATGGATAGGTTTCAGGTTTTATGTGGACCTGACTGGTGGAAGCCGGTAGGTTTCAGGTTTCAAGATATGTAGGTTTCAAGTGAAAACCTATTTCGACGGGTAGATTTCATGTTTTAGGTTCCACATACCTGGAACCTAGAGCATAAAACTATAAACAAGTTTTTTGTGTTTATTATTGATCTATATTTTCGCATGATCCTGCGGTGTTCCATGATTTTAAATGATGAGTGTATAATTTGAAACCATTAATTTGAGCTTTCATCTTATAACTTGTTAATGTTTGTATTCTTTTGTATATTTAAATATAAATTATGGTCAATAGATCGTAACAGCAAATGGTGGTTATTAAAGGTATTGCAATTGTTCAATTAATAATATGGCTGGAACCTAGATAGACCTTGGAACCTGTGATAGGGTATGTTTCAAGTTTCAAAAAATGAAAAATCTGTTCCATTGGTAGGTTCCAGATTTCATGTGGACCTTTGTACAAAACGTGAAACTGCTCACCCCTAATTCAAGGTAAATATGTCATAGTAAACATATGGATTTTTTTTTATGATTTTTTCCCTTAAATTGGAAAATTTTATTTTTAAAAATAGTTGTGTAACCATATTTATCCACGTGTTACTTATCCCTCGGTGAATTTGTGGAAGAAAATTTTTGTTGAGCAATAATAATCTTATAAGCATATTTAAACCTATATTTTTATTTAAAATCAATCACTACTTACTTTAGCTGGTGAAGGTTGCATTTTCTTCGAATTTGCCTCAAAATTAATTTTATCGTATTTTATTTCGTAAATTTCCACCGTCTTCGTCAAAGGTGATCCCTAATTTGGGGTTTTTATTTTATTTTATTGAATTTCAGTCGTTTCTAGAACATGTGACATAGAAAAAAGAGGCACAATAATTGATGTAGATGTTGACATCTACCGAATTGGCAAATGATGGTTAAAAGTAAAAATTAGGTGGATCTAGGCCAATTAAAAAACAATTAGGTAGCTCTATTGATGAATATAATTGAATATATGGCTTGGTTAGAAATGAAAGTTGGTGAGCGAAACCGGCTAGCTTATAATTGCAAATTTAATTACACCTAATAAAATGAAATTCATCATGTTCTTTTTTTGTAGTTTCTTAACTTTAGCTGGGCCACCAGATTTTCAAGCCCCTTATCTCAATCTTTCCAATTCGCTCCTTCGAAAGCGGAGGTCGAAAAGAGTCATGATCAACCCTAATCATGGATTCACTTGATGTGATCAAGAGTCCAGTGCCCGTGCATTATGGCAATGGACTGTGTGCCTGTGCCATGCATCATGGGATTAGGTAATTTGCACACCTACTTGATTTCTTGGATGTGGTAACCATTTTTCAAGCTCTATTTCTGGAATCGAACCCTAATTCTCCATCATTCATCATCACCATAGTAGACCACTATCCTGCCATCGAAAGTTGATAGGGTAGAAATTCAAATGATGTGTTGCCAGTACGATGGTTGTGCGATCCATCTAGTCCGTTCTTATTCTTGTATTCTATACACATCTCGACCATAAGAGTCCTTAGCAATGTACAAAAGCAAGTGGAGTTTGAGTGTAGAATTAAATCACGCAATGATGAATCTGAAGTTCTATTATAAGTCGATTACGCCTACAAAACTACTTAGTACAAATCACGTGCCTGTGTATATAGTATGATTTCTATATAAGTACCAGTACTTGACCTTTCTCTTGTATTTTTTCACAGATCGATGATAATTGATTACTATTATCCTCTATAATAAGTTGGCAAACGTTTGTTTTGAATGATTAAATTTTTTGCAAATCTGTCGGTCTCCATTTGATTTATCAAAGAGTGATTAAATATGTATTGTACTTTTAGTTTCGAGTAAAAAGTAAACAAAAAATGATTTATTTTGCTAAGCAATAAAAAAAGGGTTAATGCCACGAAAAACTCTAAACTGGTATATTTGTGACAGATTTACTCAAAACTAATTTTTTTATCACAAAAAACTCCAAACTAGTACACTTGTATAAAATTACCCTAAACTAATTTTTTGACCACCAAAAATCATAAACCAGTACACTTATGACAAATTTACCCTCGATTAAATTAGATTAATATCACGAAAAATCACAAATTGATAAACCTGTGAATAATGGAGGGATAAAACCCAAAATTGTTGTATCCATCAATGGTCACGTGCCATTCAACTCAGCAATTTGACAGTAAAATTTAACGGAAAATAATGGAGGGTAAATTTGTCACAGGTGTATCAGTTTAGGATTTTTGGTGGTCAAAAAAATTAATTTGAGCTAAAATTGTCACAGGTGTACCAATTTGGGATCTTTCATGATATTAACCCCAAAAAAAATGGACGCTTACGTGTTTTTTTTATAAATAAAGATCATGTTTATACTTGTTCGCCTGAAGGTTAATTATATATATTAAGAGATAGTACTTTACAAATCGAGAACGTAGTTTTCATGTAATTTATCGTTATTGTATATAAATTTACCATAAGGTTATTATATCCATTATGGGTCGTAATTCATTTATAGTCGTCCTTTTCACTTATAAGTAGCAATTTACATCTAGGAAAGATTCCAAATAAGAATCCAAAGTGAGGCTATTTTCTCAAATAAGGATTCAAAGTGAATATTTTTTAAATGAGAACGTGAAGTGGCTAAACCAATTTCAAATAAGGATCTGAGCTGGCTGGCCAAATGTTCATCAACCAGCAAGCGTGTAACATTTTCGGTGGCCAGAATATGGGCAATTTTGTCCAAAAAATATAGATAAAAACTAACAAACCCTAAAACAAAAAACACCCAAATTCTTCACATTCTTCTTCTTCTACATTCTTCTACCTTGGCACTTGCAGCACCCAAATTCTTTGTTAATGGAGCACAAACTTAAAAACAAGAAACCCTACCTTCGTTTTTTCAAACCTTATTCCTTTCTTTTCTGTCCTTGTTTCTTTCCAAAGAAGAAAACATAGCTCGCGCGAAGCCACCTCTTCATTATTTAGACACTTGTGTGTAATACGAGGGACTCGATTCTTCATCATCTTTCCTAGGTTCGTCATATACTTCGATCTACACTCACATTCAACCGAGGTCAGTTTTGTTCAAATTTGTGCAACCGATCCTTCGTTCGCCTAAGAGAAAGCGATTGTAGCTTGTTGAAGTAACATGTTGATGAGGTGTGAACATGTGGTGGAATATCACACCAATAGCAGTGACGATAGTGATGGTAGGAATATTTTTGTTTTAAAGTATTTTTTTTGCAATGGTGGTCCTACATGTTGTGGTGGGGGTCCCTGTTTTGCAATTTTAATGCTCTCCTTTTGTTTTTTCTTGGTGTATATTTTGTCGTTAATGGCAAGAACTTGTAGAATGTCCTCAAATTCAAAGGCTCACATAGATTCTTACAGGGAAAGCAGATAAACATGTAAATAAAAGCAATAATTACTCTGATTTTGGTTCTCTCATGGAGAAGTATCAGATGAGAAAGTTTGGTGAAAGCACATGTAGTTGAAATAAATTCAAATTCATGTGCACATGAGTTTAGAGTCAAAACATGGAGGTGTCTTGTTTTCAGTAATTTTTGTGCGACTAGTTATTAGTAAATGGAGGCGTCTTGTTTCTTGTAGTCGTTACGCATTATAATGGACGTAACTTCTAAAGCAATAATTTGTTAGATTTCTTATTAGGATTCTTCTTCCCAAGTTATTAATTTAAAGACTATTTAATCTTTGTGTCAAGATGCATATAGATCCTACAAGTTAACATTCCTTACAATTTCTTAGTAAATCTACAATTAGGTCGCCCTAATAGGTTAGTATTTCAACCTTGTGTTTTGAAAAAGAAAGAGAGAATCCAAACATGAGTTGAGCGACCAAACTTAGTAGTTAGTTGCGTTAGTTTCAAGCCAATAACAGTCATAGGAACCCAAGAAATGCTTTGAACAGAATTGGTTTTCTTTTTCGTACGATATATATTCTCTAAGTTTGGTACTTGGACCACCATTGTTGGCTCACCTAAGGAGAAAGTTCTACTAACACTGAAAACATTGTAAGTCCATAATGCACAATTTTTTTGTGATAGACGGTATCCAATAAAAGTGTGGTATGTAGTCACTAGTGTGACTAGTTTTCTTTCATTAATCATAGTGTGGTACATATGTATTGCAATTTTTTACTATTATTGCTATGTTTTTTTTGTGCGTCTTTTGCATGAAAATATATTGACGTTATTTTTGTTTTCATTTTGCACCAATTGAGGGGTGTGAAGAAGTGAAATATTCCATATATGGTAGTAAGTTTGATAAGGTTGTTGAGGGGGTGTTGAAGAAGATGGATTTGCCTTTGCTAATGTTGATGAGTTATACATAAGATAATGTAAGATGTGTTGGTGGTAATGGTTCAATGGAAAGGGATATGGAGGTTGGAGACATTAGTTTGTATGAAGATGTGTTAGCTAATAATATATATATTTCTTGAATATAAATAGCGAAAATGAGTATACAGATCTTGAGTTTAATGCTAAGGTTGATATGGAAAATCTTATCTTTAAGTTAGGGATGTGCTTTAGTAATGCTGAAAAGTTAAAAGAGGCTGTTAGGAACCATGCCATAAAAAATGAAAGAAATGTGAGGTTTTTTAAGAATATACCTAATAAGTTGAAGGCGATGTGTTTTGAGGGCTATGATTGGCTTATATATGTTTTCAAAGTGCAAACAGAGCATACTTTCCAAGTCAAAACCTTCAATCCCGTACATACATTTAATAGAGCTCTACATGTTCGTCAAATAAAGCATTAAACGGTTAGCAAACAAGTATTGTGATAGGTTGAGAAACAAGAGGTGCTTCAATGAAAAAATAATGGACTCCGAGGATGTTTTGAAATTATCTAAAACAATGGTTTATAGAGCTAGGGCAACAAAAATGAATATTATGACAAGGAATGAGGAGAAGCAATTTTGGATGCTTAGGAGCTATTGCTAAGCACTTCTTGATGTCAGCCCATAATCCACATGTATAATCAAGACCGAGCAATATCAATATCAAGTCAAGTTTAGGGGAGTCTACATTTGTCCGGATGCATGAAGGAGGGGGCTTTATAGAATGATGTAGGCCCTTTGTGGGGTTTGATGGTTGCCAATTTTCATCAGATTGCAAGGGTATACTTTTAGCAACCGTGGGCGTAGATGGCAACAATCAAATGTATTCCTTTGCATGGGCATTTGTCGGACAAGAAACATACAAGACACGACACTGATTTATTAGTGTGATTGTAGAAGACTTGGGGATTACGGACCCTAAAAATTCAACATACTAGACTTTCTTGTGTGACAAACAGAAGAGATTGTTGCAAACACTAGCAAATCTAATGCCTAAAGCAAAGCATAGATTTTGCTTCAGACATCTTTATGAAAACTTCAAATTGCATCACAAAGGAGTATAATTTAAAAAAGCTTCTTTGAAAGGCTACCATGACAACTAAGGTATGTGATTTTGACTTGGTAATGGAAGAGCTGAAAGTAGTTGATGAGAAAGTATATAATTGGTTTTCTAGAGGCCTCTAGTGCTATGGAGCAAGTCCTACTTCTGGATAAGCTCAAAATGTGATATTTTCTTGAACAACTGACGTGAAAGTTTCAACGAAAGCATCATTGACGCTAGGGTAAGCCTATCATCACAATGATTGAAGCTATATTAGTGCAGTTGAAGGAGATAATTTATAAGCGAAGAGATGGGATGGCTAAGTGCATTGGTGTAATCTGTCCTCATATCCAGAAGATATTAGATCTTCAAAAATAATTTTGAGCATCATAGATTCATACGTGAATGGGGAGGATAAATAGGAATTGAGTGACCCATATGGAGACAAAAGACCAAAGATTTATTAATATTAGACATATTGTAGCTATAGAAGATGGGATATCAGTAGATCATGCTGTGGCAGTTATTATATAAATAAAAGAAGAACTTGAAAAATCGATCCACACAAGTTTTAGTAAGCAAATTTTCATACAGACTTATAGTTATGATGTGCATGTTGTAGAAAATATAGATACATGACTTGCTAGAGAGCCATTACTCTCACCGGATGTGCCCAAGCAAGTTGGCAAAAACAAAAAACAAAAAACAAAGTCAGTGAACAAAACAACTTATAAAAAATTGAAGACAAGAAAGAAGAAAATTCTACAAGAGCTTGTGAAACAAAGTTAAAGAAACAAAATATTACAATGACTTGTGGGAAATGAGGTGGGTTAGGCCATAACAGGTATCATTGCAATAATCCATCGGTAATATAAGCGACAGTGGCAACGATAGTAGTAGCATCAGCAACTTCAACTCCTACAGCTTATACATCAGCCTCATGTTCACAGGATGCAGTGGAAAGCACTCTTTTGGGCCCATATGATTGGTTTTCCAAAGGCCTCCAGTGCTATGGAGCAAGTCTTACTTCTAGACTAGCTCAAAATGTAACATCTTCTTGAACAACTGGTGTGAAAGTTTCAACAAAAGCATCATTAACGCTAGAGATAAGCCTATCATCACAATGATTGAAGCTATAATAGTGCAGTTGACGGAGAGAATTTATGGGATGGCTAAGTGCACTAGTGTAATCTATCCTAGTATCCGAAAGATATTAGATCTTCAAAAATAATTTTGAGCATCATAGATTCATACGTGAATGGGGAGGATAAATAGGAATTGAGTGACCCATATGGAGACAAAAGACAAAAGATTTATTAATATTAGACATATTGTAGCTATAGAAGATGGGATATCAGCAAATCATGCTGTGGCGGTTATTATATAGATAAAAGAAGAACTTGAAAAATCGATCCACACAAGTTTTAGTAAGCAAATATTCATACACACTTATAGTTATGTTGTGCATGTTGTAGATAATATGGATACATGACTTGCTAGAGAGCCATTACTCTCACCGGATGTGCCCAAGCAAGTTGGCAAAAAGAAAAAACAAAAAACAAAGTCAGTGAACAAAACATCTTATAAAAAATTGAAGACAAGAAAAAAGAAAACTCTACAAGAGCTTGTGAAACAAAGTTGAAGAGACAAAATATTACAATGACTTGTGGGAAATGTGGTGGGTTAGGCCATAACTGGTATCATTGCAATAATCCATCAATAATATGAGCAACAATGGCAATGATAGTAGTAGCATCAGCAACTTCGGCTCTTGTAGCTTATACATCAGCCTCATGTTCACAGGATGCAGTGGAAAGCACTCTTTTGGGCCCATATGATTGGTTTTCCAGAGGCCTCCAGTGCTATGGAGCAAGTCCTACTTTTGGACTAGCTCAAAATGTGACATTTTCTTGAACAACTGGTGTGAAAGTTTCAACAAAAACATCATTAACGCTAGGGATAAGCCTATCATCACAATGATTGAAGCTATAATAATGCAGTTGACGGAGAGAATTTATGGGATGGCTAAGTGCACTAGTGTAATCTGTCCTAGTATCCGAAAGGTATTAGATCTTCAAAAATAATTTTGAGCATCATAGATTCATACG
Source organism: Syzygium syzygioides (assembly GCA_031216285.1). Taxonomy (NCBI): domain Eukaryota; kingdom Viridiplantae; phylum Streptophyta; class Magnoliopsida; order Myrtales; family Myrtaceae; genus Syzygium; species Syzygium syzygioides. The sequence continues at coordinate 15,048,115 of CM062251.1, read as the reverse complement.
TGAATGGGGAGAATAAATAGGAATTGAGTGACCCATATGGAGACAAAAGACCAAAGATTTATTAATATTAGACATATTGTAGCTATAGAAGATGGGATATCAGCAGATCATGCTGTGGCGGTTATTATATAGATAAAAGAAGAGCTTGGAAAATCGATCCATACAAGTTTTAGTAAGCAAATATTCATACAGCCTTATAATTATGCTATGCATGTTGTAGATAATATGGATACATGACCTGCTAGAGAGCCATTACTCTCACCGGATGTGCCCAAGCAAGTTGTCAAAAAGAAGAAACAAAAAACAAAGTCAGTGAACAAAACAACTTATAAAAAATTGAAGACAAGAAAGAAGAAAATTCTACAAGAGCTTGTGAAACAAAGTTGAAGAGACAAAATATTACAATGACTTGTGGGAAATGTGGTGGGTTAGGCCATAACAGGTATCATTGCAATAATCCATCGATAATATGAGCGGCAGTGGCAATGATTGTAGTAGCATCAGCATCTTCAGCCCTTGCAGCTTATACATTAGCCTCATGTTCATAGGATGCTGTAAAAAGCACTCTTTTGGGCCCATCAAAATCACAACCTGAGACAGTTAAATTGCTTGCTTCAATTTTTGGTAACATCTCAAGCTCATTGTCATCTATAAAAAGGATGAAAGTGCAAATATCCATTTGCCCTTCACTTTGTCCTAGAAGTGTTCTTATTTGCACTTTACTTTCTCTTGACTAATTGATGTATTTTGTTATCTAACTATAGGTAAAGAAGAGGATGTAAAGATCTCAACATGAAAGTGTTGGAAGACGAGCAAATTTTATTGGAAAAATGCAAGACCAACAAGAACAACAACACAATTTTTTTTTTATTGTTAGTTGATATGGATAGGTTTGTATAGGTCTATTTAGGAGCATCTGACAATTTTTTTTAAAATTTTATTTCTAACCAATTTTGTTGTATTGTTAGTTGATATGGATGGGTCTGCACGACCTACAACCACACAAATTTTTCGGAGCATCTCTGTTGTAGGGATTAAATTGCATGAGTGCATCAATTGCAGTTTGTTTTCTGCAGGAGTGCAACTCATGTTGGTCTTGGTAGTCCTTGGTGTGATTCGATCATAGCTAGAAAACTATGTCTCATCTTGCAATCCCTTCAGCTATGGATAGGAATCCTTGCTTCTACTGTTTATTCTAGCTGTTGCTAAAAGTTGTTAAATGTCCTCTACTGTTTATTCTAACTGTACTGTTCTATGATGTCTTTGTAGCTAGAACTGAGCTTCTTGGCTCCTTTTCTGGATAACTCAGTATGTTGCTCACTTACCCATATTGAGAATCTACTTATGTTTGGCCAAAAAATAGGTCTAGTTCTGATTTTAAGGGAAGTATATCATCAGTATGTTGTTTCACTACTGATAATGTTTACAATGTAAAATGCGGGTTATTATGGAGAGACATTAGAAATCAAGGTTCGTATTCATAGAATGTGCTTATTGTGTCAAATGGTACCGATTTGTCCACCGGAATCGTTATGCAACTCCGTTAGAAGTTTTTGAATCAATTGTCGATCAAGATATGAAGAGGGACATCCATTATGAATCACAAAACCAGGGTGCTTCACGCGCTTCACAAATTCACAGTGCCATGTGAGACCATTAATAAATGCTATGCTTAAAATAGCTTCGTGATTGAAGAGGGATGTGTTACATCACGTATGAAATTAAAGCTGAAATTGCCACAGATGAACTACTGCCCTTGCATGATAATCATTTAATTGCAGAAGATAGACTATGTCATTGTTTTCAAATAGACATCCTGCTCTTTTTTGACACATAAATAATAAAGTTAAGTTCATGAACAAACAACAGACACATTACTCTGTAAATCAATTTTGTGCACGGCTTTAACGAGTCTACCATTTTTCTTACTGACATAACTGTTGAGTCCCAAAACGGTCATATTTCCAAAGTACAAGGACATTGACCAAGTCTCCGTGGCGATTGGACTCTCCAAGCGCATCTCCCAAAACGCCAGGGCTTTCAAACTCGGGAGCAATTGGAAGAGTAGCCTTCTTCCATTCACGCCCACGAAGTTTTTTTTTTTTTTTATGGAAAGAGAATTGTATTCATTACTCAAACTCGTGGACCTTGGAGGGATTCACGGAAGACCCACATGAATATCATCCAAGAATCCACGGTTGTCCTGGTGCACCAGCACCAAGTACACACCACAACCTCTGATCTTTTGTTCAGCGACCCAAGAAGAAAATGACACCATTCCAACCTTATCAGCCTTCTCTTTCTTCTTCTTCTTCTTCTTGATGTTGACTTTGAAAGCTGGAAGTGAATCTAAAACTGGAATTCACCCGAACCTGACCTTATGAGGGGCTGAGAAATGGTTAGAGGCAGCAACAATGGCTGCCTCAGGCGCGGTTCGCTTGGTGTGATGCTTCCTGTGATCCGCTCTCATGGGCGAAGCCAAGAAAGAAAAGAAGGTCTTGAACCAGGGTATGTTTTTCCGGTCGCCCTCCATCTTCTTACTCAAATTCTTGTATTCACACACCAGCCGAAAATATCAGTAAGTAAGAAATAAGACGAGAAAGAGGGGGAAGATGGAGTTGAACTTGTGAACTCGCTCCATTGATGGGTGATTTGCTGTGTGTTTCTTGATTTCACAAGATTCATCTCGCAAAGAGACTGGACCTGACCACGTTGAAACATAGGTGACGCCTGAACGTTTTGACCACAAGTACCATTTGGTTGACTTTCGTTCTTTTTTTTTTTGGTCGAAATGTTGACTTTAGTTCATTTTTTGTGTTGTTACGCAGGCAATATCCTTCGACTTTCGCTGCAGCCACAACTTCATGGATTTATCTTGGAAACCATCGTTGAAGCTTCTCCCTTCCGCAATTAAATTGGTTGAGTGAATCAAGAGCCGGCATTTAAACAAGTGAACAACTGAGTATCTCATGTTAAATGATTTTTGATGGCGAAACATCAGCCATGTTATCAGAGTAGGACTTGATTTTAAACATTTTAAAAAGATTTAAAATTCAATCTTAATATCGTGTTAAGGGGAGATGGTGATGATCATGGTGGTGGGTGCCGCTGCTCCCAGGTAAATAGAAAAAATAAACGGAAAAAATGAAGACACATGTGAATTATGACTGTGTCAACTCTCAATGGGATAACCTAAATCTACCCTTTAAATTGAGGAATAATCCAATCTCAATACTTCACCCAAAAAGCATCATCTCTCGTTAACCTCTGCAGGACCAATACAGACATGACCACTTTGCATTTAGCACACAAGCTGTTATATCTCCGCGTGCGTTGGGCAAAACTATAGGTAGCACTAGCAAACATGGCCAACGAAAACTGCTCTAAATGGGAAAGTTCGTGATTTCACTTGTTTATACGCCGGCCCATGATTAACTCAACCAATGTAATGGCGGAAGAGGAAGCTTCAGTGATGGTTTCCAAGATAAATCCATCAAAAGTTGCGGCTGCACCGGAAGTCAAAAGATAGTCAAATGAATCTTCTTGGGGTCAAAACTTCAGGTGTCTCCCCTGTTTCTACGCGGTCCGGTACCGTCTCACTGCTATTTGATCATTGCTATAGCCTTGGACATCAAGTAACATGACCTGTGTATAGGTACATAGAGATCAATTTTGTAAAATCAAGAAAACGCACAGCAAATCAGCCATCAAAGAAGCAAGTTCACAAGTTCAACTCCATCTTCACCCTCTTTCTCTGTCTTGTTTCTTACATGCTGATATTTTCAGCTGGTGTGTGAATAGAAGAATCTGAGTAGGAAGATGAAGGGCGACCCGAAAAACATACCCTGGTTCAAGTCCTTCTTTTCTTTCTTGGCTTCACCAGGGAGAGCGGATCATAGGAAGCATCACACCAAGCGAACCGCGCCTGAAGCAGCCATTGTTGCTGCCTCTAAGCATTTCTCGGCCCCTCATAAGGTAAGGTTCGGGTAAATTGCGGTTGTGAATTCACTTGAAACTTTCAAAGTCAAAATCAAGAAAAACAAGAAGATGAAGTAGAGGAAGAAGAAGAAAAGGCAGGCTGAGAAAGTGGGAAAGGCAACATTTTTTTCTTCAGTCGCTGAGCGAAGGATCGGAGGTCATGGCGTACACTTGGTGTCGCTGCATTAGTACAACTGTGAATTCTTGGATGATGTTCATGCGGGTCTCGCGTGAAATCCATCAAATTTAAGGAGTTTGAACTTCTGGGTGCAAATGGAAGTAGGGGCATGTTCATGTTTGTCCCAAGTTTGAAAGCCCTAGTGTCTGGGAAGATGGGCTTGGAGAGCGCATTTTTTTTATGGAGACTTTGGTCACTGTGCCTATGCTTAGGAATTATCTGTTTTGGGACTAAACAGTAATGTTGATAAGTAAAATGCCGGACTCTTAAACCTTCAAAACACATTTCCTAAGTAAAGTGTCGGACCATTATTCGTTCGCAAATAGGATTCACTTGTTTAATGGATTGCTCAAAGTCGAACACATCACTTAATAAATTAATTTTGTAAATGGATCTCTGTAAGTGTAAGATTTGCTCGGTCAACATGTATGCATGCCACACCCACGGTTTACTTGTTTCTGCGACTTGAACCCTCGACCTCATGCCATCATGGAGCAACCTTTTTATGGATACACCAAAGCTCGCCCTTATGTTTGGTACATAGAAATGAAAATTTTTCATTTGTGAGTGAAACTTGCAAAAACATGTTGGGCACTCTCTTACAACTAAAATATTCATGAGTTTTGTCCACAATTGTGTATCAAACTTGATTATGGGAATTCATAATAAAAAAAAAGCCGGATTTTATCTGAATTGACGACAACTCAAAATCATCAAATTGGAGTTTTCCCTTTATTTACATAAGCTGAAGTTTTTTCCCCAATCACTCCCCTTTTATTCAAGTTTGACCGGTTGACGAAGTAGTGGACATCTCTTCCTTCTTCAGTACAACACAAGAAAAACAAAATAGGTCAAAAAGATCTTTATAGTCCCTGAACTTTAGTTCAATATGCAATATAATCCTTGAACTTTTAACTTGTTCAACATTGTGCTAGAAATTTAGCTAATATGCAATGTCATCCATAAACTTTCAATTTGTTCAATGTGGTCCCTGAATTTTTTATACATGTTCAATATAGTCCTTAGAGTATATGAAAATATTTAACATTGTCCCTAAGCTTAAATTAATGGAAGGGTAATATTCAATATTTTTATATAGTTCAAGGACTAACTTGAATATGAACCAAAAGTTTAGGGATCACATTGAACAAATTAAAAATTTAAGGACTACATTTCACATTGGATTAAAGTTTAGGAACTGCATCGAACAAATTAAAAGTTCAGAGAGTATATTATATATTTGATCAAAGTTCAAGGACTGATTATGCCATTATCCCATAAAATAGAGTGGCGCTTCTTTAAGCCATAAAAGGACGAAAAGAAAATAGGGCAGCTCACCTTCTAGCCACGTAAAGAACGACTTCATGCGCAAAGGAGTCTTGAACGAAGAGTCCGGAATCCACCGTGAATTCTGTATTGTGAGATTTGCATTCAACTGAGTTACTTCATTTGTAAATACTATGATTTAGGCTTAATTTAGATGTGGCAAATACTTAAGTGTGTGAATGATTGTAACTCTGATTCTCTGAATAAATGGATTATTTGCTACTGGCTCTTTTAGCGAAATAGGTACGGACAATAAGATTGAATCACATAAATTTATGGTGTTCTTTATTATTCCTCATTTAATTCTATAGTGATTTAGCGTTGATTTAATTGGAAGTTCCGATATTTTCTGTGTCGAATTTATAACACGACTGATGAAGGCAACGGTGAGTAAGATCAAGTTGAGTACTGAGAGAGATGGTGATGATCGTGGTCGTAGTGGAGGTCGGCAAAAGAGAAGGAGCAGCGGAGTTGCGATGGAGGAGCAGAGGTGAATTATGATTGTGTCAACTCTCAATGCCATAATCTTCATTCACCTTTTGTTAGTATCCGCATATATTTACGGAGATAATCAAAGCCCTATAATTATATCTCTCGTTGACCACAATGGCATGACAATTTTGTACTTAGATTCCATTTGTTTTGCAGAAATTAAATTATTTGGAAAATATTTATCTAGAAATGATTACTTGTATTGCTTACAAAAATAAATAAATAAATAAAATTATTGAAAATATTTAAACATAAATTGTTGGGAAAATTGTCTAAAAATGTCATAAACCTATTAGACTTTTGCCAATTCAATCCTAAACTTTTTAATTGTGACAATTGAATCATAAAGTTTTTTCATGTTTTGCCAATTAAGTCTATTCAGGCAATTTTAGCAGGAAATTATTGATGTGGATGCCAACCGTTTTACATGGTACGGTCGGTGCTAAAGTGGATAATTTTTAATAATATTTTAATAAATTTTAATAATATTTTATTTTTTATTCCTTTTTATTTCTTCTTTTCTTCCTTTCTTCCTCGAGCCGATCATTGAGGCCTGACGATCAGTTAGAAGTGAGGACCTGCAAGGTTGACCTTGCCGCCCTTGCCTTCACTGGGCAAGGTCAACCTCACCAGTGGCCGACGGGGGCGAACTTGACCAGAGGCCTCGACGACCGGCTAGAGGAAGAAGGGAAAAAAAAAGAAAAAAAGGAAAATAATAAATAATCGAAAAAGTATTTATGTATTATTAAAAATTGTCCACTTTAGTATCGAACGTGTCATGTTGGATAGCTAATGTCCACATCAATAATTTCTTGTCAAAATTGATCGGATTGACTCAATTAGCACAATTAAAAGATTTAGAACAAAATTGACGATATATTTATGACTTTTTGGACAATTTTCTCAAAAATTATTGTCAGCAATGAAAAAAAAATTCATTAACTAATTCTTTCAAGCGATACAAATATTTATTTAGAAAAAAATATTTTCTCAATCATTTATTTTTTGCGAAACAAACACAGTCTCGGCACACAAACGGGCATATCTCCATGTAGGCATCAGCCATCGGGTAAGACTAGCACTCGTAAGAGATGGCTTATAAAAATTGCTTTGACAGGGAAACCCAGCTGTTCACTTGTTTCAACGCCGGGCCCTTGATTAACTCAACAAATTTAATTACGCAAGGGGCAAGCTTCAACGATGGTTTCCAAGATAAATCCATGAAGTTGCGGCTGCTGCTAAAGTCGAAAGATATTGCCTCCGTAAGAACCCAAAAATGAACTAAAGTCAACCATATGGTCGTGAGGTCAAAACGTTCAGGCGTTACCTATGTTCAACGCGGTCAGGTCCAGTCTCTTTGCTAATCGGTAAGCGCTACAGCCTTGGACATCAAGTAACATGACCTCTATATATAACACATGGAGATCAAACAAGAAAACACACAGCAAATCAGCTATCAAAGAAGCAAGTTCACAAGTTCAACTCCATCTTCACCCTCTTTCTCTGTCTTGTTTCTTACATGCTGATATTTTCAGCTGGTGTGTGAATAGAAGAATCTGAGTAGGAAGATGAAGGGCGACCCGAAAAACATACCCTGGTTCAAGACCTTCTTTTCTTTCTTGGCTTCACCGGTAGGAGCGGATCGTAGGATGCATCACACCAACCGAACCGCGCCTGAAGCGGCCATCGTTGCTGCCTCTAAGCATTTCTCAGCCCCACATAAGGCACGGTTCGGGTGAATTGCGGTTTTGAATTCACTTCAAACTTTCAAGTCAACATCAAGGAGGAGGAGGAGGAGGAGGCTGAGAAAGTTGGCTTGGAATGGTGACATTTTCTTCTTCGGTCGCTGAACGAAGGATCGGACGTTATGACGTGTACTCTGCCGGTGCACCAGGACAACCGCGAATCTTTGGATGATGTTCAAGTGGGTCTTGCGTAAAATCTGTCAAATCCAACAAGTTTGAATGTGTCAAAGAATTACAGTTTGACATATCGGTTAATAAATCAACTTTGTAAACCGGTCTCATTGGCTAGTACGATTGCTCGGTCAATACATATGAAGGGACTATTTGTCATTTTCTTGTAATAAATAAACATCTTATCGCAAAGTGCAGCTCAATTGGCTGTTCTATTTCATGGGTGCAACTGGGCTATGAATTGAATGACATGCTTTAATCAGCTGATTTTGGCCCAACCATGCCCATCTTGTACAGAACTTATGCCCCTGGTGCAAAAACCCAACTAGAGGAGCTGGACCTGAATGATCTTGAATCCTTTCACCAGAAGAACTTTATCTGTTAGAATGCTTAATACAAGGTGGAGGAAGACTAAATGAGTATGGCCTCCATATAAATCCTGCAGCCATGGGGATTACATGAATATAAGGCCTATAAAAACCCCCCATGATAGTTGTGTGGAATACTTTAATAATACCATAAGGAGATGATATCACACCATATGGTCCGATGTACAGAGACATGTAGCAGGGCCAAGCGGGCCGGTTCCGGCATAGAAGCAATAAGATTACATGGCCCTAACCCGTTCTTGAAAGTTGAAATTGGGAGCCAGATTGGGTAGTTTTTGTTTAGAAAAACCTTATAGTTCAAGGCAGATTTTCAGTTCTATCCAGAAATCCCGCTTTTTTTTTTCAACTTTAAACTCTTAGTCGGCTAAATTCACCCTAAACTGTAACAAAAGCAAAATTAAATATTAGACAATCCTGACCAGGAGGTAGATGTGTGAAATCTTCATATAAATGACTCCATGTTTTTTTTTTCAGAAAATGAGATAAAATTTGGTTTATCAAGCGGTCTGGGCTGGTTGAGTTGGAATTAGCTTGGTCGGGATGATCTCAAGATGGAATCAATAATTCTAATGCCAAAATCTAGACATTGACCCATTTAACACGACATAGGCCTTGCCGGCGCAACCCATTGCGAATACGATCATGCTCGGCCAAGGGCCCATGTTCATCGGCACGGCCCAAGGAACGACCCAACTAGGGGAGAACTTGCAATAATTTTCTTATTTTTGAGATCCAACTTTCTTATGTATCATGTTGTTCTACCATTTAAATACACATTGAATGACAAATTCAAAAAAGGGAATAGGGTATGTTTCATATTGATTTTTCTTGTGGGTCTGGCATTTGTTCGAGCATTAGCAAGCAAGGGAGACAAGTAAAGGCAACCATGATTTCAGGGTAGAACCGGACCAATTTCCAAGTTTTAGTGAGACCTGATCCAATTCCCGGTTCCACATTTGTAGGAACCTTCGGTTCCTAGTTTCCAGGAGAACCAGACTAAGAACCGAATTGAGAACCTACAAAACCCTAAAATAGAAATTGACTTTGGCTATCTCGCTCTACGAAATCCTAATCTTCTTCTCCAGAGCGACTCCGTCCTTGGCTTTCTTCCTCTTCTCAAATCGTAAAAATAGAAATTGTGCAAGTTGAATAGTCATTGGCCGTGTAAACTCTTCATTAGAGTGACATTTGACTGAACTGAAGGTGTGGATAAAAGGCTCTGACCTAGTACATTATGCAATGGACAACAAGATGGTAACTGTTAGCTAAACCCAAATATTCCCTCTGACACCAGACAAACAATTTTACCCCTTTTCTTTGGCCTCTCAAATCCTAAAATATACAGTTCTTGATCTCTGTTTCCCCTCCAAATGGGCTCCCAAAGAGCTTTAATTGGATCTCCAAAATCACCTCACAGACCGTCCAAAGCTGTTGGGTTGGTGAGGCACATGCATTATGTACCAAACAGATTTGGAGGAAGATTTGTCCTCTTGCTATCATCTTCTCATTACCAGCTAAACTTCTCATTATTATCGACTCTATCATACCCAAGAATTTCACATAGCAAGGGACAACCGCTGCAAAGACCCTCAATAAGTTTTATTTTAAGGTTAATACCATGAAAAACTCTAAACTGATACACCTGTGACAAATTTTTCAAACTAATTTTTTGACCATAAAAAATCCCAAACTTGTATACTTATGACAATTTTACTCAAAAGTAATTTTTTGACCATAAAAAATCAAAAACCCCAAATCGGTATACTTGTGATAAATTTACTCTCTATTAAATTGGAATAATATCATGAAAAATCACAAACTTGTACATCCATGACAAACAGAGGGTAAAACTCAAAACCGGTACATCTATTAATTACCGCGTATCATTTAACAAAGCAATTTGATAATAAAATTTAATGGAAACTAACGAAGGGTAAAATTGTCACAAGTATACCAGTTTTGAATTTTTGATGGTCAAAAAATTAGTTTTTTTGTAAATTTATTATAAATTTGAGGTTGTTTGTGATATTAATTCTTTATTTTAACAAAGGACATAATTGGCATTATTGATGTCACAGCTCTTTTTCCAAAAACAAAGATAGAGAAGATTCCACTCTCCCATTCTACAAAAAATTTAGATTTTATGTTACATGTTTTAAACTTTTTCTTTTTTCGTTTATTTTATTTTATGTGTTCATATTTTAAGGATTGTTGTTATTGATAAATGCGAAACCTTCATTTTAGTTGTTGCGTTCACTTTCATTTTGCTTGACTAAAAATAAAATTAAAAAAACAGGAAATTGGCCCCCAAGTAGACCTTGGAACCTGTGACAATGCAGATTCCAGATTTCAAAATATGCAAGGTAGATTTGAGATTCCAAAAAATGATAAACCTATTCCGACGGGTAAATTTCAAATTTTAGGTGAAATCTAGACGGAACATACCTAGAACTTGAAACTACTCATCCCTAAAGACAAGCATGGGCATAGCATAAGCGCTTGCACTGTTGTGCTTGACTTTCTTATAGTGAGTGGGACTGAGTTGGCCCGTTATTCCATGTCTTTATACTTTGAGTTCATGACTCCACATTATCTTTTTATGCGTGCAGTGGGATATGCTGAGTTAAATTAAAAGCTTAAAACTGTTGTTCCAATTCACATGAATTAACATATGGATACAACATTATTCCATTTTCTTTTTAGCGGTTGAGTGGTGTTTGAGCCAGCTTTCGTGTACCTCAATTGATCTATCTCCCGGAGGATCTTGAGAACACACTCCTCCACATTGGCCGAGTACATTCGCAATTTTAATCCTAGACCACTCTCAACAATGCTTGAATCAAGACTGTAAAGAGAGAAGCAAACTGAATTGTCATTTAAGTCGACATCTTGTCAGCAATACGATGATGTTCTGTTAGTGTTTCAATAGAGACAATTAAATGATAATTTATCAAATTACTTAACTAATTAATTTTTTTCAAAATAGGCCTTACTAACTCCGTTATTACCCTCCTTACCAAAAAAAAAAAAACTCCGTTATTACCCAATTTACAAAGGCTTGACAATGAAGTACCTGTGCCGATGGAAGAAATTTCTAGATAGGCCCTACTCTGAGGTGTGAATTTTCTTTAAGAAAGCATGTAACTGTCAATGAGTTGGTGGATCTAAGCCGTTGTTAGATTCAAAGCATTCTATGATGCCTTGTGGTGTCATGAATACTGGTGAATTACCCAAATTCCTTCGCTTAACATCCTATGTGCTTGCCAAGCATTTTCGCCGTCAGCATCATATTACGCTTGATTCACATTATGCTGGTGCTCGCTTTAGAAAGTGGGACTATGACCTATACATAGTTTGAGCAAATGCAATCCTCCTATTGTTTACTTCCCACCACACTTATGGCTAAGTCAAATGGACATTCATTCACGCCGTTTTACTGGATCGGATTCATCACAATCGTTGATCTTATGAACGTTCGTCAATTATGTAGGCCATGCGAGATTTACAATATCAACGGTTGTGATGGAACCAGTCTTTTTTTACTTTGAGTCTAAATAAGAATATTTTGCACGCACGACTTACAACACCTTTCGAAACAGTGGCTAGCCTCCCAAATTTAGCCAAAGAAACGGTTTGTGTGGTGCGAAAGCTACGTTGAAAAGGGGCACCCGCTTGAAGTCGAAATTTGAGGATCACTAGCCCTCAGCATACGACCAAAGTCATTGGAAAGCGGCTTCTTGGATCACCCAACAAAGGGCACGGAAAAACAAAGTCCTCGGATCACCCAGAAATAAAGCTTCATTGGATCACTCATTCCTCTCTCTATACTTAAGTGCTCCACCAACGACCCCATTGTCTCATTTTTCAACATCGTATCTTCTGGACAGACTCGTTGGGTCCTTGGCGATTGCACTGAGATTATTAAATTCCTCTGCCACTTTGAGTGGATATTGGGCAATCATTTTGGGATGATGCAATAGGGCACGGTCTGGTCTCTCCACTTCGCGCACCAGTCAGACGTGAGTTCTACCAAATCGCGCGCACAATGTCTATTATTGTTATATAGAATGATGAAGACATCTGGTTTTTGGTCAAACTGGCAATACTTAACGCAGATGAACCCCAACCATGTTGACCACGGCTTATCCCAAGTCACACGGCTTTGGGGGAGAATTTATGGACAAACCCAGCTGGAATAACTGAGTGCAGCTGAGGAAGAAATAGAAATTCTTGAAATGTTCATGCATTTGTTGAATTCTTGAGTTACTCTTTCTCTACTTCCATAATGTCGTACCGGGTCTTGATTGGTTTGGCGATACTGCACCTTCGAAAACATTTTTTGGGGTTTCGAATCGATGCAGAAACGATTCTTTTGTGCAACATGATATTAGGATTATGGAATACAGTTTTGTTTTCTTCATGAGGCCGCAGATTATGGCAACCGGTAACATAATTGCGAACTAGAAAATACTTGTGTAACAGCAGATAAACTGATGAGAGAGAGAGAGAGAGAGAGTCTGGTCGACAGTTCCAAGAAGGCAACTCTTAGCAACATGTATAACTGACATTACATCCATGGAGGGGGAGGAGTATTACAACTGTTGGACATCTTCATCGCCCTCAAATATTTTTGCAGCTCGAGTATGTAATAACCAATCAATGGCAAGTTTTCAATGATACATGAATCTGATTATTTGCAAAAATAAGGAATTACCGTTGGTCAACATGTCCTCGTTCATTTACAGTAACCGCCGGTGACCGGAACTTCGAAAATCTTGACCCCAATGGGTTTCTGAGTTCTGACTATGACGTGCACACCGATGCCATTATTGTGAAGAGCACGCCCCATAGCATTTGCATCACCACTTCTGATGTTCAGTGGCTGTGGTCAGATCATGTACTTATCAGTGGCTCATCTAACAGTTGCAAGCACTCCTGAGGATTGGCATAGAAGTAATCTTCTTCCTTCGGTCTATCCGGAATCATGACTCGTGACTTTGGGCTGCCCATCCGAAGCGAATGAGCTTCCTTAACGAGAGAAGAGAACTCGTCCCAACCGAACGATCCATTCATGTACCGATCGACCAAACCGACCAGAAGCTTTCTGTCTAGCAAAATAGTCTTTTTGAAGCCCAAGAATCTGAAAGAGAGTTTTCAAATGAGGCAGAGACTCAAACTTCGTGCACCTACCATAATACTAAAGCAGGTTACTGAAGTACCATAAACAGACTAGAGACTACTCCGCATTAATTTACCTTCGATGGCCTTCAACCACTTTTGCCATATTCCCATCGTACGTTGGAATAAATATATCACTTTCCAACGAGACTAAATAATCTAGTGCCGCCATTTGTGACGAGTGATTCTGGAAAAACTTCAAATCTGCTGGTTTCAGCAAAGTCTCTTTCCTCACCTGGGCCAATCAGCAGAGTTAACAAACCGTCACAGACGTAACAAGCAGTGAAAGAAGATTAAGAAAATCTGTTTACTCCAACTGACCAAGTTACGAAAAGATGACGATAGAGTTTCCATCCTTCTCTCTCCACCATATATCTCTCCAGCAGCAATGTATATTTGGACGTTTCGATCAATACCCAATGCATCTAGAACAAGAGCAGTTTCTTCTGGCGTTAAAGGGCAGAAGCCTTCTCTTCTTTTCATCTCCGAGTCTATCACTTTCTCCTTCCACCACGGGTAGGCATATCTATAAAGTAAGACAATGTCAGAGGATTTCTAGAGTAATAATAACAAGTTAGCATTGGGGATAGACTATGGCCAACTGAAAGATGTGAAGAAGGATTACCTGAGTCGTGTCAACTCCTCTACCTCCTCACTGCTGCAACCGTGAGAGCAGCCAGAGAAAGCGAGCATGTCCATTTCGTATCTCAGATGCAGAACCAAGAAGGTGCCCTTTTCCCTCAGAATCCGGACGGCTTTTCTACCTAATTCCTCTATCTGGGGAGTAAATCTCAGAGAATTAAAGTTTACTCGACACCGCAGCTTCTGAATTTCCAGAGGCACCCCATTATTGGCGAGCCGAGTGTCCGTTCGAGTCAAATGTAAAACTTTGAACTTTCTCGCCAGAGGAAGTACCTGTCGTAAATAGGTCAAAATTTGAGATTCATTCCCAGATAGGAATGATCTAAGCAGTTGCTTCATTTGTATGGACTTACTTGATCGAGATAGTAAGAAAGGTTAGACCAACTGATGGGTGGTAATGAGTAGAACATTCCTAGTTCCACTCTTTTCTTGAGCCTCGGGGGTAAGTCCTTCAGTATACGGACCTCATCTCTCAAAGAAGAGATGAAATGATCAACGTCAAATATGTCTTGGAACTCACTGCCTCGTCAAAATTCAGCAAAACTTTAATCTTATATTATTTGGATGCATCATCCATACATTGACAAATCCATTAATAGACATGGAACTTACCTCGGGTCAGCCCAGAAGGAGGATTTGTCCAGTTCTGGAACAATTAGAGTGACATTCAAGTATCTGGCGATAGCAACCATGTCACATATCTGTCAAACAAATTCAGACGTAAGAGAGATGGAAATTCACATGAGGAATAGCAGATGAGGATTAAATGATAACCGAAAGTCGACATGGTTCTTTTATGCAACTAAGTTGAGAAGACTCGAAAGAACTCACAGCAGCTCGCATTTGATTGAGCCCTCCATTGCATGAAACCATAAGATAACCGTTGTTCTTGTAAACCCCTGAAAAGAAATCGTGGGGTTAAGCTAAACTAGGAATAGCAACCTTGGAAGCATCAACCTGATTGAGACATGGCTCTGAGAAGCATACAAATTATCAAGAAAATTAATAACCTAGAAAATAACTAAATTCAAATGTCTGGAGGGTTTCAAAAAGCTCATCATGTAAACAAATTCCTCGAATTCTACATCCCCCACAAGCAAATTAATCCAGATGAAGGCTCAAGCACACGCATAAAGAAGCCTTCAGTTGTTCTATGACTAAATTTTCAATATTCTGTCTAATCTTTTTTTTCACGGAAAAGGTGTTCACAAGCCAACTTACTCTTTGGGGGAAGCCGGACTTTGGTTGGTATAGAAGATGATTGAACTGCCAAAGAATGATCTGCAGGAATAAAACAAGAAGGCCAGTCCTTCAACAATCTCGGACCCCAAGTGCCCCCAATCGCCATCAGCTGAACGACGCTAATCCAAATCAATGCGGTCGTGGTCACTCGCAGAATCCAGAGCTTCGTTCCATACTTTGAAACTAACGACCTCTTGAATTCCTGAACCTTTCCCTCTTTCAAGAATCCCATCCCCAATTCACACTCGTCTCTATGATCACAATCCTCCACACGCTTCTCTAATCTGCACATCTTAGTACCAAGTAATTGTCCCTATCCTCATAAATTCACCATCACCATGACCCAATCAGTGCCACTGGATTAAGCAGTCAGAGTGTATCGAAATGGTAACCCAAAAATTCAGGAATCTAAACTAATCTAACCTGATCCGAGCATTCGCAATATTCTAAGAGCCACCATTTATCTCCACGAGGCGACCTCATTGTCAATAACTCAACCAGCAGAGTAAAGACATCTTGAAACTCTAAAACCTCCTCGATGTACGTAAACTTACTTAGCAGTTACACAAAGACCAATGCACATCTCCATGTACCTCATACCTCAACTCCCAAACAAAAACCAAAGGACGTGATCTTTGCAACTTCCGCATTACAATCTCCAGAATTCAACAAAACCCAGAAAACACGGGAGCATCAATTTGTAGTTAAATCAAAGAAGAGCGTCACTCCCTCTCTAAACCACTGCCGATCCACAAGACATTTACAGAAGCAAGGAAAAAGCCTGCAAAAAGCTAAAATCAACTTCCACCCACATTCTGCAGAAAAAAGACAAAGTCCTCTTTGGATTTCTAACAAATTCTTTTCCACCATAAGTTCCAAAGCAAGAATGCCTTCACATGAACAGATAAACCACAAAGCTCTGTTCTTTTTCAGCTTTCACGAGAACCCACGTTCGGAAAATGAGCAAGAACTGATTTCCCGGTGACATTTTTCCGAGCGGATCCCGGCCAAAGCACCCCCCCAGAAGAGAGAGACAGAGACAGAGCGGTGGCATTAAATAGCACCGCCGATAACAGTAGGAAAAGCCTATGATTAAGGCGCAAGTGTTGATGCGATATCAAGAACAAAAAAATTCGAAACAATATTTACATAAAGAGGCGTGAAAGTAGGGAAGAAAGCCAAGCCGTACAGGATCACACCGTTTGTTGGTATTCTCTTTTTGTCCCTTATCATTACGATCAACCCACATGAACCCCCCCCCCCCCCCCAACCCAATTGTCCATACACGTCTGAGGAAATGATGAATCACCAAGGACCCCGTGACCCTGTGATGCATCCTAAGCAAAGAGGGTCAAACCCTTTTGATGACAGACAGACAGCATCAGTCTTGCCTGATCTTGATTCCAAAATGGGGTCGTGTCAAATCCTGCAGTTTTGCCAAATTAGCTGACTTTTGGATTCGGGAAGTGTCGAACGGGGCGAACCATGGACCTTGTTTAATGGTTTGCTTCGTAAGAGTCATCGTCGTTATCTTCAAGGGTGCAATTCTTTGGCTTATGCATTTGGCAACTCGTGATCTTTTGCCGAATGGGGGCTTTTAATTCCTTTTTCTTGATAAGGGAATGATGGGTACATTGTCTATCGTTATCCGAATCGACACTTATTCGTCTCTCAAATGGGTAGCCTGGCCCTCGCCTAGCACACATAACCTTGACAAGAGTTGCCTAACCCTCGCTAGTCAAAAGGACTTGAGAGCTGTCGACGTCCACAAGGAATTGAGAGCTGTCGAACCCCTGCTCTCTACATGTACATTTTGGGACAACTGAATCCTTGTCGGTTTAATGAATACATTTTTCTTTCAACAAAAAAAAAGGATTAATACCATGAAAAACCCTAAACTGGTATAGTTGTGACAATTTTACCCAAAATTATTTTTTTTACTACAAAAAATCCCAAACTGGTACACTTGTGATAAATTTACCCTGAACTATTTTTTTGATCACAAAAAACCCCCAAATTGATATACTTGTGACAATTTTAACCCAACTAAGTTTTTAATGTTATTTTTTATTTTTTTCAAATTTTTTTATTAATTCTTTTCTTTTCTTTTCTTTTTTTCCTTAATATTCATTATCTTCAACCTCTAGCAGGTCACCGAAGCGGAAGTCGGCTAGATCGGCCGTTGGCGAGGCTTGACCTTGCCGGCCTCTGGCGAGTGCTCGCCAGTGGGGCCGAGCCCTCGCTAGTTCTAGCGAGGCTCGACCTCGCCCAGCGCCGGCGAGGTCGAGCCTTGCCAGATCTGGCGAGGGCTCAGTCCCACAAGCCACTAATGAGGCCGACCTCGCCGACGCTGGGCGAGGCCAACCTCGTCAGCGGCCGCCGGAGTCAAGCCCTCGCTAGATCTAGCGAGGCTCGAACTCGCTGACTGTGGCGAGGTCAGCCTCGCCCAGCGTTGGCGAGGTCGAGCTTTGCCGGCTTTCGCCTCTAGCCAGTCACCGGTTCGGCAATCAGTTAGATGTTGAAGATGAAAAATATTAAAGAAAAAAAGAAAACAAAAAAAATTAATAAAAAAATTCGAAAAAATTAAAAAAATTATTTGGAATAAAATTGTCACAAGTATATCAATTCGAGATTTTTTATGATCAAAAAAATAGTTTGAAATAAAATTATCATAACTGTACCAGTTTAGAATTTTTTGTTGTATTAATCCAAAAAAAAATCCTTGTCAGTAACCGGCTACTGGACGTCTCTCTATTTTTCTTTTTTGGAAGATTTTGTTGGTTGTCAATTTCTTGGTGGGTACCACTTGTACGACGCCCTGTCAGCACCACATGTCCATTTCACAGCATAGACGGGAGGACTTAAATTGACAAATCGAAGAAAAAAAATAGAGGATATGAGTATACAATAGAAAAATTTAGAGGGTCGAGTAGCAAAGACGATGAACAAATATTGTAAAGCTTCATCTAGCAATTGTTACTTGTTTTTTTTTTTGGTAACTCAGGGAACCCCCGCACGACCGACAGCCGGGGAGTAAATCCTGGGGACGACACGTGCTAGCCACCACACACGTGCCACCTGGTTAAGTCACCCTGCGGCGCCCGAGATTCGAACACTCAACCTTTTGCGAGAGGAAGAGTGCGCGCTCCAGCAGCGCCACTCAGGCGGGTTTATATCTACGTAGCAATAGAAGTAGACTCAATAATGCCAACAAAAATTTAGATTACAAGGATCGAATGATAGAGGTTATCCTTTCTAGTTATTTGCAATTTTTTCTTTGATTATTCTATATATCGTAGGGTTTAATTAAGGCAAAAGGACACTTTAAGTGCCATAAGTTATGTATGGAGATTACTTTGATGCCATAATTTTTTTTTGGATAACTTTGGTGCCAAGTTGGAGGAAAAGAGATCACTTTAGTGACTTCGGACAAAATTCCGGCCAATCAAAGAGCCACGTCAGATTTTCGACGAGTCACGTTAGATTTCCGGCGAGCCATGTCAGCATCGGAAATTAATAAAAAAAAAGAACCACGTCAGATTTTTAATGACCATGTCAGCATTGGCACTATAGTGATCGTTTTTCAAAAAAGTTCATACCAAAGTGTTCCGAAAAAAAGTTATGGCAACAAAGTAATTTCTATACACAACTTATGACACTTATAGTGTCCTTTTACCGTTTAATTAAGATGCTAATCATCCAGTTATGGACTTTTCTTCTCCGATTCCAAATGCTTTTAACGAATCTTTTTTTTTCCATATTGGAATATCATAAAGCTAGACTTCTCATTGATTTTCGGGAATATCTTTTGTTAAACTTATATATATTACTATTTTTGTTGTCGTTCATAAAAAAACGATGTATTGTAAACGTATATGTTTATCATTGAAATTGCATGCTGGTATGGAATTATGTGAAATGATACGTTATCTTGTAATTGCACACTGACCTCAAACGTTGTATGAAATTCAACACTAATTGAGATTGCCTGTTATAATTGCATGTAAATCTTGGATTGTACGTCGATTGGGATTGCACAATGAAATAGAAATTGAATGCTATCTTGATGGGATTGGCTATGTCCAACACCCCCCCCCCCCCCCCCCAACTAGTTACTGCCATGTTGTTTGCATTCCATGAGGTGATTGATTGAATTGGCATTGGATTCATGCGCGTTTGAATGAATGCTGCTTTTGTTGGGATTGGATTGGTCCCTCTTGGTTGTTTCGTGGTAGGACGGTGTTTGCATATACGAATTGTATTGATTGATTTGGCATTGGATTCATGCCTCGATCGAACGTTGTCCTGATATGATTAGATTCGTTCCCATCAGTTGTTTTCCGTGCTTGAAAGTAGTTCTTGCACGCGTAGACGAGGTGTATTGGCCTTTGGCCGGCATTGGATTCATGTCTATTTGAGCTTGTAATTTGTCATGGATTGGATCTATCTCTTTGTTTAACTTTCTTTGAGCAAGTTGCATATTTTTTTTTTGAAAAGACGCCACTCATGGCATGGCCGAGCTTGAGCACATATAGAATACTAGAATTGTGAAATCTCGCGATATTGTGGGATAGAACTTAACAAAAGAATATGGTACCAAAAGGGCGATGTCAGAATGCTAGTTCTTTCCCATGAGAAACCAAACTCCTTGATCAGATACTTAGTTTGTGTAGACTAGTTGACCTATAGGCGATTAATTGACTTTCCCCAACACATAATATTCCAAGTTCCTAATCAACCTAAGAGAAATGATTGGTGGTCACTCCTGAAATGATCTTAAGATTTTGAATCACATTAGCACACCCGGACCTAGGGAGACTCTAGCCCATAGACAAATGGGACGGATTTTCAAATTTTTTTTTCTTTCGACTTTGATCCTCGATTTCGAAAACAAAAGCTTTTAAAGATTCGATTCGCAGGCAGCAAGGCACTGCAAAGCCGATGCTCAAAAATCGACCGCGAACGAGCTTTGCAAGCTGCATTCGGGTTTCACATCGCCACGCCATCATGTCCAGCATAAATTCCGCACGTATCGTCACGTCACTGTGGATGCTCCGCTCGTGATTTCATCGCATCATTTTACATGTCGTCGATTGTCAAGCGATCGTGCATGTTTGGAGGGACGACGCACTTCATATGACAGTGGCCACGCGATGAACCAGGCTAATAAAAAATCCGACGATCGCCAATTTAAGCGCCGGACAAGCATATGGCGAGGACGACGTAATCGATCGGTTACATTGCGCCGGTTCCGTGACCCACACAATAGAAGCTGATTCCAATTCAGAGGCGACGTACCTTCGAACAAAGATGTTGTGTTTTTGGGCCAAAAGATTTGCAAACCGAAGGGGGGGGGGGTGTTGTGGCCTAGGATATCCCCAAGGGGGGCGAGAATTTAGGACTCATGTGATGCAGTCTGTCGTTGTCGAAGGATGTACAGACCGGGATGATCACGTGCTGCAGTAAAGCAAGGGACAAAAAAGGATCACGGAAATTTGTCAGCGTCGGCGAGCCCTGGGACTCTTCTTGGAAGTCCTGCGTTCTTGCTGCACCGGTCTTTCACCTCGCTGGTTTTTATCAAATTTGTTTTACAGAATCACGTAAGGTAAAAAAATGGTTGTGTGACCATGGTAAAAGACTTCTCTCGTCTCTACATTTGATGGAACTCTCCTTCTGAAATGGAAGGGAAGACGTTTTTTTTTCTATCGATTTCAGCTGCGCAACAAAATCAAGCGAAGGGAAATTAATGAATGGATCGACTGATTTTTTTTTTTTTTTTGGTAACCCAGGAACCCCCCGCACGGCCGACAGCCGGAGGAGTAAACCTGGGGTGACGCTAGCGCAGGACCCACCACCACGGCGCCACACTTAAGAATCCCTAACGACTACGCTGGGGTTTGAACTCTGGTCCCTTCGTGGGGGGACCAGAACGCAAGCCAACGCAGCCGCTGCGGGCGGTGGTATGGATCGACTGATGAATTAGAACTCTATTAAAAAAAAACCTTTTATGGAAAAATTGTCCGATTCATTCTCTATGAAATAATTGATGGCAAAAGACGGAAAGCGGAGCTAGAGAGAGTGGATGGGTAAATTCAAAGGCAACATCGTCTTATAATAATAATAATGATGATAATAATAATAATAATATATAATGTCCATTATATCATTCATAAGATCTAGGGATGAGCATGGGGCCGAGGATCACATTACCTATCTCTGCCTCGCGAAAGGATGAACTGCCTTGCCATTGGCCTGCACCCCATGTAGGGCGGGCGCTAGGAGGCAACAAAAGGTAGAACTTTTCTTTTCAGCCGCTAGACTAAAGAGAGAAACTCAAAATGTGAAGATGACGATGGAGTGTTTATTTGAGTATTGTCCATTGCTGCGACAACAAAGAAACTTGAAAATGAGAGAGAGAGAGAGAGAGAGAGAGAGAGAGAGAGAGAGAGAGAGAGAGAGAGAGAGAGATGCGACATCGACAAAGCTTGCAAAGGAAGTGAAGACGGCCTCGACGATAGCGATTTGATGAGATCAATGACGAAGCTTGAAGAGGATGGTGGCGAAGAGGAAAGCTCGATAAAAAAAGTGATATTGGACAATTCTTAGGTTTAAGGAAATATCAGTAGAAATAATAAAGAGGGAAAGGAGAAGGACACGATACTGGGCTCTAAATATCATGTATAAGAAAGGCAGGCTTCGAGTACATGTACACATTACTAAATTGACAAATTATTAAAAGGCTTATGACTAAATTTGATAAATCGAAAGGTTTATGACTAAATTGGCACAAATGTAATAATTTATGATTTTTTTTTATAATCATCCTATTTTAAAAGTAGGTTGTTCATAGTGTGGGGCGAGGTCAGGCCTCGCCTCGCATGAATCCCTCATCCGCCGGTGGCCCGTTTCCCTTTTACTTGTATCCAATTTACCCCAACTAGGACAGGGCATCGGACTCCATGCCCATCGCCAACAAAATCTTCGATTACACGGCTACTTGTCGAGGTGCGCTCGCCTAAAAAAAATCCTAATTTTATGTTAAAGTAAGGGTATGCTCCCACGCAACCTTTTGCTGTCCGTGCAATTTTCCCTAAGATTTAACCATGCCTAGATCACTTCAAAAGTAATCTTCGAAATAAACAAGTGATGTAGGCTTAAAACGTACAGACTGGATGGAGTCAGCTCAGAATCGAAGGGCGAACCTCAGCAATGTTCCTAAGGTTATCCGCCATTGGATTTATTTTATTGGACAGACTAGTATGATTCCCAACATTCGAGGACAGAAAGTCGGAAGACCGAACGGAATTGTTTATCTAGGACGTGAATGATAAAATTTTTCTTCCTCGACCCTATTTCTAGAATCTATTTCTATTTTCCGAACGAGTTTCTGAGCAAAAAATAGCGTTTAATAACGGTATAAAATTTCTATTCTCGGAATAGAAATTCGTTCGATAAGTTATTGTTAAATTTGTATTTTCCGATGGCCAGTTGATGGCGACAGGTGGAGGTGAATGGCCGGCCGGCAACGGACGGCCGGCAAGCAATGGCAATGGGCAGCAGGAGGCGACGGGTGGGCGGTGGCGGGCAATGAGGACGAGCAATAAATCAGAGTTGTTATTTCTGTTTTTATTTCAGAAATAGAAAAGTAGAACATTTTAACTTCTCATTTCTATTCCAAACCTACTTCTAGGCTAAAAATTTATTCCAGAAAAAGAAAAACGAAATTATTTTACCAAACGGATTTCTGTTATAAACATATTCCCAGAAACCAAAAAAAAATAGAAAAACAAGAAAGCATAATGGCTATTATTCATGCCCTTAGACTCCTTTGTGCAGAAAATAAATAATTTGAAAAATATTTCCTTAAAAATATGGTTATATAATATTTTTATAGTCCACGAAAATATTTAGATATAAATTGTTGTCAATAACGAGAACATATTTTTTCTACCTAATTATTTCAAGCGACACAAGCGATCATTTCTAGCAAAATCTTCTCTAAATCGCTCATTTTTCGCGAAATAAATCGAGCCTTGACTAATCATCCAAAGGTTCTCTACTATAAATTCCGAGGCGTGCTTGGTGTGCAGGTCAGAAGCATAAGGAGATTAACCTCGGCGGGGTAAAGACAACCTAGATACGACAGCAATACCGTTCGTGAATCGAGTATTGGAAGAGCTCGGATCAACTCAGCCTAGTGGGATTTTGCAATGGGGTCATTTCAATATCGTGAATGTTCTGGGAATATTTTGAATTTTTAAACAATAATTGCCATGACAGTTATTTGACCCGTCCGGCTATAGATAGCCGACGAAGCAATGTTGTAAAGGATCCGCAACGACATATTTTCAATTTCGTAAGTTATCTTTCATATTTGCATTACCTTTATTCTTTTATTCGTACTCGTTGTTTACTTTATCCTTAATTGTTGCTTAGTTAGAACAGAATTCTTTCTTTTTGGACCGCCACGAAGCCCAACACACACAAAAAAAGCCGAAGAGCCAGCTTCGGTGAAAAGTATTTCGGAGATCATTTCCGGCGAAACAAGGGTTTCTCGAACTGAGAAAAGTTTTTTTTTGGTAAAGAATCGAACTGAGAAAAGTTAATGTGCATGAGTTACAAGATTTTGATTAAATAACAGATAAAAAATAAGGTCAAATCCAGTAGCGCCTTCGATAACTTAATTGTAGATTCACTAAATTTTACATCGATCTGTGTTTAGACGGAAATGTTTCATTGGCTTCTTTAGCTTACAAAAAGTACCATCATGTTATTATAATTTGGATCAATTTATCTAGTCCTCCAAGTTTTAGTGTAACTACAATTTCATCATCTGATGACTTTTTATTTTGTGCAATCAAGTCCTCTAATTTTTTGAATTTGTTCAATTTGGTCCTCTAAGTTTTACTTTGGCCAATCAAATCCTCTTAAATTCCTTGATTTGTGCAATTAAGTGTCTCGTCTACCCACGGTAATTATAAAATGCCAAATCACAATTTCTTTTTTTCTCATTTTTTCCCGTTTGTTTTGTTTTGCTCATTTAGCGACAAATTAGCAAGACGCGTCATTTTCTATCACATAAGCAATGCCACGTCACTAATTAATCCAACGGTTTAGTTACAATACCCGACCAAGTGATTGGATTGCAAACGTCAAGAAAGCTACAGGATTCAATTGCACTAAATAAACTTAAAGGGATCAAATCGCATAATGCGGAAAGTTACAAGAGTTGATTCAACAAATTATAAAAGTTTGAGCACCATATCGCATAACTGCTGTAACTTTAAGGATATATCGTCTGTACTTTAACCCTTAAAATTTTGATTCGAACAGATTTAACCGGGGCGGGACCCGACCCGACCCGGCCCGGCCCATAATTCTGATGGGCCTCATAGGCCATATCCCACCGAGTTCGTGTCCTCCTAGGTTTTGTATGTTCTGCTCAATCTCTCCCCGTCTCTCCCTGCGTCTCTCCGTCTCCTCTCTCTCGTCCCTCTGGCGTGTATTGAGTTGTGGTAAGCCATGAGGAAGCTCAAGTTCCACGAGAAGAAGCTGCTGAAGAAGGTCAACTTCCTGGAATGGAAGAGGGAAGGCGGCCACAGGGAAGCTCAGGTCATGCGCCGCTATCACGTCACCGGTCGAGACGATTACAAGAAGTATAACCCTCTCATCTACCCACCCTTTATCTTTGCATGCCCATTATGTTGTGCTCGCGCTGCATTTCGTTCCGATTTCGCCGCGAAAATGTTGGGTCTCATTCGAATTTGGCGATGGTTTTGTTGTGGGTGGTGGGGGGGCAAAAGGTACTCGAGCTTGTGCAGGATGGTGCAGAAGCTGGTCAACATACTGAAGCAGATGGACCCGAGAGACCCTTTTCGTGTTGAGATGACGGATTCGCTTCTCGAGAAGTTGTGAGTTCTTGTTCCTCCTTTTTTATGTTCGCCTTATGTTTGTCACTATGGGCTAAAATGAAGTGAAAGTTCTGTTTATGGGGAGTTTGATTGAAACTTCTCGTGGGAAGGGAATTGTTTGAATTGGAGATGGGGAAACTACCTTAATTAGAACACTGGTTTCTGGATTTCTTGTTTTAATGGTGATCAGAGTGTTGATTGTGTGATTGTTTTACATGAGGGTTTGTTGGCAGGTTTACTTTTGGACAAAGCTATTTGCTTTAGGGGATGACTTATGGGAAGGGTTAGGATGGACAAGAAATGGCTTAGTTTTGGTTTTGCGACTTTGTTTGATCTTAATCTTTCCCATGATGTGCTACAAGAACAACTTCATGCGTAGACTGGAGTTTTCCCTGGAAGGATTGACGTCGAGTTAGATGTGGCTATAGCTGTTACTTGGCGAGGCCTCGTCTACGTAGCAATTAAACATCTTCATTCTTCTGCATTTGCTGATTTCCTGCTTTGATTTTCCCAAGCTACCTGTGTCCAAGCTAGGATTCTCTGCCCATCCAAATATCCTTTGAAATTCTTGTAAATGCCAGAGGATGTGAAATATCAAGTACTTGTCAAAACCACATGTAGATAAAGCAGTTGATGATTGATTGGATGGAGTGGAGTGGAGGTGATTATCTGGACACATGTGGTAGCATCTATAAACCGTTGCTCATAGTTGAACTATGGTCATTATCTGGGACTGCTGGATCTAGTCTTGTTGTATAATATGAATCATGAACAAATTGGATATTTTCAAGACCATGAAAGGAGGGCCAACCAAATTCCTAATTTTAGTTAGAAGTAATAGCAGTCAATCAAATTCCTTTAAGACTGTTACTTGGTTTACAACTATATCAGACTAATCCTGCATTTAGATGTATATTTTTACCAGACTTGATTACCAGAAGCTTCTCCTAGGTTCGTGTTTAGACATTAGTGTTTGCCAATTTGCAAGTCTTTAATCTGAGTCCTTATCTCCTCTGTTTCCAATTAAGGACATTCAGGCATATCATATCCATCAAGTGGTTCTGGTAGCTTGATAGTGTGTGCTGGGTGTTTGTCTGCGCGCTTTGTGCTTCAGAAGGTCTTTTTGTAATCAGTAACCTTAAAACAATGGTTAGAAGTAATTCATCAGCTGCTCAGTTTCTCAGATCATTACAATGCTAAATGAAGTGCAGCTTTGTCCATAATTGCCCGTCTGGTTTTCTTTGTTTAACAACTTCCCTTCCATCCTGAAACAGCTTTTATGAGCTCTAAGATTGTTCACCACGAGCCATTTAAATGTGTATATGCTCGGTTTTTTCCTCTGATCAGAGCAGTTGATGCAATACTGGAAGATTTTTGAATTTGCTGAAACTATTGCTGTTGTGTACAACAGGTACAACATGGGAGTAATACCGACGCGAAAAAGCTTGGCATTGTGTGATCACTTATCAGTTTCATCCTTTTGTAGGTGAGTGCATTTTTGCAATGTTATGTGAGTCATACCAACTGATTATCAATGGTATGGAAAATGTTGATACAATCCAACCCTTCCATCCCACATTCTTTCTGTGCGGACACAAAGTTGTGCTCCTTTTGGTAATTTATCAAGCACTCACCAGGTTTGCGTGTCTGTTTTGCTCTCAGACGGAGGCTTTCGACAGTGCTCGTGCGTTTGAAATTTGCAGAGCACCTGAAGGAAGCAGTTACATATATCGAGCAAGGTCACATCCGAGTTGGTCCTGATACGGTTACAGATCCAGCTTTCCTCGTGACGAGGAATATGGAAGATTTCGTGACGTGGGTAGATACGTCGAAGATAAAGAGAAAGGTCCTCCAGTACAACGAGAAGTTAGACGATTATGATGCAATGAACTGCTAAGCCGTGTGCTGGAGGCACTGTGTTTGCATACAGTTTAGCCAGCTCACACCGACGTTCATACCACATTCATAGGTTCATATTCAAAATTCGGATGGCTTGCTTTGCACTGTTTTGATGTAAAGGGAGTTGGGAAACAAAATGAAAAAGGTGGTGGTCATCAGAAGCTCCAGCTAATTTTTGTTACTCATTTCGCGATGGCCAAGTTCACATTAGGCAAATGAGTTTCTGCTGCATTGAAATTTACATGTTTGTGAGTGGATTCATGGATTGAACGCCTTTGCGGGAAACGCATGCTTGAACCAACTTATGCAAAATACAAGGAAGCCTACTGGTGTTCTGCGTTTTTTTGCCTTAGGGACTTTTCAAGTCTTGGCTGTTTTAAAGGAAATTTCCGAGGCTGTTACGCCTAGCCGAAGCTAGAAGTAGTGTTTTCCTCTTTCGAGACCTCTTTCCCTGGTAACTTGTCGATCAAATATGAACACTTTTATCAAATAGTTAACTTTCTATGATGGTTTGAAAATTAAAAATTTTTCTACTAATATTTATTTGTATAACTTACCAATTACTAACCTAAATTCGAAAGGCTTCGGACATTATAGTAAGTTATCAACAAAATTTGAGGAATTTACGAAGGACAAGTTTAATACTAAGTTATCTAGCTCTTAAAAAAATTGCCATGGAAAATAGGATCTTACCATCGAAATTAGTAACGTACCTGAAAAAAATTTACTAACTTACCGTGCCAATTGGCCTCACTTTTATAGTGGTAAGTTACCGACCAGACCACCATGTAAGAAATTTATGACCGTCCAATTTAATAGTAAGTTGTCAACCTTACTTGTAAATATCCCAAAATCATACCATTGAGTTAGTAACTAACCACTGGAAATTGTAACTTATCAATGGATGGTAACTTTTGGGCAAGTAAGTTACCAACCAATCGAGTGAGAATTGCCAACGTTTGTCAATGGTAAGTTATCAACCTATCTATTTGGTTTGTCATTGCCAAAAAAAAGTCTTACCAAATGAAATTAGTAAGGGCTTGCATAACAACCATTATGTTTTTCTATTTTTTTGTTCCTAGGAACAGTTTTAGAACAAAAATTCATTTGATAACGCAATTTCATTTTTCTTTTTCTAGAACAAATTTCTACTCCAGAAATAGGTTTGAAACATAAATCAAAAGTAAAATTTTTTCACTTTTCTATTTCTGGAATAGAAATGAGAAATAAAAACTCTTCTCATCATTTGCCCTTACTATTAGTTGGCCGCCCACCTGCCGCCCCACTTTTGCTGCCGATCGCCTCCCACCGCCGCCGGTCGTCGTCCTCAGCCACCTATTGGCTATCATTCATCGCCGTCTGCCGCCGGCCACCTCCCACCGTCTGCTTTCCTTCGCCGCCCAACATCAATCACCTCCCACTGCCGCCCGCCTCCTGTCGCCGCTCAACATCACCCACCTCCCGCCGCCGCCCAACATCCCCCACTGCCGCCCAACATTGCCCACCTTACGCCACCGCCCACCTATCGGTTGCCTCCTATCGTCATCCTCTATCGCCGGCCGCCATCCTCCTCCGCCACCCAATGTTGGCCATCTCTAGTAGCCGCCCGCCTCCCGTTGTTGTCCTACATTGCCATCCTCCACCCGTTGCCATCCTTCGTCGCCGTTTGCTGTTGTCCTCCGCCGCCCAATACCGGCCACCTACCGTCGCTATTTGTCTCTCGCTGTTGGTCGCCTCCCGCCACCGCCCGCCGTCAGCTGCCTCTCGCTCGTTGGCCGCTTGAGAGGGAGAAATTTTGTGTCATTATCAAATTAAATTTTATTTCAAAAATAGAAATTTTGTATCGTTATAAAACGTATAGGCTCAGAAACTCGTCCATTGAATAAAACTAGAAAAATCAATTTATGGAGCAAAATGGTTGTCATTCGTGTCCTAACTTAATAACTTGCTTATTAGCAAATTACCAACAAGTTGCAAACGAATGAACGGAGCAAACCATTAAACTTATAGTAATCCACCACTAAATTTGAGGGTGATAAAATCATTAATCTGTTGATATTCTAAATTGATTATTGGTCCGACTTGCAAAACTTAAAAGAAGTTTGGTTTAAGAGGTAAAATCAAGATATTATTGGTAACTTAGTAATGGCCCATGGACCTTACTTGTAAATGTTAGGGTTAATACCACAAAAAATTCTAAACTAGTGCATATGTGACAAATTTACCACAACTAATTTTTTGATCACAAAAAACCTAAAATTTGTACTAATGTGATAAATTTACTTTAAACTAATTTTTGACCATCAAAACCCCAAACTGTTAGATTCATGACAAATTTACAAATTAACATCACGAAAAATCACAAATTGTTATACTTGTTACAAACTGAGGATAAAACCTCAAACTGGTATATCTGTTAACTATTACATACTATCCAACTCAGAAATTTGACAGTAACATTTAAAGGAAATTAATAGAGGGTAAAATCGTCACAGGTCTACCGTTTTTGGGTTTTTGGTGGTCAAAAAATTAGTTTAAGGAATAAATTTGTCACAAACGTACCAGTT
The DNA here is from genome assembly GCA_031216285.1 of Syzygium syzygioides. Classification (NCBI taxonomy): domain Eukaryota; kingdom Viridiplantae; phylum Streptophyta; class Magnoliopsida; order Myrtales; family Myrtaceae; genus Syzygium; species Syzygium syzygioides. Next base: position 15,018,397 of record CM062251.1, on the reverse strand, counting down.
TAGCGCTTTTCATGATTTTAATCTGCAAATTAGCAATGTGACTCTTCCTATTAAGTGTTTTCTTGGATAATTTTTAATATTTTCTCTCATTATCACAACAACCTCATTGACTGCCTCTATAACCTCCCATTGTCATGTATAATAACGACAATGAAGAACTTTTAATTGTTAAGTACTTATGTTTTGAAATAATACATAAGAAGAATTTTTATATGAAATTGTAAACCATTTAAAGGATAATATATACATATATATAATTGTATTTACTTATGTAAAAATACAAATTCCAATCTTTTACAAAGGAAAATAGGAAAATTTTCAAATAAGGATCTGTAATACCATCATTTTTTTCAAAAAAGAGTCCGAAGAGAATCTTATGTCAAAGCCATGTCAATCTCAAATAAGGGCTTGAAGTAGTTATGACAGTCTCAAATGGGCGCGCATGATAACCATTTTGTTTCTGTCTAGAACTAATTTTCTGTTCTCAAGAATAGGTTTGCATTAGAAATCCGTTTGGTAACACAATTTCATTTTTTTATTTCTAGAACAACTTTTTGTTCCAGAACTGATTTTGGACAAAAAATCAGAACAAAAAAAAAGAAGTAAGTTTTATGTTTCTAGACGAGAAATGAAAACTATTTCTAAAAGAACCCGTCTTCTCTCTTCACAACACATCTCTTCCTAAATTTGGCCCCCGTCTCCTCTCATTTCATATGCATTCCAAATCTCTCTCTCTCTTCCTCTCTCTCTCGCCGTCTTGCTCGCTTGCTTTGGTCGAGAGAAAGCCAAGGTTACCGTGATTGGGGAGGTCAGCTTCGGTTCTCCTCTATCTCCTGCTTCGTATAAGCTTCGATCCCGCGCTGGGTTTCCCACTTTTCGATTCGATTCTAGATTTGGAAGTTGCAATCTTTTTGGGTTCGACGTGCTGTCTTTGGTTTGTGTTGTTTCTTGGGTAGATCGGTTTCGGTTTGATGCGATTTTGGATGTTGTGTATGTTTCTCTGGGTGTGTGAAAGTCATGGCTTTTGTCCGGTTTTGGTTTCGATAGCTTTTGTGGGTGTGCTTGTGTTGCCGATATATGGGCCGTTTGGTCGTCTGTTGGAGCGAACTGAGGCTCAGCTATGAGGTTGATGACAGATCCTTTGCTTCCCGTTGAGAATGGCTTGTTGAATGTCTCATGCATGATTCGAGTGCGTGGATCGGTTGGGTCTGGTTGTTGTGTTTCTTGATCTGTATGTGTGGTTTGATTCTCTGGTTTGCTTTAGTTATGGGTTTCTTATCTTGTGATGGTTTGCCTTGGCTGGAGTTTTGGGTAGTTTCCAACTTTTAGAAGGTTTGCTGTGTGATGTGTTTTGATTTCTGCTTAGGAACTTTGATCTTTTCTTTCGTAAGACGGCGTCTACGTCAAAAGCTTCTCTTTTTCGTTTGATGATATGGGATGATTACTAGAAAGTGGTATGGATATTACTGGAATTAATTGTGGGCATGAGACAAATCTAGCTTGTTCTTCCCTTCTTTCTCATGATCCCCTAACTTGTGGCAAATTGCAATGTCATAGACACCCAATCCATCATCCCAAATATTAGTTGTCGAACCCAACAATATGCAAACGCTTGGATGCCTGCTTCATTTGTGGAAATGGAGGCTTTGCATGATTTATAGTGATCTAGATGAAATCTAGAGATGCTTCTTTTCGAATGCTTGTTGGTTTTGAGGTTTAAAAGTTTTGGTGTTGCTTATTGTTGTTTGCATTTGTGAAGATGGAATGGCAGTAGCTTGAAGTTGCAAGACAAGGAAAATGATTTCTTGAAGCTTGAATTGTTTGACTTATGGTTCCAGATTTATTGAAAGGAAAAAAAAACAGAGAATTCGATTTTTAAGTTATCGATTTTAAGACTTCTTTCGATTTTTTAGGTAACTCCATGTTACATTTCCTCTCACCCTAAACTCGATGAGGATGATATATGCTTGGAATATATGCTAGCTCATATAATCTAATATGTGGACCTTGACATCAAATCTTCTGCATTTGAATTGGTATACCATATGATATGGCTCATTTAATGTTCAACCATTTAAGGTTAAATGGCATCCCAAAAAGAGGCATTTATGGTAAAGTGGACTGAGTCTTTAACTAATTTGCTTGTAAGCTTGATTGTAGAAGAGGTAAAAAAGGGAAATTGCACCACCACTACCTATAACAAAGTAGGGTGGGATAACATAGTTACCGAGTTCAATAAACAAACAACACTCTAGTTTACTAAAGTTCAGCTGAAGAACAGGGCAAATAAATTGAGGAGACAGTATGGAAGTTATAAGAAGCTTCTTTCACAATCTAAATTTAGATGGGATAATGTTAACAAAACGGTTATTGTGGAAGATCTAAGTGTATGGAAAGATCACATCAAGGTATCACTTTACTTGGGTCATTTTGTTCTTATTGTGGATGTATGCTTCAATTATGTTGCCGACGTATGTCACTGTTTTGGAAATTGCAAGATAACATTGAATGGGCTAAATTCCAGAAGGATGAGTTTCCTCAATATCTCGATATGTGTATTATGTTCAGCGATACATATGCTACTGGGGATTTCGCAACAAGAAATGCGGAATACTTGGTGGTGTCAGAGGGGGAAGATAATGGTGGTGGTGGTGACAAGGGTGGTGATGCTTCGGTAGGTGATCCGAACGAACTTAGTGTTAGAGTCTTCACACCAAACGTGACTACCACACAAGTTCACAAAAAGCACAAGTTGGATAGGACTCCAAATTCCAAGAGGAGGAGAAAGAGTAGCACATTTGATATTGCTAGCACTTGCAAAGCCATTCAAGACATGATCAAGTCCAAGGTGAGTCAATCAACAAGTGGCTCCGTCACCTCACATGGACCCCACCCGAGAACCCCTACTCCATGGGAGCTGTGGTTGCCACATAAATGATATGCCTGACTTGGAGCGGAATCTTTACAACAAAGCTATGAACCAAATATGCCTTAGTGCCAACTAGAGAGAGGGTTTCATCATATCTTTTCCTAAAAGGAGACGTGGTCTTCTTGAATCTCTTTAAGTAGATGTTGAGGAATATGCTTTGGATTCATGCTTGCTTTATTTTCACTTTATGACTTGTGTCCTTGAGATACTTTGGTTTGTTTTTATTTATGGAACTATGATGACTTTGGTTTGTTTTTAATTATGCAACTATGATGACGTTGTGGCTATTGTTGATTCATGACTTATTTGTTGTTTTTGTTTTCTTCGTGCAATGTCATAGATAATATGGAGGGGGTGAAAGTAGTGTGAATAATGGTCCAGTAGCATCAGTTGAACTAGCTGAATTAGGCCTTTGATGATTTTGAACTTGACACACTGATAACATGGTTGTGTATAGTTACGTTGGATATGTCCATGCAAATGAGAGAACCTATTAGGGACAGTAAATTGTCAAGGCCCAAATGAATAAGAGATATTCTTTAAGGACATCCAGATAGAGTATATGAAGCTTTTACAATGGAGAGACATGTCTTTCTCAACCTTTGTGATTTAATAAAAGTAAGAGATTGGTTGGAAGATAGTTGATAGGGTAGACAATCAAGTTGGGATCTTCTTATCTATGATTTGTCACAATAACTCGAATAGAGATTTATACGAGAAATTTTAACATTTTGGACAAACTATCAGTAAGTAGTTCTAAATCTGGCAAGAGAGATTATCGGAGAAAAATGTCAAAAAAGTCTTAAACCTTTTGCATTGGTGCTAATTTAGTCCAAAACCTTTTTTTGCTGCTAATTCAGTCCTAAACCTTTTCCATTTGTGCTAATTTAGTCCAAAACCTTTTTTTGGTGCTAATTCAGTCATAAACCTTTTGCATTTGTGCTAATTTAGTCCAAAACCTTTTTTTTATGCCAATTCAGTCATAAACCTTTTGTATTGGTGCCAAATCAGTCCTAAACCTTTTGCATTGATGCCAATTCAGTCCTAAACCTTTTTTTTGTGCCAATTTAGTCTTAAACCTTTTGTATTATTACCAATTCAATCCTTCCGGTTAATAGTTATTCACGTGTCAGTCCTTCCGGTTAATAGCTATTCATGTGTTGAATGACTAAATTGGCACAAATGCAAAAGGTTTAAAAATGAATTGGCACAAATGCAAAAGATTTATGACTAAATTGGCACCAATGCAAAAAGTTTATAACTGAGTTTGCACCAAAAAAAGATTTAGGATTGAATTGGCACAAATACAAAAGGTTTAGGTCTGAATTGGCATCAAAAAAGGGTTTAGAACTTAATTGACACCAATGTAAAAGGTTTAGGATTGAATTGACACAAAAAAGAGGTTTATGACTTTTTTGACACTTTTCCCGAGATTATTGTACCACCTTCCTTTGATGTTGTCCCGGAATAGATTCTTATGGATCCTAAATATAATCCTTACTTCAAGGTAGGACTTTTATACATTCCTTTACACCATCATTTACATTTTGTTGATAATTTGCATAATGCTAGTCTTTGCTGAAATGACAGGGCTGCATAGGCGCTATTAATGACACCCACGTTCATGCTTATGTACTAGTGTCGAATCAGATCCTATTTAGAGGCAAAAAAGGAATTACCACTCGAAATGTGATGTGTATTTGTTCTTTTGATATGAAATTTACATTTGTGTATGCTGGTTGGGAAGGTTTTGCCAACGATTGTCAAGTGCTCTCGGCAGCACTCGAGACACTTTGCTTACAATTTCCTCAACCACCACTAGGTGTTTGCTTGTTCTTCATGTGATAATTTTCTTTATAACTGTATTGCATTTGCAAATCATGATCAATATATGAATACCTTGTAATAGGCAAATACCACGTGGTAGATTCAGGTTATACTGCAACTCTGAGATTTTTGACTCATTTCAAAGGTGAACGATATCATCTGAATGATTTTAGAGGTTGAGTGAGGTCGGCAACAACAACAAGAGAAATATTCAACCATAGGCATTCTTCATTGAGGATTGTTATTGAGATATCATTTGCGGCATTAATTGCTTCTTTATTTTAAGACACATGCCTTCATTTAAGGGATTTATGCTGAGAATCAGGGAAAACAAGGTCAGTTCCCGCATGGGCAAATCTCTTGTTCAAGCCCTTCAGGGACTACCTATTAACTACAAAATCACCTGGAAATTTAATTCAGAGCATAGAGACACTCAGAGTTACTAGGATGATGTTATGCTTAATTAGCTGAGCTGCATTTTTTAGAGGATCATGCTAGGCTTTAAAGAAAAGGATTTTTAGAGAGGCATCAAAAGTAAGAACTCTAAAATTTTACAACTTTCCCTCTTATTTCAAACTGAATGATTACATGGCCTTATATAGGCGCTAGGGAGTATATTGTTAGACGACGGTCCGGATAAAACAAAACACACCTAAAACACACTCATAAGGTTAGGTAAAATAGTACCCAGCTATTATATGTTACAATGAATAGTGTTGGTTAGGTGAAACCGTATCTAGCTATTATATGTTATAATAAATAGTGCTGGTTAGGTAAAATAGTACCAGTTTATCTCCATTTAGAGTTATAATCATAGTCCGAGCTGTTTACATATTCATGTTCTGCTATTTGTCTCTGTTCCAAAATTTGTTCAAAATTGTCTTCAGTAATGATTGACATTTGGTTTGAGGAAGAGGATGCGTATGTGGAAAAGTTTGGAAGAGATAAGTTTTGACTGGTTTTTTTAGACATGATTGGCTGGGGTCAATTTCTTATTTGAGCATAATAGGAACTTGTACCGGTGTCAAATCCAACGGATAAGGATAATGGTCCATAGTCATAGGGATCTTGAGAGAGTAGTCCACCCCATGGGTCCTGAGATGCTCGTGCTAAATCTCCTACGTCTGACATTTCTTGATCTTGTGATGATCCGAGCTATACTTGTGCCTAATCGTATTCTCTGAGTGCTTGTCTCGTCACAGATGAAGATCCTTTGTGATCCAATGAAACAGGTGTTATGTAATCTCATGCTTCTTCTGGGATAATACAATTTTTTTAGCAAAGGATTTTTTGGAGTTCCTTATAATTATATTCAACAGAGCCAATGCGACTAAGGAACGAATTATAGACACGTGCAATTTGAAGATGTGATTGGGGCTTATAGGTAGTAGTACCTACTACTGCAGGAGTATCAGAGATTGTGCTATTGTCGTGCATAAAAGTTCATGGACGATGGAGGAGTACAACAATGTGTGTTTTTGGATGATCTTAGACTTTTTTCGACTCTTCGAGAAAGAGCCGTTTCCAATAAACAGGAAGGTAAAATCATTTGAGTACAGTTAAAAGGTTTTTCTCGTGTTCATTTAGCTCAATATGATCAAACATAATCAATTCGGTAAATTTGAAAAGAAATTTTATGATGAAAAATTCAATAGCTACTAAGTACTTACTAGTTAGGTACTATAATAGCCATTTAAGTTTTTCAGGAAAATCATTTGTTTCCAAATTAATGGGTGAATAAAAGGGTACCTCGAGTGTAATCCAGAAGAGCTAAGAATATAGCCTTCGTGTAGTCTGAAAAGGTCTATATGACATTGCCACATGAGGTTTTCAAAATTTTCAATGAGCTTATCGTTTTGAATTTGCTCAACTATTTCTTGGGGATATTCCAAGCTGGGCCATTCTCGAAATCTTGCAATTTTGTACCTGTTTGGTTGAAGAGGGAAGGAATGCCTAAGAATATATATGTTGATTTCTGCCAATGCTTTTGGTATGGAGAAAAAATCTGCCAGCACATTCTTTTTTCCTACAATATATTTGGTTTCGAATGAGTATTTTGAAAACTATTCAGACCATCTAAGTAGTTGAGGATGAGGAATCTCCTTTTGTTTGAATTTGGTAATCTGGAGAAAAGAAGTCATATCCAATTCTACTAAAATATGGTAGACAATAAGATGAAACTCGAACATTTTTATTCCATTTTTTACTATCAAAATTTCCTCGAAGGTAGAGTGATAGTGCATTTCTGCATGAGAAAACTTGCCACTTTTGTAAGCGCAAAAATGTCGTTTACCATGAAGTTCTTAGAATAATATGGCCGCCCAATATTCATCACTGGCATCAATCTGCAAAATTCTCTTCCCTGTGAATGGGATTTGCAAAAGGGGAAGATCTTGCATAATTTCTTTGAGTTTCACAACTGCTTTGGTTTGTGGCTTTCCCCACAACACTGGGTGCTTTTTTAAGATCAGTTGCAAAGGGATTAACAACCTTGTGATGTTTGGGACAAAATCACTAAGATAATTAATTATCCGGATAAATTGTTGAATTTGTTGGGTTGTAAAATCCATTTCAGAAAATTTTAGTAATTCCTTGACGATATGCAGCCCTGGATAATATGTACCTTTGTTAAGGTGCATTCCTAGGAATTCAATTTCTATTTGGGCAATGGTCATCTTTTTTGGGAAAACATCATGCCATATTTTTTCACAATTTCTACAAATTGCTCAAGAAGTTGGCAGTGAGATTCTTCATCTGGGTTGTAGAGTAATATGTCGTCAATATAGACAGCAGCATTATACAAGATCGGCTGGAATATGTGACACATAGCCTTTTAGAATAAAGAAGGAGCAACTTTAAGATCAAATGGAAGAACTCTCCATTGGAAGTGTTGGTTTAGGATACAGAATCTCATTTTAGGTCTGTCATCAAGATGAATGCCCAATTATCAAAATTCGGCTTTAAGATCAAACTTTGAATAAATATGGGCTTTAGTGATTCCCGCAAAAAGGGAATTTCGAGAAGCCAAAAGGAATTTATCATATTGGAGGAAAAGATTAAGAGGTTGATTAGTTGATAACCAATCTCATGTTACCTCTATTTTGCTCAGCACGTTTATTGTCATAGACAGCTTCACAAGCCCATTGAGAGTTTAAAGTTTCAATAAGGCTTTGTTGTAACAATTCTAAGCATTCTGTTCGAGCAAAAACCAAATACTCTCGATTCATTCCCGAATAACTTGTTTTAGTAGGATTTATATCCTCATTTTTCTTGAAGAGGAGCCGAACATAGAATTCTAGGTTTTTCCACAAAGGATGAGAACATATCTAGAAGAATTCGAACTGATTTTCTGAGCATGATTCTAACAATTTCTGTATGATTGGATCTAACAGACTCATCTGAATGGAAAAGAGCCTTTTGATATTAACGAATTCAGGGAATTGGTTTTTATACCTAAGTCCTTTTTCAGGAATAATTCTCGAGTTTGGAAGTTGGGTCATAATATCCCATCTAATAATCAAATATTTACTGGGAAGACAAGATCCAAGAATTCTAGTGGTCATTGAGCACTGAGGGAAAAACTGAATAGATGCAGGTGTGGTGCAAACATTTATAGAAAAAGTATCTCCTGAAGTAGAGTTGAAATACCGAACACATGAAGTCCAGTATTCTTCAAGAAGAACTTTAGTAGCTAAAATTGAAGCACTAGCACTGGTATTTATAAGGGCAATGATTGAAATTGGTTTGGTAAACTTTGAGAGATAGATTTTGACTGGGAAATGGGGATAATGAAGTTGACTGAAATGTATACTTGGGGTCCAAATTTTTAATTTTGTGAAGATAGATGAAAAAGTCCTTTAGGTTCTGAGTTAGAGTTTGTTTCACTGGGGTGAAATAATAAGGAATAACATAAAATGTTTGGTCAGTGGGATTTTCATCTACAAAAAACATGGATTCGATATTATCATTGTCAAGAGAGATTTCTGTCTCTAGTTCGATATTATGAATGAGATGATTTTGATCTTTTTTTGCCCGAGGACAATTTTTAGCAAAGTGGCCCTTCTTGTTGTTAATGAAGCAATGGTTTGGTTTCTTGCATCTTGTGAAATTTCTTCGTTTCCGCAGGAATCACCATTTCTTCTTCCTTCTGAGGTGCTTAGATCTTTTTACTCGATACTTCTTGAAGTGCTTGTTTTTCTTGAATATTCTCCGCAAGAACCGTTACAAACTTTCTTTGAATATTTGATTTTCAATTATTGTTTGGAGCAAACACCATTAAGTTCACGATTTGTCTCTAATGTAATTTTTCATCATTTATCTTTGGAGGCAAAGTTCATCAAGACAAAGATGGATTTCTTGTTATAGCTCTCCAATGGGAATATCAACAATTCTTCTTTGCTTGTTGGGAAAAGATCTCTTAACTTGTTGGGAGAGTTCTTTAGGAATGGAAGCTAAAAAAACTTGTTTTAAATTCGAATCAGCTTCTAGCCCATAAAAGAGTTTAATCATTATTCTATAATGATGATCTAGGTGCTTTTTTTTAAGAGAAAAATATTTTCTTTCAAAGTATTCTCTTTTTTTGAGTTCAAGAAGATCAGCAGGTTTTCCTATGAAATATAGATAAATGATTTCAATGGCTTGAAAAAAGTCTTGCAGAAAAAGGAAAATCATTTGATCTGTCTCAGAAGTTATTTGCCACCAATGTTTAAGGCATCCAGTAAATCTTATGGCAAATTCTAAAAGAACATCATATTTGCTTTCAACAACAAGAGCTCTTATCTTTAACCAAGCATGGAATTCATCTAATTTTTTTGGCCATTTGGAATAAGGAGTATCATCAAGAGTGAAAAACTGTTTGGATTGGAAAACAAAAATCTGAGATGGGTTATTAATTTGAATAACTTCTGGTTCAGATGAGTTTTGTTCCATGTTTTTTTCTGGTGGATTAGCCATGAAAATTGGAGTAGTTGATGGTATATGGAAAGATTCAATGGAAGGAGTTGGAAAAGTAGAGGAAGAGGATGAAGAGTCAAATTCCAAGTTTGAATTTAGCAAATTTGATATTTTTGCTATTTTTGGAGAAGTGCACTCTTGTAGATGTTGATCTGAATCATCTTCTGGATTCTTTTGTTGATCTTTGCTTAAATCCCTCATAAAAGATTTTAAGGGGTTTGAGATCATCATCTGCGGGTCAGAATTCTTTTCAGGTTCTATAGAGGACTCAACAGTAGATTTTGCTTTTTCCTTCATTCTTTCCTTTCGGAGCTTTTCCATTTCTCGAATGTGATTTCGCATTTATGTTATATCACTTCTATCTCGTTAGGAAGAAGTTTCGGCTGCAAGAGTAGTTGTAGCAAAAACTAGAGAGTTTTAGGGTGGTGAAGGAGAGTATCCTATTCTTGGAATAGAGAAAAAATTTGTAAACTTAAACTTTCCTTCTTCAAGAAGACCGATTTGCCTTTTGAGTTTTTCTATTTCATTTTTTGGACTTTCAAGATAATGGTATCCAAGATGTTGTCCTGATTCCATAGCATGAATCCTTTTCTGGAAATCCACAAGTATCTTTTTGATAGGCTCATCATATCTTCGGATTTCTTGTTGCACATCAAAAATTTTGGAGTCAATATTATTGAAAGCTTGATTTTGTGCCAAAAGAGTTTCCAATTGCCAATTTAGAACAGCCTCAGCAATAGGTGCTCTTTTTGGTCTTTCACGTTCATCTACATTAGTAGGAGAAGGAATTTTTGGAGCATGAAGGTATTTTCGCTGTGGATCAGTTAATTCCTTAGTAACAAGGAAAGAAAGTTGAGAACTTTCAATAGGATTTAAAGGAGAGAAATCAATTTCATTGAATATGGAAATAGGTGGAAGTTGTATGGTACTTGGGTTTTCAGGAAGGACTGGGATTTCAAGTGGATAAGAATTTTTCTTTACTCATTTATAGATTGATTTGTGAAAAAGGGAAACAACATATCGTTTATATGGGAGTGCAACTGGAGGTGGTGGTGGTGATGGAGGTGATGGAAATGATGGATGTGATCGAGTTGATGGAAGTGATAGAGATGATGATGAACCATATGAAACCATAAACTGGTATCCGTTATTTCCCCTTAGGGTATCAATGATTGAGTCTTCATTCAAATATCTTTAATAAAAGCTGTTCTTGGCCTTTTTGGTTTTTCGCCTTGGCCTGGTAGTTAGATCTACTTCATCTGGGGAATTTGTGTCACGCTTCGAACCCTAAAGCGTGCGACAACCCCTTCTTCAGTCGTATTGGTGTGACGTCTCAGGACGCGTCGCCGACCCAAAACCCAAATAGGAGAATAATACACATGCGAAAACGATCAAACACCTGTACATAATAAAACATGACCAAGAATAGCAACAAATACCATAAACACATACTTACATTAATAAAGAGGATTTACGATATCCATTAACAGAAATATACATAAACCAAAATAGGTTAGCAAGCCACTAACATCAAAAAGAGGTATGTGGCTCGGGGCGATCAGGTACTATCTCCAAAAAGTGTCAACCCTAACCCTACTATGTTCAAGGCTAACCCCTAAGGTAACCAGTCCGAGTTGGATCCCGAAGACTTGAATGAATCATCGGACGACTCGGACTCGGAATCTATAAACTCTGGCTCGGACTCGACCTCCACTGGCTCCTCCTCGGAATCATCCTCCCACTCTGGCTCCAGCTCCATCGGCTTCGGCTTGGGATCGGACTCCTACTCCATCAGTTCTTCCTCCTCACGGTTGGAATCCATGTCAGACTCAAAGATAATGGACCGGGGGTCAGAATCCTCCTCAGACACGGCATCGGGGCTCACTATCTCCCCGTCCGTAGCATGCGGGTCCCACAAGCCTAACACGTCGAACGGTACGTCGAAGGTCCTAAGGGGTCCATAGAAGCCAGTCTCGTCCCGATAACACCAACTAAGATAGGGGTGGGTCATGAGTTGTGGCCTGCCCTCATCGATCCAAACGGTGGTATAAAACCTAATATATGCCTCCCTGTTCCAATCGGGGTACTCGATCACCGAATGCTCTATACGGTCCGGGATCCCAAAACGCAGTGGTATGCCTGCCATCCTCAATGCTGGGGGTTTGAAAAGTTAGGTTTTAACAACAGTGAGAACGAATCTCAGCGAGTAGGTCCTTTAAACCTAAACTGGGCTAACATGCACCTCCAGACAAGCAACTAACCAAACATACTATTAAGTAAACAAACGACTTAGGCCCTCGGCTCAAATCAAAACATATTATCAACCCTGCAGGTTAGGCACATAATAATAATACCGAGAAAACCAATCATGGCACATACACATTATCAATTGGCCACACACACATGCCATGCACATGCTTGCACTCATTAATGCACACTTTGCACATGCCCGATTTCTCATTTAATTTCCGATCCGTGTTAAACCCATCAGGTTTGACCTGCGTTAAACACATCAGGTCCATCACTTTCCAATCAATCTTCGACCCACGTTAACCGGATCAGGTCTATGACACAACCTACATGAACGATGCCTCAGGTTGGCTATCTTCTAGTAAACCGGGCATCGTCCCGCGTTAAACACCTCAAGACGGGTTCAATACCCCGTGTAAACGACGCCTCAGGATTTATGTGATCACACGTACACAATTCACCAATTATTATCTGAAATCCACGTAAACGACGCCTCATGGCATTTTAGGTGATTATGTGTTCAATGCCATTCATGCACACTCACATGATTCACATGTTATGCCAACATTCAATATGCACAATCATGGCCATGTCATCCAAAGCTCAGAACATCAATCAAATTCGCATTGAGCACTCAATTCAACATAACAATATGCTTAATTTACCATTCCAATCAATTCAGCCACGATACATAATTGGCGCACAAAAATCACACAATTAAGCCATTAAAATTGCACAAGTCTATGGCCCCCAATGCATCCTCATTTCACGGCCAAGGCAAACACCCATTATACATTGCACAATTAATGTCAAGTCATGCTCAAATCAGCCGCCTTATAGCCCAATCATAATACAAATGGCAATGCATATTCAAACCATAGATTAGCCATAAAAAGCCCATCAAACCCACATTGCTCAGCCATGAACAGCCCATTGTGGACCTCTAAATCACTTCCAAATCAGCACACTAGGCTACCATAATCATCTCATTAACAAGCCTAATCACCAGCCGTCAATTAACCCCTAAAATACCCTAATTAACCCCTAAACTTGTCTAAAAATGCATCAAATCCTAATTAGGGTTTATGCTTTCCACTCACCCAAATCCTATGCTCTAAATGAGGGCTGAACAACGGGAAAAATGGGCCGGACGGTCACCGGTTCACGCCGGATTAGCTGGGGACTCCGGTGACTCCACGGGCGGCGATCGGCGGCGGCGGTGAGGCTGGCGGCTCCCGGCAGCTCAAGACAGTGAGGGAGGTTGCTGGTGATGGGGGTGGTGTCGTGGAAAAGGAGAGAGAAAGGTAAGGGTGGTTGTGACACTTAGGCGGAGGTGGCGCGTGGTCGGCGGTGGTATCCCTTGGGCGGCAGTCGTGCGGACTCACATGGCCAAGGGTGGCTTGACGATGCTGGCGGTGGCGACGAGAAGAGAGAGAGAAGGAGAGGGTGAGACGGACGAGTGGTGGTGGTGGTGATAGGGTGATTGTGCGGATGGCGGCGGTGTGCGGCGCTCGGGCGTCAATGGCATGGCCGTGGCGATGGTTGCTCTGGCAGGGGCTGGCTCACGTGAGGGGGAGAGAATGGGGAGAAAATGAAGAGTGTGAGGGGGAGAGGGCCGACCGAAATGGGGGAAGTGAGGGAAGAGAGAGTGAGTGAGTGTTTTGTACAAATTTTGAATGGTGGTGGTTGACCAATTCCACTAACAATTATAAGACTAACTACCCCACTAACAAGTTGATCCAATGGCTGAAATTTAAAGGCCAATCAAATCTATCCACAATCAAAGGCCAAGATTCAATCTAGAACAAAATATCTAGGGGCAAACTTGGAATTGAGCAAGAGCGATAGGGGCAACATGGTCCATCATTTTTGGCCATTATAGGGCTGAACAAGCCCATTTTAACCTCCAAAAATTCGGAATTAATGCATACGGTCCAAGGGCAAAACGGTAATTTTTCACTCCCGGTCCAAAATTCAATTTTTCGACCATACCGATCCCAAATATGATTGGCCACACTATTACGACGTTGTCCTTGAAAATTAGTCATGTACGTTCGTGAAATTCGATACTCAAGTCTAGATTCAACTCAACAATCAATTTTGCTCAAATTCGATTTTAGTGTCTCTTACTAACGGACGGCTTTTTAGGGGTTACGCGTATTGATTTAGAGTTACTCGAGTCACGACGGTCTCTATTTCCAAGAGAACGCGAGGATTTATCACTAGTTCCAAAGGTTGTGATCGTTAGGAGTAAGTTTATAATCGTTCGCCATGCGTACCCTCAGTCGTGCGGAATCACCCGTGATCCGATCGTACGTCGTGGGCAAAGCAAATCCATCGCCCTTCTTGGATCAACTTACATCGGCCTAAAATATTCCTTTGTTGTTCCTTGGAATCGAAGGTCGATTCACGGTCAAGTTCTTGGTCTACATACCGTTTTTCCTAGTTAACCATTTCCTATTGATCAGTATCTTGAGAGTGATCAGTTCCGGGCGAGACTTACTAAAACAAAATGAGAAATACACATCTATTTCATTGATTTCGGAAGTGGGTCGAATTCAGAATGTCAGAATTTGTACATAAAAAACACTAGCAAAATGGATCCTAGAAATAATGATCATAGGGGTCTTTGTAGTAATGTATAGGATGTCCGTCACTTTTGAAGTATTGAACTAACTTTTTTGGGTCTGGTTCCTCAAGAACTGGATTAGGAATACAAGGTTCTATCATAAAGATAGTAGGAAAGATGTAAGGAGTTTCTTCTTTTTCTTTGCTGAATTTGATGGTTACAATACCATCTCTTTTCCTAACGAATTCAGAATCTGAAGACTGTAGATGCTTGCTATTTTAGTGGAGCTTTTTTCATAATTTGCTATCCAAGATTTAGGGAGAGGCTAACTTTTCTTTTGGAATCTGCCAAGGAATATTGATGCAAGAGGCCTGATCATTTTGGATGGATATGAATAGTGCATCTTCATTTTCATTTTGGAAATTCATATATAGGGTATGATTAATCATGTACTGTAATTGCATGTTGTATTATCCATAATAACATCCATGATCAAGACAAGATGGATAAAACTTTTCCCTATATGGTGATATGGAGTACCTGTTTGGAATTGCACAAGATGAGGTTATAGACAATACATCAATCGAGGAAGGTATCGAGATCAACATGCTTAAAAAGAGAATTGCCAATCAATTGGCAAGTGATAATATTATGGCAGAGATTCCATGAAAATGTGTTTCTGACTTTTATAATGTATTTTCATTATTTTGTATTTGAGGATTTCCGATATTAGCTCTTGTAATGTAATGTGGTATTTTGGGATCTCATATATTGGCTCTTGTAATTTGACGTGCTTTGTTTACTTTTCTCCATAAGCATTTGAGATTTTACGAGGAACAATGTATACTCACAAATATTGAGAACGATTATGGTTGAATGCTGAAGACCTGCTCCAATGCTTGGCTGTTTGCATTAATCTTGCTTAAGCTCTGAGAAGCTCTTCTCCGGAAAGACATAAAAATCAACCGGAAAACTAGTTCAACAAAATTTATGTGATTAATTAGATAAAAAGCATGCGATAATTTTGAACATACGAGGGATTTGCATCAAATTTGTTCTATTATAAAGTTTGGAAATATAACTTTGTGTTGTTAAAAAAAGATGGATTTCTATTTTGGGAAATAGAAATTTTATGCTGTTATCAAATGGGTTTTTATTTCAGAAATAGAAATTTTTTGTCGTTATCAAATGGGTATCTTTCCTCAAAAACTTGTTCTGGGAATAGAAATAGAAAAACCTATTTTTTTTCTAGAAATTGTTTCTGGAATATAAGGGTTATCATTCACGCCCTAAATATTCCAATCGATCAAGGGCATTTTCGTCCAAAAATGATTTTAATTTTAAATTATTTTTTTATTTCTTTTCTTTTTTTTTTTCTCAATTCCCTTTTTTTTCCCCTTTCCGGTGAGGGTCGCCTCGCACAGGCCCTCCTCGGCCGCGAGTGAGGCGACCCCTCCCCCACCTTGCCCGTGGCTTTCGAGGGCGGCCTTGCCGGGATCCGGAAAATATCCAAGATGGAAATTCGCGCTAAATCAAAGGAAAACAAAGAGGAAAATATATGAAGGCCCGCGCGGCTCCCTCCGTCGTTCAGTTCCATTTCGGTGATGGCAGATGATGACGAGTCGCCAAAGGAAGAAGGTCTCTTCCCGCGCGCCGCGCCCAAGCGCGAGCCCTCGATCTCCTCCTCCGCCGCCTCCCCGTCTCCTCCTCCAAGCCCTAATCTCCGCTCTCCAATCTCCTCTGGTACGCATCTCCTCCCTCCCTCCCTCCCTCGCGTGCTGGAATTCCGCCTCGCGGGCGTTTCGATTTGATATCCCGAGACGGCGGTGCGGTGCGGTGTCGTTGCCGCCGCCGCCGCAACGCCGCGGCGTTCCTCGTCCCTCTCTTGCTGCTTCGGTGTCCTGATTTCGTCCGTTCGTTCGTTTCATCTTTGTTCTTTCTTCTGCTGATGGTGTTTTTCCTCTTCGAAAAATGAGAGGATCTCGACCGCGCCGCGCGCCATTTCCTTGTGCCTCGGCCGATTCGTCGGTAAAGAATGGCCTTTTGTTTGTTTCCCGCCGTTTTGAATGCATCTCGGCTGCTTGTCAAGAGCTCGAAGCGCCTGAATTTCCAAAATTTTTCTCGAGCTGATTCTCTTTGAGGCGAAGGAAGATTGGTGGGGTTTAAAGATTGAGGCCCTTGTTGTTCGCTGAGTTTATTCGTCGTCGAAGCCGTGTGAACTTGGGTTTTTCTAGAAGTTCTTACTGAAGTGAATGGCATTGCTAACAATTACCATGTGGAGAAACAATAACTCTTTTGAAATGGTAGTTTGATTTTACCCAAGTAGGTGCATATGGGTGTGTACTGACATATCTTTGGGATGTGATGACTGGTGAATGAGGATGTTTGTTGTGGCTAGTTCTTTTGTTAATTGCAGTCGTTTGTAATGGCAGTGTCCGAAGCCACCGATCTTGAAACGATTGCATGCACTGTTGATGTGCTTCTCCTTGAGAACGCCAGACAGCTCTTGCCTTGTCAATGTTTTACCTCAGCAGGATATATGTAAGCTGTCCGAAATCCTATACGAGGAACTTTGTGAAAGGTCTCAACAACTGTTCTCTGCTTTGCAAGAAATTTCCACCAGTCAGAAGCATGCAAGGACACTATCATCCTCCAAGTTGTGGAATAACGTGGAAGAGCCAACCTTGCTGTTAAGGTGCTGTTTGTCAGTAATAACTCTGCTCAGCTTCGACCAAAATCTGATCCTTGAGAAAGCACGGGTTCTCCTTTCAATACTCAGCAAGTTAATTTCTTTTACTTCAAGTGGAAATGATGAGGACACTTCTATTACCTTTAAGAGGTTCCATCGGGAATGCAATTACTCTAAAAATGGTTACACTACTTCGGTTGCAGAGGACTTTGTTGCATCCTTACATTTTCTTCAACCTTCAGATCCACACAGATCACTCATAAGTGCGCTTCTAGAGGTACTTTCGATAAATTTTACATACCCTGTTATGTTATTGTGAAAATATCAGTTGTGTTCCCCAGTTAGATTCGTTCTTTTCTTTTGCTTTTAATGCAACTGCTCAATGAGATCCTAAAACAGACTCTATGTGAATTTCCACTTTTCGGGTTCGAGAAGCTCTTATTATTAGTGCAATATGCATATTTACCTGTTGATGGGTGAAGTAAGTTCTGATGCTGTCGTGTACTATATTTGAAAACCATAATTCATCAAAATCAAGCAATTCAAGTGCTTATCGACAGGTCTCTATCAGAGTTGAGATTGAAGCAATCATGTCTGGTACAACCTTGTTGAATGGGACGACTTGCCACCAGATCTAGAACCTAAGAAAGCCTGAGGACTTCCCCCATATTGCTATCAATGTCTTTATGTCACATGACCTCTTAACCTTACACCAGGCATATTCTCAATTGGACGTTATTATTGTACTAATCTTGTTGGGAAAATGCCATGACACAAGCTGAAACACGAGATAATCTATGCAAATAGATCAACATGTATGAATCATAATTAAAGTTTTAGAGGCGAGAGTTGAAATTTCGAGGAGTGGCACAAGATCTCGTTCCTTTAGCGTTTAAAAGTCCTTCAGATGGTTTTGATTAACAGTTTGTATGAAGTGTGGCTATTCTAAAACTTTGTTTTACTTGAGACGAATTGCAAAAACAAGAGCCTAAATAAAAGCAATTACTGGTGGATGATTAAAAGTAAGAATAACTCCTTCAGGATGTTGGGAAGTGGAGTTCATTGGGGATGATGAGGATCCAGAATGGGATAGTAAATCCTTTTTCTTCTCTCTTCTAGCTACTTTACATGTGTTGGATAAATTCTTCATAGGATAATCAACTGAGGTGGATGTTAGAGTTGATCTAGCTTATTTTCAGTAAGATCATTCTTTAGCAGGGCTAATTAAAGAATCAATCTGCATGGCAAGTCATATACGACATGGAGGATTATTTTGTTAACATCCCCTCCCAAGTGCAAACTGGATTGAGAATGGCACATGTAATTGACTAACAGGGAGCCTCACACAAGACATTAACTGGGCAGATTTTGGCTCTGCCATTATGTTAAAAGGTTCTATCCAAAAGTTTAAGTTATTAGTGGTGGGAGACTACATGAATATAAGCCCCCTCGAAACTCTATAGACAAGTGATGTGGGATACTTTAATAAGGGGCTAACATAAACAAGAACCATATGCCAAACGAAATATCTAATAGGACATGAAGAATTGAGCTCTGATACCATGTTAGAGATCTCACTTGGTACTTAAAAATTAACTTCCAGGGTATGGAGGATAATAGAAAAATAGAAAAGGTGTTTCCTGTATCTGTTGATTCCTTTTTGACTATAATTGTGAATCCTGTTGAGCATTGTCTTATCTTCAGGTTTTTGCAGATGAACTCCTGTTAGAAGAATCGCTGAGGGGTCTCTTTGTTTCTGTCGATTCTGCTTTCTTCCCTGGTGGAAATCTATTTATGCGCAACGGTAATCATCATAATGTTGGAGTCGTGCTAGAACTGATGGCAGCTCATCTCATGCTGCTGGATTCTAATGAGGGAGCAATTGATTCTATTTTGAACAGAATAGATGGGCACCATTGGAAGGAACACGAAATGCCTGAACTTAGTTTCACTGCGGCCTTGGCCTTGCTTGTGACCCCTATTGCGTCTTTTGTGCCAAAGATGCTTCAGGCACATATAGTTCTGCTAGTTTCTGAAGTTATGGATATTCACATGTTCTCTTTAAGAACAGGGCCAGATCTTACAGAGATGGACCTCTATCTGAAAGCATTTGAAAGGTCTGTCAATTTGTACATGATGCATATGTGTAACTTTCGTGTAGGTCGTTATGCTCCAAGTGTTGAAGAACCATTCCCTTCGTGTATGCTTGGGAGAAGTCAGCCATCCTTTCAATCTTGTATTAAGCAAGTGACCAAGGAGAAACTCGATCTTTTTGTTGCAAAATTAGAAAATTCATGGAACTCTTACAGGCAGAACATGATTTTGGAAAGCAAAACAGACATGTTATCTGCATCTATAGCGTATGTCAAGCATATATGCACTGTTGTGAATTGCTCAGACATAGATGAGATCTTATCAGTCTTAGAGTGCGTGATTTTAAAAGCATATAATCATGACCCTAGTCATAGCGTCCCTCACAAAAACGGTGGAGTGAGTTTTCAGGATGTCTATCTCCTTTCATCCATTCTGAATTTGATGAGCAATTCCATGTTCCGAGTAATAAGGCTCTTCAGGAATAATGGGTACACAAGTTGTCCGCACACCTCGCAGGATGTTTCCTTCCAGAGACAGCACGATTTCTTGCTTGAGATGGTTCGCTGCTTTCAACAATTTGGCGTTCATTTACCAGTTCAATGTTTCTTATTTGAGAGGATGAAAGTGCACAAATTGAGGCATGAAGAGTGTACAGGGATACTTTTTCATTTTCTGGGACTGCTATCATTATGCTTCGACACAAGGTTTGACTTTTTAGTCAAGGCTTGCTTGTCTATGATCATGGTGCTCTTGAATCTGATTATTTTGGAGGAAGGGGATTTAGTTGCAGTAAGGTCGTTACTGGCTCTAGAAGGAGAATCTTCGTCTCATGGATTTTTCTCTGAAGAAGGGGTAGGTTTTGGTTTGATCCTTGTGGTCTTATGCATGCCTTTGTTAATTTTTTGATCTTCATGCGTCTAAAATTGACAGATCCCTGCAGTTGACAATTCTACTCAAAAAGTTGCGTCCACATTTCAGAAAATTCAGAGACAGTGTCTAAGGTTAGAGTTATTTTTGTTTATCACGCAGAACAATAATTGCTTATTGGTTTAATTTATGCTGTAGAAGCTTTGTTGGATTGCTGATAAACTGGCATTTCAGTCGGAAATATTCTCAGTGGGTAATTCTTTTGAACTTATATGATTGGGGATGTACAAAATACCTGGTGCGCCCCAAAAACCAAACCGAACTGATCGAACCTAAATGAAATCTTGGTTTTGATGAAGCTCATTTTGCTTTTTGGTGGAAATTTTTTGCTTATCGGGTTTGGTGCAGGCCATTAGTCTAAAAACTGTGGACCATGAGGCACGGTCTGACCATGTATAGCAGAATCTCTGGTTTTGTATTTCCCAATTGTGATAACCTTTCCTCTATCATTTTCCTCAAAAGCCATCATTAATTCTTGGGTGTTAAGCCACGACTCTGACAGTCCACATCTAGGAGTTTAACGCCCCTCCCCTCCTCTCCGCCCCCCCACCACACCCCCCCACCCCCCGCCTCCTCTCTCTCTCTCTCTCTCAAGAACCAAACCGATAGAACCCGTTCTTAAAGGTGGTACTTAGTGCCTTCTGCATCTCTCTCTCTCTCATGCACAAGGGAGGTAAAAGAAGGGTGAGACCCATGGTCCGAACCGGTAGAACCAGTTTGCTTGAGTCTTTAAGGTATGTATCTGGTTGTGGTTTCACATTTGAATGTTTCGAAATGAAGCGAACATTCACACCCACACTTGTGATTGTGATTCCTTTCTCATTGGTAGTTATGTCCAGGTTAACTCTGCTTAATTTGATTCCAGTGGGATTTTGCTTGCTTACACATTATTATTCCTACGTACCCAGAAGAGTATACTATCAGTCTGATACAATTGTGATCTGATCTTTGGTTCTCGGCTAGCCATGTCTTTTCTAACCTGTCAGTATGAAACTCTGTTCTTTGGTTGGTCACCAGTGGCTACATGAACAGACTGAAGTAGGGTCTCCAAAACATTGAAGGCAAATAAGAAGATGAAATGTTTACCTTCTTCTCAAAGAATTCTCGTTCTCTTATTTACATGTAGCCTTCTATGATAAATTACACCTTCATATATTAGTTAGGGTAGCTTCTACATCTTTCTTTGATCTTGCCAAAGTTGCCAAGCGTCGTTTAGTTGCTTTGGTTCAATTACCAAATAAAACTCATTATTCTTGTTTGGCATGTTTTTTGTATCCTCCAATTCAAAGAGTAAGGTCTTGTCTTGTGATCATAATCTCTTTTCAGGGACAGCGTTTTATGCTGCTGTATAGTTTACAATGACATCTGAAATGTGCAAGCAAGGTTTTAGAAATGAAATGCATGCAATATTGTTCTTTTGATCTTGCTATCTTCAGTTTTTTATTCCCCCTTATTGTGCATACAGGATGGTTCCTACCAGTTGCTTAAGCAGTAACATCCAAGAAGTGCAGGGCGATACTTCTAATAATGCCTCGGGAGTGAATCATACAGAGTCTTTTTGCGTGGAAGAGAGTACAGAAGAAACCTGCAATGGGGAAATCTTTCTCAAGTGTCTCCTGGAAGGCTCAAAGAAGTCATGTGACTATGGTGATCTAGTAGATTTCATTGAGCTCAAGAAAGGGAAGGATTACATCGGCTGGTTGAGGAATAGGGTGAAATACCGAAGACGGAAAAGCGAGAGGATGGCCATCTTGAGGTGGAAGAAAAAGAAAATGACTTGGAGAATGACAAAAGGTAAGAAAAGCTAAGCTGGTGTTCAGTGTTGTGTCAGTCACCATTCTTTTTTTGGTGGAGAGAAACAGCAAACTCTTCTTTTTGTGTTTACATGACGTGTTATTTATTGCCCTGAGCAGTCTCCCAGAATGATGTACATAATAGTCACTGTGTTAGGATCCTGGAACAAGTGGCGTGTCAAGTATTTAATCCGCTTGTTTGTAGCATATTACAGTGTATTTGTATTTGTTCTAGTGTTAGTCTTCAATTGTCTAAATATAGTATCAAAATTTGTCGAGCATGGATCAAGCTTAGTGTATGGCTAAATCAGACTTGGATTGTTTTTACTACATTTCGATGGTTACAGTTTCATTCACTGCTCTGACCTCTATTCTTGTTACAACTAACCTTTCTCTGCACTGTTACCTGAATTTCATTCTATGGCTATTGCTCTTCCTAGCACAGCTGTGTTATGAGACAGGTTTCCCTTTCGTAGCTGCCGCCGCCTGCTCCTGGTGTATCATGTCTCAGGGATATTTATGAGATTGACGTAGGACCGTCGTCTGCCGAGAAAATTCTCTTATAACCATAGGTAGGTATATGGTATAGGTGCATTCAAGTTGGTTTATCATCCAATTTCGATGTTGTCCGTCCCACCATGATGTGATTGGGAAGTTTACAATAGTCAAAGAAAATGGATTTTATTGATGAATTCCCCGGACACTTGTTCTGAAATCGCAAAGTTTAGAGTAGGGGCATAAGTGAGTCAAGCTACTCGTCAGTACCTTGTGCCCAACTTAATAATTACTTTAGATCGACTCAGAATGCCTTGGGCAGGTGTTCCGAAATTGCAAAGTCCGGAGCAGCGGCATAACAGAGTCAAGCTACTCGCCAATATCTCGGACTCAGCTAAATAAGTACTCGAGGTTGTTTCGTCTAATTTTGAGTCGAGTCTGAACTTGAGTTAATTGAGAATCTTGTTGAGTCGAGCTCGATTTTGCCAATACTAAACTCGACAGGCTTGCAAGCATAATCGAGCCTAATCAAACTTTTTTTTTTTGAAAAATCTTTCATGATTATAGAAAGACGGAGACATCCTCAAAATTATATGTTGTACCCATGTAGATATAAATGCAGTGTAGTCAAGCTTATTGAGCTTAAGCTCGAGCTCGAGTTTTTGTATTAACTCTTTTAATCGGGTCCAAATTGAGCATTTGGAATTTCTATGCGACTTGAGCTTGACACTACATTCTCGATGGAGCGTGGGTCGAGTTTGGAGCATCAAGCATACAAGTCGAGTTAAGCTCAAGCTTGGCACTATATCTACTTGATTACGTCCCAAGTTTGGAGTAAGGAATGTAACTCAAATAAAAGATTTCTTGAACAAGGAATATACCAATTTGGGTTTTTCGTGATAGTAACCCATAATGAAATGATGTTCCAAATTCTAAAAATTTGATACTTTTAATATGAACATTGGTGGAAAGATCCAAAATTACTACTAATTTTAGGGTTACCTTGGTTCAGCGGTTTTCCGACTTTGTTTGGTTCCTACCTGGGAACCAAACCGCATTGTATCGGATCCAATTAGAACTGGGAATTGGACAGAGGAGTCTAGGTACCGGGAACCAAACCAATTTTTTAGGGTTTGTTTGGTTTGGTTCCCAATTCTACTTGGGACCTATGCTCACCTCTAATAAAAATACTGATTTGATCATGCCACGTCTAGCAATAGATTACAAAGTACCTTAAGATTTTATAATTAAGCTCCAATGAAATAACGATTTAGCACGAATACCAGTGTCCAGTAGTAGAATACTAAGAATACTAAATGCTTTAAGATCTTACAAGTGATAGTGATTTTATCAACCCCATCAAGTGATAAATTACCAAATACTTTAAAATTTTACCAACGAGTCCAGTCAATTGACAAGTAACTAAACAATGAAATTAAGATTTACCATCTTCAGATCCAGTATCCATTAGTAGGTTATCAAGTGTTTAAATATTTTACAAGTGGGCATAATGGGAAACAATAATTATAGAGCTTTGCTAGTATAATAATCTTGAGAATTGCAACATGTTGTGACCCACTCTTGAAGGAGTAGACCCCATAATAATTTATAATAATAATTATTTTTTTTGTAATCCAAAACATACTTTTATTCTCACAGTAGATTAAAAACTGTCATCTAATCATTTCTCGTAATTATAACACCCAAACACCTAATAGAAGATCACTAACTGCTTTAAAAATTTTCAAGTGGACCGGTTAACCAATTAATAAGTTACATTGAAATAATGATTTTATCGTACTCCAATCCAGTATCTGACCAAAAAAAAAAAAAAAAACTACTCCAGTCCAGTACGAGTAGTAGATTACCGAGTATTCTAAAATTTACAAGTGGACCCATCAAATGCTTAATAAGTTACCAATAAAATAAAGATGTTGCCTCAACACATCCAATAGTAGATGACCAAGTGCCTACAATTGTTACGAGTGGGTCCCTTTGCTAAGTGATGCTGTTCTAATGAAGTTGATAACATATTATTTCACTTGTGATTGGTAAATTCCTTAATATGTTCGCAATTTCACTAGTAAGTTGTTAGTTTCACCAATTAGATCTTATTTACAATGGCAGCCTCCTATGTAGAATGATAAACTTGCTGTTGAAAATTTGATGTTGATACATTTCATACTTCTTCTGGCACTTGCTACCCTAGAAGCAAGCATACATTGGTAAGATACTAATTTCACTGGTACTTTTATTGACTTCAAAGGTGAAGCTTTGCAACTTAATATTGAACTTGACGTTGGTAAATTCTTCGAATTGTCGGTAACTTACTGTACTAAAAGCAGGTCTACGTAGGTATGTAACTTATTTCAATGGTAAGTTGCTAATTTTGATCTTATTTCCAATGGCAAATTCCTTAGTTTGTTGATAATTTACTAACTTGTAAAGGGACTAGTGTTGATTAGTTATCATTTTCACTGGTAAGTTACTAATTTTGGCGCTAAATTTTCATTTTGGGCGGTAAATTTCTAAAACAAGTGAATAACATACGACTGTATTTAATGTTGGTAAAATGCTAATATTGTCAGTAAACAACCACCCACGTGCAACCACTTGGGTTTGCCCCTACCCCAGTGGCCACTCTTTTCATTTGGGAAAAGAGAGCGGAGAAGTTCGATTTCCTACTTTCTCAAGAAGGTGGGTGGGGATGTTTGGTTTCAAATATGGATTTCGACTTTTACGCTCTGCAAAAAAGTAGGGCAAAAGTTTGAAAGTGAGTTGAAAGATAATAGGACAGACGAAAAAAAATCCACTCGTGTGCTTGAGCAACAAGTTTTCAGTTACATGAGTTTACTAACAAAAATTTAAAATTTACTGATCATATTAGGAAATTACCATGCATGCAAGTTAGTTCCCTCTTCGGCAAACGGAATAATATTATTATTCTGCTAAATTGACATTATTGTTGCAACAAAACAAGAACGGACATTCACTCGCAGGATGCTGCAGCTTGTACCAATGGAAGCTATTTTTCAGCATTATTATTCGCAGGTTACAATATATTCTTAAGGTCCCTCCATAGCCATGTTATTGACAAGGCAAAAGCAACCGACAAACTTTCCCCTACAGCATCCGATCCGAATCCCCCATGAAAGAAAACGAACGAGACACAACATGGTGCAAGTAATCTCTCCAAGAGAGAGCTTCACATGGGCATATGTTTA
This sequence comes from Syzygium syzygioides, assembly GCA_031216285.1. Lineage (NCBI taxonomy): Eukaryota > Viridiplantae > Streptophyta > Magnoliopsida > Myrtales > Myrtaceae > Syzygium > Syzygium syzygioides. The sequence continues at coordinate 14,992,647 of CM062251.1, read as the reverse complement.
TGTGCAACGTGCTCCATCAAGGAGTAGTCTTCTTCGGACGAGACGAAGCGGGCGGGAATCCTGGTAAGCTGGGCGAAGGCTGGATTGGAAATTGAGTAAGGGGAGTCGGGAAGGATGGCGAAGGGGTTAGCAGTCCTGGAATTTGCGGAAGTGGGGTCACCTGCTCTGATGGTGGCTGGAGTGGCTTTGGTGGCAGGACGGGGTCCGGCTGGAATGGGTTCGCTGCCAAATTAGGAGCAACAAAGAGCTCCGGTGGACTCTTCACTTGATCAAGTGACGTGACGGGTTTGGAACTGTCGTCGCCGGGTTTGGTTTTGGAAGATGTCCCGAAAATTGGGGGCAGTGTTGGGAGCCCAGGAAGAGGAGGGAGAGGAGGGAGTTGCGGCAGCGGCGGAAGCTCGGGAAGCAGCGGGATCGAAGGCACCGGGTTAATCACCGTTGGGGGGTCTGGTGTGGCGGCGTCTTTAAGTGGAGGGGGGAACGTCGGATCATAACTAGGAGCAGGAAACTTCAAGATTTTCTCGGAGCCGAACTCTGAGCTCGGCTTTTCGCTGCACAGGTTGGGTCGTTGCCGGGGCTTGAACGTGAAGAACCCGGCAGAGAACACTTGGTCTCCATCCTTTCTCATTTTGAAATCGAGGGACGAGGAGTTCACCGCGGAGGCCACGGCGCAGTTTGGCTCGCTGCTACTGATCAACTTCACAGAGCAACCCTTGATTCTTCTCACGTGCTTACCGACGGAGAAGGGCAAGTAGACTTTGAACTCCCCATGCTCATCAGTCTTCGCTTCTTCGCGAAAGCTCGGTTTGGCGCCTCCGTCTTTGCATTCGACCACCACAGATGCACCTGCACAGAACAACTAACACATGCTATCAGCCATTATGCATGAACCGTAAATTTCACAAAAAAAAAAAAAAACAAACCAAGGCTAATTTGTCGTAGCCAAAGTTCAGATTGGACCTGGAATGAAGTGGCTGGCCTTCGAGAACCGTTGCATGAAGCATGTGTCACAGTAGACCGTCCCGACGACTACAGTGGAAGGAAGCTTCTTCTCTTGGGTGGCTTCAGAGATGCTAAATGCAAAACTTAAGAACAAGAACGCTATCAGAAACCCAGACATCTTGATGGTCTTATCTAGAAGTTGTTCTCGAGATAGAACCAGAATGAGACGAGGCACGGAACAAAATTCTGCTCACTGTCACTTGTACCTCTCTTAGCAGAGTCCGAGCCGTATAAATAACATGCTCATCAACTTGGGAAACCACCAAGTCCTCCTTTATGACATTCATGCTGAAGCAAGTCAACTAAAAGCTTAGCAGCAGTGAATGTAGAACTGGTTCCTGCCAACGAACACCCGCAAAGCCGGCGAGTATTGGATGAGAGAAAGCCAAAAAAGGTAAGAAAAGAGAGGCCTTGGCATGATTGCTGTTGGGTGTTAGACTGTGAAGTTGCACGCGACATTTATTGAGTTCGTTCCTTTGTTGGTTTGGAAACTCTGGCCAGAGAATAGTTGGGTAACTGTTGGCTCACGAGATCCTCTTAACGAGCCACGAGTTTCATGGATTCATCTTACTAATTGGCAACAAATGAGGGAAGCGTCTATTGCCACAAGGGAGTCTGGACACATGCGGCCGATCCTCTCGAAAGTAAGTTCGAACAATTTAGTATGAGTTCTGTTTCATCGGAATTGCTTCCGTGACGAAATATTTTTCACTGAAACCAGCTCTTTGGCTTTTATATGAAGAGATCAGGTCCTGCGCTAACTCCAAACAGAGAATATCTCATGCAAAAGGGAATCAATCTCTCCAATTTAAACAACAATATATAATCCCAAACCACGACGTAATAGGATATAGGCAAACTATATCAGAATTTAATTGATGACATAGCTTGGGAACATAAAGATACTACATAGGAATTTAATCGACGACACAGCACCGGGATAAAAATACATACCGAAATTAAATCGACGATGCGAATCTGAAAGTTATAGCTAAAGAAATTTAAAGTGCAATGTAGAAAAGATAATTGTAAGATAACATTTGCTTTAATTTGTGCAGGGCAACTGGCCACACTTATAATGGCTTAAGGTAACTGCCTTTCGACTGTTCCCATCGGTTGTAACTTCCTCACTAACTTCTGTCCGTTGCCTCCACATTTTTAAATCTTACGTGCACAAACTGCTCCATGACGTGGTTTCTTATAACAATGTGTGTCCCACGATCTTGTTTTCAATTGGTAACTACTCCCGCCACAAATGTGTGCCTTTGATCTAAATCGATTCGTCGAACAACTTGGTTTTTCAGGGGGTAACCGTTCCCTGAAAATATGTGTGCCTTTGATCAAACGACCTGGTCTTTAGGCTGTAACCTTTCCCTCCCAGAATTTTGTGTCTTCGGTCTTAACTTCTTTATCGATCTCAAATTTCCAAGCAGCTTATTAGTACTCATTTAATAAATATTCATTGCCAACAATCATAAAGCAACTGCCACCTATCCATTGCCGTATTTCGATAACTGGACACGTGGCGTCAATGGATACCACTGCCAATCAACATATGTTGATCCCTACACTTGTCGATAAGCTGACACATCTGTATTAGTACTCACGCTATGCACATGACTGTCCATACTCATCTCATGTGTAGCTCAAGTGTTTGTGACAGACAGATTATATTTTGAGTGTCAACAAGTTCCATTTCAACGTCGATTATACGGGGAATTTTCAGGGGGAGTTACTGTCCTGTAGCACCTACATGACCCTTTCGACGTCCATCTAGCTGAACAACTACTGGAATTGGGACACGAAGTCGAACGAACTAAGCAGCAGCCTTTGCATTGCGTGTGATGGATGTGGAATAGATGGAATATATTCAGTGTCTCCATCGAATGAAAATCTGATATCTGTAGTATAAGGAACGCGAGCGATCTGTTCTGATCGATGCTTCGAGATGGTCCTGCGAAAATCTCTGGACCATTTGATGCACTTTCGATGTCTGGCAATCCAAGAGAAGAGGCAAGAGTTTCTGCTAGAGCTGTCAAAAGTTTAAGCCGTCGTAGTTTATCGCAAGTCATGATGCCGGAAGAATCGTACTCGAGAAAATATAAGGCGATGCAGAGACGATGCGACTGGATCCTGTGCATGCAAATAATGCTTTCCATCAATTTTCAAGAGTCCAATTTTCCAAAATTTTGATTTCTACATCAATATGGCCAAAAAAGGTGCGTTTCACTTAAACGTGGAGATGCCCGATTAAAGCCAAAACATAAATCGACTCCTCTCAAATGTTATAAATATCATACATGCATGCCCCACGGACATGAACATGTGGTGTGCATAGGCCTGTTAAATAGGTGGATTGGATCGAGTTAGGGTTAGGGTTGAAAATGGTTCAATCCAAATTGATCCATTTATAGACAATGTAAATTTGATGACCCATATCCAACCCAACCCAGGATCCGTTTTCAGCAATTTTTGTCCTTAAATTGTTGCTTTTGAAGAATGGACGTCTTTGTGGACCAACTCATCAAGTTAGTGAGGGAGCTCAGGGTCATGTTATGAATGGAGGCGTGAAGCTACCATAGACACCTACTCTTCTTGAAATACAGTAACTATGGGACATATAATCATCGATTCAGTAGTTATGAGAAGTTCGTCTTGCTTTGCAAGCTCTACACAATTGCCTCCATTTACAGACCCTGCAAAGCGTAATATCTTGAGTTAGCCCACACAAAGCAACTGGATCCAAAATGACTGATACATTGGGGGATATAGGACACAGAAAAGTTGCAGAAAATTGCTCACTTGAAAGTGAGACGGTATTGCGGTCACAGAGAATCGTCGAGGTAATATCGAGTAATTTTCCTCATTTTCGTACCATGATCAATGTAATAAGCAGTTACGGATTGGGGTATTGGGTTGAAGTATCTCTTAATCGGCATGCACGAGAAAGGAAAAATGGCAAAAAAGTGCAGAGAACTTAGTTCCGGAATTTTTGGCTTCTTATTTATAGAAGCTTGACTGATCCTCCTGCATTCTTTTATGCCTCTTTTTTTTTTACACTGTAAGAAGATATGTTTAATGATGATTATAAGCTTGAGTTACGTGTGTTTTTATCAAATTGTAGTCGTCAGAAACTTAATCATCCCTCTTGTTAAAGCCCGATCGAAATCGATGGATAACCAATTAAAGTATCAAATCAGACTTCAAATCGAAGGTAGATAGATTCTAATATAGCTTGAAATCTCAAATTTGAATGACTAAGACAACGCACAAGCGAAATTGGAAAACTAAAAAATGGAATTGGAAAGAACTTTTACTGAGAACTTGAAATACGAAATGGAAGCAAAAAGCTCACAACACTCAACTTAAAAGCTTTTATACTCAAAGACAAATACTGAACTGTTTTTTTTTTTTTGATATACAAATACTGAACTTAGGAAGTATAATCTAGTCCCATATGAAATTCAAAACCTAAGTGAAGGTCTGGTGCGAATTATCTTCTTAAAAACCAGATGGACTTCTCGATTGATATTGTACAATTATTGTTCAAAGTGTTCTAATTGTCTTCAGAGATTTGTCTAATGTGTTTTAGATGATGCTTACCTTCCTCTGACTTCGATTCCTCCCCTATCTTTAAGGAATGTTTCGGTACGCATGGTAAACTTCCTTTGCAAGTATCTGATCCTTCAGCCATGTTTATCCCTCAATCGATGGATTCCTCTTGATTCAAACTTAAACTTCCTTTCATGTCTCGAGTTGATCGGTGCTTTGGCATGTGTTATAATTTCCATTTAATCTCCATCCACTGGAGAACTCACAATTGAACAAGTCCTTCGGCCATTCCGTCGACGGTTTTGTGGGCAACCTTTATGATTGACATGCTTATTTAAGGATTCTATTGAATTGTTCTCATGAGTTAAGTTTATTGTTTTGATCTGGTTTGAGCCATTAGTTTCTTTCTATTGGACTCGGATTTTGGGCCCGGTATCGAACAATGTCAACATCTCATTTGTGACAATGGTGCTTGAAGATCTCACGCGAGTCATAATAAGCTTGATCAGACCTGTACTGTACACAGAGTAATTCGACTTGTCTGCTACATCAAATGGCCATTATTACATTTCAGACGTGGAAGAGAATGGATTCGTACTAGACTTATAATCTGTTCTTCCAAAGTTTTATCGAGAAAAGCAAGAACTATCTTGAGATAGGAATTCGCCCGTTAATGGCATGAATGTAGTTATTACAATGGGAAAAAAAAAAGATATGGATGACAAAGTTGCCTTTTTCGATTACTTTAAGAAATGAATTGAAAGTATTGTCGATGTGTTGGAACCAAAAGGCAAATGAAATTTTGGATAGCTTTGTAGTAGGAGCACACAAATACCAAAAAAGGAGAGAGAAATAAATTCAAAATGCCTTTTGCGTAGGCTTTACAACTCATTGAACAAGCACACACATATAATCAATTTTACTATTTCTAACAGGATGAGATAATTCTATATAAATTGAATTCGGAAAACACCCTAGATATCTATCGTATATGATAAAAGGCTTACCTCGACACGAACAAGAAAAAAATTAGATTTTTCAAGATTCACGATAAAAAATCGAATGGAAAAATTTGAAAGATGTTTGAATGAAATTATGTTATTGAAATTGAAATAAAAAGTTTCCCTTGTTATAAATACATTGTATGATGTTGATGTATCATTTTTCACCATTCCACGAAGAGTTCTATACATTCCCTCTTTCAATGTACATGATCACCTCCTTCATTAATAGTATACATGAACACATACATTCATGTACAATGTACCTATATTATTCATATAACCTCTAGCCTATAAATAGAGGCTTTTGTAAACTTGTTGACGGGAGTAAAAGGGTTAACATTTGCTCCCAACTTCTCTCTTATCTCTTTCTTTCTCTCATATAATACTTCAAGTTGATTTTTGAGTTGATTCCAAAGATCACCGTTTACTTTTAAAAATTGTTATCAGCACGAGCCGATTAGAATCTTGGATATCACTCAAGGTAACATACCATTACCTCTCCATTATCTAATATCTCTACAATTTCTTTTTAAGTATGTCAAACATTACTAAGAGAAAGTTTGAAATGTTAGATATTATCAGAAGTAATTATCTAACATGGGCTTTTGATGTCAAGATACACTTAACATCATTAGATCTCAGTCAATCTATTCTTCCAGAATCGAATTGTACTCTAGCCTAGAAGGCTAAGGCTCTTATCTTCATCTGCCACCATTTACATGAAGATTTAAAGGCGGAGTATCTGACTGAGGAGGACCCTGCAGTTATATGGCAATCGCTAAAGGATCGCTTTGATCATCAACAAGAAGTGATCTTTCCTCATGCCAGGTTTGAATGGATCAACTTACGCTTTAGAGATTTTAAGTCCATATATTCTGCTATTCACCGAATTGTATCACAACTAAGACTCTATGGCCAGCAAATCACAGAGGCTAAAATGCTGGAAAAAAACAATATCCACCTTTCATGCCAATAACCTTGTACTCCAGCAGCAGTATAGGGCAAAGAATTACTCCAAGCATTCAGAGTTAATTTCTGGACTACTTGTAGCTAAAAAGCACAACCAGTTATTGATGCAAAATCATAGTTCTCGTCCTATTGGATTTGTACCTATGTCTGAAGCACATATCGCACGTCATAATAACAAGAGCCACGGATGTTGGAAGGGCAAAGGGCGTAACTTGACAAATCAGCCTTATAAGAACCGAGATAGAGGTTCACAAGGACCTAAACATGGTCCACAAAGAAAAGAAGGTCCAGAAGTACCTAACCAGGTTGGTGCCAATGTTTGTCATAGATGTGGTTCTGCAGGCCATTGGTCTTGCACTTGTCACACCCCAAAGCAGCTGGTTGAACTCTATAAAAAGAGAACAAGACGAGAGAAAAAGGGAAGCCAACGTTGTAACCAAGCCCTCAATAGAGAATAAAGAATCATCTCTTGACAATATATCTCTTGATATTGATCATTTTGGGGATTTAGATTAAGCAATATATATATCATAAGTTTATGTTTATTCACATGTATTCTCTTAGTTTTGAATAATATTCATGTTTAATATTATAATTTCATTTCTTATTCTTTTTATGTTAGTAATCAATAATGCTAAACAATTACCTCGAGGAGAACAATGGTATTCTTTGTCTTGTAAACAGTGGTACTACACATACTATCCTCCAGTAAAGGAAGTTCTTTGAGAAATTGAAAAAAATGTGAAGGGAATATTACCACTATTTTAGGCGATAGTAACATAATTACAGGCTCTAGAAGAGCTCGTGTAATACTACCAATGGGCATAGAAATTTTCATTAATGATGCTTTATTTTGCCCACGGTCTAAAAGGAACTTACTTAGGTTTAATGATTTTTGTTCCAATGGGTTTCATGTTGAAACCAAGACCGAAGGTGGTAAAGAGTACTTGTATCTAACCCAAATGAGTGGATATAGAAAACAAATTATGGAAAAGTTACCATCATTCTCCTTCGGGTTATACTATACTTACATACACGTGAGTAATAAACATGTTGCGATGAACCTGAAGTTCACAAACCTAGAAGGTTTTCAATTATGGCATGATTGTTTGGGTCACCTAGGGTCGAATATGATGCGCCGAATATTAACACATTCAGTTGGGCATTCATTAACAAATCGTGAGCTCCCTTCACCCACTGATTATGTATGCGATGCGCGCGCTAAGGGTAAATTAATTGTACGGCCATCTCATACTAAAGTAAGGGTGGAATCTCTTATATTTTTGCATATAATTCAAGGAGATATATGTAGGCCTATCCACCCTGCATGTGGACCTTTAAGGATCTTCATGGTCCTGATTGATGCTTCAACGCGATGGACATATGTTGACCTGTTGTCAACACGTAATATGGCCTTTGCAAAAATTACTCACTCAGTTAATTAAATTACGTGCACAATTCCTTGATTACCCGATCCAGAAGATCCGGTTAGATAATGCTGGTGAGTTTACGTCTAAGGCTTTTGATGACTATTGTATGGCCAATGGGATAGACGTGGAGCCTCCTTTGCCACATACTCACACACAAAATGGCCTAGCAGAATCTTTAATTAAACGCCTGAAAATGATTGCTAGACCGTTGCTGTTGAGGGCCAAATTACCCTTTAGTTTATGGGGACATGCGACATTGCACGTTGTAGCACTGATTAGAATTCGACCTACTGCATATCATGAATACTCCCCAATTCAACTTATACGTGGATGTGAACTTGATCCCATCTGCAAATATTTGGTTGTGCCGTATATGCCACCTCCACAGCATTCCAAAATGGGGCCTCAACGTCGATTTGGCATTTACACGGGATATGAGTCTCCATCTATTATAAAATATTTGGAGCCCCATACGGGCGACTTGTTTACTACCCGATTCGCTAATTGTATATTTGATGAGGCACATTTCCCAGCATTAGAGGGAGAAAGCCTTAAGCTTAAAGAATGCCGTGAAATTTCGTAGAAGGAAGATCAATTGAATTACCTTGATCCACGTGCAAGCATCACTGAACTTGAAGTTTAGAAGATTATTAACTTGTGAAATTTAGCAAGCAAACTGCTAGATGTATTTACTGATCATAAAGGGGTGCCTAAGTCCCATATTCCTACAGAAAACGCATCTCCTAGAGTGGAGATCCCTTTGGGACCAAAAATGTCTAGTGAGCCTAGTCAACGTCGGAAGCCTGGATAACCCACCGGGGCTAAAGCCATAAATCTGCGAAAAAGAAAAAAACATTCAGTCACCCAATGCGCCTTTTGCAGCAGAATGCAATCCCAGTGAAATTAGTGCAGCTGCCCCAGATAATAATCCTGGGAATACGGAACGGCCAAATCCTATTGATCTGGGAAACGAAGAGGATTTGGTTGATGTTAACATAGAAGTTGTAGTAAATTATATGAATACGGGAGTAAGATATGATAGAATTACAACCGTTGTTGACGACTCCTTTGCCTTCTCAGTAGAGCTCACTGTCTCAAAAGATAATCTGGATCCAGAACCAAAATCCATTCTTGAATGCTAGAAGTGTTTAGATTCGAATAAATGGAAGGAGGCAATTGAGGCAGAACTAGACTCGCTTAATAAACGTTGTGTTTTTGGACCTGTTGTCCAAACACCCAAAGATGTTATCCCTGTTGGATATAAATGGGTGTTTGTAAGAAAATACAATGGAAAGAATGAGGTGGTAAGATATAAATTGAGACTAGTTGCCCAGGGATTTTCGCAAAGACCTAGTATAGACTTTGATGTCACTTATTCTCCTGTAATGGCCAACATTACGTTATGTTATTTGATTAGTATGGTAGTAAGTATGAATCTAGATATGCACTTGATGGATGTTGTGACTGCATATTTGTATGGGTCACTTGACACTGATATACATATCTATGAAAGTCCTTGAAGGATTTCCAATTCCCCATATGGGAAAGAATGAAATCACAACATGTACAATATTAAATTGCAAAGATCATTATATGGTCTTAAACAATCCGGTTGCATGTGGTACCACCAGTTAAGTGATTACCTCGTCAAGCAGGGATATGTAAACAATATAATATGTCCTGGTGTATTCATAAAAAGGTCACCAAATGGCTTGGCCATCATATATGTATATGTTGATGACCTGAATATAAGTGGAACAAAGAGCTCGAAGAAACTTGTTCTTGCCTAAAGAAGGAACTTGAAATGAAAGACTTGGGTCAAACCAAGTATTGTCTCGGCCCGTAGATCGAGCACCTCCCAGAAGGAGTTTTATTGCGCTAGTCTAATTATACAAAAAGGATATTTGAGACATTTCATATGGATAAATCTCATCCTCTCAGCGCACCTCCATTCACTTGAAATGGACAAATACCCATTTAGACCTAAAGAGGAAAGCGATGACAGATTAGGACTTGAAGTTCCTTATCTTAGCGCCATAGGAGCACTGTTATATCTTGCAAATGGCACCAGGCTTGATATTACATTTGTAGTTAATGTTCTAGCTAGACACAGTGCCAATCCAACCTGAAGACATTGGAATGGCGTTAACCATATCCTGCGTTACCTCCAAGGAACTATTGACCTTGGTTTATTTTACCAAAGAAACAGAGATTTAACATTGGTAGGATATTCATATGCTGGCTATATGTTTGATCCTCATAATGCCAAGTCACAGATTGGTTATGTATTCCTCTGTGGAGGCACGGTAGTTTCATGGAAGTCAGTAAAACAAAGTATGGTTGCTGCTTCTTCAAATCACTATGAGATTATTGCACTATTTGAAACTACCAAAGAATGTGTTTAATTAAGAACTTTAATACATCACATTCAAGATTCATGTGGCTTATCCTTGATTCATGATGCCCCCACTATACTTTTTGAGGATAATGTGGCTTGCATTGCACAAATGCGTGATGGATTTGTCAAAAGTGACATAACTAAACATATTTCACCTAAGTTATTTTACCCACATGAACTCCAAGAAAAAGGTGAAATATATATCCATCAAATTCGCTTTAGTGACAATCTTGTAGATTTGTTCACTAAATTCTTATGTACTTCTAAATTTGAAAAACTTGTATATGGAATAGGAATGCGTTGGCTTGGACGACTAATTCAATCAAGGGGAGCGAATTAACCATCCCTGAAGGATGGAACCCATAAGGTTTATTAGTGTACTCTTTTTTCCTTTGCCAAGTTTTTTTTCCCATAGGGTTTTTACTTGCCAAAAGTTTTTAATGAGGCAGCCTATGTGCAATGACTATTAAAATGAGGGAGAGTATTATACGCACTTTACTCTGTTTCCCTTCGCCAAGTTTTTGTCCCACTTGTTTTTTCTTGGCATAGGTTTTTTTAATGAGGCAATCTAAATAGCATATAATAAAAGGTGAACATCCAAGGGGGAGTGTTATAAATATATTGTATGATGTGGATGTATCACTTTTCACCATTCCATGAAGAGTTCTATACATTCCCTCTTTCAATGTACATAATCACTTCCTCCATTAATAGTCTACATGAACACATACATTCATGTACAATGTACCTATATTATTCATGTACCCTCTGGCCTATAAATTGAGGCTTTTGTAAACTTGCTGACGGGAGTAAGAGGGTTAACATTTGCTCCCAACTTCTCTCTTATCTCTTCCTTTCTCTCAAATTATACTTCGAGTTGATTTCTGAGTTGATTCCAAAGATCACCGTTTACTTTTAAAATATCCCTTTAAATTTTTTTTGGTTGGAAAAGATAATTGAACTTCATTACTAGGGTTTCAAGTTGTTCAAGCTTTGAACTCCAAAATTAAGTTCGGTTGTACATACTGCATGCCTTAAAGAGAGCTACGGTTTCAATTTGTCCAACCGTGGAAGCACAAACCCTCTTCGCAAACCTAACCACAGCTCTTCCGGTTTGATCTCTGCAGACATACGCTACGCTCCCTTCTGCTAATCTGCCTTCTTGGGCAGCGACGATTTCTTCTTCTTCTTCCAACTTCTGCAATCGCTTGTGCAAAAAATGTGGGAGCTCGCATGAAGGGAACTAGGAAACGTCCATGGTCCGATCTCTTGCTAGAGCTTCTCTCCATGATCGGCTAATGTCTCCACATTCGCATGGACGTACTCTGATTATGATGCATCTACTCTTCGCTCCGCTCCTCGGTCCCCTTGCCTCGCCGCGACGCCCCATGATTCCCTTTCTATATATCTTGCTCGCCAGGGTCATCCTCCGCGTGAGCACAGTCTATATGCCCTTGAGATGCCAGAAGGGGCTGCCTCCAGTCACGCTCGAGGAGATAGAGGTTGGGGACATGCAGATCCTTAGCCTCTTCATGTGGTGGCCGATCAAGTCCTTGCCTCGCCAGTTCCAGAGGTACTCGATTCTCTCTAATTCCGAATCATTGAAATCTATAGAGAATACATGGTCAAATATGTCAGTCGAGCTAGAGGCCTTGTTTGACCTATGCTGAAAGTAGTGGTGGATCTGGATTGTGTATGGACTAACCTAGATCAGTGTTTGGTCTATTTCATTGATGGAGAAGGGTAATTAGGTTATTAGAAATATGGGGATGAGAATTGGAACCATTTAGACTGTGGTTATGACGACTTCGTAGTCTATGCAGGCAAAGTCTGCATCGTCGATTGGTTGGGGTTGGTTTCATAAATCGATTCATCTTTCAGACTTCGAAGTTTCTCACTACCAATCGAGGGTGATAACTGCCGCAACTGCTTTTCGAAGCGTTTGGTGGTGTCAAGCGGTGATCTTTATATAGTGGACAAATACATTAGACATGGTGGGATCATGAGGATGTGGGATTTTAGGGCCTATAAACTGGACCAACAATTTGGGAGATGGGAGGAGTTGAGATGCTTGGGCAACTTGGCTCTCTTCCTCTGCAACCTTTGCTCGTTCAAGGTCTCAGCGTGTGAGCTCGATTGGTGTAAAGGGGATTGCATCTACTGCATGGAGATTGCCTCCCACTTTTTTTTGATAGAAGTCATCAAGGTGTTTGGCTTGGCAGATCGTAGCCACAAATGGCTAGACTTTCCTGGTTTACTACGTTGATGAAGAAGGAAGGGCAATTTGGTTATCGGAAGTCTGGGGATGAGACTATGCGGGATGCATTTGTGTTTGCAGTCTTTGGAATTCGAAGAGATATAAATAAGATTAAACTCTTTTTTCAGAAAAAAGAAGAAGAAAGAATGTTATTCAGATTACTCTAGAATGAAATGGAAATATGCAATTTATATCTAGGGAAATGATAACGATAGTCCCTAAACTTTGTCCCATGTGTAATGTTATATTTGGTAGTTTAACTCGTTTAATGTAGTCATTGAACTATTTTGTAATGTTCAATGTAGCCATTTTATCTGATCAAATGAGTGAAAAAGTCACTGCAGGTTCCCAAGCTATTGCGAAATGTACAATCTGGTTCCTAATCTCTTGACTCTCAAGAACAAATAAATGAGTCATTTGATATTATTCATAAGTTTTCATAGTCACATTATTGCCCAAAGTTTGGCTTATGACTATTTCTCTTGGTATAGAAATCATAAAATATACTTACATGGAACTATAACAATTCGAAAAAAGATGATAAAAAGATAGCATATTTTTTTTGTTGATTTAGGAAATAGATTTAAAACTGATAAAATTTGATTAAATCCTGCTCATAATTTTTAGCACTGATAAAATCTGGTTGATCCCTTTCTCTGACAAGCTCCTCCAAGTCGAGTCCTTTAGAATCTCCTTCATCATACTTCCCAACCAAATCAATTTATTAATATCCATCACTAGAGCCTAATATATTAAATGAGATTAATTGATTAATGTACCTTCGACGTGGATTACGAAGTTTCAAGGAGAGGGCTTAGGCTTGTTTCAAAAAACAAGGTTATGGTTGTGAGCTTGACAGATCTCGTCCATGGTATCTCTCGATGGGTTGTGGTCCATAACTTCAAATTATGACGAAATGGTGGAGCTGGCCAGAAAGATTCAATCTGAAGGTCTTTCTAACTGGTTGGTGAGGTGAAGAAAATCATGAACAAATTCACTTTTTTTCAAACTGTGACTTAGAAAAAAAGATAATGAATAGTGCTTTGAATCCAACTAGCAAGCAACGTGGATTTATTATTGAGGTGGAATAGTCATGTTGAACAATTAATTATTTCAAGTCAATGGAGCTGTATTTGAGATTTAAGTGAAAGTTAATAATTTTTTATGAGATAAAAAAAAGTTCGAGCCAAAATTATTACTCAAGATAAAGTTGGTGTATCACGCTCCAAATCCTACGAGTGTGCAACAACTTGCTATGATTGTTAAAATGTAATGTCCCAGGACTCGTTGCTGACCCTTCATTTCATCTTTTAATTATGCATGCGGAAGCTATAACAACATTCACCCACACAACAACAGTAACCAGGGATACATAGAACAACATATCACAACAATCAAACCAATACACCACGTTAGTTATTTACTTGATTAACCCTCGAGAAACATTTTTACAAGCTCACTTTGGGCATTTCCACACGAGCCTATAAAAAGATATCAACCTCAGAGTCAATCTACTTTATCAACAGCATGTTGGTCAAAAAGTCAGCTTCCACACAGATCTCTCATGGGCTATCCATGTAGAGGGTCGGTGAGTTGAAATAGGGCGAGTCAGGGTCGTGCTCCAACGGGTCAAAATCTAACGAGTACTCGGGAACGGGAACGGGCTCGAACTCGGGATCCTTTATTGACCCGTCAAGTGGGTCAATATCCATAGGGTCCCATATCTTGTGCCTAGGACCCTCTTCTCTTCTAGAGGACTATAGAAACTCCTAAGAGGCCTAAACAATTCTTCACCATCCCTAACAAACCAAGCCTAGAACAGATGAGGGACCCACTAAGCCAGACCCTCATCCATCCAAATTGTCGTATGGTGGCGCTAAAAAACGTATGACTTGTCGGGGAACACTTGCGTGGAAATAACAGTATCCATATCCTGAAGTACCCCAAATTGTACCGGGTACATCAACATGTTAAGGTCTTAAAAGACGTTTAATAACAACAAATGAGATAAAAATCTCAAAAAGTTAGTAGCTTAAGCTTCGCTTAGAAGGCCAACTCACCTCGAGCTCCTAGCCAAATAACCACGCATTGGATAAAGGCTAATTGTAAGCCTGTAAGCAATCACAAACATCCTTATCTTGCCTTGGCGCACACATCATGCATGACATTGGTCATCAAATGTCATAACAATGCAATAAGCATAACACATACTCGGAACACTTGTCGAGATTTCCCATGCATCATGCATCCACACTCCCGCGTATCTCGATTATAAGGTAAAATCCACTTGGGCACGTCCCATATCATGCTTATCAGTTTTCACCCCATAATCAAGCATTATGCAACATGCATGTTCCATTTATTACGATCCCTCTAGGCCACTACATATCAATCGATCTATAGCAAGATGGTAGTCTCCTAGCATGGCCGAGCATCGTCCTGCCCCGTCGGGCATGACAACGACAAACGATCGACAGTAAGATGACATTCCAATACGGCAACATCAAACGATATACAGTAAGATGTTATCCCATAAGGAGCATCGAATCCAGCCTCAGGCTGCGACTCAGCATTCGGAATATTAGCAATCCAGATAATCTCCAAGCATATGATAAATCGGGTACCGTCAAGCGATCTATAGTAAGACCCCGATAAATCAAGGATCCTTAAGCAATCTACATCAAGACAGCTCTGTCACGTGATCACACAAGCACTCAAGTATTTAAACCAATTCTTATCTTTTCAATTAGCCAATGCAAACATGGATCGCGCTCATAACAATGCCACATCACAATTTCACGTGATCACATATGCAAACAGTTACTCGATTTTGTAAGAAAAAAAAACATCATTCAACACATACTTTCTTTCTCAAGGCATCGAAATCATTTTTCAAACATAGCTATAAAATAATTTATTTTCAAAGGTTCCAAAATCTTTTCTTAAAAATAATCATTCAAATCATTTAGCTATATAAGCTAATTTATATGGCGATTTCCAACATTGGCATCGCAATCCAAGCATAAAACAATCGCAATTCGGTATTAAAAATTATTTGAAAATTTAATATTTAATTTACGAAAATTAAAATATTTTTTGAAGAATAAAATATTATTATTTAATTCCAAAAATTAATTTATTTAATAAAATAAATAATAATAGCTAAAATAATCGATAACTTATCATCAAATTAATGATAACTTATCATACACACACCGATAGCTTATCACGTAAATAGTGATAGCCTATTGCTCCAGTAATAATAACCTATTAATCAATTCCCAATAACCTATCGCTACAATCACCAGTAACTTGTCATCCAATTACCGATAACCTATCACCGTATCCATTGATAACCTATCATCCGCCGATAACTTATCTCTAAAGGTTGTCCAATAATCCACCGATAACTTATCCCCAAATCGTACTTAAATAACCATTAACTTAATTTAAACTACCCTAAGCAAGTTTAACACTATAAATAAAGAATTAAGGGTTAACTTACTCATCTAATGACAGCGATGACCCTAGGGCAACGGCGATGACACAGGCTATCCACGGTGGTCTTTGCTTGGCACGACAAGCGACAGATAGCAGCGGACGAGCGCGGTGAAGGAATGACCGCTAGTGGTTGTTTGGTGGCAGGTCAGGGGCTGTTCCAGAGCATGGAATGGTGGCTGGTGGTGGAGGCTTGGCAGCCGGATAGTGACGGATGAGCGACAGAGATGGGAGGCGGACGGCGTAACTTGCGCGTGGCTTGGGCTGACTGGCGACGGGCGGTTGGAGCTCATTTGGAACGGAGCTGTTCGGCCAGAAAGGAAGCTGGGATGACGGTGGTTCAACGGCGAGGAAGAGCGACCCATAGCGGTGGCTGGTTTAGTGCGATTTAGTTCAGCAACCGGTGGAACAAGAAGAAGTCGAGAAGAAGAAGAAGAAGGAGGAAATGACGGGAGTTGGTGGGAGTCAGTGGGGGAAGTTAGCTAAAGTGGTGGAGGGGAGAGAGAGGAGAGAAAGTGGGTCAAATGATTATCCTCCAAAATTCTTCTTTGGTTGACACTTGTCCCACAATGGTAATTTTTGTAATTTTCTCAACTTTGTCCCCCAAAATTACCACTTTGTCCTTGGCACGTGTACTGATTATGAGCCAACTTATCCTTATCGGGTCTTGTTGGCCGGTCCCCTTAGGTGTGAAGCTTAATGGGCTCTTACCCAGTCCACTTCTGTTTCTTGCGTCAAATTCTGGATTCTTTAATCCTTAATCGAATTTGTAATTTTCAAAGGCAAACTCGTAAAATTGTGAGGCGACGTCTTATGGTTCAGTTGTGAAACCCTTGAACATTTGACACTCAAAATTAGATCATAATTTGTGCTGAAATCAATCAATTGCAGTTATAGTACATCTCATACTAACGGGTGGCTTTTAGGAATAAATCCTTAGTAGCCTTTCTCCTTAGGTTAGTATTCCCTAAATAATCAGATCAGGGCGAAAATTAACTAATAGACCATCAATGAAATCACAATTTCATATATCACCAAATTGGATCGAATTTTCAAGATATCACAATTCTTCCCCCTTACAGAAATTTGGTCCTCGAAATTTGAATTTGCATCCAATTCCTAAAAAAGAAAGAGGTACTGATGCCTCATTACCTCTTCACTTTCTCATGTGGTTCCCTCGGTTCCATGATGTTGCGACACAACTTTGACTAGAGGAATTGTCTTGTTTCGTGGTACCTGCCCTTTCGATCCTCAATTCTCAATGGTCTTTTCACGTACGACACCTTGTCATCCACGTCTATTTTCTCATAGTTCAGAACGTGGGTTGAATCCGGCTCATACTTCCTTAGCATAGACACATGGAATACGTCATGTACTTGAGCCAACTTTGATGGAAAGGCTAGGCAATACGCCAATAATCCAATTCGCTCTAAGATCTTGAATGGTCCTACATATCTTGGGCGTAGCTTGCCTTTCTTGCAAAAATGCAAAGTCCCTCGCATTGGTGATACTTTGAGGAACACGTGATCTCCCACTTGAAACTCCAACGATCTACGTTATCTATCTACATAACTTTTTTGGTGACTTTGGGCTGTCCTTAGCCTATGCCTGATAACCTTAACAACATCGGACGACTGTTGCACCAACTTAGGATCCGTAATCTTTCATTCACCAACCTCATTCCAGCAAACATGAGTCCTACAGTCATACAATGTCTTGAAAGGTGCCATTCTAATACTTTGCTGATAACTATTGTTATACGCGAACTCAATAAGATGTAATTGTTCTTCCCAACTTCCTTTGAAATCCGGAATGCAGGCTCGCAGCATATCCTCGAGAGTCTAAATCGTTCTCTCGGATTGGCCATCTATCTATGGATGGAAAGCAGTGCTATGCTGTAGTTTTGTTCCCATGGCACCTTAAAGACTCTTCCAAAAAGTAGCGGTGAATTTGGGGTCTCGATCTGACGTGATTGTCACTAGCACACCATGACGACGAACTATATGCCCTACATACAACTCAACATACTTGTCCATAGCAAAGTCGTTTCGTACGGCAATGAAATGAGCAGACTTTGTGAGTCTATCCACTATAACCTAGATAGAATCATTATCTCTTTGGCTCCTTGGTAGATCTATCACGAAATCCATAGAGATATATTCCCATTTCCATTTTGGGATTTCAAGAGATTGTAGTAATCCACCAGGCCTACAATGCTGTGCTTTCACCTGTTGATACGTTAAGCACTTAGCCACATGCTTAGCAATATCCCTTTTCATGCCAATCCACCAATAGTGCTGGTGCAGATTCTAATATATATTTGTGCTGCCCGGATGAATACTATAGTTACTATGATAAGCTTCTGTCAAAATTTCCTTCTTAAGTCTTTCATCATTGGGTACGCACAATTGTCCACGAAACTTCAAGATCCCATCTTTGGATACTTGAAAGTTAGATTTTCTCTTAGCTACGTCCATTTGTAGAATCCTTTAAAGTGCAAGATTCGAAGGTTATGCTGCTTTAATCTTAGTTTGCATTTCGGGTTCAATCCTGAGAGTAGTCATTAAACTCGAAAGGTGGCTTACCTCAAACTTGGAATTTGAGTCTCGAATTCCTTCAAGCAAAATCCACTCTTGGACCATCATATGCGCGATTAAAGACTTTTGGCTTAGAGCATCACCTACCTTGTTAGCCTTACTAGGATGGTACAGAATATCGCAATCATAATCCTTAAGCAGCTCCATCTATTTGTATTGCCTCATGTTCAATTCCTTTTGCGAGAACAAATACTTTAGACTCTAATGATCCGTATAAATATGTAACCTTTCCCCGCATAAATAATGCCTACAAATCTTTAGGGCAAAAATGATCGCCGTTAACTCCAAGTCATGCGTTGGGTAATTCGATTCATGCAGTCTTAATTGTCAGGATGCATAAGCCACGACTCTTCCATGTTGCATTAAGATGCATCCTAATCCTTTATGTGACGCGTCGTTGTAAATCTCATAACCTCCTAAACTAGACGATATTGTTAAAACAGGCGCAATATTTAGCTTTTGATTAAACTCTTGAAAATTACGCTTACATTTATCCGTCCATTCAAACTTTGTGTCCTTTTTCAGCAATCGTGTCAAATGTATGGCTATCATTAAAAAATTTTCCACAAACCTCCTATAATAGCCAGCCAATCCCAAGAAACTTCGAACTTTAGTTACCGTCATTGGTCTTGGTCAATTCATTACTGCTTCAATCTTAGTTTGATATATCGAAATCCCTTCTCCAGAAATCACATGTCCGAGAAAAGTCACTCGAGTTAACCAAAACTCGCACTCGCTAAACTTGGCATATAACTTATGATCTCAAAGGGTTTGCAGCACTGTCCTCAAGTGCGGCTTGTGTTTCTTTGAACTCCTCGAATACACTAGAATGTCATCAATAAATACAATCCCAAACTTGTTTAAATACTCTTTGAACACCCTATTCATTAAGTCCATAAAAAGATGCAAGCACGTTCATAAGACCAAACGGCATTAAGGTAAACTCATAATGTCCATAGCGTATTCGAAATGCCATCTTCATTATATCTACCTTCTTAATCCTCAACTAGTGATAACCTGTTCTCAAGTCTATCTTCGAAAATACCGAAGCTCCTTGAAGTTGATCAAACAAATCATCTATCCTCGACAACGAATACTTATTTTTAATCATCGCCTAATTAAGTTGTCGATAGTCAATGCAAAGGCGCAACGAACCATCCTTCTTCCTTACAAACAGAACTGGTGCTCCCCAAGGTGATACACTAGAATGAATAAATCCTTTGTTCAACAACTCTTGTATCCGAATTTTTAACTCTTTTAGTTCCGACAACATCATCCTATATGTTTCTTTGGAAATTGGCTCCATTCCAGGGGCTAACTTAATTACGAACTCTATTTCCCTTTTCGGGGGTAATCTAGGCAATTCTTCGAGAAAAACGTCCGAGAACTCTCATACTACAATGATGTTTTGCATCCTCAATTCTTCTACCAAAGTGTCAACTGCAGTTGTCAAATAGCCTTGGCAACCCTCATCCAACAATTGAGTAACCTCAAGTGATGAAATCAAAGGAATTGATGGTCATCCTTAATTCTCGACAAACTCAAATCTAACACCCTTTAAAGGCTCAAATTGAATCATCTTACAATAATAGTTCATCGTTGCTCGTTGCTTGATGAGCCAATCCATTCTAATAATCACATCGAAGTAGAACATTGTCAAGACAATTAAATCTATGCTATCCTCATGACCTCCAACAGAAAACTTACAATCCTCACAACCTACTGTAGGCACTATGCTATCCTTTGAAGGGGTAGAAGTAATATAGATCACTCTCAGCAGTTTCTGACTTAACCCTACTAATTCCACATATTGCTTAACCATAAACAAATGCGTAGCTTTAAGATCAAATAAAGCATAAGCAGCATGGTAGTGTAATGAGAGCATATCTATAATTACGGAGGGCGAGTCCTCCGCCTCCTTCCTCATGACGGCATAAACCCTTCCTTGTACTTAAGGTCAGTTTAGTTAGTTCGACGATATGTTCCTTGCAGGTTGTCCTACCTGCTGCACTGGTCATTGCGCTCCCGCGGCTTGGCATGGACAGTCTCTTACGTGATGGCCGTGTTGGTTGCATCCAAAGCAAGCTCTTGTCTTTATAGGGTACGAGGCTGTTCCATGGTTCCGGTGGCAAAACGGCACACACTATTTGGATTGTATTTCAGCTTCCTCACGGCATCTTTATTGTTAGGGGGGACAGGAAACCTACTCCCTATCATCGGTTTCTTCTCAAACCAATAATTATCCTTATTCTGCACAAACCGCGATCCAGATCCGGCTAAACCCTCTCAGCCAAGTTTCTCTCTATCAACTATGCCCTCTCATATAGCTCATCATAATCTTTCAGATTCAAGGGCACCGGTTCGTCCTTAATCTCGAGCTTGAACCCATCCCTAAACCTCATTGCTTTATTAACTGGATCTTCAATCAACCTTGGCGTATACTTGGACAATTGAGCAAACTTCGCTTCGTACTAGTCTACCGATAATTGGTTCTATTGAAGATGCTAAAATTTATTCATCTTTTTTTTTTTGGTAAAAGTAAGTGTTTGTATAACTTTCCATATCACCAAGTACAAACTAAGCTCAGACCTATTCCTAACCATATTAGGACACAGAGATGTCCAGATAAGGTCAAGAAAGGACCAGCAAGAGCTAGAAACAAACGGGCCAAATAGCCAGCCAAATAGAAGAAAATAAACCGAAAAGGAAGAGCCCAAACTAATCCGCAGCTTGGAGGGCATTCCATGTCTTCGGCAGCAGCACGCGGATGGAGAAGAACGGAGGCCTATACCACCGAAATAGCCCGAAGCAGCAATAACCAGCAAAAGAGACTAGCCAGGTCCAAAAGGACTATACAAGGGAACACACAACCCAGGAAGGAGGAAAAAGAAAAGCCAGATATACAAGAGAGGCGTAATACAACCCAACTAAGAAAATATGGAAGGTGAAAGGGCCCAGCTCCTCTGTAGTCTTCTGTGGGAAGTTATTCATCTTTTGTTCTCTAGTGTAATCAGAAAAGAACTTGTTATAGAAAGCTTCCACGAAGGCACCCTACACTCGGGCCGTACACTCGGGAAATACCCTCCATTGGATAACTTCCCACAAAGTACTAAAGTTACCTTGCAATTGGTAGACTGCCAACGTCACCTTGTCTTCCTCTGAACGCTTTTGGGAAAGCAAACACCTTCTCCAACTCCCTAATCTAGAGGGTTACAGCCTCATGATCACCCGCACCAGTGAATTTGGACAGCTTGAGCTTTGGAAACTGCTCTACCAACTTATGCATGGGCTGATTCTCCTTTCTGTTTCTAGCTAATGGAACATCTATAGGTGCGGCGGGAACAGCAGTGGTAGCGGCAACTTGGTTCTAAGCTTACTGCCCTACTAAGGTTTCTAAGGCCGGTAGGATCCCGTCCAACCTAGGATCCTTTGGTGCTCTCATTCTAGCATTAGTTTGACTTGGCTCAGCCCTTCTCCTAAGGGCCCTTAGGTCAAGATTGCTTATCTTGCAAGATCTTTATAGAAACCTGCTTTCCAATTCTAACAAGAAATTAAAAATCATGAACAACCCGTTTAAAATAAGGAATCTAAACAATCAAGCACAAGCACAGAGTGTTTTCCTAACTCACTATCCCAGAACCCCTTGTACCTTATCACTCCAAGTCTCGACCAAACTTGGATCGAGCTGACTTTGCTCTGATACTAATTTAGATAGGGATGTCATGCCTCGAATCCTATGAGCATGCAACAACCCACTATGATCATTAAAATACGATGTTCTAAGACTCGTTGCCGACCATTCATTTCATCTTTTAATTAGGTATGCGGAAGCTATAACAACATTCATCCAAACAACAACAGTAAGTAGGGATAGATAGAAAAACAGATCACAACAATCAAATCAAAACACCATGTCAGTTATTTACTTGATTAACCCCCAGGAAACATTTTACAAGCTCACTTTGAGCATTTCCACATGAGCCTATAAAAAGATACCAGCCTGGGAGTTAATCTACTTCATCAACAGCATGTCGATCAAAAAGTTAGCTTCCAAGCAGGTCTCTCATAGGCAATCTATGTAGAGGGTCGGTGAGTCGAAGTACAGTGAGTCGGGGTCATGCTCCGACAGGTACTCAGGAACAGGATTGAGCTTAGGCTCGGGATCCTTTATTGACCCGTCAGGTTTGTCAACATCCATAGGGTCCTATATCTCGTGCCCAGGACCCTCTTTCGGAGGACCGTCAAGACCCTTGAGAGGCCCAAACAAATTCTCACCATCCCTAACAAACCAGGTCTGGAACCGATGAGGGACCCAATAAGTGAGTCCCTCATCCACCCAAATTGTCATTTGGTAGCGTTAAAAAACGTACGGCTTGTCAGGAAACACACGCGTAGAAATAACAGTATCCATATCCTGAGGTACCCCGAATCGTACTGGATGCATCGATAAGCTAAGGTCCTAAAAGATGTTTAACAACAATAAATGAGATAAAAATCTCAATAAGTTAACAGCTTAAGCCCCACTTAGGAGGCCAACTCGCCTCGAGCTCTTAGCTAAACAACCATACATCGGATACAGGTCAATCGCAAGTCGATAATCAATCATAGACATCCTTACCTTGCCTTGTCGCATATATCATGCATGACAGTAGTCATCAAACGTCACAACAATGCAATAAGCATGACACATACTTAGAACACTTGTCGAGATCTCCCATGAATTATCCATTCACACTCACGTGTGTCTCGATTATAAGATAAAACCCACTTGGATACATCCCATATCATGCCTAGCAATTTTTACCCCATAATCAAGCACTATGCAACATACGTGTTCCATTTATTACGACCCCTCTGGGCTACTAAATATCAAGCGATCTACAGTAAGATGGTAGTCTTCCCACATGATCGGGCATCATCCCGCCCTGTTGGGCACGGCAACATCAAACGATCTACAATAAGACGACATTCCAATACGGCGACATCAAACGATATACAGTAAGATGCTATTCCGTAAGGAGCATTGAATCCGGCCTCAAGCTGTGACTCGACATCCAGAGTATCGATAATCCAGATAATCTCTAGGCATCCAATAAATCGAATATTGTCAAGCGATCTATAGCAAGACCCCGATAAATCATGCATCCTCAAGTAATCTACAGCAAGACAGCTCTGTCACATGATCACACGAGCACTCAAGCATTCAAGCCAATTCTTATCTTTTCAATTAGCCAATGCAAACATGGATTGTGCTTATAACAATGCCACATCACAATTTCACATGATCACATATGCAAACAGTTACTCGATTTTGTAAAAAAAAAAACATCATTTCAAAACATGCTTTCTTTCTCAAGGCATCGAAATCATTTCTCAAACATAGCTATAAAATAATTTATTTTCAAAGGTTCCAAAATCTTTTCTTGAAAATAATCATTCAAATCATTTAGCTATATAAGCTAATTTATACGGCGATTTCTAACATTGGCATCGCAATCCAAGCATAAAACAATCGCAATTCGGTATAAAAAATTATTCGAAAATACTATTATTTAATTTATAGAAATTAAAATATTTTTATGAAGAATAAAATGTTATTATTTAATTCCAAAAATTAATTAATTTAATAAAATAAATAGTAATAATTAAAATAATCGATAACTTATCATCAAATTAACGATAACTTATCATACACACACCAATAGCTTATCACGTAAATAGTGATAGCCTATCGCTCAAGTAATAATAACCTATCAGTCAATTCCCAATAACCTATCGTTAAAATCACCAATAACCTATCATCCAATCACCAATAACCTATCATTGTATCCTTTGATAACCTATCATCCGCCGATAACTTATCTCCAAAGGTTATCCAATAATCCACCGATAACTTACTCCCAACTTGCATTTAAATAACCATTGACTTAATTTAAACTACTTAAAGCAAGTTTAACACCCTACACAAGGGATTAGGGGTTAACTTACTCGTCTAATGACAATGACGACGCAAGGACAATGGCGACAACACGGGCTATTTGCGGTGGTCTTGGTTTGGCGCGGCAAGCGGCGGACGGCAGTGGACGGAGCAATTGTTGGTGGTTGTTCGATGGCAGCTTAGGGGTTGTTCCAGGCGTGGAACAGCAGTTAGTGGCGGAGGCTTGGCAGCCTGGACAACGGCGAACGAGCGGCGAACGGTGCGATTTGTGCGTAGCTTGGGCTGACAGGCGACGGGCTGCCGAAGCTCGGCTAGGACGGAGCTGTTTGGCTAGAAAGGAAGCTGGGATGGTGGTAGTTCGACGGTGAGGCAGAATGACGCACGGTGGTGGCTAGTCTAGCATGGTTTGGTCCGGCAACCGATGGAACAAGAAGAAGTCGAGAAGAAGAAAGGATAAAGAAGAAAAAGAAGAAGAAGAGGAGGAAGGAAATGACGGGGGCTAGTAGGAGTCGGTGGGAGAAGTCAGCTGAAGTGGGGAAACAAAGAAAGAGGAGAGAAAGTAGGTCAAATGATTATCTCACAAAACATCCCCCAAAATTCTTCTTTGGTTGACACTTATCCCACAATGGCAATTTTTGTAATTTTCTCAATTTTATCCCCTAAAATTACCACTTTATCCTTGGCCCATGTACCGATTACGGGCCGACTTATCCTTATCGGACCTTGTTGGCCGGCCCCCTTGGATGTGAGGCCCAATAGGCTCTTGCTTGGTCCACTTCCGTTTCTTGCATCAAATGCTCAATTCTTTGATCCTTATTCGAATTTGTAATTTTTCAAAGGCAACCTCGTAAAATTGTGAGGCGATGTCCTATGGTTCGGTTGTGAAACCCTTGAACATTTGACACATAAAATTGGATCATAATTCGTGACTGAAATCAATCAATCGCAGCTACGGTACATCTCAAATTAACATGCGGCTTTTGGCTTTTAAGAGTAAATCCTTAGTAGCCTTTCTCCTTTGGTTAGTATTCCCCAAGTGATCAGGTCAGGGCGATAATTAACTAATAGAGTATCGATGAAATCACCATTTTACATATCACCAAATTGGGTCAAATTTTCAAGATATCATATGGTGCTTTTTTTTTTGGAATTAGGCCTAGCTTCTAGAATCGAGAACCGGACCACTTGGTCTTAGAGCTGAAGCGGAACCGGTTCTCGGGCGGTCCTACAGAACTAGTGGACGTCAAGCTTGTTAGCCAAGTCAAGGGCCTAGCAAGGAAGAAGTAGGAGAGGATGGCCACGCGAGGGGTGGGGTGGGGTGGGGTGGGAGGCGAACCACTGAGATGGGGAAGGCGAAGGGCGGAGATCAAAGCTGATCAAGAGAATGCATAATCGAGATCAAAGTCCTCAACCCATGATTCCCATCTCTTTCACTTCCAACCAAATTAATACCCAGAAGTAGGGTAAGTGAAAACCTAGAACACGAACTAGATAGTAAATGAATGATTTAATTTGTACAACAATGACGCATTGTTTGAGCCCTTTACAAAAAAATTCCAATCATCAAACCTAATTTCCAAACTCACCATCCCCATAACTACCCCTGAAATCAAAGTAACAAATCCCTGATCTTTTTGGGTGAAAAAAAAAACCTAGTTCCTTTGTTATTGAGAAACCTAACAATCATTGCATACGACTACAAAATGCAAGGCCCATGGCCATCATCATCACTGGCGAACAACCACCTTCTAGAAAACCCTCTAATGGTAGGCAGGAGATCATCATCGTTGAAAGAAGAACAGAAACTTCCTTGCTACTTCGCTAGAAACCGCTCGGGGAGAGAGGCGACGAAAGAAGAAGCCAACAAACTCGAGAAAACACAAAGAAATGAATTGATGATTGCCCTCAAATTGAAGTATGAAGATCAGCGGTCAAGAAGAACCCAATCGATGATTGAAAGGTTTTGCGAGTTGTGACACATAGAGAGCAAGAGGGAGAGAGAGACAATGGAGACAACCTTTCTTTCTTAAATGGGAATTGCCTGGCCTTCTTATATAAAAAACCAAAGCACATTCACATCACAGAGATGGAAATTAATCCGATATAAGCAGTCTGATTAGTTTGGTTCGGTTCCCACCCTGCCGGACTGCTCGTCATCGATTCCAATATTATGGAATCAGGAATTGGATCAGAGCCCCTAGGAATCGCCGAGAACTAGTCAGTCTAATCCGGGCAATTCTTGATTTGGGTGGTTCCCGTTGCCCACCCCTAAGATTGACCACTCTCATAGTGGCATGAAGGTAAATTTTTCAAACTCCAAGCGGCATCTATGTTCCATGTAGAGATGTCAAAGAACCCGACCAAACACGATCCGACCTAACCCAACCCAAAAATTTTTGTATTGAGTCGAATTAGACCTCAACTTATTTGGGTAACAGGAAAAACAATTAGGCTCGGGCACTTGAGCCCAACCAAAACAACTAACAAGTAAACACTATCTTCTTCTTCTTCATCACACCCGAGCCCAACCGAAACAACAAGCTGAGGTTCCTTCTTGCAAACGTTCACCGAAACCCTATCTTCTTCTTCGTTCTTCCATCGGCGACAAACAACAAGCTGAGGTTGCAGAGCGTCTTGATGAAAAAAGTGTGTCTGCACGCGTTGTCACGCCCCGCACCCTCCAGCACGCAACATCCCTCGCAGAGGTTGATTTTGAGCGCGATGTTCCAAGATGCGTCGCCGACCCAACACCACGAAGAGAGCACAGGGCACATGCAGAAGCAAACTTAAACACCCGTACAAATCATTCACGAGACCAAGGGTAGTACAACAATAGGATCACAAAATAAACACTTGCATTGATATGGCAAACATATACAATATTCATTTACAGCCCACACTCAAAAGTCAAGAGTAGGTCAATGGCCACCACCATCAAAAGGGAGTACATGGCTTGGCGGTCAGGCATTAGATCTAACCGGGGCTCCTCCCAAACGTAACGGTACGCCTGCCATCCTCAAGGCTGGAGATCTGAAAAATTGGGTTTCAACAATAGTGAGAATAAATCTCAGCGAGTAGGTTCCCTAAACCTAAGCTAGACTAACATGCACATCCTGACGAGTACCAAACAACACACAGTCTAAACCATAAATGACTTAGGCCCTCGGGCCCAAATCCAATACTTAACTGACCCTGCAGGTTAGGCACGTTTGATATAATTGCAATGATAGCACAGAACTCAACCGAGGCACATACACACGTCACTTGGTCATAACGCATGTTATGCTTATGCTCGTGCTCATACGCATACTCACGTCTCATCAATGCACTTTCGCACGCTTGCATTCTTGCACATTTGCCATTGTTTCCATTTCTCCTCCGACCCGCGTTAAACGCATCAGGTCCGACCCACGTAAAACGCATCAGGTCCATCACTTCGAGATCGATCTCTAGCCCGCGTAAAACGTATCAGGCTCATGGCACAACACCCGCGTAAAACGCATCAAGTTTGGCCATCTTTCGGTAGTTCGGGCATCGTCCTGCACCTCAGGACGGGTTCAATACCCCACGTAAAACATATCAAGGCTTTATGTGATCACACATTCACACTCACTAATTATTATCTGAACCCTGCGTAAAACGCATCAGGGCATTTTAGGTGATCACATGCTCATGTCATTTGTGCACATGCATATATGCACATGTTCTGCCGATGTTCGAGATGCACACTCATGGCTATGACGTTCACACTTGGGCATTCAAGAATTTCACAATGAGCAATCAACACGATTCGACTATTTATTCCAAACAATGCCACAACATGCTCAATTCACATTTCGATATGCCCCATCATTATAATAGAACGTCCACTAAGCAATTCAAAACACTCTTGCATGGCACATGATCTACGCACAACAAATCACGCAATTGGATCAACAAGAATTCACACACCCGAGGCCCACCAAGTTACTCTATTCTGAGTCACACTAGGCACATGACACTACGTCACAAAATTGATTACAACCAAGTACAAATCAGCCACTTAATCCGCTAATCTAAACATTCCCGATAATTACGCAATTAAACCTCGAATTGATCGCGCCTTGTCCAATTAAATCTCGATATGGCCAGCCACTAAACAGATTATTCTGGGCCTATAAATATCCTAAAATTACTTCACTTGGCTCCCCACAATATCATCCAAAACAACTACTATGAGAACAATGCGGGACGCACACAAAACTCCACAATTGAGCCCGAACTTGACTGAACTCGGGCCATTTCGATCCGACAATTCCAGCCACCACCCGGCACATTCTAAGCCACTAAACCTCAATTAAAATCATCATAATAAACCACCAAATTAGCTACAATAACAGCCGCCGTTTGGATAACGAGTTTCTCCCGCCAAATCCACAAATTCTATCTGAATCAATGCGCCTAAGCTCAGCCGAATCATAGTACAATACGGGCCTCTAAACCTCAATTAAATCATCATACTAGACCTCAAAATCAGCCACCATATCAGCCCCTAATAGTCTCCACAATTTAACCCCTAAAATACCCTAATTAACCCCTAAAACTCATCTAGAAATGTAAATTAGCCTAATTAAGGTTTAAGGTTGTACTCATCCAAAATCCTAAGCTCTAGACACGGCTGATCGAGTGGCGGGGGCGGCTGGACAGCAGCGGTCCCACGCCGGAACAGTGGCGGCGAGAGGCGGCTCCCTTGGTGGCACTCGGCGGTGGCAACGGCGGCGGCAACGGCGGTGGCGATCCTAGGTGGCGAAGGGGAAGGGAATGCTGGTCGCAGCGGACGGGAGGGAGAGAGAGAGAAAGAGGTAGCTAGGTTGGTGGTGGTGCAAGGCGGCGGCGGCAGTGCGCGGCGGTGGCGGCCCTCCGGTGGGCGACGCGCAGCGGCTGAAAGGGAGAGGGGGAGAGGAGAGGGTGGTTGGCTTGGGGAGGAGGAAATGAGAGGAGAGAGAAAGTCTAGAGGGTTTATAGAGTGAGTTAGATAGTAGGGTTGGTGAACAACATTGCCAACTTTGCTCCTAATCCAAAGGCTAAGATCAAATCTAGAACAAACACTTAGGGGCACAAATATCCAATATCCCACACATTATTGGGCTAAAATAACTAATATAAAACCCCAAAATATCTCTCAATATTCGGAACCCTCAATTAGGCCTAGGGGTAAAACGGTAAATTTTCGATCCTAGGTCAATTTTTCAATTTTTGACTCTATTGATCTCAAATATGAATGGCAATATAAAAATGGTGTCGTTCTCGTAAAATAGTCGCATACGCCTGCGAAATTCGACACCGAAGTCCGGACTCAATTCCACGATCGATTTAGCTCAATTTTCGATTTTAGCGTCTCTCACTAATGAGCGGCTGTTTAGGGGTTACACGTATCGACCTAAGGCTACTCGAGTCATGGCAGTCCCAATTTCCCGGAGAACATGAGGATTTACCGCTAGTCCCAGGGGTCGCGGTCATCCGAAATAAGTTCGGAATCATTTACCGCGCGTACTCTCGGTCGTGCGGAATCACCCGCTATCCGATCATACGTCGTCGATCAAACCAAATTCGACACTCTCCTTGGACCGACCCATGTCAACACAAAATATTCCATCGTCGCTTCTCGGAATGGGCTCGATTCACGGTCGAGTTTTTGGGTCCATGTACCGTTTTCCTAGTTAGCCTTTCCCTATTGGTCAGTATCCCGAGAATAATCAGTTTCGGGCGAGACTTACTAAAATGAAATGAGAAATACATCGATTTTATTGACCACGAAAGTGAGTCGAATTTTAGGACGTTACACGCGCACTGTGCGAAAAGCGCAAGTGTCTTCCTTTCTTCCTTCCTTCCCTTGATCGATTCATTCAAGCTCTTGTGAAGAGATCGCAATTGCAGAGCATGATCTCGATTGCGCACTGTGAATTTCACTTGCGATGGGTTTTGTGTGTTGGTTGTCTGATTGGGTGTCTGAATTTGATTCAGGTGAGAAGAAGCTATCGAAGGTGATAAGTGGAAGGACGGAGCCAGCAACACCCCTGAAGAAGGTGGTCGCAAGATCAACGAGAATAAGCTCCTCTCCAAGAAGTCGAGGTTACCCCCCCTCCCTCTTCCCAACAAACCTAGGTTATGATATATTGTGACAAGAGATTGTGAATTGTTGGACAGAAAATCCAGAGTGCTGATACTTTTCTTTGTAGGCTGTAGAACGCCTTTTGTAGTTGTCAACTTCTTTTGATTCCCATGTGCTGAACCTTTTCTCTGTTTCTTCTTCTCTCTTTCTTAATATTTCCATATTTATTTCTTCCTTAAGTTAGGGCTGATGTGGTGGCTGAGACACCATGTCATCTCCATCGAGACATAGAGGATGCCACAGTTACCATGGTCAAAGTGCATCAGTTCAACTACAAAAAGTTAAAAGTTTTATGCTTTGGTTTGTTGCAATCAAAGTTTAGTGATCCAAATTGCAAAATAATCAAAATTTGCGAATCGTCGGTGGGAAATTTATTCTGCTATGTATTTGGCTGATCTTGGAACTAATGGTTGCAATACTTACCATAGACTTAGGTTAGCCAATCTAGACAAATTTCGATTAGATTAACTCTAATTTGGACAAGCATGTGTCAGGTTTGTCGTGGGTTAGCCAATCTACATAGATTTTGAGTAGACTTAGGTTTGTCTGATCTTGGAATCTGTTCTGCTAAATATTTTTTGTAGGTTAAATCGGCTTTCAAGAAGAAGGTGTGGGAGTTGCACCCGAATCTCTTCCCAATTAAAGAAAAGCCGATTGTAGAATCTAAGTTCAAGCTGGTAACTACTATGGCTCCTAAAATATTGGAGCTTTTATAAGTGTTTTCTTCTTTATTTCTTCTATGTTCAATCTTCAATTGGCTGCATTTTGGTGATATATCTTGGAACTGAGTTACTTGAATTGGTATCTGTATTTGTGGCATAATTAGCGTGTAAGAGACCTCTACTAAAAGTTGCATCCTTGACAGCTTTCTGAGTCATTTCTTGTATATGACAAAGTAGTTCATGCTTGCTCTTGAGATAGACTTTACTATGTCAACTTTCTATGGCAATGATGGTTTTTGTTGATTTTGGAATGTTAATCGTTTTTGGTGATTCCTAGATGTCTTTGTTGATGGATTCTAGCCTCACAAATAGAAGGAAGAGATCCATATATGGGATCACTTTAAAAGGATTTCATGTACATATAAGAATCAAGAAAAGGCTGAATGTTTATATAGAGGGGTCCATATTGGTTGTTCTAGTACTTAAGGGACTAGTTCAATGCATCATCATTTAGATAGATGTAAGGAATATCCATATGCAAACATCAAGAAAAGGCAAAAAAATGCCTCGGGTCAACCTATTGGGGTTGGTAGTTCACCATGAAAATTTGACCAAGATGTTAGTAGAAAAGAACTAGCAACCATGTTCATTCTTGGTGAATTGCCCTTTAAGTTTGTAGAAAATGAGGGTTTTCGGCGATTTATGTATAGAATCCAACCAAAGTTCTCAATCCATACGCGTAATATGTTGAGGAGTGATTGTTATGCGTTATATGTGGAGGAAAGAAGAAAATTGATGAAATATTTTGCCAACACATGTCCTAGAGTTTGTTTGACGACCGACACATGGATCTCTTGTCAAAATTTGACTTATATGTTTCTCACTGCTCATTTTGTTGATGTTAATTGGAAGTTGCAGCAAAAAATCCTAAATTTTTGTTAAATCCTGGGTCATTTTGCCTAGATAATAGGAAAAGCGGTTGAGAAATGTTTGACTGATTGAGGGATTCAAAGTATTTTTTCCATTACCATGGATAATGCAAGTTCAAATGATTTAGGAATTCGATACTTGAAAATAAAACTTTATTCTTGGAATACTTTGGTATTGAGAGGTGAGTTAGTCCACATGAGGTGTTTTTGGTTATATATTGAGTTTGATTGTGAGAGAGGGTTTAAAAGACATAAATGATCCCATTGTTAGAATACGTTCGACTCTATGTTATAAAGGCCTTCTCCTGAGAGGTTGAGACGATTTAGAGATTGTGTTGAACTAGAGAATATTAAGTCCAAGAGTCTTGTATGTTTGGATGTAGAGACTCGTTGGAACTCAACATATATGATGTTGGAGGCAACTTTGAAGTTTCAAAAAGCTTTTTTCTTATTGGAAATTTAAGATAGTAAATTTGTTAAAGAACTGTTCGAGGGAAAGGTTTGCCTACTAATGATGATTGGGATTATGCCCATCACTTTCTTCCTTTCCTGAAGTTGTTATTTGATATGACTTCAAAAGTTTCGGGTTCTTGTTATATCACTAGTAATGATTTGGCAAAGGATATCTATGGGCTTTTTGGGATGATTAATGAATATTGTGAGAATAGAGATAAAAGTTTGGAGGAAATGGCTAAAAGAATGAAGACCAAATTCAATAAGTATTATGGCAATGTGAACAACATTAATCTTAATTTGTTCATTACTTGCATACTTGACCCTCGACATAAGTGGTAATATGTGAAATGGTTGCTTAATAATGTTTATTAGAGCAAGCAAGCAGAAATTTTACATGATAAAGTAATATCATCTTTGACATCATTGTACGAGTAATACCACACTGGTAAATGCCCCCAAGGCAACTTGAGATTAAAGGGTACAAGGATAGTAAATGTGTCAAAGTCTCCCATGGTTGGTGCGGACTTTATGACTGTAAAGTATCTTAGCCAAATGAGACAACAAATTTTGGAAGAAAAATCATAATTGGATAAATATTTGGAGGAAGGATGTGAATGTTATAGTCCCAACTTTGATATCTTACCTTGGTGGAAAGTTAATTCCTCGAGATATAATATCTTCTCTTCCATTTAATTCCTCAAGATATAATATCCTCTTTTTCATCGCTCGAGATATTTTGGCTGTGTCCATCTTGACTGTAGCATAAAAGGTCCCATTCAACACAGGAGGTCATGTATTTGATGTCTTTTATAGCTCCTTGACCCCAAGCATGATAGAGGGTCTTATATGTGTTCAAGATTGGCAACAATTCTCGCCACTTTCACTTTCAATTGAGGATGACTTAGAAGAACAAGAGAATTTTGAGATAGGTCAGAAATCATAATTGTGGAATATTTATTCTTTTCTATATTATGATGGATACTTAAGTTCTCATTTTGATTGTGAATTAAATGCAGAGTGTTCAACTACAATAATGGAGCCAAACTCGATATCAGTTTCTCTTGATGATGATGAAGTTGGAAATTGGTACTTGCTGAACCAATTTTTTTTATTGCAAATTTACTTTTCCATATTCAGATTAGGCATTTAGTAATTGTTGTCTTCTTCATTTCTGACTTGCAGGTTGACCTTACTGAAGAATGGTTTCCTTTCTTTCCAAATCTTGGATGTGGGGTTATTATCACCCGCTTTACTTTTTTATCATTGCCCCAGTTTGTGAATTGGTCCTACTATGCATGTAGACAAGGTTGTATAACATTGGAATTGCCTTGGTGGAGTTGCTTTGGTATGTTTAAATTTTAGTTGCTTTGGTTTGGTTTGCTTTGGAGTAGATTCGATCCACTTTTGTTTTGTTGAGGGGATGAGATGGGGTCACGGAACTGAATTCGAAGGTCAATAGGTTCCTATCCTGATTTTGGACCATATTGTCCATCTGACTTTGTTGATATGTGTTTGGAGTTTACATACATTTGTGTACTTTGTTTTTATCAACGTAAATCTCTGTTGCAACTCGCAAGTAGCCCCGTTTGCTTTTTTCTCATGCCATCTTTTAATGTTGTTCTCATCGAGGGGTGGTCAGTTGTGTTGTTTGAAAGTTTTGGAGCTTTTGGTTAGGGCAATTAGGAGTTCTGCTATTACACTTTTGTGATTGATCATTCCTAAGTTGTGATCGGGGCTCGAGCAATCGAGTACTGCAACTACAATGGTGTGATGGTGTATAATCATTAGATTTTTCTTGTTCGACCTTAAGTTTAGTTGTTTGATGTTTGTCAAATGCTATGCCGCTGATCCGTAAATACGAAGTATTACATGTGGGGTTTAGGAGTCAGATGCCCCCTATTTGGCTTTTTCCCTTTTTGGCTATATCACTCGACAGGATCTCTTTGGGCTTTTTAACTCGTTACCCATGAAAGAAGAAGAAAGGAATGTGTTTGTTGTTCTGCATTCTTGTGTTGGACAATTCAGAGGCTAGATATTAATCCCATAGTTGGGATGAGTTTAAGACTTGTTTGTAAATTCACAAACTATTTGTGAATCTATCAAAAAAGTCAAAATGCCTATCTGCATGTCATATGGATCTATGTCACTTAATAGGGAATTTGACTGTTAATATAGAAAACCCTCGAGGTACACCGCATTACGAATCTTCGAGGTTTTTGGAGACGTGGGACTCCTAAGCGATTGTGGGTGTAACTTAACCTTAATTTATAATAAAAACCTAAAACACGAACCCGACCCAAACTGACCCGACTCAATTGTGCGGCTATATTGACACCCTAGTTCCATGAGAGAGTCGGAACATCGTCAGATGCGAACCGAAATCGAACCGAACAATAAAAGTTTTCGGTCTATCCGATAGAATCGGACCGATCGACCGGCTCACGCCCGGTCCAACCGTTTCCGGTCGCCTACATAGCGCAACCCCCATTGCTTCCTTCCGCATCCTACTTCTTGGCGCTCTGTAAGTACATGCGCAGAGAATAAGAACAAAGGGCGAGCCTTTCCTCTCCGGCGATCCTCCCATGAGGATCTCGACGCTACCCTTTGCCCTTGCGGCCGATCGGCGTTTCTTCCGATACTGCTGATCGGAACCCTAGATCGTCCGCCCCGTCCCCCGACGATACGCGGGGTCAATCGCTTCTCGCATTGGCGGTATGGGTGGATTGCCCTAGGACTCGAGGGCGACCCCGAAGACCCGTGCCATTCTGATCGTCTGGCGAGTTCTTAAGGACAATCGATCTGTCGGACGGCGGGGATGGCGAGCGGGCAGATGATCAAGCGCGCCAAGTACAAGACTAACGTGAAGGACCCGGGAACTGCTGGCGTTCTCAAGATGGTACCCCTCCTTTCTTCTGCGTGTAAATCTGTGGTTACCCTTTTTGGTCCCTTGTCCTCTGAAGCCAAGGTTTGACTGTGTTTGAAGTGTTACCGCAATCTAGTGTGATGGGGTTCTGTTTTCCGGTTGGAATTTGGAAACTTCGAATGCGGCGAGGGTATTAATGGGGACTGAAATTCTGTAAAGTGTTGTAATTGACGTCCAGTTCAGCTCACTGGTACATTTTGTCCACGTCATTCGGCATGTGTGATCATGTGACTCGTGTATAGAGCAGCTTGGGTAAATGGGCTCTCAAATCAAGTTAGTTGTGATAGCGTGCTTCAAAACTTGGTTGTCCTCCTTCGATAGAACATTGCTTGAGAATGTAATATATACTTTCGGCCTCCTAGAAGGTAGCATTACATATTCGTTATTGGAGAAGCAGTTGAAAGGATTACTGTCATCGTCAATACTTCTGTTTGCTATGGTCTTTTCTTTGGTTTAGGCACAAAAGTTACGGCCTTTGTAAACTGTACTTATCATTCATATTTGGCTCCTTTTTTAATAGTAAAATTTTAATTTATGCAGGCTTGGGACAGATTTATTTTCACCCCTAATCATCCCAACTCTGCGTCAAAGCTTGATGTGGAGTTTAGATATATTAAAGGTACTTTTTTTAATGAATGGGTGCTAAACTCTGTCTGTTATTTTGTGAAATTTGATAGGCCAGTCTCCTCTGAGGCAAGATTTGCTTTTGGAAGTAAATGCTGAGTTTTGTGTGATATAAACTTTATTTGAGAAGTGTACTGTTAGCATTGAAGATGTCTAATGCAAGACAGTCTGTGATGCTTTCTCCAACTATTTAAAATTTTTTGACTTACTATTACCCGTGATTGCCATCACTTAGTGCAAGTTTATCCAGATAATTGCATGTCATCATGTTTCAAACCAAACTCTGGATGTTTCAGGTCATAAAAACACCAAGGAGGGATCGAATAAACCACCGTGGCTCAACCTCACGAATGATCAAGTTAAGTTTCCGAATGACTATTTACTGTGACTTTGCTCGAGATGAGGATATCTAGCTTGGAGACATGTGACATGGCCATTGTTGCCATCGTTTTATCTTACCAGTATTTAATTAATTTTTCACTTAAGGAACAAGTATTTTGCTCTGCTCTAGTTTGTGTTTCGTTAATTATATTCCACAATTTGGTGCTCTTTATGATTGAAGCATGATAGTCACTGTCTCCTTGCAGGGTGGAAGTTTCATATTTGAATTTGAGAGTTACTCCGATCTCCACAATTGCAGAGATTTTGTAGGTAAGGTTAATTCTGATGGCAAAAGCTTTCTGCCTTCCTGTTAATGTGCTGGAGCCTAGAATTTAAGTGTCTGAGTTTTGACTCTGTTGTAGGAACTGCTCATTCTTCTCTATTTTACGAACAGAAGAGATTAGCTTTCATTTATTGTGCAGACGCTGAATTATTTGATTTTATAAGCAAGAGATTTCTTAGTATGTCCATGGATTCTATTTCCTTTTCCTTTTGTTTTGCTGTTACTATTCTAAGCCAGGTTATGTGATATAATTTTTCATTTTCAGCTACCGCAGGAGGGATGAAACTATAAATTTAGTGTGCATAGATGACAAGTTGTCTATGTCTGTGGTTTTGTTCTTGCCATTTGTTTTAATGTCTTTAACGAGGAAGGTATTCTGAGTATTGTGAGTATATCTAATAAAATGCAGATGGCTAGATGTATTGCCCATGTTTTTATGTCGGTTGTGCATCTTTTTTCAAAATATTTTTGTGGGGCCAGATTGATGGAAGTCTTTGTCTTTGTTCTAGTTAGTTAGATTGCTAGACACTAAACTATGGCAGTTTTGTTTTTCCTTGTTGCCTTTTGGTGTGAGTAATTCTCTTTTGATAGTAAAAATTTATTGGTAATTTCATTCTGTCATGGAGCTGTAAGTGGTGCTTCTTGAATAGGAAAAGCCATTGGAAGAGCCGGGGAGACTCCAACAGCTGTCTCCGGAAAGACTGATGCCTTACTTCCTGATGAACAAATCAGCACAGCTGAATTGGAGCTCCGCATCAAGCTTTTGAGAGAAAACAGGTAAATTTGTCTTGTCTGACCACCCATAGTTATACTAAAATTATTAAAATATAAACTTACTCGTTCTCCATTTTGTCTCGGTGGTTTGAATAGTTTGAGCAGTTACTGTATATATCCACAGGCCTTATAATGGCTTGATGTTGATTATGGCATTCTCTAGTTGGTCTTATTTTCTATTGATTGTCATCGTGAACCTATGCCCTAAAAGATATTTTGGGCAAAATAAGTAAGATAATTCCCTAATTCCTACTATGACTAGATCACATGAATAATGGTTTGAATAATTTGGCAGATCAACTCCATGACCTGTACTTATCTGTTCTAATAATGCTTTAGTTCATATAGTACATAATATGTCTCTTAGAACCACCTGATTTCGCAAAAGTTTGCCCATTACAGTGAGTTGCAGAAACTTCACAAGCAACTTGTGATTGGTGGGATCCTGACGGAAGTGGAATTTTGGGCAACAAGGAAGGTGAGCAATTTGAAGACAAAAAGCTGCTTGAACACAATATACTTTTATTTAGAAATTCTAGCATATGAATTGGTTGAACCTCGTTTCCAATGGAAATCATATCAACATGTATGATTACAACTGGTGATGTGATTTTTTCTGCTGCTTATTTTATTTTCGCAGAAATTGCTGGATAGAGAGTCGAATAGAAAATCAAAACAACGTGTGGGCTTCAAAAGCGCCATGATTTCAGACATTAAACCAGCAACAGATGGCAGGGTATGATACTGATCTCTCTAACTGAGCATGCCTATGTCATAATTTTATCTTGGATTTTGCAGGACTTGTGGTATATTTGTTCTCCCTTTTTGGCAGTTTCAATTGCAGCAAGAACTTATGGCTGTTTCTTTCCTGTTTATCTGCAGACAAACAAAGTTACTTTTAGTTTGACACCAGAAGTAATCCTTCAGGTATTGTTTCTTCTTTGAAGGAGGACAAGCTTTTTGATTTTAATTTCCACTTCCATTTTTTGGGTAATCTGGAAAGATAGAAATAGGCGGGCTTTTAAAAATGAGGAAAGTTCTGTATGTGCTGTAAAGAATAGTTGGCTTCCCACCTTATCCTTTTGGCATTGTGTCTGGGAGCTCTTTGACACCGAGTCTTTTTTCAATGTCTCCTATTTTTTCTAGCCTCTAGGTTGTAATCGGAGGCCCCCTTCCTGTTCCTTGATATAAAGGACAAAACTGGGCTGCCTTTATCACAAAGAGGATGATCATTTCCTGGTGTCACTGCCACACTATACATAATCTTTGCTAAGAGCTGAATTCTAGATGCCAGTCATTAATAGGGAATGACAAATCTCTAACAATTTTTTTAGGCATAAATCTGATTATCACTGGGTGGAATGTCTAATATTTATAATGCAAAATAATGGGCAGTAAAAATGTAAAATGCAGAGAAGTTAAAACATACGTTTTAGTTTTGAATAATGTGGTGAGACACTTAAGCCCCTGCTAAATGGAATGTAGGAATGCATCTTTGTCTTAGTCTTGAGTAATGCGGAAGAGACATTTCTGATTTCCTTGTTTGTCTCAGTCGTGAGTAATGTGGAAGAGACATTTCTGATTGCATTTTGCATCTGTATGGTGTTTTTAGCATGAGATGTAGTCTCTTTGCACTTCTTTTTTTTTGTCTAGTACAGATAGATGTTGGTATCATTTTGATGAAATTGGCCTGATACATACATTACTTATATTAAAGCAATACTTATTTTCATTTTACCTTTGGATTGTTAATTTGTACTTGTATCCCAGATTTTTGCTGAGAAGCCTGCGGTTCATGCAGCATTCTTGAGTCATGTTCCAAATAAGGTAATGAAAATATTACTCTTGTTCCATCGTTTTCCAGACTTGTTGACCCTGTAAATGCTTTAATTGTGATGAAGCATTTGTGTATTGTTCATTAGATTGTTCAAAGCAACACATGACACTGAACTATGGTTTCTTGAATCATTTCCTGTAATTCTTACTTCAGATGACTGAGAAGGACTTCTGGACCAAGTACTTTAAAGCAGAGTACCTTCACAGCACAAAAAATGCCGTTGCTGCTGCTGCGGAGGCTGCTGAAGATGAGGAGCTTGCTATTTTTCTCAGGAATGATGATATATTGGCCACGGAAGCACGACAGAAGGTGCTTGTTTGAGAGTTTGAAACTCTTCCACTTGAGAATGTTTGAGAGAATTTCCTCTTTTGTTACCTTCTTTCTTGATTAGTCTGTATTGATGCTTGAGTTTTTCTAATGTTTTGCTTTGTTTGCAGATCCGACGGGTTGATCCTACTGTAAACATGGAAGCTGACCAAGGAGATGACTACACGCACTTGCCTGTATGATGATTGTGCAATTGTCTGGTTATAATTTCGCATATGTCCTTTTGACTATGTACATCTCTACTCTGGTGTCCTTGAAAATCATTTCCCATATTGCTTTGGAGAAACAGTTGACCTGCTAGTAAGATATGTCCTTTACCAAAAAAAAAAAACAGTTGACCTGCTAGTGCTAGCTATATGGAATTTAACTTGCTATACTAGACATCTCGAACTGCCTCTCAAGTAACTATTGTGTAAAGAAATCACCTTGCTTTAAGAGCATGTATAAAATTTCTTAGGAATTCCTTTTACTACCTTTGTCTATTCGATTTTCCATAGGGCATTGCATGGCTTACTTGAGGACTGTCCCGAGTGTTTTATTCATAATGACATGGTGACAGTATGGCCGACAGAAAAGATGGAACTAAACTTCAAATCAGTTTGCATGTTTTGGACACGCAGGATCATGGAATTTTTCGTGATGGTGGCAAAGATATAACTGAATCTCAGCATGACCTGTACAGGAGGACTTTAGCTCATGATCTTAATCGGCATGCTGCAGTTGTGCTTGAGGGAAGAGCAGTAGGTGCGTAATAACTTTTCAGTAATTAATGTTTTCTTGTATCATAATTCCTCACTTTAAGTTTTAACTTTAGGCTTTGTATTAGTCTTAGATTTTAGACCTAAGTAATGAGGTCTGAGTTGGAATAAACTTTTTCCTCTTTTCTGTATGTTTTCTAATCGTTAGATTTAGGCTTGTGAGGTTAAGCCTATGCCTTTCTAAATAATCATGCAGAGGTGGAAACGGAAGACACAAGGACAGTCGCAGAGGCACTTGCTAAGTTGAAACGCGGTTAGCCCAATTCTCGTTTCTGCTGTGAATCATTTGTTTTTTTTTTTCTGTTGTGACTCAATATTTCCAACTTTTATTATTCATATAGTCGAGTCGGCTAATGAGGATTCTGATGGGAACGCTAATCAGGGGAGATTGGAAATGATCTCTCGTATCACAGAGATTGAGGACCTTCAGGCAGCTCACGGTCCACCACTTGTTCCACTCTGCATAAAAGTATATCAGTATTTACCTTTGAAAACTTTTAAGTTGCAAAACAGATACTGTGAAATTGGATGATTCATGTCAGTTTGCATCCAGGATCCTCGAGACTACTTTGATTCTCAGCAAGTCAATGCCGTTAAAGCCTCAGCAGGGGCAGAGGCGAAAAAGTGCAATTTGAGCTCCAGAGAAGCATATGGATCTCTGAGGGACTCAATATCGCAGACTAAACAAATGGGACTTCAGAATCCTGTTGTAAAGACTAAAGATGCTCTTCAGGTAAAAGAGTCTTTTCTAAAGTTATTGCTCAGCACTCGTACAATTGTTGGACTAGTATGCCGAACATTTGTATTGCCAATGCTAGCTCTTATGACTTGCCTTCCCTAATGCACGGTATAGGTTTTCAATGCGTTGTCCCATGATATATCAAGAACCAAATATGATGTTGGAAAGAATCCTCAGGATAGTGTTCTGGACAAGTTGCCAAGCACAACCAAGGAGCAGCTTCTTCATGTAAGTTGACAATTCACCCAAGCTTTTGCTTTTGACGTCTCCTGATGCAAATTTGGTCATATTATCTTAGTTATCATTGCAACTATTCTTGGTGACAGCATTGGACGTCCATACAAGAATTACTGAGGCACTTTTGGTCATCATATCCAATTACGACTTCTTACCTTTATGCGAAGGTAAATGTTTGCTATAGCTCCTCAGTCAGTAGCAGGGGGTCTCATTAAAGGTCAAACAAAGGACCCTTGGCAGTCAATGCACTACAAATGTGATAGGCGATTTTTGTATGTGTGGAAGTCACTTGCTGAGGTATAACGCTAATTCTATTGAGGTTTTGAGTATCATTAATTTAGTGGTAGGGTTTGACAGCAAGCCCTGTTAGTAGATTTCTCTCTTTAAACTCACATGACTACCCAGTTATGGCCCTACTTGTCTGTTGCAAGCAAAAAGATAGGACACAGGGAACGGGTTTTTGTAAGCCATTTCCCTTGAATGATTGCTCAGTTGGTCAAGTAGGTGGAGGAACTGAAAATTAGGATTGAGATGCAGCACTTGCCAAAGAACTTGAGTTTAATCAAATTATGAAAAACTGAAGTATCTTTGTTTAGCATTTAATTGGATAATCACTGGGTAACTTTTTTACTTGCTCGTTTATTATATTATTGTGCAGGTAAACAGACTGAAGGATGCCATGTCACAAATATACCCTCAGCTTGAAGTATGTTCCTTGTTAATCTCCTAGAATTTGTTAACTGATTGATTAATACAAACCCCTTTGAGAAAATATGATCTTTTTCTCATTCAAGTGGTAATGTAGGGTTCTCATCCTTAATTTTATGTTGATCTGGATCCACTGGTGGCTTTGTATAGGGTCATGTCTGTATGGGATTCTTGTCAACTAGCTTCACAATACTATGCTCTTGTTGAAAACTTACAGCGTTTAATATGATTTTTCTCTTCAAGATTTAGAGTTTTAAGAGGAATCTAATGTAAGAAGTAAATTAATGAAATGTTTTTATCTCCTGCCAAAAAGGAAACAACAGTTTCTTGTAGGATTTGAAGAATCACATTCTTTTTCTTTTTTCCTGCCAGAGTGCCTTTTTAAGAGTTGATAACTCATCCTGAGGCAGTTGATTTGAAGGTGGCAACCCATATAGATTATGGATTTGTTCTTGATACAAGCAGGCTTTGTTGAGAAATTCTCTCTTCCATGTTGTTTGTTGAAGCTTTGCATTGCTTGTGTAAACTGATGGTACTACATGAAACTATCATTTACCTGGTCAATTTGTTTTTCATGGAACATGGATGTGACTAGCTAGGTGTTTGGGAGTCTGCTTTTTGCTTCCAAAAAGCTGCAGTATTTCCATTAGGGTGTTTGGCATATATACCTATCTCGGTCTGTTGGGCCTGTTAAGCAGGGCCAGGATAAAGTTTATGCCCCTCGTGGGTGTGCCTGACTGAAGTCAGGCCTGATTAGTTCTCAGGCTGGCCAGTGTAAAGGTAGAATGCCAAGCCCCAGCTAACCTCAACCTTTTTTGTTCATCATAGATCTTTCGTATATCTGTGAAAGCCAGAAAAAAAATTGGCTTAATTAAAAGAACATAACGCTAAAGAAGCACCATCTTTTTTTGAACCTAAAATCAAGTGCAGCCTTAGTTTCCTCCAATTCTCTCGCACTCTCTACCAACTGGTCTTTTTGCCTCTCCTCTCTGTGCTGTACATCACTTGCTAAAATCTCTTCTGCTTTTGTCCGCAGAGTCCTCCATTATCAACTGAAAGCTACCTGGTGTATTTTTTCTATTTGTTGTTTTACTCATAGCATGATGAACGACCTCCTTAAAATATTATCTTTGAAGCACCTAATATAGCCACAGCAGCAGTGCTTCCTAGCACAGCAAAGCGTTCAAGTAATTTACAACGTCAAGTGAATGCTATTTGTTGTTTGGTGCATCATCTAATCTGCTTCACTTGTGACTTTTATTTTAGGATTTTAAATTTTTGACGAGGCTTGGTTAGCAACCCGTCTGTTGTTTAGAAATCGTTTGATCTTTGATTTTCCTTCGAATTTCAGGAGATCAAGAAATCTGTGCCAGCCAACCACAAGCAGCATGTTTCCGTTCTTGTTCGCCAAATGCATCAGGTATGGGATTTCCTTTTAATAACAATTGCAACCGCAGATGGTTTTATAGTCTTTGTGCTGGACTTGAGTGGTTTCGCTAGAAGCTATTTCAACTAAAATTTGCAGAATTGCTTACTGGATGAGTATTAGGGACAGAATGCACTGATTGATAGACATGCAGGGATTAAATTATCCCTATATTCCTTTTGTG
Source organism: Syzygium syzygioides (assembly GCA_031216285.1). NCBI lineage: Eukaryota > Viridiplantae > Streptophyta > Magnoliopsida > Myrtales > Myrtaceae > Syzygium > Syzygium syzygioides. The sequence goes on along the minus strand of CM062251.1, from coordinate 14,948,603 downwards.
ATTACACAACATGAACTTTTGCTGGAGAGCTAGCATATCTTCTGGCACATAGGTGGCAAATGGAACGACAGATCTAACAGAAACTTCATTTGATGTAGGCCTTAGATGCTGCTTTTCAACATTATGATGCAGACTTGCAGAAGCGATCTGCAAAGAGCAGCGAGAGACCAAATGGATATGTGTAGATTAATTGTATGCTTATCGTGCAAGTTTATTGGCCGAGACTAGTGGTAGTCCATGGAAAGAAGTGGGAGATGGAAAAAATGGCCCATTTTGATGATACTACAAGATCCATGGCCACACTATCGGTGCTCGGGGTGCTACTTTTGCAGAGTTTCCATTGAATGAATAGACCCCGTCACGGACCACGTCACGGATCAATTTTGTCGAGTGCCTATATTTATTATAAAAAAAATCAGATGGGGATTGAGGCCGCTCATCTGATCTACTGTCTTATACGAGTTCCCCAAATGTGAGAGAACCATCAAAAGAGATTTGAGGAGAGGCACACAACTCATTTTTCCCCCCTCTTAAGCTGATATGGGCTCTTAATAACCGTATGAGTTACTGTTAATCCTGGTTTTCTGCAGAGCAAGTATCACATCCGGAAGAGACTTCATACGGCTTTATATTTTCTTGAAGCTTTCTTGAATTTCATACTTTTATTCCTGCAGATTTTTGAATTTTTCAGTAGCGCAATCATGCAATATGTTTGTGTTTATGACCCATAAGTGCTGAAATAGTATTTTTGTAGTAATTGGGAAAAGGTAAGTTTTTTATCTGTTTGGCCAACAGACAGAAGAAGAGGCTTGTGAAAAGGTAAGATTTATGAGCATCTCTGTGCATCTATATCGGTTCATTAGCAACCTGACTTCTCCAGGATGTTTTTACTATTTCATTTTGGCTGCTTGTGCTATCTAGTCTAGTGTAATCTAGGTCAATACAACAAGTTGAAAATGGAAATCTTCAATTCTTGTCCCCAAAATATTATGCAATTTCTATCTTTAAAATCACATTCTCACTGTCAGCCCAAGCACTGGAAATTCGATGGGGCTCTAGATAGTTCGGTCATTGGCCACATTCTTTGTGACGTCTAGATCTTCACAGACGATGAACTCGAGACTTGATTGTTTCTTCTTTAAAAAGTTTAAATTCTCAGTTAACCAAAATAAAATTTGAAGTTCTCCATTGATGAACCACTAGAACCTTAAATCATGTGAAGGTGAAAGTGGTCGGCGACGGTGGTGACTTCGGACGGAAATGATAGTATGGTTACGGGATTTAGGGCGTAGGTTTATGGCGCCTTGGGAAATAATCTGTGTTTTTGTGTAATAGTAGGAAATTTATTTAACGAATTACTCCTAAGATGTAAATTTTGTATTCGAAAAATGAGCAATATATACTAAGATTAGGGTGCAAATTTAGTTTACAAAGTGATTTCAAAACTAAATTGGTATATGAACACGTCATGTCCGACACCCATTGAAATGGCTTTGCAAATTAACTTTAGCTAAGAAACCCTCCAATTTTAGCTCTAGTTCTAATTTAACACTGAACTTTTTTCTATTTCATAAAAGACTCTCATGTTTAAGTTCAGTTCCAATTCTACCCTAATTTTCTTTTATCTCATAAAAATCTCTCAACTTTACTCCAACCCTAACTCTACCCTCAATTTTTTGTGTCGTAAAAAAAATCCAGCTTTAAGTTAAGTTCCAATTTTATGTAAAATTTTATGTCTCATAAAAATCACCAACTTTTATTTGAGTCTCAAAATTTTCCCCCATGAAACCCTTGTCTAAAATCGGCCTCAGTGATCTTACATGGCGTTTCCATATCATTATTCTAGTTTTTTTTTCTAAATTTCAAATCCAAGAAGACATCTTTTGAAGATAAATTTCCATATTAGCCTCAATGTCTTATTGAATTTGAAATTTGGGTAAAAACTAAAGCAATTATGGTTGGCTTTTTTCAATTGTTTTACTCTCGAGAGAGTCTTTCTTCCATCTTGTTCGGGGATCTTCAACTTTGCGCTTGGTCGTAAACTTCACATGCTATGGAATGTTCCATCTCTTATGGCTGGAGAGCTCGCACTCTAGATACTCGGTTTGGTATGCTCGAACAACTCATACGTGGAAGTTTTCCATCTGTTGATTGTCAATAAGAAATTTTGGATATAGAGGTAATGGGAGTACATTTGTGACTTAAGTAAAAGAATATTTTTTTTTATGAAACTGAAAAAATTTTAAGGTAAAATTGGGATTGGACGGTAGAATTAGGACATGACTTAAATTTTGTGTTTTCATGTAACAAAAAAGTATATGATAGAATTGGAACTAGATCTGAAATTGAGAGTTTTTTATGTTACAAAAAAAGTTTAAGGTATTTGTGACTAAATCTAAAATTTGGAGTTTTTTTTAGGGTATTAGGCCACTTTTGGGAAATAAAACCTAAACGTAAAAAGAAATAGTCAATACTCTTGATAATGGGTCTTTTGTATTGCGAAAAGAAAGCAGTTTACGTCCAGATATCTTCATGACCAATAAAACCTAATTTTGCAAACAATACAAGCGATCGTTTTTTAAAAAAAATATTGTTCAAATCATTTATTTTTTGCAAAAAAAATTTCTTGGCCAATATTCCAAACAGTAATAATGAAGGAAATTCGAGGGTTTAAGGAATCAGAAAAAACTACGTGGGAGATGGAACAGAGCCTGTCCGGACACGGAAAACGCACGAGCGAGAGAGAACAGGCGTTACTGTTGCTGCGCTCCCGATAGGGTTTTTCCACTCGCCAGCACGGGCAGGCCAAAAGCTCGTGTCGTCCTCCTCTATAAATCATATCCTCCGCGCCTTCGCGCTTCCCTTTTCCCACCCTCCCAAGCTCGGCGAAGCACACGCCGCCGCCGCCGCCCCCGGCCTCCGCCTTCTGTCCCGTTAGCGATTGCCGACCCGCCCCTGCGCCGACCTCCGGGAGAAACCGCGATTTGCGAACCGACCCGTGTCGATGGATCTCAACGACTTCAAGATCATCAAGGAAGGGGAAGCGGAGATTCTCATGCACGCTAAGAATGAAGTCTTTTACAACAAGACCCAGGTGCGGAGCTCTCCCACCCTCCCCTCCCCTCCCCCTTTTGCTTTGTTTCCCCCCAGTTTGCTGCGGGTGCATTCGTTGACGAAGCGAGTCATTTGGTGGTGCTCAAGGGATTTGGTTCTTTGATTGATTAGTGGTTGTTTTCAATGCTTTAAGTTTACCTTTTGCTTGAGTTTCTCCCAATATTTTAAGAAAGAGGTAAGATAGACTCTGGTTTGGTTTGGTTTGGTTTGGTTTGGTGTGGTTTCTGGCGCTACGATTCGGTTTGGGATGTTATGGCTTGATTCTTGTGCTTGGTTTTCGGTTTGGCTGTTGGGACGATCTTCTTTAAACTGGCCAAAAATGGGTTTTTTTTTTTATTGGTTGGGAAGTGAGAAATCAAGTGTAAATTCCTGAATGCTCTTACCTGTTTCGAGTTTGAGCACCGGTGATTATTCCAATAGCTGCACCCAACTTGAGCAATGTCTTGTTACTGTTTTCGTAGCCGTCAAGCAATTAACAACCAATTTAAAGAATTTGTACCTTTTTCATGGTTGAATGCATGAACTCCTTTTGCAAAGTGGCACCGCTACGCTTGATTTACATTTGATGCGTCTCATTGTGTGAGAAATTACTAAATGCACCTGAGTGGCACCGTAAGTAATGTATTTCCCGCATCGTAAAAAGTTTAGCGTGGATAGTCATCTCTTCTTCAAGACTAAAAGAGGTATCTCTCTGTGTGTTATTTCGGTGTGCAGTATTCTATTTCTTTTATTCGACAAGTTGTCATCTGGTTACTGAGTGTCGGGGGATATTTGCCAATCTCATTGTAACTTCTTTACGCATGCAAAAGCTTTCTTGAAGATGTCATGTCATGCCTGCAATATATTTATTCTAGTATTTTTTTCTCTAGAAAACTGCAACTGAATATATAAAAAGGCTGTAGATGTCTCTTGTATATAATTGCTCCGTGAAAGGATCCTGATTGTTCTCTCTTGTAATCAGGTTAACAATAGGGACTTATCCGTTGCGGTTCTGAGGTCATTTATAGAAAAACGAAAGCTGGAGCATGAGGCCCTCTTTACGAAAAGGACAAAATCAGCAGAAAAGGTACTTGAGAAAAACTCGGAATCTGTTTCAGAAGCAGCACCCAATGAACTGCCAATGGATGATGTAAAATGTAATGGAGAGCGAGAAATGCTTGACGAGACACCTCAAGAAGAACCTTGCAGTGTCCACGAGGACATACCTGAGAGCACAAATGGAAAAATGAAAAGAGAGCTGAAGCCACCAAGAGTTCTCGAGGTACCCCATTACCAGTTTGCCTCTCAGTTCGTTTCACTAATGAGATAATGCTGCATATATATTCTAATCATTTCCTTGTGACTGAAGGCTTTATCAGCATCTGGGTTAAGAGCCCTAAGATATGCCCGTGAAGTAGAAGGGATTGGTCAAGTTGTGGCCCTAGACAATGATAAAGGTTGCTTCAATTTGGGATAGGATTTCGCTTTTAATAGTACCCCCTCCTTAGAAGTTCACCATGGTTTTTACTTTTGGCAATGCATGTCCTGGTTTGTCCTTTACTAGTATGCATATTCGCACTCGTGTCACTTGAAAGAAAGTTTTTTCTCTACCTTTTTCGCCTATCTGCACGTGACTGACATGGCAGAGAGCCTTTTGAGTTTCCATTCATTTTATGATGTTGTATCTTTGATTTCCTTTCCATACAAATGAATTTACTCTTTAAAACTTTGGGTAACGTTCCTTGGTAAATGTGTTCCCTTTAACATTAGTTTGGGCATTCTTCTTTGCTGGCCCATGCATCTTGTATAGATTAAATATGTGCATTAATATTCAGCCCTTCTTATTGCCTCTGCAGCGTCAGTTGAAGCTTGTAGGCGTAACATTAAATTTAATGGTTCAGTTGCTAGTTCAAAGGTGGAATCGCATTTTGCTGATGCTCGAGTATTCATGCTCACCCACCCAAAAGAGTTTGATGTGGTATGGGAGCTGTTTTTATACCCAAGTCTTATATTTGTTAACTTACTTCTGGCTGGTCCTTATTGAGGAGAATAGATAATCAATTTTGACTGCTTTCATTAAAAATTTTATTGTATAGAAGGAACCTCATTCATCCTGTATTGTCTCATCTCAGGTTGATCTTGATCCATATGGTTCTCCTTCTGTTTTCTTAGACTCTGCTGTTCAATCCGTTGTTGATGGGGGAATGCTGATGTGCACAGCAACTGACATGGCTGTGCTCTGTGGTGGAAATGGCGAGGTTTGCTATTCCAAGTAAGTTTCTGAAGTTCTTGCTTTCCTTTCACATTTGAATTTGTTTAAGTGAATCCATTATATCTGCTTATGTCTTTCTTTATGGGATCTAGATATGGTTCCTATCCACTAAGAGGGAAGTATTGCCATGAAATGGCTTTAAGGATCCTTCTAGCCTGCATTGAGGTAAGTTTTAGTGTTTCTCAAGTCAATCTTGATGTCTGGCCCAAAAATAAAAGTCAATCTTGATCAAGGTTCATATCAGGCTCGTCTCTAGACAGATTTCTTAGTAACTAAAAGTAATATCTCAGTTATCTTTAACAATATAATTGAGCAACAGCTATCTTTTCCTGAATGAAATTATTAATTTAATTCCACATTTGCAAGAGAAGGAGATTTATGGAAGCATGCATCTGGGCCTATTTTTGTTCAAGCGCTAGGCTTAGTTGTCGTCGTTTCTGAAAGGAACTTGAATGCAATATTTCTTTGAGCTTACAAATTTTTTTAGGAATGCACATCTATCTTTGGTAATCTACATGATATCAGCATGTTAGATGGTGGTTTCGTCCAAAAGTCTTTGAGGGACATATGAACCTCAACTTTTCTGTCTGTTCAAGATCACTCTTTTAATATCTCTTGAAAAGTTCAAAACTTACTGGTCAATATTTCATTTTTCTTTGTTATGCAGAGCCACGCAAATCGGTACAAGCGGTACATTGTTCCTGTGCTATCTGTTCAGATGGACTTCTACATTCGGGTTTTTGTTCGGATATACACGTAGGTGGTTAACCTTCATCTCCATCAGGATATTGGTAGAATATGATTTGTGAAGATGGATTGCTCTAAATCATGGTATGATGGCTGATGTAATTGTTGCAGGTCTGCAAGTGCAATGAAGAATACTCCCCTTAAGCTGTCATATGTTTATCAATGCATTGGTTGTGATTCTTTTCATCTTCAGCAGATTGGAAGAACAGTTTCCAAGGTTTGCATTCTGTTTTAGAGTACTTTGCCATATAGCTATTTGTTTGGGAATGGTACAACTTTCTTGACCTGAGGTAAATGATGAAATGCTAATTGGTGGTTAACAATGTACCTCTCTGAAAAATGCATAAGACTTGTGGCATGCTGGAGTTCATCAGGCTTGACCTATGATAACTGTTCAAGCCACGGTTCAGTTGTTTTTCTGTTTAAGATATGCATTTTGATGCTCATTTTTCTTTTGGCTAGTCATGGGATCAAGTTGACGGGCTTATAAATAGATTTAGATGTTTCTGCTGTGATATTAGGTTGACTTATTCAGAATTAGCACTTAAAATTAAACTAAGCAAACAAGCCCTGTATCTCTGGACTTTAATAATTCAAAGCCGGATGTTAGAATTTCAATGTTTTTGAAATTAGAGGTATGAGCATATGAATAATCAAAAGACGGCTGACTATCATGAACTCTTCATCTTGCTTCCTTAACTATTGTTTTATTTTCTTTAAAAAGCAAAGCTGGATTGTCTGACACTGCATATAACGAAAGAGTATGAGTTTGGAGGGTTCTCTACTCTATTGGTTGAATCTGTATTTAAAGGTGGTTTGAGCATATTTCGAGATAAATATATGTGAAGTTCTTGTCTTTTGAGCTTGATTAGGTTGAATGGGGTGAGAATAATGCCAGAAAATCATTTCTACCTTAGTAGTTTCAAGTGTTTCGCCTTTTCACAGTCTCTATTTTAGGTTTTCCTCTAGAATGGGGTGTGCGGAGCTGTTTGAGCACCTGAATATTCCATTGGATGTCATAATTCCCCATCCCATTACCGCATGTGTGTTCCTTGGTTTGGTCCGAAAGAAAGCACAGGACTTGGTCTACTTTATTTTATTAGTTCTTGTAAATTGTCATTTGATAGGCCTATGATATTGAATGGCTGGAACAAGGATTCACATGTCTAATCTGAGGTTGGGATCAAATTAAGTTTGCAACTGTAGTGTAAATAGTGTCCAAGACACTTTGTAAGCAGTCTTGCTAAATTTTATATCCTCAACTTTCTGTTCCCGCTTTAACTTAATTATTGTGGCCGGTTAGCTATGTGTGACAAGGTTATCTGTGTGTTTATAAATAAAAACCCTTTGTTATAGTTCATTTTCACCATCTTTTACATATTCAACCACGTCAAGGCTCAGCATCTTTAGTTTACTTATTTTTAGTCATTCTAGTCGATGTATTGATTAAACGATTTTTCCCCTTTAGAATAACAGCATGAGGTATTTACCTGGGTTTGGTCCTGTTGTTCCTCAAGAATGCACCGACTGTGGGAAGAAATTTAATATGGGAGGTCCTATATGGTCGGCGCCTATCCATGATCACGAATGGGTGACTTCGATACTTGCAGATTTGAAGTCCATGAAGGATCGATATCCTGCTTATGATCGTATCTCGGCTGTACTGACAACCATTTCAGAGGTGCTTTTTTCCTCTTTTTTCCTCTTCATCTAAATGACTTGAGAGTCGCATGACCTTAAACTAAGAGCTGCAATTGTAAAGTAATAGCTTTTACAGAAGTAGCATGGCATCATCTCTCTGCAACTGTAGATTGGCAATTAGCTTTTTGTGGGCTCTCAAAATGATAAAGTTTAATGACCAAAGTGAATGAACTTGTATGGCTTCAATATCTGTCCAGATGAAGTGGGTTTTTATATGTCTCAGTGTACTGCTGAGTCTTCTTTTGAACATTGTTTCATGGCGGCTATCCTTTAAGTGCTAGATTTTGCTCTCTCATTATTTTGATTACATAATTTTACTCGGTTTAAATTTGTGTAGACAGATATAAGCTTTGATCAGTGTGCTTTGCTTTCTCATTACAATTATACTTCGCTTTTTTGGCTTGATCAATGTGTTAAATTCTTGGATGATATGGTGTTTGCAGGAACTGCCCGATATTCCTTTATTTTTAAGTTTGCACAATCTCTGTGCCACCCTAAAATGCACCTCGCCCTCAGCAGTTATCTTCCGTTCTGCTGTTATTAATGCCGGATATAGAATCTCTGGAACTCACGTGAATCCGTTGGGGCTGAAGACAGATGCCCCCATGGATGTTATTTGGGACATCATGCGTTGCTGGGTAAGGATTCTCCTGATTCTTCTTGAGCTACAAACTGGAAGATGATAGGCCCCCATGGATGTTTCTGTGGTATTTGCAGATGTTCTGTCACATACTGTTGTCATAAATAAACATGTTTATAGAGTTTTTGTTGTGTTTCTCATGTAGATTAAAAGTCATCCTGTCAAAGAACAACCTCCAGATCAGTCTGGAAGTGTGATACTGGCCAAGGAACCAGCTTTCCAAGTGTGTTTCTCCTCACAGTTCCTTTTTTTTTTCTGTTCATTTTTCTTTAACGTACATGACACGCTATACAATTTATTCACTTATGCTATGAAAATATGATTTATGTGGGTGCACAGTCATGGCAAACACGCCACTCACTCATAAGAGGTATTAATTGTCTGTGGTGGTTCTTTTAGTTAAAAATTTTGTTTGGAGCAGGCGAATTTTGCTCGAGCTGTCACATCTCTGAGCAAGGCACAAGCCAAGAAGGTTGCGCGCTTCCTTCCAAACCCTGAAAGGCATTGGGGTCCAAAGCTGAGAGCAGGTCGTCAAATCACCATCAAGCACATTTCTCTTTTGGGTCCAGAGGCAGTAAATGGATCTCTCAAGCATGATGACGACGTTGATGATGAAGAGGCTCAAGGCGAAGCTAAGCGTCAAAAGAGAACAGATCCCACCTTAGTTTCATGATATTGACTAAAAAAAGTACGGCTGACTTGGGCTTAAATTGCAGTCGTCATAAATTTTGATCTTGGGTTTGGCAGGGCAGGCTCCAGTGGAGGAATGCCCTTCTTTGTGACCCTTAATTGTCATTTATTTTTGTAATGTGACATAGAATCCAGAACTTTCAGTTGATTTATCACGTGCCTTAGCTCCATGGTTGTGTAATTTAAACCATGATCTTTGGCCAAGTGAAGCTTTTTTACCCTTAAGAATGTGCGTGTGAAATTGTTTGCTTAGCCGCCGTCTCAGCTTCCATCAGATACTAGTTTCTTTTCTTTTTGTATTCCCTTTCTTCTGTCAGCATGTCCTTGAGGGCCAGATGCTTATGATTATCTAAGATATCCGAGATGATGATGCCCAATGGTTTAGCAGTACCTTAGGAACTTGTTGAAACTGGAAAGGGTTGACATCATATCTTGAAATGTTTTGTTTATGAATGTCCTTGGGACATCAAGCTACAATTTCTACGTTTCGATAATGCAGTGTTGGTCTTTTCATGTTTGTTTCTTCTTGGAATTATACTCAAGATTCTGCATGATTTAAGTACAATAAAATGGGCTTGTACGATTGCCTTTCTCTTGTTCGTTGAAGTACTTAATGACGGGTTATAGTGAGTACTCCTGTTAATTTTTGCCAAACTATACTGTACGCTCAATCCATATTGCGTTACCTTTTGAATACGCATCGATTTAAGCCTAGCTATTGTAATTATGGAGGTGTATACGGTGCGGTTGGATGTGCTGGTTCACGTTCCACTGGGTGAATTGTTTGGTTCTAAGTTTCTAAATCCTCGTTCATGGTAACTTAAAGACAGAAATTCATCTGTCGAAAGCAAACCTGATCCAAACATGAGTGCTTTAATCTCCTTGGCCCAACTGTACAATTACAATCAATTGTTCAATTTGGCCAATTTCTGCCACGAACTAAAACCTCTCGCTAAGCGAATTTGGATGCCTCAATCGCCATCAAATTGTTGATCAAGTTGGGTTCAGAGGGTTCATGTCATGGCCCCATCGGTCAGTTCGGTTCTAAACCGGTTTCTGGAACTTGGAATTGCCGCTCGGTTGGGTTGATTTCATGTTCCATGGATTCAATCTGAGAACACAAGTCAGGCCGGTTTTAGGAGGGAACAGGCCATTGCAACAAAATTCCTGTCCTTCGGCTTTTCCTCTTACCTGTTCGCACATAGGTACAGTACCCATTTCTTGCAGAAATAAAAACAATAGGAAAATCCAACACTGGACCAGGTATGTTTCAAGGTAGACCAGTCAATTTTCCGGGAAAATTTTGAACGGTTTTCTCGGGCACAATGTATGCTCAACTGGATGAACGATGCAAGAGAAAGAAGTTTTGCGGATCAGTGCTCGCATGAATGTACTTTGGCCTGAATATAGCCGGTCTGCTTGTGGATTCAGATTAGTCCGTTCGGGTTTTTTTTTACCGGCTTTCTAGAGGCAGCAGAGGACAAAAAATCCGGCCCAGACTTTCTTTCTCCAAAGAATTAACCTTTCCATGTGCTTTTCTCCTAAAGCTGAACTACAGGGACAAGTCTAACATGCACGATCACGTCATTTTCGAATTTGGCGAAGCGCACGTCGACTCACCCATCTCATGTGCATCTCATGTGCGCAATTACATGTGTACCTCCCTTATATGGAACTATCATTAATGTGCAAATCAAGGTCACAGGATAAGTAGGCAATGGTCGTTTGATCACCGGTCAATTCGTAACCGGTAATTTCTAACTAGAGATCTAGTTATTCACAAATGTGTTTCTCCCTACATGTTGTCCCTTTACAAAAAGGCTCAGTAAGATCTGACTCTAATGTGCAATCCATTTGGTGCTTCAACTCTCGGGAATTTCATCAGTTTCTCTCCTCCAACTTCTTCCCATCTGCAAAGAACATGAATCAAATTCATTCATTCACATGTCAGCCAAGTCAGTCATCTCCAATGTTGCTAATAAACGCATTGACGGTATCATCATTTTACCTGTATCTAGTTACAAAGTAGTGAAGAAATGTAGAAATCTCAGCAATTCCGAGTTCCTTTCCGGGACACTGCCTCGTGCCTCCCCCAAATAGTAAGAAGTAGTTTTGAGATTCCATGCTTCGGTCCTATGTAAAGAAGTGCAGATATCAGGGTCAACAATCTTCATGCAAATAAAAGCAAGAGATAATGAACCGAGGGTTCTGATCTAATCTACACGAACCATCCATCTCCATGGATTGAAAGCGAGGGGCTCTTCGTACAAATGAGGGTCATAGTTTATCTCCCTCGTGTAGACATATATTCTCCATCCCTTTGGAATTGTAAATCCTGCATAGAGAAGGACAGTAAGAACTTCCAATCATCATTTGCTTCTGTTGTTACTATAAGATGACATATAAAGTGCATATGTCTGCAGCTGTGCACCTGTTGTTTTTTAAGAGTTCCCAAGTTCTTGATTAGTCAAATGATTTTCAAAAACATATATTAAACGGGAGCATCATCACAGGTTCATATGAAGTTGATCATTAAAAGAAATGTTCAATTGTTTAGAGCTATGGCTGAAACAATCTTAAATTACAATGCCGAGCATTCTCACAATTAAATGAAATTTTACCACTGAGTTCCATATCCCGAGTAGTTTTCCTCAACACTCCATTTACAACAGTGGCCAATCTGGATGTTTCAATGATCACCTGCATAAAAAAAAAAAAAGCAGAGTAGGCACAATTAGACATGACTCCTGTTTTCATATAAATCACATAATGATTGTTTCCAAGATGAGTGAATGTTGCATTGCATCTTACTGCACGCGTGAACTGCATTGCCTTGAAATCGTTCCAGTCAATTGGATCTTCAGGTTCTTTGGCGTCTCTGATTGCCAAATGTTCCCTCTGCCCGATTTCGAAGCTAGTCAGATTTCATGCAATTGATAAGAAATGAGACAAGCATATTTGGATGTAAAAACCAAAAAGGAACACTAACTCTTAGTTCTTGAAGCACCCTTGGGTGATCATGCAGGTACTTGATGGTCATCATGGTTGTTGTTGAGACAGTTTCATACCCAGAGTACAGAACGGCAATTATCTGATCTATTATCTCTTCATCCGTCAACTTGTATCTATTTTCATCTTCTCTCATCAAATAGCCAAGCATGTCTTGGTGGGTTTCTTGGGAAGCCGTTCTCTCCTCCATAAGTTGCCTCAACATGCTGACAATTTTCTTCCTTGCCTTAAAAAAACCAGAAAAAAAGAATAAGTTAAGTCGATTGAAACTGGGGAAAGTTTGTTTGTTTGGACTCTTCCTGAATGGGACCTAAGTAGGCGGACTTGCCTGAAATCCGCGGTGATAATTTGTGCCAGGAAAATCAATAGGCAGGGACAGAGTTCCCAGGACCAACTTGAAAAATTCATCCATGAATGCCCTAGCTTTCGAACCGGATTCGATACCGGCAATTTGCTTTAGAGATGATAGAAATGCCATCTGAATTGAAAAACAAATAGAAACACGATCACTGACTGAACGCTACAAGTGTCAAAAACTAGATGAATCAATAGTATCATATATGATGCTCTATACCTGTTTGGTCTTTTCTTGAATGTTGATGGTGTGATGATCAGCCCAGTTGCCGAGGTGGGATCTCATGAACTCATCGATCTTGAGCAAGAGATGGTCCTTGATCATGGCGGGGCTGACCAGGGCGAGCAATGCCCCTCTCATGTGTCGGTGGGCGGACCCGTGGACCGCAGCAATGTTGCTCTTGCCCAATATGTCGAGCATGGACTGCGGGTAACCGGGCACGAGGCCTTTCGCTTCGTTCATGAGGATGAACCTGTTGATCTCTGGGTCCATGGACACAATTGTCGGGCACCCCAGAATGTGGGACTTGTACAAACTCCCATACCTGTCAACAGTATAAAAAAGATCAAGCACCTCAGACCAAATTTATAGTAGGGTCACTGCAAAAAGAACAGAAAAATGAATGTTTCAGACATGAGAAATCTTCTCTTCTTCACAGTAACATTTTACAGAGAACTCAGGAGGGCCATTTGCGTGGTTATCCCAGGTTTAAGTCCTGTGCAGGCAACAGACGCCAGGTTTGTATAGTTTGCCTATGACTTAGCCCGGAGAGATGGACCAGTGACTCTCCGCTTAGCAGAGACCCCATACCGAACCCAAAAAAGGAAAAAATTCATAGAAAAATTGCCAAATCTGCAGCCATTGAAGTGACAAAAGCCACACCCTCAAGAAAAAAAGTAAAGGATGGAAGCACATTGCACATACAAAAATGTAGTCAGGGAAACCAAAAAAATAGATCATCTTTTCGCAATAAAGAAATGCAGTGATGCAAAGAAGCGGGTGAAATGACCTTGCTCTCTTGTTTTTCATGAAGTTTGGGCCCTGTTTCAGGAACTCTGTGGTCTCACCGAAGAAGGGCCAGCCCATCGTGCCCGGAGGCAACCCTTTCTTCCTCCGGTACTTCACCTCATTCCACTTCAATAAAGCAGTGCATGCACTGAGCAGCATGAAGGCCACAAGAAGCAGCAGAACGTGAACGGCCATTGATGCTCTCAAGAAGCTCAGCTCAAGCACTCACTCCCTCGCTCCTCGCTTCTTCAGAGACTTGCAGAGGTTATGAAATCTTGGGATTACATTCTGTTGGTAAGTCAGTGCGTGTATATATAGGCCTTCTCGGGTGGCAATTCCCGTGTTTTATTTCAATAAGCAAATCAACCAGATCGTTCAAAAGCGTCTGTTTAAAATTGATTACAATTAGCTCTTATATTATCATAATGACACTTAACCAAGTTGTCACCCTATGGTTTTCCATCCTTTCTTGCCTATGGAGAGAGAGAGAGAGAGAAGGCCAAACTGTGGGGCGTCTTATTAGGACTGCCAGCCCAAGAATTAGATTGGCCGAAAAAGAAAAGGTTTCTTTTCGACACTTTTTTACAGGGCACACGGCTCAACTCAACAATAAATGGAAAGAAAAGTAAGTTGGAGCGTCTTGACTCTTGTGATCGGATCAGCTGGTGGATTTAAAAAGTTGCATGCAAACATGCACTGCGGAGTCACTTCGTCTCCCAACACACCTCTGCATTTTGACTTGTTGACAAATGTGGGCAAGAGGAGGGGTTGCTGCATAGACTATTCACAGCTACAGCACTAGAGTCATTGAAGATGGGTCGTGGACTCAATGGTGTGGTTTCCAAGAAAATCATTTGGGAATCAATTTTATTTTCTGTTAGAGAGAGAGAGAGAGAGAAAGAGAGAGGGGGAGTGCACATTTCCGCGGAACATCCATTGAACCAATAAGAAAAAGGCAAGTCCCAACAGCCCCAAGAGCTTTACAAACATTTTTGGTCAATTGAGTCGGATAATCATAATCGTTGATTATGTGAATTTAATGTGAATTCTATTGACGAGGCTCGCAAGACCTATCGGCACAACGGATTCGATCCAGCTCTCCGTTGAGAATTTTCGTAGAGCGCTCTCAGATATCCATTAGAGTGTCAAGAGGATCTAGCCCAGAAATCCCAAAACAAAACCACGAGAAGACACAGCAGCAGGGTCTTTGCGACCATGTGAACGGGAGATATGACAGAGATTTAAGTTCCTGCACAACAATTTCGTTTCTTATAGTTATATATAGCAGTTTGAAACAGTGACGTGACTTGGAATTTCTCGGGCGCTGAGCTGTGCCCTTGACTTTGTGGGACTCTGAACAAGAACGCGGCTGGAAATACATTGAGAATGGCACCGTCTCTCGTTCCGTCCGATGGTCCATGCACAGTAGCAAATAGATTCCACCACCGTCTTGCGCGGGGTAAAAATCGAAGTGGGATCCCCTTCCAATATAAAGATTAGTTGGAGACACTCGTGGACAGCGAGGGGCGTGTGTGAAACTAGAGAAACCAAGACCATAACAAGACCACCCCCCAATGATGGCTCTCGTTGCTTTAGGACTAGGGCTTTGAACAACTGTGAAAAAGGTAAAAGAGAAAGTGCTTCCTCGGTCATGTGTCCAAAAGACTATCTAGGTTATCACCGACGGTGATAGCCATGCGTTTTGAAGCTCCTCAAGCATATGGATTGAACTTGGGGTGTCTTTGTTTAGGAGAAAATAAAATAATAAAAGAAAATACTTTTCGAAAGATCATTCTTCAGGAAAATGTTTTGACATTTTCAGCTTAGGGAATTCATTATCCTAACTTTATGTATGCATATTTTCTTTGATCGTAAATGGTTTTCAATTGATTGATCATCTTCGGCAGACCAAACACGTGAAAGTTCAGAAAACTAATCTGCTGAAAATTCTTTCGCTCAAACAAACAGACCCTTAATTTAATTACGAAAACACAAATCATGAAAACTTGAAAAGAGTAACAAGGTTTTGATTAATATAAATACAATTATGTATAGACAAATTAATATCATTTTCAAATATCCTATTGAAAACACTTTACTTAAACTTAGGAATAGGAAACCATACAACTTTAAATAAAGTTTTATTTTTACTATTATAAAGATTATTAGATAAAATATACTTAAATGGAACTACCGCAATATTTAAAATGACCAGAAAGGTAAAAAGATAATTAAAAGAGAGCATATTTTTTTTTGTTGACATAGGAAATGAAATGAAATGAAAAGATACTCCAAGTGATAAATTTGACTTTGTTATGGAAAGTTGAGGGACTAAATTGAACAAATTAAAAGTCTATGGACTAGATTCCGCAATTTGCAATAGTTTTCGGACTTGTTGTGACTTTCTTCCTTGTTTGATCAAACAAAATGACTATAGTGATATTTATGAACAGTTCAATGATCACATTGAACCAACTAAAATTCCAATGATGATATTGTATGTTATTCCAAAATCTAGGAACTATTAGTATCGTTTCCACTAAAAAAAAGAACAATTAGCATGAAAATTATGCACTTGGACAAAATATCACTACGTAAATAAATTATATGGTTCCAATAAAATAAAAGAAAAAAATTTAATTAAGGACCTAAACTTCTATTATTTTCTTAAATAAGGGCCTAAAGTGAATCTTGTTTAAATAAGGGCTTAAAGTGCTTTTATTTTATCAAATAAAGTCCAAAGTGGACATTATTTTAATTAAGGGCATGAAGTGGCCATATTAATTTTAAAAAAAGGGCTTGACCTCACAAACTGATCAAGGGTATTTTTGTCATTTTGTTTTCATTCTTATTTTTTTCCTTTTTTTTCTTTTACCATTTCTTTTTTTTTTCTCCATTGCTGGGGCCTTGATTGGTGAGGTTAGGCCTTTTTTTGAGACTGATATGACCACTTCAGGCCTTTATTTGAAACAAGATCCACTTCAAGTCCTTATTTGAGAAAACAAAAACACTTTGGGCCCTTATTTGAAATTTTTTTTATGTAATTTGTAAACTCCTTTTCTTGACTGATGTAGGTTGGGACGTGTGATATGTTTTTAGTAAGGGTAAATACCAAAAAAAATCCCAAACTATTACACTTATGATAAATTTATCATAAACTAATTTTTTGACAATCAAAACTCCAAACTGATACACTTATGACAAATAGAGCCTAAACTAATTTAAACCTCAAACTGTTTTATTTGTGAAAAATTTACCCTCCGTTGATATTGACAAAAAAAATTGGATTAATATCACAAAAAACTACAAGCTGGTACACCTATGACAAATGAAGGGTAAAACCTCAAACTGATCAACCTATCAATTGTCACTTCTCATTCTACTAAAAAATTTGACGGTAAATTCTAACAGAAACTAATGGAGAATAAAATTGTCATATGTGTACAAGTTCGGGATTTTTAGTAGTATTAACCCTTTTTTGAATGAAAGAAGATGATAGTTGACCTCAAAGTTACGGTTATAAGACAAATTTCCAAATCATAAGATATAAAATGATTTTTATGTCGTAGAGAAGTGTACTGTTAATGGAAGTTCTCCGCACCTTTATATGAAGGGAAATGCTTGAGGCAGTTTCTTTCAATAGCTGCGTATTAAAATTTATATTTGTAAATTAGTACTGTATTAGGAAATAAAAACACCTAAAATGTTAGAATCAAACCGTAAAGAATTGGCTTCTGGCTGAAATTTTTGTAGATTAGGAAAGATATTATTTTAATTAAAATGTTGTGATAAATCAGGTTAATGCACTGCTTTATATCTATGGAAAGTAAATATGGAATGTAGTAATATGTATGTAGTTACATGAAATTGAGTATTGGGAAGGATGTTATTGCAAAATGTTGTTATAAGTTAGGTCAATGCACTACTAGAAGACTTGAGCTTAGCAATAAGACTCCATAAAATTGCTAGAATTCATCATGTAAATATATAGTTTTTAGGTGGTATATTTCAGGAAAATAACATGAAATGCCTATATTGAAGACCCTATTATTATGATAGTCAATCCAAGTTTGTAATAGCAAAGGAATGCTACGGTGGCCTCGTCGATCCAAAGGCTAAATAGCTGAAGGCTTACGTTCTGTGAATTAATTGGGGATTTGATCAAATCCTAGTGCTTGTTAACCATTGTATTTTCAAATATTTTAAGAATTATATGCACAATGCAATATGTTGTATTTCGTTTTCTAATCACTGTTGAAAAGGGGGATATATGTTTCTCTTTAAGAGTTACTATGTGCCCAAGAAAGCCAAACGATAGTCGACTTGTTTCAAAAATCTCCTTTTATGTCGTTAATATGCCATGTTGTCATTGTATGCCATGTCATCATTGCATGTCCACATTGTAGGTCACGTTATTAATATATGCCCGGTCACGATTACATGCCACTTCATTTGATCATGTCTTTATATCATGCATGACATGTCATTGCTACCTAACATGTCATGTCTTGTCATCAATACACCACACGGTTGTTTGCATACTATGTCAAGCTTTTCCTATCGATGTCGGTGGTTGCCACATTGCGATATTTGCCATGTCATCGTGCTACCATAACATCATATTAGGCCACATCATCTCATTAGGCATGTAATCATCTCACATATCGTGTGACTGTTATCATGTTACTATCACTTTCATGTTATATAAACTATGTCATATAATCCTATGCAGTCTTCCTATGTCATATCAGGAATGTTTAGACATCACATTGCATTCTCATTACATAATTTTGAAGGGCCTAATACCCTAAAAAATCTCAAACTTTAACTCTTATTCCAATTCTACTTTTTGTCTCATTAAAAATCTCTAACTTTAGGTCATGTCCCAATTTTACTCTAAAGTTTATTTTGTCTAATAAAAAACCACAAACTTTAGGTCCAGTCTCAATTTTATCTAAACTTTTTTGTCTCATAAAAAAATATCAACTTTAGGTCCACTACCAATTCTACCCTAAAGTTTTTTTGTCTCATAAAAAAAATCCCGGCTTTAGGTCAAATTTCAATTTCACTCTAATTTTATTGTCTCATAAAAGATCACAAACTTTTACTTGAATCCCAAATATGTTCTCCATTAATCCTTCATCAAAATTCGCCCTTAGGATTTTGCGCTCGTCGATCTCTCGTGCTTGGGATTGTTCCATCCCTTGTAGTCGGAGATCTCTCGCTTGGGACGCTCAAACAACTTGTTCTTGGGAGTTTTCCATCTTTCGATTGTTAATAAGAAATTTTGAACGGAGGGTTAATGGAGAAAGATTTGTGACTTAAGTAAAAGTTTATATTTTTTTTATGAGACTGTAAAAATTTTAGGGTAAAATTGAGATTGGATAGGAAAATTGGAACAAGATCTAAAGTTGTGATTTTTTCACGGGACAAAAAAGTTTAGGGTAGAATTAAGACTGAACCTAAAGTCGAAGTTTTGTTTATAAGACAAAAGGTAAAATTGTAACAAAACCTAAAGTTGGAGATTTTTCAGGTATTAGGCCAATTTTGAAGTAAACAATTGCCTAAAAAGGAAGTACCCTAAGGTTGAGATTAAGAACTTCTGCCGATCGTTTGTAGCCCAAAAGATAAAAAAGTTGGTCCGACCAAAGCGTGTACCGACCTAGACAGAGACATAAATGTTGAGAGAGAATTGTCATCGACTCTGTATTTACGCGAGTTCTCGAAACACTTCTCGAGGCCTGCCATGAAAGTCAACTGGGATCTTGTTCGACCTTGGCTTAGGATTCACCAACGCGCTGCCATTAAAACCCGCGTGCAAGTAAGCGTCAGTGCAAAGCTACTGCCAATAAATGGCAGTCTACAGCACTTTCTGCGAAAGAAAAGCGTTGCCATGTTGGTTCATAGAATAAATCACTTCGACTCATGGGTCCGGTAAAAAAGTTGCATTAGTCATAGTCCAAGTGTTTTTTTACCAGTGATGAACTTTTAGATGCAAGTCCTACAAGTATCGGCGAGACTAGATTTTTTCGCTTGAGGAACAAAAATCATTAGTTAATAGAGGCTGAAAGTACGCCAAAAGAGGAGGCTTAGATGGCCTGGATATACACACACATCATGATTGTGCACCCTCAAGCGATGTGGGACTGACTCCCTGCCCAAATATTTCTAATTTTGAGTCACTCAAGCCGGGGAGCATAGTCACACTAGTATCTTTAGGCTTAATGTCTAAATGTTTACCACTAATCAAAATTAGAGTCATGGTCCAATTAGACTCGAGGATGTTCGGTTATTTGAGATCATCATGTAAAGTTACCTTATAAATTTTGAGAAATAACTGTAGTTACCCTTTAAAGTTAGGCTAATTGTAGGCCTCTTTTGGCTCATATCAAGATGATGAGTTGGCTCATGGCCACAAAAGAGAGTGTTGCGATGCATCGCATAAATTTGGAGTATCTCAATCCTTGCGTTTATGGGTCTGGGAAAACGAATCTTGTGGCTAAAATGACATATAAAGTCAACACTTCCTACCGGTGGCTAGAATAGACATATAAAGTCAAAACTTAATCGTTCTACTTTAACTATACAAATGTCCCTACCTTTACTTCGTTTGGGAGAATAGTGTTTACGGTGTTGATGGGTTGAGAGATTCAAAATCTTGCCTTTAATAAGCTAGGTAGGAAATCAAGTATGGTTTTCCTCACCTGTTTGGACATGTATTGAAAGGAAAATGATAGAGAGGATTCAAAAATGAATATGCGCGATTCATCACTCTTTGCTTATCTAAGTTTGAAAGTAAGAGTGAAAAGGTATAACAATGAGAGAATATGGAAAAACTGATTTTCTTGGATTACCTTAAGGGGAGATATATGCTTGACTCCTAACAAATTTCAAGTAGAATGAGATCCCAAAAATTTAATCAATGACAACAACGACAGGGAAAAGACGGTATTAATATCAAAATTATTGTACGTCATTTACTTTAGTGTCAAAACTTTTCAAACATCATTTTTTTGTAGAAAACTTCAAACATCATTTAAATGTTATAACTTTTGAAAATTGATCACTTAAGTGATTCCGTGCCATTAATTTTGACGTGTCATTATTTTAATAATAAAAACTCATAGGAGTCATTCAAATGGATAATTTGCAAAGTTTTGATACTAAAGTGATACTTCATAGAGTTTTGACATTAAGTTGATTATTCATAATTCTTTCACGCTAAACATTTTAAATTGTTTAATGCATAACTTACATACCAAACAACGTTGTTGAATGCATCAAATTCCCACAAATGGAGACATTAGGCTTAAATTGGTTTCCAAACATGGGACCTAGCATCCCATTCCATTATCAGAAAGCTCCAAGCTTCGTTGCTCATTCTCAAAAGAAAGCAAGGTCAAAGAAGAAACAAATGAAGCTAGAGATGGGATATCAAGAAAATTTTGATCGTTTCGTTCTTTTATGGAGGAAAGCAGATAGATATTTGCGATTCTAAATGAAATTATATGGAGAGAGAGAATTTCTGCTCCATGATTGCTTCTGAGTTTAACAAGGAAAAATTGGTGGCAGAACTAGAATATTTGCTATTGATTTTTGCATCTAACTCACGATGTGGTTTTGTAAAGTTTCTATTTTCATATACTTTGGGGCCCAAACATTACCAACGTTTGATTAGTACAAAAAAAATCATGAGTTAGACCATCTATTGAAAACCATCAATTTAAGTGACTCGGCCTCCTATTACTAAAATAATTCCATGTGAAACTTCCTAGCACTGCAACCATTTAATTAATCATCGATTTTTTTTAAAAGTAGTGACACTTAAATGATCATTTGAAAAGTTTTGGCTCTAAAGTATTTGCCATACAATAATATTGCCACTAAAACTACACAAAGTTAGGAAAAAACATGAGATGCACCGAGATGAAGATCCTGTACCATCACATGTTTTGCTCACCAGATGCAACTGCCACTATGTCACTTGCATTCTACCATCATCGCAATTAACGAAACGATGGAGCTGTGGTGGGAGGGGTGAGAATCACATAAATGTAAAACTTTTACTTGTCACCCACCAAATAGAATAAAGAGCAACGCAAAATAGCACAAATATAATTAATGGCCGATCCCTAAAGATATTCCAACGGGTTATGTTAGAATATCTAATCCAACGCAAAACGTCTAAATCATCATGTGGAGGGAAACTACGTATATAAAAGACTCATCTAAGTTTCGTACTCATGTGATGCAGGATAGCACTTTAACAGGTTTGGATAAGCATTTTACTAACCCTCGGTGGGGGTAGCTTACTGGCCTCAGACCAAGAAGCTCATCCACACCACCCTAAAGTAAATATTGCACTGGCATAATCGACGATGGAAGAGAAACAAAGAAGAAAAATCCAACTAGTGCTTTAGGACACAGACCATCATCCTTAATCGACCACAAGGTTTTGTTCCAACCTTGTGTGCTTCCAACCAACATTTGGCATATGATTGGTAGCATTTGCTGGTCCACTTCACGAGCTCACGCCACAAGACCTAAATGTACATGCTAAGACCCTCCCAATTGTTCCTCATTGGATTTGATTTGATACGGTCTTTCTAGTCCTGGCTATGAGCTTTAGTTTCCTCCATCACTAATTGGAGGACGTCTTCTTTAATGATACTTCCAATTGATGGTTACAATAGTTATGGACATCATCACATGCTAACTCAACGATATATAAGTATGAATTCTATCCATGTTGGCCACCCACCAATCAGAAAATTGATTCGAAGGAAAACACAGTCCCTTTGCTATTGCCTCTCTGTCACCCCCTGATTTTATTTTCCACATTGACCTCTTACTTTTCTACGCTCCAATGAGTGCAACTTCACACGCAAATACACATTATATTTACATTAATTTAGTGAAGAAAGACTACATGTGTATAAGGTCTATTGAGCCCCACATTATGTATAAGCGATTTGAGATGAGCATTAACAACTTAAAAACTGTTTTCAAAGTGAAAAAGGTATTTATGTATAGTCATCCCAAGTAAAGAGGATATTTTGATTATAAACAATTATGAAAAATTCGAATTGAATGTAAATATTGAAATATAATGTTCGTAATAATGCAATGCTAAAAACAAAAAGCAACAGTTAAAAGTTAAAAGACCATACATATATGGCGTGAAGTAAACACCATAACTATAAGCGTCCAAGTTACTAACGAGAGCATATGACACTGTATGAATGGTATTTTAATTTAGCTTAAATAGATCGAAGCATCTATATAAATGTGCATATATCATGAGGGGTCTATAGTATAAACTAATAATTCTCCGAGATAGATATGCTATCCACAACACGACCCTTCTCTTGGCTTTTCAAGGGATTGCTTGCTAGTCTCCAAAAACCATTAATCTATAAAATAATACTCTCATGTCTCAATCCATAAGATCCACAGAGTGGCAAGTGGAGAGGATAATTACGGAACTGACACATCTTAGTGAACTAACGGTATAACCCTAAGCTTTTAATGGGAAAAATTGTCCAAAAAGTTCTAAATCTATTACACTTTGGCTGATTCAATCATAAACCTTTCACTTTTAATAATTAAGTCACAAACATTTTTACGTTTTGCCAATTGAGGGCCAATTTTAATCGGAAATCACTAATGTGAACCTCGGTAGTGCCATTTGAGAATGCCGACGCTAACGATGACAATTTTTTTATTTTTTATTTTTCATTCTTTATTATTCTTTATCTTTTATTTTTATTTTTTCTTTCTTTCTTTTCCTTTTGTTTTTACCAAATACAGTGAGAATCGTTGGCCGACCCTCGCCTGTCACAAGTGAGGGTTGGTTGACCCTCACCAACCACAGGTGAGGACTAGCGAGTGTTGGCCGGTGCTCACAAGGGGTCCTTGTCGGGCTTGGAAGAAAAAAAAAAGAAAAAGAAAGAAGGAAAAAAAGAAGAAAAAATATAAAATGAAAAATTTAGAAATTTTTAAAAAAATTGTACACGTTAGCACCAGCCATGCCACATCGGATGGCCAGTGTTTACATCAATGATTTTGGGCTTAAATTGGCCGGACCAATTGGCAAAACATGAAAATTTTTAGGACTTAATTATCAAAATTGAAAAGTTTAGGATTGAATTGGCCAAAGTGCAATAAGGTAAGGACTTTTTGGACAATCCTTTTAACGGCATCATACTTTTCTTTCTTTATTATTATTAACCTTTTCTTCATTATGAAAAAGAAGACTCGTGTTCCACACGTAAAAAAAAGATCCATGGTAGGACGAAGGTGATAGCTATGGTGGTTCACCACCAGTGACAAGATGATGTAATGACACATTTAGGGGTGAGCACTGGTCCGGTTCAATTTAAGAACCAAACCGTGTGGCCTGTTGACACCGAGGTGGAAGCGAATTGGTTCATGAGAATGACGGTACAGCTGGTCACCCCGCAAAATCTACTACCCTTCGCTTCATTGCCATCTTCATGCCGTATTCCATAGCCCGACCTTGGAAGCCGTCCATGTAGGCGTAGCACAAACGCATGTCTTCACGTTGCTCATGTATTAGGCGAAGTTGTAACCTACTGACTTGACCTAAGCACTTGAGCTCCCTCATTGACTTGGTGAGTTGGTCAACGAAGTCGCACAGTCTTCAGAGACAACTCTTTAAGGAGAAAAATTGCTAAAAATTGGAACGTGAGTTGGGTTGAGTCCGGATTAGGTTTGGGTATGGATTGATAAAAATGGGTCAATATGAGTTACATAAGTCAATTCGAAATAAATGTGTTGATAATAAATCTACTCATTTGACGGGTCCAATCACATGCGATCTTTTCCAAATAATTTAATTTTCATGGTCACTGTAGAAAATATTTGATCCTAATAAATTTGTAATTCTTATGCATGTGTTGGTAATAGATCTCTAATCGATGTACAACAAAATAATAGAGTTATTCATATTTTGGTAATAAAATCCTAGCAAAGCT
The DNA here is from genome assembly GCA_031216285.1 of Syzygium syzygioides. Classification (NCBI taxonomy): domain Eukaryota; kingdom Viridiplantae; phylum Streptophyta; class Magnoliopsida; order Myrtales; family Myrtaceae; genus Syzygium; species Syzygium syzygioides. Next base: position 14,924,091 of record CM062251.1, on the reverse strand, counting down.
CTGATTAGTATGTATATTTCACTAGTAAATGTCTAATCAAGGTATATTTTGCTAATAAAATCCTAGCAATTTAATTTTCATGATTACTTTAGAAAATCTCTAATCGTAACAAATCTCCAATTCTTATGCATATTTTGGTATTAATTCTCTAATGGGAAAATTTCAAATCAGTACCCAAAGTGAGGTCATTTTCTCAAAAAGGGGTCCAAAGTGAAAATAATGCCAAATAAGAACTTGAAGTGCCCAATCAATTTCAAATAGAGGCCCAAAGTGCTCAATTAGTCTCAAGTAAGAGCTTGAGTTCGCCGGCCGGTCAAATGCTTACCAGCCGGCAAGCACGTCACTATTCCAGCAATCGGAACAATGGCAATCTCATCTTTTAATTTTTAATTTTTTTCCTTTTTTAATTTTTTTTTCTTTTTCCTTCTCTTGTCCTTTTTTTTTCCTCTTTTCCCTCCATCAGCTAGAGACAGGGTTGACGGAGGTTGCCGATGTCGGGCGAGGGCCACCCTTACTTGGGTTGGGAGAGCGAGGGCTGCCTCGCCCGATGCTGGCGAGGGCAACCTAGGGTTTGGCGAGGCGGCCTTCGCTAGATCTAGCGAGAGCAAGGGTTGCTCTCTCTAGATCTGGCGAGGGTTGCTCGACGCCGGCGAGGGCAACCTTCACCCAAGGCCGGCAACCTCTGTTGGCCTCGAATATGGTCGGCGGAGGGAAAAAGAGGAAAAAACAAAAGAAGAAGAAAAGGAAAAGGAAAGAAAAAAACAAAAAAAGGAAAGACAAACAAAAAAAGTTTAAAAAGTAAAAGACGAAATTGCCCTTGTTCCGATTGCCGGAATAGTGACGTGCTTGCTAATTGATGAGCATTTGACTAGCCGGCGAACCCAGGCCTTTATTTAAGACTAATTGGGCACTTGAAGCCCCTATTTGAGATTGATTGGGCACTTCATGCCCTTATTTGGCACTATGCCCATTTTGGATCCCTTTTTGAGAAAATGACTCCGCTTTGGGTACTGATTTAAAATTTTCCCTTCTTTTAATTGACATACAAGAAATAATGGAGTTATGCAGATTTTGATAATAAAATACTACTAACTCTCTATTATATTTTTAATGACATCATACTTTTTTCTTTCATTATTATTATTTCTTTCTTTATTATTATTACTACCAAATCTCTATTATATTTATGTACATTAAAGAAGAGAGCTATGTATATTTTGGTAATAGATAACATAACTATATCTGCATCTATAGATTCTATTTAGATGAATGATTAGAAATCTGTGGTAGGTAAAATATGATATAAAGGTTTATTCCCCAAAATAAATGTTATAAATTCTATTGCGTGTATCTCAAAATAATTGTTAAAAATCTTTTGTTATAGCTATTGAATTTAGAATATGATATATTCCTCAGAGAGAACTTTTAATAGTTACAAAAATTTTACAAAAGTAAAGAGATAAATGTTAGATTGCAGATATGAGAAAAATATAGGTTTAAAAATAACTTTTTATAGCTGTTGATTTACGGATTATGATAAGTTCCTAAGCAAGATTTCTTAATCACTAAAAAAATGTTTATAAAAGAAAAAAAAATAAAGTTTAGAGTTTGTGTTACCTGTGCTCATATTTCAAAAATAAATACGTAAACATAATTATTTATGCAGTAGATAGTAATATATGTAGTAAATTTTTTATGATGATTAACTTTCATATTTATAATCCATATTACCCACAACAAGTTCGATAGTGCATTGATAATAAAAAGGTTTCAAATTTAGCATCCATTTGTTTCATGGGAAAAATTTTCAGGAAAATGTTTTCTACATTTTCCGACATTCATTTCATGGAAAATAAATTAGTCATGGAAAAATTTTCCACCAATGGAAAAAACACCTTCAAAAGTGAGAAAAATGTATTCTGTTTTTCAAAAAGAGGAAAACATTTCTCATATCTTCTTTTGCATCACTTTCTTTCACAAAACACACTTTATTTTTTATTTTAATTTTAATTTTTTAATTTTGAACTTTCTTATTATTTTTTTATAAAAAATTGAATTTTAATTTTTTTCATTTGATAATCGTTTTCTTTTTCTTTTTTTTCTTCCATTGTTGTTTGCTTGTGACCGGCCACAGGCAAGGCTGGTGAGCTCGAGCCTCGTCGGATTTGGCAAGGCCTCTCTCTAGGCTGCAAGGCTGGCTTGTGGCCAGTCTCTGAATGTCGTTGTGGCCAGCAACAGGCAGAGGAAGAAATAAAAAATAAAAAAGAAGAAGAAAAAAAGAAAAGAAAAGAAATATAAAAATTATTCAAAAATCCAAAAAAATTAAACATTCGATATGTTTCAAAATAAAAATAAAAATAAAAAATTATTAAAATGAGTTCAAGGAGGAAAATCAAATTATCCATACCAAATAATGGAAAATATTTTCTAGTTCATTTTCGAATCTCAGCCGAATATCGAAAAATATTATCATTGTTCTAGAAAAAGACTTTTCGAAAGACATTTTCCAGAAAGCATATGAGTTGTAAATTTATAGAATTATTGTTAGGTCTACTGTTAGTACAAAAATCTACACCTTCGTCTTTGAATATGTGACATGTGTTTGGAGTAAGTTTTGTAACCAAATTGTTCTACATATCAAACATTTTTTAGTTAATGTATACATTTACTTTAAAGGGTTAATACCACAAAAAATCCTTAATTGGTATACTTGTGATAATTGCCCCATACTAATTTTTTGATCACAAAAAACTTCAAACTAGTACATTTATGATAATTTTATCCTTTTTTAGTTTCCATTAAATTTTACTGTTAAATTTCTGAGTTGGATGACACATGACAGTTGACGGGTATATCAATTTGGGGTTTTACCCTCTATTTATCACATGTGTACCGGTTTGTGTTTTTCGTGATGTTAATCCAATTTAATGGAGGGTAAATTATTACAAATGTACTAGTTGAGAGTTTTTTTATGATTAAAAAACTATTTTGGGGTAAATTTGCTACATATATTATTTTGAGGTTTTTCATGATATTAACCCTACTTTAAACCAGTGTTGTAAACGTTATAAAAGTCCAAATTTGTATTACTTTGCGAGGGTATAGATGTAAAATTATATGGAAATTTAATCACATTTATGAGATCAATAATTCAATATTGATACTTAACAAATATCAAACATAGATTTTATTGATAGGTTTTAATAACACATAATGGCGGGTCAATATAACTAAATGCTAATTAGAGATAAATCTCGTCAATTTGCTATTGATAAGAGCAAATATACATATATTAATAATAAAGTATACTTTTTCTAAAATCTTGAATTTTTTAAGGATCAATTAAAATTTTGAAAGATGGATATTTCTATTGATTTTTCATAAATATCATTTCAATAAAAAATGTGCAATCAAGTCATGAGCTCGCCGTCGATGGAATTTCAGCATTAGAAATCCTACAAGGCTCTTAGCTACATGGCTACCCAGCATTTAAAAAAGGCAATGTGGAAGCCACATAAACCCACCAATGGCGAGCTTAGGACAATGTTGCAAATTTGTTCAAAACGTTAAGGACTTAAATGACTAGAGTAATATGTTAAGAACTCAATTGACTAATGAGCGCAACATTATGAACTGCTTATGTACTTATCCCTGCAATCAATCATACTTAAGAAAATGCATGTCAATCAATGTCTTTCTCTATAAGATTCGATGTCAAAATCTTTTGATTTTTGATTTTTTGGTTTAGTGGGGGATTTGCATCTTTTTTTTTTGGGGTCAAAGGGGCAGCATTCACATTCAGTATTATAATTGATATTTGCTTAAACAATTGTTATTAGATTAAGCCCTTCTCTTCTTGATTAGCAAGGGGTACGAAAATCAATGTGAGATAGGGGTTGCATGCTAGGGCCAACAACAATGGGCTCGTGGGGGTGGGGGCTTCCGATCTTTGACAGCGAAACAACAAAGGAAACAAAGCCAAATCGCATGTTACCCCCTCGTGGGGGCATCACGATCGTCCTTGGGTACGACAACGAAACAGGTGTTATATAAAGCGATGATCACAAGATGATCACGACCACGGATGTGATGTGCAATGAATCTCTTGTTTTTCCCTTTTCATCTTGTGGATTTAAGATCACCCGACTTTTCTCTCTGACACACAGAAGTTGAAATGGAGATTATGAGATATCGGGTAGTAGCCAAGGTAGCCAAAAAGTTGATATGTGTCCATCACTTCGTCCGTCCAATTTCGTGGGGACCAAATCTCATATGAATAGATTCATGTGTTCTTCTATATATGTCGACTTTATTTACATAAAATTTGTAAACCTTGTTGATGGACAGACTATATCACGAGATTCTTTAAAATGTAGGGCGAGATGGAATTAGGATCTTTTGTGTAGTGGGGACATTGAAGTAATGAACTAAATTAAAAAAAAAAAAAGATTAGGCTTTGTTTACTACAAAATGAGTGTGGAAAATAAAAGTTGGTATCATGCTGTTGAGATTTACTGCTTTCATAAATTTAGATTACCTAATGTTTTTTTTTAGATTTTCGTGCAACTCAATAGGTCTTTTAAAGTTTAAGCTAGAGTGGGATTCTTTATAAATTCAGACTACTTGAAATCATATCAACCTTAATAAAGACAAGAAGTTGAAGTATCCAATAAACGTATATCCGCCGAAACAAAATTCGGGCTTGCATCTGGAAAATGTAAGAAATGCCCACACCTTACCCAAGTGAAACCCTAGTTTTTTGCAACATGAGCCACACTTGTTTCGAGCAATATACAACACTCAAGGTCTACCTAACATTACTCTTGTCTATCCAATCTCCTATGCATTTACTTCATTGTTCTTGGTCACTCCAAAACTTCTTTAGCCTGTTATATTAATGCACAGAAGACGCATCAGAGGAATATTATATGAGGCAATGGGCTACATGCAGAGGATCATACATGAATACTTGGGTCTTGTTCCTCACATGAATGCATCTAGAGGCAGAGCAGAGCCAGACACAGGTTGCATTGCAACCACCTTATTTGTCCTGCTGACATATGCTTAATCATAGAACCAAGTTCTTTGAACTCTGTTTCGAGTTGAAGTATCGCAGCGGTTTTCCCTAACAAGTCAATGAAGAGAGAGATTCAGACAGAATCGCAATTAGCGGAGAGAGAGAGAGACCAGTTTCTGTTCAGGCACGAAGCCTTCGACCCAACTCTGGACTCTGGCGTATTTGACGAAGCTCTCAACAGGCCAAAAAGTAGTTTACTAAACCAATGCTCGGGTTTGGCTCAATAACAAAGCTCAGGTTAGGCCCGATGACTATTCAAGATCGACTCATTTAATTTTGAGTGGAGCTATTCGAGTATCATGTTGAGTCCTCAAGCCTACCAATACTAAACTCAATAGGCTCATGAGCTTAGTCGAAGCTAATCGAACTTTCATTAGTTTTAAAGATATATTTAACAAATATAAAGAAAACCCTGAGTACTTATATATAATTTGAGCTTATAAATCTTGAGCCTTAGTTATAAGTTATTGTAATCGAGTCGAGTCGAGATCAAGCATCTTAATTTTCTAATCGAGTTGACCTTAAGCAGGAAAATTAATACTTCATTGAGCTTGACTAGACTTTCGAGCATGGAGCATGTGGCTTGAGTCGAGCTTGAGTTCGGCAGTGTATCGACCCGATTGCACACTTAGACTCAAATGTGTCGTATTTCTCTAGGTTGTTCACTATATGCACAACCGAATCATCCTAATAATAAAGATTCAGTCCCCCAATTTCGAAAACCACACGGAGTGAATTTCTCGAAAGTCGTAAAGAATGTAAATGACCCCACACAATATTGTAATGCTTCATTGATTGGGGAAGCCTATGTCTTGACTCTTTATATCATATCTAGCCCTAGCTAGAGTTTGAAAACTACATGCTTCAGCATATGTAATGAAAGATACCTCCTAATCTATCTCCCTATTGGCTGATCGGATCACATGGCCGTGAGACCAGGGATATATCTCTATTTTGAGTATCATTCTGTCAAAAAAGTTCAGCCAAGCAACATTTTCCATTGCCCTCCCGTCATTGCTTTGACCTATTAGCAGGATTTTGACTGAGTTGCCCAATTTCTCTTTTTCTTAAACTTTTGTCTAGGAAAAAATGTCCTTGAGGACACCATTACTAGCCACGTGAATTTCACTGTCCATATCATTTTCCTATAAGGTTCGTTCACCAACCCCGGTTACGTATTCATCAGTTTACTTTGAGGACAGCCAACTAAGAAATTTAGCAAACTCTCAATGTCCTGTCGACTGGTGCATGACTCATTATGTTGCTAAGCCATCTTTTTCTTAACAATGTCCTTGTCGTTTAATTTGAAAGAGAGAGACAGAAATTTTCTTACATGGAATTTCAAATAACGTATCATACGAGATTAACAAAAAAAAAATCTCGTTAAGCACCCGTTTGTCGATGAGCAACCCCGCCGCAACCTGACCAACATTGCGATGTAACATTACCTGAGTTAGCCCTTTCTACATGTGCGTGCATGAATTTGGTGAGCTCTCACTTTCATTAGGAGTAAATGGGATCGATTCAGTGGTAAGAAAAAAGGTTAATCCGATGGTGAGCAGGTCACTTGTGTTTTTTAAGAATCAAATCGTTGTTTATGGGAGGGTTACGTGAAATAATGAGGAATGACTTAAGCATAACTAGTTTCCAGTTACCATCAAAGAGAGAGTTCCTAAACTAGAAAAAATTCAGGGCCCAAACAGCCCACCAAAAACCCTTGGGCCTTGTGCAACCACAACCATGAGGTTTTAAGTTCCAGCACAGCAGTCTATTGTTTTGAGACGAACTCAATGGATATTAGTAAGTGTTTGTTTCACTAAAAATTTCATAATAAAAGAAAATATATTCGATGATAATCATTTTCAATGGAAATGTTAATTTTTATTTATTTGATGGTTTAGAGAAAGTGATTTACTTCTTATCAGAAGAAGAAGTCGTTTTCCTCCACTCTAAGCTTATTGTTTTCGATCCATATAAAACGTTCTGTGTAAATCGTTTAGTTTTCCATCATCAAATTACTGGAAAGTCGGAAAATAATTTCCTGAAAATAGTTGTCATTGAAACAAATGAACCCTAAGTGAGAATTAGTGAGGAGAAATGCTAAATTTGCTAAAATTGATCATACCAAATGATATGGCAGATTGTTATTGGCTGTTGAATATGCCCACTTAATTAGCCAATTCTAGTATTCCACAACATTTAGTATACGGAATTTGTAAGCCTGTCTTACTGTGCCTAGCGTTGAGACCCTCGTCTTACGAAGAAATCCTTCTACTAGGGTAGATCCTTATCATATCAAGAAGCAAAGGAACTCCGATTACGCTTATGCGATCGATTGTATCGATCACGGCATAATATGTTTTTGTGCTCCATGTGTACCCGAGAGAGGAAACGAGCAGTTGAGTTCCGTAAGCAAGCACAAACTCAATATGCAGGGCATGACAAACAGAAAGATGTGTTACCTTATTGAGCTTTCTTTTCCGTCTATATCGCTGCTTGAAAGATACATTGTCTTGATTGGTAGGTATCCACTATTTTGACTGAGTCACTGTAGTCTTACATGAAAAAAAAATGCAGCAACAACTGATTTGGTTTCCTTAGTTGTCGGAGACTCGGCATGAATTGCAGCGTGCATTTTTCTATTCCGAGTAGCAGCAGTTGTAGTTTCCTTAGTTCTATTCAGGATATTGCTGTTTTCTATGGAGTGCATGCCCCAGAAGTTGAACCCGGCTGCAAAACGAAAGTGTCAATCGCGTCAGCAAAATTTCCAGAAAAGAAACATACAATTGTCTGTGAATGTTCTTCGAACTACTAATGAATCTCATGGGTTTAACTTCATAATTGAGAGAGAAAAGCATGTCCAATATAGATTAGGCTATGACGCGGGCTTGGTTCCCCATACTATCAAAGCAATCGAAATGGTTGGGACATCCGTTCTATTATGCCAACATTGAGAAGAGAACATTCTTTTTGCTTCAGATAAATAAATGAGCACCTCAAGTTCAACTTACCACGCACGCGTGCACATCGTTACATCCACAGAGCAGCTCCCCGTTGAGAGTGTCTACTGCTTGAAATGATCCTCCTCCCTCGCTCCTCTGCATAAAAGCATAGAGCTTCTGGTGTCAATCCTTTTCCACAGCTTTTTCATTCAAAAAAAATGCAGGTCTAAATCTATCGAGAAAATTGGTCAGACAAAATTAATATTACTATAATCAACTTCTAGGCGGGTCTTCGATTATCTAGCCCAAACAAGAGCATGAGCCAAAGGTGCATATTTTTTGGAGTCGAGTAGTATGTACTAGGAAAAGATGACATACCTGATAGCTTTTTTAAATTTCAGAAGGTCCTATAGACAGAGATAAGCGTTGAGAAGATAGAAGAACTTGTACCTTATAATAATCGACAGCGACAAAATTAGCCCATCTGTTGCCGGCCGCGCCATAACAAGTCCGAAGCATGTTAACAAGGTCGGTTGAGTTGCTCTCGCAACTGAGTAGGTAGATGGGCACAGTCCGGAAGTAATTCACCAAAATCAAGGACTTGCTCCTGTCATTAAGAGGAGCCGATTCAGCTCTGTTTGGACAGCTTCCTGCTTTCAATCCACCATTGCCATCTGCAAATTACTAATTAATTAACGTGCCATACACATACATGGACACAACATGTCAACAACGAATCATGTATTTGAAAAAATATGGGCCAGATAGTCTAGAAAATTTTCTCTAGGCGAACTTGACTATGCACATACATTGATTCTCAACCATGTAATTCCACTGATAAGCAATCCCTTCATTCTGTTCCTTTGATTGGATGGAGGTAAACACGAGCAGCCGCTGGTTATTAGCCACCATGTCACTTACTCGCGGCCAATCCTGACCGTTCTTTGGCATGTTTGATACCGGAAACCAGTATTTCATCAAGCCAGCATCAGTAAAGACCTTTGTCAATCCATTTGGTGCCTGAACGTAGTCCTCGAGTATCAAAGTGACTATCTCCGCTGGGTTTGCAGATAGAAAAGCTTCAACTTCCTTGAGAGTGTCTATAGCAGGTTCCTGCATGGCAAACAAGGATGTTCAGCATTCAAGGTGCTCCAAGAAGATAAGGTGAAGGAAGAGAAGAAAAATTTTCAACGAGAAGAGAAAGTTCATAAAGCACCGGAGTGGACACAAACACTATCAGTTTAAGGACACAGTACTTACAAATGCTGTGTAGTCATGACAATGACCTTTGAAAGAATGGCACAACCACACATCTCCTTCAAAATCATATGTATCTAGCATCAGCCCTCGAACGCCATTCTGGAAATGGAAATATGCCATTGGCGACATAAAAATTGAGGTCATATTCCTATAGCATCATGAAAATGAAGGTAAGGAAAAGCTAAAAAGTAATCGGGTTTACAGGGAATCGTACATTTAGCTGTTGAGTGACGGTATCCTCTTGATTTGTAAACGTAACTCTTGGTACAGGCGTGTGGCATGGCTCTCCTTCGATCGCATACGCATTGTGGGTCGTCAAGAATGCATATTTGTTGAAAGGAAGAGAATTGTTCTGACAAAAAAGTTAAATGAAGCAGATCAAATCACTGATCAAGATGATATACCGGTAGTTAATAATGATAAAGTAGAAGAGAGAATTGTGGAATTTCCGTATATTCAATGTTTATATTAATAGATAGCTATTCTTAAATAATATCTTAATCAAAAAACGCACAATCAAAGGGAGATATACATGCAATATACGTGTAATTTTGAGAGATACAAATAATCAATAAAATTATCAAAATATTTCTAACAAAGGCAATTATCCTAAAAAATGCCCAATTATCTCTAACACCAATCAAGCCTTCTAATACACCTGCCAAACCCGAAAAAAAAATACAAGGAAAAGAACATACTCATGCTAGAAAAATTTCTGGCCTGTAATTCAAGCTTTTGGAAAATGTGTATAGCATCTACTGTATTTGAAGTGCCATCATTCTTTACTGAGTCGAGTACTTAACACAAATTACATAGCTCGAATGTTAAATCGTTACGTCTATGAATTTCCGCACGCAACCAGAATACATTTGAAGCGGCAACAAATTGGCATACTATAATCGACCGGCGTTTTAATTGGAAAAAGACTAATTATATGCAAATTTGTCAGTGGCATGAACTATGTAAATTTCAGATTTTTCTTCACACAAGAGATGAATGCTCATGCAATAAGAACAATGAATTTGCTTTCTTATTCTTTTATATTTGGGCAAACAATAGCGACTTTATTGGTGACACATCCAACCTAACGCCATGTTCGTCAATACTTCAGCTGCTCTACTCCAACTTTTATTTAGTCAATAATAAGAAAAAGAGTTAATACCACGAAAAACCCCAAACTGGTATATTTTTGACAAATTTAACTCAAAGTAATATTTTGACCACTAAAAATCTAAACTGATACACTTGTGACAAATTTAATTCGAAATATTTTTTGATCACTAAAAACTCCAAACTGGTATACTTGTGGCAAATTTAACTCAAAGTAATTTTTTTACCGCAAAAAAACCCAAGCTGGTACACAATTGATAAATTTACTTTCCGTTAGTTTTTGTTAAATTTTATCATCAAATTTCTAAGTCGGGTGACATGTGACAGTTGATAAGTATATAAGTTCGGGGTTTTACCTCCGTTTGTCATAAATGTAACAGTTTATAGTTTTTTATGGTATTAATTTAGTTTTATTGAGGATAAATTAGTAAAAAATGTACCAGTTTGGGGTTTTTTATGGTCAAAAAATTAGTTTGGAATAAATTTATCACAAATGTACTGGTTTAGGATTTTTCATGGTATTAACCCTAAGAGAAAATGGCAAATTAGACTCCATAAAGTCTGAACTTCTGATATCACTGGGCGGGTCGATTCCGATAATCAGTAAGGAAAAACAAAATTTGGAGTTCAAGACAAAAAATGAAATTAGAGAGAGAGAGAGAGATACCAAGAGCTTGAACTGGTCAGTCGTGGTTGATCTCACACATATGGGATCTGAAAGGCCTTCAAGGCAAGAAAAACAATAGAGACCGGCCTCACAGTCGCTATCCCTTGAGCATTTACCAAGTAGCTTCATTCACGAAAGACCACACGAAACAACAAAATCAGAAATTTCCCGAGACTCATGCCCGAAAACCGAAGTACAATCTGACAGAGACACACGAACCTTGCATTGTCCATTGGAGCAAGAGGCACCGAAACTGAAACTGAAGAGCATCGCCGAAAGCACGATCAAGAGAAGGCATTCGCGACGACCCATCGGAATGTGAATGGGAGGGAAACGATGATGGTGCTGCGTGTGTGGGTAGACAGCGATCTTCCTCTGAAAAAGTGGGAGGGACTTTTGGTCGGATGGAAAATGCATATAAAGTTCGTTCTTTGTTGTTCGCAGAGGAGAACAAGGAAACATCGGCCCATAAAGGAAGGTTATCTATCAATTCATTAAGGGAATAACTCCTACGCCTGATAACGAGAAACCGACGAAAAGGTATATGCTTTTGATTTTTCTTTCATGGATCCTTTTCTAATTTAGTGTTTCGTAGTTTAATGTTTTCCACGTATACATTTCCTAGTTTAATTTTTTTTCTAATTTAGGCTATGTTTGGTAATTTGGATTTCTAGTTAGAATAAGACTGGATTGGATAGGATATGGAATGCACTAATTTTGCTATATCCTAAAATGAACAAATGATTATGGTAAGAATTTCTCATAATTTATTGCTAAAGAATTCACAAATAGATAAATGAGGATAACCTCCATCAATCAATTTATAATTATAGTACAATCTAGATCTTAAACAAAAATGGGGCTCATCACACTATTTTAGATAGGGGTGATCGGTTCTCGGTTTGATCCAGTTTCAATGTGGAACCGGAAACTGGACCGGGAGAATTGATTCCCAAAATTGGGAATTGGGGACTGGACCGATTGGTCCTAAGACCGAGAACCAGACCGGATTGCTGGTTCAATTCGGTTCGGTTCGGTTTTGGTTCGCTTCAATGGAACCGGTCACTTTTTTTTTCTCACTACATGTGACCATATATTTTGAAACTAGAATTGTATTCCCCATGCTAACTATATATAATCACAAAAATAAGTGTGCAATTCGAGCCAATGCGATGACGAATTATGTTCCCTATGCCGACTACGCATATGTTCTAAAATTGGAATTATATTCCCCATGCTGACTACATATAATTACAAAAAAAAGTATATGTAGTCAGTTCAATTCGGCCCAGTTCTCCTTGGAACCGGGAATCGGACTGCTCGGACACCAATTCCACTTTTAGGAACCAAGAACCGGAATGACATTCCTAGGAATCGAACCAAACCGTCTGGTTTCTAGTTTGGACAGTTCGTTTTGCACACCCCTAATTCTAGAGTCATAGGTTCGACTATAAAACGAAATGTAAATGGCCTACAACAATATCAATGGGGTAGATTAGCTAGCGAATGCCAAATCTAGTAAAAGAGAGAAAACATGATTATTCGCTTTTGCGATTTCGAAAATTATAATGCTTTGACTTTCTTGCCACTTTCTTAAAACATCAACATGAACCATAGAGCTATGGAAAAGGAGTTTTAACTCTTTTGTTGCTTTTGTGGACTTTTGACGTGAACAAAAAACCATGGAGGAGTTGTGAAGCTTCAACACCGTCACGGAGATCTACCACCAAAGGGAAAGCTAATGGGCTACTAAACAAGAACAAAAGTTCCTTTCACGAGGCAATTGCTTGCGTTTAGCATGGGTTCTCCCAAATTCTACCAATCGTAACTTGGTACTCTATTTAACATGCAATTTTCTTACCACACTAATTAATTAGAGCCAATTGGACACTCAAGTAAAGTATGGAAGAATACTTTACTCCTATAAACTATAGATTTAATGGATTTGTGGTTTTGATGATGCTAATTAATTTAACACCCTTTTGGTATGTTTTCTCTTTATTTTCAAAAAATATTTTTTAAGCGGTGTAGATGATTGTAATCCTAAGCCACTAACATGCAAAAGTGATCATGCAAATGTGTAATCAATGAATTAAAACTAAATAAACCAAAGCAATAAATAAATTGCTAGATTAGGCCAAGAACTTAAATACCTCAAGCAAGCAAGGCATGATCCTACCGATATTAATTTCCCAAGTATTTGCAATGTGTTAATTAAAATGCATGTGTAGCCTAAACATAGTTTCTACAACTATGTAATTCTAATTAATTCTTTTCTTTTTCTTGTTTAGGAAAATTAAGCTATATACAATGCATGAGATGCAATTCTAATCTGAGTTATGTCTATATTAGTTTCAATTCAATTAATAACACGTGACATGTGTTGAGAAAACCTCCTTTTGTGTTTTGAAGTTGACAAAATCTTTCATTGTTGATTTTGAGTCTGATAAATGCATCGAAGTGTTTCTTTTAGGAATTGCTCTTGAAGAGAAATTTTTTTATCAAACTTGATTATATATTCAAACTCTATCTACTGTTGCTTATATATCGTGGCCAAAACTTAAGACAATTACTTCGTGAATGTCATCATGATTATTGCAAAGATATCATCAGAGCAACAGTGTAACACCCTGAATTCGACCCACTTCCGGGATTAATGAAGTAGATGATTATTTCTCATTTTGTTTTAGTGAGTCTCGTCCGGAGCTAATCATTCTCGGGATACTGACTATTAGGGAATGGCTAGCTAGGAAAATGGTGAGTGGACCCAAGAACTCGACCGTGAATCGAGTCCGATTCCGAGAAACGACGAAGGAATATTTTGTGCCGACATGGGCCGGTCCAAGGAGAGTGACAGATTTGTTTTGGCCGACAACATACGATCGGATAGCGGGTGATTTCGCACAATCGAGAGTACACATGGCGAATGATCCCGAACTTATTCCGGACGACCGTGACCCCTGGGACTAGCGATAAGTCCTCGTGTTCTCTGGGAAATCGGAACCGTCATAACTCGAGTAGCCCTTGGTCGATACGCGCCACCCCCTAAACAGCCACCCGTTAGTGAGAGACGCTAAAACTGCAAATTGAGTTAAATCGATTGTGAAATTTAGTCCGGACTTTGGTGTTGATTTTCGTGGGCGTGTGCGACTAATTTTCAAGGACGACGTCATTTTTTATGTGGCCACACATATTTGAGTTCAATAGAGTTGAAAATTGAAAATTTGACTCGGGACCAGAAAATTACTATTTTACCCCTAGGCCTAATTATAGGGTTCCGAATTTTAGGCTTATTTGGGGATTATTTTAGGGGTTTTATATTAATTATTTCAGCCCAATAATGCTAAAAATCTTGGTCCCTAATGCCCCTAGATATTTTATGTAGTTTTAATTCAAGCCCTTGGATTAGGGGCAAGATTATCCAAATAGGGAGGTAGCTCACCAACCCCACTTTGCAATGTCTATAAGCTCTCTAGCCTCTCTCTCTCTCCTCTCATTTCCCTTCCCCCAAGCCAGCCGACTACCTCTCCTCTCCCCCTCTCCCGTGCTCTCCCTTTCGGCCTCGTGAGGACGCCGGAGGAGCCGCCACAACCGCCACCGCCGGTGCCGCCGCCGAGAGCCACTGTTTCCTCGCCTCACCACCACCCATCCAGCCGTCCTCTCCCCCTCCCTTTTCCCCCAGCCACATGAGGATCATCCTCCCCCGCCTAGGACCGCCATTGCCCGCAAGCCACTGTTGCACACGCCGCCGGGAAGGTCGCCCGTCGCCGCCGCTGTCCAGCCACCCTCGCTGCTTGTCCAGTCATGTTTAAAGCTTAGGATTTCGGGTGAGTTCGACCCTAAGCCCTAATTAGGCTAAATTGCATTTCTAGATGGGTTTTAGGGGTTAATTTGGGTAAATTAGGGGTTATATTGTGGTAGCTATTAGGGGCTGATTTTGTGGTGCATTTGGTGACCTAGAATAATCATTTGACTGAGGTTTGGTGGTCGATAGTGTGCTGTGTGGTGGCTGATCATGGGAGTTGTGATTTGGACAAAAATTGTGATTTTGGCAAGTGAAATTTGTGAGCTAGATGGTGGTTGTTTTCGTGGTGATCTTGTGGCAATTTCGCGGCTTAGTGTGATAATTTTAATTGAGGTTTAGAGGCTTAGAGTGGGCTGTGCGATGGCTGGACATATCGAATTGAATCGGCCCGAGTTTGGAGTAAGTTCGGGTTCAATTGAGGATTATAGTGCGTGCCTAGTTTAGTCATCATGGCGGCTGATTCAGGTGATGCTTTGGGAAGCCTAATAGAGTATTTTAAGGATATTTATTGGCCTAGAATGACTGGCTTGATGGCTGTCCATGCCGGGACCGAATTGGGCAAGGCAAGATCGATTTGGGGTTTAATGGTGTAGTTGCCGGAAATGTGGGACTAGCTAAATTAATAGCTGATTTGTCCTTGATGGTGATTGATTTTTGTGATACCATGTCTTATGCCTAGTGTGACTAAGGTTAGAGTAGCTTGGCGAGTTTCGAATGCGCAAATTCATGTTGATCCATTGGTGTGACTTATATGCGTAAATCATGTGCTAAGTTTGTACCATGGCTAGACTAGATAGTTTGATTAATTGGGCTTGTGATTCATTGAATTGAACATGTTGTGTTGTGATATGAATAAGTAACGTCGTGCGATTGAATGCTTATGGTGAAATTTGTGAGTGCCCAAGTGTGAACGATGTGACTATGGGGGTGTATCTTGAGCATTAGCATGGCACGTGCATATATGGGTGTGCGCGAATGACATGAGCACGTGATCGCATAAAACACCCTGATACGTTTTACGCGGGGTTCAGTTAATAATTGGTGTATGTGAATGTGTGATCACCTAAAGTCTTGATGCGTTTTACGCGGGGTAGTGAACCCTTCTTGATGTGTGTTACGCGGGACGATGCCTGGATTACCGAAAGATGACCAGCTTGATGCGTTTTACGCGGGTTGTGTGTCATGAGTCTAATGCGTTTTACGTGGGCCGGAGATCAATCTCAAACTATTAGACCTGATGCGTTTTACGCGGGTTGATGAAATTGGTAATTGCAAGTGTGCCAGAGTGCAAGTGTGCCAGATGCATTGATAAGGCTTGAGCATGGGTGTGATCACGAGCATATGTATGACATGCGTCGTGGCTGAGTGATGTTCGTTCACGTACCGTGGTTGAATCTTGTGCTATTATGCAAATTTATGTGATACCTAACCTACAGGGTCAAGTAAGTACTGGGTTTGAGCCCGAGGGCCTGAGTCAATTTATGTTTTGAACTGTGCGTTATTTAGTACTTGTCAGGAGGTGCATGTTAGCCTAGTTTAGGTTTAGGGAAACTACTCATTGAGATTATTCTCACCATTGTATAAAATCAATTTTTCAAACCCTTAACCTTGAGATGTTTGAAGTTCCAGTACGTTTTGGGATTCCGCATCATATAGAGCGGACGAAGAAGATACACCCCGTAGGAAACGGGGAGTTGTACATTAGATATTATACTTTAGTATAAGTGGACGTGGGGGAAACACATTACCAGACCCACGAATATGTGGCTTGGTGCTTTAGGGATGATCTCGGAGAGTATGATCCTCTCCGAACTTTTAATGTCCCGTTTACCAGGTTGGGCACGAGGTACCCCCAGTGCCCCGATAGAGAAGTGGCTGACCCTGGTTCTTCAGCTGAGGAGAGTGCGAGCTCTGATGGTGTACCAGTAGAATATGAGGTAGATGAGCTCGATTCGATGGACTTAGAGCCAGCCAACGGGGACGCTGTTCTGGAGTCGATGGAGCCAGATGACGAGGAGCCAGAGTCGATCAAGAAGGATCCTGTACCAGAGGCCGAGCCTTAGGACATGGACTCGGAGGAAGAGGGAGCAGAGGTCGAGTCTGGGCCGACTCATCGGATTCTGAGGAGGAGATGCCCGATAGCTCTTTATCTTCTGAGTCCTCTAATTCCGATCTGGACTAGGCACCGTAGGACTTAGCGTCCGCCTCAGATTGGTAGGGCTAGTACCTTTTTGACCAGTGCCCCGTCTTTAGTAGTAGACTGACCCCCAAACCACTTACCCCTTTTTATCAGTAGTGGCCTCTGACCCATTTTTGGTTTTTGGTGATCGGGCTATACATGGATATTATATATGGTTCCTAGTAGTAGTGCAAGTGTTTATTTTGTAACCTTGTTTTCGTTGTGGCTATCCTTGGTTTGGTGTTATAATATTGTACGGGTGGTTTTAAATACTTCCGCATATGCTTTTAATCTCTGTGTTGGGCATTGGGTCAGCGACGCGTCTTAGGATGTCGCGCTCGAATCGACCTTTGCGAGGGATGTGGCGCGCCATAGGGTGCGGGGCGTGACAAACGGTGTGGATATCAGCAAATCTTATATGTAGATATCATCATGTCATGTGATTTCTTGAGACTCTACGCTAAAGCTAAATATATTCAGACATAAACTCCATTACCTATATCGTCATAGCTAGTGATTTGGCTTAGATTTCCTATATAGAAAGAAATGATTGACCTTCAATAGTAAGGATTGTTTTGGAACGACATTCTTTACATAAGACATTTGATTGATTGGCAATCCCTCCAAAGGCAAGCTACCTTCCTTAATCGTAGAACTCGAATTATGGAAACCAAGATTTGTTTATATGGGCAACCAAATCAATGGAGATTCTGATTGTATCTCTTAACGGTCACTCAATCGACATTATGTAATCTTGTCCAACTGGTTGATTGGAGAGTGATTCTTCGAAGATTGTCCAACGGGTAAATTGGGAGTAGAGGAATATATAACAAGACCAAGGTGTTGAAGAGAAAAGAGAGGTCTAGAATAAAAAATTCCAAAGTAAAAGGGAACTTCGATCTTTCATATTTGTCTTTTTGAGCTACAACTTGTCATTCTTGAGAGGCATTGAAAGAGTAATTGCTTGAACTATTATCACTCACATTTGTAACCTTCAATTGATTGATTAGTGAAATTTAGCCAGTAGGTTGTCAGCGTGGAAGAGTAGACATAGGCTTTTTCTACGCCGAACCACTATAAATTCTATGTACAATTTCTTCTATTTCTCAACTCTTGCTCATTACTTTTTAGAAATTCATATACTTATAAATATCATCATATCACCATCAATATTCAAACTCTGACTTCATTTGATTTTGATCATACTATCAAAGAATATGTAGAATGAGTTTGAAATGAGCATGATGGGAAACTAACATTTTTTCTTGGACTTGAAGCAAGCAGACCAAAAGTGGCACTTTCATATATCAAGAAAAGTATGCAAAGGAGATTGTAAATAAGTTTGTTATGGAGAGGTGCAAGAAAACTAAGACGCCAATGTCTTACTCCTCCGAGCTTGACAAAGATGAGCATGGTAAACATGTTGACCAAAAGTTATACAGAAGTATGATAGGATCTTTATTATATCTCATTACTTTAGACTTGACATTATTTTCAGCGTATGCATGTTCTTTTCAACGTATGCATGTGTGCCATATTTCAATTAGATCCTAAGGAATCACATTTTTCTACTGCTAGAAGAATCATTAAATTTGTTGGAACTTATCCTATGTTAGGATTGTGGTGCCCCAAAGTCTTTGATTCATACTTATTGTATATTCTGATGCCGACCTTGCTAGATGTAGAATTGACAGAAATAGCACGTTAGGGACATGTCCACTAATGGGTAGTATGTTGGTTTTATGGTACTCCAAAAAGCACAATACAGTTGCACTCTTGACTGCACAAGCAGAATATGTAGCTCTTGGAAGTTGTTGTGCTTAGATCTTATGGTTGAAACAACAACCGAAAGACTTTGGATTTGGAGAATCAAATATTGCAATTAAATGTGATAACACCAGCGCCATCAACTAACCAAGAATCCAATTATTCACTCAAGAGCTAAGCATATTGAAATTAAACATCATTTTATTTGTGACCATGTACATAACGGTGATGTTAATATTCAATTTATGATTCCAAAGCATAAACTAGTTCATATTTTCAAAACCCTATAAAAGGAATTCGTTTGAATTCATTCAGAATGAATTAGGTATGATCAATCCATTTGCTTAAGTTGCTTGTAAGACAGGTGATGATATTCAAGGCCAACCAATGGTGATACTCAATGTTTAAATTCCTCATCATACCAAAGGTAAAAATATCGTGATATCCAAGCTTGGAAATAAGTAGAACATTTCAAAATAAGTTAATCATTTAATTTTTGGTGTGTAAGTTCTATCTTTACAAAGAAATCGTGTACGTGTCCTAACCATCCTTATAAAATTAATTGTATGTATTGTGTGATTATATTGATTGATTTTGTTTCATATTAATTCCAAAATATCTATCTTCAAAATTGCCTTTTACAGTTTTCATATTATTTCGGATCATGTATATAATGGTGATGTTAATATTCAATTTATTGATTCTAAACATCAACTAGTTGATATTGTCAAAACCCTTGGAGAAGAATTCATTTAAATTCATTCAGAATGAATTAAGTATCATTGATCCATTTGTTTAAGTTACTTTTAAGATAGGTGATGAAATTCAGGGCCAACCAGTGGTGATACACTCATCATTTAAATTCCTCATCATAGCAAAGGTAAAAATATCATGATATCCAAAATTTAGTATAAGTAGAGCATTTTAAAATAAGTTGATCATTTAATTTTTGCCATGTTAGTTCTATCTTTACAAAAAAATCATGTACGCATCCTAACCTTCTTTATTAAATTAATTGTATGTATTGTGTGATTATATTGATTGATTTTGTTTCATATTTATTAAAAAAAAAACTATTCTCAAAACTGCCTTTTACAGTTTTCCTATTATTTCGGATCTATTTTCAAAATTCTAAACACTGTCAATTTCAGTTTCTAAAAAATACCCAACTTATTTCAGAAACTGAATCATCGTCTTCTTCAAATCTACTCACTTAAAAGATCTCTCTTCTACGACTAGTTTTTGCCGAATCAATTTCTTCATCAAAAGCCTTCACTCTCTCACTCAAAGTTTCAAACTTGTTAAATCTATTCAAAACCCCTCATGGCTCCTAAATCTTGCCTCCATTACATGAAAAATGCACTATGGGACTCGTCCTTCAAATTGCATCTCGGGTATGGCGTCTAGGGCATCAGAAGGTCTTATGCACGACATTTCTGATGAATATGATCACATCCCTTAGACGCAGGAAACTCACTTAGAATTTACTGGTAATCCTATGTCTCCTATGGATAAGAAAGTTTTAGATGCTGAGCTCTTGAAGAGAACCATTGAATATTTATGAAAGAATGGTGCTTAATAGGCTATGATTCTTGTCTTTTTAAAGGATAATGGTTATAATTCTAACGTTGAACTTGAGGCTGTGTTCTCTATACCCCTTAGGCCACGTTTGGTCATTGGGATAAACGTTAGGATATGATATGTTTTATCCCATTATGTGCTTTGTAATTATTCAGGACAAGATAAGGTCGGATATAAGGGAGTATAACCCAAATAAAAAAATCCAAGAAAGGGGTGGGATAGAGTCGAATAGAATTTCTCTTATCCGTAATATAAAAGCTATTTTTAGAAAAACCTACTCTCTCCTTTTCCTTCTCTTTTGTTCACCCACATGACTCCTTTACAACTAGGGGTGAGTAGTTCCAGGTTTCACTTTGAACCTAGAACCTACCTTCATATACAGGTTTCTCATTTTTTGGGATCTAAAACCTACTTGTCAGAATGTGGAATCCGAAACCTACCTTGTTACGGGTTATAGGGTCAGTTTCAGGATCTAATAGGTTCTTTTTTTATTTCATTTTTAGTTAATCAAAACGAAAGACTAATTATTGGAATAACCATGGAGACTGCGAAGGTGTAAAGAATAAGGAGTGGCCTGTTACACAATGTATTTGTAATTGATCAATTTATGCTTTGCAGTAAGGGTCTACCGATGATTCAAGAATATGAAGCTCACTTCTAACTAAGTGCAACCACTTAACAACTCCTCAAGATCGGAAACATGAAGTGCTCCCCCTCTATTCTCAGCAACATAACCCAAGTAGGATTGATACTATGAAAAACCCCAAATTGGTACACCTGTGATAATTTTACCTCAAACTAATTTTTTGATATCAGAAAACTCCAAACTGGTATACTTGTAATAAATTTTTCCCAAACTAATATTTTGACCACTAGGGGACTCTTTGATAATGTTTCTGTTCCTAGGAACAATTGTTTAGAAATAGTTTTTTCTAGTTCTATTTCCGGGAATAGTTTATGAGCAAAGAAAAGCGTTTGGTAACTATACAAAATTTTTATTCTTGGAACAGAAAAAAAAACATAAATGCGTTCGGTACGACCTTAAAAATTTGTACTCCCAATTTTTTCATTTAATTATTAAATGTGAGTGGTGACTTAACAATTCTTCATGTTTGGATAAAATTGAACTAGAAATATAGTTAAAATATATTATGATATAGAATTAGATGACCTTAATACAATCATAAAGAAAATTACTTTTCATAGATAAAGCAAATACTCGCTGGTGGTCGAGGAAATTACAGTTTAGGATTTAGGGTTTTGGGTTTGGAGTTTTGGTGTTTGGGGTTTTAGGATTTGGGGTTTAGGGTTTTAGGATTTTGGTTTTAGGGTTTGGGTTTTGGGGTTTAAGGGTTGGGTTTTAGTGTTTTGGGTTTTGAGTTTGGGGAGTTACGGCTAAGGGTTTTCGAGATTTAGGTTTTGGGTTTTGGGGTTTGGGTATAGGGTTTAGAGTTTAAGGTTTTAGGGTTTAGTGTTTCGAGTTTGGAGGTTTGGGGTTTAGGATTCGAGATTTTACGGTTTAGGGTTTTAGGATTTAAGGTTTATGATTTAGTGTTTCGGGTTTTGGGTTTTAGGTTTGGGGTTTGGGGTCTAAGGGTTTGGGGGTAAGGTTTAGGGTTTTAAGGTTATGGGTTTTAGGTTTCATGTTTTAGGATTTAGGGTTTTAGGGTTCAGAGAATAGATTTGGAACAGAATGAAGAACTGTTTAGGGAAACAAAAAAACTGATGTTATCAAACGGATTTATGTGAACAAAAAATAAGAGAATCTGGAGTATTACCAAACATACCTTAAAAACCCTAAATTGGTATATTTATAACAAATTTACCCTTCATTAATTTCTATTAAATTGAATTAATACCACAAAAAAATCACAAATTTGTACACTTATGACAAACAGAGGGTAAAACATAAAGCTAGTGGATCAATTAACTGTCACATATCATTTAACAAAGCAATTTGACAGAAAACGAAAACAAATTAAGGGTAAATTTGTCACAAATGTCCTAGTTTGGGGTTTTTGATTGTCAAAAAATCAGTTTGGGGTAAAATTATCACTAATGTTCCAATTCAGGGTTTTTCGTGATATTAACCCACTCAAGTAAAGAAACCTCCATGAAATGAACAACACAATGTCAACAAAAGCCAATCCTCGACAAGCTGCACATAACTAAATTAACAATAACCGACACCAGAAGCAGGCGCAAACAGGAATTACAAGACAGATCATTGGTTACAAATTTTAGATCCCTCCATTGCGATTCTATCTCGAAAAGCAGCTTGCCACCGAAATCCCCGCAGTTGTGGAGATGAAACTCGTGCAAAGACGGCCTAGCCAATAGCCTTATGGCCGAATCGTTGAGTCGATTCCATTCCACCTTCAAGCTTCTCACTAGAGGATTCAAGTTTGCTTGCATTGACCCCAACTGGATCTAAAAAGATCACCTTTCCACGTAATCACATCCCGAACCCACCGGCATAGACATATACATCCCAATAGTTTATCCTTATTGTATTTGCTTAGACATATACAACAAATGCGGAAACATCCTGAATCTTACCACATAAAAAACTAAATTACCAACAAATTTTAATTTGTGGCGTTCGAACCAATAACAATTAAAGCTGCTCATTATCGGTTAATGGAAAAATGGTAACTCCCAGACGTGAAATTCACCATGTGAATAGAGAAATTGCCTGAGAAATACATGAAAGCATCGCACTGTTCAATTGGCCATTTAAATGGTTTAACATCAGAAGTGCATGGACAACTCAATCAGGGAATATTCAGGTTCATATATGTATGTCATGAGGTGTTATGCTAATTACCACTTCACATATTCATGATATGTCCCTTTACAAAATAAACAAAATATAACGAGAACAACAACTCTCCAGAAAATATCACTCCTTACACAATTTGAGAAATTCGATGCTCGAAACAGTACTGGTCACCGAACACGAACGCTTGGAATGGAAACATAAAAGAAATTCCAATAACATATTGAAGATAATCATTTCAAACAAACTAAAATAAGTATTAGAAAGTCTCACCACATATATTCATTATACTTCAATTGGTAAACTCTATTTACCGATGATTATCTCATCACTAAGACAATTCATATCTAAAAAAAGTTAAATAAAATATTTACTTATTAAATATATAAAAGGAAAGCCTTACCAAAAAATATATATAAAAGGAATTACAATGCATAAAGATATAAACATCACTTACCGAACTCAAATTTTTCTACTTTCTCGATACACTCTTCAACATTAATCGGCACATGAACAGCTCTCAATCGATCTTGAGTGCAAATTAAAGCTTCCACTACTTTGGGAGTCAAAGAACTTTGAAAGCCATCAGGCACAAGACCCGATGTACTAAAAGTTGACTCTGAAGCAACAGTAGTTATGAGCATAGACAAAAAACATCCCGAGCCTTCAAAGATAGATTCATATATTTTGAGCCACTAGTCTTCCACCACATCAAAAGATCAAGATCAAGAATATTTTCATTTTTATCTTTAAGATATTGATCAAGCTTGGATTTGTTATCATCGTACACTTTTTGGCTTTAGTGCATAAAGTATTTCCACCAAGCTTGGATGTCATACCTCTTGATCTTGTTACCTTCGTTACCACCGGCATCAGCATTGGAACCGCTACTACTAGTACTCAAATTTTAGACACCAAAATTTCGATCACTTGAAATAAGAGAAGATTACTCATAAAATTCACACAAACGCTCCAATTCGTCCTTCACCTTATAATGCATCTCATTAATTTTTGATTCATCATCATAAATTTGTTTATACAAGAAATTCACACAATTCAACTTGACTCTAGGATCCAACACAACCATAATCAACACCATTATATTCACTTTATCCAAACTCCCATAATATTTGTCAAATTTCTCTTTCATTTTCATATCTATAGCTTGAAGCTTAGAATCTGAAGCGTCCACCGTATCTTTCAAATATTTATACAAAAGAGTTATCCCTTCAAAATAATCATTTGAAGTAATATATGAACTCCCCCAACATCCAATCGGTGGCATCATAGAATAGTTTTAAAAATTCCAAAAGAATCATGGCATTTTCCCAATCATCATCTTTAGGAAGATCTTGGTTAAGCTTACCTGCAAAAGATAGATCGTCTTCTTCCATCATTTCAAAAGCTTTTCTAGACTTTATGGCGGTGTCTAACACGAGGCAGGTGAAGTTTCATCTAGTGGCGACGTCAAGAACAACCGAACCTTTGTAAGTGATCATTTCTCTCTCAATGCAAGAAATGTGTTGGCTCTCATAGGAGAACTCCTGACATACCTTACCATATTTCAGATACGTGCAATAGATTCACGTACTGTAGTCAAGCCATCTCTCACAATCCACTTTAATATATGGGCGGTGCACCTTATGTGTAAAACAATACCAACTAAGATGAACAATCTTTCTCTTGCAAGTTTTTCCTTCAAATAACCCATTGCAATATCATTCGAACTAGCATTATCCACAGTGATTATGGACACCTTTTTTTTTTTCTATTCCCCACTCGTAGATGCATTTCTCCACCATTTTCCCAATTTCCCTACCCCTGTGACTATGCATCACCACAAAATTGATGATTCTTTTATGCAACTTTCAATTTTCATCAATAAAATAAGTAGTAAGACACAAATAATTCAGGTTTTGAATGAAGCTCCATGTATCAGTCATGAGTATGATCCTAGAATGAATCTTACCAAAGTAAGTCTTCAAACAAGTTCTTTTACAGAAATACAACTTAATGCAATCTCTAGCCATTGTAAAATGTGATAAATGTTGGAAGAGATGTTGTAACTCAGTGGCAAACTCACGAAATCCAACACGTTCAACCAAGAAAAAAGGTTATTCATCAATTATGATGAACCGATCAAGCATTTGCCTACAACGTTCTTGATTAAAAGACCATGTCAGTAAGAGACTACTAGTACTAGAATCTCCCCCTGCCCTACTAGCCACGTCTACATTACGTAGTGCGAAGAATTTCTGCCTCTTATCTATATTGTGAGGGAACTTCTTGCATGTTGTCCAGTGCGTCCTTATTGCGGAAGTACTGTTAGCAACACGGTACTTAAACACAAACCCATGATGAATGCACTTCACCTAATATGTTTTTATATTCTCATGTTTGATTCTTGCATAATGATTCCAACAATCGAATGTATATTTCTTATCACGAGGTGGAAAACGTAAACCAAGTATCTTGTTTGTCGCACTCATGGTAGGGGATGGCTCTTCTTCATTTTCATCACCCGACAATTCCGATCCTGTGATTGGAGTCATTTCCTCACATCCTTCCACCTCCATTGACATGTTATCTTGAATAAGTTAAGCAAAGAACATCGGCCTAGCAAACAACACAAGAACATATTAGCCAGGAAGACTTAAGCACTTGAACAGCCAAGCAAACACCAGAACATCCAAGTATCAATAGGAAAATCTTAACATATGAAGCTAAGTTGATCCCAAACAAGAAAGTAACAATAATACATGAAAGAACACTATTGGGATTGCTTTTATGTTGCCGATGTTCGGTGAATTTGAGTAATGGAGCTAATTTTACAATTTAGAAAACAAGAAACATAATACGTTCTGAAATACATCAATGCAGCCATGCATCAATGTAGAGTTCTTTTCAGGTTAGTCCAGAGGCCGAGCAATCATGTCCAAAGTGAGCTCATTCGTCTTCGTAAAATTACAAGTCAAGTAGATGAGCCACCTAGCATGTGACATCCTGAAATTTTGTCCATTTGGGATTTATGAAATGTTTGGTTTAATGAACATACTCGTAGTTAGTTCTCGCCCGGAACTGATCATTCTTGGGATACTAACTATTAGAGAAAGGCTAATTAGGGATTTAAATTCGTGCGACTAAGAGAAAATTTGATCGTGAATTGATTTTCGACTATAAAATTGTCGATGTGACATTTTGAGCCATTGTTGATCGATCCAAGGATAGCCAGGGGTCAGTTCACCATTGTCATAGCAGTGGATTGCGGGTGATTCCGCTGGACCACGAAATGAATTGACGAATAATCCTGAACCTATACCAAACGATTGTGCCCCTCGGATTTAGCGGTCGATCCTCGTGATTTAAATGACAACTGAAGTCATCACGAACCGAATGAATTTGCACGTGACTCGATTTATTATCGGTCACGGGTCGAATATGCGAATTTCCCCAAAAAGCTGCCCGTTAGTTTGAGAAACGTTCGAATTGCGTTTAATAAAATTTAATTATTTAATTGAGCCCAAATTGGATGTCGGAAAATTAGGAAGTCACGACGGGACGTTAGGACGACGTTGTGGTCGGAATGTGCAACTTTGGATTCTCTCGAATCCTTCAAAAAAATTCAATTTCGGCAAGAAAATGGAAAAGTGACAATTTTACCCTTGGAAGGTTATAAAGGGCAAGTTTTAAGAGGGAGGGGCATTTTGGTCATTTTGCCCTAACTTTTTGGTTAGACATTTTTGCTTTCAGAATTTTATAAAATTCCCAAATTGCCCTCGGATATTTTTGAAAAAGATTCGATCTCGGCCGTCGGTTTTAAAATAAGATCAAATCTGGGCCGTCGATTTGGATTGTGAGAGAGGGGCATGATCGTCATTTTGGCCTCTAAATTATTGGGTTGACTATATTAGACCAAGACAACTCTCTCTCTCCTCACTCTCTCTCTAACTCTCGGCCTTATCTCTCTCTCTCTCTCCCTCTCGATTGCCTCCTCCCCTTGCCGCCGCCGCCAATC
This sequence comes from Syzygium syzygioides, assembly GCA_031216285.1. NCBI lineage: Eukaryota > Viridiplantae > Streptophyta > Magnoliopsida > Myrtales > Myrtaceae > Syzygium > Syzygium syzygioides. The sequence goes on along the minus strand of CM062251.1, from coordinate 14,896,909 downwards.
ACCGGCCACCACCTGTCTGGTCATCGCCGCCGTGCCATCACACCGCCACCATCCCACACCGCCATTCCATCCCTCTCACTCCCCTCCCGTGTCGGGAACAGCAGTCAAGAGAGCCACCGCCGCCGTTGTCCAGCCGCGACTAGCCACCGCCCTCGCCATGCGCCGATCGCCACCGCTCACTGTTGATCGCCACCCGATTTCCGCTCTAGCTGAGTTAGTCTAAAGTTTGGTAAGTTGCGCCCTAAACCTTATTTAGGACGTCGGGTATCAACGGACAATTTTAAGGTGGATTCAAATTTTTATTGCTGCGGATTAGCATGGTTTTAGAAGCGGAAATGATTAGCGGGCCTTAGGATTGAATTTGGGAAATTTTGGGGACAATTTGAGGTCAAAAGCGGTCTATGGGTGGCTGAATTGAATGCTGTGGTGTTGTGTTCGGTACGTAAATTGGATATTTGGATTCGGTGATTAAGTGTGAGAAAATGTCATGAAGGGCCGGAATTGATTCGCCAAAGTTTGGAGATGGAAAAATGAGAAATTGTATATCGATTGTGTGTTTGTGATGTGGCTGAATTGTGGTGATGAAATTAGATGCATTTATGTGTAATTGATTGATTAGAAATATGCTTGATTATGTGCAAGCTCGGGCCAAATTGAATTAATTGTCAATTGGCCATGTTGGATGCTTATTGAGCATGAAATTGTGTGTGAATTAATGCGTGCACGGGCCACATGTGATTGACCAATTAATTGGCAAGTGAGTGTTGAGCACATGAATGAGTAAGAGATTATGTGTGGGGTGGTATGTATGATTAAGGGGATCTATACTGAGAGCCAGGGAAAACGAGATCAGCTTACAGCAGGTATGCTATTCCACATGAGCGAACCTCTTGTTCAAGCCCTTCAAGAACTGACTTTTAGTTGTAAAACTACCTAGAGATTTAGCTCAGAGTATAGAGACGCTCAGAGTGACCAGGATGATATTATGCCTAACTGGTCGAGCTGTCTTTCTTAGAGGATCATGCCAGGCTTTGAAAAAAAGGATTTTTAGAGAAGCATGAAAAGTGAGAGAATTGAGATTTCACAACTTTCCCTCTTATTTCAAACCGAAGGATTACACGGCCTTACATAGGCGTTAGGGGATACATGCTGGACGAGGGTCCAGGTAAGACAAAACACACTTAGAACAGGGTACATTATTGGACTCGTGTCCACATAAACCAAACCTTACCTAACTAAGTACATTATTTGGTATCCTTACTCGTAGAACACTTAAAGCTTATTTATAGGTGGAACAGGACCCGACTATGATATGCTAGAGCAATGCCGGTTAGATGGAATAGTACAAGCTTATCTCCATCCAGAGTTATAGTCATAATTCGAGCTGTTTGAACTATTTGCACGTTCTTATTCTGCTATCTGTCTCTATGTCAGAATGTGTTCGAAATTATCTTCAGTGGTAACTGGCGCTGGGTTCGAGAAAGAGGATGCATGTGTCGAAAGGTCTGGAAAAGCAGTATTTAGAGTGTTTTGTGGTAACAGGAGGTCATTCCACATTCTGATGCCAAGACTTGGTTGTGGATTTGGTTCAGGTAAGACTGGCTGGGGCCAATTTCCTAGTTGTGTGTAGTAAGAGGAAGAGCTGGCATCAAGTCCAACAGATAAGGATAATGGTCCATAGTCATAGGGATCTTGGGAGAGTGGTCCACCCCATGGATCCTGAGACTGCACTAGATCTTGAGATGACTGTGCTGAATCTCCTATATCTGACATTTCGTGATCTTGTGATAATCCGAGCTATGCCTGTGCCTGTTCATGCTCGTATTGTCTGAGTGCTTGTCTTGTTGTAGCGGAAGATCCTTCATGATCCCATAATACGGGTGTAAAGTAATCTTATGCTTCTTTTGGAATAATGCGATTTTCTTGGCATAGGATCATTTGGAGTTCCCTGTAATTATATTCAACAGAACCAATGCGACTGTGGAACGATTTATAAACACATGCAACTTGGAGTTGTGACTAAGGCTTGTAGGTAGTAGTACCTACTACGGCGGGAGTATTGGAAATGGTACCATTATGATGCACAAAAGTCCAAAGATGATGGAAGAGTACAACAGTGTGTGTTTCCGGATCATCTTGAACTTTTTTCACCTCTTCAAGAAAGAGTTGTTTCCAATAAATAGGAGGGTAAAACCATTTGAGCACAGTTAAAAGGTTTTTCTCGTGTTTATTTAGTTGAACGTAATCAACCAGAAGAAAGTTGGTCAATTGGAGAATAAATTTTCTGGTGGGAAACTCAATAGCTATTACGTACTTGTTGGTTAGATACCATAATAGCCATTTAAGTTTATCAGGAAAATTATTTTTTTTCCAAAGTAATGGGTGGATGAAAGGGTACCTCAAGTGTAATCCAGAAGAGTCAAGAATAGATCCTCCCTAGTAGCGAAAAAGGTCTGTGTGGCATTGCCACATGAGATTATCAAAATTTTTAATGAGCTTATCCTTTTGGATTTGCTCAATTATTTTTTGAGGATATTCCAGGCTTGGCCAATCTTGGAGCCGTTCAATCTTGTACTTGTCTGTCTGGAACGGGAAGGAATGCTTGAGAATATACATGTTGATTTTTGCCGATGCTTTTGGTTTGGAGAGAAAATCTACAAGCACATTTTTCTTTCCTGCAATGTGTTTGGTTTCGAAAGAGTATTTCGAAAACCATTTGGCCTATCTAAGTAGCTGAGGATGAGGGATTTGCTTCTGCTTGAATTTGGTCATTTGGGGAAAAGAAGCCATATCCAGTTCTACTAGAAAATGGTAGCCAATAAGATGGAATTCGAACTTTTTTATCGCATTCTTTACTACCAAAATTTTCTTGAAGGTAGAATGATAATGCATTTCTGCATGAGAAAACTTGCTACTTTTGTAAGCACAAAGATGTCGCTTACCATAAAGTTCTTCGAACAATATGGCCGTCCAATATTCATCACTGGCATCAGTCTGCAAGATTCTCTTGCCTGTGGATGGGATTTGCAGAGGGGGAAGATCTTGCATAATTTTTTTGAGTTCCGCAACTGCTTTGGTTTGTGCCTTTTCCCATGGCACTGGATGCTTTTTTAGCATCAGTTGCAAAGGAATTAACAACCTTGCAATATTTGGGACAAAATCTCTAAGGTAATTGATTATCCTAAGAAATTGTTGAACTTGCTGGGTTGTAAAATTTTTTTCAAGAAATTTTAGCAATTCCCTGACAATGTGCGGTCCTGGATAATATGTACCTTTGTTAAGGTGCATGCCAAGAAATTCAACTTCTGTCTAGGCAATGGTCATCTTTTTCTGAGAAAGATGGTGCCATGTTTCTTCACAATTTCTGCAAACTGCTCAAGAAGTCAACAGTGAGATTCTTCGTTTGGGCTGTAGAGCAATATGTCGTCAATATAGACAGCTGTACTGGATAAGATTGGCTGGAATATGCGACACATAGCCTTTTGTAATAATGAAGGAGCAACTTTGAGACCGAATAGAAGAACTCGCCATTGAAAGTGTTGGTTGGGGATACAGAATCTCGTCTTTGGTCTGTCATCAGGATGAAAGCCCAATTACCAAAATCCGACTTTAAGATCAAACTTTGAGTAAATATGGGCTTTAGTGATTCCCGCAAAAAGGGAATTTCGAGAAGGCAAAGGGAATTTGTCATCTTGGAGGAAAAGATTGAGAGGTTGATAGTTAATTACTAATCTCATTTTTCCTCGATTTTGCTCAGCACGTTTATTGACGTAAAAGGCTTCACAAGCCCATTGAGAATTAGAAGTTTCAATAAGGCCTCATTGCAATAATTATGAGCATTCTTTTTGAGCAAGAGCCAAATGCTCTGGATTCATTCTCGAATGACTTGCCTTAGTAGGATTTATATCCTCATTTTTCTTGAAGGGGAGTTGAACATAGAATTCTGGATATTTTCACAAAAGATGAGAACATTTTTAGGAGAACTCAAAATGATTTTCTAAGCATAATTCCAACAGTTTTCTGCATGATTGGATCTAACAGACTCATTTAAATAGAAAAGAGTCTTTGGATATTGACGAATTCAGAGAATTGGTTCTTATACCTAAGTCCTTTTCCAGGAACGATTCTCAAGTCTGGAAGTTAGGTCATGATATTCCACCCAATAATCAAGTCTTTATTAGGAAGACTAGATCCAAGAATTTTAGTGGTAATGGAGCACTGAGGGAAAAACTGAATGGACACAGGTGTAGTGCAAACAATTATAGAAAAAGTGTCTCCTGAAGCAGAGTTGAAATACTGAATACAGGAAGTCCAGTATTCTTCAGGAAGAACTTTAGTGTCTAGGATTGAAGCACTAGGCACTAGTATCTATGAGGGTAATGACTGAATTTGATTTGGCAAATTTTGAGAGATAAATTTTGACTGGGAAATGAGGACAATGAAGTTGACTGGAATATATACTGGGGTCCAGATTTTCTGGTTGTGATAATAGATGGAAAAGTTCTTCAGGTTCTGAATTAGAGTCTATTTCATTGAGGGTGAAATAAGGAATGATGCAAAGTGTTTGGTCAGTAGGATTTTCATCGATAGAGAATAGGGATTCGTTATCATCATTGTCAAGAGAGATTCCTGTCTCGAGTTCGATATTATGAATGAGATGATTCTGACCTTTTTTTGCCTGGGGGCAATTTTTGGCAAAGTGGCCCTTCTTATTGCAAATGAAGCAGCGATTTGGTTTCTTGCGTCCTATAAAGTTTCTTCGTTTTCGCAGGAACCGCTATTTCTTCTTTCCTCTGAAGTGCCTGGATCTTTTCACTCGATACTTCTTGAAGTGCTTGTTTTTCTTTGAATATTCTTCGCAGGAACCGTCACAATCCTTCTTCGAACATTTGATCTTCAAATATTGTTTGGAGCAAACACCGTTAAGTTCACGATTGTCTCTGATGTAGTTTTTCATCATTTGTCTTCGGAGGCAGAGTTCATCAAGACAAAGATGGATTTTTTGCTGTAGTTCTCCAAAGGGGATATCAACAATTCTTCTTTGCTTGTTGAGAAAAGATCTCTCAACCTATTGGGAGAGTTCTTTAGGAATGGAGACTAAGAAGACTTGTTTCAGATTTGGATCAACTCCTAGGCCATAGAAGAGTTTCAGCATTTCTCTGTAATGGCGATCTAGGTGCCTTTTTTTTTTTTAGGAGAACAACATTTTCTTTCAAAATATTCTCTTCTTTTGAGTTCAAGAAGATCAGCAAGTTTTCCTATGAAATACAGGTAAATGATTCCAATGGCTTGGGAAAAATCTTACAGAAGAAGAAAAGTCAGTTGATCTATTTCAGAAGTTGATTGCCACCAGTGTTTAAGGCTTTCAGTAAACCTTGTAGCAAATTCTAAAAGAACATCATATTTGCTTTCAACAGTAAGAGCTCTAGTGTTCAACCAAGCATGGAATTCATCCAATCTTTCTGGCCATTTTGAATAAGGAGTATTATCAAGAGTGAAAAACTATTTGGATGAGGAAATAGAAATATGAGATGGGTTATTGATCTGAATAACCTCTACTTCAGATGGATTTGGTTCCATTTCTTGTTCTGGTGGATCAGTCATGAAGATCGGAGGAGTAGTTGGTGGTACTTGGAAAGATTCAATGGAAGGAATTGAAAAAGTAGACGAAGAGGAATAGGATGGAGAGTCAGGTTCTGAATCTGAATTTGGCAAATTTGATACCTTTGCTACTTGAGAAGTGCACTCTGGTAGATTTTGTTCTGAATCAGTTTTTGGATTCTGTTGTTGATCTTTGCTTAAATCCCTTAGAAAGGGATCTAAGGGGTTTGAGATCATCATCTGTTGGTCGAAGCTCTTTAGAGGATTCAGCAACAGGTTTTTCTTTCATTCTTTCCTTTCGGAGATTCTCCATTTCCCGAATGCTATTGCGCATTTCTATCATATCACTTCTATCTCACTGAGTAGATGTTTCGGCTGTAAGAGCAGCTGTAGCAAAAACTGGAGAGCTTTGCGGTGGTGGAAGAGAGTATCCGATTCTCGGAATAAAGAATAAATTAGTAGACTTAAATTTTCCTTTTTTCAAGGAGATTGATTTGCCTTCTGAGTTTCTCTATTTCATTCTTCGGACTTTCAAGATAATGGTAGCCAAGATGCTGGCCTGATTCCAGAACATGAAGTCTTTTCTGGAAATCCACAAGCATCTTTTTGATGGACTCATCGTCGTCTTGAAAGCCTGATTTTGTGTTAGGAGAGTTTCTAATTGCCAATTTAGAACAGCCTCAGCAGTAGGCGTTCTTTTTGGCCTTCCACATTCATTAACATCAGTGGGCGAAGAAATTTTCAGAGCATGAAGGTATCGTCGTTGCGGATCAGTGAATTTCTCAGTAGTAGGAAAAGAAAGCTGAGAACTTTCAACAAGATTTAAAGGAGGGAAGTCAGCTTCATTGAACATGGAGATAGATGGAAGTTGCCCAGTAATTGGATTTTCAAGAAAGACAGGAATTTCAAGTGGACAAGAATTTTTCTTTACCCACTTATAGATGGGTTTGTAGAAAGGAGAAACGACAAATTTCTTATATAGGGGTGAAATTGGGGGTGATGGTGGTGATAGTGGAGATGATGGGAATAATGGGGATGATGAAGATGATGGTGGTCCGTATGAAACCATAAACTGGTATCTACTATTTTCTTTAAGGGTATCAATGATAGGGTCTCCATCCAAATATCTTTGGTAGAAGCTATCCTTGGCCTTTCTAGCTTTTCGCTTGAACCAATAGCTGGATCTACTTCATCTGGGGAATTTGTGCATGAAGAACATTGGCAAAAAGGATCCCAAAAACAATGACCATAGGGGTCTTTGTAGTGATGGACAGGATGTCCATCACTTTTGAAGTATTGGACCAACTTTTTTGGGTCTAGTTCCTTAGGAACTGGATTAGGAACACAAGGTTCTATAAAAAAGATAATAGGAAAGATGGATGGAGTTTCTTCCTTCTTTTTGCGGAATTTGATGGTTATAGTAGCATCTCTTTGTTTGACAAATTCAGAGTCTGAGGACTGGAGAGGTTGGCTAATCTGGTGGAGGTTTTCATAATTTGTTATCCAAAATTCTAGAAGAAGCTTGGCTAACTTTTCTTTTGGAATCTGTCGAGGAACATGAATGCAAGAAGCCTAATCATTTTGCATGGAGATGAACAATGCATCTTCATTTCCATGTTGGAAATTCAGATCTAGAGCATGATTTTGGACTCTACACACCATTTGGTAATGAAGAGTTGCGGCAATAGAATCGGCAATTTGAGGAGCTCCAATAAGCTGAAGTTGTATTTTCAAGAAAGAAAGTAGCTAGGGATCGGAAAGGGCAATATTAAAATTTGGATAAAGAGTTACAAAGACTGTTCCAGCATTTAAAGTGGTTTGGACAGTACCAATACAGGCATGCTGATATTTTAGGAACCTAGTATCCAAAAGAGCCATTCTTGCTACGACAGGTAAACCTTTTCTCCCATGAAAAGTAAGAGCAAGACGGACTGTGCCATAGTGAATATGCGAAAAACCTTGTTGGATCCACTATTTGGGAAATTTAGGAGGAATTTGGAGAGTAACGAAGTATTCCTTTTCAGAAGCAGGAATCGAATGTTGGTCAAATTTGGAAGACTGAACATATTCCTTGACTTCTTTCAGAGTTTGACGGATGAGATGTCGTATAGACCTGATGGGGGAAAAAGATGTAGCAGGTTTAGCAAAAGCTGAGTATGGATTCATGAGAGGAAGTTGCGTTTCGGAAATCTTGGTTTCATCATTAAGAAAGACTTCATAAAAATAGTCTATCTTAGAAGCATGTGAAGTACGAAACTCGATTAAAGATGAAGAAGAAGACGATGGAATGAGAGAAGCAGTAAGAGCGATTGGAGTTGTATTTGGATCGATTATGATGAGGAGAAAGGATTCTTCGCAGCATTGAACAATCACCAACTAAGCGCATGAAACGAACCAAGTTAGGCACAAAACCACGCTCTGATACCAATGAAGGGATCTATACTGAGAGCCAGGGAAAACGAGGTTAGCTTACCGCAAGTATGCTATTCCACATGAGCAAACCTCTTGTTCAAGCCCTCTAGGAACTGCCTTTTAGCTGTAAAACTACCCGGAGATTTGGCTCAGAGTACAGGCAAGAGAATCTTGTAGACTAATGCCAGTGATGAATATTGGGTGACCATATTTTTCAAAGAACTTCATGGTAAACGACATCTTTGCGTTTACAAAAGTGGCAAGTTTTCTCTGGCAGAAATGCATTATCATTCTACCTTCAAGGAAATTTTGGCAGTAAAAAATGGGATAAAAAAGTTCCAATTCCATCTTATTGGCCACCATTTTCTGGTAGAACTGGATATAGCTTTTTTTTCCCAAATGACCAAATTCAAGCAGAAGCAAATCTCTCATCCTTAGCTACTTAGATGAGCCGAATGGTTTTCAAAATACTCTTTCAAAACCAAACACATTGCAAGAAAGAAAATTGTGCTCGTAGATTTTCTCTTCACACTAAAAGCATTATGCATCGTGTCAGTTAAAGCCTCATGAGATGAATTACTCGACCCACAACATGGAACTGGCAGCAATCATTTTTGCACTTAAGATTTGGATGCACTATTTGTGTGAAAAAAGGTTCTAGATCTACACAAACAATCAAAGCCTCAAGTATTTGTTTTCGCAGAAGGAATTGAATGTGAGGCAAAGGCGTTGGATAGAGTTGTTGAAGGACCATGATTGTGACATCTTGTACCATCCCGGAAAAGCCAACTGGGTAGCGGATGCCTTAAGTAGGAAATCGAGCATCGCACAGTTAATGGTCAAAGAGTGGATCTTATTGGAAGGAGCGTGAGACTCAGAGTTTAAGTTCTAGGTTGGATACCTCTCCAGTCTAATGGCGACGTTAAGGATCGAACCAGAGATGTAAACCAAAATTAAGGCGTTGCAGTCTATGGACCTTGAGATTCAGAAGATCCTAGAGATGGATGGTACTAAGAAGAAACCAGACTTCCAAGTATCTGAGGATAGAATTCTTAAGTTTCGAGGACGTTTATGCATGCCCGATGATGTGGAGCTTAAGGAAGAGATTTTATCGACAGGTCATAGGAGCAATTATAGCATTCACCCGGCTAGCATGAAGATGTACCAGAACATTCGATAGCACTATTGGTGGAACGGAATAAAGGTGGACATGGCCAAGCATGTGGCTAAGTGTTTGATGTACCAACAAGTGAAGGCATATCATTGCAAACCTGGTAGAATGTTGCAGCCATTAGAAATCTTAGATTGGAAATGGGAGCATATTACAATAGATTTTGTAACGGGATTACCAAGAACCAGAGAGGACACGACTCTATTTGGGTGATAGTGGACAGATTGACCAAGTCGGCGTACTTCCTAGCAGTGCGAAAGGACTTCGAGCTAGAAAGGTACGCAGATTTATATGTGTCGCAGCTAGTTCGTTTTAATGAAGTACCGGTATCAATTACTTCATACCGTAATCCCCAATTTACTGCTAATTTTTGAAAAAGTTTTCAATCGGTCATGGGAACAAAGTTGCCATTCAGTACGGCCTACCATCCATAGATGGATAGCCAGTCTGAGAGAACTATTTAGACTATAGAGGATATGCCGAGGGCATGTGTATTAGATTTTCAGGGCAAGTGGGAAGAGCAATTGCATTTGATTGAATTTGCCTACAATAATAGCTTTCAGCAGAGTATTGGGATGGCCCCGTTTGAAGCACTTTACGGCAGAGCATGTAGAATGCCATTGTGATGGGATGAAGTAGGAGAAATAAGTGTAACAGGTCCAGAATTGGTTCAACAGTCGACAAAAACAGTAAAGATTATTCGGGAAAGGTTAAAGACAGCTCAGAGCCGTCAAAATAGTTATGCGGACTAAAGGCGTAGACCATTAGAGTTTTAGGTCGGTGACCATGTATTTCTTAAGATCTCACCGATGAGAGGACTATCTCGGTTCGGCAAAAAAGGAAAGCTGAGTCCAAGGTATATAGGCCCATTCGAGATTTTGGAAAGGATTGGAACGTTGGCCTATTGTCTTGCCTTGCTGTCAAATTTTTCGCAAGTTCACAATATTTTCCATGTGTCAATATTAAGGAAGTACGAACCGGATTCAACCCATATGCTGAATCATGAAGTAATAGACGTAGACGACAAGGTGTCATACGTGGAAAGACCGATGCGAATCGAGGACAGGAAGGAGCAGGTTTTGAGGAATAAGACAGTCTCGTTGATCAAAGTTGTCTAGGAACATCACGGGACAGAAAGTGCCACCTAGGAAAATGAAGAAATAATGCAACATCAGTATCCCCATTTATTTGAGTAGTCAGGTTAGATTGCAAATTTCGAAGACGAAATTTTTGTAAAGAGGAAGAATTGTAACGTCACGAATTCGACCCACTTTTGTAATCAATAAAATGGATATGTATTTCTCATTTTGTTTTAGTGAGTCTTGCCTGAAACTGATCATTCTGGAGATACTGACTGATAGGGAATGGCTAACTAGGAAAACGGTACATGAACCCAAGAACTCGACTGTAAATTGAGTCCGATTCTGAGAAACGACGAGGGAATATTTTGGGCCAATGTGGGCCGATCCGAGGAGAGTGACGAATTCAATTTTGCCAACACTGTATGATCGGATCTCGGGTGATTCCGCACGACCGAAAGTACGCGTGGTAAATAACCCCAAACTTATTTCGAATGATCGTGATTCCAGGAACTAGCGATAAATCCTCATGTGTCTTGGGAGTCGAGACCACCACAACTCAAGTAACCCTAGGTCGATACGCGTAACTCCTAAACGGCCGCCCGTTAGTAAGAGATGCTAAAATTGTATTTGAGCGAAATCGATCGTGGAATTGAGTTCGAACTTTGTTGTTGCATTTCACGGACGTGCACGACTATTTTTGAAAAGACAATGTCATTTTTATGTTGCCAATTATATTTGGGATCGGTAGAGTCGAAAATTAGAAATTTATCCCGGGACCAGAATATTACCATTTTGCCCTTATGCCCCTAGCCTTGTATTTCAAATTTTGGGATTAATTGGGGAGTATTAATTGGCATAAGTGTATATTTGTAATGCTGTTTGTTGTATGTGCTATCCTTGGTCGTGTAGTTTTAGATGGTACAGATATTATATTGCTTCCGCGTGTGCATGATTCTCTGTGTTGGATGTTGGGTCGGCGACGCATCTTGGGACGTCGCACTGAATCGACCTCGGTAGGGTTGTCGCGTGCCGTAGGGTTCGGGTCGTGACACGTATCGACGCGGGTAGTGTGAAAATGTGAAATGTCCAGTGAGGGACAAATCCCGAATTAATCGAAGGGCTAACTTGAGGCGTATTGACGCGGGTCGTGAGAAAATATGAAATGTCCAGTGAGGGACAGAGCCCGAATTGATCGGAGGGCTGACTTAAGGCATGTTGACGCAAGTCGTGTGAAAGTGTAAAATGTCCAGTGAGGGACGGAGCCTGAATTGATCAAAGCGCTAACCTAAGGCGTGTTGACGCGAGTCATAAGAAAATGTAAAATGTTTAGTGAGGGACGGAGCACAAATTGATCGAAGGTTTGAGGCGTGTTTACGCAGGTCGTGAGAAAGTATAAAATGTTTAATGAGAGACGAAACCCGGATTGATCGGAGGGCTGATCTATGGGGTGTTGACTTGGATCGTGGAAAGTTGCTCATCCACGAATGCAAAATGAGTGTGATTGAATTGAGTGAATATACGTGTGTATAACGCCCGAGTGATGATGTTGTGTTTTTGAGTTATTATGATATTCATGTGATTTGACTAATATGCAGAGCTAGCGTGTAAATCGAGATGAGGTAAGTGTGTATTGGTGAGTTTGTTATATCGGTGGTTAGATTGCATGTTAGACTCGTCTAGGTACATATTGGCCTAGGAGGGGTATAGGTTGTTTGCTTATTGAGATTTATTCTCATTGTTGTAGTGCAAACCTTTTTGGATCCCGACCTTGAGCATGTTGCCGCCTCAGCGCTTTGGGGTCCCATGCATACGGTGCATGAGGAGACCGAGTATCCGATAGGCTCGGATTAGACATAAATTAGGCACCTTACCACTGTATGGGTAGATGAGGGTTTAGAGGACTTGCAGTGCCATACCTATTTAGCTTGGTCTCATCGAGTCAGATTGGAGACTACGAGGCCAATTTGGGGTTTTAAGGGGCCGCAACAACAAAGATGAAGTGAATTGGGAGCCCTGGGACAAGTTTACTTCCGATGGTGAGGTGCCAGACTTCGACAACCCACTAGAGAACCCTGATCCAGAACCTAAGCCTGTACTGGAACCCGAACTTGAACCTGTGGCCCCTTCAAACCTCGAGCTTGAAGAGGAATTCGAGGAGTTTGAGCCCGAGCCTAAGGAGGAGCTTATGGTGTCCGAGCACGAGGAGAAGCCGATCGAGATTGACTCGGACACGGAGTCGGAGCCTTCAGGGTCCGATTCAGATTGGGCACCGTAGGGGTGTTTAAGTGCTGGGCCTAAAAGCCCTTTTTAGATAGGGTCCATTTTTATGCAATTAGTTAGTCTACCCGGCCACCTGTCCCTTTTTGATGATGAAGGTGGATACTAACTCTAGAAGCCTAATGTATGAATTTTATATTTCCGAGCTAATGATATGGGTATATTGATTTTGTGTGAGTGCTACCCTGTTGTCATTATTTATTGTCTAGGATATTTAATTCCCGCTTCCGCTTGCGTTGGATCGGTGACGCGTCCTGAGACATCGTGTTCAATCCGGCCATCGAATGGGTGTTGCGAGCCCATCGGGGTTTGAGGCGTGACATTATGAATATTTATGTAAGGTTTTCCGTTTAAATTTAGAAACAAAATAAATCGATGATCGTATCCCAGTGGTTATGGATAGGATGAAAGATTTTCCGTCTAGCTGGGAACGTATCTCGTGGTTGAGATTGGATTGTTGTTCATGTGCACATTATTAAATTAGGGAAAACACCACCAAAAATCCCAAACTATGCCACTTGTGGTAAATTTACTTTGAACTTGTTTTTATGACACGAAAAACCCAAAATTGTGACACTTGTGATACATTTACCCTACAATAATTTTGCCAAAGAGCATTTTCATCTTTTTCCTTCTTCTTTTTTTCCTTTCTTTTTCTTTCTTTTCTCTTTCCTTCACCAGCCATAGCGAAGGGAAGCCGGCAAGAGCGGCCCTCACCGATGTTGGGGTTGGGCAATGGCAGCCCTCACCCACCCAGGCGAGGGCGACCCTCGCTTAACGTCGGCGACGGTCGCCCTTTCTGGATTCCCTCCACCATGGCCGATGGAGGGAAGAGAGAATAAAGAAAAAAAAAAGGAAAAAAAAATAAAAAAAGGAAAAAGAGGAAAATGCCTTTGGGCAAAAGTATTGTGAGGTAAATATGTCACAAATGGCATAATTTGAGATTTGTCGTGTCACAAAAAAAGTTCAGGATAAATTTGTCATAAGTGACATAGTTTTGGATTTTTGGTGGTGTTTTCCCATTAAATTAAGAAATAATCCTAATTTTAAGGATACTCAAATATTTTACATATACATATAATAACTCAAATTAGGGAATTAGATAAGAATATCAATCAAATTAAATCACGGAATATTTAAATTGATATCAAATGAGATGATTACCTAACTCAAAATATTGAGTAGATAAGTTTCCAAATTTGAACTCCACAGATGATGAAGGTGATCCGCGGTGATGGTACCTGGCCAAGGGTCCCACGATCAAGGTTTGCTGGACGGCTCACAGTGGTGCTCTCGGTCTTGGTTGCTGATCGAATCTCGGCGTAGCAGGGTGTCACGGTGCGGTGTGCTCGTCATGGTGATTCAGAAGGTGCTGCTGTGGCGCCACAGCTAGAGCAGCGATAAGAAACGATCAACTCTGAATCAGCATTAGATAAACCTGCAAAACCGAGCCCAAGTTCGATGAAGAAACAGAGCAACGAAGTGGCAACCAACGGGACTGTACAGGGGTAGCCAGAGTTCAGCCTGGAGTCGTTGAAGCTGGCCTGGAGATGCTGGAATTAGTGACAAGTGTGCTAGAGATTCGTCAGAGTTCAGCTTGAGGGTGTCCAATTGCAGCAAGGAGTCGATGGGGCTCGAGACGACGCTGGTCTTTGCTGAAGGACATCGGGCCGGGATCAAACCAGCGATGGCGTTAAGACAAGAGCATAGCAGCAGCAAAGAAATGGTGGAGGTGTTGCTCCATAGTGAATAAAAAACGTGGAGGCAAGGGCAAGGTCAGCAAAACAAGAGAGCATACCCCACTCTCTATTCTCTAGCCGTGAATTGTGTGGCCTCCTCTTCTTTTTTTTTTTTTGATAATCGAGATGTCTACGCGGCCGGCGAGCTAGGGCTCAAACCAGCGGTGATGCCCGACTAGTTCTCGAGTGGGGCTAATGCAGCATCCTACCGCCTCGACCCCCCACTTAAATCACCGATGAGCGAGTTCGAACCTAGGATCTCTCATGAAAGGACCTGAGCGCAAACCAATGCGACCACCGATTTTTTTTGTTTTAATAACCGAGGTGTTCGCACGGCCAGCGAGCTAGGGCTCAAACCAGCGGTGATGCCTGACTAGTCCTCGAGGGGGGCTAGTGCAACATCCCACTGCCATGACCCCTCACTTAAATCAACAATGGGCGAGTTTGAACCCAGGATCTCTCGTGAAAGAACCTGAACGCAAACCAACGCGACCACTGATGAGTGGGTGTGTGGTCTCCTCTTTTGTGAACCCTAAAACACATATTTGTAAGAACAAAGCTAGGGTTTTTATTTCCTAATCCAACTTAAGCAATTTTCTGAATTATTTTCAAAGTAATGCTTATTTAATAAATTAATTATTCCAACTTGGGTCTCGTGAGGCAAATTTCGGCCACCAACAATTTTAAGGGGCTTTGGCTGAATCTTTTTTCTTATATGCTCAATCCAATTAAAACCACTCACTTAAGTCCATACACCGCCAGTTCATTAAGGCTGCAAATGATAACTATTCTATTTCTATTTCTATTTCTCTGTTTTTGAAACAAGTTTGGAACAGAAATCCGTTTGGTAACGCAATTTTATTTTTCAATTTCTAAAACAAATTTTGATCAAAAATAGGTTTAGAACAGAAATGAGACGTAAAAATTTTCTATTTTTTTTATTTTTGGAATAAAAATGAAAAATTCTTCCCATCGCTCGCCCTCACTACTAGCCAATCGCCCACCCATTGCTCATCGCAACTCACTTGCCGGCCGTCGCCTCTTGCTGTTCGCCGTCTCCCGCCAAGGGTGACTATGGGCCGCCGGCCACCATCTCCTATCGTTGGCCGCCCGCCTCCCACCGCCCTCCTCCCGTCGCCCGTTGTCACCTACCTCTTGCCGCTGCCTGACGCTGGCCTCCTCCAACCGCCATCCTCCACACTGGCCATGTCGCCATCTGTCGCCGCCTCCCCTCAACGTCCAACACCTATTGCCCCCATCCACCCTCCTCCCGTTGCCGCCCCCCTCCCGCCGCCGGCTGTTGCTAACCTCCTGCCGCTGCCCAACGCCAGCCTCTTCCAACCATCGTCTTTCGCATTGGCCACATCGTCGCCCGCCATTCGCTGCCATTGTCCACTGCCCGCCATCGCCATCTGCTCACCATCCACTTGCTGGTCCCTTGAGTGGAAGAAATTTTGTGTCGTTATCAACAAAATTTTGTTTCAAAAATAGAAATTTTGTATTATTATTAAACGTGTTTGCTCATAAACTTGTCCAGAAATAGAAATTAAAAAAATCTATTTCTGACCAAAAATTAATTTATGAAACAGAATGCTTGTCATTCGCAACCTAAATATACAAACTCTATGGTCTTAATCAATTATTAATGCAAATGCTCATAACATCTTTATGCAATTTAAATTTAATATTTTTTGTTTATGACCAGAATCAATCCCTAATTTTTTATGCAATAAGTTCTTAAATGAGTCTCCAAAATTTAGGTATCAATAAATATTTTTCATAATATGACAATTCACTAATAAATTAAAAACATGGAATATGATAAGCCCATATAAACCATATATTCACCACAACGAAAACAAGATATAAAAAATAATCAAAAATCCGATCCGACATTTCACAGCTCAAATTCTTATAATTATTGAGATTTTCAATACGGAAATTTTCCTAATCGAATAATGCCTAAAAATATCAAAGAAGTCGAATTAGTTTTAATAAACTCCGATTAGGCAACCAAATATGTGAATCGAATTAGGCTTAGGAAACTACCTTTGTTGCCGAATACGGGACAGGCGAGGACCTCGGTGAATGCCTGTGTACAAGGAGGGCTGCTGGTGGACTGGCGGTGGCGATGTCCGAGCAAAGAGCTGTGACAATCAAATAAGTAGTGATGAACTCAATGAAGTTACTTGTTATTGCTAAAAGAGGGCTGCCTTGTGATGGCTGAACCGGTGATCGTGGTAACTCGTGGGTCGTTGGACTGGTGGAACGGGTTCATGTCGAGACTCACGGCAAGGACCGGGAAGGAGGGCAGCGATGACAGGATTAAAACAGCAACGACGGACTTTGTCAAGCGCTAGAAAACCTGCAAAAATCAAACTCAGACGTGATGGCCAATGCAGGTTCTGTTCACAGTGAAGGTCGCAGCATTGTTGAGTCGAGCTTGCCGGAGTGCTTGCTGTGACCTCGCTGGGAGGTGTCGGAACCAACGGGGGTGGAGAGCAACGGCAGCAGGAGGAAACTTGGCATGGCGGGTTTGATTCCTGCGCAATGTTGAAGCTGTTCTCACTGGAAATTGGTGGTTCAAGCTGTGCGACGGCGAGAAGTTCGCTGTTCCAGAATTCTCTCCAGGTTTTCTCTCTTCGTTTACGTGTATGGAGCCCCCCCACACCACCCCCACCCCCCCCCCCCCTTCTCTCTGTATGCTATGTTTGCTTGCTTTTATATGATGCCCCCTTGCACTGCAAAAGTGGAAATATGGATATATGAAAGAAAAGTCATCCACCGACTTCCTTCTTTGTGAATAACATATGTTGTCGAGAACGAACAAAAGCCCGCTCTTTTACCGATTGTGCACCATTTTTATTTTTATATTGTATTCTCATCGTCCCCCCTTGACGACCACATATTCTCTTTTCGCTATCTTCTACGCATCACAGAAGTGGAAGTGAATATACCCAAGAATTTTTTCCTTAAAGAAAGCTGAATATATATATGCCTTGCGGAAACTTTTCTCACCATCAGTTAATGGGTATATGCCATATCATTAGCATGTATGGTTTTCAAAAGCCATACGACATTCTATGTTTTTATAATTGCTATATCACGTAAGCCATTCGCAGATAAGGATGACGATATTGCTCCGACCCGCCTCACATGGACGCGCTTCACCTCACCCAGATTGGGGTGACCCTAGCTTAGAGTGACGATGGAGAGTCAAAATCTTCATCGTGCATGAGAGAGTTCCAAAAGTGGAAAAATTTCGTGGCCCAAACAGCCCACCAATAACCATTGGGCCTTGGCCAACCCCAATCATAAGGTTCCAAGTTCCAACACAGTAATTTATTATT
Source organism: Syzygium syzygioides (assembly GCA_031216285.1). Classification (NCBI taxonomy): domain Eukaryota; kingdom Viridiplantae; phylum Streptophyta; class Magnoliopsida; order Myrtales; family Myrtaceae; genus Syzygium; species Syzygium syzygioides. The sequence continues at coordinate 14,879,277 of CM062251.1, read as the reverse complement.
TCCAGATTGATTTGATACATATTAAAAAACTATTTTTCATGGAAATCATTTTTTTAAAATATTAGTATTTATTTATATGATAGTTTAGGGAAACTGATATTCTTCTTGCCATAAGCGAAAATCGTTATCTCCTTATCTAAGCTTGTTGTTTTTTGTCCATGAAAAATATTTTTTATAGATCGATTAGTTTTTCATCATTTAAACACCGGAAAGTCAAAAAACAATTTGCCGAAAACAGTTTTCCTTGAAACAAACAAACTCTAAGTGAGAAATAGTGAGGAGAAATGCTAGATCGGCTAAAACTGATCAAACTAAATGATGCGGCAGATTGTTATTGGATGTTGAATATGCCCACTTATTTAATTAGCCACTTGCAGTATGCCACAACAAGTATACAGAATTTGTAAAGTCTTATGCCTAGCATTGAGACCCTTCTCCTATGAAGAACTCCTTTTATTAGGGGAGACCCTTCTCATATCAAGAAGCAATGGAACTCCGATTACGCATATGTGATCGATTGTATCAATCACTGACATAATACGATTTTGTGCTCCATGTGTACCCCAGAAAGGAAATGAGTACCATTTGGATAAGTAAGCACAACTCAATCTGCAGGGCATGAAAAACACAATGATGTGTTACCTTACTAATGCTTTCTTTTCTCTGTATCGCACTTAACAGATATAATTCTATTTCAGCATATCATTTTCATTTCTCTTGATTGGTAGGTTCTGCTATTCCGACCGAGTCACTGTAGTCTTATATAAAACAAAAATGCAGCAACAATTAATTTGAATCCTGCATTTGTCGGACGCGCGTCGTGAATTGCAGTGTGCGTTTTACTATTCCTAGTTGTAGCAGTCACTGTAGTTCCCTTTGTTCTATTCAGGATATTCTTGTTTTCTATGGAGAGCATGCCCCAGAAGTCGAACCCGGCTGCAAAACGAACATATCGATCGCGTCAGCAAATTTTCCAGAAAAGAAACATGCAATTGTCTCTGAATGTTAACCTCATGGGTTGAACTTCATTATTGAGAGAAAAGCATGTCCATGTAGATTAGGCTATGACACGGGCTTCGTTCCCCATACTATCAAAGCAATCGAAATGGTTGGGACATCCATTCGAGCTGACTTGACCTTTTGACAAGGATCACGCATCCGCTATAATGCCAACATTGAGAAGAGAACATTCTTTTTGCTTCATAGGTAATAAATCAGCACCTCAAGTTTAACTTACCGCGCAAGCGTGCACATCGTCACATCCACATAGCAGCTTCCCATTGAGAGTGTCTACCGCTTGAAATGATCCTCCTCCCTCGCTCCTCTGCATAAAAGCATAGAGCTTCTGGTGTTGATGCTTTTCCATAACTTTTTCATTCCAAAAAATGCAGGTTTAAATCTATAGAGCAATTTGGTCAGACAAAATTAATAGTACTATAATCGACTTCTAGGCGTGTCTGAGTATCTAGCCCAAACAAGAGCATGAGTCCAAGGTGCATACTATACGTGGGTGTTTCAACTTAGTATATACGAGGAAAAGACGATATCCCTGATACTTTCTTAAATTTCAAAAGGTCATATAGACAGAGAAAAGCATTTAGAAGATAAAAGAACTTGTACCTTATAAAAATCAACGGCAACAAAGTTAGCCCATCTGTTGCCAGCCGCGCCATAACAAGTCCGAAGCATGTTAATGAGGTCACCCGAGTTGTTCTCGCAACTGAGTAGCTTCATGGGCTGAGACCGGAAGTAATTCACCAAAACCAAGGACTTGCTCCTGTCATCAAGAGGTGCCGATTCAGCTCTGTTTGGACAGCTTCCTGCTTGCATTCCACCATCACCATCTGCAAATTACTAAATAATTAACGCGCCAACGCATACATGGACACAACATGTCAACAACGAATCATGTGTTTGAAAAAAATCTGGGCCAAATAGCCGAGAAGATTCTCTCTAAGTAAACTTGACAATGCACATACACTGATTCTCAACCATGTAATTCCACTGATAAGCAATCCCTTCACTCTGTTCCTTAGACTGGATGGAGGTAAACACGAGCAGCCGCTGATTATTAGCCACCATGTCACTAACTAGTGGCCAATCTTGACCGTTCTTTGGCATGTCTGATACGGGAAACCAGTATTTCATCAAGCCAGCATCAGTAAAGACCTTTGTCAATCCATTTGGGGCCTGAACGTAGTCCTCGAGTATCAAAGTGACTATCTCCGCCGGGTTTGCAGATAGAAAAGCTTCGATTTCCTTGAGAGTGTCTATAGCCGGTTCCTACATGGCAAACAAGGATCCTCAGCATTTGAGGTGCACCAAGAAGATATGTGAAGGAAGAAAAGAAAAATTTTCAATGAGGAGGAAAATCATAAAGCACAGGGTGGACAAGATAACTATCAGTTCAACGACAGAGTACCTACAAATGCGGTGAAGTTGTAACATTGACGTTTAAAAGAATGGCACAACCATACATCTCCTTCGAAGTCATATGTATCTAGCATCAGCCCTCGAACTCCATTCTGGAAATGGAAAAACGCCATTGGCAACATTAAATTGAGATCATGTTCCTATAAACAACCTGAAAATGAAAATGAGGAAAAGCTAAAGAGTAATCGGATTTACAGAGTCATACATTTAGCTGTTGAGTGACTGTATCCTCTTGATTTGTAAAGGTCACTCTTGGTACGGGCGTGTGGAGTGGCTCTCCATCAATAGCATACGCATTGTGGGTTGTCAAGAATGCATATTTGTTTAAAGGAAGAGAATTGTTCTAATAAAAAAGTTAAAACGAAGCAGATCAAATCACTGGTCAAGATGATATACCGGTCAAACCCTTCCAATACACCTGCCGAAACCCCCAAAAAGAAAGAAAAGAGAAGGAAACGAAAATACTCATGCCAGGAATTTTCTGGCCTTTTACTTCTTTACCCAGTCAAGTTCTTAGCACAAATTACATTGCCCGAATGTCGAATCATGAAATCTATGAATTTCCACACACAACCAGAATACATTTAAAACGGCAACAAATCGACCAACGTTTTAATTGGAAAAGAAAAAGCAAATTTCTCAGTGGCATGAACTATGCAAATTTCTCTGCGAGCGTCAAACTTCAGATTCTTCTTCTCACGAGATGAATGCTCATGGGCAGTTGAGATTAGGCTGATCATGTAATAAGAAAAGTGAATTTGCTTTCTTATTCTTATTCTATTTTTTTTTTTTTGATAACCCAGGGAACCCCCGCACGGCCGACAGCCGGAGAGTAAACCCTGGGGGCGACACGTGCTAGCCACCACACACATGCCACCAGTTAAGTCACCCTGCGGCGCCCGGGATTCGAACACTCAACCTTTTGCGAGAGGAAGAGTGCGCGCTCCAACAGCGCCACCCAGGCGGGTGGTCTTATTCTATTTTATTTGGGTAGAGAAAAAGTGAATTTCTCGGTGACACATCCAACCTAACTCCATGTTTGTCGATACTTCAGCTGCTCTACTCCAACTTTTGTTTAGCCCACTTCGAGAAAATGCCGAATTGGATAGAAAAACCTTATTTCTCAGTGGGTCAACATTTAAGCAACTCCCCTCCATAAAGTCTGGACTTCTCTGATATCACTGAGAAAGTCGATTGCGACAATCACAAAAGAAAAAGAAATTCGTGTTCAAGGCAAAGAAAAAAGTTACAGATTGAGAGGGAGAGAGAAATACCAAGAGCTTGAACTGGTCAGTAATGGTCGATCTTACGCATCTGGAACCGGAAAAGCCTTGAGGGCAGGAGAAACAATAGAGACCGGCCTCGCAGTCGCTATCGCTCGAGCATTCATCAAGAAGCTTCATTCACCAGAAAACCACACAAGCAACAAAATCAGAAACTTCCCAAGACTCATGCCGAAAACCGAAGTACAATCTGACAGAGACGTGCGAACCCTGCATTCACCATTGGAGCAAGAGGCGCCGAAACTGAAGAGCGTCGCTGAAAGCACGAGCAGGAGAAGGCATTCGCGACGACCCATCTGAATGTGAACGGGAGGGAAACGATGATGGTGCTGCGTGCGTGGGTCTTGACGGCGATCTTCCTCGGAAAAAGTGGGAGGGACTTTGGTCGGATGGAAAATGCATGTAAAGTTGGTACTTTGTTGTTCGCAGAGGAGAACAAGGAAACGTCGGCCCCTTAATATAGAAAGGAAACGTATCACGCTCTGATAGCGAGAAACCAGCAAAAAGGTATATGCTTTTGATTTTTCTTCGGGTCAATACTACGAAAAACTCCAAATTTGTACACTTATGATAAATTTACTCAAATTAATTTTTTTATCACCAAAAACGCTGAATTGGTACACCACTGATAAATTTACAATCTATTAGTTTTTGTTAAATTTTACTGTTAAATTGTTAAGTTGGATGATACAATGTATCAGTTTGAGTTTCCAATTTGTGATTTTTTGCGCTATTAATCCAATTTAACGGAACCAACAAAGGATAAATTTGTCACAGTGTACTAGCTTGAAGTTTTTTGTGGTTAAAAAATTAGTTTGGGATAAATTTGTCATGTGTACTAATTTGGCCTTTTTTGAGGTATAAACCCTTTTTCCTTTATGGATCTTATTAACACGTCCCTTATTTTTACTTATTAGGCAGGTTTAATAAGAGTGACTTTGATTTTGAAAGCATTAAGCACACGTAATACCCAGAAAAAATTGCATAAAAACTGCATAGTACTTGTTATTGAGAGCCCATTTGATACATCTTTCCGGCAACACCATAGATCTACAAAGGGATGCTGCAGCTATTTAAGGTGTCCGGCAATCTGCTCACGGCTACAAACACCCCCCAAGGTCCTAAAAGATTTTAGTAGGTTTTAGGAAGTGATGCTCTTTTTAGGAAGTGATGCAGGAGCATCAAATTCCATTACAGACCGTTTGATTTTTATGCAAGTAAAAAGGACATCTCACCCACAACATGATCCAATGGATCCAATGAAGAGAAGGGCCTGCTCGTCATAGACAAAACTTGGATGGATGGAATGAAAGGACAAATCAGAATGCGCGAACAAGAACAAAATATAGTGGAAGCAGAACCAGGTTCATTGGCATAGAGAGCTGGTCCCAACCCCCTCAAGGCGGGACAAGTCCTACTAGCTAGTCAATTTTTAATGGGAAAATTACTAAAAAAAGTCATAAACATATTGCATTTATGCTAATTTAGTCGTAAACCTTTTAATTTGGTTAGTTGAGTCCTAAACTTTTCGACAATTTGCCAATTGAGTATTTCTAGTCACTTGGACATTGGCCTCCCACATGGCATGACCAGCGGTAACATGGGTGAATTTTATAATTTTTCAAAAAAATTGATTTTTTAAATTTTTTTATCTTTCTTTTCCTTTTTCTTTTTGTTTGCTTTTTTTCATTATGGGTGGCGAGGGTCACCAATGACGCTTGCCACAAGAGCTGCCAAATCTAGTGAGCCTTTGCAATCAGCAAGGGTCGACAGTGACTCTATGGGCACAAAGCAAAAAAAAAGCAAAGAAAATGAATTAAATTAAATTTCTTTAAAAATCATAAAAATTATCCATATTTGTGCTAGCCGTCAAGTAGGACTTCTGGCATCTACATCAATAATTTTTAGTTAAAATTGGCCGGAATGACTCAATTAGCAAACTGAAGCATGATAATAAAAAAACGCACAAGTTGCAAATCTTGCAGCACAAGTTACAGACACAAACCAATTTTGTAGAATGATTTTGTCAACAAAATCCCAAGTAGGGAAAATTTCTTATTGATAACTGATTGAAAACAAAAATATTTCAACAAGAATATGGTTATATTTCATCACTTTTTTTTTTTCAATGGATTTAATTGTAATGACGACACTGTTTTCCTTGGTCGCATAAAACATAGAATATGCTATGAGCGCAAGGAAAAAGCCAAACGGAAGGTCATCCAATCAAAGACTCCAATTATTTTCTCGGCTAGAGATGAGCAATGTAAAGGTGGGCCAATGCAATATGACATTTGACACCAACCAATCTACAAGTAATTTGGAAAAATTCCAACACGATCCCAACCTATGTGACCTCAATCCACATTTGCCATTGTTGAAGTGGGTCTCACATGGGATCTACATCATCTAATGGTGTACATGCATTGGGCTCACATGCATCGAGAACATGTAATAGTGACTCCGCAATTAGAGAGATCATCGATAACAAATATGGACACATCGGTATTAGGGTCCACTTCCAGCTTCTTTATGCTACCTATAGAGTTGCGTGACAAATGGGATGATTGCAACTGATTGCAACTGTCCATTGCAGCTTTGTCCTTTACAGATACACGCTTTATTCCAGGTTTTCACACGCTTCTTCTCATAGCCTATATGTTTGGCCCAAAAAAATATGTTCACGTATATGGTTGGCTTGGGAAAGGTTACTTCGTTAGGCATTTGCCCCCACATAACAAAAATGTTTACATAAATATATTTGGTTTTTGTTCTAGTTTTGAATTGCATGAGTATTATTCAAAGTTTTTTTTGTTTCTCTTCCCATCCCTCCACTTCAATCAAACCAATCAATGTGATATTATTCATTTGATAATCTAAATTAGGATCAGGGAAGTTGAAAGGGGGAAAAAAATAAAGGAAGAAAAGAAATTCAAGAAAAAGAAAAGAAGAAGGATAATCAAAAGATGTGTCACGTTACTAACATGGATTTGCTTTCATTTGACCTACTTTTTTCTTTCCGTTATTGGAGGAATCTTTTAATTTTACGATTACTTGTCTGATCATTTTTCAAAAAAAAAAAAATGTGATCTTGTGTTCAAGAGTTAAACTAGATAGTTCTGAAGATCACCTAATTCTAAGTGCACCTATTTCTCCATGTTATAAATCAAACCATAATTAGTATGAATCTGTAAGTTTTACTGATATGATACTTCATGCATCTAGATAATATAAGAGGATATGTCACATCAATTTAGTCCATCTATGCGGGATTTATGTATATAAATTATGAATTTATGTTTCCTAGTATATTAAATATGATGAAGCTAAGAAATAGATGTTAGACTATTGCTAAAATTCCTAATTTTTATCCTCGAACAATATCAACAAACAAAAGTCTTCACTCTGCATAAATGCCATTTGAAATTTAGGACTCGTTCAAAAGAATGAATGATGACTAGAATGATTCCAGAAGACAATAGTTTTAATTTTCGAGGCTAATTATATATGGTAAAACGTTATAACATCCGGTATAAAAGCAATGCTATTGTTTACATAAAGTAGGTTTTATAATGTTATAATACTAGAGAAAATTTTAAATATTAAAAACTTTTAAAGTTCTCAACGCTCACTCCTAACTCGATCCACCATGAGCCTGGTAGCCTACAAGGCCCACCTAAGCTGAACAAAGCCGGAAGCACGAGTTGAGTGGGACTTGAGCAAGGGCACTCCTTCTTGGGCCCGTCCAGGCCCGGTCGTTTCATGGATAAAATTCAATTTTTCTCAAATCATGGCGAGCCTACGCAAAGACTCGTAAACTCGGTACACGGTCTGATCCACCTATTGATCAGGTCTATCTCTCGATTAATAGGACATCCTAGTTTAAGTTACAAAGAGCTAAGTGGGCTACAAACGTGCAAACCATCAAGGCATAGACAGAACATTTGTTGGTTCATAGCCGCAATGTTCACCAGGGACCCACGGCCAATTCTTCATCCAAATTAGTGGCTACAAAATGAAGGACCGCCGATACCTTAGCCTGATTTAATTCATGTCCATGAAATAGAAAACAAGAATGGCATCTACAGTATCTTCCAATCATAGAGTTTGCAAATCACACATTACAGATCTAGTTACACATCATAAGTTTCATTCACAAGTACACTGAACATAATTTTAAGCTAGGTTTTTTTACAAGGTTTACAATTATGCAGATTTATCTTTGGAGAAGAAGTGGTTGATGCTCGGCATGATCTCCGGCGGCCGAGTGCGGAGGAACTTGCGGAGCCCGTGCTCAGAGTACCTCTCCCCTTCTTCTGCATTGTCCAACACTGCCATGCCTCTATGTGTCTTGTTGATTCTGTATTACAATGAACAGTTCAAAAAATGAAAAAAAAAACTGAAAAAAGAAGAAGAAAGAGCCAAAGAAATTCAATAGATTATGTTGTAAATTTATTGTCATCGAGGACTCTTTCATGGAACTTAATTGTATCAGAAAGTGATTGTTACCTGACATCAGGGTTCAAGAGAACATTTCTTGTGAGCTGGAATATGCACATACTTGTCACAAATGTCATTGCTCCAATCAGCGGATACACCTATATATAAGAACAGAGCGATGAATACTAAGTCAATGAATATCCTATTTTAAGGGAAAAGAAAAAGAAAGTGCACTAGTGAATGTCTCGTACTGTTCTATTAAGTATAAAGGTCTTCTCAATATGTCACGTCTCGACTTGGTTTACATGATCTAAAAACCATGCAATATGTTTTCCGGTTTAGAACTTAGAGCAAACATCATATTATGGCTAAACAACTCAGTCGTCAAATTATCCGAAGTATGTTTGGAAACTTATATTCTCGTCCGACGCACATCCTGTAGAGATGTGCCTAGCTATTTTGATTATTGCACTGTAGACTTTTTCCATTTTAGCTTACAGATACTAAGCTCATATATTCGTTTTCTTTTTGGGCGAGAAGGGACGAAATAATCGGGAAAAAATAAGAGCATATACAATCAACGTATTGAAAACTTTACACAAGCAAATTTATCCACCCACGAGTTAAGGATTTTGACTATCCAATCTCTCGTTAACAATCAAATCAAGAGTGAACAGGGCCGTCTATGGAAATATGTTTAAACACGTTATTTGATAGAAGTTAGAAGCAATGAAATAGGGTCCCACGAATAGATTCACACTTGCTAAGTAATGGAATATTATGTAATTATTAAATTACAACAGTGACCCTTATCAAATTATGAGCGAAGGCAGTGCATTGAAATTTACAAATTCGCTTTATTTAGTTATCTAATTAGTGTTCTTGAAGTCAACAACCTACTCTTTGGCAAAATATATTGACAAGTAGTTTGGGAATATGGGTGCCTTTGTTTCGCAAAAAATGATTGATTTGAAAAATAATTTTCTAAAAATGATCATTTGTATCGTTTACAATAATGAACGAACGAAAACAAATTTCATTGTTCGCAAAAATTCTTAGACATAAATTGCTGTTGTTAAAGAAACATTTCTCATTGACGGATTATTTTAAGTAATACAAATGGTCATTTTTAGAAAAATGTTTTTCTCGGAGAGAACTCAAAAAAATATATACTCACATCTGGCTTGACCCAACGCCCCATCAGGAAGTTCGTGTGCACTTCAGGACCCGCTCTTAATTCTCCAGTTGCTTCCTTGATTAGAGTATAAATGGCTTATAAGACAATAGGGTGTGTGGGTCTGTCATATGTATATATATACTGCTCCTGGGAGAATGAGCAGCCATCACATTGGACGGCAACGGCAAAAAGATAAGCTTCTGTTCAAACGGTGGGCTGTTAGGGTCTTGACTTCGGACAGAACCAGGGGCTTTAGCCTCTTGTTTTGTCAGGTTTTCCTTGGTTCATTCGTCGAAATAGATGATTCGCGAGGGTTTACGCAGGCGGATTGAACGAGTCAGCGCTGACATGTTTCTGCGTGTGTGCCCATTTTGATGACTTTTTGTTCATCCATGGAAGTCATCTAACGGCAAGATAGATATCGCCGTCAATGACAATCCAAGTTTTTCTCGCATTAATAATTGGACCCGTAACAAGATGTTTCCTTGCGATCACCTCGGTATTTGACATGAAATGAAAGAGAGAAGGAGGTTCGAGGAATTTCTTTGTATTCAGTTTGATTTGATATGTATTCTTTACATGTATTTATGTTACAAAGTGTAAACAATAAAAGGAAAATACAAAGGTACAAAATTATTCTGAATCACTAATTGATATCAATCTAAACCCTAGATTGATTGAAGTATCTTCAATCAAATCAATTGCATAAATCATATCTCCAACACTCCACCTCGAGCTAGTGACTTATATATGTCCAAGACACCCAACTTGCTTAACAGATATGTGTGTTGCCTTTGACACAAGATTTTGGTGAGGATATTAGCAGGTTGTTCTAAAGTCTCAATTCCCTTTGTTCTAACTATCCCTTCATGGATCTTGTCTCGAGTGAAATGACAATCAATTTCTATATGCTTTGTCTATTCATGAATTATGGGGTTAGTTGTAAGTTTGAATGCTGCATCATTATCAGAAAACAGCGTCGTTGGTCATTGAACTTGTATGCCAAGGTCGAGAAGTATGCCTTGCATCCATACTATCTCAAAAATAGTTTAGCCATAGCTCGATATTATGCCTCAGTTGATGATAATGACACGGTCGATTGCTTCTTCGTTTTCTATGAAAGTAAGGACTTTCCAAGCTTAATGTTGAATCTAGTAATATACCTTTAGGTCATCGGACAGGTAGCATAGTCCCTAGCACAATAGGCTATCATTTCCATGTTACACTTTCGAGAAAGAAGTATTTCAATTCTTGGACATTTCTTCGAACATTAGACAACTTTTAGAGTTGCATTCATATGGGATTGTTTTGGATTATGCCTGAACTGGCTCATTGTTTGTACTGCAAAGCATATGCAAGGTCTTGTCATAGTAAGGTAGATAAGTTTACCTACAAGTCTTTGATAGCTCAATGGGTCTTTGAGTAGTGGATCATCATTATTGGACAATGTTCCCATATCATAATCAAGAGTGGTCAATTTGATATTATGCTCAATAGAAATAACTACTGGTTTTACACCCTGATAGACCTGCCTCTAATATAATCCTTAGAATGAATTTCCGTTGGCTAAGTGAGATTCCTTTTTTCAATTGTGCAATCTCAATTCCAATGAAATATTTGGGAGGACCCAGATCCTTAATGTGAAAAGTAGAATGTAGATACCTTTTAAGATCCTTGGCAGTAGATTCATCACATCCCATAATGAGAATGTCATCAACACATATCATCAAATATATAGATGACACACCTTTTGTCAACGTGAATAATGTATAGTCATGCCTGGATTGTCTGAAACTGATAGTTGCGAGTGCGGCAGTAAATTTTGCATACCATTGATGGGAAGCTTGCTCGAGTCCATGAAGGGATTTATGGAGGCAACATACCCTAGACTCCCCTGGTCTCCATAAACCCTGCATAAGATCCATGTAGATTTCCTCATCCATATGACCATGGAGAAAAGCATTGTGGACATCCATTTGGTGGAGTTACCAGTCGCGACATGCAGCAATAGAAAATGAGTGAACTGTGACTTCTTTAACTACCAAGGAGAAGGTTTCATCGTTATCGAAACCTTCTCGTTGTGTAAAGCCTTTGGCCACTAGATGTACCTTGTATCTTTCAACAAACCTATCTGCCTTATATTTGATTTTGTATACCCCTTTGCAACTAATTAGCTTACGATGAGTAGGTAAGGGTACAATGTCCCAAGTCTTATTTTCCATTAAGGCATGTAATTCGGCCTTCATGGCTTTCTGCCAACGTGGGTCAATGACTGCTTCATCATAGGATGATGGTTCTCTTTCCTTAGATATACAACTGACGCAACACATATGTTCCGATGATAATTGATTAAATGAAACATATGAAGATACGGGATAGTGGATACTTGAAGAATTCAAAATGGCACATACATAATCCTTGATCCATGTGGGTGGACGAATGACACTCCCCAAGCGTCGAGGTTGCTCAATATTGTTCGTTTTAGGTATAGAATGGATAGATGTCCCATTAATATCTTCCATAAGAGATGTTGTCAAAGGGTGTAGAGGACTTCCTTCAACTTATTGATTGAAGCTTTTAATAAAAAAATCTAGAGGAGTTGAACGGTCTTCACTGCATTCTGTAGCCGGAGACAATATCTGATTTACTGGAGGTGCATTAAACAATAAGGATGCGTTTGTTTTACGGAAAAAGTAACGTTTTTGGAAAATGTTTTTTGAAAAATCATTTTTCAGGAAAGTGATTAGTTTTCCTTTGTTTGATGCTATGTGATCAAAAACATTTTCTGGTGTTTGGATCGCATTTGGAAAATGATTTCAATCTCATGATTTTATCTCAAGCAAAAAAAATTTAATTTTTTAATTTTTTATATTTAAAAAAAACAAAATTTTAACTACTTTTTTTTTATTTTATTTAAAAAAATCCAATTTTTAATTATTTTTATTTTCTTTCTTTCTTTTCTTTTTCTTTTTTCTTTTCTTTCCTTTTCTTTTTCCTTGTTTCTCTGCCGCAACCGACCAGCGACGGTCTGCTCGCGCTTGTGACCGGTCGTCCACCATCACTGAGGCCGGTGACCGGCGGAGGGGGGAAGAAGGAAAAGAAAAAGAAAGAAAAAAAAGAGAAAAGAATAAAATATTTAAAGAGTCAAGTGAGCAATTCTGGAAAATGTTTTCACCTTATTAGATTAGGCAATTCACTTTCATAATTTTATACATGAATGTTTTCCTTAATCATAAAGTATTTTCGATTGATTAATCATTTTTGACGACCAAAACGGGTGAAAGTCTGAAAAACGGATTCTGAGAAAACGCTTTCTTTGAAGCAAATGCACCCTAAATGCTAATTTGGAAATAAATCCTCTTCAAATAAGAAAGAACAATGACGTTCTATATGACCGGAATATTCAATCAGTTTGTCTTCATCTTGAATGAGAAATATGCTTGCTTTGAAAATGGTATCTTTGCTCACAAAGAAATTCCCAATGGATGGCTCGAAAACACGATGACCTTTCTGGAGAGTCGGATAACCCATGAAAATATGACGACGGGCACAGGGACCCATTTTATCCAGAGGACCCACAATAGTAACAAAGCATAAATAGCCAAAAACTCTTAAATGATAAGTTTCAGGTTTCTTACCTAAGAGCAGCTCAAAAGGGTGTTCATTCTTCAAGAATCTGCGATGGCATTCGATTGATCAGTTAAGCTACCATGACCAGACAAATGGCCCAAAAGGTTTTTGGAATGGAAGCCTGAAATTAACAGCACGTGCAACTTCTAGGAGGTGATGGTGTTTGCGTTTGACAATTCCATTTTGTTGTGGAATATAAATGCAAGATCGCTCATGGAGAATTCCATGGGAAGAGAAGAGAGTTGCACATTCCTGATTAAGAAATTCACTTCAATTGTTAGCTCGAATGAGTTGGACAGAAGTCCCAAACTGATTTGCGGTTAGGGAGAGGAATCTTTTAAGACGAGAAGGGACTTGGCCTTTTGATTACATAAGAAAAACCCCTGTGGCTCAAGAATAATCATCCACAATAGTAAAAAAAAAAACCATAATCCATCACAATGTGGAGTATGATATGACCCCAAACGTCAAAGTGGATGATTGCGAAATTTTTGTTGACACTTGATTTGCTGTGAGGGAAGGGCTTACGTGATTGTTTTGCTACTGGACATTTTTTGCAATGATGATAGCGAAAAGAAGCGCTATGGCCCAATAGTTGATGAGAAAGAAAAATATTATCATTGATAGTGGTATTACATAATGAGTGTTTATTCAAGGAAACACTTGACAAATCAAAATTCTGTGGAAAACTAGTCCAGAAATACAGTCCTTGTGAAACACTACCCAAACCCATTAGTTTGCTAGTCGAAAAGGCCTCAAAGAAACAATTATTAGAACTGAAAAAGACAAAACATGAATTGTCTTAGCAAACTTTGGAGATAGAAATGAGATTAAATTGAAATTGAGAATGTAGAGGACATTTTGAAGGATGATAGAAGGGGTGAGATTGATCGTGTAAGTGACATGCCCATTAAGAAAACTAATGGATGTAGGTGAATTCATATTAGCATGAATATGACCAAAGAATCTTTTGTCGCAAATAATATGGTCATTATCACCTGAATCAATTTATCCACTCATCACTTGAAATATAATTCATTAAGCAGTAAGAGGTGCCTAAGAAACTTGCTGTTTTGTTAGAAATATCAAATTACTTCAAAGCCTTCATGAGCTGTTGATATTGGTCATGAGTGATTGGCTGATTTCTATTATCAATATTTGCACCATGACCTAATTAGTTGGGAATTACCTCTATTTCTTTCCTTTTTGTCCGGATTTTCCATGCAACTTATAGCAAGAATCTATAGTGTGATGGAGACATTTGCAATAATCACAAAATATTTTACCTTCGCCTTTGAAATTATGTCCATTTCCTTTTTGAGACGTGGCAAGAGATGGAATGACCGATTTAAATATCGGTGCTGACGTGGCTTCGTAGGGAGCATTTTATCTGGACGTTAAATGCTTTGCACGTGGGCCGTCTGGATTTCATAAACAAATCCGAGCCGTCCATGTCATGCGTGGAGGTCTTCTCTTCAGCTTCAGCAAACCCTAGAGTGGACGGCGCAATCTGCCTTCAATACTTCCCCTGATTTTCTGGCGCTCCTTCTCTGCTGGGCCTTCGCCTGAGCTACGAGCATGGACTCCTTGACCTTCACGTGTTCCAACGAAGCTAAACGTTGGCTTTCCTCCTGGACGGCGAGCCGGTAAATTCGGCCGAGCACCGGCATCAGTTCCATCGCTAGGATCTGGGAGCAAAATGTCAAGTACATCTCCTTCAAAATCAAAAGGAAACGAGCAGCTTTCTCTCTTTCCTTCACAGATCTGTACTGTTTTAATGTTGACTCCGGTCCCTCGAGTTTCTCCCCGGCTACTTCCAGATCGTTCCAAAGCAACGAGAGCATGTTGAAGCAAGCCCTGACCGTCATATTCCCTTGCTTGAGTTCATTGCGTGCCTGCATATGAGAAAAAATCTTCGTTCGGTCTAACTTACCATACATTTCTTTGATATTCTCCCACATGCATTTCAAGTTCTCAATTGGAGGAAGTTCAGCCACGACTTCTGGAGAAATTCAGTTACCGATCCATGTTCGGACAAGTTGATTGCGTTTCTTCCAGTGTCGCACCAGATGCTCGTCGGAGGGAATCGGGGCGGCTCCGTCAAGGAAGCTGTCCTTGTCCTTCATTACCGAGGCTCGTCGGAATTCTTGGGACCACATGTGATAATTCTCCGGCCCGAACAACTGCTGGCTGATGAGTCGTAGCTCCAGCCTATCGGCGATGGAGGTATACAGGGGGTCGCCAAGCTCTGGGCAACCATAGGCCGGGGCACTTACCACAATATTGATCGGTGGGCTCCCTCGGCCTGGCTCCGTGGCCTTCAAAATCTTGGGCCTGATTTGTTGGAACTTGAAAATTATACCATAGGTTCAAATGGTTTGGCCCATACCAGAGTGGATTGATGGGCCGTGCATTAATAGCCTGTAGCCATTAGATGGGCTGGCCCAAATTAGGTTGCCCCTGGTTTGGCTGGACTTGAGCAAGATCTCGTTGGATGGGCTAGATCAGTTCGATGGACTTCTGACTTGGTCCGACTCCAATCGGAACCTCGAGCATTGAGTCCAGACGCGAGTCCCGAAAGAGGTGTATCCTCCACATTTCTTTTTGGAATTGAATGTTCTGATTTTGAAGAGTTCCTCAGCATGGTATCGTTAAGAGAGTACCTTTTTTATTATTTAATCGCTCAAAAAGTGATTCTTACACTAGTGTGCTAACCTTGTTTTGCAAATTAGTTTTCTGGCAACAAGGGTAGAAAAAACCGGAAGGCAATCAAGAAAGAGAATTTGCGGAAGCTAAACCAAGAACATATGCTTTGATACCATGACAGAAAACAAGAGAGAGAAGGAGCTTGAAGAATTTCCTTGTATTCGGTTTGATTTGATATGTATTCTTTACATGTATTTATATTACAAAGTATAAATAATAAAAGGAAAATACAAAGATAGGAAATCATTCTAAATCACTAATTGATATCAATCTAAACCCTACATTGATTCAAGTATCTTCAATCAAATCAATTGCACAAATCATATCTCCAACATGGAATTGTAGTGCCACAAACTTCGTAGACCAAGGTTGGTGCCTTGGTTCCTAGGGTCTTCCCAAACCGTAGGTTCCAATTGGCTGCAAATAGATACGTGCAAAATTAAATGCAGTCATTCCGGTCAATTCTCGCCAGAAGTCGCTAGTGTGTCATGTAGGACGATCGGCAATGAATGATTGGAAATACTATATTGAAATTTCACACAAAAATTTCACACAAATATAAAGCACAATTAATGGCAAAAGGATTTACTCAGACTTATAATATTGACTATCAATAAACCTTTGCTCTTGTTGCCAAGTTGAATACTGTTCAAGTGCTATTTTCGTGTGTTATTAACACAAGATGAGATCTTCAATAGTTAGATGTGAAGAATGCCTTTCTTCATAGAAAGTTAGAAGATGAAGTATATATGGAAATTCCTCTAGCTTTTTCTTGCTACAAAACTCAAGGTAAAGTGTGTAAGCTGAAACGTGCACTTTATGATTTAAAGCGGTAATCTCGAGCATGGTTTGGTAGGTTTCAAAAAGCTATGGTCTCCGTTGAGTATAAAGAAAGTAATGCTGATGATACTTTGTTTGTGAAGAAATTAGGTGCCTATTCTTATTCTCTATGTAGATAACATTGTTATCACAAGGAATGATTGAGATGAGACCAGCCGGTTGAGGAAATTTCTTGGACAAGAATTCGAGATAAAAGATCTTAGAAAGCTTTGGTAATTTCTTGGGATTGAAGTTTCAAGATCTTCAAAAGGTATTTTTCTATCCCAAATGAAATACATCCTTGATCTTTTGGCAGAAGTTGGGTTATTAGGATGCCATCCCTTTGATACACCTATTGAGATCAATACTCGTCTTTGAGAAAATGATGGTGATCCTAGGGATAAGAGTCGTTATCAGCGATTAGTGGCCAAGTTGATTTATTCGTCTTGCATCCAATCTAATTGTCACGCCCCGCACTCCTCGGCGCGCCACATCCCTCGCAAAGGTCGATTCGTGTGCGACGTCCCAAGACGCGTCGCCAACCCAACACCCAACACAGAGATTTAAAGCACATGCGGAAGTAATTAAAACTACCCGTACATTAAAATACACCTAACCAAGAATAGCCATACAACAAGTAGCACGGATAATTATACACTTGCTTTGACATCGGGAAACATATATAATATTCATATACAGCCCACGCTCAAAAATCAAAAGCGGGTACGTGGCTCGGCGATCAGACACTATATCTAACCGGGGCTCCTCCCAAAACGTTTCAGTACACCTGACATCCTTAAGGTTGGGGGTCTGAAAAATTAGATTTCAACAACAGTGAGAATAAATCTCAGCGAGTAATTCCCTAAACCTAAATTAGGCTAACGTGCACCTCCTGACGAGTACTAAACCATGCATAAATCAAAACATAACTGACTCAGGCCCTCGGGCCTGAATCTAATTCATACTTGACCCTGCAGGTTAGCCATTCTATAAACTTAATCACAACAGCACCATAACATTTAGATCGCAGTACAAATACACATATCACTTAATCCCGATGTATGTAATGCACGTGCTCATGTTCACACTCATGTCATGTCTCAACAATGCGGTAACGTACGCTCGCATGCCAGCACTCTGCCATTTACCAATTTCTCCTCCGACCCGCATTAAATGCATCAGGTCCGACCCGCGTAAAACGCATCAGGTCTATCACTTCGAAATCGATTTCTGGCCCGCGTTAAACGCATCAGGCTCATGACACATTACCCGCGTAAAACGCCTCAGGTTGGTCATCTTTCGGTAAACCGGGCATCGTCCCGCGTAACACGCCTTAGGACGAGTTCACTACCCCGCGTAAAACGCATCAGGATTTATTGTGATCACACATTCACAGGCACCAATTTTTATCTGAACTCCGCGTAAAACGCATCAGGGCATTTTAGGTGATCACAATACACATGTCACTCAGGCACGCTCATAGATGCACATGCCGTGCCAATACTTGAGATGCACACTCATGGCTATAACGTTCACATCTGGGCATTCACTTGCACCGCACCACTCACTCAAATCACGCTGCAATCATGCGCACTTGCACCACGCATATTCAATTTCACAAATCAACATACCCAGCCAGACAATCAATTCAAATCAGCCATAGCATCAAATTGACACACAACCCGTGCACAAATTCACACAACCGGGTCAACAAAAACTCGCGCATCCTAAGCCCACCAAGCTAATCCATTCCTAGTCCCGCTAGACACGCGACATGGCATCATCAAATAAACCACAAATAAGGCTCAATTAGTCAGTCGATTACACTAAGCGATCATTCCCAATAATTGTACGATTAAACCCCAAATTGATCGCGCCTCGCCTAAATCAAATCCCGTCGTGGCCAGTCACTATACCACAAATTCTAGGCCAATAATTGTCTTCAAAATGCTCCATTACTCTTCCCAAACGTCCATCTAATCAACCACCAATATAGTCGCCACCCGGTCTATTAATTTCATCCACTAAGTCCGCCATTTTATCCGTATCTCGGCACCTACGCTTCGCCACATCATAGCACTATACCAGCTACTAAACCTCGACCAAATAATCATCCTTGGTCACCGAAAACACCACAAAACTAGCCCTTAACAGCCTCAACAATTTAACCTCTAAATTACCCCAATTAACCTCCTAAAACCCGTCTAGAAATGCAATTTATCCTAATTAGGGTTTAGAGTCAAACTCACTTGGCGGCCTAAGCTGGAAATGGGGCTGAACACGCGACGAGGGAGGCTGGGCAGCGGCGGAACAGCGGCTGCGACGGCGACTTCCCCCGGCACGCGCACGCGACGGCGGTTGAGAGCACCGGCAGTCCTAAGCGAGGGAGCGGCTGGTCAAGGCAGACGGGAGGGAGAGAGAGAGGAGTAGGGCGGTAGGATGAGGCTAGGCGAGGTGGTGATGGTGGCGGAACAGCTCCGGCGAGTGGCGGTGAGGGCGTGAGGGAGAGAAACAGGGGAAGGAAGCAGCAGCAACGTCGCCGGGGTTGTGGCAAGGCGGGCGGCGACGAGTTGGACGGAACACAAGCAGCAACGTCGCCGGGACAGCAGCAGCTCCGGCAACGGTGGGCGGCGACTCATGGCGACGACGGTCGGAGGGGGAACCAAGAGAGAGAACAGAGGAAGGGGAGGGGCAGAGGAGAGGAAGATGCGGCAAGAGGAAGAGGGAGACGAAGGCTGAGGGGGTGCAGATCGGCAGCGGCTGGCTGGACAACGGAGGACAGACCGCCGGGCGGCTGGGCAGCGCCGGATCGCGGCGGTCACAGCGACGAACTGTTGTTCATGCGCCTCGCGGGCAGGCCGGTGACGGGCGGTCGCGGCGACCGACGGTGGTGCCGCTCGGTCGAGGCGACGGCGGCGAGGCTGGGGGCGAGCTTGATCGGCGGTCGGACGGTGCGCGGTGGCTAGGCTGGTCTGGTCAGGCAGAATAGGAGCAGGAGCAAGAAGCCAAAAGCAGCAAACCAGCGAAGGAGAAGAAGGAAAAGAGAAGTAGAGAAAAAAAAGAAAAAGGAAAAGAAAGAGAAGAAAAAGAAGAGAGAGAGACAGTGGGTGGGGGCAAGTCAGACGCAAGAGGGGCAAGCCGGCGGAAAATTGGGGAGGAGAGAGAGAGAGAGAGAGAGAGAGAGAGAGAGAGAGAGAGAGGGGAGCAGACGCATGGGGAAGCGGGGGAAACGTGCGGGGTCAGAGGGGGAAAAAAAGAGAGAGAGGAAGAGAGAGAGAAAAAGAAAGAGGAAATAATAAAAAAAATAAACATTCAAATATTAAATGCGATCCAATAGCCCAAATTCAAAATCGAAAATGATCTATAGGTCCAAAATAAACCTCGAATACAAAAAGGGACAAAAGCCAAATTAATTAAATCAAACTATAGCGAGGGAAGTCTACTAGTCCAAATTCGCACCCTGTCAAAAACTCCCATTTTTCCATTATTCCTGACAATCTCAACGTTGGCTACGATAATATTGACACCGTCCGATTTATTTCATCCCGAAACTCCCGAAAATCGACTGCCAAGTTTGGGGTCTAAATAACGGCAAAATTCGATCGAGTGCGATTCTAGCGAAATCTCTAATTTAAAAATAATAACCGAGAGTGATCAGTTCCAGGGCGAGATTTTGCTATAAGCACACTGAAAAATTACACGTTTTATAAATCCAAAAAATGGGCCGAAATTCAGGATGTCACACTAATATTACTTTTGCAGTGAGTCTGGCAAGTCAGTTTATGTATGATCCATATTCTACTCATATGAATATTGTTCTTTGGATCCTTTAGTATTTGAAGTTTCCTCCTGGGAAAGGGATTCTTTTGTCTCCTCATGATGGCTTGAAAGTCAAAGCCTGTACAGATGCTGATTGGGCTAGATCTCTTGACCGGAAGTTTATTTATGGGTATTGTACTTTCTTATGAGGGAATCTTGTGACTTGGCGCAACAAAAAACAGAATGTGGTAGCCCGATCTAGTGCTGAAGTAGAGTTTCATGCAATGGCACATAGAGTTCGTGAGCTGTTATGGCTTAAAGGATTACTTGAACATTTTGGTGTATCTATTCCTAGTCCTATGATGCTATATTGTGATAATAAGGTTGCCATTAGTATTGCTTACAATCCCGTATAGCATGACCGTACGAAACGTGTAAAGATTGACAGACAGTTTATCAAGGAGAAATTGGATAGTAGTTTAATTTGTGTGCCATTTGTTCAATACGTTGATCAACTTGCTAATGTGTTCACCAAATGATTACAGGGTAAAACGTTTCATCCTATTTTAGTCAATTTGGGCATGTGTGATATCTATGCTCCAACTTAAGAGGGAGTTGAGAGTATTTGGTTGATAGAGGCATATTTGTCTATTTCTTTTATTATTTAATGTATTGCGGCAACGTGGGTGGTATTGAAATTATGGCATTTTGGCTTTATTATAAAAAGATAGCTTGGGGTCATATCGACCTAATTAAGAATTTAGTTCAGTTTTTCTCTCAACAACAAATCTTGTTATATCTGCATGCATAGATAAATGTTTGATATCAATTGATCCTCTTGATGACTCCTTTTCATTTTGGAAATGGTCACACCAGCATCAGTTTGCATGCTATATCGAATGTCGCTACGATGACCCATTGACAGCATATTAAGACCTCCAATTTCGTTTGGGGTGTAAAAAGTAGCAGAAGGAATCCTGAAAGAAAGTGGAGAATTAAAAGTCAAAATAGTAACAGCCGATTTCTCGCCCACTCATCAAATGTTAAAACAATCACCTGCTGAGCATTTTCCAATTCAATCCAATCTTGACACAAGTTTGGATTGTGTTCATGCATTTGATCAGAAAATTTAAAAGTTCTTGTGCATGCACCGTCGATCAGCAGAAGTTTGTCAGGAGACTTGTGTGATAGATAAAGTTCACAAAAGATCATACTCGCTACACGACAGAACACTCGCAAATATATTGAAAAACCTTGACCGCATCAAAACCTAGAACTAGGGTAATTTATCCGAACCAAAGCAGTGAACATGTGCATGTACATAAGCGTGCTAATTGATGCATTCAAACTTGAATAAATATATCGGTAGATACAAACCCCGTTTGGATGTTTCCTTTGACACTGGCTTAGGAGAAAAGTATCAAAAAAGTCCTAACCTATTACATTGATACCAATTCAGTTACAAACCTTTTAATTAGATCAATTTAGTTCTAAACATTTTTACATTAGTAATAATTCAGTCCGCTCGGCCAATTTAAGACAGAAATCGCTGACATGGACACCGGCGGTCCTACGTGGCACGATCGGTGTTGACGTGAATATTTTTAATAATTTTTCGAATTTTTTATTTTATTTTGCCTTTTTTTCTTCTCTTTTGTTTCTTTTTTCCTTTTTTTTTTTTTTCTTTCCTTCCTCTTCCCTTCGCCAGTCACCATCCTCCATGGTGATCGGCGGAGTCCACTGGCGGCCGATGAGGTCGAGGGCGTCTCCAGCCACAAGGGACGCCGGCCTTTGGTGAGGGTCGGTGAGGGCTAGACGAGGCCACCCCTCGCCATATCTATCAAGGGGACCCCCGGTCCTCACCAAAAGCCCTCACCAGATTTGGTGAAGGCCTGAACGCCCTCACCATTGCTAAAGGCCGCTGGGTGAGGCCACCCCTTGCCAGATCTAGCGAGGGCTGGGCGAGGGTCCCCTCACCAGATTTGGCAAGGGGTGGCCTCACCATTTGGGCAAGGCCAGCGAGGGCGTGTCAGCCTTCGTCGGCCTCTGGTGTGGGTTGGGCGAGGGTTTCCTTGCCGGATTGGGCAAGGGTTCCCTTGCGGCAGCCTCGTCTAGCCCTCACCAAGGGCTGGCCTCCCCTTGTGGCTGGCAAGGGCATCTCGGCCCTCGTCCTCACCAGCCACCAGTGGCCTCCACCTATCATCGTGGAGGCTAGCGATCGGCGGAGGGAAGAGGAAGAAAAGAAAAAAAAAAAGGAAAGGAAAAAAGAAAAGAAAGAAAAGAGAAGAAAAAAAGAAAAGGGAAAATAAAAGAAACAAATAATAAAAAATTTGAAAAATTATTAAAAAATATTTTAAAATGTCCATGTTAGCGTCGGTCATGCCACGTAAGAGCGGTCGTGCTGCGTCCACGTCAGCGATTTTCGGCCTAAATTGACCGGACAGACTAAATTGGTAATAATGTAAAAATGTTTAGGATTAAATTGATCTAATTGAAAGATTTAGGACTAAATTGGTATCAATACAATAGGTTTAGGACTTTTTTATACTTTTCCCGTGGCTTAGGATAACATTCGTCCCCAACAGGAATACTTGACCAGTGAAAGTGAACTCTCCCACCACCTCCACCGCCACCGCCATTGGGACTCCCATGTGCGACGGAGAGATGACAGAAGAGTCACCAAGGAGCAACGCATCAATAAACAGAAGGATAGTTCCACCAGATCCACCTCCAGATCCTACATCTGGGATGGTCCTACCATTTGTTTCTCTTATACGTACGCTCTCCAAATCTCTCTCAGTCTGCTCTAGTGGAACCATAAATCGACAGACTTGACAATGACTGCTCCAACGAACCCATTACTCTCAAAGCAATAAAACATGATTAGCATCTGTATGAACAAAAGTTAGATCACTAACTTAACGTAGGAAGCAAACCCCCTTCAATCCATTAGTTCTTCATGTTCCGAAGTTTACGATCGTGCCTCTGGTGCGACCACCAAGAAGGGTTTTGTTTCATCACGTCCAAGCTCATTTCCTATCCTCCTGCAACAGTGTATTCATCCGAGGTATCCCTCTGTCCTATGAATACTATGAAAGCAAAGGCAGTGAATTTGCATGAGCATAATCCTTGAATATCCGCAACCGGAAGTTCTAATCACCTATTCAATAAAAAGATAGTAAGGGCTCGTTTGGCAATCATTCTGTTGCCCGAAGCCGACTTTGCTAAAAAATGATTCTTTTTTATTCTATACCCGAAAATAATTTCTAAGCATTTAAAGGCGATTGGTAACTGCCCAAGATTTCTATACTTGGAATAGAAAAAGAACATAAATGCATTTAGTAATTGCACAAAATTTCTTTTTATTAATAATATTTTAATAATATTTTGAATTTTTTAATATTTCTTTCTTTTTTTTCTTCTCCTTCCCCTTCCTTGGCCAGGTTCGATGAGGGCGTCGCAACCCTCGCCAGCCACAAGCGAGAGCCACTCTCGCTGCCACCCTTGCCAAATCCGGTGAGGGCAGCTTACAGCCTGGGCGAAGGCCGCCCTCGTCAGATATGGTGAGGGCGAGGGCTGCAATGCCCTCACTGGCCCTAGCCTGTGGCCAGTCATCGGTGGCTGGCCACAGGCCACGAAGAAGAAGAAGAAAAAATTTCTTAATTCTTGATTTTGTTCCAAAATTAAATCTGGAAACAAAAATCTACTTTTTTTTGTTTCTTGATTCTGTTCCAAAACTGATTCTGAGAATAAATTTTAGCAAATTTGTGCACAGGAACAAAAAATTTATCAAACAGATTTATGTTCAAAAACTGATTCTAGAAACTAAAGAACATAAATTTTTACTATTTGGCAACTTGCCAAACGCGCCCTAAATCATGTCATGAGATCAAAAATATCAAGAAGAATACGAAAAGGAAAAAACTCTAGCTTCTTACCTCCAAATCTCCAAGGTTAAACACCCGTTTTGTGCCTGTGCTTCTTGCTTCTTGAAGGCATATTCAGCCCGTCTCCTAAATCAATAAACTCACTTTTCCATGGCCGTGGAAAATTTAGCATCAAACACTCAGAAAATGCATGACATATGACCTCATCCAACTGAAAATATATCCAAAGGCCATAAACCATGCTATAACTGTATGCAAACAGAGTGTACGCAGAAAATCAAAGCCATCAAAGACCATCTATGAGAATCAAAGAGGAGAATGTCAGCACGAGAACAGTTCTTTTCCTCGGGTGGATAGTTTCCTCCGGACAGTTCCAATTTCCCATGACTCAAGCTTCTGGAGAAGAACTTGGCAGAGATCCATAGCAACACTGTCATGGATCGATCCGTTGCCAAAAATGAGCACTGAATATCTGGATTAGAGAAATCGTCAATGCAGAAACTTTCCTGTGAGTAAATATCCCATTAAGATCCCACTGCACTTGGATGCCCAAATAAACATTCGCTCTGTAAATTGTCGGCGACCACCACACGGTAAACCTTAAGAATCTGATTCCAATCAGATCTCCGCATTTGTGATCCTTTTGCACTCCAATGACTCTAAAACCACATAATTAAGAACTAAGCGAAGTTGCTTGTGTGGCTCATATCCTTTTGTCCATAACACTAGACAACCAAAGAAGCAAACGGAAGTCCCCTTATAAGACCGTAAAGAGTTTGTGTGGCTCATATCCTTGTTAAAGAGGCAACATTATACTTCTCATTAACACAATTGGCAATGTTGTGATCAAGAACTAAGCGAAGAGTCCTGCAAATGCACAAAAGCCACGTTAGACATATCCCTGAGAATCCTAATGACATCACAGATAAGAGACTACAACACATTACCAATTCAACATAGTCAAGTCATGTTTTTCAAGTAATTTATCCAATCTGGTTTAAAGCATGACTATACAATGCCCCTCACTTGTATCACATCTACCCAGTAAGTTATATATACGAAGGCACCGATTGGAGACCAAGAGCGGAGGTGGCTCTCAATCCGCAGGCTTAATCCAATTGGAAAACAGATGAAATTTCTCACCTTCGTACCACAGGTATTGGTCAAGATACACATTAGTAATCTTCTCAAGAAGCTCAATCTCACAAGCGGGAAAATACAGAGTCGTGCCAAAAACAAAAGGCCTCACCTGTATTGGCGGCTCCGTTTCACGATCAGCAAGGACCGCAATGCAGACAACAATCCGTCACCGATCCGGCACGCTAAGAACAATGCGGCGAATGACGACCTATCATAGTGGCCATCGGGATCGGAGACCTCACTGAGCAGTGCGAGCTAATCAACGCCGGAGGGTCGCGAGACCGCAAGGGTGTTGAGGGTTCTCTGGTAATTTGTTGAAGAAGGAAGAAGGAAGAAGAATAAACTAGAATGACGAGATAGAGAGAGAGAGAGAGAGCAACGGTCGGAAAAGAAAACCGAGGAGAGGCATTTGAAGAGGGAAGAAGAATTTGACCAAAAGAAAAGGGGAAAAATGACATAAGCAGTCCCTAAACTTTGGGTCAATATGTAATTTAGCCCATGAACTTTTAATTTATTTAATATAGTCCCTGAAGTTTAATCAAATGTGCAGTCTTGTTCATGAACTTTTAATTTGTTCAATGTCATCCTTGAAATTTTGGTACATGTTTAATTCAATCCATAAACTATATGAAAATGTTCAATATTCAAGGACCACATTGAACATTTTCATATAGTTTAGGTACTAAATTGAACATGTACCAAAAGTCCACATACCACATTGAACAAATTAAAAGTTCAAGAATCATATTAAATATTAGGTTAAAGTTTAGGGACTATATTGAACAAATTAAAAGTTCATGGACAAAATTGCATATTGGATCAAAGTTCAGAGATTTTCTTTATCATTATCCAAAAAAAAAAAAAAAGAAGAAAGTGAGAGGAGAGACAGAGTAACGGGGGGAAATTGAAATTAAAAAAAAAAGAGAGAAGAAATTTGAAAATTTTCATGTTGAAAAAAGAAGGCCTGTTTTCTTGACAAAAGTCTACAAATCACATAATAATAAGAATTGATTGCCTTTTAAGAGTAACATTTTTCTCAAGTGTCAAATTTATAATTCATCATATCATTATGTCAATCAATTTTATAAATAAAGGTTCTTTTGAGAATACCTTTATTTTTCAATTTTAATTTTCGTAGTTGAATTTCAATCTTTGTTTAAAAATATATATTGAAAATCTTTAAAAGTCCATATGGAATGTAAAAATTATAATTTTAAAATTGATAAGAAAGTTAATCTGTAATTTTTTTTTATTTAGAAACATACGAACCTGAAGGATCTCTAAGAAATATGGATTTTGTGGAAACGCTTAGATTTCTCAGTGCAGATGGATGGAATTAAGGCTTGACATCGAAAACTCCATATTATACCTCGTTAAAGAATGTCTCGAGGTAATTATCAGACATATTTAATCAAGAAAGTGTTCTATTTTCCAAGCACTTATAGAAAAATTAAAGTATTGAGATAATAATATTTTCTTGTTTAATTGCTTAACGAGTTTGGTAAAGGCATTTTTCAACCAAATTTAAATTCCTAACGTGTGAGCCTAAATAATTCCAAGCACTAAATCGAATGAATTTCACGTGAAAACTACGTAATCTAATGAACATGCTCTTAACTCGTGCATCATAAGCATGCGAAAATTGCTCTTTTGAGACATGCCTTAGCTACAAGAAGGGCGGAAAATGTCGGGGGAGAGTTCCACAAGTTCATAATACATCGTGTAATAGAACTCAATCTTGACATGTTTTTAGCAAGTTTGAATTTATTCGTGTTCACACATTAAAAAATATATTTTTTTATGTACTTGAGTTAACTTTTTTCATTACCACAGATACATCCCATAATAAAATGCTTCTTTGAATCTTGTTTGACACGTGCTGCAAATAGTGATGACCTGTAATTTTTTTACAAATGATGAACAAAATTAAAAATCATTCTTTGTGGTTTTCCTTCTATAGTTGTACAGATAGCATCGGATTGTGTTAAATTATTTGCACATTCAGACTTGGTAAAAATCACTCAAAGAATTTCGAATTTTCCTTGAACTTTTCAGTTTGGTTCGAGTGGTGTTACCACCAATCGATTTATTTAACCTAGGTTTAGTGGATTCCTAAAATACTTAAGAAGTTATAGATTCATAAACTATCTAGATGACATGTATAAGATGACTAGTTTATGTGCCTTGAAGACAGGCTGAGATTCCAAAGTTCAGTTTCGTGAGGAATGGATTAGTATCCGAAAATGTCGTTTCGGTACTTCAACTTTTTGATTAAGCCCTAATTCATATTTATGTGCATTTTCCTTAATTTATTTGAAAGTGTTTGAAAAGTCGAATTTTGGCCAGTACGCAATCAAGTGAAAATATTGCATTATCTCATATCGAGTGACTCCATCGTGTGTGAAGATATATTTGAAATATGTTATGCATGAAGTGTAATTGTAACGTGATTGAATGGCTTAGAAGAAGTGATCAGCGATTATGTAAAAATAGCATATGACACGTGTAAATGATACACGGAAATCGAATATGACATGTGGAAATAACAAGTGAATATTGAATATGACATATGTGAATGACACGTAGAAATAGTATATGACATGAAAGCATGACGTGGCAATCATGCACAAATTACACACAAAAGGAAAAATTATCCAAAAAGTCCTAAACCTATTACACTTTTGCCAATTCAGTCTTAAACCTTTTCACTCCTTGCTAATGAAGTTCATCCGGCCAATTTTTTGCCGGCTGACGCTGACATGGCTGCTGGCCAGCGCCGGCCATTCGAGTAACGCTAACATGGTAATTTTTAACTATTTTTTTCGAATTTTTTAATCTTTTTTTTTCTAACTTCTTCCCTTTGGCTAGTCCGACAATTGGTGACTAGCCAAAGGCGAGGGCCGACGAGGTCAACCTAGCTGGCCTCTAGTGAAGCTCGCCCCCATCGACCACCGTCGAGGGCGAGCCTCGTCGGCCCCTAGCTGGGCGAGGTCAGCCTCATGACGGCTTGGTTAGCCTCACCTTGGCTAGGCGAGGCTTAACCTCCTCGTTGCAACCCAGGCGACGGTGAGGTTGGCCTCACCCAGCCAAGGTGAGGCCAACCTCGCCATCACAACCCAAGTGAAAGAGATGGGTCGTGAGGCGAGGTCGACCTCGCCTTGGCTGGGTGAGGCTGACCTTGTCGTCGCAACCTAGCGACAGCGAGGTCGATCTCGCCTAGCCAGGGGCCGACGAGGCTCACCCTCACCGAACCGGCCAGAGGGAAGAAGTCAAAAAAAAGATTAAAAAATTAGAAAAAAATTTTAAATATTGTTACATCAAGTTGGACGGACGGCTGCCGCCGCCTGGTGGCCACATCGGCACTGGCCTGTGGCCACGTCAGAGCCGACTAGCCAAAATTGGCCCAATGGACTCAATTGGCAAGAAGTGAAAATGTTTATAACTGAATTGGTAAACTTAAAAGATTTAGGATTGAATTGGCAAAAGTGCAATAGGTTTATGACTTTTTGGACAATTTTCCCACACATGAAATGATGTGTTGATCATGTATGCGACATGCTTGATGACATGACAATCAAATGTAACATGGATGGATGGCATGCAACTACTGCATTCATACATTTTGAGTTACCATTACCGTGTCACTTGCCAGGCCATTCCCACACGTCATTTTTATTTCCACACTGCTTTTAAGTGCGCCGTCACATGCCATATCATTAGCACGTGTCGTTTCCAAATGCCATATCACATTCTATGTCATTCGCATGTCATTTTGAATTGCTATTATCTAGTCATTCGCATATATGGATGACAATATTGCTCCAACCGGCCTCGCGGATTGGGGTGATACTACTCCAGAGCAGGGATGGAGACTAAAAATCTACATTTTGCAAGAGGTTTATTGACTTTATTACGTTATTTTGCAGGGTTAATATCACGAAAAACCCTAAACTGGTACACTTGTGATAATTTTATCCCAAACTAATTTTTTAATCATGTAAAATCCTAAACTGGTATATCTGTGATAAATTTATCCCAAACTAATATTTTTACCACCAAAAATCCCGAACTAGTATATTTGTGACAAATTTACCCTTCGTTAGTTTCCATTAAATTGAATTAATATCACAAAAAATCATAAACTGGTACGTCTATGACAAACAGAGAGTAAAACATAAAATTGTTATATCCGTCAATTGTCGCATGTCATTTAACAAAGCAATTTGACAGTAAAATTTAACAGAAATAAATTGAGGGTAAATCCATTATAGGGAAAATTCCAATTAAAGACCCCAAGTGGGGTCAAATTTTAAAAAAAAAATTGAAATTTTTAATATATTTTTATTTTTTTCCTTTTTTTATGGTCTTCTTCCCTCTGGTTGGTCTAGTGAGGTCGAACTGGCCAGAGGCGAGGGCCGGCGAGGTCGACCTCTCTGGCCTCTGGTGAAGCTTGCCCCCGCCAGCCACTAGCGAGGGCAAGCCTTGTTGGCTCCTAACTAGGCGAGGTCGAACCTCACCCGACCTTGCCGTCGCCGTTGCGATTCAAGCAACGGCGAGGTGGGTCTTGCCTTGGCTGGGCGAGGGTTGGCCTCACCAGATCACCTCACCCAGATCTGGCGAGGCCGACCTTGTCGTTGCCATCACCTGGGTCGGGATAGCGACGGCAAGGTCGGGTGAGAGCGAGCTTCGCCAAAGGCCGGCGAGGTTAGAGGGAAGAAGGCAAGGAAAAAAAAAAGAAAAGGAAAAAAATATTTAAAAACATTAAAAATTGTTATGCCAGCGTTGGCTGGAGAGCCAGCGTCGGTCGTCATCTATGTTAGGTTCGAACGGCTAAAATTGGCCGGATGGACTCAATTGGTAAGAAGTAAAAAGGTTTCGGACTCAATTGGCAAACTTGAAATGTTTAGAACTGAATTGGCAAAAGTGCAATAAGTTTATAACTTTTTGAACAATTTTTCCTATTTTCACCTCATGTGCCACTTGTAAGTATTTGCAATTTTCACATCACATGCCATATCATTTGCGCATGTTGTATGGGCCATGTTATTTGCGAATTGTCATTCTCAATTTCCACATTATATATTATGTCATTCACACGTCATTTTCCACGTTACAAGTCTCATTCATTGCGTATTTTCAAAATACGCACTCAAACGTGCAAATGGGGTTTCCAACTAGCAAGATATGCAGTCCATTTTGCCTAATTGCAAACTGACAGATTTCAATAGTCAAAATTAATTTTCAAAAATCATTCTCATTTCAAATTTATAAAAGCGCACGAGAAAAGTGTTTTGGATCTTAATTAAAAAGTTGTGGTACCGATAAAGGGGCATAATTTCCTAAAAAACCCCAAATTTTAGGTCAAGTCATAATTTGCCCCGAACTTTTTTTGTTTCAAAAAAAGCCCCTAACTTTTGGTTCAGTCCAAAATTTACCCCGAACTTTTTTTTGTCTCAGAAAAAGTTCCAAACTTTAAGTCTAGTCCCAAATCTGCCCCCAATTTTTTTTTTGTAAAAAAAATCGCCAATTTCAATCTGTTTACAAAAATGCACACCCCTAGACTTGACATGTCATTTCCACGTCAATAACAATCTACATCAGCAAAGTAATGGGGGCGATAAGTACGAACCAACGTCGCATTTCCACCTCTATAATCCAATAAAAATTGTGGAAATTTTCAAAAATAAAACCGTTCTAGAATATGAAAGTTAGGGACGATAACAAATCCACTCCAAAAAAAACTTTTTGTCTAAAAAAAACCCCAAACTTTAGATTCAGTCCAAATTTCTCCCGAACTTTTCTTTATCTAAAAAAAAGCCCCATTACTTTGTTAAGTGTGGATATTGAAATTTGGTGATTTTTTTGCACAAAACAAAATTTGGGACAGATTTGGTACTAGACCTAAAGTTTAAAATTTTTCTGAGATAAAAAAATTTTGGAGCAAATTTGGGACTTGATCTAAAGTTGATGGTTCTTTAGGAAATTAGACCCCAATAGACATGGCCCGGGGTGCTAACTCTCCCCTACCTAGCCAAACTTGGGGACCTAAAACTCTTGATCACCCAAATAGACTAATCCTCTTACACATGTTAGGCAGCTTCATTTCTGAAAACTGCTTAAGTATGGTAGGTGTTCAATCATCATCAATTTAGATTCAATCAAAATGATTGATAGCATCTTTTCTCCATTTCAAGAATTCGAAAAATTCAATTTAGTAGCTAATTTGCATCTAGATTTTGGGAAATCTAGGATCTCAAGTCCTACGGGCGATCTCATGATTTTCAAAAGTCCAAAATGCTACGGATTGGCAACTCCACATTGGGTTTTAGTTCAAATAACCCTTAAGGCTGCGTTTGGTCGTCCCGATTTCTAAACAAGATAGAACTGGATATGATAAGATAAGAAATCCTAGGATTTCTTCATATTCTGTCCACTGTTTGGCGGACTACGGATTTAAAGTCGGATAGGATAATTTTTATTTTTTTTGCTAGTCACCGATCCGGAGGAGTTGGTGAAGGAAAAAAAGCCAAGAAATTTTTTTGATGAAAGCGCACAAGGTGTGGGGATGAAGATGACGGCAAGTGGAGCATAGGGTTTATGGAAAAATATGCATTAGAAATCCTATCCGGATCTATCCTATCCACCCCCCCCCCGGATTTTTTTATCCGGGCTATATCCGGTCTATATCCGACCTTATCATATATCCTAAATCACCACCAAATACAGGATAGGATAAAACATATCCTACCCTAGCTTTTATCCGATCCACCAAACGCAGCCTAAGAGGGTTCGAGCCATTTTGTCAATATTCTTTTGTTGAGTCTTTGAAGTTTGCATTATTATGATGCATTTTTCTCAGTTAAGCCTCTTCAATTTGTTTGTGCATGCGTTTAATTCTCGGCGTTCGGTTTGTAAAAGATATAATTTCGTGGTCTTGTCATAGTTTGCAGATATTGATGGTGGATGCAGCACTTCTCCACGATGTTTTAGGTTTTTTTTCTAAGTACTAGCAACCCGTCTAAGAACTTGAATTTGGTGGCGAGATGGGAATTTAATTAGTTATTTTAGCAAAATTGTGAAGACAATCGGGGAGGCTAATTAAGAGTTCGAAGAATTCAATCGGGATCTCATATGGTATAATGGCTCTCACCTTCTTTTCACTTCATTTTTCATTGCATATATCCTGTTAGAATAATTAAATATTAAACAATGCCTTCATCTAACAGCTTAAATTTTTAGAAAAGTTGACAATAGTCCCACAAAAATCTCACATAATATTAGAATAATTAAATATTAAATCACGACTTCATCTAACAACTTAAGCTTTTAGAATAGTTAGCAGTGATTGCACAAAAATCTCACATGGTATCAAAGTAGAAGGTTTTGAGTTCAAATCTTTCTAGATCCCATTTGCTTTCCTATAAATCCCACCATAGCTTTGTTTTAGAACTTAAAATTTTCAATTACAATTCTAACAATACAATGAAAACTAAGGTCAAATGTAGGGCTCACTCTTGTTTTAAGCTTATTTATTACTTTTTTCTCTTCTTTTTGTTTGGTTTATTCTTTGTTTTATTTGGGACGAAATTGGTGTTAACTAATTATTGACAAATAATTGGTGCCAAAAGAAAAAGTTTATTACAGATAGTAAACTAATTATTGTGTTAATGAGTTGTATATTACTTTTTTTTATTTTGTATTACGAAACCATTATTCTAAAGATAACAAAACACAAGTAAGAGCGAAAAAAATCATCCACCGGTTTTAACAAAAGCATTTGGTTCAACTATAACTTAGAGTGAAAAAGAATCATCTACTAGGTTTAATCGATGCATTTCGTTTAATTGTGACTTTGATATGTGCAATTGCGTTATAGTCCATGTATTTTAATTGCTCAACGTTTTTTTTATTCAGTGAAGACAAGTAGGATGTCTGGACATAATGCTTGAAGGATCATTGATTGTGTGATGCATTCAATATTTTGAGTGACCATGATTAGTCCTACCTTTTCGAGCCATAAACTTCAAATAGACAATTAATCAAACGAAATTTGGTTTTTCTTCTCTTACATGCAACAGAAAAATTATATTAGTCAAGATAATTACCTCCCCTATCGTAACCAAGAAGAACATATTTGTTTTATTTGAGGTTTTAATAGAGACAAGATAACTTTGAGCAAGAAGATGCATCTGCACACTACTCAAAAGATCCTCTCGTGTTAGAAAATTATTGAGCAAAATTTTCAATGAACTTGTTGACACGAGGGGCTGTATGCAATAAAAGATGGGGTAGAAAATGTGCAGACTAATGCTATATTTTTAAAAACATTAGCTTATATAAAAGTTTGAACTAACATAGTGACGTGGAGTCTATAATAATTCAAAATTTTTTATTTTTCTTTACTTAGATAATTACTTTATATATTTGATAATATTTTAGAACTTTAGTGATTTTTTTCCTTCTTTTTTCAATCGTCTATCCAAATTTTACATATTATCTTGTTTATTTTTTTAATTGGTACCTAATTATGGCACTTTTGATGTAGTGTTCTATGGTTTCTCTAGAATTTAAGAAAGTTTACCTCTTTGAACGATAATGCGGAATTGAGAATTTTCTCTGTTTTGCGCGGGGATGCGTGTACAACCGCATTGTACGCGAATTAACGTAATCTGATTATGTTTATCATCATTTTCAATGCGTTAAAGCGTAGAAATCCAAACTCCAAATTCAGAGATAATGACACCAATAATTCAATGACTTTTGTACGGCACTTTATTTTGCCGTCATAACTTTTTTAAATAATCATTTAAGTGTTATAACTTATAAAAGCATATCACTAAAATTACATTGGCAATTTTTTTGCCGAAAAATCTTACGTGGCATTAATTTATGGTGAGCCACATCGGATGATTTGACAGTAAATTGATGACATGTAGGATTTTTAAGAAAGGAAAATCGCCAATTTCTATTAAGTAATCGGTTTTTAGAAAGTTATAACAGTTAAATAATCGGCTTAAAGTTATAATATCAAAGTAAGAGTCGTATGGAAGATATGGCATTATTAGTATCTTTTTCCTCCCAAATTCACATAGGCCCATCAGATGCCCTCGAGACTGCAAAAGGAGAGAAAGGGGTATCTGAGAAGTTCTACTTGGGAAGCATTCGCGCCCGCCTCTGTAGCATGGTAGTGGATATAGTTAAGCCATGCTTATTCCTAACCCTCGTGTCCTATATGTTCCATGTTCCGGGACGACACGACTTGTGGTCATGCGCATAATTTCTTTTATATATATCAATCTTCGTACAAATTTAGCCGCCACGTAACCATCTAGTCTGATCTGCTGCTCTTTACATTGCTAGGGATTATTCATTGAACTTTCTCAATGGAGGCAAAAGTAGGATGTTTCCTTTCATTTAGGATGGGACTTCTTAGTCATTGCAGTTATTGTTCTATTGAACCTGTCCCATTCAATTTCAACCAGCAAGGTTGGCAAGTTATTCTCGGCTTTAGCTACACACGTGACATCTCTCTCCATCTCTCTCTCTCTCTCTCTCTCTCTCTCTCTCTCTCTCTCTCTCTCTCCCGCCCATTCTCACGAAGCTGTTGCTTGAAGATATGGAAAGCCCCAATCAGAAAGCAGTGAGAGAGAGAGAGAGAGAGTGTATAAGTGTCCAACCACCAGTTGGTGAGCCATCTCCAAATACGTACCTAAGAGAATTCTGTTCACAGCTTGTTCAAATTTTTCAATTAATAAGCGTTAACCACACAGTGTTCCCCATTGGCCATTGCATCTCCTGTTTAGAAGCTCTTCATCACCAGATATATTGCGAGGTTCGCTTCAGCAGTTCTCGTGCAGAATTCGCTGGAATCTGCATGAGAGCATGCTCGCGTCCCACATCCTTTGCAATATAGACGTGATCGATTTGTGTTTCTGGATATGAGATCAGTCGTTCTAGCCTTCCTTTTTGTGTTCGTTTTCCATGCGGGTAAGTAAGCTTCTATGTCCCAGAGGGGAATCGATGAATTATCCCGCGATTGCTTTCGTTGGCTCTAAAATTGTGTTTTGTGGTCGCTGCAGCTGCATATGATCCCCTGGATCCGAATGGCAACGTAACAATTAAATGGGACATCATGTCCTGGACCACGGACGGTTATGTGGTAAGTACTGATGAATCCAGTCTCGCTAATCTCGCTTGACGTAAACCCAAGTACCATAGAAATCGTAGATTCTTCAACGAAACCCATCTTTATAGCCTCTGTGATTTTAGCCGTCTCGACTACCAGTACCACTGCACTGATCTTAGAAAAGAAAATGAAATGTGCCGATGTCCTTTCCTAATGCTACCGGTTAATGCAGGCGATCGTCACGATGAACAACTTCCAGACGTACCGACACATGATGAGCCCCGGCTGGACCCTTGGATGGGCCTGGGCAAAGAAGGAAATAATATGGACCATGGTGGGCGCTCAAGCAACAGAACAAGGCGACTGCTCCAAGTTCAAAGCCGCTATACCTCATTGCTGCAAGAGAACACCCACAGTCGTGGACTTGCTCCCTGGCGTCCCTTACAACCAGCAGTACGCAAATTGCTGCAAAGGCGGGGTTGTCGCCGCTTGGGGTCAAGATCCATCGGCTTCGGTCTCTGCTTTCCAAGTCAGCGTCGGCCTATCGGGTACTTCAAACAAGACGGTTAAGCTCCCAAAGAACTTCACTTTACTTGGTCCGGGACCCGGGTACA
Organism: Syzygium syzygioides; assembly: GCA_031216285.1. NCBI lineage: Eukaryota > Viridiplantae > Streptophyta > Magnoliopsida > Myrtales > Myrtaceae > Syzygium > Syzygium syzygioides. The sequence goes on along the minus strand of CM062251.1, from coordinate 14,843,263 downwards.
CCTGTGGGCCTGCAAAGGTCGTGCCATCCACCAACTTCCTTAGCACTGACAAGCGCCGGAAAACTCAGGCATTGAGTGAGTTCGCTTTGCACAATCTTTTTATCTTGAAATTTCAACCCTGCTGTACGAACAGAATTTGATTGATATGTTGTTCTAATGATGGAATGTCTCAACTTAGCCTAAAAGAATAAAGGCAATGCATAACCGGTTCACCTCATTGACATGTATTTCCTGGTTCTTGCAAGATTTACTAATTTCTTATGCAATTCTGCAGCTCCCTTGCGAAGAACCATAGCGTAAAACTGAACATGTGGTTGTAACTTCTGACATACCTTCTCTGTGCTCTTAAATTGCAGTGACATGGAATGTGACCTGCACTTATTCCCAGTTCCTGGCTAGCAAAAACCCCAGCTGCTGTGTCTCTTTCTCATCTTTCTACAATGAAACCATCACTCCTTGCCCCTCCTGTGCCTGTGGTTGCCAGAACAAGAATAGTTGTGTCAAGTAAGCCAATAAATACAAATAGGATCGCCTGAAACCTGTTTGCTGGAGTAAATAAACTTGATATGGTTACTGGTGATGCAGGAGTGACTCCAAAATTCTAAGCATGGCAGGGGTAAACACACCTAGAAAAGACAATGCACCTCTATTACAATGCACACACCACATGTGCCCGGTCCGTGTACACTGGCACGTGAAGCTCAACTACAAGGACTACTGGCGCGTCAAGATTGCAATCACAAACTTCAATTATCGGATAAACTACACGCTTTGGTCTCTCGTAGTCCAGCATCCCAACCTAAACAGCGTGACCCAAGTTTTCAGTTTCGATTACAAGCCTCTCGTGCCGTATGAATCCATAAGTGAGTGTGCCTATTTGTGGTTCATGGACCATTTCATGAGCTGGGCATTTAATGAACTAATCTGTGTTTCACTCTCTATGCAGATGACACGGGGATGTTCTACGGTATGAAGTACTATAATGACCTGCTGATGGAAGCGGGGCCACTTGGGAATGTTCAGTCCGAGGTACTTCTCCAGAAGGACAAGAACACGTTTACATTTAAGCAAGGTTGGGCATTTCCGAGGAAGGTTTACTTCAATGGCGACGAGTGCATGCTGCCCCCACCAGATGCATACCCTTTTCTGCCAAATTCAGCACGTCGAAAGTTACTCCCTTTCTCGACTTTAGTCTCTTGGGTTCTTCTCATAATATTTGCTGCTTGGTGATTGTTTTCCAGGAGTGCGAGTTGCCGAGTATTCAAATTCATTTTCCCCCTCCTTTACATGCTGCAATTCTCAGCAGTTTTGATAACACAGTGTCAGATCGGATTATTGAGATTAACGTATACAAACTCACGATTCCTTGACAGATAAATACGGTGCATGATAGTCAAACAAACTTCGTCGTAAAATTCGGCTATTTGATAAAGAAGCAGAACATGATCAATTCATGGCTTGATCCCATTGAAGTTTGACTTGCCTTTACTTCATGTTAGTGAACACAGATTTAATGTAAAGCTCTTTAACTTGTGTGTGGTGTGTTGTTCTTTCTTCTTTTTTCTCTTTCCGGTTCTTCCACTCGCCTTCCTAGTATCCAAGGCATTTGACAGTCCAATGACATGAACGTTATGCATCAGACAGAGTACAGGAAACACAAACTGTAATGCATTAGATCTCAATTTACATTGCTGTCAATAGTAGGTAACACCAACTTGGCCCAACGACTATTTTACAGATATAAGGTGAAGTACAAGAAAAGTTTTGGACACATCAGTTTGGTACAAAAATGTAAAAAGAAACAATGTGCTCCCTGTGAAAGTGACAATGCACCGTAAGGCAATCTGATCACTTGACAACGTCAGCCCCTGGAATGAAAATCATCATGTAACCATAGATTCCGTCATCAATCTTGTGAGGTCAAAAATTGGATTAGCAGAGTACGGATATGCCCACTGAATTAGTCCCTTAAAAAAGCCCCAAGTGAAGTACCAGCACCAATAAGATCACTGCTAGGCTAAATCTTGAGACACCCTGTCGAATACTTGCATTCGGCAGCGATGGATAGGCATCTGGAGGAGGCATCACACAGTTATCCCCATTGAAATAGATCCTTCTAGGGAAAGCCCAGCCCTTCTCAAAGGTAAAAGTTGATGCATCCTTTCCAAATAGAAGTTCCGACTGAACATTGCCAGAAGGGCCATCTTCCATAAGCAGATCATTATAGAACTTGATTCCCCATAACATGGCAGTATCATCTGTTTCAAAAAAAGGTCGAGAGAATGCTTAGCATGTAAAAGGCAGGTGCATTTCCAGAGAAATGGTGACATGGGATTTGGTTTATTATGGCACAATGCATCTCCCAGATAATATATTACAGGAGTAACCAGAGAAAGAGATCTCACTTATTGCTGCATACGGTGTTAATGACTTGTAGTTAAAGCTGAAAATCTGTGTCAGATTGTCAAAGTTCGGATGCTGACCGACTAAGTTCCACTGACTGTAGTTCATATTGTAGTTGAAATTCGTAATTGTGATTTTAACCCTCCAGTACGCCTGGTAATTGAGTTCAACATGCCAGTGCACTCTGATTGGGCACATATGACTCGTACATTGAATGAGGGGACTGTTCCTTCCAGCATTGGAAACAACTGACGCTAAATATGGCGAGTTTGGCCTGTAAATAATCAGCAAAACATGCCACAAGCTGAGGCCAACCAAACTTCTTGAATTACTGATAAATGCTGAGAATTCTAGTGATTTCTGATGAGCCTAAAAATTTTATGAAGGCAAAGAAAGAACACAAAGCCCTATAAGAAAATAATGTTGGCGAAGTGAAGAGAACTTACTCCACACAGCTCCCAGGCTGAGTAGCATTGTTCTGGCAACCACAAGCACATGTTGGGCAGGATACCACAGTGTCATTGTAAAATGATGACAGTGAGACACAGCAAGTGGGAGTTTTTTGGGCCAGGAACTGTGAATATGTGCATGTAACATTCCATGTCACTGCCGAAGAAAAGAAGCATGATTAGACTGAGAATTTCAGTTGGAGCTATATTGGGTCTGACATAAGACAATAACCTAAATCAAAAGCAGAAAAGTAAATTTTAATAACTAATACGTTCTCAAATGTTATTAAAGCAAAGTGAGGCTTCTTATCTGTCATTACTTGAACATAAAGCACATAGAACTCTGCTCTTATGATGCTAGATAAACAGATAACCACACATAGGTTCACTGTTTATGAGAAATTGTTTGTAGAACTGATATCTTCATTTGAAGTACAAAAAATTGTTCATTGTTTCATACTATCAATGCAAAATTTAGTAGGTGCTAGAATAGTCTGCAGAGTGAGGAGAATGTAAACAAACATGCTGCAGAAGTATATATCCTACTTATAACTGATGCTCACTTAGCAAAGATGACATGCAAACTTCCAATACGAGAATAATCATCTATATCTCTTACTCATAACTTACTTAGTGCTTGCGTAACTCTCCTATTGTCTGGGGTGGCAAATTTGGTAGGTTTAACTACTGTAGCAGGCCCACAAGTATAACCAGGCCCTGGTGTTTTAAGAGTGAAGTTCTTAGGTACTCTGACCATTTTAACGGTGGTTCCAGCAGCCCCCACACTCAGCTGAAACGCACTTGCCGCGTTTGCAGGATCTTGAACCAATGAGCTAATGACTCCTCCTTTGCAGCAGTTGGCAATTTGTTGGTTGTACGGGGTTCCCGGCAACAAATCTACAACTGTAGGATTCTTTTTGCAGCAATAGGGTACATTCCCTTTGTATTTGGAACAATCCCCCTGGTCTGTCGTTTCGCCACCCAACATGCTCCATATTACCTCCTTCTTCGCCCATGTCCATTCCAGAGACCATCCAGGAGCTTGGATGTGACGATACTGCTGGAAGTTGAAGATCGTCACAACAGCCTGCATGATTTAACAATATGCAAGTTATAATTCCCCAAGCAGAGATACTCTTATAAGCAACAGAGAAGGAAGAAAGAAGGATATGATTGTGGCATTAATGCTCCAATTGCCTCTACGTCCATAATGTTACAAGCGAAGAGCACAATTCCGCATACGGATATCTAATTCGGAATGAGTGATAAAGAAATCCAAAACTAAAAGGAAAAGGGAAAAGACAGGCCCTGAAATCAATCCCCACCCTGTTGGATTGAGCAATACGATCAAATTTCCCGATCAAATGAATGACCTTGGGTTTCCAAAGGATGCAGCTCAGTGCAAGACCCAAACGTGTTTGAAAAAATCAACAGAGCATTTCCAAATTAAATGAATGCAAGTAGAATCCGAGAAGTTGCACCAAGTGTTTTCCGCAATGAGAAGATGAAATGTTCAAAGATGGGATTTTAGCACATGACCCAGAAAAGAACAGAATCATTTTACTAGTTCAAGCAAGAACAAGATGTGCTTTCATACAAGACTACGAGCAGAGTCCAAACAAGATGAGAATCGATATTTGACTTGACCAAGAACTCCTACAACCATCTGAGTGGAAGGAAAGAGGACAAACTTGAATCATCTACCGACGAATACCAATAAAAACAATGGAACAGTACTTACAACATAGCCATCGGGAGTCCAGCTCATAACATCCCATCTGATCGTGATGTTACCATTTGGGTCAAGAGGATCATAAGCTTCTGAAATAGAAAAAAAAATCACAAAACAGCTCCTTCAATGCAAGTTCACACATTATTAGGCAATGCGATTAAAGAGAAACCCAAAAATAGTCCCCAGACAACAAAATCTTTCGACTCAATGTTAAAATAGTAACAATCTTGGTTACTCGACGACTTGGCCCATCCCGTCAACCGCACCAAAATTCTAAGGAACTCGTCCGGTTCCGAGATATCTTCCGTAACAATCAACCCAGCACGCATGCAGGGAAGATCATCCCATATCCCCGTATGATCATTCGTGCATCAGTCGGCTAACGGGAGTTCGTTCTGACTAAGGTTAACCCCAAACACGAAGATGGAAAAGCGGCTACACGTTTGACCAACCAGAACAAGAAGAACAAGAACAAGAACAAGAAGAAATGAAGAAGAATGTGGTGAACCTGTGGAAGCGAAGAAGCTGCAAGAGAGCAACAACGCGAGCAGAACGCTCATGTTGGAGAACGTAGAGACGGATCTTGAAGCGGGTGAGAAGCAAAAGCCCATTCTTCCTTCGTCTCCTTCTCCTTCTACTTCTTGTCTTTTTCCTCTGGGTCTCCCTGGACGATCTTTCCAGAGAGCGGGAATGTCTGTGCTCTGCGCGTGAGGCACAAGATCTCTGTGTGACCCACTTAGAGAGAGAGAGAGAGAAAGATGACGCGAAGGCGCAGGGCTGGCTTTCTGCTGTCAGGCAAGTAAAGTAGTATTCAAGAGAGATGACTTTTTCAGCCCACTGATAAATTTTCTAGGGGAGGTGCTGCAGACTGGACGAAACTGGGGTTGCTTTCACCTGAGAGAGATTACATGTGGAGGAGAGTGGAGATATCTATGTTTGACAAGGAATATATGTGTATTTATTATTATTATTTTAATAATACATGCGTATTTATTTGGCACAAAAGTCTCGTAATATAATTCTGAATATCGATGTGACTAATCATTGATTTGATAGATGGAGATGATGTGTATATGGAAGCTCGTGGCACGCCGAAAAAAGGACGTCTAAACGGTCTCGCCTCTTGGGAAAACATGACTTATATGCACCAAAGGCTGGCAAGGAGGAAGTAGAGGTTGGGGCGATGATGCCAAACTTCGATAGCTCCATTTTGTGATTTGTTATTTGGGCATCTTTACAGGCGGGGGAAGTCCCTATGGTCTAGAGGTGGCCACGGGCCGATTTTGGCCCGGAACCGGCCTGGTCAAACCCGGGCCCAGCCCGTTGACCGGGCCCGCGTTTTGGAACCGGAACAGGCCCGTGGCCTACGGTTCCGGTTCAGGTTCCATAAAATTTGGAACCGGCCCAGAAACGGCGGTTCCAAGCCTGGTTCCAAAAAAAAAAAAGGGAAGAAAGTTGCAGGCTTGCCGCAACAGGCTAGCAGCAGAGCCTGCAGAGGGCAAGGCCTGCAGGCTCTACTGCTGCTGCTGCACGCCTGCAACGGGCAAACGTTTTTTCAAAAAAAAAAAAAAGCCCCCGCAGAGAGGGTTCGACCTCGCCGGCGTCGGGCGTTGCAGGCGAGGCCGGCCTCGCCCGACGCCGGCGAGGTCAAACCCTCGCCAGATCTGGCGAGGCTCGACCTCGCCGGCGTCGGGCGAGGCCGGCCTCGCTAGTTGCAGGCGAGACCGGCCTCGCCAGTTGCAGGCGAGGTCGGCCTCGCCCGACGCCAGCAAGGTCGAGCCCTCGCCCGATCTGGCGAGGGCGACCTCGCCCAGCCCAGGCGAGAGCGGCCCTCGCCCGACGCTGGCGAGGCCGCCCTCGCCTAAGGCCGGCGACCTCCGCCAGCCCCTGCTATGGCCGGCGGAGGAGGAAGAAAAAAAAAGGAAAAGTCTGAAACGGGACCGGCCCGGAACCGGCCGGTTCCGGTTCATGCTTGGCCACGAACCGTGGCCATGTCTACTATGGTCACATGGGAATAGTATCTCGTGTGCCTAAAAAATAATCAATTATAACATCTAATTTTGAAGCCGCGATGATTGATCAAAAGTTACGCATAAGAAAGGAAATTTACCAATTTTTTTTCGTAAAGTATGTAATATATTGCAAACTTTAATTCCATTAACTTACTAGGAAATTCGATAGGACGTGATCTTCTTCGGCTCATCTCATGATAAGATTTACAACCGACATTTCAAAAAATAAAATTATCAACATTTGAAATTTATTTGACCCTAACAAAATTGGCCTTCCAAGTTACAATTATGAAAGGAGAATTAATTAAGTACTTATTAGATTTACTATCAATGCAAACAAGATTTTCGCACGCTGACTATTGGATGACTGATATGTGTACTCGGTGATAATTATGTAATGTATTCTTTCACATGTCGATCAACCAATAATTAATGCGTAAATAAATTATCACACGTTTGTGAATTTACGCGTGTGCACACCTATCTTAGAACATGACATTTAAGATTTACTAAGCAATAATCATAAGAAAACTGCCCGTGCGACTAAGTAATTAACCATCCTTAAAGATCTTGCTCGATCTACTCACGAAAAACTACTCAAGATGGATTACCTGGTGATTAGTCTTTACTTTTTTGTTTTCTTTAAATAGATGGTATTAGTCTTCGTTACCTGTTAATTTTATCACAAGCTTTCTTTCCATCAAATTAGTGACCTGCCATGCTTCGCATGGGTTTAAATAATTTGTATTTACTATAGTTTCTTTCTTAATTTGGCGCATTCGGCTTTTATGAAAACATAATATTTCTGAAGCTACAATAGTAACAATAATAATGAAATATGATATGTCACGCCCCGAACACTACGGCGCGTGAGCATTCCTGCCATGGTCGATTCGAGTGCGACATCCCAGGACGCGTCGCCGACCCAACGCCCAACACAGAGGTTTAAAGCACATGCGGAAGCAAATCAAGTACCCGTACAGAACTATAACACCAAACCAAGGATAGCCACAAACGAGAATAAGATTACAAAATAAACACTTGTATTACTATGGGAAACCATATACAATATTCATATACAGCCCACGCTCAAAAATCAAAAGCGATTCAACGGCCACTAACGTCAGAATGGGGGACACGCGACTCGGCGGTCAAGCACTACAACTGGCCGGGGCTCCTCCCAAAACACATCGGTACGCCTGCCATCCTCAAGGCTGGGAGTCTGAAAATGTGGTTTAAACAACAATGAGAATAATCTCAGTGAGTAATTCCCTAAACCTAAACTAGGTTAACGTGCACCTCCTGACGAATATTAAACAACACATAACTCAAGACATAAGCTGACTCAGGCCCTCGGGCCTAAATCTAATTTTCACTCGACCCTGCAAGTTAGACATTCTATAAGAATAACCACAACAGGACCATAGAATCCGTTCGAGACACATACACACAAATCATTCACTCCCAATGTATGTAATGCACATGCTCATGCTCGTACTCATGTTCATGCCTCATCAATGCATTAACGCACACTTGCATACTAGTATTCAGCCATTTATCAATTTCTCCTTCAACCCGCGTTAAACGCATCAGATCCAACACTTCGAGATCAATCTCTGGCCCACGTAATACGCATCAAGCTCATGACACATTACCCGCGTAAAACACCTCAGGTTTGTCATCTTCCGGTAAACCGGGCATCGTCCCGCGTAACACGCCTCAGGACGAGTTCACTACCCCGCATAAAACGCATCAGGATTTATTGTAATCACACATTCACAGGCATCAATTTTTATTTGAACCCCGCGTAATACGCATCAGGGCATTTTAGGTGATCACAATGCACATGTCACTCGGGCACACTTGTAAATGCATATGCCGTGCCAATGCTCGTGACGCACACCCATGACTACAACGATCACACTTGTGCATTAACACATTTCACAATGAGCATTTAATATCGCTACACCACTTGTTCAATTCGTCGCGTAATATGCTCAGACCACAATTCATTACACCAAACCACATATTAGTACAACCATGGAATCAATTCAAGCACCTGTGCACGGTGCACAATTCACAAGCATAATCACACAACTAGTTTAACAAGAATTCGCGCATTCGAGGCCCACCAAGCTAATCCATTCCTAGGCCCGCTAGACATGCGACATGGCATCATCAAATTAATCACAAACAAGGCTCAATTAGCCCGTCAATTGCACCCTGCGATCATTCCCGGTAATTGCACGGTTAAACCTCAAATTGATCGCGCCGCGCCCAAATTAAATCTTGTTGTGGGCAGCCACTATACCGCAATTTCTAGGCTAATAATTATTACCAAAATGCTCCATTATGCTCCCCAAATATCATTCTAACCAGCCACCACGAGACCAAATAAGGCGCGCACTATAATCCACATTTCAAACCCGAACTTTCCCGAACTTGGGCCATTCCGATCCAAATCTGTCTAGCCCATGTACAGCGCCTCTCGGGCCACTAAACCTCCATTAATTCATGATACTAATCCACCGAATCAACCACAATAATAGCCCCTAATCACCTCCACAATTTAACCCCCAATTTACCCTAATTAACCTCTAAAACCCGTCTAGAAATGCAAATAATCCTAATTAGGGTTTAGGGTCAAACTCACCGGGTGTCCTAAGCTTGAAATGAAGCCAAACACGCGACAAGGGAGGCTGGGCAACGGCGAGGCGGCGGCGGCGACGGCGATCCTCCCGGCATGCGTGCAATGGCGATCTAGACGGGGGAAGCCGATCTTCACGCGGCTGGGGGAGAAGAGAGGAGGAAGAGGACGAACTGGTGAGGGTGGTGAGGTGTGGGGTGGTGGTTCCCGGCGGCGGCTCCTCCGGCGAGGTGCTCCCCACGGCCAAAACAAGAGAAAGAGAGGGGGAGCGGAAGAGAGGAAGATGCGACGAGAGGGAGAGGGAGATAGAGGCTGAGGGTGGGTGCGGACCGGCGGCGGCTGGCTGGACGAGCTGGCAACGGGCGAGTTGGCCGACGGGCAGCAACGACGAGGATGGCTGGGCTCGTCGAGACCGAAACAAGGGAGAGGCAGGGGAAGAGAGAGAGAGGGGGGGAGGAAGACTGGTCTCGCGGCAGCCGAAGGTGGCACGGCGACCTCGCGGCGACAACGGGTACGCTGGCCGAACTGGCGGGCGGCGAGCTGGCGAGCCACGGCGGTGGCTGGTGGAGGTGGCGTTGGACGGGCTAGGAGGAGCTGCGGAGGAGGAAGGGAGTGAGAGGGGGGAGCTTCTGTGGTGGTGGCGGCGTGGCGGCTGGCTAGGTGGCAGCGCGGCGGCGGTGACTAGCAGCGGGGCGGCGTCGGACAGGGCAGAGGCCAAACGCGACTCGTCGGGGAAGAAGTAGACCGAGGAAGAAGAAGAGACGAAGGGAAAAGAGAGAAGAAAAGGAGAAGAAGAAGGAAGAGGAGGGAGAGAGAGAGAGAGAGTGGGGTGTGTCAGAGGGGGGGAGTGTGCGTGCGTGATGGACGTTTGCATGCAGGGGGAGAGAGAGAGAGAGAGAAGGAAGGAGGGAGAGGACAGACGCACGGGGAAGAGAGAAGAGGAGACGTGCGGGCATGGAGGTTCTCGGCCCGACAGAAGGAGAGAGAGTGAGAGAGAGAGAGAGAAAGAAAGAGAGAGAGAGAAAAAATATATAAACATTCAAATATTAATTGCGATTCGATAGCTTAAATTCAAAATCGAAAACGATCTATCGATCTAAAATACACCTCGAATATAATAAGGGACAAAGGTCAAATTAATTAAATCAAACTATAACGAGGGAGGTCTACTTGTCCAAATTTGTACCCGATCGAAAATTCACTTTTCCACTATTCCTGACAATCTTGATGTTGGCCATGGTAATCTCGACACCGTCCAATTTATTTCGTTCCGAAACTCTAAAAAATTCGACACCAAAGTTTGGACTCTAAATAACGACAAAATTCGATCGAGTGCGATTCTAATGAAATCTCTAATTTAAAAATAATAACAGAGAGTGATCAGTTCTCGGGCGAGATTTTACTATAAGCACACTGACAAATTACGTGTTTTATAAATCCCAAAAATGGGCCGAAATTCGGAATGTCACATGATATATAAGATAGGAATAATGAGAAAGAAGAAGATGATATCGAGTGAAAACAATATGAATTGATTTATCTCATAAATTGATTTTTTTTCCTGCCTATAATTTCACTTTACACATCAAATATTGTATATGTGCTATTATTACTATATAAGTATATAGTAAATTGAATTTATCATGACTGAATTAAATTCACGGTTCGATATGATTACTTTCTCACTATCCTTAAAATAATCGCTATCTTTTAGTTAACATAAGCAATAAATATTATAATCTATTATATGTTGTATTATGCAAGAAAAGAAGTATCTATATTATGAAAGTAGACTCGTGTTTATACTACGAGAAATATATCTCCCTCACAAAGTATATAGTGCATAATAAAGTCATATTCACTTATAAGACAATTGTATATACTATCCATTACATGATATATAATTCCATTAAACTGCAGCCTACACTCGGCTATACAACAAAGTGGGGAAAATTACCAAAAAAGTCCTAAATATATTGCATTTATATCAATTTGGTCATGAACCTTTCAATTGTGTCAATTTAGTCTTATATTTTTTCACTTTTTGCTAGGTCAAATTTTGCTGAAAATTGTTGACATAAATGTCAACCAGTCTACGTGGCACAACCGGCTTTAATGTAAACACTTTTAATAATATTTGAGTTTTTTTTATAATTTTTTTGGTTTTTTCTTTTTTTTTTCTTTTCTTTACTTTTTTTTAATGAGGGCCCGCAAAAGTTGCTGCCCACAGGCAAGGGCCACGAAGCCCTCGCCCGAGGCCAGTGAGGGCTTCACGGTCCTCACCAGATATGGGCAAGGGGCTACATGCCCTTGCTTTGGGCGACAAGGGCATCGCAACCCTTGCCAAATCTAGGAGAGGGCTACGACGCCCTCGCCAGCCATAGCGAGGGCCCATGAGCCCTCACCCAGTGCCGACGAGGACGAGGGTCGGTCGATGACCCTTGCCGGTCCTCAAGGTAAAAACAAAGTAAAGAAAAGAACAAAAATATTATAAAAAATTTAAAATACTATTTAAAAAAAGGCCACATCAGCGCCGATTATGCCACATAGGACGACTAATGTCTAAATCATTGATTTATGATCAAAATTAATTGGATAGACTTCATTGAAAAAATGTGAAAATGTTTATAGCTAAATTTGTACAATTAAAACATTTATAATTGAATTGGAGTAGTGTAATAGGTTTAAGATTTTTTTGGTATTTATCCCTGACAAATTGTATTGCACCAATAAAGTCAATTTTCATCCCTTCTTTTTTTCGTAGATATAGATGCTTGTATTTTTATATGATTTGCATAGAAGAGTCAAGCTAATTCAAATCTATTACTATGAGTACTTTCCCATAACCAAATAATATCTCAATGTATTCATATGTTTCTTCTTCTTCTTCTTCTTCTTTTTATCTAATCAAGTATATTACCATTTTATGAAAGGCAAAAGCCACAAAAAAACTCTAAACTATTTCCTTACCAAAAAAAAAAACTCTAAACTATGCACACTATAATACATTTACCCTAAATTTTTTCTGTAATACTAAAAATCCAAAACTTATACATGTGTGACACATTTAGCCTCCGTCAAAATTCTGTTAATGATAACCATTAAAAATCATGAACGTTGGAAAGTAAATAGTATTGACATGGTACCCACATAGCTTAAGTAAAATAAAAACGTGTTTTGGCTAAAAAATTATCTAATGGAATCTTGATGGAGGATAAATGTGTCACATAGGTATAAGTTTAAGGTGTTTTATGTGACAAGAAATTTTTTTGGATAAATATATCACAGTTGACATAATTTGGGAGTTTTAATCTCACAAAAAGGGGTTTATAGTAAATATGTTATAATGAGCATAATTGAAGGTTTTTTGTGACTTTTTCTCTTTAATGAATGATAACAAACTTAATAAATGCGAAATAACTTTAAACAAAATCATGGGCACATTTTAACAATAATCCCTTTAATTTTGTTAGTGATATAATACTATGTACAAAGAGAGACAATGAACCCAAAAGGAAAGAAACTAAAATAGCCTTCCTTTTTCACAAAATAATTCAACTAAAAAAATTACGTAATTAATATACTTACAAATTCTGACAAAAAAATGTACTTACATTAAATGTCGTGAGCAGCAATGATCAGTATTGGTACAACATAGATTATAGATTAGATGTGAGATTTGACAGAATTGCACGTATTAAATTTCTTCAAGTGAATGCAAAATCTACTTTGATGATCCCAAGTAAATCAAAATTCTGAAATGTTTTGGCCCTCTCTACAGAATACAGAAAGGACAAACAAAAAAGACATGAGTCCCATGATGTGTGCGCCAATAGGCTCGTTCATTTTAATATCATATCATATGAACTTATTCCGAGTTCCTACTGCCTCAATGGCATTAGTTTACAAGAAAAATGCTTGGTTTGAACGTTCACAACACAACAAGATTGCTTGGGTTGGGTCAAAGGTTCTCATTGTGAGTTTGCTTTTGGGGTTCAATCAGCTTCTCATTGAATTCTCTAATCAATTCCAACAACCGCCCACATACCTTTTTCTTCTATTTTTGTACCAGAGAATAAAGAAAACAAGATACATTCTTTGTAAGCTGAATTTCCACCCATGGATCTGGGGATTATTATATTCGATCATTAAATAATCACATAAACCAAAGTATCATTGCCTTCAAGCACTTGCGGCCACTAGAGGGCCATTGTCCATATGTTTACTCATATTGGATAGGTTTATCATATGAAGAAATTGATGAACTTTCAGGACTATAGAAGTTACCCTTCCTCTTCATTTTGAAAAGGAGAGGTGATACAATCAATCCCTTTTTTTTGAAAAAAAGTGTCTGGACGGGATTTTGTTGGAATGCCCAGTTTAAGGCACTGAAAAAACACTGATTGGACGAGCTCAATTAAACTAGTACATATGTTAAAATTTATGTATGAAAATCATTAATTGCGGTAGTACATTTGTCAAAACACATCCGGGTCATTAGGTAAGGATCCAGTCTATTGTATCGTTTTTGATATGAAATTTGGCCAATAAAGAGCACTTTTAATGGTAGACGAACAGCTCAATGCATTGTTAAATATGTCTATCTGCGACACAATCACCTAAACCCATTCTTCAAAGTGCCTCTTCTGGCGAAATAAAATTCCAACCTCAATTTTTATATAGAGATATCTCCCCTGATACAAGGAGAACTTGGATCTTTCTTCTTATTTTCAACGACTTTCCATAGGTACACGGAATGTGTTTCACAGTCAATCTTACGTCATGAGTGAGAACATATGATTGATTTTTTGTTCTTTTTTTCGTATGATTGATTGATTGACATAATAATGAACACCGATGATACACAAATCCGACCGGTTCTTTAAGCACCAAAGCAAAACAGTTGGGCCCAACCCAAGGTCTTCTTCACCATATGGATCTGGGAATTGTCATGTTTAATGATTAATTAATCACAAAGCCAAAAGTATCGGTGCCCGGAAGCAATTGCCGCCACTAGAGTGCCATTGTCCCCGTTGAAGTTCCCTTTTATGTCTTCATTTTGAACAGGCGAGGTGATAATTTATCATTTTTTCGCTTGAAAAGAAGGGTTTCGACCGGATCAGAACCTGCTTCACCTTGCTCCAGGAATGTTTGGTTTCAGGCACAAAAGGAAAAGACATCCCATTGGACAAGCCCAATTGAAATAGTACATAAGTTAAAATATATGTATAGAAACCGTTAGTTTTTTTTTTTTGGTTTAGATAGAAACCGTTAGTTGAGGTAGTACACATATTAAAATATATATATATGTTATTGAATATGACATCTTACTTATAATTACAATTATCAATATGAAATTTGCCAATTAAGAACATTGTTAATGGTAGGGGCATGCAAAACGGACCACCCAAATTGAGAACCGCTCGGATTAGACCAAACCGCCTGATCGGATTCAATTCCCTAGAGTGTCGGTCCTGTTTCCGATTTTTAAAAGTGGAACCGGTGTCAGGGCTATCTAGTTCCAGACCAACCTAACTGGACCAACTATATATACCTTTTTTTATTAAAAAAAATAGTAAAATATGAATTAAACCCTGTGTGAACTTCATTGACAAGAATTCATTAACAAAAATTAGTAGAATGTGAACTAAACTCCAAGTGAACTTCATTGACAGAAATTAGTAAAATGTAAATTAAATCCTAAGTGACTAGTTTCATTGGACCAAAATGGAATCTGACCGATCATCCTTGGTTAACAGTGGACGAATAGCTTAGGGCATTGTTAGTGGAGTCTATCTGCGATGCAATCACCTAAACACCTTCCAAGTACCTCTTATGGACAAAAAAAATTCTACCCTCTACTTTTATTTTAAGTGATTTCCCTGATACAATGTAAAACTTGGCTCTTTCATATTAATTTCAATGACCTTTATAGGTCTACAAATGTGTTTTTTCTTCTTATATCATGACATATATACAGATAATTGATTAATTGATATAGTAATGAACATTG
Organism: Syzygium syzygioides; assembly: GCA_031216285.1. NCBI lineage: Eukaryota > Viridiplantae > Streptophyta > Magnoliopsida > Myrtales > Myrtaceae > Syzygium > Syzygium syzygioides. The sequence goes on along the minus strand of CM062251.1, from coordinate 14,828,007 downwards.
ATGATATGCAAACCTGATCCCCCCTCCAAGATCCAAAGCGAAGTAATTGAACCAACCCCAAGATCTTCATCACCAAATGGATCTAGGAATTATCATATTCAATGAACTAATTAATCACTTAGCCAAAAGTATTAGTGTCTTGAAGCACTTACCGCCACTAGAGTGTCATTGTCCATATATTTCTTCATTTTTGCTAAATAATTAGGGTTAATACCAAAAAAAATCCTAAATTAGTACACTTGTGACAAATTTACCCCATTAGTTTCTGTTAAATTTTACCATCAAATTGCTGAGTTTGATAACACATGGCAATTGATTGATATACCGATTTATAGTTTTACTTGGGGATAAGTACATTCAAAGTCCTAAAACTTATCACGAAAGTATAATTGAGTCCTAAAACTTTCAAAAAGTGCAAACAAGTCCTAAAACTTGTCACGAAAGTACACTTGAGTCCTAAAACCTTAAAAAAGTGCAAACAAGTCCTAAAATTTATCACAAAAGTGCAAACAAGTCATAAAACTTGTCAAATTAGTTCAATCAAATCCTTCTATTGATTGTACTTTTTAAAGTTTTAGGACTTGTTTGCATTTTTATGACAAGTTTTAGGATTTGTTTGCACTTTCGTGATAAGTTTTAGGTCATATTTGTACTTTTTGAAAGTTTTATGATTCAAGTGCACTTTTGTGACAAGTTTTAGGACTTGTTTATACTTTTTGAAAGTTTTAGGACTCAATTGCATTTTTGTGATAAGTTTTAGGACTTCTAGTGCACGTATTCCTTTTACTTGTCATTTGTCATAGATTTATCAGTTTGTGATTTTTCGTAATATTAATCTAATTTAACGAAAGGTAAATTTGTTACAAGTGTATCAATTTGGGAGCTTTTGTAGTGAAAAAATTAGTTTTGGATAAATTTATCACATGTGTACCAATTTATGGTCTTTGGTGGTCAAAAAATTAATTTAAAATAAATTTGTCACAAGTGTAATAATTTGAGATTTTTCGTGGTATTAATCCAAATTATTATCAGAAGAAATTGATGAAGTTTCGCACTACAAAAAAACACGCTTTTTCCAACGAAAATTTCCAACGAAAATTCTGGAAAATTCGTTTCCAACGAATTTTCCAACGAAAAAAAATTCGTTGGTAATAGGTTGTTGGAAATTTTTCCAACGAAAAATTTTAATTTTCGTTGGAAATTTGCGACGAATTTTCCAACGAAAAAAAATTTGTTGGAAAACTCGTGGCTAAATTCGTTGGAAACGAATATTTTTTTCCGACGAATTTTTTTCGTTGGAAACTACAAATTTTTTTTTGGTTGAAAAATAGTGAAAATTTTTTTTCCATTGAAAAAAACTTTTTGGTGGAATGTTTTTTGGTGAAATTTTTTTTTCTGGCGGAATTTTTTTTTGTGGTAAATTTTTTTCTTTTTTGGTCCAAAAATCGCCCTCGCTGGCCTCGTCGCCGGCGAGGGCGGAGCTCGCCGGCGACGGTCGAGCTCGCCTCGAGCTCGTCCAGATCTGGGCGAGCTCGGCCCTCGCCGGCGAGCTCGCCCAGATCTGGGCGAGCTCCAGCTCGCCGGCCATGGCGAGCTCGCCCCTCGCCATGGCCGGCGAGGGCCAGCCCCGTCGCCGGCGAGGGCCGAGCTCGCCCAGATCTGGGCGAGCTCGGCCCTCGCCGGCGACGAGGCTCGGGGGCGTCGGGGGCGTTGGGGGGCGTCGGGGGCGTCGGGGATGTCGGGGTGGCGTCGGGGGCGGCCCATGGTGGCCTCGGGGGCGTCGGGGGCTGCCCTGATGGCCACGGCGGCGCCTTTGGGGAGGGAGCCGACGTCGCGGAGGAGGAGGGGGGCAGCGGAGTCTTGGTGTCCATGGCGCCAGAGCCGGTGCCGGAGCCGGAGGAGGAGGGGGAGCAGCGGGGGAGGAGGCAGAGGGGGAGGCGGAGGGGGAAACGCAGGGAGAAGTGAAGGCGAAGGGGTTGGACGCGAAGGGGAAGACGCAGGGAGAAGGTGAAGGCAAAGGAGAGAGAGAGAGAGAGAGAGAGAGAGAGAGAGAGGAGAGAGAACGAATGTGAAAATTGACCGAGGACGAAAATGTTGAATAAGAAATAAGTAGGTTTTTCGTTGGAAAATTCGTTGGAAATTCCAACGAATTTTCCAACGAAAAATGTACACAATAAAATAATTTCCGGAAAATTTAAATTCGTTGGAAAATTCGTTGGAAATTTTCAACGAATTTATTTTCGTTGGAAATTTACAACGAATTTTCCAACGAAAAATGTACACAATAAAATAATTTCCCGAAAAATTTAAATTCGTTGGAAAATTTGTTAGAAATTTCCAACGAAAATAAATTTGTTGGAAATTTCCAACGAATTTTCCAACGAATATAAAAAAATGCCAAATTACACCGGGTTTTTTTGAATTCGTTGGAAAATTCGTTGTAAATTTCCAACGAATTTTCCAACGAAAAATGTACACAATAAAATAATTTCCGGAAAATTTAAATTCGTTGGAAAATTCGTTGGAAATTTTCAACGAATTTATTTTCGTTGAAAATTGCCAACGAATTTTCCAACGAAAAATGTACACAATAAAATAATTTCCCGGAAAATTTAAATTCGTTGCAAAATTCGTTGGAAATTTCCAACGAAAAAAATTCGTTGGAAAATTTCCAACGAAAAAAATTTATTGGAAAATTTCCAACGAATTTTCCAACGAAAATTGTACACACTAAAATAATTCTCCGGAAAATCAAATTTGTTGGAAAATTAGTTGGAAAATTTCCAACGAATTTTTTTTTCGTTGGAAATTGCCAACGAATTTTCCAACGAAAAATGTACACAATAAAATAATTTCCCGGAAAATTTAAATTCGTTGCAAAATTCGTTGGAAATTTCCAACAAAAAAAATTCGTTGGAAAATTTCCAACGAAAAAAAATTTGTTGGAAAATTTCCAACGAATTTTCCAACGAAAATTGTACACAATAAAATAATTCCCCGGAAAATCAAATTCGTTGGAAAATTAGTTGGAAAATTTCCAACAAATTTTTTTTTCGTTGGAAATTTTCAATGAATTTTCCAACGAAAATTGTACACACTAAAATAATTGCCGGAAATTCAAATTCGTTGGAAAATTCGTTGGAAATTTTCCAACAAAAAAAAATTCGTTGGAAAATTTCCAACGATTTTTGTGACTAAATTTTTTTCGTTGGAAATTTCCAACGATTTTTGCGACGAAAAATTTTTCGTTGGAAATTTCCAACGAATTTTATTTTTCATTGGAAAATTTGTCGCAAATTTTCCAACGAAAATTTTTCGTCGCAAATTTTCGTGGCAAAAGACCGATTTTTTTGTAGTGTCGGGACTATAGAAGTTCCTCTTTGTCGTCATTTTGAAAAGGAGAGGTGATAATTTACTTTTATTTTTGCTTGAAAAAAGTGAATATGGTCGAGAATGAGACCTACCCCGCACTGTTGGAACGTTCAGTTTAAGGCGTAAAAACATTGACTGCTCACTGGACGAGCGGTACATATGTCAAAATATTCGTAAAGAAATTTTTGGTTGAGGTCATACGTATATTAAAATACATCCGGACCATTGAATGTGACGTGTCTTACTTATAAAGATAAGGGGTTGTACTTGCTAATATGAAATTTGCTGATTAAGAGCATTGTTAACTGTACATTGTTAACGTTGTCTTTCTGCGATGCAATCATCAATTCCGTTGCAAGTACGTCTTCGATCTATAAAACCAACCCAATTCAACTTATCTCTAGAGTTATTTTCTCCGAAACAATGGGAAACATGGGTCTTTCATCTTACTTTCAAGTTTCGATGACTTCAAAATGGGTCCATGAACGAGTCTTTCTTTTTTTTTTCACAATTGATCTTAAAATCACGACATGTGTACATATAATTCATCATGGACATAGTAATGAACACCGGTGATGCACAAATCCGACCGCCCCTCTAATTGCCGAAGTGAACCAATTGGGCCGACATGGAGCACTTCATCACCATCTGGTGTTGCACCACAAAAGAAAAAATAAGTGAGAAAATGTATGGAAAAAGAGAGAAAGAGAGGCGAAATGTGCTAGGGTTTTCAGACACGCCTCAACAATGAGACTTACTCTTATACACTTACCCAACCAAGGCAACCCTCCCTTTGGGCCCATTGCACCTTTGTGGCCTATTGTACCCAGAGCACAAACATCTTTAAACTTGGGCTCGTACTTAACAAGCCTTGGCAAATTACATCTCACGGGCCATTCCTTGGATATGGGCCTTGTCGATTTTCACCATTGTCAAACATGTCGTCTTAATCTCAGAGTGCTTGTATAGAGAGAGAAATTATAGAACTATACCATCAATTTTTTTGAAATAAATCCTACTTTCGGTATTCCAAAACCTTCCCCAAGTGAAATATAAGATCCTTTTACCGTTATACCATAGGAGCACAGAAACTTATTGTAAATTTGCAAAATTGTCTTCGACTAAACCCAAAAACAGCTCCCTTCAATGGCATGTAACCGTTAATTCATATCCGATTGTAGCACCTCGAAGTTTTTGCAAATCAGGTGGATGCCTCGGTCCCTCGATTGGGTCTTCCAGACTCTAGGTTCGAGTTGGCTATGAAACTAGATATATCTGATTCTGAAAAAAGAAAAGCAAAAAGGAGTCGCCGCCAATCAATGTTTATTGCCTAGCTCAATTGGATCCCTAAAATGTTTTAGTAGTTACAGGGAATAAACTACCTAGGTGTGACATATGCAAGGTGAATGGTTTATGTGCATCAACCAGACGTTAAGGTCCGATTGCGTGACGCATTTTGGTACCACAACAATTTGATTAAGTTGTACTTCCCGATTATCGTGCATTTTTCTTGGAAGAGCTAAGAGATTGAAAATTGACCAATACGCAATCAGGCCAAAAGATGGTATTGGATTAGCCATTGTGTGGGGGTGTGTACTTTTACATGTGCTATGCATGTTGCAAGAGGCGTGACACCGAGTGATGCATCGAATGCCACGTGATCAAATCAATCGAATATGTAGAAATCGAATATGAATGACATACAAGTTGACTGCAATGATAAATATGCCATGCAAGTATGATCCGAAATTCAACAGTGTCACGTAAAATGGCGTATCAAGAATCAAATCTGACGGGCATATATGTGCAACTGACATGCAAAATGACTTGCAATTCGAATATGGCATGAGCGGATAACGTGCGGAATGACGTATAATTCAAATTTGACATGAGCACATGATATGCATAATCACATGGTAATCTAATACAATACGAGAGAATCAAAACTAACATGCGAAGATCGAATAAGATGTGGTCGGATGGCATACGATGATTAAATATGATAAGTTACGATGAATATGACATATGTTCAAATGACATGCAAAAATCGAACAAGATATATCGGAATTACATGCGTTGATCGAACATAACACGTGCAAATGGGATCATATATAATATATATGGATGATATGCATAACGACACGGTAAGCAAAATAACATGTGTAATTGATGACATGTGTGATGGCGTGAGAATCGAATATGATATGTGTAAATGATGAGTGGCAAACGGATAAGACATGTGCTAATGACATGCGTAATGACGTACGTGACAATCAAATAACACATGCATGAAGACATGAAAATTGATATAAGATGTCTCAATCGATTATGCGCGACCTGTCAAATGCACTCGAGTGATAAGTGTTGTGATATATATATATATATATATATATATATATATATATATATATATGCCATTTTGAAATTTGTGTGGTCACATTTCGAAAGTGAACTTTCCATGATAAAAGGATGATTCTCGTGCATGAAGCCTCGATTCATGTGTTCAAATTGGGATAGCTATCGACCCTTGACCTCGTCGTCGTGTCACTATATATAGCCTATCTTACACACGAAACCAATCCCATCGGTATTGCGTCCTAGCGTTGCCTTGCAAAAATAAGGTGTTTACTCTAGCACTTCATATGTATCAACAATCGGCAGCATGTATCCTAGTGACTTTCAAATAATTAGATCATTTAGCAGCACCAGCAGCCTCCTCCAATCTCTAAATTTGAGTTTCGTCGTTCCAACGATGTAGATACATGCATGATTTTTAATTCTATCTTGACAATATCATGATGAATTTCAGAGTCGAGATTTGATTTCGGCATTATGACGATTTAGAAGCATGTGAAATTCAATCATTCTAATTCGACAACATAACGATGAAATATAAGATTTAAGTTGACACTATAGCGATAGGGAGCGAAGACTTATCTTAGAAGTGCGAGAACCTTGGTATCTGCAAACATGAAGGATACCATGCGAGTGAAACTTAAGAGAGCAAAATAAGAGTGAAAGCAAGAGAGAGCAATCCTCATGTCGAGGACTTGAGCACCGGAGAACTTCCTGGGCAATTCAAGCATCATCGGAAAGCTCGTGACGAAAGCTTAGCGACACCTTAGCGACATGAAATTTCCGAAAATCATTGTTTAGCACGAGAAAGAGATATGGAAAGTTTATCTTTTGTACCCCCCAAAATTTTTTTTTCTCAAAAAAAAAAAAAGCCCTGCTTGGTATAAAAAATCGTCCAGTTTTCTATTTCCTTTTCGTTTGCAAATGAAAACAACACTGAAAATACGTTCAGAATCAACTGAGAGCTGTTTTCAAATGAATTTGTTTTCAGCTTGTTTGACCTCCCGAAAAAAGAAACTACAATTTGGAAAAGTAATTTTCAAAATATTCTTCGGAAGGAGAATACTGTTTACTTATAAAATTAAGAACACACCTCTTAGCATCAAAAGCATTACAATCAAATATGTTTTAAAAATTTTTGTTCATATAAAAAATTTTAATTTTGGACCAAAAACGTTTTTAGGGAAAAACAAAAGAAATCTGAAAAGGGAAAACAAACGTTTTGACGAACCAAATGGGCCCTTGTTTTTCCTTTTCTCGACGTTTTCTCTATCCTTGCAAATATTTGATAGACATATATACATTTATTTTGTTTACCGATTATCACGAAATTCATTTTATCTTTCTTATCAATCGAGGTATATATCTTCTTGTATTATTTTTTTTTTGCAACGATACTATCATCAAATGCCACAAAAAATTTGGTTTCCCAGTAGAAAAGGAATTAAAAATTCGGGATAGGATATCGTTTCTTAATCTAACAAAATCCGATAAATTAATAAGATACATGTTTTTTTTTATTCTAACTTCATTAACATAAAGATCCGATAGACACGTTCTTTAATTATAAAAGTAAATCAAAGTTTTAATAAATTTGTGCCACATAAAATGCCTTTTTTTTTTTTCTCTCTCTCTTAGCAGCATAGCCCGTCGAAAAGGCCGGTTCAGCATATTCCCCCAACATCGCCGAATGATCGGAGTCCCACTTCTTTGGGGGCCCACCAACCTCGCTCGATTTGACCAAAAAATAAGGTTCATCAAGCAAGAGAGCGATCGGTCGCCGGCTGCCGTGATCCAAGGTTGCGTAATTAAGTACAAAAACTTTCTATATGTATGAAAAAAAACCACGTCATGAAGTGTTTTTATAAATTATAATTAGGCCCGTCAAAGAGGGTGGGTTGGATGATATATGGCCCGACCCAAATAGATAAATTTAGCCCTTTGACCCATTAATTTGCAATGCAAAATTTTCGATCCATACCAGAGCCGACCCATTAACATTTTTTCTCCTTATATCGCTGTCTTTGAAGAACGGATTGCTCTATGGACCGGCTCGTCAAGTCAGCAAGGGAGCTCGGGTTATTGATTAGGTTTAATGTTACGAAAAACCTCAAATTACTACATTCGAGACAAATTTACCATAAATTAAGTTTTTAACTACAAAAAATCCCAAAATGATATAACTATGATAAATTTACCCTAAATTAAGTTTTTGACTATAAAAAATTTTAAACTAGTACATTGGTAACAAATTTATCTTTTGTTAAATTGGATTAATACTATGAAAAATCACAAACTGGTATATCCGTGATAAACGGAAGATAAAATTAAAAAACGGTATACCAATCAATTGCGATTTGAACAGCCCGATGGGAGGTCGGGTTATTAACTATAATATATGGTTATGCATGAAAGCGTGGTACCTTCGATTTTTTCTCCTTTAATGTGAACAGCCCCCGAAAAAGGGGTTGCCCGTCCAACGAGTTCAGCATGAAGCCGCGTAGGTGGGTTGAGCAACAACGTTGAAATAAAATAACAAAAGCGAAAAAAAAAAGAAGAGAAAAGGGAAGAAGTTTTTCGCTCCAAGCAGCCTGATTGAAAGCTTCTCTTCCCAGACATTCGGTCTTCGCATCCTGGCATCGGACCTTTGACTCCGTCGATTCTCACCCACGTCCATGGACGCCTCCAGCGCTCGAGTTCACGCGATTGGTCAAACCGAGATCAATTGGGACAAGTGGGTTGCTCATTCGTTTTCTTTCTTGGTTTGATCTTTTTCTTGTTCGTGATTCGTTCTTGTTTTCGCTGGTTTCTGTCGTCGTTCGTCGCATTTTCTTTTGGGTTTTGTTTTCTTGGCGGGTTGATTTTGTTGCTTGGGTTCCCCGGCAAATGAAGTGTGAAATTTTTATCTCGAAGCAATCAATGACGTTTCCGGGCTTAAAGGGTTCTTAAGTTTGGATTTCTTGCTTATCTCCTTTCTAGATATGATAAGATTTTATGCCGATTTCGTTTTTCTAGGATTATGCATTTATTGGTAACCAAAGCTCCTGATGAACCGATATGTCGTGATGTTGGGCTGCAGAACTTTATAACGAATAGGAGTCCAATTAAATGGCTTATATGTTGGGTTCGAAGTAGGTTCAACATGTTTGTACATCGTTTTGAGGCTTCATTGATAAATTCAATGTTTTGTTTTGTATATCAATTTCATATTTATATTGGGTATCGATTAATCTTATGTGTTGGAGATGAGGAGGGGAAAGCTCCAAACTGATAACTGATAAGTTCCTCTTTTGTCATGATTATTGGGAATTCACCTATATGCTATTGCAACGAAGATGAGTTCTTTGATGAGGTCTTATGAACACAGAAGAGGTTTAGACACAATGTTTGGAGTTAACTTTGCGTGTGTAAATGCCAATGATCCCATGATTTACAACATCTGTTTGATACTTAGGAAGATGCGACTTCTACCTGTATTGTACTAGTTCACTCTTATATGCTCATCCATTCCACCAATTTCTGCAGGCTAGATAAAACTAAGTTTTATGTTGTAGGAGCTGGCCTCTTCACAGGGGTTACAGTGGCATTATACCCAGTTTCTGTCATTAAAACGAGGCTGCAGGTTGCTACAAAGGATACTCTTGAAAGGAATGCGGTTGCGGTCCTCAGAGGTATATTAAAGACAGATGGGGTTCCTGGCCTTTACAGAGGATTTGGAACCGTCATTACTGGTGCAATTCCTGCAAGGATTATTTTCCTCACTGCTTTAGAGACTACAAAGGTTGCCACTTTCAAGATGGTTGAAACTATGAAATTAGCTGAGCCTACCCAAGCGGCCATAGCGAACGGTGTTGCTGGCATGACTGCATCACTCTTTTCTCAGGCTGTGTTTGTTCCAATTGACGTGGTATGTAGTTCATGTTGACATGTAATCTCTTGTTATTACTTATGACTATCTGAGAGTTTTCCCTAGGCTCACGTATATGAGGTAATAAGTAGTGTGGTAATGATTACCAAATTATGGTAAATTTACATCATTTGCTTGTAGCAGTTTTGAGAATATGTTCTGCGAATTTGAGCCTACTTTTGGTTACCTGGAATGAATTATAAAGATAGAAATAAGCTGCCATGGGGTCGTGATGCTAAAGTTCACATCCTCACATATGCTGCTCAGGTCAGTCAAAAGCTGATGGTTCAGGGATACGCAGGCCATGCAAGGTATAGTGGAGGTTTGGACGTTGTTCGCAAGGTGTTGCAATCTGATGGCATCAGGGGATTTTATAGAGGGTTTGGTCTCTCTGTTATGACTTACTCACCATCAAGTGCTGTTTGGTGGGCAAGTTATGGTTCAAGCCAGCGTGTTATTTGGAGGTAAGACTTGGTTTAGTGCTCATTTGCTGTGGATGAAGTTCAACTACACTGGGACTATTGCTGAAACTAAATATATGAAAAAGGATTTCTAGCTTCCAGGGAATTCTTTCTCACGTAATTGCTGATCTCATCAACGTACTTGAAGCTTCCATTCTTCAAATGTGAATAATGTAGACTTCTTATGTGAATTTACGTAGTTATGTTTGTTACGTTCATTTGGTGAATCTTGAGATGAGGACATGATATTCATTAGTGACCTCTCTCTCTCTCTCTCCCTCTCTCTCTCTCTCTCTCTCTCTCATACTTTTGCCTGCGTTTTTTCTTTCTATTTGTCAATGTCTGGGGGGTCTCATCTTAATAAGCTAATGGTGTGGAAAGATTACCTTTTGATGCAGCCTTGATGTTATTTGGTCTAGCATGTGGTATCTTAAATGATCTTCCTTCTGTTTCCTTTAGCACATTTCTACTGCATGTGCTATTTCATGTTTGCATAACTATTTCAATGTCACATGCAATGTTAACATTTAACTGTTTCACCAGTGCAACATCAATGTTGTGGCATTTGAATTATCAAAGTCATTGTAGAGTGTGGGAGTGTGTAGTTTTTTTTTTCTCCTCACACAGTTGGTAAGCCTTTAAATCAATACAAAAGAGGACTTGCACTGTCAGACATTCATGGTATTGGGCCTCCATTGCCCTCTAAAGAGCAGGAGTAAGATAATGTCTTGAAAATGTTTAAATGGAAACTGATACCAAAAGGCCAATCTGCACAACATCCTAAAATCTGTTTATTATTTTATATTTGTTCATTTTCCTTCTTTTGACTTCTTTTTTTGGGAACGGGGGTGGAGGGGTTTGGAAATTACCTTAAAACTGACATTTTATGTTCCCTTTAGAGGTATCTTGTTTTAACTTAAGGACCTATGGGCCCATATGATACATTGACGTCTATAAGTTTGAGTCCTTTGATGTAAAAATGCTGTGTGACATTTCAGTCTGATTCATCGTTATGCATTGTCTCTCTAATCACATGGGTTCCTACTACAGTGAACGGCCCAATAATGGATCGTCTGTTAACTGTGACTATCCTTAGCACTATTCTTCAACATTGTCCTTATTCCTTAGGTACTCATCTACTAATATGATAAACAAGCTGATTGAAATCAAGTAACCATATGAAGTTCATGTTTTTGTGGGTCTCGCATAGTTCCCTTTTTGCATTGGATACATGATTGGCTCATGCCAGTGGAATGAACCCAGACAATTTATCTCCCTGTTTTACATTTGATAGGCTTGGCCTTGTGGCCCCCTTTGAAGGAGAAGTGTTTCATCACCTTGATAATTTCCACCAAAGTAATCATGTGTAGTTATGACAAAAGTACTACCTTATGCGTTTGAAACATGCTATAATTTCAGTGTAATCTATTTGACTGGCTTCATTTCCTGAATATTCCATGTGCCCCCTTAGCTGAAACAGGCCTCCAATACTTCTCCTAACATGTGGTTGAACCACGTCCTGTCAACCAAGCCAACGGACAACTGGGACCTTTGCACAACAATAAAAACCCAAATCTCTGCTTGGACACAAAAATTGGTGGACTTGCATGATAGCTTTGAATTTAGAACCTTAAAAGCGCCTGACATTTGAGATTTTTATTTTTCGTTCATCATATTATGCGTGCTTTTGTTTTGTTTTGGAAGGCTCTGCAGTCAGTGTATTTCTACTAGAGCTCTTTTTGTGCTTATCGAGGAGAATCTCTAATCCCAAAGGTCCTACTCCACCTCTATTCCTAGTGCTTAAATGCCAATTTTGTTGTTGTGAAGAGGTATAATTTGGATCCTGACACATTTAGAATAATATGATTATATAGTGGGGATGTGTTACTTTAGTTTTGGAGAACACCCTGTAAGAAGGTCCACTTCCTACACCTTATCTCGACCCCTCCTTTTTGTCAAGTGTAGTTCTCCATCTTTGTCATTCCAGAAAAGTGATTGTAAAGACTCTAATCTTCCATAAACAATCGTTTCTCCTACCCATTGCTTTCACATGTTTATTTCCATTATCTCTATTTATCAAGTAATCCTTACTTGTGTAACTACATTTCACGTTTTCGCAATTTCTCTTTATTTATGTACTTTATTATTCTGGTTCTTTTCTGTTCTTATAAAATGAGGAGCCATTATATATTTGTCAATGTTTTCTTCTTTAAATGTATGTTTATATCCTTCTATTGGTGAAAAGGACAATCTTTCATGGCCATCTTGGTATAGCATAAGACAAGATGTTTAATTTTGTTTATAGTCCATTTAATATTGTAGATAATTTGGCATTCAGGTGAATTATTGGGAGAGTCTACCTTTATCTACACCTTAAAGGATCTTTGTACCTCCATGCATCTGTCATTTCACAGTTTTCTGTTTTTCCAATAGTTAAGAATGATCAATCCTCTTTCAATCGTCAGATCTGAAAAACAACATAATCTTTCTTTTCCTGTCTGCAATATTTTCTGAACTATCCAATCATAAAGAATGTCAGGATTTTTTGGAACTTGCTTTTACGTTCTCTAATTGTAGTAGATCCTCTCTTAAGTTTTGCTACACAATACTGTTGGATTTTTAAAGTTTCCATATTTCTGCCTTTGTCATCTTTTCTGTACGTGATCTTAGCTTCCATTATAAAGCACTCTGTTCTGAAATGTGATATGTTGATTAAGGAAAAGGCATTTCCGATGTATTCTTTTATTTCAGAGGAGCAACAGGAAATGTCAAAGTGGGAGTGATGTAATGCAGGACCAGATGTCAAAATGTCATGTTTCTTTTAACATGAATTTTGCTATATTGGATTTACATCTTGTACTCTTTGGCATTTTGACTTTTCTTTTTGATTTGCTCGTCATTGAATAGGCTCTTAGGTCATGGGGAAGAGCTTCAGGAAGCTCCTCCAAGTAATTGGACAATAATGTCAGTTCAAGCTGCTGGAGGAATCATTGCAGGTGCAACGGCTTCCTGCATCACCACCCCATTAGACACCATCAAAACTCGCTTGCAGGTACTTTTAAATAGGTCGACTGTTGATATTTCGCTTTTGTAAGATCTACCTAAGATCTGATCTGTTTATGCAATTGGCCTAGTAATTTTTTGCTGCCTTTAGTGATAGATGCTATTCCTATGATTACTCTTCCTTCATGAACCGATGAGAGAATTCTCTTTACCGTGAGGACTAGGTTGCTGCTTCTCTCTTTAATATTCAGCTCCACTAAACTCCAGGTCGTTTTATCTTGGTTTTTTCCTTTAGGATTGATTTAAAGAGAGAGTAAAAGTGTCAGGTTGGAGAAAGGGTAGAAAGACTAGGAGCATGGGAATGGCCACATAGATCATTACAGTTTACTTGCTCTCTCCTAGGAAGCTGTTAATGGGATTAGGTCTATTGGTTCCTAGAGACATTCTTAGCGGAGGGTGGGAATAGTTGAGGAATCCCCTACTCATGACCAATGAGCTGCATGGTCATGTTAAATGTCACTTAATTGTTTTAGAAAAAAGGAAGTGATGATACCAGGTGTAACAACTTCGGAACTGTCATCCCTAGTGTCAGTTAAATAATGGTATTATGCTCACCTTATTGACAAATAAATGCATGATTAATAGATTAATCCCATTTTCAAAAGAAGACGTGTTTTAACCTGTATAATCCAACATTTTTAATCTACACAACGCTTTGTCATTGATAATAGTAAAATAGACCAACAAAAAGATAATCCAGATACTAAATTAAAAGAAAGGAATAAAAGAAAGTATATTCAATCAAGGTTTTAGATTCAGTAACAGAATCAGGATTCAGATCTCTTTGTTTTAATATGTATATATCTGTCATCTTAACATGAATAACGCATGAATGCTCTCAAATTATGTAGGTCTAGATGTGTTTAAATTGGTTAAGCGGGCCATTCTGTGTAAGATGCTTGTACATTAGCCACGACCTCACCGAATTTTAGTTCTGGAGGTTGGGACTGAAAGCCCTCTTCTTCTTTACTGTCTCTCTATTTATTCTCTCCACTGGCACATCGTAATTTGTTAACTTCTTGTCCTTTTCAGTGAAGTAGTTAATCCTATTGGTACCTTTTGATTAATTGCCAGGTTATGGGGCATGAGAAGAAAACATCTGTTAGGAAGGTTGTGAGAAACTTGATAGCAGAGGATGGTTGGACTGGTCTATATAGAGGATTGGGTCCTAGGTTTTTCAGTATGTCGGCATGGGGAACCTCAATGATATTGACATATGAATATCTGAGTATGTATTTCCTCCTCTTTTCTAATCATAGTCACTTCTAGTAAATAAATGATGGGATTTTGCACATTATCAGGATACCTGTGAATTGAAAGGTTGTTGACTTTGTGGGATGTCATGCTGATACGATCTGTGCACATCTAAACTATTCGCCCCCCTTCTTTTGCAATGAAAAGGAGCCGTGCACATTTTAAACTCTTGGCCCCCTGCTTTTGTGATTAAATGGTGTCTTTGTGTGACCATCAGCTTTGACTCTTAGTACTCCATTTTCATTATGCTCATCATGATAGAATGTATGAATGCTTCATGTCTCATAGCATCTGCAAGATATTATTGGGTGCTTTATGAAATGAGTAGAATCGTTTAGATGTTCGTGTAGCCAATTGTACGGGCGATTCAGTTCTAACTTTTGATGTCTGCTTGAAATAAGCATGTCAAGTCCATACATCTAAAAATTAGATCTAGATGCCTATCTGCAGCTGGTGATTTCCCCAGGGCACCCCATGGAAAATGGAAGTCATTGCCCGATTTGTTTTTGCCTGTCTCTTGAAATTGGTTTTATAGTGCAAGTGGTTCTTATTCCTTTCTTGTCTCTCTTGAACATCCGTTTATTACACCATGAATCATTCCCAGTCTGACAATTTATCGTGTTCTTTGTACAGAGCGCTTGTGTGCGAAAGATGAATAGGCTTGGCACAATTCTGACTAACAAAATGTACTTGTGCATCGAGACCGCCCCCACCAGTCAAACTGGATAAACTTTGGTAGGATCCTCTGGAGGTTTCATGACTATAAACATGAGTAGCTTGCGAGAAATAAGAGGGTAAAGAACATCCTTTAAAGTAGGGCCTTTCTCCTTAATTCCATTAGGTGTTCAAATTTTCTATTTCTAAATCAATTGGTTGTATTTTTTGTGAATGCCTAGATATCCGGCTGAGATTCTTTAGCATAGCCTTTTCTTTTTGTTTCGTTTTTCAATTTGTTATCATTAACAATATTTGATGATTGATGTTACACTGTAACATTCCCCTATCCTTTTTGCTTCACATTGCAAGTATTTTCTTAAAGCAGCAATATAGATGGTTCCTCTATATTAGGTCTCATCTGTACTTTATATGTAGACTTATTAAGTAAATTTTGTTTCATCCATCTGTTCTTCGTAGAGCTTTATATATGCGGTTACTCAACTTTTCATAGATTCTTTAGAACAATGTTTCGCATATTTGCGTAAGTTGCCCCAAGATTTTCAGGGGTTCTCTCATCTATAGCTAAATAACTCTTCCTTGAGCATTAAATGAAAGAAGAAATTCCTGCTTAGTTACAATTTTTGAAACTTGATTACCCTTTTTAGGGAAAATTGTCAAAAAAGTCCTAAATATATTGCACTTTGCCAATGCAATCATAAACCTTTTAATTGTACCAATTGAATCATAAATCTCTTCATATTTTGCCAATTGAATATATCTGACCAAATAAAAAGAAGACTAACGGCTCTCCTGAAAGTGGGAAGATCCCTCATACGATAGACAATTGTTTCTGTTTGTTTGATGATTTTTTTTGGAGCAATAAGACGGCAATTTTCCTAGAATGTCAAACATATGTAGATGGACTAACCTTTCTGCAAGCCTGATTACAGGACTTCAACACTGAAAATCACTATATATTCCTCAATAATTACCCAAAACTATGCGACTATCGATTCTCACTTAGCTCTTTCCATGCACTCTATCCGGATCTAACATCAACTGGAACTTGCTTACATTCATGATGACTAGTTATTCTTTGGGATATGTTCACTAAAAGTCATAAAATTTATCTCGAAAATATAATTGAGTCCTAAAGTTAACGCTGCCCAATTTGGCTAACGGAAAATGCTGATATGGCTTATTTTTTTTCTATTCTATATGGCAATGAGATGGCTTTTTATTAGTATTTTAGTATTAACTTTATTTAAAATTACATTTAAAAATAAGTTAAAAAAAAGTGGAGGAGGAGAGGCGGGGAGGAAGGGCTCGCCCTCCTCGCTACCGCCGCCGGGCCCCGGCCAAGGGCCGGCGACCCTCGCTGATGGCAGGTGAGGGCCTGTGGGCCCTTGCCCACCCCTGCCGATGGCAGCCCTTAACTAGGTTTGGGCAAGTGTCGGCGACCCTCGCCCATATCAGGCCCTTGCTTGTCATCAGTAAGGTTGCCAGCCCTTGGCTGGAGCTCGACAACCATCGCCTGCCTTCCCCCCACCCTTGTCAACCCCTCCTAGCGATGGTGGGGGGCGGCGGCGAGGAGGGCAAGCCATCCCTCCTTGCCTCTCCTCCTTTTTTTTTTTGTTTAACCTTATTTTTACATTTAATTTAAATAAAATTAGAATTAAAAATCAAATTTGGGTCAAAACGACGTTGTTTTAATCTTATATTTCATACTTTAGCCACATCAACGCCACGTAGGAGAGATAAAATATTAAAATAAGTCATGTCAATATTTTTCTTTAGTACGTTTGACGGTGTTAACTTATGGACTCATTTGAACTAATTTGACAAGTTTTAGGACTTCATTGCACTTTTTGTAAGCTTTAGGATTCAATTGCATTTTCGTGACAAGTTTTAGAACTTTTAGTGAACATATCTCATATTCTTTTTACAAGGAAAATACACAAACTCGCGCTCGGATTTTTGTAGCAAAACCTTGCTATTACCAACTTCACAAACCAAAGCAAGAATAGTTGAACTTGAATGCCCCCGTGATGTAGAACAACCAACAAATGCTGATATGGAAACCTTCGAATGTCATAAGAGCAAGCGATCCCACCCTTGCTTTAAATGACAAGTCAGTTTCAAATGATCATAAGTTTTGAAGCGGATGAGTTATGACACGTATAACATATTAAAACAAAATCCTTGATTTCCCATCCTTCAAAGATAATCCTTGATTTCTAGGCATTTAAAGATTTTGGACGTGATTTGCAAATTTCGGAATGCATTTTGAAGATTTTCCCCTTTATCGATATTGTTTTCCTTAATTATGTTATTTGATTTTAAATATTTGATTGTTTCCCAAGGGTGACCTCCTTATAAATAAATGCCTAAGATATTTTAAATGGTACTTCAATATTCAGAATAAACGTTATCTTTTGGAATCCTTTTTCAAGTATATCTTCTTCTGTGTTATTTGGTATCAGAGCAGGTCTCTCTTATGATGATGACTAAAATTGTCAATGTCAATCTCCTTGTAGTTGAGGGCCGTGAAAACAAGCCTATTACACAGGCCGAGTTCAACCAATTTGCGGAGCAAACCGAACAGAGGTTTCAAGAATTACTTGTGGCCATCCAACATTTATCCGCCAACCCCATACCTGGTAATCTTTTGGCCGAGCATGCTCATGCCTCTCGAGTCCTGGAAGCAGCTATGGAATGTGGGGCAAATCTTGATAGAGGTGACAAGCCTATGTCGAGGACTTCAAAGAAAAAGAACAAGAGTTTTTGGACAGGTCTATTTGTGAAGGTCACTGGCACAGGGGATACCAATGAGACCCTGAGCAATATCAATTGAAGGTTGACCTCCCAACCTTCGATGGCAATTTGAATATCGAAGACTTTCTGGACTGGCTTTGGAAAGTTGAAAAATTCTTTGATGCCATGGAGATCAAAAAGGATTGCCAAGTAAAATTGATGGCATACAAGTTGAAGGGAGGCACCTCAGCTTGATAGGAGTAGACACAGTTGACCTGGCGCTGACAAGGGAAAGCTCCCACCCGAACGTGGAATCAGATGAAGCAAATGTTAAAGGACCAATTCTTCCCAACCGATTATGAACAATTATTATTTTAGTAATTCCAGAATTGTAAGCAGCTGAGTTGATCAATCCAAGCCTACATGGAGGAGTTGCTCTGACTCTCCACCCATAACAACTTGGCTGAATCGGAGGCACAACAGGCCACCAGGTACATTAATGGCTTGTGACTTAACAGTCAAGACCGTGTTTCACTACACCAATTGTTCTTTGTTGAGGAAGCTCAATAAATGGCTTGAAAGGTCGAGATGCAATTGGAGAGAACTAGCATTGTTAATTGGGCTAATAATTATTCTGCCCCTAGATCATTTGGAAGGGGGAGACAACCAGATGTTCCAGAATCCTCCAACTAGCAAACCAACATTTTGAACCGAAATTCAGGGAGTACTGCTCGGGCGCCCAAGGAACCAGTTGCTGCAAACAACTAAAACACCAATCCAAATGCCCAGAATCCATACGCCCAGTCACAACCAATTAGATGTTACTAGTGTAACAATCTAGGTCATCATTCAAGCAATTGCCCACGGCAAAAGATGGCTAATGTTGTCGATCACGATGACGAAATATATGAAGATGACTGGGTGGATGAAGAAGATGTGGAGGATGAAGAGGGTGAGCATGTCAACTATGTCATCAGGCGATTGTTGCTTGCCCTGCAAAAAGAGGACACCCAGTGAAACATTCTTTTCTGTGCTCGTTGTACTGTTAATGACAAAATTCGCGATGTCATCATTGACAATGATAGTTGTGAGAAGATTGTGTCCAAGGCTCTGGTGGACCACTTACAACTAAAGATAGAGTCACATCCCTCCCTTTATACAATCGGGTGGATTTGTAAAGGGGCAGAACTCAAGGTAATGCAATTATGTCATCTACCTATGTCAATTGGAAAGTCCTATAAGGACACTATTATTTGTGATGTGGTGGAGATGGATGCATGCCATGTCTTGTTGGGACGACCGTGGTAGTACGGCATTGATATTACCAACCAAGCCCGAGAGAACACCTACTCCCTTGTGTGGGAAAAGATAAAGATTACATTGAAGTGAAGAGTAACACTCCCCAGGCCTCGAAGAAGCAAAGTGTGGGCGTTATGCTAAACGTTCGTAAATGTGAAGGGATGTACATGATTGTGGAAACAGGTGATCAACAAGCTATTATTCCCATTCTTGAGACTCTTTAGCCCTTGTTAAAAGCATTCAATGACGTCATTCCAGAGGATCAACTTGTTAGATTACCTCCCTTGAGAGATATCTAATAAGAGATTGACTTTCTCCCAGGAGCGAGCCTCCCTAATTTGCTACACTAGCGGAGGAACCCGAAGGAGAATCATATTTTACAAGATCAGGTGGGAGAATACGTGAGAGCATGAGCCCTTGTGCAGTCCTCATACTCGTCACACCGGAGAAAGACGGGAAGCATGCGTATATGTATCGATAGCCGGGCAATTAATTGGATTACTGTCAAGTACCGATTCCAATTCCACACCTGGATGACATGCTTGATCGGCTTGCTAGATCAAAAGTCTTTACAAAGATTGATCTACATAGTAGATACCACCAAGTCTACATCCGCCCCGATAACGAATGGAAGATAGCCTTTAAAACAAGTGAAGGGTTGTACGAATGACTTGTCAACACACCCAGCACCTTCATGCGTTTGATGACTTAGGTCCTCAAACCTTTTATTGGCAAGTTTGTGGTGTCTACTTTGATGACATCCTCATATACAGTCAAGACGATCGATAGCACATGGAGCATCTAAAGGATGTCTTGTCGGCCTTGCAAAAGAACAAATTGTACATTAATCCAAATAAATGTAGCTCCATGACAGACTTACTCCTCTTCTTGAGGTATATTGTTCGAGTAGAGGGCCTTCAAGTTGACACGCAAAAGGTAGCTGCCATTCGTGATTGGCCAGCTCCCTAGACCTTGGGGATGCACGCAACTTCCATGGACTCACGACATTCTATCGACGCTTTATCCGAAATTTCAGTACCATTATGGTCCCGATCATTGAGTGCTTAAAGAAGGGAAAATTTCATTGGGGTGACGAAGTAGAAGCTAACTATGCTCTCATCAGAGAGAAACTTTCAACAGCACTAGTTTTGATGTTCCTGTATTTTGGAAGGTATTCGAACTATACTGTGATGGCTCTAGAGTAGGCATTGGTGCTGTTGTATTCCAGAAAGGTAAGCCTATTGTTTATTTTAGTGAGAAACTTAATAATGTCTGCAGGTGATGGTCTACCTATGAGTAGGAGTAGTTTATTGTAATATGAGCCATCAAGCATTGGCAGCTCTATCTTTATCAACATGAGTTTGCCCTTAACATTGACTATCAGGCATGCAAGTATATCAAGAGTTAAAGCATCAAAATCGAATGTATGCATGTTGGGTCTCCTTTTTAGATCAATTCAACTTCGTGCTTTGACACAAGGCGGGCCACTCGAGCAAAGTCGTTGATGCACTTAAGCATTGTGCTGTAATACTCGTCACCATGTGCACTCACATTGTAGGTTTTGACCACTTATGTGCCTTTTATGCCGAAGATGACGACTTTGAGGACATTTGGGAGAAGTGTTTTGTGACAAGCTCTCTCAAGACAAATTCTTATTCTCTGGTAATAGGTTGTGCATCCCTTGCAGCTCTTTGCAGGAACAACTTATTCGAGAGCTCCATAATGGCACCCTCAGAGGACATTTGGGGTAAGACAAAATTGTTGCCTTGGTTGAAGAGCGGTACCATTGGCCTCAATTGGAGTGGGACGTTGGGCA
This sequence comes from Syzygium syzygioides, assembly GCA_031216285.1. Taxonomy (NCBI): domain Eukaryota; kingdom Viridiplantae; phylum Streptophyta; class Magnoliopsida; order Myrtales; family Myrtaceae; genus Syzygium; species Syzygium syzygioides. The sequence continues at coordinate 14,807,069 of CM062251.1, read as the reverse complement.
GTTTGTGAAAAAGGGCTACATCTGTTAGACTGCCAAAGGTTACTCACAGAACACTGGTCTTTACGCCCATTTATCTATTCCTTCTGGACTTTGGGTAGGCATTTTAATGGATTTTATGTTGGGCCTTCCCTGAACCTAACAATGTATGGATTCCGTATTTGTGGTAGTGGATAGGTGTCTCGACCTCTCTCGAGGGCCGAACTCGATAAGACAGGTTTAGAGATAAGTGTTCATGAAACGGTTTATATGGCACATCATAAAAAATGACTTTAGTGAAGCATAAATCTTTCGGTTATCCATATGGCCCATTGATCATGAAATTGGATTTTCCCTAAATCCATATCTCGGGTGATAGCGGATCGATTTTATCTTATTTTAGGAGTCGCCATTAGCCTAGGTCGAGGATCGGCTAGAACACCCAATTGAAACGCGGGAGTTTCGTTTCGGTTTCTACGAAAGCCAGAGACCATGAGCTCGGGGACTAGCTTACGTTAATATTTTTATTAACGCCCTTTTGGTACTGCTAAAATTATCATGAGCTCGGGGACTAGCTTACGTTTATCTAAATTGTCATGCATTTATTCTTTACCATTTTCATGCCAAAGTCTTAGTCCACTATGTGATCATGCATCTTGTTTTTTGTATTTTTATTGAAGATTCTAAACTAATCATATCTTAGTCTAGAAAAAAAAAAAGAAACAATCGATTGTGTTGAAAAATATTTCGTAAAGTAAATACTCAAAGTATTGAAAAAACAAGCTAATTCTAAGTACGAGAAAGTAAAGCCCACAACTCGTCAGGTGTTTATTACAACACAAATTGAAAATCCGAGACATGATCGGGGATGAATGAATTGAATACAAATTGAAACCGGATCTGACATCGGTCTATCACTACCATTAAGTGAATACAATTTTGGATTATCCCCTCCATGGACCACCTCTCGGATGTTGGCGTTTACATTCACAACATACATTCACAACAAACAATATACAAAGGAATAACCAAAGAAAAGCAATGGTGCACACAATTCATTAGTCAAGCACGGGCCTCGGGATCGGCCTTTGTTTTTCATGCATTTCGATTCACCACCCACCTAATTATCTAAAATTATTTGATTAATGGTTAACAATAATGGATTACCATTTGCATTCACAAAACGGCAACTCATATCAATTAACTTCTAAAATCGGGTTCTAAATGACCATAATGGTCTACCCGCCGAACATGCATCGGGCCTAACATCCATCTAACAAACACATGCATAGCAATGAGTAAAACATGCATTCAAGCCCATGGGCCTTGTTTCTCAACCAATAAAGCAATGAGAAGTGGGCTTCATAAGAAGACCACTTATTCAATTATTATCTAATTCGGATATCTTCTGTTCAGGTATGATTAACTAACCTAATGACATCCAAATGAAGTGATTCAGGTGTCATTAGAAAGCTTATGTCATGAGGATCAAAAATTAAGAAGAACACTTTTCTGATTCCCCGCCGATTTTCACGAAAATGAAAAATTCACTCTTGGTGACAGATTGGACCCGATTCTGTTAGGGATTTCAAAATAATGGCAGGAAAAATAACAAACTTTATCAAAACTGTGTGGAAACTTTTATACAGTTAGGATTCTCCATGTGTGACAACTTTTATGTTTTCAGTTTTTGCAAAAAAGTCCTCTAAATTTTTATAAAATTCGGTTTTCACAAAGGACTCAACTGCAAATCGAATTTTAACCCGAGAAGGCCTTATATGAAATTTTAAGCAAATTGGTCCCCTAAAAATTGCTATTAGGCGCTCAAAATTTTAGGTCAACATAATGAGACCTAAGGAACAATTTTATAGTTTTTATTTTTTGCAAAGGAGGACTCTAACTTTATCAAATTCGAAGAAGCATCTTTTGGATTCCAAAGGAATGAAAATCAGATCTGAACACAGATACTGATTAAATCATAAAAATTCCTTTTGAAAATCCAAATGAATTCCGATTTTGATGAAATTAGTATCACTGGAAAGATCTCGATCTTAGTGTGAACTTTCGTGAAGAAAACTTTTTCATATTTTAAACACATAAAAATCAGTAAGAAACTAGTATGTCACCGGATCTATGCATATATGACGTTGCAGATCGTACAATCCTAACATGCTTGGAATTTTATGAAAATTTTATGATGAATAGATTAAGATGTGTCCTAAAACTTTCATGAAGAAAGTTTCTTCAAACAACAATTGTAGAAAATCAGAAAAATCATAGAACAGCACAAGTCAATCAGGAAATCATCAGAACAGACTTGAACATCGCATTCTAGATTCTGATCCTAACTTTCGAAAGAGTTTTGACATAGCAAACTAAGTTTGATTGAGGCATGCAATATATCAAATCGAAGCTTGAGACGTGTTTTACGACTCTCTAGTTCATTACTTTGCAAGATTTCAACATTAACGAGCTGAAATCAGCATATCAAACATGGAGGTTTCTCTATACATGAATTTACAGAATAGCATCCAAGTGTACTTACCTTGTTTAATGATGCTTCAACGTGCAATCAAGCGATCCGGTCTCCATATTCAGATCAAGAACAGCACGGAGAAGTCTTGGAAAGCTTAACAAACCTATGAGAATAGAGTGCACAAGCTATAGTGAGAACTAAATTGATTTCCCACTAATGAACTAATAACGAAAAATCGAGTCGACAGAAACGATCCGGTGGTTGTTCAGTGGGAAGCTGGCCACCACAGCCACGTGAAGGCACCAAGGAATGCTGCTGGAGGTTCGGGATCGCCGGAGGGATCGCCAATCAACCGGTTCAGCCGCTTGAACCGGCTGATTCAATCACCGGTGACTATGCTGGTGATGTTGCCGTGGAGGAAATCACCCCGGACAGAGGAGTTTCGCCCACCAGTAAAGACAGCTGGTCTTGCGACCAGCCTTGTGCCGCCGTGGGGGACGTCCGTGAGGTGGCGGCTCGTCGGAAAACAGCTGGCGAGAGATGGAAAGGTTGGCGATCGAGAGAGAGAACAAGAGGGGGAGGGATACGTGAGCTATAGAGAGAGAGAGAGAGAGAGAGAGAGAGAGAGAGAGAGAGAGAGAGAGAATTCAGATTTTAAAAATGAGAGTCCTCTTCAATTTTGGAGGGAAAAAAATTATATGATCCCCTCAACTTTGAATCCTAGCCCTTAGATTGATCCAATGGCCTAGAATGCATCTTTAATGATTAGGAATATTTCTTAAGGGCTAAGGATTAGTGACATGGCATTATGGATGGACATGAACAATTCTAAATGAATGGCCACGATTGATTTGCTTATCCCTTAATTAATTTGCTTAATCCTTAAGGAAAGGCATTTTAGTAATTTCACTTAGGGGCATTTTCATAATTTTCAATTAAGGGCATTTTTGGCATTTTTGGGCTCAAAGGGATGTGGCCGGCCTTGGCTGATCGGAATGGACCGCTGATCGCCGGATTTTCGATCGGAAAATGGCCAGTCCGATTGGATCGATTCAATTCGAATCAAACTGGGTTGAACTGGTTTGTCCCAAGTTTGGTCGGGTTAAACTGGTTCAATCCTTGGTTCCATTTGTTCCAATTTTGTACAATTTGATCTCTATCATGATTAATTGACCCAATTAATATTGAATTCAATCAAATTAGATTGAACCGATTTGAAATTCATGCACAAATTGATCCAATTTAACTTGTTTAGCTCAATTGTTCTTGAATTTGGGTAATTGCATGGCCAAGCTAGACTAACAAATTTAATTGAAGTCCAATTAGCCAAATTAAGTCTCAATTCATCAAATTGAATATTAGTTTAGAGTAGGTCAAGTTGAATTGCACTAATTGGGCCAGTTACTCTTAGACTTCTTAATTATTGGATCACTAAATTGATCAAATTGACTCAAATTCATGTGAATCTTCCAAAATTGATTTTGAATTTGGATTTGATATAAGAAATTAGGCTCATTCGTGCCTCAATTGTGTAAATCATGAAGAATTGATTCGAATAACTGATTAGGACCAAAATTGGGGGTTTTTGTGTTTGGCTTGGAATTACAAAATTTGTTCCAAAATTGAATATGAAATGACCTTTAGATCAAATGTCGTGAAGAAAACTAACCTAAAAAATGACTATAAATGAAGTAATTTCATTTTTTGCCGATTTAAATCAAATTCTGCAAATTGGGAAAAAGTTGATTCTAAATTGATTTTTGTAAAATTTCAAATGACAAAGGTAAATTTAATGTAAAATAAGATGATTTTTAGATTTTCGTATTTTTCAATTTTTTGGTCAAATGTTTGACCAAAAGTCAAACTTTAGTTGACTTTTCACTAAAAGCTTGAATTTATAATCAAATCTTTGAATTTTTCTGGAATTTCCAATTCTAAAGTGAAATTGGACTTGAAAGGAATCTTTTTATGCAAAAAAAACCCTAATTTGATCTGAGGTTAACTTTTGGTCAAAGGGTTGATTAAAAAGTCATCTTGAAAGTCAACCGTTTAGCTTTTTGGGTTTTTACATGAAATGAGTAGAAAATTGTCTATAGAAGCTAGGCCAACAAACATAATTAAAGAACGATGATTTTTGTTCAAGAAACGAGTTCTGTCGCGATTGAAAACTATAATCTCGAATTTTCTGCTTTTAATGACGCGTTGGCTAAAAATTAGGTGTCAACAATAGGTTCACAAAGATGGCACACTTCATTCCTCGCGAATAGACTTCTGATGCTTCCCATGTGGCGAGCCTATTCTTTCGGGAAGTAGTCCAGCTGCATGGTGTGCCTAGAATAATCACCGGCGATTGTGGCACCAAGTTCCTTAGGAATTTTTGGAGGACTTTGTGGTGCTTATTTGGGACGAATTTACAATATAGCAGCCCCTCCCCACCACCAGACTAATAGTCAAAATTAAGTCGTCAATTGTACTATGGCTGATATCATTCGGTGCCTCTGTAGTGATATGCCAAATCAACGGGACCGGTACCTTGCTCTTGCTGAGTTTGCCTTGAACAACATTGTCAATCGCTCCACATGCAAATCTCCGTTCGAGATCATCTACAAGCGAACTCCACAACATATAGTGTTGCAGCTAAGAACTTACCAACAAATTGTAGTAAATACAAGAGGGTATGAAGTAATAGCTGGAAGCTTCCACTGCTATCTATAAAGCTATTGTAGATAAACACTGCCACCTCAAAGTATTTGCTAAGGGTGATAGTAATGGTCTACCTCCGCATGAAATACTTCCCTATCGATACATATAACAAGTTGAAGCACAATAAAGTTCGCCCATGCCGAATTGTAAAGAAGATCAATGATAATGCCTATGTTGTTGATCTTCTATATGACCTCAATATCTCCCCGACATTCAATGTGGCAAACCTGTTTAAGTATCATTCCCCAAATACTAATATTTATCCAAACAATAACTGGGGGTCGAGTTCTTCTAAGGTGGAGGAGATTGATGTAGAACAACTAGCAAATTCTTATATAGAAACCTTTAAGCATTATAAAAGTGAGCAATTCCACCCTCACCTTAAATGACTGGTCAATTTCAAATGATCATAACTTTTGATCCAAAGGAGTTATGATGCGTACATTATATCAAATCAAAATTCTTGATTTCCGATCCTTCAAAGATAATCCTTGATTTCTGGGCCTTCAAAGATTTTGGATGTGATTTGCAGATTTCGGAACACATTTTGAATACTTTCCCCTTTATAAATATTGTTTTCCTTAATTATGCTATTTGAATTCAAATATTTGATTGTTTCCCAAAGGGCGACGTCCCTATAAATAGGCGCTTAAGATATTGTAAATGGTACTTCAATATTCAGAATAAATGTTCTCCTTTGGAATCCTTTTCCAAGTATATCTTCCTTTATGTCACCTCATCTCGATGAGCTTTGGGATTCTTAATCTCAAAGAAGACAGCTCCAGACTACAACTTTTGGGAATCATAAATATCATCACTACTGGTCATTGTCCCAGCTACCCTATTGCTCTTCCCACAACCTCTATTGCTATTACTGTCCATTGTGTTGCCTTTGATTGGAGCCGTGTCGTGGTCATTGTCATCGTCACCATCCATGGACGTACCCATATGGTCTATCACCTCCTGGTCCGCGCTCACCTGTAGTTGCAATGCGAACTCAAGGCCCCACATAATGTCGTTAATGGATTGCCGCTTGGTGCCCTCTTTTTGCAAGCAACTCACGACGATCTTGCAAAACTTGTTTGAGGCACTTGGGGGCAATGGCCCCCTTCAGGTGCAGGTCAACAATCTTCTCCATGTCCCTAGTTTTGAATTAGCTTTGGCCCACTCGGCCAGGCTGATCTACATCTTTGGGGTTGTCCAATTCCCGGTGGGCCTTACATACAGCACCTTGAATGGTACCATAGGACGGCATTTTCGTCCAATTCTCGGTGGGCCGTCCAATTCCCGATGAAGCATTTTCGGCATGATCCTTTAGAACTTTCAAGATAAGAAATATGAGCAGATTGCAAAGAAATAGGAGGGTAAAGAACATCCTTTAAAGCCAGGCCTTTCCCCTTAATTCCATTTGGGGGTCAAATTTTCTATAGCTCCATCAATTTGTTGTACTTTTTTGTGAATACCTAGGTGTCTGGTTGAGATTCTTTAGCATAGCCTTTACTTTTCTTTTGATTGACAATAATAGATGATTGATAGTACTCTGTAGCATTCCCCCCATCCTGTTTGCTTCCCATTGTAAGTACATTCTTAAAGTAGTAACGTAGATGGTTTCTCTAAATTGGATCATTTGTCCTTTCTATGTAAACTAATAACTAAATTTTGTTTCATCCGTGTTTTCTTCGCAAGCTCTATATATTGTGAACTTTTCTTAGATTCTTTAGAACTATGTTTTGCATAATTCCAATTTTCTTGTATGCTATTTCATGCGTAAGTTGCCCTATGATTTCCGGGGGTTCTCTCATCTATAACTTTTCCTCGAGCATTAGCTCAACTATAGGGAAAAGTTTGCGGAAGAATCGACTAATCTTTTCGATGCACAATAAACGAATTATCCAGGAATGTGAATTAACTCACTAGCAAATGTTGGACGAATCTACAACTTCACACTGATCCGAATATAATCACGAGGAAAATATTCTTATTCCACAGCGTTAATGCCGATCGTCTTCTCAAAGTAACGATGGAACCCTTTATGTGTGTTTTTTGAATTGAGAGGAAACATACGTTCTTTTCTATATGTTGTTTTTCTTGTCTATTTTCTCTCTCATAAGGAAGTCATATTAACTTCCCTTAACTGATAACTGATGACATCTCTTCAAAGGGGTGTCTCTTAAACACACATCCCATCATGGACGAAACAGTGCCATTTAACATCTCCCACTCAAACATAATGGGCTTGATAATACTCTATCAAGAATATAAGGCATTCAACATCATCTACTTTAGAAACGATTCATATTAGCAAAAAAGGCTTGCGACCAGTGAGTACATGTGCATTTGGGAGCTCAATTTATGCACCTGTTAGGGATAACATAATGGCTACAACCCAAAAGAAAAATAAAATAAGTAATGTCTCACGGTACCCCAAACATATTTTATTACGTTAGTCTAAGTAAACGTATCTCTTAAAGGCTATACTTAACAATTCTTATAACATTATGTGTTTACAATTATTTCCGAAGCCACAAAAGGAAAAATAACTGGTTAACTAGTAAATACATGTGATAGATGTAAAACAACAATAGTCTTTCTTCGCACTCATGTCTCTCTCCTAGACACGTCCCATAAAGCCATATTTATTCATGACCTTCGATAACATACTAAAGTAGCAGCATTGGTCTGTTACTTTAAGAACGTAGTCAGAAGTAACATAGGGCACAAATTGAGGTAATCAATTCATAAATTACCTCAAGGACTCACACGATGAGTAAATATGGATAATTTTACTCACCTCCCTTATCGGTCGAATATATACACATGTAGTATGAATGACATGCTATAGTGAATTTTTCTTTCTATAAGAACGTATGTTATTTATTAAACAAATCCACTATACAGATCTTAGCCTAAACATAGTCACACGCTTCTCACGTATATATGTGTAACTCGAGTGCTATATCAACTCGCTTTCTACAACACCCGATTAAGTACTCGCATCTGGCTTCCATTAGGCATACATAATTGTGGGACTATCATGTTCGATCTTATCACATATAATCAAAGACCTCATCTCAATCGTAATCAAGGCGACGAAAAATTATGTTATGTACTAAATTTGCTCTTCTAGCATTAATAGTACATATCATCTCATCTCAACCCTCTTACTTTAGCATTTGAGGCTCGTGTGAGTGAGCCAATCATTGTCTGATGACATACCTTTCAATAATTTATTTGTGTTTGTGTTAGTCTCATAACATATTGTACTAATTGATAAAACATCAATTCATTAACAAACAAGTACACTACATATAAGTACATAATCGAATGATCCTCAACAATATTACATATTACATATCACATTTTACATAACCCTATAGACATCCTGTAGGTCAAGAACACGTCTCTAGAAATAGACTTCATAAATGGATCAGCAACCATCCTGTTCGTAGAAATATATTGTAAGACCGCTTCTTTCTACGCTATTATATCTTTGATGAAGTTATTCTTTATGTCAATGTACTTTGTACCACCATGATGCTTATGGTCTTTTACATAGGCAATGGCAACTTGACAATCACAATATATTATCACTGGTCATGGAACGTTAGTGATAATGGCTAAATTTTCCAAGAAACGTTTTAGCTATACTGCTTCTTGCACTACAGCAGGGAATGCAATAATTCTACCTCAATCATAGATAGAGCTGTACATGTTTGTTTCTTGCTACTCTAAGAAATTGCACCATCATTAAGCAAGAACGCATATCCAGATGTTGATTTACGCTCATCTAAGTCTCATCTCTAGTTAGCATGTAAGTAATCTAATAAGTGTAAATCGTTCCCTTGAAAACAAAGTCAATAGTCCATTGTGTCTCTCAAGTATCTCAGGATCCGCTTAATTGCTTTCCAGTGTGCTTGAATAAGATTTGACTGGTATTGACTCACTAACCCCACGGCATAATATATGTCGGGTCAAGTACACTTCATAGCATACATCAAACTTCTGACTGCACTAGAGTAAGGAATAGTTTCCATCTCTTTCTTTTTTTCTAGAGTCTTATGACACATCTTAGAGCTTAAGCCTTCATCTTGCATGATAAGGGTATCAATAGGATTACGGTGCTGTATATTGAAACATTTAAGAATCTTCATTATATAAGATTCTTGTGATAGAGCAAGGAGTTTCCTTGTTTGATCTCTTTCAATCTTAACTCCCAATATACAAGCAGCTTCTCCCATGTCCTTCATTTCAAAATTAGAGAATAACCATTCTTTTATGGTGATAACGAAACCCTTATCATTCCCAGCTAACAAAATATCATTTACATGGAGTAATAAAATAAAAAATCTATCCTCGGACCATTTAACATACACACAATAATCTTCTTTGATCATTGTAAACCCAAAAGAAGTTATGGCTCGATGAAAACAAAAGTACCACTATCTAGATGATTGCTTAAGGCCATATATTGATCGACGAAGCTTGCAAACTTTGTGCTCTTGACCTTTAGCTATAAAACCTATCAGTTATTACATATAGATTTTCTCATCTAGTTTTCCATTGAGAAATGCTATCTTTACATCCATTTGATATAATTCTAAGTCCAAATTTGCAATAATAACTATGATAAGGCGTATCGACGCAAACCTTAGAACTAATGAAAATGTGTGACATCCTGAAATTTACCTTTTTGGGATTTTATGAAATGCTTGGTTTTATGAACGTACTCGTAGTTAGTTCTCGACCAGAACTGATCATTCCTGAGATATTAACCATTAGGGAAATGCTACTTAGGGATTTAAATTCGTGCGACTAAAGAAAATTCGATCGTGAATTGAATTTCGACCATAAAATCATCGAGGTGACATTTTGAGCCACTGTAGGCCGATCCAAGGATAGCCAGGTCAGTTCGCCACTGTTATAGTAGTGGATTGCGGGTGATTCCGCCGAACCACGAAATGAATTGACGAATGATCATGAACCTATACCGAACAATTGTGCCCCTCGGATCAGCGACCGATCCTCGTGATTTAAATGACAACCAAAGTCGTCATGAACCAAATGAACTTGCACGTGACTTGATTTATTATCAGACACTGGTCAAATATGCGAAATTTCTCAAAAGTCGCCCATTAGTTTGAGAAACGCTCGAGTTACGTTAAATAAGATTTAATTATTAATTAGAGGCCAAATTGGACATCGGAAAATTGGAAAGTCACAACTGGACATTAGGACGATGTTGTAGTTAGAACGTACAATTTTAGATTTTTCCGAATCCTTCAGAAAAATTCAATTTCGGCAAGAAAATGGAAAAGTGACCAAATTACCCTTGGATGTTTATGAAGGGCAAGTATTAAAGGAGAAGGATATTTTGGTCATTTTGCCCTAAATTTTGAGTTGGACAATTTTGCTCTTGGAATTTTATGAAATTCCCAAATTTTCCTTGGATATTTTTGGAAAAGATTCGATCTGAGCCGTTGATTTCAAGATAAGATCGAATCTCGGCCATCGATTTGGAACATGAGAGAGAGGCATGATTGTCATTTTGGTCTTCAATTATTGCCCTTGGGTTATTTAAACCCAAAATCCTCTCTCTCTCCTCACTTTCTCCCTCTCTCTCTCCCTCCTTCGGCTCCCCCTATCTCCCTCTCACCAAACCGGCCGCCCCCTCCCCTCGCCGCCACTGCCAATCGTCTGGTATCGCTTATCCGCCATGTCGCGTCGTGCCACTGCCGAGCCACCAGCCCTCACCCACCGTCTCTCTCTCCCTCTGTCTTGTGTGGCCATGGGTCACGGCCAAGGAAGCTGAGGCCGCCATTGTCCACCGTCGATCGCCGTCGCTTTCCGCTCTAGCCAAGTTAGTCTAGAGTTCGGTAAGTCGCGCCCTAAACTTTATTTAGGACATCGGGTATCGACGGACAATTTTCGGGTGGATTCGGGTTTTATTAGGCACGGATTTGTATGATTTTAGGAGCGGAATTGATTAGCGGGCCTTAAGATTGAAATCGGAACATTTTGGTGGACTTTTAGAGGCTGATCGATGGTTGGAAATGGCTGATATGAGTGCTGTGATGCTTCGTCTAGTACGTAAATTGGATATTTAGAACCGACGACTAATTGTGGGAAAATACCGTGAAGAGCCGAAACTAATTTGCCATGTTTTTGACATGGAAAAATGCCAATTTGTATGTTGGTTGTGCGTTTGAACTGTGTTTGAATTGTGGTGATGAAATTGGGTGCATTAGTATGTAATTGATTGATTGAAATATGCTTTGTTTTGTGCACGCGTGGGCTGAATTGAATTAATTATCAATCGGCCGTGTTGAATTCTTAATGAGCATGGAATTGTGTGTAAATTGATGCGTGCGCGGGCCACGTGTGATTGGCCAATTTATTGGTAAGTGGGTGATAATTATTTGAATGAGTGAGAAATTGTGTGGTGTGGCATGTGTGATGGTGGAAATCCCTGAGGCGGTATTACTATGCGGGGATGTTTTCGTCTTGAGGTGGTACGACTACGCGGGACGATGCCCGGTATTACCGGAGGACGGCCAACCTGAGGCGATACCATTACGCGAGTTGTGTCGTAGGTGGTAGGTGTTGAGCCTGAGGCAGTACCATTATACGAGCAAGATACATGGCTTGAGGCAGTACCATTACGCGGGCGAAGTAGTGTCGTAAATATAGCCAACCTGAGGCGGTACTATTACGCAGGCTGTGCATTAGGAGAGCGGATGCTGAGCCCGAGACGGTACCACTACGTGAGCAAGATATATGGCTTGAGGCGGTACCATTACGAGAGTCGGAAGTGTTGTTTGAGTTAGTCGCAGTGAGTCTGAGGCAGTACTACTATGTAGGCTACTGGCGAGATAAGTGTGAGATGGTCGCAGTGTACCTGAGGCGGTTTCATTACGTGGGTCACTGGCGAGTGATATGAAAAAGATGTGATTAAATAGGAATGAATGCGTGAAATGAGATTTAAATGTGCATGTGGTTGGATATGATGTGATTGTGATTAACGTGTAGGTTGCACGTAGGATAGGTCCAGGTAAGAATAAATGATGTACCTGCTATGCGATGGTTGGGTGTGTGATTGTGCTTTGTGATTGTCTAGAGGTACGTGATAGCCTAGATGAGGTTTAGGGTGTGTGCTTGCTAAGAAGTAATTTCATGGTTATTTCAACCAAACATTTCATAACCCCGGCCGGATCAATGAATCCTCCTCCGCCGCCGCCACTAGAGCATTTTGGAGTACCGATACACACCGAACATGATGTATTAGAGTTCCCTATAGATGACTAGATGACCTGGATTAAGCATACCACAGTAGTCTTTGTAGACGTAGGATTACCCCTTTGAGAGGCTCATACATATACCGCGTAGTTCTTTCGAGACGGAATGGACGAGTTTGGTCCCGTCCGAGGATTTGACCTTCTCTTTGATGGAGTCGGGGACTGGGACTCGTCTGCTATACCTCCTTCGGATAGCGAGTTGACTAGTGTGGAGACTAGTCTAGTGCAATCAGGACTACAGCTAGCGCCTGTAGCACCAGAGTATTCCATGGCTGAGCATGAGCCGGAGCCGGAGCCGGAGCCGGAGCCGGAGCCGGAAGAGTCTCTAGCGGGAGACAATCCAATGGATATGGATTTCGAGCGGATCCCAGAGGAGGAACTAGAGGAGAAGAACCCGAGGCGGAACCTGAGGACGAGCCTACTGAACTTGAGGGAGAATCGGAGTATATACCCCCGTATGAGCAGTGGATTGACCCTAAGTTTGTGCCAGAGTATGGGTCTGATCAGGAGTCCGACTTGGAGGAGCAGGACGAGACCCCAGTGGAGTTGAGTAACATAAATCACCCGATCGAGATTGAGACTAAGTTGGAGTCTTCAGAAGAGCAAATTGATAAGGGGAACTCAGGTTCAGAAGACGAAGAATCAGACTCGGAATGGATGCCGAGCAAGGGTCGTAGGGGCTAGCATAGGGGTTGAAAATAGTTTTTGGAGGTGTATCATTTTTTAGGATAGAATATCCTCGTCGATCCTTTTTATATCGGTGGTTGTAGTACGGTGTGCATATGTAAATTGGTAGTTGTAAATTGTGAATATAATGTGGGTTTGAATGAGAAACGAATATGTGCATTCTCTCTATTCTCCCCAGTTTTAATTGTCCGGGTATTCTTGGTTTCCGCCAATCGTTCAGAATCTCTGATATTTATATGTGAGGTCGGCGATACCCTGAAATTTCGCATCATTCAACCGAAGAAGGATGTCGCGTGCTCGATGGGGTTTCGGGGCGTGACAAAATGTTTCCTCATAATCTATACCCTCTTGTTGAGTATAGCCTTTTTCCACAAGGCGAGCCTTATACTTTTCAATAGATAGATTTGCCTTATGCTTGATCTTGAAAACCCATTTATTTCCAATAGCTTTGCGTTCAGGTGGTAGATCAACCAAGTCCCAAATATGATTTGTTCTCATAGACTCCATTTCCTTTTCCAAAGCTTTTCTCCATTCTTCCTTTTCAATAAAATAGAGAGCCTCTTCAATTGTGTTAGGCTCTGCATTATCTTGTGTAGCAATCATAAATGCTTCATCTTCAATCTCAAAACAACAACGGGGAATGCTTTTACGTAATTGAATTCCTTGTGGATTCAGTTCATTAGGCAATGCGAACGCTCTCATTAGGTCTAGTGTGTTGAGATAAATCTCTATTTTCCTGAACAACATTAGAGGGTGTGTTATCAGGATCTTCCATCTCATATAATTGGAAATACTTATCAATCTCATTTCTACAAGGAAAATCGTTCTCCAATGACTCCATTTCAATCACACTTTCATTAGCTTGTTCACCTATGAACACATATCCTCTGGAGTGTTCAAAGTATCTAATGAAGACACATTTCTTCCCTCTTGGACCTAATTTTTCATATCTATGGAAAAAATCATGAACATATGCTGCACAATCCCAAGGTCGTAGATTACTTAAGTTTGGTTTCTAACCAGTCCATAATTCATAAGGAGAGGAAGAGACTGACTTAGAGGGCATACGGTTAACTATATAGGCAATAGTCAACAACGCATCTCCCCAATATGAGATAGTTAGAATTACCTATGCTATCATAGACCTAATAATTTCCAACATGGTTCTATTCCTTCTCTCAGCAACTCTAATTTGTTGAAGAGTACTACAAATAGTCATATGTCTTACAATCCCCTTTTCATCATAAAAAAACTTGAATTCTTCAAATAGATACTCATGTCTGCGATCAGTTCTTAATACCTTTATTGTTTTGTTTAACTGATTCTCTAGCAAAATCATATATCGTCTAAAGTAATCTAATGCTTCTAACATATGGGAAATCAGAAACAAATAACCAAGATGCGTGAAGTCATCTATAAAAGTTCCATGCACAGGTGCAACCATGGTGTGGTTGAGGGTTTCCAAAACCTCTTATTCTTCAAGGATGTACTGAATCTTTCGATGCCATATATCAAAATTGTCACTGTTCAGTTTCTCACCCTTGTTGAGGTCAGTCACAATGATATTAGATGCCGAAGCCATAGTCAATGAATGACAACTACACATTGACATAATAAGAGCAAAATGAATACTAACACATTTTTCACATTAACACACATTTATTTTGCAGTAAAGACAAAACTAAATTGATGATAATTCGACAAAAGACACTGAAATGAAAGTTCATTATGTTCTCAATCATCTTCTATGTAACGATTATCTACTATCATTAATTTTGTTCAATTTGCGCAAAATTTAAGTTCTAGATGAGAATTCCTTTGAATTCTACCAACCTATGAACTCCAACTAGAAAAGACGATTATAATACATCATGCAATGATCATATTCTCTCATATAATCATTGGGCACACACATGATGTGTCATGACCGACCTCCATTTTTCTCAACATACAAAAAAAAGGGGTCTCGCCTAGTACGCGCTAAATCTAGGTTCGGGACTTAACTCGGGCTCTCCCAAGCCCATACCATATTGCGACTTAGGGTATAGGTTTTTAACTTGCAAGTGGTTTATATTAAGGAGTTGCCATTAATCAGTTTGAGGTGGGTCAATTAGAAACCCAAATAAGGTGATGGGAGAATTACCCTATTCCTACGAACCAGAGATTGAATGAGTTCGGGAATTTGGTTACACTAGTTGGATAACTAATGCCCTTTCAGTACCTTTTTACCCTGTTCATTTCTAAAAACATTTATCAAGTAATTTGGATTGATTTTAGAATCTTTCTCCTAACATGTGAGGTCATCAAACGAGTACACAATTATTAACAATTAGTAGTAAAAATAGATATGTAGCCTAGGATTCTAACCTTAACTAAGATGTCAACATTTAAAACTCAACAATTTATGCAAGTAATCAGAATAAAAACAACATGCATAATAATAATACAACAATAATTTAAAACATTAAGAAATACCACATAATTTAGAAAAATTTCATTCAATACTATGTCTAAATTACATCCTAATTTTAAAAAAAATAAAAAAATTTAAAAAATTAATAATTTTTTAAAAAATAAAACTATTGATATAATATTCGCCGGGTCGGGTCTGTGGATCTAGTTAGTTTAGACTCAACCCATGTCAATAGATCCGACCCAAACATTAACCGAGTCAGATCTCCGGATTTGAGTCGGGTAATTGGATTCAGGTTTGATCGGGATTGACCCGAATCCATGAAACCAACCCAAATTGATTAATTTGGGTCGGGTAATCGGATTCGGGTCGGATCTGATTGACCTGAATCGATGAACCTACCTTGAACCGATTTTTGAACAAACCGGGCCGGTTCGACCGGTTCCCAAGCTCCAAACATCGGAGGCCATTGATCAGACGAAATTATGGCGATTCGCCAGATGTTTCGTCCGGCTAGTGGCATCATTCTTCTTAGCCCATCAAGCTGAGGAGTGTTTGATGCTTGGTCACCGGAGAACCGGCCTGAATGATCACCGGCTAAGCCTCGATCCGAGTTCATCAACTCGGACGTCGATTGGAGCTTAGCCGACGCACCCAGACCACGATTCGGCTTCCTCTGGTCCCTGATGGTCTCCACAACACAAACTCGAGCTGACCTAATCACTGCCTGACCGCCTGACGTCTGGCGAAGCTCGGAACTAAACGGCCTCATTGAGGCATTTTGTCGAACATCTGGTGTGCATAATCAAAAAGGGAACTTTTGACCTGTTTCGGGGTCCCATCGTCCTTCGGAAACCTGTACCTAGTATACCTACCTTTAGAGACGACATACGGGCTACGGGGAACGATGGTATGGGTTGGAATTCGCGCAAAATGACTGGCGCAAGTCTGGCCAACCCGTACACAAAAACAGGGGTAAATAGAGGAAGGCGAGACCGAGGGAGGTTCACCGATTGGCAACACGACTAGAGGATTTCTGGCTAATCTGCAGTCGATGGCACGACTACGGTAACCTGTAAAAGCTCAAATCTCTCCTCTTTCTCTCTCTTTTCTCTCTGATTCTCTCTCTATTCTCTCTCTTCTCTCTGTCTCTGTTTTCTCTCTAAAATGGATGACTCGGCCTCTCTCTCTCTCTCTCTGGCTTATATAGTAGCCAACGACACGTCCCCTTTGCTCCGTTACGTCTGCTGACAATGGCCTGCACCGGCCTACGCCTCTTGAAGACTTTTGTGGCCATTTGTAGGCTGGTGCACGGGCTCTGTGCTCGGGGTAGAGAGACAGGAGGAAGAGAGGGAGGAGATAGGGGAGACCGGGAAAGTGGGAAGGACGGGACTGGCCATCAATGCCAGTCCCATTGACGTGCTCCCTTGGTCATCTTTTGGCCTGATGGGGACGGTGAGGCTGCTTGACCGTCGGTTAATTCAACGGCCAAAAATAGAGCAGAACACGAGAGAGAGAGAGAGAGAGAGAGAGAGAGAGAGAGAGAGAGAGAGAGAGAGAGAGAGAGAGAGAGAGAGTGAGAGAGCGAGAGAGAGAGAGAGAGGTCGGCGTAGGGTGAGAAAGGGAGAAGGAAGAAGGAGCTGGGCCAGGCCGGGCCTAGCTCGCGCGGGGGGGAAAGAAAAAAGAAAAAGAAAGTGGGCTAAGCCCGTGCGGGGAAAAAGAAAAAAGAAAAGGGCCAAGTCAACTCGGCCCTGACCTAGCCCAACTTGATTTTTTTTTGAAATTTTTTTAAATGCTCTAATAGACCATATTAATACAAATGTACCTAATATCTATATGCAATGTAATTAAATAGAAATATATATTTTTTGTTTTAGAAATTAAAAAAATTAACTCTTGAATTTTGTGCAATTAATTTTGGGCAAATTAAAATAGGTGTCAACATGATGTAAACCAAAATACAAGTAATTCATGCATCAACAATAATCAAATGTGGAATACAAGTAAATAGAAAATGAATCTCAATCCATTGTTCGAGTTTTCTCGGAACTGAAATTCTAAGCACGTTAAGCCTTATATACATGCCATCAATGAACCATACTCTACACAATCTATATGTTGTCATTTACATGTAAATTACCTTATGTATTTCCAAAACCAAAAGGAAAATACATGTAAAATGCAATAATACCCCAAAAATACCCGTATTTAGGTTTCCGTATGCATTTTCATACCTTTAAAAACTTCAAACATGTAAACAAACTATATCATATTGTAGAGCATTTCAATACAAACATTTCGGTACCAGCCACACTCCGATCGGAACTTCCATGCGCGCACACACATTGCCTAAGTGCGCGGTATGTGTCGCATGCTTTGGGGGCTCAAACCAGCTCTTACGCCGGTTTGACTGGTCTAATCGGTCCAACTGTTGATTGGTCCGACTGTTGACCGATCAACAGGTTAGGTCGAGTCAATGAGTCGGTGGTCGGGCTTGGTTCTTCGTCAGGTTCCCAATCCATGTGGTTGACATCATATCGGGAGTTCCGTATGTGCGGCGCGCACGCCGCGCATTCTCGGCGTGTGGCTGCCCATGACATGCGTGGCCGGTGACCCGCCACTTCAAGTTGCAAGCTGTGCGTGGGGGCGTGTGTGGAGTCCCCTAGAGGCGTGCTACCCATCATTCTTCTTGTCTTGACGAGCTCTTTCATCCCATATGATCAAAATCAATTTTCACCAAAAAAATATTTCGGGAAAAGGCCCACCAGAACGGTCAACCACAACCTTGAGATGCGTCTTTCGTAACCGGTTCGTGTTGATCATCCATATAGCAAGTTTAGTGCATCAAACATGCAGATGGTATGTAAATTGATTTGCTAAATGATTTCCTTATCTGAACAACAAGCGAAAACAAGATAAAGAAACAAGACAAAGATCATAACGCAGGCTTTGGTACCATTGTAGGGAAAAAGTTTGCAAAAGAATTGACTAACCTTTCGATGCACAACAAACGAATTACCCAAGAATGTAATTGAATCACCGGTGAACGTTGGACGAATCTACAACTTCACACCGGTCCAAATATAATTACGAGGAAAATATTCTTATTCTATAGTGTTAATGATGATCGTCTTCTCAAAGTAATGATGGAACCTTTTATGTGTGTTTTTTGAATTGAGAGGAAACGTACATTCTTTTCTGTACATTGTTTTTCCTGTCTATTTTCTCTTTCATAAGGAAGTTATATTAAATTCCCTTGACAGACAACCAATGATACCTCTTCAAGGGGTGCCTCTCAAACACACATCCCATAATGGGCAAAACGGCATTGTTTAACATGAACGAAAAACACCGCTGAATTGCAATATCTAAAACTCAGTTACCCTTTATATCATATCATATCTATGTTCTCCACCGAAAACATGAAGTAAGATAGGACTTTCGTGGAAGTGGGAAGATCTCTCATTCGATAGATGATCGTTTCCGTCTGTTTGATGACTTTTTTTGGAGGGATGAGTCGGCAATTCTCCTAGAATGCGGAACGCATGTAGGGAATCACATGACATTCCTCAATTATCACCCAAGAATATAGGACTATCAATTCTTACTAAGCTGTTTCCATGCATTCTTATTCCAATCCAACATCAATCAGAATTGCGCACATTCCTAATGACTAGATTTTTTTTTTGCTTCGGAAAATACACAAACTTAATACGTGTGGAGGCATTTCGCAAGTTACAATTATTGTCCCAAAGTAGAAAAATGAATAACCCTATTTCATGCTCGATATTTCGTAGCAGAACCTTGCCATTACCAATTTCAAGGAAAAAGCAGGAACAGTTGAACCTGAATGCCCTTCTCTCATCGAGCTTGGGGATCCATAATCCCAGAGAAGACAGCCCCGGGAAGCAACTTGTCCGCATCATAACTAGCCGGGAAAATTTCAAAAAAGGACCCCAAGTGGGGTCCTTTTCTCAAAAAAGGGTCCAAAGTAAAAAAAATGTGTCAAATAAGGGTCCAAAGTGCCTAATTAGTCCCAAATAGGGGCCCGAAGTGCTCAATTTTTCTCAGGCAAGGGCCTGGGTTCGCCGGCCGGCCAAATCTCGCCGGCCGGCGAGCATAGGTACTGTTCCGGCGGAACAGTACCGGCGGAACAGTACCGGCGGAACATTTTTTTTTTCTTCTCTTCCCTCCGCCGGCCATAGCCGGGGCCGGCGGAGGTCGCCGGCCTCAGGCGAGGCCGCCCTCGCCGGCGTCGGGCGAGGGCCGCCCTCGCCTGGGCTGGGCGAGGTCGGCCTCGCCAGTTGCCGGCGAGGCCGAGCCTCGCCAGTTGCAGGCGAGGTCGGGCCTCGCCGGCGTCGGGCGAGGTCGGGCCTCGCCGGCGTCGGGCGAGGTCGGGCCTCGCCGGCGTCGGGCGAGGTCGGGCCTCGCCGGCGTCGGGCGAGGTCGGGCCTCGCCGGCGTCGGGCGAGGTCGGGCCTCGCCGGCGTCGGGCGAGGTCGGGCCTCGCCGGCGTCGGGCGAGGCCGAGCCTCGCCAGTTGCAGGCGAGGCTCGACCTCGCCGGCGTCGGGCGAGGCCGAGCCTCGCCAGTTGCAGGCGAGGCTCGACCTCGCTCGACGCCGGCGAGGTCGAGCCTCGCCAGATCTGGCGAGGCCCGACCTCGCCCGGCAAGGTCGAGCCTCGCCAGTTGCAGGCGAGGTCGGGCCTCGCCGGCGTCGGGCGAGGTCGAGCCTCGCCTGCAACTGGCGAGGCGCGACCTCGCCTGCAACTGGCGAGGCTCGGCCTCGCCCGACGCCGGCGAGGCCGACCTCGCCCAGCCCAGGCGAGGGCGGCCCACGCCCGACGCCGGCGAGGGCGGCCTCGCCTGAGGCCGACGACCTCCGCCGGCCCCGGCTATGGCCGGCGGAGGGAAGAGAAGAAAAAAAAAAAATGTTCCGCCGATACTGTTCCGCCGATACTGTTCCGCCGGAACAGTACCTATGCTCGCCGGCCGGCGAGATTTGGCCGGCCGGCGAACCCAAGCCCTTGCCTGAGAAAAACTGAGCACTTCGGGCCCCTATTTGGGACTAATTAGGCACTTTGGGCCCTTATTTGACACATTTTTTACTTTGGGCCTTTTTTTGAGAAAAGGACCCCACTTGGGGTCCTTTTTTGAAATTTTCCCTAACTAGCCGTACTCTCTTCATAAACATCATCGCTACTGGTCGTTGTCACAGCCATCCTACAATTGCTACTGCTGAACCCCTCACCGCTGCCGTTTGTCACGTTGCCTCTGATCGGAGCTGCCTTATCGTCGCTCTCATCGCCGTTGTGCACGGATGCACCCACATGGTCTATCACCTCCTGGTCCGCGCTCATCTGTAGCTGTAGGGCAAACTCGAGGCTCCACACAACGTCGTTCATGGATGGCCGCTTGGCCCCGTCGTCCTGCAAGCAGCTCATGGCGATCTCGCAGAACTTATTGAGGCACTCGGGGGCGATCGCCCCCTTCAGGTACGGGTCCAGGATCTTGTCGATGGTCCCGCTCTTGCAGCAGCTTTGGGCCCAGGCGGCCAGGCTGATCTGCTCCTTTGGGGCTGTCCGGTTCACGGCGGGCCTTGCACACAGCACCTCGAACAGCACCACCCCAAAGGAGTACACGTCAGACTTGTCTGTTAGCTGCTGGCGCCTGTAGTACTCCGGGTCCAGGTACCCGAAGGTGCCCTTCACGACCGTGCTGACGTGCGTCTTGGACACGCTCGTGGGCCCGACCTTCGAGAGCCCGAAGTCGGACAACTTGGCGACCCACTTCTCATCGAGCAGGATATTGGCGGTCTTCATGTCGCGGTGTATGATGGTGTGCTTGGCACCGGTGTGGAGGTAGTGCAGCCCGCGCGCAGCGCCGGTGCAGATCTCGAGCCGCTGCTTCCAGGGGAGTGGGGGATTGTCCGCGTTGTAGAGATGGTCGCGGAGGGCCCCGCGCGCCATGTAGTCATATACCAGGATCATCTCTCCCGCGTCGTTGCAGAACCCGATCAGGGAGACCAGGTGGAGGTGCCGGAGCTGCGAGAGCATCTCGATCTCGGTCAAGAACTCGTGGAGGCCCTGCTGCGACCCCGGGTTCAGCCGCTTGATCGCCACTTGGGTGGCCCCGCCGTCGACATAGCCCTTGTACACGTTGCCGAATCCGCCCACACCAATAATGAACACCTGGTCGAAGTTGTTCGTGGCCGCTCTGATCTCGACCAGCGAGAAGTGTCGGCACAGATCCGACGGCAGGGACGACGCCTGGGTCTTCGTTGACTTGGTCGTCGCGTAGGAGGCCAGGCCCCACCACGAGGTGCCATCACTTGAGGTCGAATCCTTCGCTCGGTTTCGTCGCCGGTAAAGGAAGAAAGCGAGGAGTGAGAGCACGATGGAGACGGAAGCTACGCCAGCAACGATGGCGATCTTTGCTGCTTTGCTGTGGTTCGATGATGCTTTGCTTGCCGGTGGAAGCACCGGCTGATTATCTGGGACTGGATCTGGGTTCAACCCGGCGAGATTCCCGTCTGGATTGCTGATCTTGAATATCTCGAGACCATTCAAGATGCCATCAGAGTAAAGAGTAGAACCTTCTGGAAGCGCGCCCACCGCCACGGAGAGTAGAACCTTCTTTTGGCCGTCTGGCATGTGTACTGCATAATCTCTATAGACGGGCACGCCCTTCCCGCTCCAACTAATGACATCCGCATGATGCTCCACCAGTTTTGAATCTATGAAGATCTCGAAAAGCCTATCTGTGGGGTTATTTATCTCTATCTGGAACTCGCAAAAGTGTAACCGGACCAAGTAGTAGAAGTTTGTATCCACCTCAACGGACCACGTGAGGTTGTAGCTCAGATTGATTCTTTTGAGTGTTCCCATAGTCCTCGCCGTTTGGTACACGATATCTGGAGCCGTGTAATTTGGCACTTGGTCACCGTAACTGAGTTGGATAGTTGTATTAACCGGTAAAACTCCGATGCGCGAAGAAGTCACATAGAAGTCATCTGCGTCCCAGGTCCTGTACATTCCCGTGTCATCGGCTGAATCAATAAAATTTCCTCCGACGTTCAAGCGCTTCACCATTTCGAGAGCATCAGTGGTACCGAAGGAGTATGGCGTCGTATGACCTGCAAACTTGATTCCCTCCTTTGAGTCGACGACCGAGTTGTAGTAGAGACGCTCGGGCATGGAAACGACTTCGATTCCATTCACGAAAGCATACGCGTCTGAATTACCAGGAGTGGGAGCAAACGTTATGTTCAATATCTGGTCGTCTCCGACAGTTAAGCAGAACTCTTTAGAGAAGCTCGAGGCTCGCGGGGTGGTATTATCAGCCAAGAGGGAAGCGCTGAAGTTGCGGAGCAGAGTGAAGCCGGCGGCCTCGACCGAGAAAAAAGAATCGGCGCGGCGGAAGTTGAGGTAATCGGAAGGGAAGAAGTGGAGGCGAACGAATTTGGGCCCTGCGGTGGTGACGTGGAAGGTGTAGGCGAACTCGGAGCGGGAGAGGCGAGCAGTGTAGTATGGGACCCGGCGGACGGAGGGATCTGAACCGTTTGCCTTTGCAATGATAGAGGAGCGAGTTTTCTCAATCGGAGAGTACCTCGAACCTTCCTCGGCATCTCCAATCCAAGTCCGTTTGTCCACAGTGGAGTTGCTGGAGGAGCCGCAGTCGATGGCGATGTCATCGGTCGGCAGGTAAGCGCCAACGTTGTTGCCGGTGACCGAGACCGTGAGCGCTCCGACCGAGACGGAGACGACGATGAATAATAGAAGTGGCGGTTTCATGTTCTTCATCTCGCTGCTTGATGACAGAGCGGGGTCGCAGTTGAATCGACGGGAAGAAGTTCACAAGGAGAGCGGAATCTTGGAGATGAACCAGTTTTAATCATGGGGGGGAATTAGGAAGGAGCGCGGAAGAGAAGGCCAGCACTAGTGGCAGAGACTAGTGGAAGACCAAAGTCGTCGCTCAAATATCTGCGATGAGAGATGGAGCCCTCGCCTATCGCAAGAAAATCAGCAAACGGGGTTTGTACTCCTTCGGTGCGCTTTTCGTGGAAGGCTTCATTGCTTAGAAAGATCGGGCCAGTATTCACGAAAATTCCGCGTGGTTGCGGTAGTATTAGCAGCCCCATAGCTTGGACGGTAGTGCTGTAACCTTCACGTGTTGGCAGCCTCTTCTAAGGGGAAAATTACCAAAAAATAGTTAAATCTACTGTCATTGTGTTAATTCACTCACAAATATATTTTTTAATCAATTGAATCCTAAATCTTTTACATTTGTACCAATTCAGTCCATCTGAAAAATTTTGATTAGCTTGCACTGACATGGGCGCTAGCCGTCTTACGTGGTATGGCCAACTCTAATGTGAACAATTTTTAATAATTTTTAAATTTATTTATTTTCCTTTTCTTTCTCTTTCTTTTTTTTTCTTTCCTTCTTTCTTTGGCCGATCGCCAAGGTTCGGCGACCGACCAGAGGCTAGGATAGCGAGGTTGAGCTTGCCCTCACCGTTGCTTGGCGAGGGTTGTCGTGCCAGGGGAAGAAGGAAAGAAAAAAAAAAGAAAGAGAAAGAAAAGGAGAAAAAAATGAAAAAAATAAAAAAATTCTAAAAAATATTATTAAAAATTATTTGCGTTAGTGTTGGTCACGCCACATAAGACGGCGGACGTCCATGTCAGCGGAGGCCAGTCAAAATTAATCAAATAGACCGAATTGTCACAAATGCAAGATCTTTATGATTGAATTGGCAAAAAAAAATGTTTATGACTGAATTGATATAACTGCAATAGGTTTAAGACTTTTTTTGTAATTTTCCCCTCCTTTGAGTCTATCGAAACAAGCTGCAGTTGGGGTATATTTGGTGTATCCTACACCGGTTTAATCCACCAAGGCTTAGGTGGAGACTTCTAAGGTTTTAATCTTGTGCCGTATCCCCACAAACGCCAGCCGTTAGATTGAGATGGAAGGGCCCCGACCGTCGAATGAGCCAGTTTTAGCTAGTTGCCAGTTTTCACAAGAGGTTGGACGTCTGATCTACTAGAAAATGGACGTCCGACAGTTAAGCAGAACTCTTTGTGGAAGCTCATGGAGCTGTTATAATTGGAAAAGAGGGAAGCGCTGAAGTTGCAAAGCAAAGTGTGGCCGGTGGCCTTGACCGAGAATAATGAATCAGCATGGCGGAAGTTGAGATAATTCGAAAGGAAGAAGTGTGGACGAATTCAAAGAGGGAGAGATGAGCAGTGTAGTGTGGTATGCCGCTGTGGAAGGAGGCAGATGAACAGTTTGCACTTGCAATGATAGAGGAGCGAGTTTCATCACTTGGAGATTAGCTCAAACCATCAGCGGCATCTTCGATCCAAGTTCTGTCAGACACAGATGAGTTGCTAGGGGAGCCGCAATTGACGGTGATATCATTAGTCGGTGAGTATGCGTCCATGTTGTTGCCGGTGACCGAGACCGCGAGTGCTTCGAGCGAGATGGAGATGAAGAGGAATAAGAGAAGTGGTTTCATGTTCTTCATCTCGCCGTTTAACAACTGGGAGGGTTATAGCTAAATCGATCAATGGAAGTTGACGAGGATAGTAGAATCTTGAAGATGAACCAGTTTTAATCATTGGGAATTAGGAAGGGGTGAGGGAAGGGAAGACTAGACAAGATTAGAAGGAAAATTACTAATTAGCCCCTTACCAATTGTACATATTTCAATATAGTTTTGAACATTTCAATTTTATCAATGTAGTGGTAAATCTTTTCACAATATTCTAATGTAATTTTTCCGGTCAATTTTCGCCTGAAAATACTGACGCAGCGGTCCAGTCATGTTTGATTGTTCTATATGGTACAGTTGGTCATCTGATGTAGATAAAATGAGTCGAAATGTAGTCATTTCGCATATTTTTTGAATTTTTTGGTTTTTTTTCTTTTTTCCTTTTTCACTCTATTGTTCATCTTGTTTCCACAACTTGAATCTCTTAGGGAAACATGGTAAATCGTTGTAAGAAAGTAGATTTTTCTAGAGTTAAGCCGAGCTGGCAGTGGTGCTACTAGAGCTCCTCCATGAAATTTGGAAAAGCGTTATGGTTCGGTAGATCTATTGGCGGTGCTAACAAATGCGTCTCGATAATTGACCTTGTAATGCTCAAATTTCGGTGAACATCGCCAAAGCTGGCCACACGCGGACTAGTCGCATGGATCCCAACGAACTCGGCTGAGCCCATTTTGCCGCTGTCGGCACTAATCTGCGCGTAGGCGCAGGAAACCGAGGCAAATGGCGAAGACTCATTGGAATCGAAACGAATTCCCACCTGATTTCCCTCCGATTTGGCAGACTGAAGGTGTTGCTATGGGTAACAATTCAGGCAGCAGCAGCGGCATAGGGATAAAGGGAGGCCTCGTTGATGAGAATTGAAGGATCGGTAACAGCTCAATGAAAGGAAAATTCTATGCTTCACATAATAAAAGACTTAAAAAAATGATAACTTGTAACATACGTGATTGTTTATTACTAGTATTGTCGAATCAATTCTCGATTTTTATTGAAAACGAAGATGAAGAACTGAAAATTTTGGAGTGAAAAAGGTACAGTGAATTGGCTCTTGTAGATGCTGCGGCCATGGGAGGGACATTGTATTTACACCCAAAGAAGAAGATGAACAATAGGGCGGAAAAGGAAAGTAAAGAAAACGTAAAGAAAAGAAGACAAAAAAATTCAAAAAACTCATAAAATTACTCGAAATGAAACATCAGGTCGATGGCCATGCCACAAAAGATGGCTGGCGATGACTGGACAGTCGCGTCAGCATTTTCAAATAAAGATTAACCAAAAGTACTATATGGGAATTTCATAAAATGATTTGAGACTCTATTGACAAAACACAAAACTCTTAGGGTTTTCATTGAAATCTATCGAATAAGTTTAAGTCTGAACCGGTAATTTTCCTTGAAATTAGCGAAAAACCAAAGCCGTCCCTAAGATATCCACAATCAGTAGAGTTTTACCTATCATAAAAAAGCAGCCAATGGGACTTACTGCTCTTTTTTGGTGCGCTTTCCTTTTCAGGAACGTCTTATTGCGTAGTAAGGTCAGGTCAGTTGGACGATGGGCGGATCCATGCAATAATTCTCTCCTTTAAGAGGGACCACCACCACCACCATCATAAGCTTTCTTCGTTATGTCCTTCCATTTTATGTATTGTCATCTTTGAAGGAGCGACGTAGAAATTGATTTGCACTAGCAATGGTCAGAGAGGCCTAATGCAATCACGTTGAGTTTTACAATGCACCAGCAAACAAGCGTCTGACCACTAGAAAATTGATGTGCAGTGTAATCACAATCATATTTAATGACATTTTACTAGTTTACATTCTTGGTTACGAACATCGTTGTAAACCTTTGTAAACTATCGTAATTCAAAAATATTCAAATTTACGGTGTCAAGTTCTTGATTATGATGTTACGATGAAATGTCTAAATAATTTAAAACTGGTCGTACCAAAAAAAAATTCCAAATTTAGTTCATTTTGCTCATAGTTACAATGGATTGTCGTAAACCTTCGCAGAGGGCCATAATTGAAAAAAATACAAAATTACCACACTTTGTTACGAAGCATTGTAGCCCTTTGTAAATAGTCGTAGTTGAAAAAATCCAAACATATGACGTTTTCCTCATGTTTGTGAAGCCATAACTCTTTATAAATTATTGTAAATTAGAACTGTCGACAAATGCTTATGACGATCCACCGTAACCAAGAACAAAATGTTGTAAATTTGGATTGATTTTTTTTTGGTAAAGGTACGATGATTGATTTTAATGACTATGGTTTCCAAAGTTAACGATGGTTTGTAATAATTAAGAACAAACGTCATAAATTTGAATATGTTATTGGTTACGGTGATTTACAGAGAATTACAACACAGCACAAAACATATAAATTTAGATTTTCTTAAATGATGATAGTTTACAAAGGGTTACGAAAAGAAAAAATCATCATAAATTCAAATAATTTTTTATGACGTAATCAATAAAATATTCAAATTTATGACGTTTTGTTCTTAATTATTACAAACCGTCGTTAACTTTGGAAACCAGAGTCACTAAAATCAATCAAAATTTACGACATTTTCTTCTTGGTTACGGCAGATCGTCATAAGCATTTGTCAACAGTTCTAATTAAAAATATGGAAATCTACAATGTCCTGTTCTTAGTTAAGAAACATTTGTAAAACGTCTTAATTTTGTTTAAAAAGAAAACCAAATTTACGATGCTTTACTCTCGGTTACAATGGAGTCTTTTTGTAAATCGTCATAACTGAAACATATCCAACTTTAAGACGTTTTGCTCGTTGGTACGATGGATCATAGTTTACCTTTGTCAGTGGTCGTACTTTAAATTATCCAAATTTATTAGGTTTTACCCACGGTCACAATGACGAAGCATTGTAATTCTTCATAAATCGACGTAATTGGAAAAATATCTAAATTTACGACGTTTGTTCTTAATAATTACATACTGTCGTAAACCTTTGCAAATCGTTATTGTTAAAAAGGTTAATACCACCAAAAACCCCAAACTAGTATACCTATAACAAATTTATCCAAAACTGGTACATCTATGATAAATTTAGCCCAAACTAATTTTTTGACCACCAAAAATCTCAAACTGATACACATGACAAATTTACCCTACGTTAGTTTCTGTTAAATTTTACAATCAAATTTATGAATTGAATTACACGTGTCAGTTGGCGGGCGAACCAGTTTAGGATTTTACCTCTCCATTTGTTGTAGATTTACCAATTTGCGATTTTTTGAGGTACCGGTTTAGGATTTTTGGTGGTTAAAAAATTAGCTTGGGGTAAATTGATCACAGGTGTACTAATTTTAGGTTTTTATGATCAAAAAATTAGTTCGGGAAAAATTTATCGCAAATGTACAAGTTTGAAGCTTTTTATAATATTAACCCTTGTTAAAAATATTTCAAATTTACTGCGTGTTGTTCTTAATTACAGTTAATCATTGTGAAATTTAGTGAATCGTCGTAATTTTGAAAAATTCCAAATTTGCAATGCTTTGCTATTAGTTACGACTGGCTGGCGTAGTTAAAAAAATCAAAATTTACGACGTCCTGCTCTTGGTTACCATGTAATGTCGTAAACATTTGTATGTTGTCGTAATTAAAAAAAAAATGAAGTTCATAATGCTCTGCTCTTAGTTACAAAACAACAGCCTATTCTTACGACTGATTGTCGTAACTATTTGTAAATCATCATAATTCAAAATATTCAAATTTATGACGTTTTGTCTTTTATTACCATAGCCATTGTAAACCATTTAAAATTGTCGTAAATAAGAAACTAATAAATATGTCGGAGTTTCATTCTTGGTTATGACAAAATACTGTAATTAAAAAAAGTCTAAATTGACGACGTTTTTAATTACAACAGACCATAATAAACCTTTGTTGTGATGTCTCAAAAAGTCACGTGCGACACGAGATCTTTCTTAAATTATTTATTATTCTTTTAAACATGCGGAAACATAACAAAATAATCATATAACTTGGTAACTTAAATTTAACAAGTCTAAATGATAGACATGCATCTTTCTTCTTTTAATGTTCGTCTTCCAAGTACTAATACAAGTACCCAAAAAGAAATAGACAACAACACAATAATTTTGGGAAGAAGGTCAGGTCAATTATTGTCATTACATCTATACTTAATCAAAAGCGAGCCTGTACATTTTTTCCAAACCATCGCCCAACCCAAGGGGACCATCAAACTCTTTCAAAGGTCCTACTGACTCGCTATTTATATCAGCATACCAAGTGATGAAACGGTGGGGCAGAAACTCAAGCAATCCCACATCCACCCTGGCAATAGAACTACATTTAACATATAATATCTCGAATCCCAGTACAAATACATCTTGATACCTTCATTATATGTATACGAGTACTCCAAAGCATAGTGCGGAAGGAGAACCCATCCTACAGATCTAACAAATAAAAGAGTGAGCCAAAATCTAGTAAAGAAAATCTGTAAGTTTAAAGTA
Organism: Syzygium syzygioides; assembly: GCA_031216285.1. Taxonomy (NCBI): domain Eukaryota; kingdom Viridiplantae; phylum Streptophyta; class Magnoliopsida; order Myrtales; family Myrtaceae; genus Syzygium; species Syzygium syzygioides. The sequence goes on along the minus strand of CM062251.1, from coordinate 14,777,461 downwards.
GAAGATCATCTTACCACTCAATCTGGTATCAACAAAATAATGAGATTTCAAAACGAGAACGAAATGATTATGTGTGGTAAATGGAGGACTAAACGCACTATCTTACCTATCATGATATGTCAATGAAAACAATTATGTAATGTTACATAAAATTTGTGCACTCAAATGCAAATAGAATGTATAATAATTTTTGGTACCGGCACTTCAAAATTCTTTACCTTTCAAGCCATTTACTTTTTATATCCATAATCAACGAGAGACCTTTCATAACCTTTGTCAATTTGATTGATCCAATCAAAATATCTTTTTACTTTTCGATGAAATAATTGTTAACTTGTGGGGTGTCATGCTTGTTACACCCCCAACTCTACAATTATAAGGGCAATGTCACAGCGGTCTTTCCACTTGAAAGGCATATCAAATATAATTCATAAACTTGTTATCAAAATATATCCATCAATGTATTTGATTAAGTAGTCATCTGATTACATGATTAGACTTTTAAAATTCATCAAAAGAATATGTACATTTCCAACTTACAGCTAAACTCAGAGGTTCACTTAGACATAAACAACTCATACAAAAAAATCTCACTATTAAAATGTCTAGCTGGTAACATAAATGTTCTCGTCCTGCTTGCAGCTAGCTGAAAAACTTGAAAAACAACTAAGATGAGTGGAATGAACAACCACAACCTAGTAAGGAGCACATCTCTTCTGAGCAGATCGAAGTCTTTATAAAACGATATCAACTCATCAATCCCAAATCCGGTATATGATATATGTAAAATATCAAAAGTGGATTTTCAATAAAGCTTTTTACGGATCAATCAACAATATCAACTCAATAATAACAAATCGACTATCAATGGTTCATTTCATTGATCAAACTCTATCAAATCAAATGTTAATGGTCAATTTCATTGACTAATCTAATGCTCAGTATCTAACTATGGTCACGCTTAGCACTATTGACAAAGGCAACCAAATTTTCCCCATCAACAAGGTCTCTACCTATTAGCCAACGGTTCTGCCTTGAACAACATTTAATCCCTCAATAGGTACTAATCGTAGTGATATAAGCACAATGCACAAACACTATTCTCCAATAACCACAAATTAAATTCAAAATCCATCTCAAAACTCAAGTTCACTAACCAAATCATATAAATTTTACGAATTAATTCATCAAACATATTACCATTCATAAACCATCTTCATAATACAAGAGCTTTTCGTAATTCTTTCATAAAAGGTTTCGCAAATCATCCACAGTCAATCAAGCCCAACTATAATCAGAGATATCTTGCCTTTTAAAATAGACAAAATGGTAGTAATTGTGCAATCTAGTTTTATGCATTCAATATGCCTTAAGTACCACTTTTTCTCTTCAAAGAAATATCAAACCATGTGATACCTTTTTAATTCATAATATATATTTCCATCATTTTCAAGACATGAATTTTACAAAACCAAAGAAGAGATAAGAACCACTCACATGGGAAAGCTAAAAGCCAACCTTCAAAGGTTACTCATATCGACGAACTCGTATTTCTATCAATTAACCGGAAAACGATATCAAAACCAAGTAAAACTCTACTTTAACCAATGACTTGACTAGACTACACTTATTTATCGATAAAATGACTTCTATGCGCTAACGAAGAAACTCGTTTATAGCGACATTGATCTTTGTTAGTTATACGTATTATCCGTTATGCATAACTCGCATGTGAAACTTTAAAAGTTTAACTGCACTTCGAAATTGATTTTCATCCAACCCAATGGCTCCACAATGCCTTAAACTATCATTTCCATATAAATCCACAGCTTAACAACTCCTAAATCGAACCTCGTAGTTCAAAATTTACATGACTTCGAATTTATGACTCAAAAATTGTTCCAATTAGATGAATACAGGGCTCTAATTCTTACCAGTTATTGCAAAACTAAGTTGATTTGGCTTGCCGGGACGTTTGAAAACATAAAGGCGCAAAAATTTATCTCTCTTTTCTTCATTTCCTCTTTTCCAATGGTTTTAACGTCCAACTCTCCCTCCTTGCCTTTCTCGTTTTCGCCGGCGTCCTTTTCTTCTCTTTGTTTAGCGCCAACTGCAGATACAAAGAGAAGTGGGCTTGAGTCCTATGAAATTACTTGGGCTTCAGCTATTATTTTAATAACTTGGCCTTAATATTACAATGCCGATGCGATCTATGCCCATCTCAACTCTTCGCTTCCCTTCTTTCGCTCTAAAAGGGCGTCGTGCACATTTTAAACTCTCGGTCCCCCTTCTTTTGCGATTAAATGGCGTCTTTGTGTGACCATCGGCTTTGTCTCTTTGTACTTCATTTTCATAATGCTCATCACTATAAATTGTATGAAGTGCTTCGAGTCTCATAGCATCTGCAAGATATTATATGGTGCTTTAGGAAAATGAGTGGAATTGTTTGGATGTCCTTGTTCCCAATTGTACAGGCGGTTCAGTTCTAACTTTTGATGTCTGCTCCAAGTAAGCATATCCAATTCATCCACATCTATCAAATTAGATCTAGATGCCTATCTGCAACTGGTGTTTTCCACTGGCCACCTCGATGGAAGTCATTGCCCAATGTCTTTTGCCCGTCTCTTGAAATTGGTTTTATTGTGTTTTAAGTGGTTCTTATTCCGTTCTTGTCTCTCTCGAACATCCTTTTAATTACATCCTGACTCATCCCCAGTTTGACAATTTATCGTTTTCTTTGTACAAACCACTTGTGTGTAAATAGGCTTGACACTATTCTGAAGGAGAAACAGTATTTGGGTCCGTGAGTCAAACCGAAGTATCTTCCGCATGATCCCTTAGAACTTTCAAGATTAGAAATATGAGTAGCTTGCATAGAAATAGGAGGGCAAAGACCATCCTTTAAAGCCGGGCCTTTCCCCTTAATTCCATTTGTGGGTCAAATTTTCTACATCTCCATCAATTTGTTGTATTTTTTGTGAATGCCTAGATGTCTGGCTAAGATTCTTTAGCATATCCTTTACCCTTCTTTTAATTGACAATAATTGATGATTGATATTACCCTGTAGCATTCCCCCCATCATGTTCGCTGCACATTGTAAGTACATTTTTAAAGCAACAATGTGGATGGTTTCTTATCCATGTTTTCTTTGTAGAGCTCTATATATATTGTCCACTTTTCATTGATTCTTTAGAACGATGTATCTCATAATTCCAATTTTTCTTGTCTGCTATCTCGTGTGTAAGTTGCCCTACGATTTTCAGGAGGTTCTCTCATCCATAACTCTTCCTTGAGGATTAGCGGACCGAAAAACATTGCTGAATTATAGTATCTCAAACCTGCTTATCCTTTCTATCATATCATATCTATGTTCTCCACTGTTAAGAAATGAAGATTAAGGCCGGGCTTTCGCAGAGGTGGGAAGATCCCTCATCCAATAGATAATTGTTTCCGTCTGTTCGATGACTTTTTTTTGGAGCGATGAGTCGGCAATTCTCCTAGGATGCGGAACGCATGTAGGGTGGACTAATCTTGCTGCAAGCCTGATTACACGACTTCAACACTGGGAATCACTTGACATTCCTCAATTATTACCCAAGAAAATGGGACTATCAATTCTTACTAAGCTCTTTCCATGCATTCTTATCCCGACCTAACATCGATCAAAATTTGCGCACATTCCTGATGACTAGACTTTTTTTTCTACTTTCGAAAATACACAAACTTATACGTGTGGAGGCACTTCGCAAGTTACAATTATTGTCCCAAAGCCAAAAAATGAGTAACCCTATTTCATGCTCGATAATTCGTAGCAAAACCTTGCCATGACTGACTTCAATAAAAGAACAGGAACAGTTGAACTTGAATGCCCTTCTCTCAACGAGCCTGGGGATTCATAATCTCAGAGAAGACAGGCCCAGGCAGTAACTTCTCCGAATCATAACTAGTCGTACTCTCATCATAAACATCATCGCTACTGGTCGTTGTTACAGCCGCCCTACTATTGTTGCTACTGCTGAACACCTCACCGCTGCCGTTTGTCACGTTGCCTATGATCGGAGCTGCCTCATCGTCGCTCTCATCTCCATCGCGGAGGTAGTGCAGCCCGCGCGCGTCGCCGGTGCAGATCTCGAGCCGCTGCTTCCAGGGGAGTGGGGGATTGTCGGTGTTGTAGAGATGGTCACGGAGAGTCCCGCGCGCCATGTAGTCGTACACCAGGATCATCTCTCCCGCATCGTTGCAGAACCCGATCAGGGAGACCAGGTGGAGGTGCCGGAGCTCCGAGAGCATCTCGATCTCGGTCAAGAACTCGTGGAGGCCCTGCTGCGACCCCGGGTTCAGCCGCTTGATCGCCACTTGGGTGGCGCCCCCGTCGACATAGCCCTTGTACACGTTGCCGAACCCGCCCACGCCGACAACAAACACCTCGTCGAAGTCGTTTGTGGCCGCTCTGATCTCGGCCAGCGAGAAGTGGCGGCACCGATCCGACGGCAGGGACGACGCCTGGGTCTTCGTTGACTTGGCCGTCGCAAAGGAGACCGGGCCCCACCATGAGGTGCCGTCGCTCGTGGTCGAATCCTTTGCTCTGTTTCGTCGCCGGTAAAGGAAGAAAGCCAGTAGTGAGAGCACGGTGAAGCCCGAAGCTACGCCAGCAACGATGGCGATCTTTGCTGTTTTGCTGTGGTTCCATGATGCTTTGCTTGCCGGTGGAGGAACTCGCTGATTATCTGGGACTGGGACTGGATCTGGGTTCAACCCGGCGAGATTCCCGTCTGAATTGCTGATCTTGAATATCTCGAGGCCATTCAAGATGCCATCAGAGTAAAGAGTATAACCATCTGGAAGCGCGCCCACCTCGACCGAGAGGTTGCTTCTTTTCTTTTGGCCGTCATGCATGTATACTGCATAATCTCTATAGACAGGCATGCCCTTCCCGCTCCAACTAATGACGTCGGCGCGATTCTCGACCAGTTGTGAATCTATGAAGATCTCGAAAAGCCTATCTGTGGGCTTATTTATCTCTCTCTGGAACTCGCAGAAGTGTAACCGGACCAAGTAGTAGAACTCTGTATCCACCTCGATGGACCACTTGAGGTTGTAGCTCAGATTGATTGTTTTGTTTGTTCCCATGGTCCTCGCTGTTGTGTACACGCTATCTGGAGCCGTATAATTTGGCACTTGATCACTGTATCTGAGTTGGATAGTTCTGTTAACCGGGAAAACTCCGATGTACGAAGAAGTCACATAGTCGTCATCTAATTCCCAGGTCCTGTACATTCCCGTGTCACCGGCTGAATCAATAGACTTTCCTCCAACGTTCAAGCGCTTCATCGCTTCGAGAGCATCGGTGGTACGGAAGGTGTATGGCGACACCTGACCTGCAAACTTGATTCCCTCCTTTGAGTCGACGACCGTGTTGTAGTAGAGACGTTCGGGCATGGAAACGACTTCGATTCCATTCACGAAAGCATACGCGTCTGAATTACCAGGAGTGGGAGTGAAAGTTATGTTCAATATCTGGTCGTGTTCGACAGTCAAGCAGAACTCTTTAGAGAAGCTCGGGGAGCGGGTATAATCGGCAAAGAGGGAAGCGCTGAAGTTGCGGAGCAGAGTGAAGCCGGCGGCCTCGACTGAGAACAAAGAATCGGTGCGGCGGAAGTTGAGGTAATCGGAAGGGAAGAAGTGGAGGCGAACGAATTTGGGCCCTGCGTTGACGTGGAAGGTGTAGGCGAACTCGGAGCGGGAGAGGCGAGCAGTGAAGTATGGAACCTGGCGGACAGAGGGATGTGAACTGCTTGCACTTGCAATGACAGAGGAGTGAGTTTTCTCAATCGGACAGTACGTCGAACCTTCCTCGGCATCTCCAATCCAAGTCCGTTTGTCCACGCGGGAGCTGCTGGAGACGCCGCAGTCGACGGTGATATCATCGGTCGGCTGATAAGCGCCAACGTTGTTGCTGGTGACTGAGACAGTGAACGCTTCGAGCGAGACGGAGACGACGATGAATAGTAGAAGTGGCGGTTTCATGTTCTTCATCTCGCTGGTTGATGACAGAGAGGGGTCGCAGTTGAATCGGACGAAAGAAGTTCACAAGGAGAGCGGAATCTTGGAGATGAACCAGTTTTAATCATGGGGAATTAGGAAGGAGTGCGTTAGAGAAGGCCAGCACTAGTGGCAAAGACTAGTGGAAGACCAAAGTCGTCGCTCAAATATCTGCGATGAGAGATGGAGCCCTTTGCCTATCAGAAGAAAATCGGCAAACGCGGTTTGTACTCTTTCGGGTGCGCTTTTCGTGGAAGGCTTCATTGCTTAGAAAGATCGGGCCAGTGTTTGTAGTCACGAAAATTCCGCGTAGAAATTGGTTTGTACTAGCAAAGTGTTTGAGGTTTGATCCATTCAAAGGGTCGGAACGGGCGGTCCAATTAAAACAAAGAACCAGCTAGCGTTTGGACGGTACTGCTAGAACCTTCACATATTAGTAGCCCCATAGCTTGGACGGTACAGCTGTAACCTTCTCGTATTAGCACCCTCTTCGAAGGGGAAAATTACCGAAAATAGTTAAATTTACTATAATTGTGCTAATTCGCTCATAAATATTTTTTTTATCAGTTGAATCATAAATCTTTTATATTTGTGCCAATTCAATCCATCCGACAAATTTTGACTAGCTTGCACTAACATGGACGCTGGCCGTCTCATGTGGTATGATCAATTATAATGTGGACAATTTTTAATAATTTTTAAATTTATTTATTTTTCTTTTCTTTCTCTTTCTTTTTTTTCTTTCCTTCTTTCTCTGGCTGGTCACCAAGGTCAGGCAACCGGCTTGAGGCTAGGGTAGTGAGGTTGAGCTTGCCCTCATCGTTGCTTGGCAAGGGTTGCCGGGCCAGGAGAAGAAGGAAAGGAAAAAAAAAAAGAAAGAGAAAGAAAAGGAAAAATAATGAAAATAATGAAAAAATAAAAATTTTATAAAATATTAAAATATTATTAAAAATTATTTACGTCAATGTCGATCACACCACATAACACGACTAATGTCTATGTCAGCAGGGGCAGTCAAAATTAGTCAAATGGACCGAATTGTTATAAACGCAAAATATTTATGATTCAATTGACAAAAAAAAAGGTTTATGACTGAATTGACACAATTGTAATAGATTTAAAACTTTTTTGGTAATTTTCCCCTCCTCTGAGTCTATTGAAACAAGTTGCGGTTGGGGTACATTTGGTGTATCCAACGCCGGTTGAATCCACCAAGGCTTAGCTAGAGACTTCTAAGGTTTTAATCTTGTGCCATATCCCCACAAATGTTAGCCGTTAGATTGAGATGGAAGGACCTCGACCGTCGAATGAGCCGGTTGTAGCTAGTTGCCAATTTTTACAAGAGGTTGGACGTCCGATCCACTAGAAAATGGACGTCTGACAGTTAAGCAAAACTCTTTGTGGAAGCTCATGGAGCCGTTATAATTGGAAAAGAGGGAAGCGCTGAAGTTGAGGAGCAGAGTGTGGCTAGCGGCCTTGACCGAGAAGAACGAATTGGCATGGCGGAAGTTGAGATAATTCGAAGGGAAGAAGTGTAGGCGAATTCAGGATGGGAGAGACGAGTAGTGTAATATGGTATGCCGCTGTGGAAGGAGGGAGATGAACGGTTTACACTTGCAATGATAGAGGAGCGAGTTTCATCACTTGGAGAGTAGCTCGAATCGTCAGCGGCATCTCTGATCCAAGTCTGGTCAAACACAGATGAGTTGCTAGGGGAGCCGCAATTGATGGCAACATCATTAATCGAGCTGCAATATGCGCCAATGTTGTTGCCGGTGACTGAGACCGTAAGTGCTTCGAGCGAGATGGGGATGAAGAGGAAGAAGAGAGGTGGTTTCATGTTCTTCATCTCGCCATTTGATGACTAGGAGGGTCATAGTTGAATTGATCGATGGAATTGACGAGGATAGTAGAATCTTGAAGATGAACCAGTTCTAATCATTGGGAATTAGTAAGGGGTGAGGGAAGGGAAGACTAGACAAGATTAGAGGGAAAATTACTAATTAGCCCTATACCAATTGTATATATTTCAATGTAGTTTTGCACATTTCAATTTTATCAACGTAATGCTAAATCTTTTCGCGATATTCCAATGTAATCTCTCCGGTCAATTTTCACTTGAAAATACTGACATAACAATCCAGTCATCTCTGATTATTCTTTATGGTACAACTGGTCATATGATGTAGATAAATTGAATCGAAATGTAGTCGTTTTGCATATTTTTTTGACTTTTTTGATTTTTTTTCTTTTCTTTTTTCATTTTTCACTCTACTGTTCATCTTGTTTCCACAACTTGAATCTCTCAGGGAAACATGGTAAATCGTTGTAAGAAAGTTGATTTTTCTAGAGCTAAGCCCAGCTAGCGGCGGTGCTACTGAAGCTCCTCCATGAACTTTGGAAAAGCGTTTTGGTTCGGTAGATGTATTGGTGGTGCTAACAAACGCGCCTCAATAATTGACCTTGTAATGCTCATATTTCGGTGAACATCACCAAAGCCGGGCCACACGCGAACTACTCGCATGAATCCCAACGACCTCGGCCGAGCCCATTTTGCCGCGGTCGGCACCAATCTGTGCGTAGTCGCAAGAAACCGTCCAAGGCAAATGGCGAAGACTGATTGGAATCAAAATGAATTCCCACCTGATTTCCTCCGATTTGGCAGACTGAAGGCGTTGCTACGGGTAACAATTCAAGCAGCGGCAGCGGCACAGAGATAAAAGGGAGGCCTTGACGGTGAGAATTGAAGCAGCGGTAACGGCTCAATGAAAGGAAAATTCTCTGCTTCACATAATAAAAGACTTAAAAAAATGATAACTTGTAACATACGTGATTGTTTATTACAAGTATTGTCGAATCAAGTCTCGATTTTTATTGAAAACGAAGATGAAGAACTGAAAATTTTGGAGTGACAGAGGCAGTGTGAATTGGCTCTTGTAGATGCTGTGGCCATGGGAGTGACATTGTATTTGCACCAAAGAAGAAGATGAACAATAGGACGGAAAAGGAAAGTAAAGAAAACGTCAAGAAAAGAAGACAAAAAAATTCAAAAAACTCATAAAATTACTCGAAATGAAACATCAGGTCGATGGCCATGCCGTAAAAGATGGCTGGCGATAACTAGACAGTCGCGTTAGCATTTTTAGACGAAGATTAACCAGAAGGACACTATGAGAATTTCACGAAATGGTTTGAGACTCTATTGACAAAACATAAAAATCTTAGGGTCTTCATTGAAATCTATCGAATAAGTTTAGATCTGAATCGGTAATTTTCCTCAAAATTAGCGAAAAACTAAAGTGGTCCCTAAGATATCCACAATCAGTACCTATCATAAAAAAGTAGCCAATGGGACTTAGTGCTCTTTTTTGGTGTGCTTTCCTTTTCAGGAACGTCTTATTGTGTAGTAAGGTCAGGTCAGTTGGACGATGGGCGGATCCATGCAATAATTCTCTCCTTTAAGAGGGACCACAACCACCACCACCACCATAAGCTTTCTTCGTTATTTCCTTCCATTTTATGGATTATCACCTTTGAAGGAGCGACATAAAAATTGATTTGCACTACCAAGTCTTTCAGTTTCATCTAGTCAAAGGGAAATTATCGACCGTTAGATCAAGATGAAAGGATCTCAGCCGTTGAATCTGGCAATGGTCGCCAAAGGTCGGAGAGGTCTAACGCAATCACGGTGAGTTTTAAAATGCACCAGCAAACAAGTGTATGACTCACTAGAAAATTGACGTGTGGTGTGGTAACAATCATATTTAATGACGTTTTACCATTTTACATTCTTTTTTTTTTGGTAAAGGACCATTTTACATTCTTGGTTACGAATATTGCTGTAAACCTTTGTAAACTATCGTAATTCAAAAATATTCAAATTTATGGTGCTAAGTTTTTGATTACGATGTTATGATGAAATGTCTAAATAATTTAGAACCGGTCGTAACAAAAAAAAATTCCAAATTTAGTACATTTTGTTCATAGTTACAATGGATTGTCGTAAACCTTCCCAGGGGGCCATAATTGGAAAAAAATACAAAATTACCACATTTTGTTAGAAGCATTGTAGCCCTTTGTAAATAGTCGTAGTTGAAAAAATCCAAATATATGACGTTTTCGTCTTGTTTATGAAGCCAGAACTCTTTATAAATTATCGTAATAAAAAAATTATTCAAATTTATAACGATTTCTTCTTATCATAACCCTTTATAAACTATCATCATTTAAGAAAATTTAAATTTATATGTTTTGCGCTGCGTTGTAACTCTTTGTAAATCACCATAATCAATAAAATATTCAAATTTATGACATTTTGTTCTTAATTATTATAAACCGTCGTTAACTTTGGAAACCATAGTCAATTCTCTTCTTGGTTAAGAAACATTTGTAAACCGTCCTAATTTTGTGAAAAAAAAACCCAAATTTACGATGCTTTACTCTTAGTTACAACACGGTCTCTTTGTGAATCGTCGTAACTTAAAAATATCCAACTTTAAGATGTTTTGTTCATTGGTATGACGGATCATAGTAAACCTTTGTCAGTGGTTGTACTATAATGGCGCAAATGATAATCATTTTGTTCCAGAAATTTTTCTATTTCTATTTCCTGAACGAGTTTTTAAACAAAAATAAGCGTTTGATAATGACACAAAATTCCTCATTCCAAAGCAAAAATTTGTTTGATAACAACACAAAATTTCTCCCTCTTACGCTCTTTTCCATTCATTGATGGGCGATGGCCGGCGGCGGCTTGAGGCGACAAGCAACGGGAGGCCAGTGGGGGTCGCTGGTAGCTACTGCGGCGGGAGGTGAGGGTGAATGATAAGAAGAGTTTTTATTTCTCTTTTTATTCAAGAAATAGAAAAGTCTCATTTCTATTCCAAATCTATTTCTGAACTAAAAATTTGTTCCAGAAATAGAAAAATGAAATTGTCTTACCAAATAGATTTTTGTTCCAAACTTGTTTATAAGAACAGAAAAATAGAAAAACAGAAAAACAGAATAATTATCATGTGCGCCCTAAATTATCCAAATTTATTACATTTTACCCACAGTTACGACGAAACATTGCAATTCTTCATAAATCGACGTAATTGAAAAAATATCTAAGTTTATGACGTTTGTTCTTAGTCATTACATATCATCGTAAACTTTTTTTTTGTGTGAAATGTCAGTATTGTAGAGTGAATGAAGTACAACAGCTTAGGGGTATCCCAGCATTGCAAATGGTGCTAATAGCTCGAGAAGATGAAGATGGGAAATCTCCACATAGTAACAAATATAACATTTATTTGATAAAGTCTAATGGTTTGGTAAAGTGAAGCTCTACCTCTTACATTTCTACACACGTTGGCCAAAATAATATGGATATCAGTTGACTTGTTTTGAAACTGTCTTCGGCTGCGCTCCATCCATATGCCATAAATGGTTACTAGAAAGGATAGCTTAAGGAGTTTAGCCGCCAAATTTTTTGCCCGTTGTTGCCCTAATCATCCATTGAAGTTCCTCATTCCATCCTCTCAAAAGACATCTAATTCCCTGTTGTGCAAGGATACTGCGCCATAAGCTGCCTATCCACTCACATTGAAAGAATAAATATATTATGTCTTCTATACTGGCCTTACCAAAGTTACACTGGATATCAATTGAGGTCATCCATTGGACGCCGATTTCTGCCGTCGATAGTCTATTTCTGCAAACAAACTAGCCAATGAAATTGTGTTTGCTAATACCATTGGTCCAAATTAGGTCATATCACTCCACAACCGATCCCGCATGTTTGTGTTCATCATAAATTTCTCGGCAACAATACCTTGAGCTATGGATAATCAAGATTAAAACATGTCGTAATTTAAGAAGTACCTTGGACAGTATGGCTTGGAGTTGGCGATATCATCGTAAACCTTTGCAAATCATTATTGTTAAAAATATTTCAAATTTACAGCATGCCGTTCTTGATTACAACTAATCATCGTAAAAATTTGTAAATCGTTGTAATTTTGAAAAATTCCAAATTTGCTATGCTCTTAGTTACGATAAGCTAGCATAGTTAAAAAAATCGCAATTTACGACATCCTGGTCTTAATTGGCTACCATGAAATGTCGTAAACATTCATATGTTGTCGTAATTAATAAAAAAAACCAAGTTTATAATGCTTTGCTCTTAATTACAAAACGGCTGTCGTAATTAGAAAAAAAATAGAAATTTACGATGTCCTGGTCTTGGTAACTTCGGTACCATTTATAAACCATGGTAATAATAATCCAAATTTATGATGCTTGCTCTTGATTACAACCAATCGTCGTAACTATTTGTAAACGAACATAACTCAGAATATTCAAATTTGTGACGTTTTGTTTTTTCTTACCATAGCCAACATAAAACCATTTAAAATCATTGTAAATAAGAAATTAATAAATATGTCGGAGCTATCTTGATTATGATGAAATACTGTAATTAAAAAAAGTCTAAATTGACGACGTTTATAATTACAACCGACCATCGTTAACCTTTGTTGTGACACCTCAAAATGTCACTTGCAACACGAGATCTCTCCTTAAATTATAAATTATTCTTTTAAACATGCAAAAGCATAACAAAATAATCATATCACTTGGTAACAAAAATTTAACAAGTCTAAATAACAGACATATGTCTCCTTTCAATTCATCTTCCAAGTACTAATACAAGTACCCAAAAAGAAATAGACAACAACCCAATAATTTTGGGAAGAAGGTCAGGTCAATTATCGTCACTACACCCATACTTAATCAAAAGCGAGCTTGTATATTTTTTCCGGCAAAAAGACACCAGAAGTGCCATAAGTTGTGTACGGAGATCACTTTGGTGCCATAATTTTTTTTCGAATCATTTTGGTACCAAATTGAAGAAAAATATATCACTTTAGTGACTCCAGCCAAAATTCCGACCAAAAAACTGATGTAACATTTATATTTTAAAAAATGATCTGACTTGTACACGCGAAAATTATGTGGCCTTTTTTCAAATTTTTTAATCTTTTTTTCCTAACTTTTTCCCGATCGCCAATTCAGCGACCGGCCAAAGGGGAGGGCCGGTGAGGCCGACCTCTGGCGAAGCTCGCCCCACCGATGAGGGCAAACCTCACCGGCCGCTGGCTAGGCAAGGTCGCTTTACCCAGCAAAGGCGAGGCCAACCTCACCGTCGCCTAGGTGTTGACGGCAAGGCCTCCCCTCACCCGGCAAAGGTGAGGCTGACCTCGCCGTCGCCCTGACCCAAGCGACAGCAAGGTCGACCTCGCCTTTGCTGGGTAAGGCGAGACCTCGCCGTTGTGACCCAGGTTATGGTGAGGTTAGCCTCACTAGATCTGGCGAAGCTCGCCGGTGGCCGGCGGGGCAAGCTTCGCCAGATTTGGGCGAGGCAACCCTCGCCGACAACTGGCAAGGCTGCCCGTCGCCCATGGCCGGCGAGGGGCAGCCTCGCCTGTCGCTGGGGAGGGTCGCCTCACCCAAATTTGGCGAGGCAGCCCCTCGCCGGCCATGGGCAAGGCCGCCCTCACCCATGGCCGGCGAGGGGCGGCCTCGCCTGTCGCTAGGGAGGGTCGCCTCGCTCAGATTCGATGAGGCAGCCCCTCGCCGGCCATGGGCAAGGCCGCCCTCGCCCAGTCCTTCTTGGACTAGCCACCGGCCAGCAAGAGGAGAAAAGAAAAAAAAAGAAAAGAAAGGAAAAAGGAAAGAAGAGGAAAAAAATTATTTAAAATAAAAAATGCTAACTGTACACGCTGACTCATCCTCCAGCGAGCCACGTCGGATTTCCAGCCTAACTTATCAGAGTTGACACTTAAGTTATCTATTTTCCTCCGACTTGGCACCAAAGTAATCCGAAAAAAAGTTTTTTCACCAAAGTGATTTCCGTACACAACTTATAGTACTTGTAGTGTCCTTTTGCCTATTTTTTTCCAAACCATCGCCAAACCCAAGGTACCATTGTACTCTTTCACAGGTCCTACCAACTTGCTATTTATATCAACGTACCAAGCAATGAAACGGTGGGGGAGAAACTCAAGTAATCCCACATCCACCCAAACAATAGAAATACATTTAACATACATTATTTCGAATCCTAGTACAAGTATATCTTGATATCTCCATTCTATATATATAGAAGTATTCCAAAGCATAGTGCGGAAGGATAATCCATCCTCCAAATCTAAAAAGTAAAAGAGTGAGCCAAAATCCAGTAAAAGAAGGCTTTAAGTTTAAGGTAGAAGATCATATTGCCACTCAATATGATATCAACAAAATAAAGTGATTTCAAAATGAGAACTATATGATTATGTATGGTAAATGAAGGACTCAATGCACTATCTTACCCATCATGATATGTACATGAAAACAAGTATATAATGTTGCATAAAAATTATCCACTCATGCAAGTAGAATGTGTAATAATTTCTGGTTCCAGCACTTCAAAATTATTTACCTTCCAAGCCATTTACTTTTATATCCATGATCAACGAAAGACCTTTCATAACCTTTGCTGATTTGATTGATCCAATCAAATTTGCTTTTTCGATGAAATAGTTGTTAACTTGTGGGGTGTCATGCTTGTTACCACCCCATCTCTACAATTACAAGGGCAATGTCACAACAGTCTTTCCATCCAAAAGGCATAGTCTCAAACATAATTTTCATAAACCTATTATTGAAATATATACATCCATATATTTGACAAAGGAGTCATCTAATTACATTATTAGAGTTTCTAAAATCCATCAACAGAATATGTACATTTCCAACTTATAACTAAACTCAAAAGCTCACTCAGACATAAACAACTCATACAAAAAAATCTCACTGTCAAAATGTCCTGCTAATAGCATAAATGCTCTCTTCTTGCTTGCAACTAGTTGAAAAACTTGAAAAACAACTAAGATGAGTGGGATGAACAACCACAACCTAGTGAGGAGTACATTTCTTCTAAGCAGATTGAACATTCACTATGCATCTTTATAAAATGATATCATAACTCATCAATCCCAAATCTAGTATATGATATATGTAAAATATAAAAGGTGGATTTTCAATAAAACTTTTTACATATCATATCAATCAACAATATTAATTCAACAATAACAAATCAACCATTAATGGTTCATTCTAATGATCAATCTCTAGCAAATCAAACATTAACGGTCTACTCCATTGACTAATTTAATTCTCAGTATTTAACTATGGTCACGCTTAACACCAGTGACAAAGGCGACCAAGTTTACCCCATTGACTAGGTCTACCGATATTAGCCAGTAGTTCAGCCCTAAAGGACGTCCTAATCCCTCAATAGGTACTAATCATAGCGATATAAGCATAATGCACAAACACTATTCTCCAATAACCCACAAATTAAATTCAAAATCCATCTCGAAACTCAAGTTCACTAATTAACTCATCTAAATTTTACAATTCAATTCATTAGACATATTAGCTTTCGTAAACCATATTCATAATACAAGAACTTTTCGTAATTCTTTCATAAAAGGTTTCGCAAATCATCCACAGGCAATCAAGTCCAGCTATAATCAAAGATATCTTGCCTTTTAAAATAGGCAACACGGTAGTAACTGCGCAATCTAGTTTTATGTATTTAATATGCCCTAAGTACCACTTTTTCTTTTCAAAGAAACATCAAACCATGTGATGCATTTTTAATTTATAATATATATTTCTATCATTTTCAATACATGAGTTTTACAAAACTAAAGAAGAGATAAGTACGACTCACCTGGGAAAGCTAAAAGCCAACCTACAAAGGTTACTCATATCGACGAACTCGTATTTCTATCTATCAACCGAAAAACGATATCAAAACCAAGTAAAACTCTATTTTAACTAGCAACTCGAGTAGACCACGCTTATTCATCGATAAAATGACTTCTATGCACTAACGAAGAAACTCGTTTATGGTGAACATTCATCTTTGCTGGTTATACGTATTGTCCGTTACGTGTAACTCACATGCGAAACTTTAAAAATTTGCGCTCAAACTGTACTTCAGAATTGATTTTCGTCATACCCAATGGCTCCACAATGCCATAAACTATCATTTCCATATAAATACATAGCTTAACAACTCCTAAATTGAACTTTGCAGTTCAAAATTTTCATGACTTCGAATTTATGACTTAAAAATTGCTCCAATTAGATGAATAAAGGGCTCCAATTCTTACCAGTTGCAAAGCAAAGTTGATTTGGCTTGTCGGGACGTTTGAAAACATATAAGCGCAAAAATTTCTCTCTTTTCTTCATTTCCTCTTTTCCAATGGTTTTAACGTCCAACTCTCCCTCCTTGCCTTTCTTGTTTTCGCCGGCGTCCTTTTCTTCTCTTCGTTTAGCGCCAACTGCAGATATAAAGAGAAGTGGGCTTGAGTCCTAAGAAATTACTTGGGTTTCGGCTATTATTTCAATAACTTGGCCCTAATATTACAATGCTGATGCGATCTGTGCACATCTCAACTCTTTGCTTCCCTTCTTTCGCAATGAAGGGGCGTCGTGCACATTTTAAACTCTTGGTCCCCCTTCTTTTGCGATTAAATGACGTCTTTGTGTGACCATCGGCTTTGTCTCTTTGCACTTCATTTTCATTATGCTCATCACGATAAATTGGATGAGGTGCTTCAAGTCTCATAACATCTGCAAGATATCATATGGTGCTTTATGAAATGAGTAGAATTGTTTGGATGTCCTTGTTCCCAATTGTACAGGCGGTTCAGTTCATCCACATCTATCGGATTAGATCTAGATGCCTATCTGCAGCTGGTGTTTTCCCCTGGCCACCTCAATGGAAGTCATTGCCCAATGTCTTTTGCCTGTCTCTTTTGAAATTGGTTTTATTGTGCAAGTGGTTCTTATTCCGTTCTTGTCTCCCTCAAACATCCTTTTAATTACATCATGAATCATCCCCGGTCTAGCAATTTGTTGTGTTCTTTGCACAGACCGCTTTTGTGCAAATAGGCTTGACACTATCTGACTAAGAAACTATACTTGGGTTCGTGGATCAAACTGAAGTATGTTCCGCACGATCCTTTAGAACTTTCAAGATTAGAAATATGACTAGCTTGCATTGAAATAGGAGGGCAAAGAACATCCTTTAAAGCCGGGCCTTTCCCCTTAATTCCATTTGGAGGTCAAATTTTCTAAATCTCCATGAATTTGTTGTAGTTTTTTTGTGAATGCCTAGATGTCTAGCTGAGATTATTTTGCATAGCCTTTACTTTTCTATTAATTGAAAATAATAGCTTGTTGATATTACTCCGTAACATTTCCCCTATCCTATTCGCTTCACATTGTAAGTACATTCTTAAAGCAGCAACGTAGATGATTTCTCTAAATTGGGTCGTCTATCCTTTTTATGTAGACTCATAACTAAAATTTGTTCCATCCGTGTTTTCTTCGTAGAGCTCTATATATTGTGAACTTATCATAGATTCTTTAGAACTATGTTTCGCATAATTCCAATTTTTCTTGTCTGCTATCTCGTGCGTAAGTTGCCTTGCGATTTTCAAGGGATTCTCTCATCTATAACTCTTCCTCGAGCATTAGCTGAATGAAAAACACCACTGAATTACAGTATCTCAAACTCGGTTACCCTTTTTATCATATCATATGTATGTTCTTCGCTGAATGAAATGAAGATTAAGACAGTACTTTCGTGGAAGTGGGAAGATCCCTCATCCGATAGACGATCGATTCCGTTTGTTTGATAACTTTTTTGGGAGGGATGAGTCGGCAATTCTCCTAGAATGTGGAACGCATGGAGGGTGGACTAATCTTGCTGCAAGCCTGATTACAGGACTTCAACACTGGGAATCACTTGACATTCCTCAATCATCACCCAAGAATATGGGGCTATCAATTCTTACTAAGCTCTTTCCATGCATTCTTATTCCTATCTAACATCCATCAGAATTTGCGCACATTCCTGATTTGAGTATATATATTTTTTCTACTTAGGAAAATACACACACTTATACGTGTGGAGGCATTTCGCAAGTTACAATTATTGTCCCAAAGCAACAAAAAAAAAATACCCCTATTTCATGCTCTATATTTCGTAGCAAAACCTTGCCATGACTAAACTTCAAGAAAGAACAGCAACAGTTGAACTTGAACGCCCTTCTCTCAACGAGCTTGGGGATTCATGATCTCAGAGAAGACAGCCCCAGGCAGCAACTTCTCCGAATCACAACTAGTCGTACTCTCATCATAAACATCATCGCTACTGGTCGTTGTCGCAGCCACCCTACTATTGCTACTGCTGAACACCTCACCGCTGCCGTTTGTCACGTTGCCTCTGATCGGAGCTGCCTCATCGTCGCTCTCATCGCCATCGTGCACGGACGCACCCACATGGTCTATCACCCCCTGCTCCGCGCTCATCTGTAGCTGCAGCGCGAACTCGAGGCGCCACACAACGTCGTTCATGGATAGCCGCTTGGCCCCCTCCTCCTGCAAGCAGCTCATGGCGATCTCGCAGAACTTATTGAGGCACTCGGGGGCGATCGCCCCCTTCAGGTGCGGGTCCACGATCTTCTTGATGTCGCCACTCTTGCAGCAGCTCTGGGCCCAGGCGGCCAGGCTGATCTGCTTCTTCTGGGCCGTCCGATTCACCGCGGGCCTCGCACACAGCACCTCGAACAGCACCACCCCGAAGGAGTACACGTCGGACTTGTCAGTCAGCTGCTGGCGCCTGTAGTACTCCGGGTCCAGGTACCCGAAGGTGCCCTTCACGACCGTGCTGACGTGCGCCTTGGACACGCTCGTGGGCCCGACCTTCGAGAGCCCGAAGTCGGACACCTTGGCGACCCACTTCTCATCGAGCAGGATGTTGGTGGTCTTCATGTCGCGGTGAATGATGGTGTGCTTGGCACCCGTGTGGAGGTAGTGCAGCCCGCGCGCGGCGCCGGCGCAGATCTGGAGCCGCTGCTTCCAGGGGAGTGGGGGATTGTCGGTGTTGTAGAGATGGTCGCGGAGAGTCCCGCGCGCCATGTAGTCGTACACCAGGATCATCTCTCCCGCATCGTTGCAGAACCCGATCAGGGAGACCAGGTGGAGGTGCCGGAGCTCCGAGAGCATCTCGATCTCGATCAAGAACTCGTGGAGGCCCTACTGCGACCCCGGGTTCATGTTTTCGCGGGCGTCCTTTTTGTTGCGGAAGCCAAGCCATCGAACAATAAAATTGATAGAATAAGAAAATAAATCAGACACCAGATTTACGTGGTTCAGTCATAATGACCTACGTCCACGGGGAGAGTAGCACGGAATTCCACTATAGATCAAGCGATACAACGGAGATTACAACCACGCTCGAGTCACTCAAACACTCTCAGTGTTTCCCAAACCCCAATTACACCCAATAACTCACGCAGTGTTTAGCCCCATAATTTCTCACGAAATAATATCTCAATCTCGCAAAAGAATTATACACAAATCTTAACACAAGATTTAATCGCTACGAACACTTGAGCTGTTGAACATAATTTGCCGAAGAAAGACCCACGAAACTCTCTACCAAGCACTCTATTTCGGCGCTTCAAGACTTCTTCACTAAAAGCATCCCCTAACCCTGAACATATATATCAGGAAGTCCCATGTTGGTCAACAAAAGAAGTCCACATTCACTTTCCTTTTCCGATTTTTGTTGGCCGACTCAACGTGGAATAGGAAACTGTAAAGCAAAGTCAATGAAGTCCAACTTTGTTTCACTTTCCCTTTCCTTGACCAATGACATTAGCGTGAATCAAAAAAGTGAATATGTGAGTTTTTAATTTCTTCTTCTTTCTTTGATAGCAACGAATTTCCCTTTTTTTTTTTGTTAAATCCAAAATTTTGAAATTCATATTTTCGTTTCGGGCTCAAACTCGAGACATATTTTCAACACTTTTCTTCTCTTCGTTTAGCGCCAACTGCAGATATAAAGAGAAGTGGGCTTGAGTCCTAAGAAATTACTTGGGCTTCGGCTATTATTTCAATAACTTGGCCCTAATATTTCAATGCTGATGCTATTATTTCAATAACTTGGCCCTAATATTTCAATGCTGATGTGATCTGTGCACATCTCAACTCTTTGCTTCCCTTTTTTCGCATTGAAAGGGCGTTGTGCACATTTTAAACTCTTGGTCCCTCTTCTTTTGCGATTAAACGACGTCTTTGTGTGACCATCGGCTTTGTCTCTTTGCACTTCATTTTCATTATGCTCATCACGATAAATTGGATGAAGTGCTTCAAGTCCCATAGCATCTGCAAGATATCATATGGTGCTTTATGAAATGAGTAGAATTGTTTGGATGTCCTTGTTCCCAATTGTACAGGCGGTTCAGTTCTAACTTTTGATGTCTGCTCCACGTAAGCATATCCAATTCATCCACATCTATCAGATTAGATCTAGATGCCTATCTGCAGCTGGTGTTTTCCCCTGGCCACCCCAATGGAAGTCATTGCCCAATGTCTTTTGCCTATCTCTTTTGAAATTGGTTTTATTGTGCAAGTGGTTCTTATTCCATTCTTGTCTGCCTTGAACATCCTTTCAATTACATCATGAATCATCCCCGGTCTGACAATTTGTTGTGTTCTTTGTACAGACCGCTTTTGTCCAAATAGGCTTGACACTATTCTAACTAAGAAACTATACTTGGGTCCGTGGGTCAAACTGAAGTATGTTCCGCACGATCCTTTAGAACTTTCAAGATTAGAAATATGACTTGCTTGCATTGAAATAGGAGGGCAAAGAACATCCTTTAAAGCCGGGCCTTTCCCCTTAATAACATTTGGGGGTCAAATTTTCTGAATCTCCATGAATTTGTTGTATTTTTTTGTGAATGCCTAGATGTCTAGCTGAGATTATTTTGCATAGCCTTTACTTTTCTATTAATTGACAATAATAGCTTATTGATATTACTCCGTAACATTTCCCCTATCCTATTCGCTTCACATTATAAGTACATTCCTAAAGCAGTAACATAGATGATTTCTCTAAATTGGGTCGTCTATCCTTTTTATGCAGACTCATAACTAAAATTTGTTCCATCCGTGTTTTCTTCGTAGAGTCCTATATATTGTGAACTTATCATAGATTCTTCAGAACTATATTTCGCATAATTCCAATTTTTCTTATCTGCTATCTCGTGCATAAGTTGCCCAACGATTTCCAAGGGCTTCTCTCATCTATAACTCTTCCTCGAGCATTAGCTGAATGAAAAACACTACTGAATTACAGTATCTCAAACTCGGTTACCCTTTTTATCATATCATATGTATGTTCTTCGCTGAAAGAAATGAAGATTAAGACAGTACTTTCGTGGAAGTGGGAAGATCCCTCATCCGATAGACGATCGATTCCGTTTGTTCGATAACTTTTTTGGGAGGGATGAGTAGGCAATTCTCCTAGAATGTGGAACGCATGAAGGGTGGACTAATCTGGCTGCAAGCCTGATTATAGGTCTTCAACACTGGGATTCACTTGACATTCCTCAATCATCACCCGAGAATATGGGGCTAACTATTCTTACTAAGCTCTTTCCATGTATTCTTATCCCTATCTAACATCCATCAGAATTTGCGCACATTCCTGATGACTATATATATTGTTTCTACTTAGGAAAATACACACACTTACACGTGTGGAGGCATTTCGCAACTTACAATTATTGTCCCAAAGCAACAAAAAAAAAATACCCCTATTTCATGCTCTATATTTCGTAGCAAAACCTTGCCATGACTAACTTCAAGAAAGAACAGCAACAGTTGAACTTGAATGCCCTTCTCTCAACGAGCTTGGGGATTCATGATCTCAGAGAAGACAGCCCCAGGCAGCAACTTCTCCGAATCATAACTAGTCGTACTCTCATCATAAACATCATCGCTACTGGTCGTTGTCGCAGCCACCCTACTATTGCTACTGCTGAACACCTCACCGCTGCCGTTTGTCACGTTGCCTCTGATCGGAGCTGCCTCATCGTCGCTCTCATCACCATCGTGCACGGACGCACCCACATGGTCTATCACCCCCTGCTCCGCGCTCATCTGTAGCTGCAGCGCGAACTCGAGGCTCCACACAACGTCGTTCATGGATGGCCGCTTGGCCCCCTCCTCCTGCAAGCAGCTCATGGCGATCTCGCAGAACTTATTGAGGCACTCGGGGGCGATCGCCCCCTTCAGGTGCGGGTCCACGATCTTCTCGATGTCGCCACTCTTGCAGCAGCTCTGGGCCCAGGCGGCCAGGCTGATCTGCTTCTTCTGGGCCGTCCGATTCACCGCGGGCCTCGCACACAGCACCTCGAACAGCACCACCCCGAAGGAGTACACGTCGGACTTGTCAGTCAGCTGCTGGCGCCTGTAGTACTCCGGGTCCAGGTACCCGAAGGTGCCCTTCACGACCGTGCTGACGTGCGCCTTGGACACGCTCGTGGGCCCGACCTTCGAGAGCCCGAAGTCGGACACCTTGGCGACCCACTTCTCATCGAGCAGGATGTTGGTGGTCTTCATGTCGCGGTGAATGATGGTGTGCTTGGCACCCGTGTGGAGGTAGTGCAGCCCGCGCGCGGCGCCGGCGCAGATCTGGAGCCGCTGCTTCCAGGGGAGTGGGGGATTGTCGGTGTTGTAGAGATGGTCGCGGAGAGTCCCGCGCGCCATGTAGTCGTACACCAGGATCATCTCTCCCGCATCGTTGCAGAACCCGATCAGGGAGACCAGGTGGAGGTGCCGGAGCTCCGAGAGCATCTCGATCTCGGTCAAGAACTCGTGGAGGCCCTGCTGCGACCCCGGGTTCAGCCGCTTGATCGCCACTTGGGTGCCGCCCCCGTCGACATAGCCCTTGTACACGTTGCCGAACCCGCCCACGCCGACAACAAACACCTCGTCGAAGTCGTTCGTGGCCGCTCTGATCTCGGCCAGCGAGAAGTGGCGGCACCGATCCGACGGCAGGTACGACGCCTGGGTCTTCGTTGACTTGGTCGTCGCAAAGGAGACCGGGCCCCACCATGAGGTGCCGTCGCTCGAGGTCGAATCCTTTGCTCTGTTTCGTCGCCGGTAAAGGAAGAAAGCCAGGAGCGAGAGCACCGCGAAGACCGAAGCTACGCCAGCAACGATGGCGATCTTTGCTGTTTTGCTGTGGTTCGATGATGCTTTTCTTGCCGGTGGAGGAACTGGCTGATTATCTGGGACTGGGACTGGATCTGGGTTCAACCCGGCGAGATTCCCGTTTGGATTGCTGATCTTGAATATCTCGAGGCCATTCAAGATGCCATCAGAGTAGAGAGTATAACCGTCTGGAAGCGCACCCACCGCCACGGAGAGGTTGCTTGTTTTCTTTTGGCCGTCTGGCATGTATACTGCATAATCTCTATAGACGGGCACGCCCTTCCCGCTCCAACTAATGATATCCGCACGACCCTCGACCAGTTGTGAATCTACGAAGATCTCGAAAACCCTATCTGTGGCCTTATTTATCTCTATCTGGAATTCGCAGAAGTGTAACCGGACCAAGTAGTAGAAGTTTGTATCCACCTCGATGGACCACGTGAGGTTGTAGCTCAGATTGATTGTTTTGTCCGTCCCCATACTCCTTGCTGTTGTGTACACGCTATCTGGAGCCGTGTAATTTGGCACTTGGTCACTGTAATTGAGTTGGATAGTTGTGTTAACAGGTACAACCGCGAAGCCGTAACTAATCACATAGTCGTCGTCTAATTCCCAGGTCCTGTACATTCCCGTGTCACCGGCTGAATCAATAGTATTTCCTCCGACGTTCAAGCGCTTCACCATTGCGAGGGCATCAGTGGTACGGAAGGTGTATGGCGACATCTGACCTGCCAACTTGATTCCCTCGGTTGGGTCGACGACCGAGTTGTAGTAGAGACGCTCAGGCATGGAAACGACTTCGATTCCATTCACGAAAGCATACGCGTCTGAATTACCAGGAGTGGGAGCAAACGTTATCTTCAATATCTGGTCCTCTCCAACAGTTAAGCAGAACTCTTTATAGAAGCTCGGGGAGTGGGTATAATCAGCCAAGAGGGAAGCGCTGAAGTTGCGGAGCAGAGTGTAGCCACCGACCTCGACCGAGAAAAAAGAATCGGCGCGGCGGAAATTGAGGTAATCGGAAGGGAAGAAGTGGAGGCGAACGAATTTGGGCCCTGCGGTGACGTGGAAGGAGTAGGTGAACTCGGCGCGGGAGAGGCGAGCAGTGTAGTATTGTACCTGGAGGAAAGGGCGATCTGAACCGTTTGCGTTTGCAATGACAGAGGAGCGAGTTTTCTCAATCGGAGAGTACCTCGAACCTTCCTCGGCATCTCCAATCCAAGTCCGTTTGTCCCCGGGGTAGCTGCTGGAGGAGCCGGAGGAGCCGCAGTCGACGGTGATGTCATCGGTCGGCAGGTAAGCGCCGACGTTGTCGCCGGTGACCGAGACCGCGAGCGCTCCGAGCGAGATGGAGACGACGATGAACAGCAGGAGCGGCGGTTTCATGTTCTTCATCTCGCTGCTCGATGACAGAGAGCGGGTGGGGGGTCGCGGTTGGATCGATCGAAAGGAGGAGTTCACAAGGAGAGCGTAGTCACGGGGGAATTAGGAAGGAGTGGGGAAGAGAAGGCCAGCACCAGCACTAGCTGTAAAGATTAGTGGAAGACCGAAGTCGTCGCTAAAAGATCTGCAGTGAGATAGAGAGCACTTGCCCACCAAAATCAGGAAGCGGGATTTGGACACTTGCGGGTGCGCTTCTCGTGGAAGGCTTTTTTAATTGCGTAGAAAGGTCAGGGCCAGTGGTACGGCCGCCGGGTCCCATGCGATAATACTGCTCTCTCCCTCCCTCAAGGGACCACCACTACCGCCACCACCCAGCATTTTTCGATTTCAACTTTTGTCATCTTTCAAGGGGCGACCATCGCGACGCGGTCCGAATCCAAAAGTCGCGAAAATTCCGCGTAGAAATCGGTTTGGTTTGTAGTAGCAAGCGTTCGTGGTTTGATTCATTCAAAGGGTCAGAACGGGCGGTCGAAAAAAAAAAACCAGCTAGCGTTTGGACGGTACTGCTACTTCACGGAATTTAGCAGCCTCATCGCTTGGACTTTACTGCAATGAGCTTCACGTATTAGCAGCCTCTTCCGAGGGGAAAATTACCAAAAAAAAAACTAAATTTATTGTAATTATATTGATTCGGTCTGAAATGTTTTTTTGATCAATTGAGTCTTAAATCTTTTACATTTGTGTCGATTTAGTCCCTCCGGCTAATTTTGATCAGTCGACGCTGACATGTACAATTTTTAATAATATTTTAATATTTCTCGAATATTTTTATTTATTTTTCCTTCTTTATTTATTTTTTCTTTTCTTTCTCTTTTCTTTTTTTTTTTTTGCTTTCCTTCTTCCTCTGGCTTGTTGCCATGGTTCGGCGACTGGCTAGAATCGAGGTTGAGCTCGCCCTTGTCGTTGCTTGGCGGGGGTTGCTAGCCATGGGAAGAAGGAAAAAAAATAAAGAGAAAGAAAAGAAAAAAAGAAATAAGAAAGAAATAAATCAAAACAATCGAAAAAATTATTAAAAAATTATCCACATCAACGTCGGTCACGCAACATAAGACGGCTGACGACCATGTCAATGCCAACTGGTCAAAATTGGCCAGATGGACTAAATTAGCACAAATATTAAAGGTTTAAGATGTAATTGATAAAAAAAAAAGTTTACGAGTGAATTGGCACAATTATAATAGGTTTAAAACCTTTTCAATAATTTTCGCCTCCTCTAAGTCTTTCAATACAAACCGCGCAAGTTGAGGTACATTTGGTGTATCGTACACCGAATTAATCCACCAATGCTTAGCCGGAGACTTTTAAGGTTTTAATCTTATGATCGTTGAACGAGCCAGTCGCAACTAGTTGCCATTTTTCACACGAGGTCAGATGTCCGATCCACTAGAAAATTGACGTCCGACGTACTAAAAGTGAAATTTACAATGCTTTAAGCACAAGCAAATGGGGCTTTAATCCCCTAGAATATTGACGTCATATCACGGAAAAAATCAAATTTAATAAAGTTTTATTAGCTTATGTTCTTAGTTACGAGGATTGTTGCAAACCTTTACAAGCCGTCGTAGTCTAAAAGGATTTGAATTTGCGATGTTAAGTTCTTGGTTAGGGTGGATTGTCGAAATCTTTGAAAACTGTCATAATTAAAAAAATAAATTGCAACAATTTGTTCATGATCACCTTCGCAAAGCGTTGTAATTAAAAAAAAATAAAAGTTATGACATTTTTTTCTTATTTATGGCGAACCATCATAAACTTTTGTAAATAGTTGTAATTGAAAAAACATCCTAATTATGACGTTTTGCTCTTGTTAAGACGTCATAACTGTTTGTAAAACATCCGCACGATCAAATTTATAATGTCCCGCTCCAACTAATGACATCCGCACGATCCTCCACCAGTTGTGAATCTATGAAGATCTCGAAAACCCTATCTGTGGCGTTATTTATCTCTATCTGGAACTCGCAGAAGTGTAACCGGACCAAGTAGTAGAAGTGTGTATCCACCTCGATGGACCACGCGAGGTTGTAGCTCAGATTGATTGCTTTGTTTGTTCCCATAGTCCTCGTCGTTGTGTACACGATATCTGGAGCCGTGTAATTTGGCACTTGATCACTGTAATTGAGTTGGATAGTTGTATTAACCGGCAAAACTCCGATGTACGAACTACGAAGAAGTCACATAGTCGTCATCTGCTTCCCAGGTCCTGTACATTCCCGTGTCACCGGCTGAATCAATAAACTGTCCTCCGACGTTCAAGCGCTTTACCATTTCGAGGGCATCAGTGGTACGGAAGGTGCGTGGCGCCACCTGACCTGCAAACTCGATTCCCTCGGTTGAGTCGATGGTTGTGTTGTAGTAGAGACGCTCGGGCATGGAAACGACTTCGATTCCATTCACGAAAGCAAACTTGTCTGAATTACCAGGAGTGAGAGTGAAAGTTATGATCAATATCTGGTCGTCTCCGACAGTTAAGCAGAACTCTTTAGAGAAGCTCCGGGAGCGGTTATAATCAGCAAAGAGGGAAGCGTTGAAGTTGCGGAGCAGAGTGAAGCCGCCGGCCTCGACCGAGAACAAAGAATCGGCGCGACTGAAGTTGAGGTAATCGGAAGGGAAGAAGTGGAGGCGAACGAATTTGGGCCCTGCGGTGACGGGGATGGTGTAGGTGAACTCGGCGCGGGAGAGGCGAGCAGTGAAGTATGGTAACTGGCGGACAGAGGGAGAGGGATGTAAACTGCTTGCACTTGCAATGATAGAGGAGCGAGTTTTCTCAATCGGAGAGTAGCTCGAACCTGTTGCGCTAATTCACCTCACGTAACCGGTACGTACGTTGCAAGAAGTGATAAGCAAAACAAGTGCAGCAAAATTAAGAGGAGATCACAAATTTACGTGGTTCGACAGATAAGTCTGTCTACATCCACGGGGCAAGCACACGGAACTCACTTGTATAACAGGAGAAATTACAACGCACACCCCTCAACCCGACAAACACCAAACAGCGGGTCGCACTCTCAACCGTGAATCTTTTATCAGTACAACTCTCACAATCACAGAGATATTGCACACCCAAGATTCCCTTACAAGAGATAACCCAGACCCCCAAGTTCTATTTCACCCAGAACGTACAGAAAAAAACAGAGGAATAAACCAGAGCATATTAACTCATAACTGTTCCCTCTCTGTCTCTCTCTCCTTCACATGTTCCTCAAAGAAGTAGAGGAGTGGTTGTGCGCACTAAAGTAGTGGAGGAGTGGCATCGACAGTTACTCCCTATTTTTTAGGTGTCACATTCTCCCACTTGAAGACTATCCTCGAATAGGCTTCACAGCTCCGATTTGCCCAACCATCACCAATCAAGTGATATCTACAAGCCCAAGAGAAGTTCTGCACCATAAAAACTTCTCTCTCGCAATAGGCTTCGTCAGCACATCTGATACGTTGTCGTTGGTGTGAATTTTTTGCAATGAGATAACTCCATCTTCCACTACATCACGAATAAAATGGTACCTGACATCAATGTGTTTCGTACGAGAGTGAAACATTGGATTAACAGCCAAATGTAATGCACTCTGACTATCACAATGAATAGTGATGACTTTCTGTTTGATTCTTAGCTCATCAAGCAATCTCTTCAACCAAATGCCTTCTTTACAAGCATCTGTTGCTGCAATGTATTCAGCCTCTGTAGTAGATAATGCCACCACAGATTGTAACTTAGACATCCAACTGATTGCTCCACTAGCTAAAGAGAAACAGTACCCAGTGGTAGATCTTCGTCTATCACGATCTCCTGCAAAATCTGCATCCACAAATCCAACCAACTGTAAATTTTGGTTACTATAATGAATAGCCATATCAGAGGTACCCTTCAAGTACCGAAGGATCCATTTCACCATAGTCCAATGATCTCGACCCGGGTTTGCCATGTACTTGCTGACTGCTCCCACTGCTTGTGCAATGTCTGGTCTGGTGCAGACCATGGCAAACATAAGACTCCCTACTGCCGACGCATACGGTACTCGAGCCATCTCTGTCTTCTCTGCTTCTGTGCTAGGACTCTGTTCAGAAGACAGTTTACAACCAATAAGAAGTGGGGTATTAACTGGTTTAGCGTTCTGCATATTGAAGCGCCGCAGAACCTTTTCAACATAACTCTTTTGAGTTATCCAGATCTTCTTATTTTCACGATCTCTGAGTACGGTCATCCCAAGAATTCGGTTTACGGCTCCCAGATCTTTCATATCGAATTCCCTAGCCAAACGAGCTTTGAGGTATGCAATATCTTCTTTCGAAGTACCCGCAACTATCATGTCGTCAACATACAACAACAAGATTATAAAGCCACCATTACCATGATTGCGAACATAGGCACAATGGTCTGCTTCACATCTTTTGAACCCCAAACTCACAATGAAAGAATCAAATCGCTTATACCAGCATCTTGGCGCCTGCTTCAAGCCATAAAGCGATTTGTTCAGTCGACAAACCAAACTCTTCTTGTTCTCTTCAACAAAGCCTTCAGGTTGAGTCATAAAAATTTCTTCATCAAGATTTCCATGCAAAAAGGCTGTTTTTACATCCAACTGCTCAAGCTCTAAGTCAAGCACTGCTGCCACACTCAACACAGTACGAATAGTAGTTAGACGAACAACTGGAGAAAAAATTTCATTAAAATCGATACCTGATTTCTGAGCATAACCTTTTACCACTAAACGAGATTTATATCGTTCAATATTTCCGTTAGTGTCTCTTTTCAACTTGTAGACCCACTTGGAACCGATAGCCTTTCGTCCTTCAGGTAACTGGACAAGATCCCAGGTTTTGTTTTTGTGCAAAGCCTCCATTTCCTCCTCCATAGATGCCCTCCGTTGAGGAGCATTACTAGACTCACAAGCTTCCTGATATGTACAAGGCTCACCCTCTTCAGTTATGCAAGCGAAAGTTGTCACATAATCATTTAGCCAAACTGGAGGTCTAGTAGTCCTCCTATGAGGTCCTTGGTCACCCTGAGTTTCACCACCAGTTCTGTCTATATGCTCTCTATCAGCTTCATCTCCACTAGCTTCATTAGTGTCAGTCAAATGTTCTTCAAATTGATTTTGAACTTCTTTTGATGATTCAAGTTCAAATATCTGCGACAAATCAGCATTTGGTGTTTCTTTGTCTTTTTGCAACGAATCTTCATTGAAGACAACATCTCGGCTAATAACAACTTTGTGGGTAGTAGGATCCCACAATCTGTACCCCTTTACACCTTCTGCATAGCCAAGAAAAATACACTTTCTGGACCTCGCTTCAAGCTTTGTCCTTTGCTCTTTAGGAACCCACATATAAGTATCACAACCAAAAGTACGGAGGAAAGAATAGTCAACAGTTTTTCCAGACCATACCTCTTCCGGAATTTGTCCATTAAGAGCAGTTGTTGGGGAACGATTCACTATGTAACATGCTGTACATACAGCTTCAGCCCAAAAACTCTGCTTCATACCAGCACAGCTCAACATACTTCGAACACGATCCATTAGCGTACGATTCATACGCTCGGCCACTCCATTTTGTTGTGGAGTTCTGGGGACCGTGAAATGCCTTTGAATGCCATGCTCACTACAAAAATCTAAGAACTCTTGCAACATATATTCTCCTCCATTATCGGTTCTGAAACACCTTATTTTTGTTCCTTTCTGATTTTCTACCAACGCTTTAAATTTCTTAAAAGAAGCAAAAGCATCACTTTTTCTTTTAAGGATGTAAACCCAAACTTTTCTGGAAAAATCATCGATAAATGAAATAAAGTACTTGGCACCACCTAAAGACTCATCAGGAGACTCCCAAATGTCAGAATGTATCAAGTCTAAAATATTCTGACTTCTTGCTGTGGAACGACGAAAGGGAGTTCTATGAAACTTTCCAAACTGGCAATCTTCACAAAATTCTAAATTAATAGTCTTTAAACCCGGAAGAAGACCGCGATCAAGAAGTACCTTTAGTCCTTGCATGCTCATGTGTCCCAAACGCCTGTGCCAGAGAGTTGACGATTCTGTCATAGCATTGGCAACTATGGCTTCACTGACTATGGTCTCTCCAATTAGCCTGTATAAACCGCCTATTAATTCTCCTTTCGCCACGATAAGTGCTCCTTTGACGATCTTAGCTCGTCCCTTTTCCAGAATAATTTTATAGCCATTTTCATCAAACTTTCCCAACGACAGTAGACTTTTCCGCATATCTGGTACATGCCGTACACCCGATATTGTACGCGTGATGCCATCAAGCATGGTAACACGAACATCTCCAATCCCCACGATTTGACATGAGTTATCATTGCCCATGTATACCGTACCTCCATCACATAACTGATACGTATAAAACCAGTCTCTATGTGGTGTCATATGGAAAGAAGCGCCCGAATCCAAAATCCATTGATGTTGCACGCTCTTTATTGGAACTGCAGTCATCACCTCGCCATCTTCAGGTAAGTCTACATTTTCAACGATGTTTCCTTGGGAATTTGTTGATGTTGATGCATTTTGGGAATCAGATTTGCGATTTTGTTGATTCTCCTTGGATTTACAATCTTTACGCATGTGATCCTTTTGTCCACATTTCCAACAAGGGCCCAAAGTTCGCCTCTTTGACATGGACCTTGACTTCTTTCTCCCACTAGAACCTTTGTCCATGGATCTTCCTCTGGCCATCATAGCATTACCAGAAGTGCTCTCGAGAGTTTTTCTACGAGACTCTTCCGTCAGCAACGTAGCTATAGTTGAATCCATGTCAAGATCCGCTCCAGTACTGAGACTCATGATTAAGGAATCCCATGTATCAGGCATAGAACATAGAAGAAGTGTTACCTTCTCGTCATCCTCGATTTTGACGCCGATGGAAATCAATTTGCTCAACAGGGTGTTGAACCTGTTCAGGTGCTCTTGGAAAGAGGAGCCTTCCTTCATCTTTAAACTGTATAATTGCTGACGAAGAAAAATTTTGTTTGACATTGTTTTCCCTTCATAGAGATTCTTCAATTTCTCCCATAAGCCTTTGGCAGTGGTTTCTTCAGAGACATTGAAGAGGACAGAATCATCTAATGCCAGAAGTAGATCCGCCATTGCCATTTGATCTTTCTGTGCAAAATCCTCATCTTTCATCTCTGTCGGCTTTTCTTCTTTACCGGCAAGAGCAACTGCACAACCATCTTTCACTAGCACTGCTTGCATTTTCAACTTCCACAATGGATAGTTGGATCCATTGAATTTTGGCACCTCGAACTTTGTAGAAGTTGATGCAGCCATCGCACAAAGCTGAAACGCGTACGTTGACGTTGATCACGTGCAGCACAGGCTTCTCGAACCGTCGGCTCTGATACCAATTGTTGCGCTAATTCACCTCACGTAACCGGTACGTACGTTGCAAGAAGTGATAAGCAAAACAAGTGCAGCAAAATTAAGAGGAGATCACAAATTTACGTGGTTCGACAGATAAGTCTGTCTACATCCACGGGGCAAGCACACGGAACTCACTTGTATAACAGGAGAAATTACAACGCACACCCCTCAACCCGACAAACACCAAACAGCGGGTCGCACTCTCAACCGTGAATCTTTTATCAGTACAACTCTCACAATCACAGAGATATTGCACACCCAAGATTCCCTTACAAGAGATAACCCAGACCCCCAAGTTCTATTTCACCCAGAACGTACAGAAAAAAACAGAGGAATAAACCAGAGCATATTAACTCATAACTGTTCCCTCTCTGTCTCTCTCTCCTTCACATGTTCCTCAAAGAAGTAGAGGAGTGGTTGTGCGCACTAAAGTAGTGGAGGAGTGGCATCGACAGTTACTCCCTATTTTTTAGGTGTCACAGAACCTTCCTCGGCATCTCCAATCCAAGTCCGTTTGACCACGGTGGAGCTGCTGGAGATGCCGCAGTTGATGGCGATATCATCGGTCGGCCGGTAAGCGTCGACATTGTCGCCGGTGACCGAGACCGTGAGCGCTTTGAGCGAGACGGAGACGACAATGAACAGCAGGAGCGGCGGTTTCATGCTCTTCATCTCGCTGCTCGATGACAGAGAGGGGTGGGGGGGTCGCGGTTGGATCGATCGAAAGAAGAAGTTCACGAGGAGAGCGTAATCACTAGTGACAAAGATTAGTGGAAGACCAAAGTCGTCGCTAAAATATCTGCAACGAGATAGAGCCCTTGCCCATCGCAAGAAAATCAGCAAACGGGGTTTGTACCCTTTCGGGTGCGCTTTTCGTGGAGGGTTTGTCATCTTTTCAAGGAGCGAATATTGCGACTCGGTCCAAGTCCAGAGTCATGAAAATTCACGTAGAATCCAAAAAGTCACGAAAATTCCGCGTGGAAATCGGTTTGGTTTGTGGTAGCAAGTGTTCGTGGTTTGATTCATTCAAAGGGTCGAAAATTATAATTATAATAATTATAATTATATTGATTCAGTCTTAAATATTTTTTTTGGTCAATTGAGTCTTAAATATTTTGCATTTGTGCCAATTTAGTCCATCCAGCCAATTTTGATCGGCCGACGCTGACATAGACAATTTTTAATAATATTTTTATTTATTTTTCCTTCTTTTTTCCTTTTTTTTCTTTTCTTTTTTTTTGTTTTCCTTCTTCCTCTAGCCGGTTGCTAAGGTTCGGTGACCAGCTAGAAGCAAGGTTGAGCTCGCCCTTGTCATTGCTTGGCGAGGGTTGCTGGCCATGGGAAGAAGGAAAAAAAATAAAGAGAAAGAAAAGAAAAACAAAAAAAGACATAAATAAAGCAAAACAATTGAAAAAAATATATTAAAAAATTATCCACATCAACGTCGGTCACGCAATGTAAGACGGCTGATGACCATGTCAGTGCCAGCCGGTCAAAATTGACCAGATGGACTAAATTAGCACAAATATAAAAGATTTAAGACTTAATTGGCAAAAAAAAGGTTTAGGACTGAATTAGCACAATTACAATAAGTTTAAACTTTTTTAGCAATTTTCACCTCCTCTAAGTCTGTCAAAACAAACCGCGCAAGATGAGGTACATTTGGTGTATCATACACCGAATTAATCCACCAATGCTTAGCCGGAGACTTTTAAGGTTCTAATCTTATGACCATTGAATGAGCCAGTCGCAACCAGTTGCCATTTTTCACACGAGGTCAGACGTCCGATCCACCAGAAAATGGATGTCCGACGTACTAAAAGTGAAATTTACAATGCTTTAAGCACAAGCAAATGGGGCTTTTAATCCCCATGAATATTGACGTCATATCACGGCAAAAATCAAATTTAATAAAGTTTTATTAGGTTATGTTCTTAGTTACAAGGATTGTTGCAAAACCTTTACAAGCCGTCCTAGTCTAAAAGAATTTGAATTTGCGATGTTAAGTTCGTGGTTAGGATGGAATTTCGAAATCTTTGAAAGCTGTCATAATTAAGAAAAATTAAAATTTGCAACAATTTGGTCATGCTTACCTTCGCAAAGCATTGTAATAAAAAAAATAAAAATTATGACGTTTTTTCCTTACTTTTGGCGAACCATCATAAACTTTTGTAAATAATTGTAATTGAAAGAGCATCCTAATTTAAGACGTTTTGCTCTTTATTAATTAGTACTCTTATCGATTATCATTATCCATTCGTCATCGTATGTCGACAACAGAGTTCGGATTGGTCACGTGTCTAACAACACTTGTTGCTTTAATCACATATCCGTGACCCAGTCACTTTTTGGTACGAACAACTGGCAGGGCTATAGAGATATTGCCGGTGTTGTGCAGCAACGGCGGGAGGAGCTGGACAGCAAGCAGCAGCTGGTATCGGGACTGCTATGCAAGGCGGAGATCTGGCCTGGAAGCGTTTGCTGGAAGTGTCAGCCTTGCTGTGACATTGCCGGAGTTGCAGTGAGCCGTTGAGGGCCTCGGATGGGGCTGGGACTCGTTGAACCGCGCCAGGAGGTCACCAGGATCGATGGGATGCTAAGAAAACCGACGGTGCATCCAATCGTGAGTTGGAAAACTTGCCGGAGATCTAACTGAGCAGGTGCGGGTGTTCCTGGTAAGGGCTGGAGTTACGCCAGACTGAGCTCTTCGCTGGGCGAGAACCATCGCGGGCGGGACTGGATTGATAGCAACGAAAAAGGCACGCCCAGGATCGCCATAGTTAGAAATCGAAACACAATATGGGAGAAATTGTCGATTCGCGTACCTGGTTTGGAATCCATCGTACTTGACGCGGAATTTGTGACGGTTTCCGAACACGAACTCAAGATCTTCTCCCCTATACCCTTCGTTAGAACACTGGCCTAATGAGATTGCCACTCACGAGAAGAAAGTTCTCTCTTGATCCGTATGTGAGTCAAAATGTGCATCATCAGGTTAGGGGAGGGACTTGAGCGCTATTTATAGAGTCTTCGACCACGGGCCCTCTCATTACGGGCCGGGCCGTACTCGGCCCACACCAGCCAGCCCCATATTAGACTTATTAAGAACCCATATATCTTACCTTTATTAGACCAAATTAATTCAGTTAATTTCAATTAATGAAGCCCACATTAGGAAATTCTTACATTCTCCCACTTGGGCGATATTAATTGAAACACAACTGTGTGCGCACCCTTATATTGGTCTAGAGATTATTCTTAATAGTCAATCCGATCCCATAAAGTCTCGAACACCGAATCATGGCGGTAACTGCATGTACTCACGCAGAGCCTTCCATGGTCACGAATGCTTTCAACTTTACTGATATGGATTCAATATGGTAGTGTGTCAAATGGACAATACCTCATAATGAGTGATACTTCATGTGTTGTCCACTTTGTTAGTCCAAATTCTCTCTCCTTAAGTGTCACAAAACCTAGTGTGTCACCAGAGAATATCTTTCATGGTTCCAACGAACCTGCATATGTCTTGCCTTGATAGTTAACTGTACTTTATGTGTAACAAGACATATTGTTAAGGCTAATACCAAGAATGCCCCATAGCCTGTACTCAAGGTTTACACAATGCCTCGAGATTTTCATATATGTACTCAACTTGATAAATCTACATTCACAAATACCTCATTGAATGTATAAAGTTGATACATATTCAAATATTACAAAAATGTAACGAAATTATATACAAACTTCATAAGAGCAACATAAAACTAAACAGCTCCCACTAATTGACAGTATCCCATGATACTCCTAAGCCCATGTTAATGACATGTCGATCAAATACACAAGGGCGAAGGCCTTTAGTTAGCGGATCTGCAATCATATCGTCTGTTGAAATGTGCTCTACTGCAATGTCACCATCCTGAACTTTTTCTTTTATAGTCAAGTACTTGACCTCCATATGCTTAGACCTCTTGAGACCTCTGTTGTTGTTAACAAACAACACTGCAGAGTTATTGTCACAATACAACTGTATGGGTCTATCCACAAAATCAAATACAGTCAACTCCTTAATGAGGTTTCGGAGCCAAATTGCCTGAGTAGCTGCCAAAAAGCATGCTACAAACTCCGCTTGCATGGTAGAGGATGTCATTGATTTCTGTTTCTCACTTTTCCATGATACTGCACCTCCTGCTAACTTAAAGATGTAACCTGTTGTCGACTTCTTTTCATCCTGACAGCCAGCAAAGTCTGAATCCGAATACCCAACTAGCTGTAGGTCCTGAACATGTTTGTAAATCAGCATATAGTCTTTTGTCCTCTTTAAGTACCTCAAAACCTTCTTAGCAGCAACCCAATGATCGTGTCCTGGATTTGACTGATATCTGCCTAGAAGTCCTGTTGCAAAAGCAATATCTGGCCTAGTACATACTTGAGCATACATAATACTTCCAAGTGCACTAGCATAAGGTACATTCTTCATTTGGGCTTTCTCAAAATCTGAATGAGGACATTGTGACAGACTCAACTTATCACCTTTACAGACAGGAGCAATTCCCGGCTTACATTGCTGCATGTTGAATCTTTCTAAAATACGATCAACATATGCCCTCTGAGATAAACCCAATAGTCGGCGAGAACGATTCCTATGAATCTCAATGCCAAGGACAAAAGACACCTCACCAAGGTCCTTCATATCAAAGTTCTTTGACAACATCCGCTTTGTCTCATGCAGTAAACCAAGGTCACTGCTTGCAAGTAGGATATCATCCACATAGAGTATAAGGAAAATGAATTTCCTCCCACTAACCTTGCAGTATATACACTGATCTACTTTGTTCTCAACAAAACCAAATGAAGCGACAACACTATGAAACTTCAAGTACCATTGTCTAGAAGCTTGCTTGAGACCATAAATAGACTTTTTCAGTCTACATACAAGCGTACCTGAATCATCTGCCGCAAAGCCTTCGGGTTGCATCATATAGACTTCTTCATTAAGGTCTCCATTGAGAAAGGCAGTTTTAACATCCATCTGGTGTAACTCCATATCAAAATGAGCTACTAATGCCATGATCACTCTGAAAGAATCTTTAAAAGAGACCGGAGAAAAAGTTGCTTCATAGTCTACTCCTTCTCTCTGAGTGAAACCCTTAGCTACCAGTCTGGCTTTAAACTTCTCAATCTTTCCTTTGGAGTCCCTTTTAGTCTTATACACCCATTTGCAGCCTATGGGTCTATGACCTTCAGGTAATTCAACAAGTTCCCAAACTCCATTATGCTTCATAGACTGCATTTCATCTCTCATTGCATCCAACCACAGTTCTGACTGAGGACAAGAAACAGCTTCCGCATAAGTCACTGGATCAGCCACAGAACCGATATCGTAGTCTTGCTCTCCTATATAGACTAAATAGTCCGGTGGTATAGCTGATCATCTCTCCCTAATGGATCTCCTTATTGGAACAATAACAGCCTCATCCTGCACCTGAGAGCCCTGAGGAACTTCATTAGGAGCTGTCTCAATAACAGGATCCCGAGCCTCAATAGGTTCAGTCTGTGATGTGGGAGTTTCCACAACTATCTGTATGGGAGAAGATAAAGATACAATATTACCCACCGTACTATTATCCTCAATAGTCTGTGAGCAGCTACTTTCTTCGGCCACATCAAACTCCAGAAACTTGGCTGTCTGTGATTCCACAATTCTTGTGCCTCCATTGGGATTATAGAACCGATATCCCTTCGAATGATCCGGGTAAGATACAAAGTAACACCGAGTGGTTCTGGAGTCCAACTTACTTAATGTTGAATTATACAACTTCACTTCTGCAGGACATCCCCAAACCTTAAGATGGTTTAAGCTAGGCTTACGTCCAGTCCATAACTCAAAAGGAGTCGATGGAACAGCTTTTGTAGGTACACGATTCAGAATGTACAAAGCTGTTTTCAAAGCTTCACCCCACAGAAAACCAGGTAAATTTGTCCTACTAATCATACTCCTCACCATTTCCATAAGGGTGCGATTACGCCTTTCGGCCACACCATTTTGCTCAGGACTCCCAGGCATAGTAAACTGAGCCACTATCCCAGAATCCTCTAAGTATTTGGCAAATGGCCCCTTAAGCTGTCCGGCATCGCCATGCTTGCCATAATACTCTCCACCTCGGTCAGATCTAACAACCTTTATGACTTTTCCCAACTGTTTCTCGACTTCAGTCCGAAAAATCTTGAACTTGTCAAGAGACTCAGACTTTTCTTTAATCAAGTATAGATAACCATATCGAGAATAGTCATCAATAAATGTGATGAAATAAAAATTTCTACACAAGGTTGCCGTATAGGGTCCACTTATATCAGTGTGAATGACCTCCAACAGGTCAGAACTTCGGACTGCAGTTTTCTTCCTTATCTTGGTCATTTTACCTCTACAACAGTCTATGCATGTCTCTAAGTCATCTTTAAGAGCAGGCAGAATGTTAGTCTTTACCAACCTTTCTACTCTATCCTTAGAGATATGGCCAAGCCGTTTATGCCACAATGCATAAGACTGTTCCTTAGGTAATGGTCTCTTAGAAACAACCTTTTCAGCCGTATAAGCGACGTAAATGTCATTGGGAGATAAACACAATCTGTACAATCCATTGGACATATAACAGCACCCAACCTTATTTGAATTAAGAAACAAAGAAATAACATTGTTCTTGATTTCAAAAGAGTAGCCATACATGTCCAAACACGACACGGAAACTAAGTTCCGTCTAAATGAAGGTACATAGAAAGTGTCTTTCAACATT
This sequence comes from Syzygium syzygioides, assembly GCA_031216285.1. Lineage (NCBI taxonomy): Eukaryota > Viridiplantae > Streptophyta > Magnoliopsida > Myrtales > Myrtaceae > Syzygium > Syzygium syzygioides. The sequence continues at coordinate 14,738,687 of CM062251.1, read as the reverse complement.
AATCTAAAACCAGAGTCTAGAATCAAGATTACATCTCCCACAAACACAACATCAGCTTTCTCGTTGTTTCCCACAGTGAGTCTTGATTCATCCTGATTTGGCTTCCTCCGGTTTATGAATCCCTGTATGGTAAACGCAACATGATTAGTTGCACCGCTATCGAGCCACCAAGAACTGGATGGTGCTTCTGATAGGTTGGATTCACAAACAAGTGCCAAAGAATCATTACCTGTAGGCTCACGTTTGGACAACCAAGCTTTAAACTTTCCACAGTCCTTCTTTATGTGACCTTTCTTCTTACAAAAGAAGCAGTGGCCACCATCCCTTTTGAAGGATGTCTTCTTCGGACCCATATTGTCAGATTGACCGGTAGTGTCATGAGTACCTTTATGAGTACGATTTCTGAACTTTTTATCCTTCCTTTTGTGGGAACTAGAAACATATAAGGCTAGATGCCCTTTTTCCTTCTTAAGTTTCTCTTCCTCTGCCACCACCCTTGCTATCAAGTCATTAACTGACCATGTCTCATCTTGGGAGTTATAATTTGTCTTTATAATCCCAAAATCAGGTGGAAGGGTGTTTAAGGCTTGATGCACAATGCAAGCATCAGGAATGGAAACATTAAGAGCTTGAAGCTTTGTCTTCAGGTCTACCATCCTAAGGACATAATCTCTAACCCCAGCAGTACCATCATACTTCATATTGAAGAGCTTTTGAAGAAGTGTACCAACCTCGGCATTAGATGAAATGCGGTTTCTAGCCTCTAAGGCTGCCATCATTTCCTTAGCAGTACAGTCAGCTGGCAAACCACTTTTCAAGTGTTCTTGAATGGATTTCTTCATTGTCAATAAGCAAATCCGATTGCTCTTTTCCCAGGCAGCATAGTCTGTTTTCTCAGCTTCGGAACTGGTGTCCGTGATATCTGCCGGCTTATCTTTTGTAAGAGCAATGTGAACATCTGCCAGCTCCATTCCAAACAGAAAATCCTCTTTCCATTTCTTAAAATTCAAACCAGTAAGGACCTCAATTGAAATAGAATTGCCGTTTACAGAAAAGGTGACTGCATAAACAAACAAACAATACAATCAGCATCATGTGAATACTTATATAGAGAATTACATACATCATCATATAATCACCTTTGGGCAGAAAATATGACATGCAGTTGTACACTCTCCACATGACAGCGGCCATGAGAACATATTCTAATCTTTTGCGAAATCACCACCTTTGGGTGTATGAACCACTAAGATTAGTCATTTCTCAAGCACATGCTATACATATACCCCTCCATGAACTAATACAAGATCACCTCCTTTGGGAGTATAATCACGTAATAGACCAGGAGACATCCCACCACAATATGAGACCGATATCTCTCAAACCCAATCAAGTGTGCCACTTTGGCGGTCACAACCCAACTGAATCCTTGAAAATCTTTCATACCAGGGATATAAACTTTATGTATCACATTTACTATATGCATGTAATGCTAGACGTAAAGACAGGGGCGTATGTCTCTGAAATTACATGCCATGCTAATTATATTGTTCCATTCATTGATAGACAATGAATCATACTCTACACAGTCCTTATGTGGTGATATACATGTGAGCTACCTTATGTATTTCCGAAACCATAGAGAAATACAAGAAAATACGCATAAATACGCTAAAAATACGCGTACATAGGGTTCTATACGTATTTTCACATCTGTATAAGCTTCAAACATGTAAAATAAATACACCACAATGTAGAGCATCTCGATACGAGCGCGTCGATACCAAGATCGTCCAAAACGGACGTCGGACGCGCCCGCACGCGCCGCCGGAAGGCGCGGCGCGTGCGCGCGTGTTCAGCCGGTCAAACCGGTCTGAACCTCCGGTCCGGCCGGTTGACCGGTCCAACCAGTCAACGGTCAACGGACCGGTCCGACCGGTTTGACCGGTCGGGTCAACAGTCCGGTCGGGTCAAAATCCGGGTCGGGTCAAATACCGGTTCGGATCCGGGTCGGGTCAAATACCGGGTCGGATCCGTACCGGGTCGGGTCCGGGTCAAACGGATCCGCGCGCGCTGACGTCATGATGACGTCAGCACGCGGTTACCGGCGGACAGACGCGCCGGTTCGGCGCGGACGCGCGTGACCGGCACGGATGCGCGTGGGATTCACGCGCCGCCGCGCCTAGAGCTCGTGTAGGCACGTGAGGGAGCGTCCGGCGTCCTCCGGCGACGTGCCGCCCACCATTTTTCTCGTCTCGACGAGTAGATTCCAAATATGTAATAAAAACCAACTTTCATCCGACAAAAAATTTCGAAATTGGGCAAAAACTTCTCGGACAAAACGAAAACGGTTCTAATCCGCATGTTTCGGTTCTAATCTATGGCAGGCTCTGATACCAAATGATAGCAACGAAAAAGGCACGCCCAGGATCGCCATAGTTAGAAATCGAAACACAATATGGGAGAAATTGTCGATTCGCGTACCTGGTTTGGAATCCATCGTACTTGACGCGGAATTTGTGACGGTTTCCGAACACGAACTCAAGATCTTCTCCCCTATACCCTTCGTTAGAACACTGGCCTAATGAGATTGCCACTCACGAGAAGAAAGTTCTCTCTTGATCCGTATGTGAGTCAAAATGTGCATCATCAGGTTAGGGGAGGGACTTGAGCGCTATTTATAGAGTCTTCGACCACGGGCCCTCTCATTACGGGCCGGGCCGTACTCGGCCCACACCAGCCAGCCCCATATTAGACTTATTAAGAACCCATATATCTTACCTTTATTAGACCAAATTAATTCAGTTAATTTCAATTAATGAAGCCCACATTAGGAAATTCTTACATGGATTCCGAGCATGATGGTCACGGTGACTTCTTGACTTATGCTTTCTCTTCCTTCACGTGTGTTTCTTGCAAAGAAAGGAGCCCAGTGTGACTCCAAGTCTTCTCTTTGAACATTTTTATGCACGCGAGTCGTGCAATAGTGGAGGCGTGATCATTGCCCCGTATACGAGCCCTTCTTCCCAACTGTAAACCTCGCTTTCTGTATATTGTAAGAAAATCAACCTACCGCAGTCGGTCTCCTTTTTGCATATTATAATGTCCTCCTTTCTATGCAGGAAAATTATCAAAATAGTTAAAAAATTATTATAATTATGTCAATTTAGTCATAAATTTTTTTTTATCAATTCAATTGTAATACTTTTGTATTTATGCCAATTCAGTCCATTCAGCCAACTTTTACCGGCCGGCTAGCCGATGCCGACGTAGTAATTTTTAATTTTTTTTTAACAAGGAAAGGGAAGGCCAGTAGATTGATTTCTTTCCATGTGTACAAATTTAAATTCAGAGAGAATCTCTATATATGCCTATCTCAGTCCAGATATTGTGAATGCTTTCCTTTTCCTGTCCTTTTTTCTTTGATCACCAAATATATGACAAAATTTAATTTGCACCCAACCAAAAATATGCACTTTCTTATGAAAGTATTCTTTTCTATCCAGCCCGTCCCAAACTTTCCTTTCAATTTCAATTGATCTTAGTCCAATCTCCAAATGGAAATCTTCACTGAATCACATTTTCTCTCTCCAAGTTTGACCCCTCTTGAACCTATTTTGAATTCCAAAAAAAATACTATTTTGAATTAATCTTGAAATAATTTTGAATATGAATTTGAATCAACCTCGAGTCCAAGTCTAATTTAAATTTCTAGACCAAGACGGATAATCTTATTTTGAAATTCAGTCAACTTGGGCAATCCAGCCAACTTTGGTCGAGATGAGCGCCAATATTATTAACCCTCGTCCAAATCAAACCAACCCACCCTCCCTTGAACTTTAAGAGAAACACCCATAGCCGATGCTCCGCCAACATGCTCAAAAATGTTAATATTAAATGTATTTTTATTTAGAGGTCAGAGTTGATCCTTAGTTTTTTATATAATAAATACATAAATGGGTCGTCAAAATTTAGATGTCAATAGCTGCCGCTCTTTGAAGAAAAGTTCGCAGAGGTTTCACTTAAAAGACAAAATTATACCTAAATTTTGATGATGCAAATGCAAAGTAATGAAAACAAATATTTTTGTTAGGAATATGGAACTCAAAGAGTTTACACCCATTTTTTAATACAATAAAATGTAACGAATATGCAGTTGCTGATGTAAAACGTACCTGCGACTACTTATTCGGGAATCTAAGAGAGTAAATTTGGGTACAAGAAAATTTCATTGGCGGACTTGATAAACATCTCGAAATTCGATAGAGATATTCGACAAGTTTGAAAGTCATTGTTGGAATACACGCGTTGAGTTGTGTTAGAGACGTTCCACATGGGATAAGTGATGTGGTGTTGAGTGGTTAATATACCTTAATTGACCCATAACTCAACAGTTTAAGTTTTTGAGTGAAAGTGGGTTCAACTAGATATATTGACAGGCTCAAATTTGGGCTCTCTATTGACGATTCCCCAAGTGAAGGTTGGGCCTCCGCTGTGCAACTCCCAACAGTGGTATCAAAGCCGATGGTTAATTGGTGACCCATGTATCAATGTTTGGTAAATATCTCCGGAAGGAATCTGGTGACCAACGCAGTTTCCGGGCAGATGGACGTTGAGGTGGCAACGCAAGCCCGATGGTGGATTCGGTCCAAAAAGAGACCACGATGAAGTTGGCGTTGGAGATTCGAGAGATATGTTGGTGCAGAATGATACATGAATTAAAGGGGAGCAAACCTAACACTAGAGCTCACGCGTGAGGGGTAAATTTGTTGGAATACACGCGTTTAATTGTGTTAGAGACATCCCACATGGGATAAGTGATGTGGTGTTGAATGGTTAATATACCTTAGTTGGCCCATAACTCAACAACTTAAGCTTTTGAGTGACAGTAAATTCAACTAGATATATTGACGGGCTCAAATTTGGGCTTTCTATTAACGATTTCCCAAGTGAAGGTTGGATCTCCACTGTGCAACTTCCAACAGTCATGGAAAGTTTTTAAGAGCATGGATACCTGACAGATTCTTGCAAAACTAGAGGATTTGGAACATTGATAGATGCGATTTCTTTGAAAAATCTTCAAGGGCTTGGATCTCCGACAGGTTCCTGGAAAGTTTCAAAGAAAAAAGTACTTGGAGATTATGGAGAGTCTTCAAGCATCTGGAGAGTGACAGATTCTTGAAAAACTCGGGGTATGAGGGTCGTTGAACAAAAACATCATCTGGATAGTCAACAGAAATTTGAACGAGGTTTTTATTTAGAAGTCTTCAAGCACCTGGATAGCTGATAGGATCTTGAAATAGACTCAAAGAGAAAGTTCTTGGATAGCCGACAAAAGTATTTAAAATATCCAAACACCTCAATAGCCGACAGATATTTGGAAGTTCGGTGATTTTGGGTGAAACAAAACTTCGAAAGTTTTAATTTCAATTTCAACGTGGAATTTTTTGCTCACTTGGAGAGAAACGATGTCGTTGCTCGACAACCCTCTAGGTCTCTGCTTTTAACAGAAATGACATCGTTTCTGTCGGGAATCTTCCTCAAACGAAGATGCTGTTTCACTCGCACTCTCTTCCTCTCTTGTTTGTCTCTGTACGCCCAAAATCCCTCGATCTCTTTCTCTAATCACAAATTAGGGCTTCGATCTTTCTCAACACGTCTTTGGTGAAGAGTGGGCAGCGGCGGCGTGACGATGGAGGACTGGCGCTTGCTGCAATCAACTGCAGGGATTTGTCTGTTGCGTCCTTGAACAAAAACATCTGGGTAGTCAACAGAAATTCGAACAAGGGTTTTATTTAGAAGTCTTCAAGCACCTGGATAGCTGATAGGATCTTGAAATAGACTCAAAGTGAAAGTTCTTGGATAGCCGACAAAGTATTTAAAATATCCATACACCTCAATAGCCGACAGATACTTGGAAGTTGGGTGATTTTGGGTGAAACAAAACTTCGAAAGTTATAAAAATGCTTGGACGAACCGCCTAGATAAACACCTAGATAACCGACAGATATTTGAAAGTTTTAAAAATGCTTAAACGAATCGCTAGACATTAAAGAGAAGTGACTGGTTATCCGACAAGCACCGTGAACACTTTTTTTTTTGGGTAAGGTAAGAATTTGCACTGTGAACACTTAGATAGTTGACAAGACGAATCTTTGATTTATTTGTTATTATATGTTGATTTTATGATCATACTAGTTAAGAATATGTCTAACATTGATGTGCTAAAAAGGTAGTTGAGATGAAAAATTTAGGTGTTGCAAAAAAAAATATTGGGTGTGGAGATTTTGCGTAACAATGCTGCAGGAATTTTACGCCTATCCCCAAAAAAAATATATAAAGAAGATTGTGGCACATTTTAACACGCAGTCATCAAAATTTATGAGTACATCTTTAATAAAGCATTTTAAACTTTCTTGCAGACTGAGGAGAAGGAGGAGCATATATCTCGTGTTCCTTATTCTAGTGCAATGAGTAGTATTATGTATGTTGTGATATGCACTAAGTCTAACATTTCACAAACCGTGACCTTAGTAAGCAGTTATATTAAATGTCCTCGTAAATCTCATCGGAAAGTTGTGAAATGGATCTTTAGATATTTGAAGGGGATAGTATAAATTGTTATGTAGCCCATATTTAAGACCAACTCATTCAACCGAGATGGTCAGCATGCATTCAAGCCCGACGATACTCTCATTGATAGAACTCATCGACAATTGAAGGACCCAATCCATAAGTAAAAAATCTCATCTTTGATTTTTTCATTATCCATACATTGGAAACTTGCAACAAGACTCCTTGAGCCGGCCATAAGCATTGGAAGTATTATACTTTTAATATCTTATAGTTTCTAAGTTCTTCTAGTTTCTATGTGCTTTAATAATTTCTAGTTTCCAGATTTGACTTTAGTCTTTTTCCTTTGTTTTTCTTTTCTATAAAAGGCCATAAATTTATGTAAAAGAGAGACTGAATTTGAGTTTTGAAATTTTTTTAGCGCAATTTCCTAAAGAGTTCATACCGCTTGAAACTTGTTTTGTTTTCACTCCATCCTTGAAAAGTCAAAGCTTTAGGGTTTGTATGCTTGAAGAGTTGTAGCCATCAATCTAGAAAAATTGATGTCATTTCAACTTCCTTGGAGGCTTTGAAGAGCAACCATTGAAGTTCCTATCTTTTTTTTTTCAGCATTTTGTCCATTCACGTTCGTTGACTTCCTTCCAATATCGACAATCATATAGTGCTTATTTGAGAAAAATGCAAAACATAAAAGTTGTAGATTCATGAATCTTCGTTCTTTTGGCTTTGGAATCGGATCATTCCAATTTGTATTGACAAAGTTACAACTATTTTACTGAATCCACACAAAGCTGAAATTGTTGCTCGTTTTTGTGATGGAATTTTCGTGCATGCAAGTCACTCTCTTGATCTTATTGATTGAGTAGTCAACCTTAGACTACATCATTTGGTATCAAAGCTTTGGATGAGAGAACAATGCCTCCAAGATAAGCAAAATGTCGAGATGGTAGGACCATTCCATTTAACGAAGTGCACACCCTTGCTAATAACTTGTAGCAGCATATGCAACAACAAATCAATGATTTGATCTGAGAAGTTTAGCATTTGAGGGTTGAAGCAAACAACCCTCTGCCCTGTTCCAGAGTTGGAGAATCTAATGGCGATTCTTCTTCTTCAGAAAGTGTGCAATCTTTTCCCTGAAGGAGGAATGCTTTATATCACACACAAGAAGTTCGTGAACTAGATTGGAAAAAGAAAATCAAGAGAGACATTCCAGAATTTTCGAAGACCGATTCTACTGATGAAATTGTTGATTGGTTGACACTTGTGAATGAAGTTTTTGACCATAAGAATTTCCTAGAAGATCGTCAAGTGGGCATCATTGCTATGCGATTCTGAGGCAAGGCCATAGCTTGGTGAAGACGTGAAAAGCAAATGCGCCAATATGTCGACAAGGCCCCGGTCACTTCATGGAGAAAAATGGAGGATAAGATTCGAAAGTATTTCCTTGAGCCATTAAATAAGACTCGAACCAATGTTAATTTGGAAAGTTTGGATGGTTAGCTTGTCTCTCGCACATGAGAAGACATGAAATAAGCTTCCAATATCAATCGGTCAAACTCAATCTTCAGAGACATATATAAAAGGAAGTTTCTTCGACCTTTTCGGTCAAACCTGCAGATCTGGGGCTCACTTTCTTTAAGTATTTATTATTGAGTTTTGTGTGTTTTCCTTTTGTAGAAAATGACACAAATAGTCCCTAAAATTTGATCCAATATTCAATATGGTCTCTGAACTTTAACAGAATGTGTGATGTGGTCTTTGAACTTTTAATTTGTTCAATATTATCCCTGAACTTTTGGTACATGTTCAATTTAGTCCTTGAACTATATGAAAATATTCAATATAGTCATTCCATTAATTCAAGTTCAGAGATTACATTGAATATTTTCATATAGTTCAAGGACTATATTAAACATGTAGAAAAAATTCAGATATCACATTAAACAAATTAAAAGTTCAAGTACCACATTGAATATTTTGGTTAAAGTTCAGTGACTACATTAAGCAAATTAAAATTTTAGGGACCACATTACATATTGAGTTAAAGTTCAAGGACTATTTGTGTCATTATCCTTTCTTTTTATGGCTGGTCTGAAGAAGTTAAAGAACGAACATTATAGATTTGGAGTTTTGTTCTTCCATGTGTGAGCATGCCGTGAAATACGCAAAAGCCGCGCTTGAACACCCAATAATTTGTACCATGAATTTTACATTCAATCTGAGTTGTTTATTTGAAAATACTTTGAGCTTTGGTGTGACCTATGTATCTGAAATACTTGAGTATGTAAGCAATTGTAACTTTGATTCTCCGATTATAATTGATTATTTGCTGCTAGTTCTCCCCATTAAGCAAACACCGACACTCGGACTGAACCACGTAAATCTCTGATATCTTTTATCGTCAATCGTTTATTTTTCTGGTGATTTCACATTGATTTAATTGCCAGGTCATGTTAATTTGAGCATTAATATTAAAACATATAAGATTGACTCATGGAAGCGGAATGAACGAAGACAATTTATCTCCATGCTTGAAGATACTTGGCTAGGCCGTGTGACCCCCTTTGTGGGAGAAGTGTTTCATCGCTTTAATAATTTCTACCAATGTAATTCTGTGTGTTGTCGACAACAGTTCGACCATGCATTTGAAACATGCTACAATTTCAGTGAAATCCATTTTGATTGGCTTCATTTCTGTGAAATAACTAAATTTTGCTGTTGTGAAGAGGTATAGTTTGGATCTTGACATGTTTAGAAGAATATGGTGAAAGACTGGAGATGTGTGACTATAGTTTTATAGAATACACCGTAAGAAGGTCCTCGGCCTACACTTTATCCAACCCCAACATTCCGTGAAGTTTAGTCATCCATCTTCTTCAATCCGGAAGAGTGATTTCAAGGACTCTAATCTTACCTAAAGAATCTTTTCTTCTACCCGTCGCTTTCACATGCTTATTACCATTATCTCCTTCTTATCAAATAATCCTTCCTTGGAGTACTCCGATTATGACCACCTCGTCGAAGTTGTTCGTGGCCGCTCTGATCACTGCCAGCACGAAGTAGCGGCAGAGATCTGACGGCAGGGACGACCCCTGGGTCTTCGTTGACTTGGCCGTCGCTATGGAGATAGCGCCCCACCGCGAGGCACCGTCTCTGGAGGTCGAATCCTACGCTCTGTTTCATCGCCGCTAAAGGAAGAAAGCCAGGAGCGAGAGCACGGTGAAGACCGAAGCTACGCCTTCAACGATGGCGATGTTTGCTTTTTTGCTGTGGTTCGACGATGCTTTGCTTGCCGGTGGAAGCACCGGCGGATTATCTGGGACCAGATCTGGGTTCAATCCGGCGAGATTCCCATCTGGATTGCTGATTTTGAATATTTCGAGGCCATTCAAGATGGCATCAGAGTAAAGAGTATAACCATCTGGATGCGCGCCCAAAGCGATGGAGAGGTTGGTTCTTTTCTTTTGGCCGTCCTGCGTGTGCACTGCATAATCTCTATAGATGGGCACACCCTTCCCGCTCCAACTAATGATATCGGCACGATTCTTGACCAGTTGCGAATCTATGAAGATCTCGAAAAGCCTATCTAAGGGGTTATTTATCTCAATCTGAAATTCGCAGAAGTGTAACCGGACCAAGTAGTAGAAGTTTGTATCCACCTCCACGGACCACGTCAGGTTGTAGCTCAGATTGATCCTTTTGAGTGTTCCCATAGTCCTTGCCGTTTTGTACACGATATCTGGAGCCGTGTAATTTGGCACTTGATCACTGTAATTGAGTTGGATAGTTGTGTTAACCGGCAAAACTCCGATGTGCGAAGAAGTCACAAAGTCGTCATCTGGTTCCCAGGTCCTGTACATTCCCGTTTCACCGGCTGAATCAATAGACTGTCCTCCGACGTTCAAGCGCTTCACCATTTCGAGAGCATCAGCGGTATCAAAGTCGTACAACATCTCCTGACCAGCCAACTTGATTCCCTCGTTTGAATCGACGACCGTGTTGTAGTAGAGACGCTCAGGCATTGAAACGACTTCGATTCCATTCACGAAAGCATACGCATCTGAATTACCAGGAGTGGGAGCAAACGTTATGTTCAATATCTGGTCGTCTCCGACAGTTAAGCAGAACTCTTTAGAGAAGCTCGAGGCTCGCGGGGTGGTATTATCAGCCAAGAGGGAAGCGCTGAAGTTGCGGAGCAGAGTGAAGCCGGCGGCCTCGACCGAGAAAAAAGAATCGGCGCGGCGGAAGTTGAGGTAATCGGAAGGGAAGAAGTGGAGGCGAACGAATTTGGGCCCTGCGGTGACGTGGAAGGTGTAGGCGAACTCGGCGCGGGAGAGGCGAGCAGTGTAGTATGGGACCCGGCGGACGGATGGATCTGAACGGTTTGCGTTTGCAATGATAGAGGAGCGAGTTTTCTCAATCGGAGAGTACCTCGAACCTTCCTCGGCATCTCCAATCCAAGTCCGTTTGTCCACGGTGGAGCTGCTGGAGGAGCCACAGTCGACGGCGATGTCATCGGTCGGCAGGTAAGCGCCGACGTTGTCGCCGGTGACCGAGACCGCGAGCGCTTCGAGCGAGACGGGGACGACGATGAATAATAGAAGCGGCGGTTTCATGTTCTTCATCTCGCTGCTCGATGACAGAGAGGGGTCGCGGTTGAATCGATGGAAAGAAGTTCACAAGGAGAGCGCAATCTTGGAGAAGAACCCAGTTTTAATCATGGGGCACTAGGAAGGAGTGCGGAAGAGAAGGCCAGCGCCAGGACTAGTGGCGAAGACTGGTGGAAGACCAAAGTCATCGCTAAAATATCTGCAACGAGATAGAGCCCTTGCCCATCACAAGAAAACCAGCAAACGGGACTTGCAATTGACATGTAGTGGAAGACCAACTTTTCATGGAAGGTTTGTCATCTTTCAAGGAGCGAATATTGCGACTCGGTCCAAGTCCAAAGTCATGAAAATTCACGTAGAAATTGATATGTGGTAGCAAATGGGACTTGTACTCTTTGAATGTCATTTCTGACAAATCGTTATACGTAAATTTTTTAGTTAATTTTCAATTTCAACGTGAAACTTTTTGTTCACTTGGAGAGAAACGATGTCGCCCGCTAGGTCTCTCCTTTTAACAGAAATGACATCGTTTCTGCCCGGAATCTTCCTCAAACGACGATGTTGTTTCAGTCGCACTCTCTTCCTCTCTTGTTTGTCTCTGTACGCCCAAAATTCCTCGATCTCTTTCTCTAATCACAAATTAGGGCTTTGATCTTCCTCAACACGTCTTTGGTGAAGAGTGGGCAGCGGCGGGCGTGACGATGGAGGACTGGCGCTTGCTGCAATCAACTGCAGGGATTTGTCTGTTGCGTCACCGTGGTGGTCGAAGGAACGGTTAGGCACAGCTGCCGCTACGTGCAGTGCTAAGGCAATAGGAAGGAGTTCCGCGACTGATCTAGAAAACCTATGGAAGATGCCTGGGCTGGTGTGGTTGCCGGAGGAGTGCTGGGCTGATCTGGTCGCGTGCTGTCAACAGCCGTGAAGGTTGTCGGAGTTTGTTAACTTCGTTTGGAGTTGCAGATCCGGGCAGTAGCTGTCAGGAAGAAGCAAGACGCTTGCTGAAGTGACACCGGTCACAGTCTGAAGCGAGCAGATCAGGAGCGACGTCATTTGCCCAAATCTGATGTCCGGACAGAAACGACATCGTTTAACATCTCAAGTGTTGACTACAACTTGCTGGCATCCCACATCAAAAGGCCACGCCGAATTTTCTAACGAGACAAATCATCGATGGCACTAACATGATTAATTTTTTTAAATTTGTGACACTTAAGTAAGAAAAAAAGGATTATAATATTCAAATTAACACTCTATAAAAGTTATATGACTCGTATTGTTCTTATATTATGTAAAATGCTCTAGATATATCTCCAACATACCCCTCAAACTCAGGGCGATGTAAAAGGAGTTAATTCGAGCTTAGGAAAAGACCTAAGAAAAGGCCGAGTAGAGGTTCCTTAGTGAAAATATAAGCAAACTGATCAACATATGAAGTGAAAACGAAACAAACGTTACTAAAAAACATGTGATATCGTATAAAATAACAGTCGATTTCAATATGTTTGGTGTGTTCATGAAAAATATTATTATATGCTATTTGAATATCACTCTAGTTATCGCAATAAACGATTATCCCACACACGTGTCTTCTGGTAACTGTTGCAATTTCAATGTCGCATCAGTATAAACATGATATTCTGCTTCTGTATTAGATGGAGCGACAACAATAAATTGTAAATTTTGTTATTGTGAAGAGGTATAGTTTGTCTCGACACATCTAGAAGAATAAGGTGAAATAGAGGAGATGTGTTACTTTAATTTTGAAGAACACGCGGTGAGAAGGTCCTCTTCCTACCCCTTATCTCGACCCCTCCTCTTTGTCAAGTGTAGTTCTCCATCATCTTCAATCCAGAAGAGTGAATTAAAGGACTCTAATCTTTCCTAAAGAATCTTTTCCTCTACCCATTTCATGTTCTCGCAATCTCTCTTGGTTTACAATCTTTATCGTTCTATGTCTTTTCTATTCCTACATACTGAGGAGCCGTTATATTTTTGTTAATGTTTTCTTCTTCATAAGTATGTTTATATCCTCTTGTTGGTGAAAAGGACAATTTTTCATGGCCATCTTGGTATGGCACAAGACAAGAACGTCAGGACGTTTTGTAACTTGCTTTTACGTTCTCTAATTGTAGTGGATGATAGATGCTCTCTCAAACTTTGCAATACATATTTTCACTGTTGGATTTTTAAAGTTTCCACATGTTGTAATCTTTTCCGCACGTGATCTTAGCTTACTTTATAAAGTACTCTGTTCGGAAACGTGATATTTTGATTTAGGACAGTTGCTTTGTGGTTCTTTTATGCGTAATGACTCGGATGTTTTCGTTTATTACAAAGGAGCAATAGGAAACGTGAACAGGAAATGTGAGAGTGGGACTAATGTGATACAGGGCCAGATGTCACAATGTCGTGATTTCCTCAATGAGAATTTTGTTATATTTGATTGGGTTAATATCATGAAAAAATCAAACCGATACACCTATAACAAATTTACTCAAAATTAATTTTTTGACCATTAAAAACCCTACACTAGTACATCCGTGGTAAATTTGCACTTAGTTAATTTCCGTTTAATTTTACCTTCAAATTGCTGAGTTGGATGATACGTAACAGTTGACGAGTGTGCCAATTTGGAGTTTTACCCTTTCATTTGTCACAAATTTATCAATTTGTGTTTTTTCGTAGTATTAATCTAATTTTACGGAAGGTAAATTTGTCACAAATGTATTAATTTTGAATTTTTAATAAATAAAAAATTAATTTAGAATAAAATTATCAAAAATATAGTAATTTTTAGTTTTTTATAATAAAAAAATTAATTCGAAATAAATATGTTATGAAGGTACTAATTAAATTTTTTTTTGTAGTATCAATCTTTTTTATTATGTACTCCCTGACATTGTGAATTTTCTTTTTGATTTGTTCGTCATTGAGTGGACTTCTAGGTCCTGGCGCATAACCTCAGGAAGCTCCTCCTAGTGATTGGACAACTAGTCAGTTCAAGCTGCTGCCCCCATCACCCCATTAGACACCATCCAAACTCGCTTACATGTTCTATTAAAATGGTCCACTGTTGATATTTCGCTTATGTAAGATCTAACTAAGAACTGAATGGAGGTTGTGACTCTTGATATTCCGTTAACAACTTTTAAATTATTGTCTTACATAGCTTAATAATGAATTACAAATATTTTTTATATTTACACGATTTCTCTTCACCTATTAATTTAATTTTTTAAATTAGATATTTTATCATGGTATCAACATCAGTACTATCTCATTAGTCAAATTTAACTTGGGGGATGTCATGCTGATGCAAATTTGTGCACATCTTAACTCTTCGGCCACCTTCTCTTGCAAAAAAAGGGCGTGTTGCACATGTTAATTTCTTGGTCCCCCCTTCTTTCGCGATTAAATGGTGTCCAATAGGTGCTACGAGTAGCTTGGTAGAAATAGAAGGGCAAATATCATCCTTTAAACTAGGGCCTTCAAAGGATGAGATTCTAGATCTACATTAACTTGCTAGATTTTTTGTGAATGCCTAGATGTCGGGCTGAGATTCTTCGGCATAGCATTCACTTTTCTTTCGGCAAAAGAACACTATTGGTGCCATAACTTATGTATAGAGATTACTTTGGTGCCATAACTTTTTTTCGGATCACTTTGGTGCCAACTTTTTTGAAAAACGATTACTTTAGTGTCAATACTGACATGGCCGCCGGAAATCTGACGTGGCTAGTTTTTTATTAATTTTCAATGCTGACATGGCTCGCGGAAATCTGACGTGGCTCGTCGGAAATCTGACGTGGCTTTTTTTTAATCGAAATTTTAGCCAAAATCGCTAAAGTAATCTATTTTCTCTGATTTTGACACCAAAGTTATTAAAAAAAAAGTTATGGTACCTAAGTGATCTCCGTATGCAAGTTATGGCATCAATAGTGTCCTTTTGCCCTTTTCTTTCCATTCTTCAATTTGTTATCATTGAAAATAATAAATGATTGATATTATCTGTAGCATTCCCCTATCCTGTTTGCTTCACAATGTAAGTATATCCTTAAGGCAGCAATGTAGATGGTTTCTCTATATCGGTTCTTGTCTTGCTAAATTTTGTTTCATCCATCTTTTCCTCGTGGAGCTCTGTTTATTTTATTGCTCAAATTTGCATAGATTCTTTTGAACAACGTTACGCATTAGTTGACTCTTTTTGCCTGCGGTCTCATATACATAAGTTGCCCTACGACTTTCGGGGGGTTTTCTCATCTATAGCTAAATAACTCTTCCTCGAGCATTAGATGAAAGAAGAAACACCTGCTTAATAACAGTATCCGAAACTCGATTACCCATGTTTATCATATCATATCTGTGTTCTCTACTGAAAAGTGAAGACTAAAGGCTTCGTGGAAGTGCGAAGATCTCTCATCCAATAAACAATCCTTTCCATCTAGTAAAATGGATCTTGAACTAAAAATATATATTCTTTCCTGGCTTAGGACGAAATGGGGATCTCAATCTTATCTATCTAGCAAAGTTACCCATTTGAGATGACTCTAAAAGGGTTTTTCAAATTGAAAAGGAATTTTCAGAAAGTCATTTGGATTAAAGATTGAGTTTTTCATTTAAAAAAATGGATCGTGCTTTTTCCACTCCCAATGTAGCTAAAACACTCATTCTCGTAATGTTTTGAAAATATTAGCCTTTATGGATTCTACATTTTTAAGGATTCTTCATTTGCTTTTCTTCTTTCTCTTATTTGGCAGGTCCACTTTCCATTTTCTCATTTATTTCTCTTTGTTCTCTCTCTTTCTAAAACATCCATTTCATGTCAATAATCTGTTTTGAAGCCCAAATTTGCAAAAACCTCTTCCTCACCCAACTAGTGGCAAAAGTACACCACAAGTGCCATAATTTATGTACGGCGATCACTTTGGTGCCATAACTTTTTTTCAGATCACTTTGGTACCAAATCGGAGGAAAAATGATCACTTTAGTGCCAATTTGGCCGGAAATCCGACGTGGCATTTTTTATTAATTTTTGACGCCGATGTGGCTCACCGGAGGCTGAGCCAGCGTGTACAATCAGAATTTTTATTTTAAATAAATTTTTAGCGTGTACAATCAGCATTTTTAATTTTAAATATTTTTTTCTTCTTTCCTTTTTCTTTTCTTTTTTTTCTTTTCTCCCCACGCCGGTAGGTTGCCAGTGGCCATCCAGCCACCGGCGAAGCCTGAGAAGGGCTAAGCGAGGGTGGCTTTGCCGATGGCCGGCGAGGGGCAACCAACCCTCGCCGGTGACAGGCAAGGGCGCCCTTGTCGATGGCCGGCGAGGGGCGACCGACCCTCGTCGGCGACAGGCGAGGCCGCCCCTTGCCGACCCAGGCGAGGGCTGCCCTCACTTGACGTCGGCGAGGGTTGCCCTCACCCGACGCCGGCGAGGGCCGCCCTCGTCAGATCCAACGAGGGCGACCCTCGCCCACCCAGGTGAGGGCTTCCCTCGCTCGACACCGGCGAGGGTCACCCTTGCCGGATTTGGCGAGGGCGACCCTTGCCGACGTCGGGCGAGGGCAGCCTTTGCTTGGATCGGCGAGGGGCAACCTTGCCTGTCGCAGGCGAGGGTCGACCGCCCCTCGCCGGCCATGGGTAAGGCCACCCTCGCCCAGTCCTTCCTGGGCTTCGCCGGTGGCCGGCCGGCGACCGACAATCGGCCAACGATGGGAGAAAAGAAAAAAAAGAAAAGAAAAGAAAAAGGAAAGAAGAAAAAAAAAGGAAAAAATTATTTAAAATAAAAAAGTTGACTGTACATGCTGACTCAACCTCTAGCAAGCCACATCGGTGTCAAAAATTAATAAAAAATGCCACGTCGGATTTCCAGCCAAATTGACACTAAAGTAATTTCTTTTCCTCCGACTTGACACCAAAGTGATCCGAAAAAAAGTTATGACACTAAAGTGATCGCCGTACACAAATTATGGCACTTTTGGTGTACTTTTGCCCCCAACTAGTCCTCTTCCATCTCCATTTCTTCAAGTCAAAGCTCAACTGTAAGTAAAAAAATCCATCTCATATCTCTTCACTCCCATTCGGTCCCTTTCGCTCTGTGTTATTTGTTATCCCATTTTCCATCAAACTCTTCGATTGATTAATCATGAAGACAAGAAAACCAAACCCCATTAAAGATTCAGTTTGAGGAGTTGAAGCTCTGCCCAAAACCTCATCATGCTCATCAGAAATGTCTCCTTCCTTGTCTTTGCCTTCTTGGTTCTAATTGTCACTTTCATTGCTGATTCGCTATCATCTACTAGCCTCCAGATATATGGCTCGAATCTTCCACCGTCTCACTAAGTTGTTTATGCAAATTGAAAATGCGACCGGCGAGGATTTACCCCTCCTCACCCTTGCAGTCTCTCTAACTTCCACATCCATCTCAATTACCAAATTGCCGTCGCCGATGATTGAGAGGACTGAAGAGGTGATTGTGAACTCAACTCTCAAGTCTAAGCCCTTATGCGATGAGCCGCTGTCAATTGTTCGAATACCTGTGTTCTAATAGGCGCTGAGTTCAATGCGAGAGCCTTTAGGTCTATTTTGTTCATGGGTATCAAACTTCGGTAATGATTGAAAAATTAATGAGTGCGCCATGGCGTAGATGAAAAGTGACAGAGACAGACCACAAAAGAGAGTGATCTTTTTTTTTTTGACAAATACAACAAAGGCTTGGACCATGATCAAAATTAAAAGGGATCGGAAAGACGTAACAAACAATGAGAAAAATGGGACCCACAAGAAAAAATAAAGAAGAAAACAAAAGGGACATCACAACCAAGCAAAAAATGATGCTTAAAAAAGATGGGATCCACAAAAGTTGAAATTGTTAAAATATTGTGATAGGGAGTGTTTGAGCCACGATATGAGTAAAAAAAGCCCGGTCCAAAATATAATGCAGATCTATTCATTTGACTACAGACTAGAGCCATATGTTACGTAGAATAATGGATTTGTCTTGACCAATACATGATTTTTGGAGCAATAAGTCGGCAACTTTCCTAGAATGCCAAACCCATGCACGCGGAATAATCTTGCTGCAAACCTGATTACAGGACTTCAACACTGGCAATCACTTGATATTCCTCAGTTATCACCCTAAACTATGTGACTATTGATTCTTACTTATCTCTCTCCATGTGCTCGATCTCAATCTAACATCGATCGGAATTTGCGTACATTCCCGAGGAAAATACGCCAACTATATGTCTCGAGGGGAAAAAAAGCCCTAATCCATCCTCGATATTTAATAGCAAATCCTTGCCATAAGCAACATCAAGAAAAGGGTAGGAACGGTCAAACTTGAATGTCCTTTCCTTAACGAGCTTGGGGATTTATATAATCTCAGAGAAGACAGCCTCAGACAGCAACTTCTGTGAGTCGCAACTAGCCGTGCTCTCACCACAAACATCACTGCTACTGGTCATCGTCGCAGCTGCCAACTGCTCTTCTAACCATCACTATCGCTAGTGCTGAACACCTCATCGCTGCCGTCCATCGCATTGCCTCTGATTGGAGCCACGTCATCGTCGCTGTCATTGCTGTCGTGCACTGACGCACCCAAATGGCCTATCACCCCCTGCTCAGCACTCACCTGTAGCTGCAGTGCGAACTTGAGGCCCCACACAACGTCGTTCATGGATGGCCGCTTGGCCCCCTCATCCTGCAGGCAGCTCATGGCGATCTCGCAGAACTTGTTGAGGCACTCGGGGACGATCGCCCGCTTCAGGTGCGGGTCCACGATCTCCTCTACTGCCCCTCTCTTGCAGCAGCTCTGGGCCCAGGCGGCCAGGCTGATCTGATTCTTTGGGGCCATCCGATTCACGGCGGGCCTCGCACACAGCACCTCGAACAGCACCACGCCAAAGGAATAGACATCGGACTTGTCAGTCAGCTGCTGGCGCCTGCAGTACTCCGGGTCGAGGTACCCGAAGGTGCCCTTCACGACCGTGCTGACGTGCGTCTTGGACACGCTCGTGGGCCCGACCTTCGAGAGCCCAAAGTCGGCGACCTTGGCAACCCACTTGTCGTCGAGCAGGATGTTGGTCGTCTTCATGTCCCGGTGTATGATGGTGTGCTTGGCACCGGTGTGGAGGTAGTGGAGCCCACACGCGGCGCCCGTGCAGATCTCGAGCCGCTGCTTCCAGGGGAGTGGGGGATTATCGGTGTTGTAGAGATGGTCGCGCAGGGTACCGCGCACCATGTAGTCGTACACGAGGATCATCTCTCCCCCGTCGCTGCAGAATCCGATCAGTGAGACGAGGTTGAGGTGCCGGAGCTGCGAGAGCATCTCGATCTCCGTCCCGAACTCGTGGAGGCCCTGCTGCGATCCCCGGTTTAGCCGCTTGATCGCCACTTGGGTGGCCCCGCCATCGACGTAGCCCTTGTACACGTTGCCGAACCCGCCCACGCCTATAATGAACACCTGGTCGAAGTTGTTCGTGGCCGCTCTGATCTCGGCCAGCGAGAAGTGGCGGCACAGATCCGACGGCAGGGATGACCCCTGGATCGTTGTTGACTTGGTCGACGAGCAGTAGACCAGGCCCCACCACCAGGCGCCGTCCCTCGAGGTCGAATACTTCCCTCTGTTTCCTTTCCGGCAAAGGAAGAAAGCCAGGAGAGCGAGCGCCGTGAATCCTGAAGCTACGCCAGCAATGGTGGCGATCTTTGCTGTTTTGCTGTGGTTCGACGATCCTTTGCTCGCCAGCAGAAGAACCGGCTGATTACCTGGGACTGGATCCGGGTTCAGCCCTGCGAGATTCTCGCCTGGATTGCTGATCTTGAATATTTCGAGGCCATTCAAGTTGGCATCAGAGTAAAGAGTATAACCATCGGGAAGCGCGCCGAGGGCCACGGAGAGGTTGCTTCTTTTCTTTTGGCCGTCATGCATGTATACTGCATAATCTCTATAGACGGGCACGCCCTTCCCGCTCCAACTAATGATATCCGCACGACCCTCGACCAGTTGTGAATCTACGAAGATCTCGAAAACCCTATCTGTGGCCTTATTTATCTCTATCTGGAATTCGCAAAAGTGTAACCGGACCAAGTAGTAGAAGTTTGTATCCACCTCGATGGACCACGTGAGGTTGTAGCTCAGATTGATTGTTTTGTTCATTCCCATTGTCCTCGCCGTTTTGTACACCGCATCTGGAGCCATGTAGTTTGGCGCTTGGTCACTGTAATTGAGTTGGATAGTTTCGTTAACTGGTAAAACTCCAACCATCGAAGAAGTCACGTAGGCCTCATCTGCTTCCCAGGGCCTGTACATTCCCGTGTCATCAGCTGAAGCAACAAACTGTCCTCCCACGTTCAAGCGCTTCACCATTTCTAGAGAACTGGTGAATCCGGAGGGATACGGCATCGCCTGACCTGCAAACGTGATTTTCTCGTTTGAGTCGATGGTTGTGTTGTAGTAGAGACGTTCGGGCATGGAAACGACTTCGATTCCATTGACAAAAGCATACGCATCTGAATAACCTGGAGTCGGAGCGAAAGTTATGTTCAATATCTGGTCGGCTCCGACAGTTAAGCAGAACTCTTTGTAGAAGCTCACAGAGCTAGTGCTGTCGGAAAACAGCGAAGCACTGAAGTTGTGAAGCAGAGTGCAGCCGGCTGCCTCGACCGAGAAGAAGGAATCGGTGCGGCGAAAATTGAGATAATCGGAAGGGAAGAAGTGGAGGCGAACGAATTTGGGCCCTGCATGGACGTGGAAGGTGTAGGCAAACTCGGAGCGGGAGATGCGAGCAGTGTAGTATAGGACAGGGCCGGGGAAAGCCGAAGATGAATGGCTTGCATTTGCAATGATAGAGGAGTGAGTTTCATCAATTAGATTGTAGTTCGAACCGTTGTTGCCATCTCCATTCCAAGTCCGATTGGACACAGAGGAGCTGCTGGAGCAGCCGCAGTCAACGGCAATATTGTCGGTCGGCAAGTACACGCCAACGTTGTTGCCAGTGACCGAGAACGTGAGCGCTTTAAGCGAGATGGAGATGAAGAGGAATAAGAGATGTGGTGGTCTCCCGTTCTTCATCTGCCCCTTTGACCACAGAGGAATAGCAGTTGAATCGATCAAAAGAAGTTCACGAGGAGAGTGGAATCCTGGAGATGAAACAGTTTTAATCATTGGGAATTAGGAAGGAGTGAGGGAAGAGAAGATCAGCACGAGGGACAAAATTAGTGGGAGACCAAAGTCGTCGCTATGAAAAAAAAAAAAAAGTCGTCGCAAAGGTATAAGTCTACTTAGTCGTGTTTGAATGAGCGAATATTGCGAATCGATCCAAGTCAAAGTCACGAAAATTCCACATAGAATTTGATTTGTACTAGCAAGTCGTTACGGTTTGATTTACTGTAAAGGTCGGAAAAGGAGTCAACCCAACCAGCTGGCGTTTGGACGGTGCCGCTATAAGCTTCACATATCAGCAGCCTCTTTAGTCCATCAGAACAAGCCGTGCAGGATACTCTAAAGGTTGGAAAAGGAGTCAACCCAACCAGCTGGCGTTTGGACGGTGCCGCTATAAGCTTCACATATCAGCAGCCCCTTAGTCCATCAGAACAAGCTGTGCAGGATAGATCCACTAATGCTTCGCCGAGACTTCTAAGGTAAAATGTTAAGTGGACTTGCAGGACAGCTTTGAATTAAAATCTTAGGCTTTGTTTAGCGAAAAATATGATATTTTTGGAAAATATTGGCCAAAAAATTATTTTCGGGAAAAAAAACAATAGTTTATTTTATTTTGCTGAAACCTGAAAGTGAACTGAAAAATATTTTTTGCCATTTGATATGATTTTCCTAAATAAACATATACTATTCAGGTGCTAATAACTTGCGTATGGACAATCGGGGAATCGGGTCCGGGCACTAAATTCCAAGGTCCGGCCTCGATGGATCCCGACCCGAATGCCAAGATCAGGGCACGGGCACCTGTGTCATAGGCACGACCTTTGTGGACCCAAGCCCAGTTGTTTGGGATCCGAGCTTGAGTACTAGGATCCTGTGTTCAGCCTATATGGAACCAGACGAGTGCCAAGTCATCGGGCACGCGCATCAAGGTTTCAAGCCTGGCGTGAGTGGATTCAAGCACGGATGCTAGCGGCTAGAGCCCGGGCTTGGCCTCAATGGACCCAAGCGCAGGTGCTGGGAATTAGAGCACGAGCACCAAGGTCCCAGGCTCGAGTGCTGAAGACCTGATCTTGGATGTTGGGCACTTGGGAATCAGCGTTAGGATTTTCATACCCAAACGTAGAGTTTCGGATTCAAACGCCGATATCTAGTCACATTTTAGAAAAAAAGATTTTCAATTTTTTAAAGAGAAAATCGTTTTCCTAAATTTAAACATAGATTTTCCGTTGATTAGGATAACATTTTCCGTTGAATCATTTTCCTAAGCAAATCCAATGCCGGAAAATAAGGAAAATTTGTTCTGGAAATATGTTTTTCGCAAAATAAATGGAGCCTTAAGATTATACTTGACATTTTTAGGTTTTCATCCTTGGCCATCTCATTATGCGCGCTTTTGTTTCGATCTGATTACTGCTTTAGTGTATTTCTTCCAGAACTCCTTTTTTGTTTATTGAGGAGAACCTCAAATCGCAAAGCTCTTATAATAAATGAAGATATATTGTGACAATTGGAATTTTCGTAATCATATTTATATGACATTCGGAAATTTTCGTATCCGGTAATGATACTTAGATCATAAAGCGAAGAATTATTTAGCTTAGAATTTGGTGGACACGTAGAAATCTTAATTTGGATCATAAATTTTGTGAGGCGCGGGGGATGATTTTCATGAATAAAATTGTTCCGAGTTCGACATATTAAAAATTTATAAACATAGATGTACACGTTAATATTAGTGCGGTATTAATTAATTTACTGTCGTCTTAATAATTGATGGGGAGATATTATTAGTTTAAACTTTAGTTAATTAGTGATAATAATTAATTATTTTTAATATTGTGTTAAAGGTAGAAGAAGTTCTGTTTTCTTTATAATTTCTCACAAAGACACCTCTTAAGACACATTAACTCCCGTGGCATTTGGAGGTTTCATGCATGGCCACATGCCACTCCTAAACTTAGCCTCTTGCACTAATATGACACATAACCATAAGCCATCATCACCCTTGGCTATTAGTCATCCCTAATATGTCTTAACTTCTCACACTTGGCAGTAGATTAAGTGAAGATTTGCCACCTGTGACTTCATGCATTCTTCCACCTAAAATCTACTCCTACATAGCACTTTAATCATGGTAACATTGAAGAGAATTTTTTTCATTTGGTTGTAACTCTCTTCTTCACCTTCAAACTTTCAAAAAAATACTGCACTTTAACCACTTTCCAATCCAAAACCTACAAGGTGATTTTAACTTTGGATTGTTCAGACTTTGCACAAGATAAGTGAAAATTCTAGAGGTTAAGTTAGTTCAATCTACCTAGCACTTTTAACTTGATTGGTTGAGATATGTAAATTTGATGTGCTATAATATTGTGGACATAGTGATTGTGGGATTCGTTTTGCTGGTTTCGTACATGTTCACAAGGTGTGTGATTTGTTATTTTAAAGTATTATATAACTGACAAGTGAAATTGTTAAATTTGAATTTGGAAATCTCATCCTTGAAGTGATTGTTGAATTCATTTTGCTGGTCTCATACAATTTTAAAAGGTAATTGGTCGTTTTTCTTAAAGTGGGGTACATTTGGTAAGTGGAAACAATGAATTTGAACTTGGAAAAGTCATATTTGTAAATTCAAACTTGGGATATGTTCACTAGAAGTCCTAAAATTTATCACCAAAGTACAATTAAGTCCTAAAACTTGTCAAAGGTTCAATCAAGTCATAAAACTTATCAAATTAGTTCAATTGAGTCATAAAGTTAACACCATCCAATTTGACTAACGAAAAATACTGAAGTGGCTTTTTTATTTTTTATATCCCGCATGGCAATGACGTGGCTTTTTTTTTATCATTATTTTACTATTAATTTTATTTAAATTAAATTTAAAAATAAGCTAAAATTTTAAAAAAATTCTTAAAAAAACGGAGCAGGAGGACAGTCAGGGAGAGAGGGCTTCCCCTCTCCCCCCCCCCGGTCGCTGCAGTCGCTATCGCCGTTGCCCCCCCCACCATCCCCGAGAGGGGTCGACAAGGTGGGGGGACGGCAGGTGGGGGTCACAGGGCCCCGGCCAGGGGCCGGCGACCCTTGCCGATGGCAATCAAGGCTTGCGGGCCCTCCCCTAGATCAAGCGAGGGTCGTCGGCGAGGGTTGTTGCCCAGATAGGGCAAAGGTCACCAACCCCTGGCCGGGGCCCAGCAACCCCCGCCTACCGTCCTCCACCCTCGCCGGCCTCTCCCGGCGGTGGTGGGGCAACAGCGACGGGGAGGGCAAGCCCTCCCTATCTTCCTCCTTTTTTTTATATTTTTTTAAATTTTAATTTAAATAAAAATAGTATTAAAAATCAAATTTTGGCCAAAATAATGTTGTTTTAGCCACGTCATTGCCACATAGAAAAGAGAAAATATTAAAATGTGCCACGTCAGTATTTTCCATTAGTAAGTTTGACGGTGTTAATTTTAGGACTCATTTGAATCAATTTGGCAAGTTTTAGGACTTGATTATATTTTTTGTATGTTTTAGGACTCAATTGCACTTTGATGACAAGTTTTATGACTTCTAGTAAACATATCCCTTCAAACTTAGTCGCCGTTCGTAAAATCTATTTTCTGAACCCAAGTAGATTTTACTCTCAAAATCTGTATATATCTATTTTTGAACCCGAGTAGATTTGACTCTCAAAATCTGTATATATTTATTTCTAAACCCAAGTAGATTTTACTCTGTAAATCTAGATATACTTATTTATGAACCCGAGTAGATTTTACTCTTTAAACCAGAATATATTTACTTTCTAAACTTGAACAAATTTACTTTTGAGTTTGATCTCATATTTCTTCTTACTTATTTGCTTGAACAAAGTATTTCATTGCTTTAAGAGATATGGGCTGTGATAAGAAGGAGAGTATATGCATGTGAATACTTATTTTTCATTACTTGCATGAGGATAATATATCTTTCGTCACCTATAAATCAATTGTGACGATGCCCTGTTGTCGCGACCTACCCCTCGAGGGCCGAACTCGAATGAGGCGGATTTAGAGATAAGTGTTCATGAGATAGTTCATATGGCATCTTATAAAAAATGATTTTACTGAAGTGTAAATCTTTTGTTTAGCCATATGACCCATTGATCATGAACATGGATTTTCCCTAAATCCATATCCCGCGTGACAGTGGATTGATTTTATTTTTTTTAGGAGTCGCCACTAGCCTAGGTCGGGGGTCGGCTAGAATACCCAACCGAAACGCGGGAATTTCGTTTCGGTTTCTACGAAAACCAGAGATCAAAGGTTCGGGGACTAGCTTACGTTAATATTTCTATTAACGCCCTTTCGGTACCGCTAAACTTAGCATTGTTGTTATCTAGGTTGTCATGCATTTGTTTTTTACCATTTTCATGCCAAAATCTTAGTCCACTAGGTGATCATGCATCTTGTTTTTGTGTTTTCATTTAAGATTCTAAACTAATCCTATCTTAGTCTAGAAAAAGAAAGAAACAATCAATTGTATTGAAAGACTCTTTGTAAAGTAAACACTCGAAGTATTGAAAAGACGAGCTAATTCTAAGTGCTAGGAAGTAAAAAGTAAAAACCCGTAACTCGTCGGGTGTTTATTACAACACGAATTGAAAATCCGAGACATGATCGGGGATGAATGAATTAGGTACAAATTGAAACCAGATCGGACATCGGTCTAACACCATCATCGTATGAGTACAAATCGAGACCGGATTGGACATCGGTCAATCACCTTGGCTTTTTTCAATTTCGGATTATTCTTCCTTGGATCGCCTCTCGGGTGTCGATGTTTACATCCATAACATTCATTCATAACAAACGACATATGGAAAAACAATGGTGCAAGCAACTCACTAATTAAGCACGGGCCTCGGGATCGGCCTTTATTTTTCATACATTTCGATTCATCACCCACTTAATCACCTAACATTGTTTGATTAATGGTTAATGATAATGAGCTACCATTTGCATTTACAAAACGGCAACTCATATCAATTAACCCCTAAAGTCGGGTTCTAAATGACCATGATGAGCTACCCGCCGAACATGCACCGGGCCTAACATTCATCTAACAAACACATGCATAGAAATAGAATAAGCATGCATTCAAGCCCATGGGCTTTATTTCGAAGCCAATCAAACAATGAGAAGTGGGCTTTATAAAAAGACCACTTATTCAATTTTTATCTAATTCGGATTGCTTCTGTTCAAGTATGATTAACTAACCTAATGACGTCCAAATAAAGCGATTCAGGTGTCATTAGAAAGTTTATGACATGAGGATCAAAAGTCAAGAAGACCATTTTTTCTAAATCCTAGCAAATTTTCCCGAAAATATCGAATTTAATCTCAATAACAGACTGGACTCGGTTCTGTTATGAATTTCAAAATAATGGCGGGAAAAATAACAAACCTTATCACAACCACGTGAAAGTTTTTGTGCGGTTAGGGTTTCCCGTGTGCAACAACTTTCATGTTTTGAGTTTTTGCTAAAAAGCCCTCCAAATATTTATAAAATTCGGTTTTCGTGAAGGACTCAATTGCAAATGAAGTTTTAACCCGAAAAGACCTTTCATGAGATTTTAAGCAAATTGGCCCTCCAAAAATTGCTATTAGGCCCTCAAAATTTCCAGTTAACATAATGAGACCCCAATGAGCAACTTTGTAATTTTGATTTTTTGCAAAAAAGGACTCTAACTTTATCAAATTCGGAGAAACATCTTTTGAACTCGAAAGGAATGAAAATCAAATCTGGACACAGATACTGATCAAATTGTGAGAATTCCTTTTGAGAATTCAAATTATCTCTGATTTTGATGAAATTAGTATCAATAGAAAGATCTCGATCTCAGGAAGAACTTTCGTGAAGAAAATTTTTTCATATCTCGAACACACGAATTTATGAAAATCGAAGAACACACGAAGGTCGATCTGCAACCAGTATGTCACCAGGCTCATACAAGCATGACGTTGCAGATCGTACAAGGCTACATGCTTGGAATTTTGTGAAAATTTTATGATGAACAGATCAAGATGTGCTCTGCAACTTTCATGAAGAATTCCAAAAAATGATCGTAAAAAGTCATAAAAAATCATCAA
Organism: Syzygium syzygioides; assembly: GCA_031216285.1. NCBI lineage: Eukaryota > Viridiplantae > Streptophyta > Magnoliopsida > Myrtales > Myrtaceae > Syzygium > Syzygium syzygioides. The sequence goes on along the minus strand of CM062251.1, from coordinate 14,711,220 downwards.
ACAATGCGACGTTAATCAAGAAGATATTAGAACAGACCTGAACATACTATTTCAGATTCTGATCTTAACTTCTAAAAGTGTTTTGACATAGCAAATCAAGTCCGATTGAGGCGTATGATATATCAAATCGAAGATTAAGACGAGCTCTACGATTCTCTAGTTTATCACTTCATTAGATTTCGACATTAACAGGCTCAAATCAGCATCTCAAACAAGCAGGTTTTACTGGACACGAATTTACAGAATCATGTTCAAGTGTTCTTACCTTGTTTCACAATGCTCCAATGCTCGATCGAGCGATCCGACCTCCGTATTCAGACCAGAAATGACACGGAGAAGCCTCGGAAAGCTCGGCCAACCTATGACAATAGAGTGTACGAAATATTGTGAGAATTGATTCGTTTTCTCACGAATAGACTAATCAGCAAAAATCAAGTCGAGGATGCGATCCGGTGGCCGTTTAACGAGAGGCCGGCCACCACAGCGACGTGAGAATGCCGAGGAACACTGCTGGATGCTCTGGATCGCCGGAGGAGGACGCCGGAGGGCCGGTTCAGCCACTTGAGCAGGCTGATCAAGTCACCGGCGGCAATGCCGATGATGCTGCCGAGAGGAAGATGTCGCCGGAAGGAGGTGCTCCGACCACCAGCGAAGCCAGCTGGTGTTGCGACTGGCCTTAGGCCACCGTGGGGGACGACGGCGGGGCAGCAGCTCGCCGGAAAGTGGCCGGCAAGGGGCTGGAATGGTTGCTGCCGAGAGAGCTTGAGAGAGAGAGAGATGATGTGAGAGAGAGAGAGAGAGAGAGAAAACCAGATCTGAAAAATATGAAACCCTTCTCAAATTTTGGAGGGAAAAAACATTATATACCCCCTCTAATTTTGGAATTTAACACTTATATTAATCCAATAGCCCAAAATGCATTTTTTAATGATTAAAAATCTTCTTTAAGGGCTAAAGATTAATGACATGGCATCATGTACGGACGCAATCGATTCTAAATGAATGGCCACGATTGATTTATTCATCCCCTAATTAATTTGCTTAATTCTTGAAGAAGGGCATTTTTGTCATTTCTCTTAGGGGCATCTTTGTAACTCTCAATTAAGGGCATTTTTGTCATTTCCGCGCTCATGAGAATGTGATCGGCCTTGGTTGGTCTGAACGGACTGTCGATCATCGAAATTTTTGACCGGAAAAAGGCTAGTCCGATCGGATTAGTTCAATTTGAATCAAACCGGGTTAAACCGGTTAACCCTGAATTCGGCCTAATTGAATCAATTCAATCCTTGATTTCAATTTTGCACAATTTGATCTCTATCATGATTAATTGACTCCATTAATACTGAATTGGATCAAATTGGATTGAATCGATGTGTAATTCATGCACAAATTGACTCAATTTGACTTGTTTGTCTCAATTGATCTTGAATTTGGGTAATTGCATGGCTAAGCTTAACTAACAAATTTAATTGAAGTCCAATTAACCAAATTGAGTCTCAATTCATCAAATTGAATATTAGTCTAGAGTGGGTCAAATTGCATTGCACTAATTAGACCAATTACTCTTAGACTTTTTATCATTAGATCACTGAATTGATCAAATTGACTCAAATTCATGTGAATCTTTCAAAATTGATTTTGAATTTGGATTTCATATAAGAAATTAGACTCATTTGTGCCTCAATTGCGCACATCATGAAGAATCGATCAAAATCACTATTTAGGGCTAAAATTGGGGGTTTTTGTGTTTGGCTTGGAATCACAAAATTGGTTCAAAAATGAATATAAGATGACCTCTAGATCAAATGTCGTGAAGAAAACTAACCTAAAAAATGACTAGAAATGAAGTAATTTCATTTTTGGCCGATTTGAACCAAATTCCGTAAATTGGAAAAAAAATTGATTCTAAATCGATTTTTGTAAAATTTCAAATGCCAAAAGTAAATTGAATATAAAACAAGATGATTTTTGGATTTTTGTATTTTTCAATTTTTTGGTCAAATGTTTGACCAAAAGTCAAACCCTAGTTGACTTTTCACTAGGAACTTGATTTGATGATCAAATCTTTGAATTTTTCTGAAATTTCCACTTCTAAAGCGAAATTAAACTTGAAAGGAATCTTTTTATGTGAAAAGCCCCAATTTGACCATGGGTTGACTTTTGATCAAAGGTTGACCAAAAGTCAACGCGAAAGTCAACCTTTTGACTTTTCGGGTTTTTGCTTGAAATGAATAGAAAATTGTCTACAGAAACTAGGCCAACACACAGAATTAAAAAAAACGACACTTTTTGTTCAAGAAATGGGCTCCGTCGCGATCGGAAATCATAATCTTGAATTTTTTACTTTTAATGACAAGTTGGCTAAAAATTAGGTGTCAACACCTGTATATCGGAATGCTCCATAGATTGGGATGCCTTGGAGGATGTACCATGATGCCTCGGGAGTCGAGATGTCCAATAAGTTGGGATGCTTCGGATGTTATACCGGGGTGCCTTGGAGTTGGGATGCCCCATGTGTCGGGATGCCCTAGCTAGGAGAGTTTGAGAGGAGAAGTAACGAACCTAAGCAATAAATATGAGTGCTATAGGTTATGCCACATGCTTGCGTCCAAACTAAAATATTGTGGAGTGATTAAGTAATTAGATTATAGTGGCATATTCAAATGGGAAAAGTATAACATTTATTTATGTTCTCAGCATACTTATTGGTTGTTATGCATTTATGTTGTTTGTACCAAGTGAAGTGATAAAATGATTTTCCTAACTTCAAACTAGAAATTTCGTTTATTGGGCCTCGGCTCATTACTTTATTTTTCAAATGTGTAGGATGGATGTTCTATAGCCTTTGCATTTTGAAGTTTCCGTGTACTATGAACGTGTCTATGAAATTGTGTTTGTACCTCAATCTGAATTACGACATACCAAATGTAGTTCTACTATGTGGATCGACGTGGGTTTTGTGGAGTGGGCTCACTATTGATTCATTGCATGGTACTGGAACCTCGACGGCAAGTTAGTTAGCCCATTGAGGGGCTTCGACATTGATGTTAATGGTCACACAACAAAGGGTGAAGTTATCGATCCATGACGTCAATCGATTGTTGACACCTAATTTTTAGCTGATGCGTCATTAAAAATAAAAAATTCGAGATTATGGTTTCCGATCGCGACGGAGCCTGTTTCTCGAGCAAAAAATGTCGTTTTTTAATTCTGTCTGTTGGCTTAGCTTTTATAAGCGATTTTCTATTCATTTTATTCAAAAACCCGAAAAGTCAAATGGTTGACTTTGGCGTTGACTTTTTGGTCAACCCGTTGACCAAAAGTCAACCCCAGGTCAAATTGGGGCTTTGGCATAAAAAGATTCTTTTCAAGTCCAATTTCACTTTAGAAGTGGAAATTTCAGAAAAATTCAAAGATTTGATCATAAAATCAAGCTTCTAGTGAAAAGTCAACTAGGGTTTGACTTTTGGTCAAACCTTTGACCAAAAAAATTGAAAAATTGAAAAATCCAAAAATCATCTTATTTTACATTCAATTTACCTTTGGCATTAGAAAATTTACAAAAATCGATTTAGAATCAATTTTTTCCCAAATTGCGGAATTTGATTCAAATCGGCCAAAAATGAAATTACTTCATTTCTAGTCTTTTTTAGATTAGTTTTCTTCACGACATTTGATCTAGAGGTCATTTTATATCCAATTTTTGAATCAATTTTGCAATTCCAAGCCAAACACAAAAATCCCCAATTTTAGCCATAATCAGTGATTTTGATCGATTCTTCATGATGTGCGCAATTGAGACACGAATGAGCCTAATTTCTTATATGAAATCCAAATTCAAAATCAATTTTGGAAGAATCACATGAATTTGGGTCAATTTGATCAATTTAGTGGTTCAATGATAGAAAAGTCTATAAGTAATTGGTCTAATTAGTGCAATTCAACTTGACCCACTCTAGACTAATATTCAATTTGATGAATTGGGACTCAATTTGGTTAATTAGACTTCAATTAAACTTGTTAGTCTAGCTCGGTCATGCGTTTATCCCAATTCAGAGCTAATTGACTCAAATTGGTTTGATTCAAATTGAACTAATTCGATCGGACTAATCATTTTCCGATCGAAAATTTGGATGATCGACAATCCATTCAGACCAACTAAGGCCGGTCACATCCTCTTGAGCGCGAAAATGACCAAAATGACCTTAATTGAGAATTACAAAAAATGCCCCTAAGAGAAATGACAAAAATGCCCTTCTTCAAAAATTAAGCAAATTAATTAGGGGATGAATAAATCGATCGTGGCCATTCATTTAGAATCGATTGCGTCCGTACATGATGCCATGTCACTAATCTTTAGCTCTTAAAGAAGATTTTTAATCATTAAAAAATGCATTTTGGGCTATTGGATTAATGCAAGGGTTAAATTCCAAAATTAAAGGGGGATATATAAGGTTTTTTCCCTCCAAAATTTGGGGGGGTTCATTTTCAGATCTGGTTTTCTCTCTCTCTCTCTCTCTCTCTCTCTCTCTCTCTCTCTCTCTCTCTCTCTCTCTCTCTCCCTCCCACGATCATCTCTCACTCTCTCTCGAGCTCCCTCTCGGCGTGGCCAATTCCGGCACCTTGCCGGCCCCTTTCCGGCGAGCCGCCGCCACACCGGCGTCCCCCATGGCGGCACAAGGCTGGTCGCAAGACCAGCCACCTCAGCTGGTGGCCGGAGCGTCTCCCTCCGGCGAGATCTTCTTCTCGACAACATCACCGGCATCACCGCCGGTGATGTGTTCAGCCGGTTCAACCGGCTGAACCGGCTCTTCGGCGACCTTTTCCGGCGATCCAGACCTTCCGACATCCTTCCTCGGCGTTCTCACATCGCTGTGGTGGCTGGCCTCTCGTCAAACGGCCACCGGATTTCATTCTTAGCTTAATTTTTCGCTGATTAGTCTATTTGTGTGAACAAGAGTCGAATCTCACATTATCTCGTGCAATCCATTGTCGTAGGTCGGCCGAGCTTTCCGAGGCTTCTCCGTGTCATTCCAGATCAGAATACGGAGGCCGGATCGCTCGCTTGAGCGTTGGATCATTGTGAGACAAGGTAAGAACACTTGAACACAATTCTGCAAATTCGTGTCCAGTAAAACCTGCATGCTTGAGATGCTGTTCTGAGCTTGCTAACGTCGAAATCTGATGAAGTGATAAACTAGAGAGTCGTAAAGCTCGTCTTAAGCTTCGATTTGATATATCATACGCCTCGATCGGACGTGATTTGCTATGTCAAAACACTTCTAGAAGTCAGGATCAGAATCTGTAATTTGTTGTTTAAGTCTGTTCTGATGATTCCCTGACTGACGTTGTGCTGTTCGATGAATTTTATGATTTTCTACAGTCATTTTCTGGAAACATTTCCTTCATGAGAGTTGTAAAACACATCATGATCTGTTCACTGTAAAATTTTCATAAAATTCTAAGCATATTAGCCTAGTACGATTTGCAACGTCATATGCATGTAAATCTGGTTTTATGCTAGTTTCAGTCGACCATCGTGTGTTCTTCGATTTTCATAAATTCGTGTGTTCGAGATATGAAAAAATTTTCTTCATGAAAGTTTTTCCTGAGAGCGAGATCTTTCTAGTGATACTAATTGCATCAAAATCGAAGATCATTTGAATGTTCAAAAGGAATTATCACAATTTGATCAGAATCTGTGTCCAGATCTGATTTTCATTCCTTTGGAGTTCAAAAGATGTTTCTCCGAATTTGATAAAGTTAGAGTCCTTTTTTGCAAAAAATCAAAACTACAAAGTTGTTCATTGGGGTCTCATTATGTCAACTGGAAATTTTGAGGACCTAATTGTAATTTTTGGAGGGTCAATTTGCTTGAAAAGTCTTCTCGGGTTAAAATTCCATTTGCAATTGAGTCCCTCGCGAAAATCGAATTTTATAAAATTTTGGAGGGTTTTTTAGCAAAAACTCAAAACATAAAAGTTGTTGCACACGGGGAATCCTAACTGCACAAAAATTTTCGCGCTGTTTTGATAAGGTTTGTTATTTTTCCCGCCATTATTTTGAAATTCATAACTGAACCAAGTCCAGCCTGTCACTGAGATTAATTCGATATTTTCAGGAAAATTGGCTAGGATTTAGAAAAATGGTCTTCTTGACTTTTGATCCTCATGTCATAAGCTTTCTAATGACACCTAAATCACTTCATTTGGACGTCATTAGGATAGTTAATCATACTTGAACAGATTCAATCCGAATTAGGCATTAATTGAATAAGTGGTCTTTTTTATAAAGCCCACTTCTCATGGTTTGTTTGGCTTCGAAACAAGGCCCATGGGCTTGAATGCATGTTCATTTTATGATTATGCATGTGTTTGTTAGATGAATGTTAGGCCCGGTGCATGTTCGGCGGGTAGCCCATTCATGGTCATTAGAACCCGACTTTAGGGGTTAATTGATATGAGTTGCCGTTTTGTGAATGCAAATGGTAGCCCATTATCATTAACCATTAATCAAATGATGTTAGGTGATTAAGTGGGTGATGAATCGAAACGCATGAAAAACAAAGGCCGATCCCGAGGCCTGTGCTTAATTAGTGAATTGATTACATCATTGTTCTTTCATATGTTGTCCTTTCATGAATGAATGTTATTAATGTAAACACCGACACCCGAGAGGCGGTCCATGGGAGGATAATCCAAAATCGAAAAGACCAAAGTGATTGACCGATGTCCAATCCGGTCTCAATTTGTACTCATTCGATGATGGTTCCAAACCGATGTCCATTCCGGTTTCAATTTGTACTTAATTCATTCATTCCCGATCATGTCTCGGGTTTTCAATTTGTGTTGTAATAAACACCCGACGAGTTGCGGGTTCTAATCTTTTTACTTTCTCGCACTTAGAATTAGCTCGTTTTTTTAATACTCCGAGTGTTTACTTTGCGAAAAGTCTTTCATTACAATTGATTGTTTCTTTCTTTTTCTAGACTAAGATAGGATTAGTTTAGAATGTTAAATGAAAATACAAAAACAAGATGCATGATCACCTAGTGGACTAAGATTTTGGCATGAAAATGGTAAAAAACAAATGCATGACGACTTAGATAACAACCATATTAAGTTTAGCGGTACCGAAAGGGCGTTAATAGAAATATTAACGTAAGCTAGTCCCCGAACCTTTGATCTCTGGTTTTCGTAGAAATCGAAACGAAACTCCCGCGTTTCGGTTGGGTATTCTAGTCGACCCCCGACCTAGGCTAGTGGCGACTCCTAAAAAATAATAATCAATCCGCTGTCACGCGAGATATGAACCATCTCATGAACACTTATCTCTAAACCCGCCTCATCCGAGTTCGGCCCTCGAGGGGTAGGTCGCGACATCGGTCTTTCGTATAGGTAGACTTTTGGAGTATAAAGTAGTATGGAGATAGGCAACCTCGACCTATCTAGACTTTTGTTTTTTTTTTTTGTAAGGATAAGGTATATATTACTATCAAATCACCAAATACAAAGGAAAGCAAGAGACTAAACAAGTCCTAAAAGGACTATGCAAGGGAACATAGCCACCTCAGAAGAAAGATAAAAAGGAAAAAAGAAGAGACAGCTATACAAGAGAGGCCTAACACAACCGAACTACAAAAAGATGGAAGGTGAAAGCCCCCAACTCCTCTGTAGTCTTCTGTTCAAAGGCGTGTCTAGAACTCTTCCAAGAGCTGCAACTTTGTCCTTTACCACTTTGATAATGTGATTCCGCATGCCCGGAATGGAGATACTCTTGTTTCGGAAGATAGAATTGTTTCTTCCCGTCCAAATTATGTGACAAAGGGCACCAAAAAAGAACCTGGATAGACGGTGTGCAAAAGATGGGCCTCCACAAACCTTCATTGCCCATATAATAAGCTCATGCCATGGCCGATTACGCCATGGAAGATAGCAATTTGTTGCCCAAAAAAATGCCAACCTTCTTGTAGAGGAGCATTGGAAGAAGAGGTGATCTATTGAGTCCGGGATAGCACCGCAAAACGCGCACATAGCAGAGTCAATCCTGCTATTATGGATGAGAGCAGCCTGCGTAGGCAACCGGTTGAGGGAGATTATCCATAGAAGAAAGGAGTGCCGCGGAGCAATGTGATGATCCCATATAAAGGAATGCCATTGAACCGGAAGTCCTTTTCTTCTTATATGATTCCATGCCATGGCCACTGAGAAAATAGAGGAGGGTTGGGGCGCCCAAATGAGCTCATCTTGAACGTCTTCCTCAAAAATAGGGGTAGGTTCTGTCCAGTGAAGAATAGTTTCCAAGGTATGTGAATGTTGCCATATCGAGTCATAAAAAGTTCGAACAGACGTGTCCCGTGAAATACGAGACTGGTAGATGTCCATATTGCTAAACAAAAGATAGAGGGGGCCTTTGTCGTGCCACCAGTCAAACCATAAAGAGACCGAACAACCAATGCCAATTTTCCAACGAAACATAAATCGAGCAGTATCTCGCATGTCGAGGACTTTCTTCCACGTCCATGAACAAACGGTGGGCTTGGATACAACCCAGAAATTGGAGTTTTTAAGGAAGTTCGAATGGATCCGCTTACACCACATGGACTCCTTATCGGTGAAAAGAAGCCATATGTGCTTGAGTAACATAGCTCTGTTATATTCAATGAGTCTTCGGATCCCAAGACCTCCTTCTTCTTTGAGTAAGCAAACCGATTCCCATGCAACTTTAGCGCCACCCGTACCAAGATCCGAGCCTTTCCAAAGGAATTGTCGCAAAATAACCTCAATACCGTAAAGCACTGATTTAGGTAGAGAGAAGATGGTGGCCCAGTGAACTTGAATAGAATATAGAACCGACCGGATAAGTTGCAACCGGCCTACAAAAGACAAGAACCGGTGAGTCCAAGATCGAACACGCGATGTAATGGAGTCTATCAAGCATTTACAGTCCTCTTTGCGAAGTCTCGAAGATATAACAGGCACGCCTAGGTATCGAAAAGGTAGAGAGCCTTGTTGAAACCCAAGGCAAAGGAAAATGCCCTTATGTAACTCCGAGTTCCCTCCCGAGAGGTAAACATTGCTTTTTCTCACATTCGGTTTTAGACCCGACCAATTCGAGAACAAATCGATTGCTTCCTTGATAAGTTGGATAGATCTCAAGTGCGCTCGTGCAAAGATGAGGACGTCATCGGCGAAGAAAAGATGGGAGATACTCGCTTTCTTACACCGTCAGAACCATTGAAAGTCCGAGTCATTAGTTTTCTGCCTCAGCAAACCGGAGAAGGCTTCCATAGCTAAGACAAATAAGTATGGCGAGAGTGGATCTCCCTGCCGTATACCCCGAGTACTGGCAAAGAAGCCATGCAGATCCCCATTTATTGCAACTGAAAATTTGGCGGTAGAGATGCACGCCAATACTAGCTGAGTAAAGTTTTCTGGAAATTTAAAGGCTGATAGCACGTTTTGTATGAAGCTCCAGTCGATCGTATCGTAAGCTTTTTGGAAATCTACCTTGATGGCGCACTTGGGAAGGTAAGCCTTATGGTGGAAGTCCGCAAACAACTCCTGGGCAATCAGAATGTTGTCACTTATGGTGTTATAAATCTAATAAGTAATATAAATAAAGAAGCATAAATACTTTGACTATACTCGTGCATATTTCATGGTTAAGAAATGTTCATTTAACTTTCACTTGCCTGATTATTAAGATTAATAATTGAAAAAAGGCACGTGTCGTGCATGACATTCTGAGGCGTCACATATATGTACAATGATGAGATACATGAAGAATCAAAGGAAACATGTAGAATCTCCTAGATTTATTTTTCAACATACCCCTCAAACTCAAGTAACCTAAAAAAAGTCAACTCGATATTGGAGAAAAGATCGAAAAAAAGGCCCAGTAGAGGTGACTTAGTAAAGGCATCAATAGTCTAATTAACCAATGAAGTGGAGATGAGACGAATAGTGCCACAAGATACATGCTATCGACAATCTATTTCAATGTGTTTAGTGCGCTCATGGAAAATATTATTATGTGTTATTCGACTAACACTTTAGTTGTCACAATAAACGATTCTCCCACCACTATGACGGACACCTGTGTCTCCTAGTGACCATCACTATCCCAATGCGTATATGCAAGTGCATGATATCATGCTTCCGTACTGTACTGTCATAAATAACAAATTTTGTTGTTGTGAAGAGGTATAGTTCGGATCTTGATATGTTTAGAAGAATATGGTGAAATAGTGGAGATGTGTTACTTTAGTTTTAAAGAATACACTGTAAGAAGGTCCTCTTCCTACACTTTATCCGACCCCAACATTTTGTGAAGTGTAGTAGTTATCCATTCTTCAATCCAGAAGAGTGATTTCAAGGACTCTAATCTTACCTAAAGAATATTTTCTTCTACCCATCGCTTTTACATGTTTATTTCCATCATCTCCTTTTTATTATATGATCCTTCCTTGTGGTACCTAAATTTCATGTTTTTGCTATATCTCTTGGTTTACATTCTTCCTTATCAGTCTTTTCTATTCCTATATACTGAGGAGGCATTATATATTTCTTGATGTGCTCTTCTTCAAATGTATGTTTATATCCTTTTATTGGTGAAAAGGACATTCTTTCATGGCCATCTTGGTATGGCAGAAGACAAAATGTTCAAAGAACGTCAAGACGTTTTGTAACTTGCTTTTACGTCCTCTAATTGCAATGGATGATTAAATGCTCTCTTAGCTTTTGCTATACATAATTTCACTGTTAGATTTTAAAGTTTTCACATTTTTGCTTTTGTCATCTTCTCCGACCATGATCTTAGCTTCCTTTACAAAGAACTTTGTTCTGAAACGTGATATTATGACTCGAAGTATTCTTTTTCAGAGGAGCAACAGGAAATGTGAACACAAAATGTCAAAATGGGACTCATGTAATACAGGACCAGATGTCACAAAGTCATATGACTTAATGAAATTTTATTATAGAGTTAATACCACGAAAAACTCTAAACTGGTACAGCTGTAACAATTTTACCAAAAACTATTTTTTTAACCATAAAAAATCCCAAATAGGTACACTTGTGACAAATTTACCTAAAACTATTTTTTTGATCACCAAAAACCCCAAACTGGTATACTTATGATAATTTTACCCGAACTAATTATTTAATATTATTTTTTAATATTTTGAATTTTTTTATTAATTTTTTTTCCTTTATCTTTTTCATCTGCAACCTCTGGCCAGTCGCCGAATTGACGATCAGCCAGAGGCAAAAGCGGGCGAGGTCGGCCCCGTAGGTCGCTAGCAAGGGCTCGGCCCCGTCTACTGCTAGCGAGCCCTTGCCAGTTGTTGACGAGTTCGAGCCTCGCTAGATCTAGCAAGGGCTCTGCCTCGCCAAACAATGGCAAGGTCGAGCCTCGCCAGATCTTGCGAGAGCTCGGCCCCGCCGGCTAGCACGACGATCGACACGGCCCCGCCTCTGGCCGAGAGCCACCAAGTGCTAGAAGATGCCGCCATTGCCATTGTTGCTGCTATGTTGAAGCTTCAAGGGAGCGAGCGCTCTGCTAGAGAGAGAGAGAGAGAGAGAGAGAGAGAGAGGCACGACCATGTCGGCTGTCGTGCTCGTCGACGGGGCCGAGCTCTCGCCAGATTTGGCGAGGCTCAAACTCGTCGGCAACTGGCGAGGCCTCGCCAACAGGGCCGAGCCCTCACTAGCGGCCGGCAGGGCCAACCTCATCGGCTTTCGTCTCTGGCAGGTTGCCGATCCGGTGACTGGCTAGAGGTTGAAGATGAAGAAGATGAAGGAAAAAAAGAAAATAAAAAAAATTAATAAAAAATTCGAAAAAATAAAAAAATAATATTAAAAAATTAATTCGGGATAAAATTGTCACAAGTATGCCAGTTTGGAATTTTTGGTGGTCAAAAAATAGTTCGGGGTAAATTTATCACAGGTGTACTAGTTTTGGGCTTTTTATGGTCAAAAAAATAATTTGGAATAAAATTATTATAACTGTACCAGTTTAAAGTTTTTTGTTGTATTAACCCTTATTATATTGGATTTACATTAAGTACTCTTTGGCATTGTGAGTTTTCTTTTGGATTTGTTCGTCAATGAATAGGCTTTCAGGTCATGGGGCAGAGCCTCAGGAAGTTCCTCCTGGTGATTGGACGACAATGTCAGTTCAGGCTGCTGGAGGAATCATTGCGGGTGCAACAGCCTCCTGCATCACCGCACCATCAGACACCATCAAAACTCGCTTGCAGTTTCTTTTAAAACAGTTGAGTGTTAATTTTTCGCTTTTGTAAGATCTATCTAAGATATGAATGGAGGTTTTGACTGTTGATATCGCAATAGCCACGAGCTCACTGAATTTAAGTTAGGTTGTGACAAAGCCCTCTTCACCTTTATCATCTCTTTATTTACTCTCTAAATGGCAGACTATCCGGTTAGCTTCTTTTCCTTTTCAGTGAAGTAATTACGTGTATTATCTGGTTTGTCTAATTGCCAGGTGATGGGGCAAGAGACGAGAACATCTGTCAGAAAGGTAGTGAGAAACTTTGATAGCAGAGGATGGTTGGACTGGTCTACATAGAGGATTGGGTCCTTCGTTTTGTCGGTATGTCAGCATAAGGAACCTCAAGGATATCGGAATGTGAACATCTGACTATGTATTTTCTCCCCTCTCCCTTACTTATTATATTGACTTCTAGTGGAAATAAATGATGAGATTGCACACGTTGTCAGGATACCTGTGAATTGAAAGGTTATTTACTTATGGGATGTTACCCTGATGCGATCTGCGGACGTTTGAACTCTTCGCCATCTTTTTTTGCATTGAAAAGGAGTTGTGCACATTTTAAACTCTCGGCCTCCCTTCTTTTGCGGTTAAATGGTGCCTTATCATGATGGTAGAATGTATGCAAGTGCTTCAAGTCTCATAGTATCTTCAAGATATTATATGGTGCTTTATGAAATGAGTAGAATTGTTTGGATGTTCTTTACATGTCAGCTCGAAATAAGCATATCCAGTTCATCCATATCTATCAAATTAGATCCGGATGCCTATCTACAGTCGATGTTTTCACCTTGGCACCACTTGAAAAATGGAAGCCATTGCCCAATGTTTTTTCCTGTCTCTTGAAATTGGTTTTATCATGCCAGTGATTCTTATTCCTTTCTTGTCTCTCTCATACATCCTTTTATTACATCATGAATCATCCCAATCTAACAATTTATCCTTTGTTTACGTCAAGAAAGCTAGGGGAGAGGGCACGGCGAAGCCCGAAGCTCAGACAGCAACGGTGGGTTCTAAATCCAGCTTATGGGTTATAGAGTTTGCTGCAACTTCACATATTTGTTTTGCATTGTAAAATATGAAAATAAGCAGGATGCTTGGCCAAAATGAGATTGTCTTGGCAGTTGCAAATGGAGCAAGATTTGTTGCATTAGCAAAAGGGACTTTTCGTTTCTCTTTACCCTCTAGACATGTATTGGTTTTAAATAATTGCTTGCAATAAAAGAATGCGGTTCGGAACTCATCCCTATACCTCGTTTGAGTAAAGAGAATTATGAATTTTCTTTTACTAATGACATATGTTTCATTTATTACAATAAGAGATGTGTTGGTTCTTGTTTGTTAACCAATAATCCTTATACCATTACAATGTCCGGTAATGTGATTACCAATATTAATAAGCAAAATAATATGAATGTCATAAACAATAAATAGTCTAGAGATAGTCCAAACCCGAAATATGTTTGGCATCTCCGATTAGGTCATATTGGAGAAGATAGGATCACTAAGTTAAGTAAAGATGGTTACATTGATCCATCCGACTGTGAGCCGTACTCAACTTATGAGGCATATCTTCTGGGAAAATGACAAAAGCACCCTTTGTATTACAGTGCGCGAGCTGCTCACATACTAAAATTGATACACACATATATATGTGGACTAATTAATGAACCAGCTAAAGGTGGTTATTATTACTTCATTACCTTTACCGATGATCTATCATGATATGATTATTTATACTTAATGAAGTATAAATCTGAATCCTATGAAAAGTTCAAGGAATTCAAGTCTGAACTTGAGAAACAAACAGGAAAGAGTATTAAGGCTCTTCGATCTAATCAAGAAGGTGAATTCCTTAATGTCGAATTCTAGAACCATCTTAAAGAAAATGGCATTTTATCGCAATGGACACCCCCCGGAACTCCAAAACACAATGATGTATTTGAAAGAAGAAATCGTACCTTATTAGATATGGTGCGATCTATAATCAGTTATGCCGATTTGCCTATATCCCTTTGGGGATATGCCCTTGAGATAGCTACATATTTACTGAACAAAGTCCCAACCAAGTCCGTTCCAATTACGCCCTATGAGATATGGCATAGTAGAAAATCAAGTCTTAGTCATGTTAAGATTCGGGGTTGCCAGTTAAGCTGAAAACGAGAAAATTGGAGGCAAGATCTGAACAGGGTTGCTTCATTGGATATCCAAAAGAAACTCTTAAATACTATTTTTATTTTCATTCCGATCAAAGAGTTTTGATCAACAGACATGCTTCTTTTCTGAAGAATCAGTTCATCCAGGAAGGTGGTGCTGAGTAAAAAATAGTCTTACAAGAAGAAAACAATGAAGTAGCAAACAACTGAGTTCATGCGCATATCTAAGATTCAATGGGAGCTTTTGATACACAGCCTCTTAGGAGGATTTCAAGAATGTCTCGTCTAACTATTCATTATGGACACTTAATTGAACATATTAAACCTTTATTCATAGTGAATGACAATGATCAATCTAGTGATCCTAATACCCTTGAGGAAGCAATGTCCAACATCAATTCTGATAAATGGCTTGAAGCCATGAAATCCTAAATGAATTTAATGTAATCCAACAATGTTTGGACTCTCGTTGACCTGCTTGATGGTATTGTACCAATTGGCTATAAATGAGTCTTCAAGAGGAAGATGAACGCCGATGGTCAAGTTGAAATTTACAAAGCACGACTGGTAGCAAAAGGATATCGTAAAAAAGAAGGGATTGATTATGATGAGACTTTCTCACCAATAACCATACTAAAATTCATTCAGATTATGTTGGTTATAGCTGTGCACCTTGACTATGAGATATTCCAGATGGATGTCAAAACCGCTTTCCTAAATGGGTTCCTTGAAGAAGACATCCATATAGAACCACCACAGGGTTTTGAATTTGATGATGTATGCAAGCTTAAGACTTAGATCTAAGGTCCAATGTTGACTTATGTGTTGGATGGCTATGGTTCACAAATGCCCATATTGACGCTTTGTTCAACCGTCTCTGTACTTGATAGTCATGATTTGTTCACATATGAAGGCACACATGTGCGCAATATGGAATCTATGTTCTTGTTATATACAAGATACAATAATGATGTCCTATGCAACAATCTAATCGTGACATTGTAATGAAATCCTTGGTTGGGGTTGTAGCTGAGAATAAATGTTTCATGCCTTATTAAGAATAAACGTCACTTAGGTTTGTGCATATGGTCAAATAGGTGGCTTGACAAGAAATTCCATGGTCCTTGTTCAATCAGGACATGATAAGACAAAAGGATTAAATTACATTGTAACCAAAGTTGACAAGTTTATTATGTTCTTAAAACATTCACACTATCTGTGTAGCCATGTCATATTGCTAAATATCACTCATAGCTTAGAGGACCTGAAGATTGATCAGGACAATCAATTCTCTTAGGAGTACTAATGTGTTATTACAAGTCCTATTGCCAGCTTAGTGATGAACCTAGGTACACCATAACCAATTCAGAATGATGTTTTAACGGAAGAGACAATATTGCAAATGTGTTTGCAATTACGGCAATTAGATTGAGTCGAGCTAATGATTAATGATCTAAAACGGTTTCGAAATCAATGGCCGATTCAATTATCTAAAACGGTTTCAAAATCAATGGCCAATTGAATGATCTAAAATGGTTTCAAAATCAATGGCCAGATTAATGATCATCTGAAACGGCTTTAGAACCAATGGCCAGTTTAATCAACTGACAAATTAATTTTCTCAAACGGTTTCAAACTCAATGCCTAATTAATGCTTTGTAACGATTACAGAATTAATGCCCAGAATAATACTTTGTAACGGTTACAAAATTAATGCCTAGATTAATGCTCTAAAACTATTTCAGAGTTAATGGCCGAATTAATTTAAATATATTGGATCTGTGACTGATGAGATGGAGATAGAGATCTATTAAATGCTATACACACACGAGAACAATTGCTAGCATAATTGAAGTGGTAAACTCTCTCGAATTCTTTCCATCGTTCGGCGTGGGTTGGTAGTGTGACATCCTCAAATTTCGAACCTATTCAGGATGTAATGAATGGTTATTTCGTCAATGCGCATTGAGTAGAATTAGGCTCTAATTGATTTCCAAAATCATTCAAGAGTATTCCAAGCTTTGGGAAAGGCAATTTAGGACTTCGATGCGCGCGACCAAAGAACTTAATCATGGATTAACAATTCGGCTATAAGAATCAATGAGAGATAATCATAAGCCATTTCAAGCCAATCCATGAATGATTATAGATCAATTCAACAATAGATTAGAATCGGATTGTAGGTGATTCTATACAATTACCATATTAATTTCGAATGACCTTAAACCAGTCCCTAATGATGGTATACTTCGAAACAAACAATTGACCCCTCACGATTACATGACAATTGAGGGTTATCCATGAATTGAGAAAGCTTAAACGTGGATTGATTTAGAATCAACCACGGGTTAAATGCACAAAACCCCTAAAAGCCGCCCGTTGTTCTAATTATGCGAACGACACATTTGATTGATTTTAAACACGAATTCTAATTGAGTTGAGGGTATCGGACTCTAGCGGATTAAGAGACAACTATTGGATAATCTTAGGGGATCGCCTATTAATCGGTAAATCTCAAAACAATAGAAAAGTGAAATTCGAGCCGGAAATTGGAGCCCACGAATTTTTAAAGGCCCAATGGGCCTCATGGACTCAATAGTCGGCCACAAGAGCCCAAGTTGCTCGAAATTACAGTTTTGCCCTTTTAGGCTCAATTTGAATAGTTTTGGAAAAAAATTGTGCAAGAAGAGCCCAAGGTAAGAAGTCCACAAGGAATTAAGCCCAAAGACAAGGCCCAAGAGGAATTCAGCTAAAAGGAGAGAGAAAATGGGCTTGGCCCATTTGTGAGCCCATTTAAGCCTTCTAGAAAGAATTGACTTTTAGGGCATGAATAGTGTTTTGAAGTGAAATTTACCCTTTTACCCTTAAGTCTTCTAGAAGCCTTTGGTTTATTAAAGGGAAAATGGTCTTTCTACCCTCAAAAGTTGACTGGCCACATGGGAGGGTAAAATGACCAAAATACCCTTCTCATCTTGTCTTTATTCCATTCTTACCCTTGGATATTTGTGAAACTTGAATTGTAAGAACAAATCCTAGCCATTGATTCAAGCTTGTTGAGCAAGAGATGATCTTGGCCATCCATCATTGGAGTAACTTGTAAGACAACTTTCTCTCTCTCATTTCTCTCATTTTGCTCATTTGGTTACTCTCACCGTTACTCTCTCTCTCTCTCTCTCTCTCTCTCTCTCTCTCTCTCTCACACACACACACACACACCCTCATTCTCTTTCACTCTCTCCAATTTCGATCACCTCATCATCTGCCACCACCGCATGCCATCACCACCGTGCGTCCTCGCATCGCCGCCATGACCATCGCCGCCATCCGTTCGCCGCCCTCTTGCGTCCGCCCAAGCCAAGTCACCCCTTCCCTTGTTTCCCTTTGGTTTAAGAGACTCTCTAAACCTTTGATTAGGACATTAGGTTTGCTAATGGTTTAGTTTAGAGCTAATTAGGTGGTTTAGTGAATAAGTTATCTTAAAATTATGTGATAGCTTATCTTATTCCATTGATAGCTTATCTTGGTAATTGATAACTTATCTCATGCTTTAGGTGATAGCCTATCTAGTGAAGTCGATAACTTATCTAGACTTATGTGATAACTTATTAAGAAAATGGTGATAGCTTATCTTGATATAAGTAGATAACTTATCAAATTCAGTAGACTACTTATCATGAGTTAAATGAAAACTTGTCTTGATTAATGATCATTGATATGTGTTATAAGGTTTAAACTGCCATGAGAAAAAGGATGAGTTTATGTTGAAAAATGCCTTGATTAAATGGCAATCTTTGGTATGCTTAAGTTTAATTGGGAATTGAATGGACAATGTGATTGGTGTTGATATATGAGTGCGTTTTCATGATAACTCTATGCATAAAGAATTACACGTCATAAACACTTGACATTGGTTAAATTCCAAAGATAAGAAATGAGACTCGAGTGATTGTTGTGTGTATATGATCACTAAAAAGTTCCATTTGTGCCCGGTTATACTGGAAGACCGCCAACCTAGGGTTTGGTTGTGGCCGTGAGAGGTCATGCCCAATTTGGTAATTGGATGCCGTTGCGGGAGCAAGGTGAGATGAAGTCGTTCGCGAATGGAATTCAAAACAAACCCATTTATGGGATGCCGTCATTGAGGTTGGTGAAACGATGCCATGCTCGACGAAACGGGACGATGTTCGGTCATGCCGAAAGACTGTGTTCCTTTGGGATGTGCCTTCACCTGAGGAGTTGTTTAATAATATGGATTATCACAAGTGCAATGTGCATCAATGAGTGCAACGCACTTAAGAATGATGATTGATTATGTCTTGAGTATTAAATTGTTATTGTGCATGGTTATGCAATGAAATATACTGGAATATGCTTCTTGAATATGCACGTTATTGTGACCCTGTTATGTACTCGGTGGACCAATTGCAATGTTAAGATGGTAGTAAAAATGTGAGATAACCGCATCATGTTTATAGTTTAGGCAAAGTATGGGCTTTGCTATTGATCTATCATCGATAGTGTCTTGCACGTTTAGGGTGATCCAGAGGCAACGTACTCTCCTAAACGAGGTTTATGGAGCTTACTTACTGAGTTTATCTCATTGTTGTTTGTTTAATTGTTTTTAGACCCCCAGTTATGAGTCAACATCTTATGTGGTTCGGGGTGCCCATGGATTTGGGCACAGTAGTGATTGAGCATTCAGTTGGACCAAATAGAGCCTTTCAGAGAAATTTGATGACCGTCTGGGTTGACGAAGGGTTGGTCATGTGGGTACCGCATAAGTTCATAGCCTGATTTATAAAGAAGGGAGATGAGCTCTTTGGTCCTATTAGGGGATTCGACAAGCCCCCTAGTGGAGGTACTGGCGACGAGGTCTAGGACCTGATGGACCTCGACCCTCCTGATGGAGATGTCTCTAATCCGGAGACTGATTTGGATGCCAAGGAGTCTAATCCGGAGTTTCCTCCTAAGTACTACTAGCTTTGGTGATGGGCTTAAGATGCCCCACCTTTCTTACCACCCCTTTTTGGATAGAGGAGCCTAGGTTGACCTGACCGATCATCCATTTTTGTATGACCAGTCGTTGAGAAAGTCGCCTTGGATGATCGCAAAGTGTAGTTTCTCAGGGTTAACTGATGTTTATAAAATTGCTCGTTGGTCTTTATGTTAATGAGTTTCCTAACTATTTCCCTTACTGTTGTATGTTTAGGAGTTTGTACGTTTTTGATTGCATTTAATTGAAAGATAAAAGAATGGGTCGGTAATGTTTTCTAGGACGTTGCAACATAACAACCGAGGAGAGATGTTATTGTTCTCGAAGGAACGGGGCATGACAGGTGGTGTGTCTGAACTAGAGATCAGACATTAGTGGGGCTGGAATTGAAGAACATCTAGATCAGTGGTGCGTCTGAACTAGTGGTCCGACATTTATGGAACCAGAAATAAAGAACATTAGCACCTAATTGTTTTTTAGCACACTACAAGGGTAATCCAACTAGTGCTCATTATTTTATTCTTTCATATTTGCGGATTTTTAAATTAAAATGCACAAACAATGCTTTGGAGAAATATGCATGGATTTTTGCTTCTACTATAATTCCAATTTATTTTACATAGAATTTAATACCACGAAAAATCTCAAAATAGTACACATGTGACAATTGTACTCCAAACAAAATTTTTGACCTCAAAATACCTCAAACTGGTACACCTATAATAAATTTACCCCAAACTAATATTTTGACCACTAAAAACCCCAAACTAGTACATTTTGACAAATTTTCCCTCCGTTAGTTTCCATTAAATTGGATTAATACCATAAAAAATCACAAACTGGTTCACCTGTGATAAACAGTTGGTAAAACATAAAACTGGCATGTCAGTCAACTACCGTGTGTCATTTAACAAAGTAATTGGATTGTAAAATTTAACGAAAATAAACTGAGGGTAAATTTATCACAAGTGTACCAATTTAGGATTTTTTATGGTAAAAAAATTAGTTTTGAGTAAAATTGTCACAAGTATATCAGTTTAAGGTTTTTCATAGTATTAATCCTTTTACATATGCATGTACTCACAAAATCCCAACATACTGAGTGAAAGTTACATCATTTGTCGTGATTTTTTCCCGAGCCTTTACCGATAACAATAAAATCTGCAAATGGGACTTGTACACTTGTGTTGCGCTTTTCATGGATAGTCTCGTTGCGGTCAGGTCAGGAGTACAACCTCCAGGTCCATGCAAGGATACTCTCCCTTAAGGGACTAGCACCAACATGTGTGTTAAAATATGTCTCGAGTTTGAGCACGTGAACGAAACCCGACCTGTGATGAATTAGTATTCGCGGACGTCCAAATATAAGTCAAGCAAATCTAGAGTTTTCTTTTCAGTGTAAAAGTTTTGTTGGTCAAGGATTCCAAACAAAACAAAAAAAGGAAAGTCTGGTTGAAAGAAGAGGAAATAAAAAAAAGAAGGGGGGCATATTTGTTTCAATTTGTGGAGTCGGCCAAAGCAAATAGAAAAGGAAAGTTGGCCATGACCCTTGTTGACTAAATTGACCGAATTTTAGTGGATGCTATGCGAGGATTTTTTTTTAGTGTGATATTCCTTTTCACGGATGGATCAGACTTATATTTGGTTTCCTTCTCCAAATATGTTATATAAATAGTAGTAAGATTGGCACGACAACAGTTGATCTTGAGTCTTGAAGCGCCCTTTTCTAAGTGAGTGCTTGACAGTGGGTCGTGGATTTGGTCGTGGAATAACATCAAGAATTCAAGTGTTAGTAGCGATTAAATCTTATAATAAAATTTTTGTATAATTCCTTCACGAGATTGAGAGATTATTTTGTAAGGAATTATGGAGCTAAATACTGAGTGAGTTATTGGATGTAATTGGGACTTGGGAAATACTTAGAGTGTTTGAATGACTTGAGTGTGGTTATAATCTCCGTTGTATCGCTTGATCTATAGTGGAATTCCGTGCTGCTCTCTCCGTGGACGTAGATCACTTCGATCGAACCACATAAATCTAGTGTCCGATTTATTTTCTTGTTGTTTGGTCTATTTTATCGTTTGATCGTTTGGCTTTCGCAATAATTGGTAGCAAAGCCAGGCTTGGCTGAGTTGAAGCGAATCGATGACGATAGAAGAAGGAAAAGTGAGAATCAACAGATTTGATGGGAAAGATTTTGATTTCTGGAAGATGCAAATTGAGAATAATCTATATCAGATGAAACTGCTCTTGCCCTTGTCTTAAGAGAAGCCAAAGACGATGAAGCAAGCTGATTGGGAATTGCTGGATAGATGAACTTTGGGTATTATTCGGCTGATGTTGGCTCGTAACGCCGCGTTTAACATCGTGAATGAGAAGACCACTGCAAGTTTGATGAAAGCCTTGTTAGATATGTATGAGAAGCCCTCTGCGATCAACAAAGTCTACTTGATGTGACGTCTGTTAAATTTGCAGATGAGCAAAGGTGCGTCGATTGCTGATCATATTAATGAATTCAATGTGAACGTTAGTTAATTGAGTTCAGTTGATATTGACTTTGAAGATGAGGTACGTGCTTTGATTCTATTATTCTTATTGCCTGATAGTTGGAATATTACTGTTACTGCTGTAAGTAATTCCTCTGAGTCAACAAGTTTGACGTTTGATGGTGTTTGAGAGTTAATTCTGAGTGAGGACATACATAGAAGAGAATCTGGCGAGCATGTATCTGCTGCTTTAGTAGGTGAAAATAGAAGAAGAACTAGTGCACGTGTTAGCAGGAGTAGTATGTACTCATATAGACGAAGTCAGTTTAGGACTGGTGGTGTTGTCTATTGGAGTTGTAGCAAGAGATGGTATATTAGAAGGGATTGCTTTAAACTGAAGAACGACAAGGGTAAGGGAATTAGAATTGAGTCTGCGGATGATGTTGCAGCTATAGCTTATGGTAATTTGGATAATGCTAATTATGTCTTGTCTATCACTAATAATTCATTGTTTAATGGATGGAGTATAGATTCTGGTTGTTCTTTTCATGCTACACTAAATAGGAGCTGGTTTACTACTTAACAGTGCATGGATAGTAGTAAAGTGCAGTTGGAGAACAATTCTGAATGCGATATTATAGGTGTTGGTGATGTTAGAATCAGAATGCATGATCGAATCATGTGGAGATTGACTGGAGTGAGGCATGTTCTAGAATTGAAGAAAAATCTGATTTCCTTGAGTGCCCTAGATTCAGTTGGGTATCGGTATTCTTCAGAATGTGGAGTTCTAAAAGTTGTTCAAGGTGCCTTAGTGATAATGAAAGGAATTAAGTATAGTGGCCTGTATGAGCTTCAAGGTGAGACAATGACGGAATTCGCTGTGGAGACGTCGGATACATATGTTCGAGAGTCAAAATTACGGCATATGTGTTTAGGGCACATTAGCGAGAGAAGCCTTAAAGTTTTAAGTGAAATAAATTTGCTATGTGGTTATGTGGCTAACAAACTGAATGTATGTAGGTGCTATGATTTAGATCAATGGTAGAAAGTGCAGTTCAGTACAGTTATCAGAGAAACCATGGATATTGCAGAATTAATTCACTTGGATGTTCACAGGTTGTCACGATTTCCTTCGAGGAAGAGTGCCAGATTTATGCTAACAGTTATTAACGACTATTCAAGGAAGATTTGGGTATTTGTGCTTAGGCACAAGTTTAATGCTGTTGTCAAGATCAGACAGTTGAGAGCTTTGATCGAAAAGAAGACTGGTAAAACGATCAAGCATGTGCAAACTGACAATAGTCTGGAGTTTTGCTCGAAGCTGTTAAACGAATTCTACATGAAGGAAGGCATAGTGAGACGCCGTACTAATGCAAATGAACCACAACAAGTTGCAAAGTTAATGAGCATAACATTACTAGAGACGGCCCATAAAATGCTCTCTAGTACTAGTATGGCTAAGAGATTCCTGGCGAATGCGCTTAATACGACGAGCTACATGATGAATAGATCTCCATCGACTACAATTGGATGTCAGAGTCTCGAAAAAGTGTAGTCAGGTAACGTTGTTGATTATTTTATTCTTAGAATATTTGGTTGCCCATGTTATGTTCGAGTTAGTAATAGTAAGCTTGATGGAAGGGTAATGAAGTGCATGTTCTTAAGTTATGCAAAAGGTGAGCAGGGCTATAAGTTGTGGTACCCGGAATTAAATTTACCTACTATCAGTAGAAAAGTTACATTTGATGAGTCTCCAATACTTCTGGGTAGGAGTGTTTGTAGCAGTATTTATACAGATCTGAATGATGTTCAGCTTGAGATGGAGTTGCAACCAGAAACTCCTGAGTTAGCGAGTACTAGTGAAGTAATCAACACATATGGTGCTTATAGCGAGGTGGAGCCTATTGAGCTAACATTTGCTGTAACTGCTGATATTGACAAGATGCGTATTTGATCTCTGAAAAAATATAGATACAATAATGGTTTTGCTTTATTTGTGGTTGAGGAGGTTGTGTCGAAAAATCTTTATGGAGCGGTTAAAGGTGTATGTAGAGTTGGTATTTTGATGAAGTCCATTGCTATGGCGAAGTTCAAGCAAGGCTTGGACTTGAAAGACATTTGTGGCAGTTGAGCCCATTGGGGCTATGGGAGAGTAGTAGCGAAATTTGGATTCTATCAAAGCAATTGTTACTTGGCTGAAACGTTGAGCCAAGGTGGAAGTTATTAAAATATATCTTGAGTTTAAGTACGTGAACGAAACCCAACCCGTGATGAATTAGTATTTGCGGACGTCCAAATATAAGCCAAGGAAATCTAGAGTTTTCTTTTCAGTGTAAAAGTTTCGTTGGTCAAGAATTCCAAACAAAATAAGAAAAGAAAAGTCTGGTTGAAAGAAGAGGAAATAAAAAAAAAAAAGAAGCGGGCACATATTTGTTTCAGTTTGTGGAGTTGGTCAAGGCAAATAGAAAAGGAAAGTTGACCATGGCCTTCGTTGACTGAATTGACCGAATTTTAGTGGATGCTATGCGAGGATTTTTTTTTCGTGTGATATTCCTTTTCATGGGTAGATCAGACTTATATTTGGTTTCCTTCCCCAAATATGTTATATAAATAGTCGCAAGATTAGCACGACAGCAATTGATCGTGAGTCTTGAAGCGCCCTTTTCTAAGTGAATGCTTGACAGTGGGTCCGTGGATTTGTTCGTGAAATTACACCAAGAATTCAAGTGTTAGTGGCGATTAAATTTTGTGGTAAGATTTATGTATAATTCCTTCGTGAGATTGAGAGATTATTTTGTGAGAAATTATGGGGCTAAACACTGCGTGAGTTATTGGGTATAATTGGGATTTGGGAAACACTTAGAGTGTCTGAGTGATTCGAGTGTAGATGCAATCTCCGTTGTATCGCTTGATCTATAGTGAAATTCCGTGTTGCTCTCTCCGTGGACGTAGGTCACTATGACCGAATCACGTAAATCTGGTATCCAATTTATTTTATTGATCTATCTATTTTATTGTTCGATCGCTTGGTTATCGCAACAATGTGCTTTTTTTGTTGCATGTCCTTCCATTTTCTATTTTGTCATGTTTGAAGGAGCGACTATTGCGAATCGATCCGAGTCCCCCCAGAGTCACGAAAATTCAACATAGAAATTAAGTCGTCCAAGCCGGATTAGCATTTGGACGGTACGACCATAAGCTGCAAATGTCAGCAGTCGAAGCTAGTTGCGCAGGCTATAAAGCACACCTGGTGTACCGTGCACCGGAGAAATCCACCAATGCTTAGCCGAAGACTTCTACGCTACAATGTTGTACCGTACCCCACAAATGTCAGCCGTCAAATTGAGACCAAAGGATCCTGGCCTTTCAATTTGAGCCGGTTGCAACCGGTTGCCAATTTTCACAAAAGGTTGGAAGTCCGACCCACCCGAAAACGGACGTCCGACACGGTAATAGTAAAGTTTAATAACGTTTTGCTGTGTTATGTTTTACGAGGATTGCTGTAAACTTTTGTAAAAACTGTCGTAACTTAGTAAGGGTCAAATTTATGGTGTTACGTTCTTGGTTACAAGGAACTTTGTAAACCTTTGGAAACCGTCATAACTAAAAAAAATTCAAAATTTAGGACGTTTTGTTAATGGTTACGATGGATTATCATAAACCTTCGCAAAGTATCAAAATTGAAAATATACGGAATTACGATGTTTTTATCCTTAGTTATGATGAACTATCATAATGCTTTGTAAATAGTCTTATTGAAAAAAATATATATAAACCTACGGGCGATGCTCAAAGACGGCTTTTTATTCGTTTCGTTTTCAGTTGAATATGACAATTTAAGCCATTATGCATGCATTTCTCTGTGAATTTGATCTTTGTGCATGGAAAGTTAATTTTATTTTTTTCGTGTGGACACAATTTCACGACGAGGTGATCTTCTATAATCATTAAATTATTTATTTTGTATTTGTCGTTTTGCTTCATCTCCTCCTGGTCCCCATGTCGTTTTTGTCGCCCACGGAGAAATGATTTTGTATGATCCACAGTTAGCTGATCACGGCAGCGAAGGTGTTTTCTTATTCATAGGTGCTGTTTCTTTCTCTCTCACTTTCGCGTCTTAGTCATCTTTTCATCATTTTGGATTTTTCCGCCTTTGATTTTTATGCTTTTGAGAGTTGCACGAAATGATTTTGGATTTATTGTCGACGCCAAGCTTAGTCTAATCTGCAAATGAGAAAAATCGGGACTCTATCCCACATTCAAAATTGTCCTTTGTTAAGGAATGTTTATTTGTACTTAACTTCATTCAGAATTTAGGATGAACTACTTATATTGGAGTGAATATTGATGATTTCAATAAAGAACGGAGACATTAACTAAAGTAATATGGAGATTATCTCTAAAAACAATTTAATTGTTATTTTTAGGGATATGTGCACTATAAGTCCTAAAATTTTTAAAAAGTACAATCAAGTCTTAAAATTTGTTAAATTGGTTCAATCGAGTCCTAAAGTTAACACCGTCAACTTGTCTAATTAATGGAAAATGCTGACGTGGCATTTTTAAATTAATTTTTCTCTCTTATGCGACATTTTTTTTATTGATTTTTCCTTCCAATCTTATTTAAATAATATTAAGAACTTTAAAAAAAAGAAAAAATAACTAAACAAAATTGGAAAAAAGAAGAAAAAAAGAGCATAGGGACTCACGGCTGGGCACCTCTGCCGGCGACCTTCGCTAGCCTTGCGGCTGCTGATCGCCAGAGGGGCTGGCAAAGGTCGCTGGCCCAAGGCGAGGGTCACCGGCCCTCGCCGACCTAGCAAGGGCTAGTGAGGCTCACCTAGACTAGGTTGACGGCGCCTAGATCTGGACGACGCCAACTTTGGGGCCAACGACCATCGCCCGCCTTGGGTGAGGCCTCGCCGGCCCTAGGCAAGGGCTGGCAACCGTTGCTAGGCCCAAGCGAGGCCTCGCTGGCCGCACCCTCGCTTGGGGCCAACAAGGGCCGGTCACTCTCGCCCAGGTCATCGACCTCTCCGGCGATGGGCGACGGCGGCAGTAGCGCCCACCGGCGAGTCTCTCCCTGCCCTCTTTTTCTCTTTTTTTCCAGTTTTGTTTTATTATTTTATCTTTTGTTAAGTTTTTAATATTATTTAAATAAGATTGGAAGGAAAAATCAATCAAAATGCCACATAGGAGAGAGAAATTAATTTTAAAATGCCACGTCAGCATTTTTCGTTAGACAAATTGACGGTGTTAACTTTATGACTCGATTGAACAAATTTGATAAGTTTTAAAAATTGATTGCACTTTCTGAAAATTTTAAGATTCAATTATACTTTCGCAATAAGTTTTGGGATTTGCAGTGCATAAATCCCTTATATTTATATCATTACCGCGCCACGCGCTAGCCTAAAAGCTAGTTATATGGATAGAGAGATATTGGTGCTGGTAGCGAAAGAGTTATGAATACCAGAATTTTCTTTTTGGGCCCTAGAAGAACCCGAGGTTGAATAAGGCCCAACTGACCCAATTGTGGAGAAGGGATTTCCTGTGACAGCCGCACCACATGTAAAATTGACATGGGGTGAAATTGCGCGGTGCACAGGTGGGTTGGGGTCTATATCAAGCGGGACAACTTATTTGATCAAGCACGTGACATCAGCCGTACGACCGTCTCATCTCAGATAACTTTAACGTCGATTTTTCTTATATCGTTACGTGTGCCCAGCACATGTTGACGGCAAAAATAAAATTAAACGGGTTGGACTAACAAAGCAAAATTCGAGATGTGAATTGGGAATCCTTTTAATACCTCTGAGAGTTCAGGGAAATTTCCACTGCATGAGAAGCCATTGCAGTATAACAACTTCACACAGTAAGATCTATGAGAAACGTTCTGTCTCCCTGATCAAATTTCATACAGCACAATATATAGCTCTGAAAGACTAGTAAGATCCAAATGATGCCTTAACATACACGTTATGAAATCAACTAAAACAGCGACGAAATCAAGCAATAAGCACGCATATACTATGACCTTTATGTTTTAGCAACGCGTAGCAGCTTTGTCTTCATTCCTTCGATCCAGCAGCATCAGCTGCACGGCCCGCGGTAGCGTACATCACAAGGACGTTTGCAGTTAGGTGGAGGAACGCATGGGGTGTAAGGCTTGCCCCTTTCATAATTTCTCCCACAGGCAGCTGGTTGTTCCTTCGTCTTAGTGGTCACAGTCCTGTAGGCCGGGCATGTGTCACCGGCTAGCATGCGGCTCGGAAAGTGCGGCGAGTCGATCAGATACTCCAACTCCATGTCGTCCTCCCCGATAAGACAGCCGCCGGCACGGCCATGGCCGGGGTCGCTGCAGAAGATGGCGGTGGCCGGGGCGCTGGTGTTGCTTGCGCGGGACAGCAGAGCCCCGGAGGTCAATAGCAGTGTCGCCGTTATCAAGAGAAAAGAAGGACAGGGCAACTTGTCGGTGCGCGTGGTGAGACCTTCCATAGCTGGTGATCTTCAAAGCTTTTGCCAACATATCTGGTGATCTTCGAAGCGCAGAGACTTAAGTAAAAGATTTTTGGTGCAGGTGGACCGGCCACTATGTTCATCATCATTTGACACGAGGAAAAACGAAAAGCTTTTCATTACTTTAGTTTATGGGCAAAACGTTATACATAATTACATAGTTCGATTTGAAAAATATTTTCCTAAAAATGATCAATTGTATCACTTGAAATAATTATTCAATAAAAAGTATTTTCATTATTGATAACATTTTTTATCTAAACATTTTCGTGCACGAAAAAAAAATTCGTTCATTCATTTATTGTAACTAATACAAGCAATCTTTTTTTTTAAATACTTATTAAATTATTTATTTATCGTAAAATAAATAGAGGCTAAATGGAAAGCTAAGTCATCTTATGTTATGATATATACTGTAACTTACTGAGAAGTGAGAAGCGTCTAGCCCCAGCTGCATGATATAATTCAGGAAGTAAGAGGTGAGGATATTCGAAAGTTTTGTATGGTTTTTCAAATCTTAAATCTTATCTATAAATACGATCGAGTCGCAAATCTTTCAATTGTTGAATCAAACCCTAAATCTTTGTCAAAAAGTGAAATGGACCCTTAAACCTTTTAATTAATTTAATTGAGTCTCAAACCTTTATTGAAAAATATAATTAAGTCCCCATGTTTATAGTGCAATTAAGGACGCCACCTAGGTAGCTTTTTCTTCTCAATAATCTTGAAAATAGTTGGAAGGAATAATGATCATCTTCGTTGCTAAGGAGGAAATGCTGGTTATGCTTAAATAAAAGAGATTTGCGACCTCTTGACACCGGAATTTCTCTCAATTAGTCTAAAATTAGAGATTAACAGAATCACTAAATAATTTTTTTCTTCCAAAATTATAGATTATGTTGGCTCTCGTTTTTGAAATAACCGATTTTATCTATAATCATCCAAACGGGTTTTCCATGTGAAAACTATTTCTAGGCTTTAAAAACAAAAACATATATGTAAAACTAACCAAACGACCTCCAAACTGGCGTAGGAGAGACAGGGGG
Source organism: Syzygium syzygioides (assembly GCA_031216285.1). NCBI lineage: Eukaryota > Viridiplantae > Streptophyta > Magnoliopsida > Myrtales > Myrtaceae > Syzygium > Syzygium syzygioides. The sequence goes on along the minus strand of CM062251.1, from coordinate 14,681,722 downwards.
GAACATAAAGAAAATGCTGGATATTGATGGGCACTTGACTAACTTAAAGAGAAAAAGGTATGATTTGGTTAAAATAGGTATGGACGAACTTTCACCCTTTCATTTTTACCTCTAAATTATAATTTATTAGCTTTTCCATTCCCTGCCATCATACTTTGCAAGATCTTTAATGCTCGAAAAATCACGTGTTCCATCCAAAATTGACATTGATAAGTACTATGATAGTTCAAGTGCATTCCAAAGATGACGTGGCCATTGACCATTGGAATAGATATCTCATTCGTAGTCAAAATTTAGGATAAAATAGGATTAATATCACAAAAAATCTAAACCGATACACTTGTACCACATATACTTTAAACTAATTTATGTGTGACAAAAACTCTCGAATTGGTACTTCGGTGCTACATTTACCCCAAACCGGTGTATTCGTAATTTGAGATATCCATGCCACAGGTGTACGAGTTTGAGAATTTTTATGACTCAAAAATTAGTTTGGAATCAACGTAGCACAGATGTATCATTTTGGAGTTTTTGATGGTATTAGCCCGACAAAATAAGATACCAATCAATTGATGTAGGTGGTATGGTTTTATAGATTACAGGGCTAATTAAAGTCAAGATTAATGCTTTAACATTAATGAAGCAGGTCCAGCGTCACTATTCAAGGCCACAAAGAGCATTAACGTGTGCCAAAAATGAAGTGGGGGTTGGTCTAGAGGGGAAAATGTGCAAATCCCATTGCCCATTGTGGCTCAAATGGAATCCGAAGTGGAGCACTCAGTCGAGCCATGTGACAAGGAAAATGTCGGTATCTAAAAGCACAAGTGGGAATGGACGCTTCGTGCTCCATCCTTCGAAATTAGTATTCCAAAAACATTAGCAGATTAAGGCGGACCTCTTCTGATTTCGTTGGTAAATTTCTATTATAATGGACAAAAAAGTTATGACCGATAACTCGAACATCAGGTAACCTATTAGTAAATTACCGACGCCATCAGGAAGTTGCTAACTTAATTTCACATGAAACAGTGTACTACCAACTCCTCTGAAATTTTATTGACGTTTTAAGTAAATTAACGATGCTATAATCAATTTACCAACATTCCAAGAAATTAGTAACTTGTCAACTTCTTTGCATTATTAGAAGTGTAGTTAGTAAAATACCAGCCCTACACGATATAAACCAACATTCCAACAAAATGAGTTACCAACTCCTTTCAACAAAATGACTAGCTTCTTTGAAACTTTATGGCTAAATAGTTTACCAACTCCTATGAAAAATTAGTCAACCAAAAAAGAATTCATTATCAACAATAAGCTATATGTTAATGTTTTTTTGCCGATGATGAAAATATATTTTGGTCCATTCGGTTTTTGTAAGTGATACAAACAATCACTTTAAAGAAAATATTTTTCAAATCATTAATCAACATATCTATGTAATTGCCAATGATAAGTAGAAGAAGCGCCTCTAATAATGTCTTAAAATTGAACGCCTATTAAGCAAGAGATGTAGGAACAACATTTTTCGCCTATCTGTTGACAAGACAAGATTTTTCTCATAATACATAACAAGGAAATCGTTGTATGTTATTAGACAAATAAGTTCATCAAATTTGTCAACTTCTTCCTAGCACGGCGAAAGACTTTCTAAACCACAACTTACATGCTGCAATACTTCAGTAAAGAGCAGCTAGCCGGCTAAGGACTTCAAAGGTTCAGTTCCCGCCACTGCCAAAGAGGTAATTGAGTGATGAATTGCCACCAGGAGCAGAGTGAACCTTGGTTGACGGCCGATCCTGCACCAACACGTACAAACCCTTCTCAACAATATTGTGACAGAACAAGTTGTATAGATTAGCCATAGCTTGCCAACTAGGACATGTGTAAGTGAAGCGCAACTGCTTGAAAATATCCTGGTTAATTTGCCATGTTATGATGTAGCGCTCTTCACAATGGTCTCATTTTTCAGGAAGGATGCAAAACAAGAAGAAATTAAAGAAGCACAACTGCATGAGGCTGGGCCATTGGATCTGCAATAAATTAAGTCTCACCGGTGCACTTAGTATTGCAGATTACTGCTTTTTACTACATTCACCATATTACTTTAGATTTTCCCTAAAGGTTGATCTTGTGCACAAATATCTTTTGGCTTCAACTATTATTGTCGGCACATACCTGCTTTCACTTTGGCTATCCACTTTTGATTTTCAATCTATTCAGAGATAACAGGATGCATATTCATCATCTACTCTAGGACAACAGAAGTTCTAAACCCCCAGAGTCTTGAAGATTTTCAGCAGGTGAAAATATCAAGCAAATCCTGCTCATGAGTTCCTTACAGTCCTGTGTTAAAATCTAAGCCATCTTCAGGTTTAGCACAGCAGGAACTTACAGTGATGAAGTTGCCACAGTTCTGTCCATCAGCGCGAAAGTAGTTGTTGGTCATGTTCCCTGGGTTGCCTGCAGGAGTGCTGCCAGCGACTGCTTGAGGAGGAGAGCAGCCAGCAACTGCTTGAGGAGCTGGAGTTGGACCGTTCTCTGGTGGTGGTTTGCTGCTCACAGCGTTTTCCTCGCTTTTGGCAGGTTTTTGGGGATTATTGTTGGCAGGCTCACCGCTTCCAAATAGGTAGCCCAAAGAACTCTGACTGCCGCCGCTGCTAACTCCACGACCCATCCTGTTCACTTGTTCTTTTCCTGCCAATATAAACACTTCAGATCTTTTCAACCAATTTCAGTGCAAAATGAATGAATGTACCAATGGGAAAGGGATAGAGAAAGAGGGAAAAACTGAATATTAAGCAAGCCTTGAGAGGACTTAGTTGATACATGAAACTTAGACTGCATAATGAATTGGGCAGATAGATGAGGTTCATAAGATAAGGTACAATGCTGAGGACAAGAAAGATGGCAGATTTACAACTAACAGATATGAACGAGTGATTAATTATAACATACTTGTGTAAAAGAAAAGAAAGAAAAATAGAAAAAGGAAAGACTGATATCAGCATTTGATTTAACTGTCTAATTGCCAAATAGAAAGTAAATACATGCAGAATTCGGCACCTGTTTCAGTGCTCTTGGATTAACCACCTACATCTTGGACAGTGGCATTTTGAAAGGCTCACATTTTTTGTGCAGATCAGCCATTATTATTGGGTGCGAGATTACTTAACCCAGCAAGATCAAACTTCAAACACCGTTTCAAACATGCTTTTTGGTTTAGAGAATAAAATCATTGGAAAAGAAACCATGTAGACAACATTTGCAGTTTCCACTAAATAAACGAAGGAAAAGAAAAATAATCATAGATGCACTACCGAATCCGCAAATCATACAAGGAAGAACCTGAAGCTTTCTCATGAATAACCAAACTGACTAAGTCAAGACCATATCCGATCACAGCACAACAATCTTGCAGCCCCATTAGCCCAGAAAAAACAGCAGATATAGCATAAGTAACTCTGATTTAGGTAATTTACAGCCAAGAAAACCATAAGAACAGGATCAAACTCGTCCTACATGAAATGATTTCTTCAATCTCACAGCGCCTTCACCAATTTCACCTAGCAATTATCCATTCACTCGCCATTGTTGTAATGCTAATGTACCATAACCCTGCGCCTCCCTAGACTGATGTTAACCCTACTCGTTTTTTTCTTCTTTCAATGAAACCCAATTCAAGCCACACCATATAAACTTCTTCCAAACGACAATGCAATCGAAAAACGTAAGTAATTGGACAAGGTGATGCAAGAACCTAAACCCAGAAAGGGTTTCAAGAACAAGCGGTTTTCTGATGCTAAACGATGTTCGTAAACACAAGAACCTGAACCCAGAATGTGCATTACCTTGTTTTGGAAGAAGAATTCTAGATCTGGCCTGTGCAGTGGAGAGAAAAGGGTTGGAGATAAATCCATAAAACCAAAAGACTTATATATATTATATATAAGATATATATATATGCAAGATTTGAAAATTTGAAATTACGAAAGATTCATAAAAAGAGGAAAAGACAAAAAGGAAGGAACCGGGTTGGATTGGACAGGGGGGTAGGGGAAAGAATTTTAATTTAGATGCAAATGGAATGAGCTGGTTCCTAATTTGGCTTATCGTTGAACCGTCGGCATTGGCTGTCAAGTCATGATGCTCACGTGTGTTCCTGACACTGCAAAATTCGAATTTTGCAATCCCGTTAACAACCTCGGTTTGAATTTTGAAAACATTAGCAAAATTTAGAACATTTTTCTAATGGAAAATTTCAGATAAAGGGATTGAAGTATCCTCATTTTTTAAAGTAAAAACCTGAAGTGATGTGTCGATCTCAGATAAAAATCTGAAGTGGCCCTGAAAGTTTTAAATAAGGATCTAACTTTATCGATTACTGGCCAGCGAAATATTTCGGGCAATGACTAGTGTGATTAAGGGCATTTTTTTTTTGGTAAGGAGATTAAGGGCATTTTCGTTTAAACATAATTTTATTTTTTTTCCTTTTTTTTCTTTTTTCCTTTCTTTTATTTTTTTCCTTTTCTGATCTTCTCTTTGTTTTGTTGGTTGCCGGGCTGGCCATTGGCAAAGCCGGGGAAGGGCTAGGCGAGGGTCACCCATGCCCGATTTTGTGAGGGCCACCCTTGCTGACAACAGGCGAGGCTGCCCTCGCCAGATCTAGGCGAGGCCAGTCTCGCCTCATCGACAGTTGGCGAGGCGACCTCATCTATTGTTGGCAAGGATGGCCCTCGCCTGTTGCCGGTGAGTGTGGCCCTTGCCCAACCCTTGCCCAACCCTTCCCAGGCTTCTCTGGTGGTCAGCTAGCTGGCCACCGGCGAAGTACAAAGAGAAACTAGAAAAAGGTAAAAGAAGAAAGAACAAAGGAAAAAAAGAAAAGAAAGGAAAAGAATTCAAAAAAAGTTAAAAGATGTAAATGTCCCCACCATTCAGAAAGTTAGGCCCTTCTTTAAAATAGAAATAGCCACTTCAGACCTTTAGTTGACACAAAATCCATTTCGGATCTTTATTTGAGAAAATAAGGATACTTCAAATCCTTATTTGAAAATTTTCCTCTTTCTGAGGGCCAAACGAAGAAAAAGTGCATGAATTTACACATGGATGATTGAATTTTTTCGAAGATCCTAAAAAATACACCAACATTTATTGGACCGATTATTCACCTTTATATTTTTAGTTCACACAAAATGACATGAGATTTGATATGGCCAATAGTGCCGATGTGTCATAATAAACACATTTGTATGACAAAATGACATCATTTATCGTAAGGGAAATGACTTTATTTTCTAGATCATGAATCAACAACTTATCTATATTAGTGAGAAAATAGAGAACAAAGGAATAGTCCCCTGTTTACATCGAAACTTAGTGTTCCAAATTAATGATTTCGAGAGACTTCATGCAAACAGAGTAGAGTAAATGTACTGCATTTTTTGCCAATTATTTTAGAAAAAGTTCGTTTACTTTTTTGTCATTTGAAATTGAGCGATATTTTCATCCTATGTAATTTTTTTGGGTAAATTTTAACTAAGAACTAGGCTCTGTTCGTTTGGCGGAAAATATTCTCCTTTTGAAAAATATTTTTCCAGAAGTCATTTTCCTGGAAAATATTTTCCCGGAACATAATTTTCCGGTGTTCGGCAACCAATATGAAAAAGTTTAGGAAAATATTTTTCGCCGGTGGCTAGCGGCGGCGTCGACCAGCGGGCGGGTGGTGGCCGGTGGGCGGGCAGCAGCCGACGGCAGCGACCGACGGCCGACGGTGGCGACCGGTGGCCGACAAATGGCGGCGACCGGCGGCTGACGGCGGCGACCGGTGGCCGACGGCGAGGGGTGGCGGGCGGCGACGGTGGGCAACCGACGACCAGAAAGAAGAAGAAGAAGCTTTGGAAAATGATTTCCGCTTTTGAAAAAGCAGAAATCATTTTCCATAGACTTAGATTATTTTGTGAGGGGGGAAGGAAAATATTTTCTCACGGAAAATGTTTTCCGCCCCCGAACACCGGAAAATTTAAAAAATATTTTTCGGGAGAATATTTTCTACCAAACGAACGAAGACTTAAAGTGAAGATGTTTTTTCATGAGGAAAATGACCTTATTTAATATTTAAAACAATAATAGATGGAAGATGGTGATGACGATTGATGATGACGATCAATAACATTATTGATAGTGGTGGTAGAACTGACATGTAAGGTGCCTCGGCCGCCAACCGATGTTGGCGAATACCACGATTGACATTAAGAGTGATGACGGCGACTGTTAACAACTGGTCCAACAAGTAATTATTACGATAGTCTTTTTTTTTTTTTAATAATCTAGGGAATTCCCGCACGGCCGACAGCCGGGGAGTAAATCCTGAAGGCGACACGTGCTAGCCACCACACATGTGTCACCGGTTAAGTCATCCTGCGATGCCCGAGATTCGAACACTCAACTTTTGCCAGAGGAAGAGTGCGCGCTCCAGCAGTGCCACCCAGGCGGGTGGTGTAATTATTACGATAGTCAATTTGTCGAGGACACAAAAAATATTAACTTGAGCTGTTCTTGTTTTTTCGTGGAATCAAATTGCAGAACAACTTCACCAAAAGCCCAAAAAACATTTTCTAGTGACCAATTTCAAAAAATGGGGGTTACTCGCGATGCTCACTTGTCCCTGAGGCCAAGAAACAGCACATGACTGGTCAGGATTCAGGACCAATTCAACAAACTGCGGTTGCAGAAGGGGTTTTCGAGCCATGTTGCCACCAGGATGTAGGAGGATTCCGCATTCGCATTTTTCGATTACGAAGATAGAAATGCAAGGGTGCATTCCAAGATATACAGCTATTCAGGATTCAGAAACAATCCGCTTGTTGTTACTGTTCTTTGGAATGGTAGGTAGGCAAAGGAAAATAAATGCTTTGTTTGAAGCGTATTGCTCCCGAGTCCCGAGTGCATATACGACATCACATAATTAATAGACTCCAACCTTGGCCCTCATGAAGGTGTTCATCCATGGAGGTGCAATTGACATATGGAAAAACCAAAAATAGGATAGTAATATTTAGGACTTGATATGATACAAGATAGGGAAAAAGCTACCAAAAACTCTAATCTATGCCCATTGTGACACATTTATCTTAAACTTTTTTTATGATACAAAAAATTGCAAACTTATACCTAAGTGATACATTTATCATCTGTCAAGATTCAATCAATGAGCATTATTAAAAATTTGCCCACATGGACATCGGAATGCAAATAATATTGATATAACGCCCACGTGATTTAAATGAAATAAAAACGATGTCGTTTTGGCTAAAAAAAGGGTAAATGTGTCATATAGATTCAAGTTTTGCGCTTTTTATGTCACAAGAAAAAATTTAGAATAAATTTATCACGATTGACATAATTTGAGATTTTTTATGGCTTTTTCCATACAAGATAACAGATCAAACTATGCCGTAGAGTCAGCTGTGTTGCCACATCCTAATTTATTACTGCTTGCTTGTGCCGCGAATGTCAGGCATACTTCATTCAAGGATCAAATTTCAAGCAGGCTGGACGCCACCATCGTCGTTGGCTCCATACTGTGATGTTAGACTACATCATATGACCCAATGAAGTCGAGAGAGATCGAGAGAGAGAGAGAGAGAGAGAGAGAGAGAGAGAGAGAGAGAGGACACCATTTGGCACCAGTTATATTAAGTACAAATTTTATTTTCATATCAGGCGATGAAAAGCTACATAACTCTTTTCTGCAAAATAACCCTCGAGAGCTTTCTACAAAACTTATGAACTATGACACAACAATTAACATCTCTTTCCAATGAAAAAGAGGGAAAAGGCTAATCTACCTGAACAGCTGATATACAACATACGGAATCTCTGTAAAAAATCAAGCAGCAGAATATCTGCATTACTTTAAACTTTCAAAAGACAAAATTCATTGTGTGATGTAGTGACAGCACCAGGCCAAATTAGTCACCCTGGGCCATCTTTCTGTAAGACTTGGTCAAGGGGATGAATCTTTGAGATCTCCACTAACAGCTTGTGTAATGCTTGAGGCTTTGAGAAGAAAGGTGAGTGGTCCGCACCTTTTAGACGAAATACACGTTCTGGAGGGTTCAATTTGATCATATTTTCCTGTAATTCGATAGATATAGCATTATCTTCTGGAGTTTCTATGTAAAACCGCCTCACTGACCCATAGTTCACGTCTGAAAGTGAGAGCTTCTCGAGAACAGGCATGAAGGGGACTGGTCTCATGGAAACACCTGCCAGCGCTACATCCTGGATCAGGAAATCAAAAACTCAGAAAATACACTCAATGCAATAATATGAGTAAATTCCTTGGAAAATTAAAATAAAAGCAATAATTGCAGAAATAAATTACCATCAGCAAAGCAATTCATTTAAGGAGAAAGGAAGTACCTTAGCAGGAGATTGGTTGAATAGCAAGTCACTCACAAAAGATTTGTCTAGATCAATAGCAGTTGGAGGTCGGTCCTTCCCATTGGCATACAAAAATATCTGAGCCTTTTGCATTAAATCATTTGAGCCTGCCTGCAATACAAGTTTTCTGTAACTAGAACTTGATGGGAAAATATCTGAAGTAACTACATAACAGACACTGAGGCTATCATCCACATAAGTTTGCAGGCCTCTGCTGCTATTGAACATGGAGGGAAAGGTAAAAATAACACGAGCGAACATTCAAAAGTTACAAAAATGCTTCTTCATTAGAGGAGACGCATCGATTAACAATTATGTTTATGGGGTTAACGAAAGATTGTTGGCAGTAAAATCAAAATTTTTAATTAGATGCAACTTCCAAATGCATGATCCAATTACACCCTTTACAAGAATATTTGGTGACCAATTCATTTCCCAAACAACAGTATATGCCCATCAACATATATAGGAAAACAACTACTTCGATAATGATAAAGACATCCAATCTCTGTTTGTCTTCTCCATCCATTGGTTACATAAACACTAGGCCTCCTTATAGCATCAAGTCCCACACAAGAATTGGCACTTACTAGGCTTCAATTTGTCCTAGGCGTGTTCCCTAGTGATTAACACAGAAAATGGAATTTCAGACTCCATTTTTCAGGTGTGGATTATACTTGTGCTCTTCAAGTGTAAATGAGGTAACCCTTGGGATGCCTGAAGGTCTAACCATTAATAATTGTTTCAAGTGAACCACAGCCAATGGAATCAACATACACAGCAAAACCAACCTGTTGAGACCACATATCAAGAGTACTTTGGCCATTCCTCAGCATCGCAGCAGCAATAAAAACAGCTTTTGTGATTTTTGAAGGAAATAGCTCCATTGCATAAGATATGCATGTGCCACCAAAATCATGGCCCACAAGAATCACCTGTGCGAAAAATCTCTTTTCAACATCCAACCATCACAAATATGCATGCTCAAATGCGCGACAAATCAGACAAGAAATGGGAGAAGAGATGACAAAACATACTTTCTCGTCATTGGCCAGCTTTTCCAGATGGTCAGTTAGCGGCTTGACATATTGCGAGAGACTTGTGACCTCGCTGGTATCAAAGGAATTAAACCCAGATCCAGTTAAGTCTATCGGTGTAACTTTGAAACCGCCTTCTTCAAGCAGTGCTATAGTTTTATACCAACACCAAGCACCAAAGCCACCACCATGAACAAGGACAAAATGGTTGGTTTCCAATTCATCAAGCTTTACATCCTATACAAGAAAACACATGCACAAACTATAAATGAGAAAAGAGGTGAATCAAAATCTGTGTATTCAGATTTTTCTTATTCATTTATAAGGTTCATGTTGTTCTTGTTAAACTTGTTTTGGAATGCTTAGTAGTATTTTATTTGGAAAGTGGAAATGAAGTTGTACATGGTACAACTCTAAATTCTGTTCAAGGTGTTAGAGCAAAAAATGTACAAAGGGAAGTGGCATTACAAAGAAAGATACAAACTTATTTGCATAGAAAGTTGTGAGAATTGGTTCATCCACATGTAATCATAGTGTGATTGAGGCCTGCAGAAGTCAGCCTCCCAGCTTTATTTGTGTGATAAAATTTATCAACAATTATAAACCAATTAATACTCCCATTGATTTACCAAAGAAATTAGATTTTCTCAATTCTCAATGATTTAGCAATGCCCAATCTTGCGAGCAAATAATCATCATACAACTATCTCCAGGCTCATAAGAGGCAACACAAGAGAAGTCATAGCTCAACTGTTGCAACATGCGAATAGAAATACATCTCAGGAAGCCGAAATGCTCTTAAATAATGAAGCCCCACAAATAGCATAAACTGCTCGCTTTACTATCACATATGACACTGCTTTTCAGTATAAAAAGCTAATCTTGGAATTAGGAAGAGTAAATCCATGGAGCAAATCAACTAGATAATTAACCCATTTTCAAGCAACAAGGGGTTTTCCATTTGAGTTAAAGTATCATGCACGGTGAAACTAACTTCAAGTGATTAATTCCCATGTCTCACTGAATTCACATAGCCAACATATGATCAAGTTCCAGCATCAATCTTCAGAAAATGATTATTCGAGCATCCAACCATGGATAACTATATATTTCTCGTTCGGCTGGTTCCTTCTTTTCCGGTTCTGTTGTTCATGGTATCTCTTCGAGCACCATTGGAACTTCATAAGAGACTTTTTTACTTTCATTCTACTCCATATAGTCAGAGGGCAGTATTCATGGGTACACTGGCAATATCTTCAATCAGGATCAAAGGTCAGTCAGTAGAGCGTGATTTGCTTATCTAAGACAATTATTGAGTTTATTCAATCCATTAAGCCCAGTGTTTGTAACCTTAATCATAACAAAAACAAAAGTTACTAATTTAATCCGTGTTCGTAAGAAGAAAGCTATTGGAGGTACGATCTTGCAGTACAAACAGTTGAACATACTCCAAGTGGCGAGTCTCAAGAAATTATCACTACCAACGAAGGCTCTGTTAGAAATAATGGTGATTGTCAATTGCCATTATTGATTTAGTAGTGTGCCCAACCTTTCTCAAATAAACCAAAGAAGCCCCAACTGACAGAACTCACTCATGGGCCTATATACAACTTCTCCATTTCCAGAAGCTAATGAACAGAACAGTTATAAACAACAACAATGCCAGCACAATTCGACATCACAGATAACGTATAAATGGAAGCAGAGAGAACCTCAAATAGAACAAGACCCAGTTCGAGAATCACCCCCAATAAATCCCAAATAAGACGACGACGATACCTGATTAACGAGCTGGTGAGGCTGCAACAGAGGATCAGTGCCGGCACTGGCCCGCGAGCTGCAGCTCCTGGGCAAGCCCTGCTTCCTGGGTCCGCTCGGGCCCGTGTACCGGAGCGAGGCGGAGCGGTCGACGGGCGCGGACTTCCCGTTCTGGCGGTGGCGCTGGAGGACGATCGCGGCGGCGAGAGCCTGCTCCTGGGCGGAGCGATCGTCGGGCTTGTCCCTGCGCGACGACGACGACGGTGACCGGAACTTGGACCACCGGCTGCTCAGGCTCGCGAGGGCGGAGGGCGGCGGCGGCGGCGGCGGTTCGGACCCGGTGGGTCCCTTGCTCCTCGCCGGTTCGGGCGAGAGGGAGGCGCAGAGGTTCCCCATTTCGCCGAGGCCTGCGCTTGTCGCGGAAGGTGTCGTGTTATTATAGCATTGCTGCACGATGGATGGCCGTTGATCGTCTCCTCCTTTTGGTCTGTGGAATGCGAACGATGCCGTCAAAAGTCGTCGGCGCTTCGTGACGATTTTGAAGTCAAAAGCGACTAGTTGGGGGGCCGATGGCGAAAGGGGATCTGTTTTTTTTTTTTGTTTTTTCCTGGGAGTAGAATGTACGTCGATGTGTTGTGTCCGGACCGGAAGTCCATGGTGTTGACTCTAATGTTGATCGCAATTCGCAACCCGTTCGTGAGTGAGTGCTCTCGTGACTTAAACACGCGTTTAAAATGAGCAACGGCCACGGGCCGGCACATGCGGGCATGGGCCCGTGCTCGGGCCAGCACGGCCCGTGACAACGGCAAGTCGTGCCGGCGCTAGTACTAGGCCCGGGCGTGAGCACGTTACACCTGGGCCTAATTTGTTATTTATCATTTTATATTTGCGAATTAATTAAAAAATCAAACTGATATATATGTAACTAGTTTATCTTGAACTAATTTTTAGATCATTAAAAACTGTCAATTCAATAAATTTGTAATAAAATTACCACAAACTGATGTGGATTTCCACATTAACTTGCCATATCAATTTAGTTATTACTATGTGTCATCCAGCTTAATAATTTCATAGATAAATTTGATGAAAACTCGTGAAGGATAAATATGTCACGAGTGGATCAGTTTTGAATTTTTATGAGCCAAAAATTAGTTTGGAGGGAAATTTGTTAAATTTGTTGTGGGGATACCAATTTAGGATTTTTCTTGGTATTAACTTTTTATATTAATTGTTGGATCATTGTTTTTGAAATCCGTTGAGCTCCAATAGAAGCACATCAAAGGATGTGCATAGAATTTCCGATATTACGAGCTATTTCAAAAGTCAATTAAGTCTTTCATTCACTTGCATGTTTTTGTATTATGAATGCTAAATTTAATTTCTATGAAATTTCTTTTTGTTTCTGTCACACCCCCAACTTTAAAAGTACAAGGGCAATAATATGACCATCCTTTCACTCGAAAAACGCAACTTCAAATATAATCATAACTCAATATGATATCAAAATGTATACATATATATTTGATAAAAGAGTTATAAGGTTACAATATCAGAGTTTCTATAATTCATAAAATATATATATACATTTCCAACAAACAACTAACTGAGAAGTTCATCATAGCCATATACAACTCATACCCTAAAATCCCCACTCTAAAAAATGTACTAATAACGATAGCACTCCCGTCCTACTTGCGCATTGCTGAAGAACTAAAATTGCAAGTAAGATAGATTGAACATTCACTATATATCTTTATGATTTGATATCATAACTCACCAATTCTAAATTCAAAATACAATATACGTAAAATATCAAAAGTAAATGATATCTTTCCAACCAAACTTTTACGCATAAAATAGAATGCAATTTATCAAATATAATGCATTTCATAAAAGTAATTGATGGTTTCAAAAACCAAATTATATAATATTTCTCAATTCCATTTATCAAATAGAATGCATTTCATAAAGCAGTTCATAAATCAATGCATATAGCCTTTGGCACCCTTCACACAGCATTTAATCAAAATAAACTATCATTTCAAATTGCTTCAAATAAGGCTTTCGAATGGCTTTTCAACCGATTAAAAGGATACTAAAAGTTCGATCTAATTTATGCAAAAAAATATGCTCTTTCATAACTCATATTATATAAAATCTCCACCACTTTCAAGATATGAGTTTGTAAATTCATAGAAGAGATAATACCACTCACTTAGGAAAGCCAAAAACCAACCTACAATAGTTACTTAAGTCGACACTATTCCTATCAATTAATCAAAAAACGATATCAAAAACCGAGTAATGCACTACTCTAACGAACAACTCAACTAAACTATGCTTAATCGTTAATGAAACGACTTCTACACGCTAATGAAGAAACTCGTTTATAGCGAATGTTCATCTTTCTCTGTTACGTGTATTATCAATTATAGTAACTCACATGCGAAACTTCAGAAATTCGTTCCAATCAAATTGTATTTCGGAATTGATTTTCATCCAAATTCACAGCTCCACAACGCCCTAAATTATCATTTTCATATATATCCAGCAATGGACAACTCCTCAATCAAAGTTCCAAGTTCACATAACTACATATTATGACCGAACTTCAAAAATTACTTCAATTAGATGCATAATAGACTTGAATACTTACTAGGCATTGCAAAACAGAGTTGATTCGGCTTGTCGGGATGTTCAGATTAGCTACACACGAAAGTTTTTCCCTTTTCTCCTTTTCCTCTTTCACGGACGAGCTCTTCTCTTTTACCTTGTTTTGTCCGTCGGTGGTCTCTTTACCCTTTTACGCTCACATGTGCATATGATGAAAAATAAGTGAAAGTGGGCTGAGTTTTTAAGGCCACAATTTTAGAGGATTTTTGGGCTTGGGCTTGGGCTTGGGCTTAACTAATAAAATAATGGGCTGGATTTAGGGGCCCATATATTACAGTTCCTATATTTTAAAGGGTTTAATACCACAATAACCCTTACACTAGTACACACGTGATAAATTTACCATAAACTAATTTTGTGACCATCAAAACTTCAAACTGGTACATCTGTGACAAATTTACCATCCGTTAGTTTCCGTTAAATTTTACCGTCAAATTGCTAAATTGGATGTCCTATGACAGTTAACGGGTGTACCAGTTTGGGGTTTAGGTGCACCGGATTGTGATTTTTGGTGGTATTAATTCAATTTAACATAAACTAATAAAAGGTAAATTTATTACAAATGTACCGATTTTGAGTTTTAGTGATAAAAAAATTAGTTTTTGGTAAATTTATCACAAGCATACCAATTTGAGATTTTTTGTGATTAAAAAATTAGTTTGGGATAAATTTATCATAGGTGCACTAATTTGGAGTTTTTCATAGTATTAACTCTATCCTTGAAACCACCGCCCGCAGCGGCTGCGTTAGCTTGCGCTTTGGTCCCCCCCACGAAGGGATCAGAGTTCAAACCCCAGCGTAGTCGTTAGGGATTCTTAAGTGTGACGCCGTGGTGGTGGGTCCTGCGCTAGCGTCACTCGAGGACTAGTCATGCATCACCGTCGGTTTATAGCTGAGTCATCGCTTGCCGGTCGCGCAGACACCTCGATTATCAAAAAAAAAAACTCTATCCTTGAATATGATTTAAAGTCATATTAAATTACTGACCGGGTTTTAGATTTTACATGAGTAAAAATAGTAGATTTAGGCAGATTTCTCTCTTTTAGTACAAGAAACAAAGTCTGTCTCCTCCTAAATTACATGAGTAAAAAACAGCATGAGAAAACTCCCTTTGATCGTTGTGAGTTTTTGCCAGGATTCTCTTCAGTCTTATCACATGTAGAAAGGCAAAAGGACACTATTGGTGCCATAACTTGTGTACGGAGATCACTTTAGTGCCTTAACTTTTTTTCGGATCACTTTGGTGCCAAAATCGGAGAAAAAAGATTACTTTAGTGACTCTGGCCAAAATTCCGGCCAAAAAAAGAGCCACGTCAGATTTCCGGCGAGCCATGTCAGCATCGGAAATTAATAAAAAAAAGAGCCACGTCAGATTTCCGGCGGCCATGTCAGCATTGGCACTAAAGTGATCGTTTTTTAAAAAAAGTTAGCACCAAAGTGATTCAAAAAAAAGTTATGGCACCAAAGTGATCTCCGTACACAAGTTATGATACTTATGGTGTACTTTTGCCCATGTAGAAATGCGGCACGATAGTTCAAAGAAAACTGGGAAGGGATTTTACTATAGGAGGTGCTTATACGACCCTCGAAACCATGAAGTCTTGGCCGAGAGTTCAAGGGTCATCGCTATGCGTGATAAGAGGTCGTTGAGGCCAAAGTCCTTTCCCCTTGTTGTCTACAGTATCGACGCTAGTTCCATGCCGAGTGTAGTCACCTAACATGGGCTTAGATCAAAGTTCGACCGAAAGTCAACCTTGTCAAAATTTCAATTGAAGGGTACAATTGGATAATGCCCTGTGAGAGCTTTCCTTTAGTACCTAATTTGACCGAATCAAACATTTGGATCGCAAGATATCTCAGATTTTAATCATACTTATTTAATCTCAAAGGTTCAGAGATCATATTGAATATTATGCTAAATTTCATTGACTACATTAAACAAATCAAAAGTTCATAGATCATATTGCACATCGAGCCAAAGTTTAATAATTGTTTGTGTCACTATCCCTTCAATCTTTCTCTAAGCCTTTTTTAATTGCCCCCATTCAATTTAGTTGCTCCTAGTTCGAATTTAGGAGTAGCTGCCAGTCATGCATTCCAAAGCGAAAACCAATCGTACTATTGAAAGTTTCGAGTCGCAAGCTCTCCACAAGGACAGAAACGGGTAGATTGGATGTTGGATGAGAGAGAATATGCTGTCAAGTTAGGTCAGAAGCCAACTTTTACTTAAATAAAAGGGTTAATACCACGAAAAACTCTAAATTGGTACACATGTGATAATTTTATCCCGAACTATTTTTTTAACCACAAAAAACCCCAAACGGGTACACCTGTGACAAATTTACTCCGAACTATTTTTTTGACCACCAAAAACTCCAAACTGGTATACTTGTGATAATTTTACCCCGAACTATTTCTTTGACCACCAAAAATCCTACACTGGTATACCTGTGACAATTTTACCCCCGAACTAATTTTTTGACCACTAAAAATCCCAAACTGGTATATTTTTGATAAATTTACCCTCTGTTAGTGTCCGTTAAATTATATTGATATCACAAAAAATCACAAATTGGTAAACTTGTGACAAACAGAGGGATAAAACCCAAAATCGGTACACATGTCAATAACCACGTGTCATTAAACTTCGTAATTTGACAGTAAAATTTAACGGAAATTAATGGAGGATAAATTTGTCACAGGTGTACCAGTTTGGGATTTTTGGTGGCTAAAAAATTAGTTTGAGGGTAAAATTGTCACGGGTATACCAGTGTGGGGCTTTTTATGATCAAAAAAATAGTTCGAGGTAAAATTGCCACGGGTGTACCAGTTTAGGATTTTTTGTGGTAAAAAAAAAAGTTTGAGGTAAATTTATCACAAATGTACTAGTTTGGGGTTTTTCATGGTATTAACCCTAAATAAAATGGATAAATGCACTAAAAGTTTTAAAAATTGTCATAAAAGTACAATTGAGTTGTAAACATTTTAAAAAGTGCAATGAAGTCCTAAAACTTGTTACAAAAGTGTAATCGAGTCTTAAAACTTTTAAAAAGTGCAATCAAGTCCTAAAACTTATCAAATTGATGCAATTAAGTCATTCAATTAACACCATCAATTTATTTAATGAAAAATGATGGCGTGGTATTTTTAATTTTAATTTCTCTCTTCTATGTGGCATTTATTATTATTATTTTCTTCAAATTTGATTTTCATTAGATTAAAAATTTTAATAAAAAAGCTAAAATTTTATTTAAAAAACAAAACTGAAAAAAATAATGGTAGGCTAGGGCAGGGCTTCGCCGATGGGCATTGCTGCTACCGTTGTTCATCACCGGATGGGTCAACGACCATCACTCACCCTAGGTGAGGCGTCACCGGTCTCGAACGAGGGTCAGCGATCCTCACTAAGCCCGGCGAGGCTCACCCGAAACTAGGTCGAGGGCACCTAGATCTAGGCAACATCGGCCTTCATTTAGGGTCGGCGAGCCTTGCCTGCCCCAGGTGAGGTTGGCAACGCCTTGCCTAGGGCAAGCGATGGTCGTTGGCCCTAGGGGAGGGCCAGCGTCACCCAGATCTAGGCGCCTTTGCCCAGGCTTAGCGAGGATCGCTGGCCCTCACCCGGGGTTGGCGAGGCCCTGCCCAAGGCTAGCGAGGATAGGCCAGCCTCGCCCAGGGCCGGCGACCACCACCAGCTCCTCCGGTGATGGGCGGTGGCGTCTACCGGCAAGGCTTTGCCTCATCTTGCCATTTTCTTTTTTTTCACTTTTATTTTTTAAATGAAATTTTATCTTTTTTATTAAATTTTTTAATCTAATGAAAATCATATTTGAAGAAAAAATAATAAAAAATACCACGTAGGAGAGAAAATAATTTTAAAATGCCAAGTCAGTATTTTTCATTACATAAATTGATGGTGTTAACTAAAGGATTTAATTGCATAAATTTGACAAGTTTTATGACTTAATTGGATTTTTTGAAAGTTTTAGAATTCAATTATACTTTTACGATAAGTTTTAGGACTTCTAGTGTACTTATCCCTATATAAAAAAAGGAAAACAGCAGCTCTCAATTGGGGCAACCCACAACCGCCACATGGTAGTCATAGAGGCATCCCTCCCCTGTGCCAGCGCCCTAGCGGTGGGCTAGTGTAGTGTCATTGTATGCAATGCCAACAAACCAATTTTAGTAAACAAATTGGCTATCAACGGCATCCAAACTAAAGTTGCGATGTGTTGACACCTATTTTTAATTTGTCCAAAATCAATCGCACAAAATTTAGGAATTAAATTCCTTTAATTCCTAAAACAAAAATATTTCTGTTTAAATGTATTGCATGTAGAAATTAGGCATATTTTACATTAATAGGGCCTATTAGAGTTTTGTGAAAATAAATAAATAAATAAATAAATGAAAATTTCAAAAAAAATTAAATTAATTAATTAATTTTAAAAAAAATTTGCATTGGGCCGGGTCGAAGCCGAGCCAACCCGGCCCCTTTCCTTTTCTTTTCTTCCTTCCCGCGCGGCCCAGCTTCCCCCCTCGCGGCCCAGCTCCTCCTTCCTCTTCCCTTTTCTTTTTTCCCCCCGCGGGCCCAAGGCCCTTTCTCTTTTCTTTTTCTTTTCCTCCCACGCTGCTGGGCTTGGCTCGGCCCAGCCCTCCTTCTTCCGTCTTCCCCCGCGCGACCGTCGCTATCCTGCCCTGTTCGCCCCTGTGCACGTCATCACGCCGACGCACGGCGGCGCCGCCCCTCATCATCGTCGTCAGCAGGCCAGAGGAAGGCCAGATGAACACGCTGACGGGACTAGCATTAATTGCCAGTCCCGTCCTCCCCAGCTCCTCCTTCCTCTCTTCTTCTTCTGCGTCTGACTCCTCTGCTCTGCTCTGCACCGGCCTAAATGGCCGCGAAAGTCGCGGGCCAGAGTAGGCCGGTGCAGGCCGGCGTCATTGCAGACGCAGTGGAGCAGAGCAGCATCGTCATCGCCGGATATAAAAGGCCAGAGAGAGAGAGAGAGGCCCGGGGGTCGACGAATTCACAGAGAAAGGGAGAGAAAGAAGAGAGAGAGAAAGAGAGAAAAGAGAGAATAGAAAGAGAGAGAGAGAGAGAGCGTGACCGAGGCCTTGCCGGAGCAAACCAGCAGCGTCGTTGTCGCCGTGAAGAAGCCAAAGCCTCAGTTGACCATTTTGAGAAAGAAACAAAGGGAGAGAGAATCGAAAGAGAGAATACAGAGAAAGAGGGTGAACCAAGCGCACGTTGGAGAAGGAAAGGGAATCCAACAGCCTCGTCGTCACCCCCGATCAGTCGGAGACCCTCCAGCCGCGCCGATGAGCTTTCCCGGCCGATATAGCCCTCTGTTCTCCCCTGTTTTTGGGCACGGTTTGGCCGGGACTCGCGCCGGCCATGTCGCGCGATTCCTGACTCATACCGCCTTCAGTCACAGTCCCTGCTCCCAGTCGGAGACGAGTCGCAACCATCAGAGCCGATTGTGCCGCCGGAGGAGGTCGAAGTCGGTTGATTTCTGCCGCGCCCACCAGGTGTTCGACAAAATATCCCAACGAAGCCAGTTTTGATTGGGCCTCCGGCCGGCGTATCGGTGACCGGACGGCGAACCCAGTCGTCGGAAAAGGTGAGTTGGGGTTGTGGGTTGAAGACCTAGGCCGTGGGTGGCCTGGGTCATCCGGCGAAGTCGCCGGATTTCGCCGGCAAGGCTCCCAGATGCCCAGTCAAGCGGAAGCCGCGCCTAGACCGGTCTGTGGACCGGTTCGACTCGGTCGAATCGACCCATTTTTGTCTTCATCCATCTGACCGGGCCCGATCCGGTCCGTACCCGGCTCAGTGACCCGGGTCGACCCCCGACCCGGGTCGGATCCGGAAATCCGACCTGGGTCAACGCGATGGGTCGAGTCCGTTGACCCGGGTCGGTTCTAACCGACCCGGATCCGATCCGACTCGACCGGTTTTATTTTTTTATTATTTTCTTTTATTTTATTTTAAAAAATATTTAAAAATAAAAAAATTAATTTTTTTTTCTTTTCCCTTTTCTTTTCTTTTCTTTTTTAAAAAAGGGTTTTTCTTTTCCTTTTCCTTTTTCTGTTTTTATTAATTTAAAAAAATGTAAAAATGTAAAAAATATATATATAAAAATTTAAAAATTTAAAAAAATATATTTAAATTTTTTTTAAAAAGACTTTCTTCTTCTTTTTCTTTTTCCATGTTTAATTTATTTTTTAAAAAAAATTAAAAATAAAAAACTCAAAAATAAAAAATTTCTTAAAAAAATATATTTCCTTTTTATTTTCTTATTTCGTTTTTTTCCTTTTTATTTTCTTTTTTCGAATTTTTTTTGTAACTTATTTGAGTTTTTTAATCCTTCGTAATTATGCATGTTGTGATTTTATTTAAACTAAATAAGCCCGAAATCGCACGATAGCATGTCACATGTTTCATTATTACCGTCGTGTTATTACGCATTTTTTTAATACAAATTGCATGAACTGTTGTGTTTTTGAATGTCATCTGACTTAGTTAAGGTTAGAACCCTAGGCTGCATGATTTGTTGTGTTTCTAACTGCTGATCATTTCTGATTCTGCACTCGCTTGATCACCTCACATGTTAGGAGAAAGGTCCTAAAATCAATTCAAACTTGCCTGATAAATAGTTTAAAAAAAATTGACCTAGTAAAATGGTATTGAAAGGGCATTAATTATCCAACTAGTGTAACCAAATCCCCGAATTCAGTTAATCTATGGTTCGTAGGAATAGGGTGATTCTCCCATCACCTTATTTGGATTTCTAATCGACCCACCTCAAATCGATTAGTGGCGACTCTTTGTTATAAACCCTTTACATATTAAATATTTAAATCCTAAGTCGCAATATGATATGGGCTTGGGAGAGCCCGAGTTAAGTCATGAACCTAGACTTAGCATGTACCAGGCGAGCCCCCCTCCTTTTTGTATGTTGTCCAAACGAGGGCTCGGGAGTTCGATCGCGACACGATGTTGTTGCTGCTATCTAAGTAGACAAAATTAATATTTTCGTTGTCATAGGCTAACTAGGAAAATTACCAAAACAGTCCTAAACCTATTGCAATTGTGCTAATTCAATTTTAACCTTTTTTTTTTGTATCAATTTAGTCTTAAACTTTTTACATTTGTGTCAATTCAATTCATCCGGCCACTTTTGGCCGGCTGGCCGATGCTGACGTGGCAATATTTTAAATATTTTTTTTTCGATTTTTTTTTTACTTTTTTTCTCTCTTTTTTTTTTTTCCTATCTTCTTCCTTGGCTAGTCTGGTGATCGGCGACTGGCCAAAGGCTAAGGCCGGCAAGACCTTGCCGTCGCCGAGTGAGGTCGAGCCTCGCCATGGCCGACAAGTTCACAACTTGCCGGCCTCATCCTCTAGCCAGTCAGGGAAGAAGATAAGACAAAAAAAAGAGAGAAAAAAGTATTTAAAAAATTGCCGCATCAGCATCCAGCCACCACCTAGAGTCCACGTTAGCGCCGGCTAGCCAAAAGTGGCCAGATAGACTGAATTGATACAAATGTAAAAAGTTTAGAATTGAATTGATATAATTGTAATATGTTTAGGACTGTTTTGGTAATTTTTTCTAGGCTAACCTAGAGAACTTTTCACGACGAAACCATGGCAACAAGAATTTTCATCACTGTAGCTTTCAGTGACGAAATTTCGGGACCTATAACGACGAAGTTCTCCGTCGCCCTAGACTAGTTTTTTAGTATTGATTTTCGTTCGTGTCTTGGTAATTAGAATTTACTTACGTTTAGGTAATGATGATGCCACGGTCTCGAAAGAAAGTAATAGAGTAGTTCTCTAATGTTGTCAAGGAGTAGATGTGCTACTTTTGTGAGTTCTAACTGGTTGATATTTATTTTAACTGATGAGTGAAAGGTATTATAGAAATATCAAATAAATAAAAAGTATAATTAGTACCCCCATCTCTATATTTGTGTATAAGACTTCGTTCTTCCCTCGTCATCCTGACAATGGGAAGAGAGATTTGTCATTACATCTCTGATCGTCTTCATGATGGGTTTTATGAAGAAATAGTTTCTTCCACCAAATTAGTCAATTTTTAGGGTTATTATGGCTTTAGGAAAAAGGTTAATATAATGAAAAACACTAAACTAATAACCATCTGATAAATTTATTCCAAACTAATTTTGTGACCAACAAAAACCCCAAATTGGTACATTTATGATAAATTTACCCTCCATTTAATTAGATTAATACAACGAAAACTCACATACCGATATACCTGTAATAAATGGAGGGTAAAACCTCAAACTGGTACACCCGCTAACTGTCATGTGACAACCAACTCATAAATTTAATAAAAAAATATAATGAAAATTAACGTGAGTAAAATTATCATCAGTGTACCAGTTTAAGATTTTTGGTTGTTAAAAAATTAGTTTTGGATAAATTTGTCTCATGTATACCAGTTTAGGGTTTTTTTAGGTATTAACCCTTAGGGAAATACAACTGTAATGGTTACTATGCTCTCTAATTTGCGTGGTGGTATTAATTTTACGTTAGATGGTGTAATAGTAATAGCAATAAAATTGTGACAAAATTTCAAAATGCCCGCGATAGGTAACTAATTAGGTTACTTGTCATATTATGAATAATACGCACTTATCCCACATGTAACTAATTATTATTATGCATTTCATATAATACATCCATGATGATTGTCAAAACCCGATTTCCTATCTTGTCTTAAAAACCTGACTCAAAAAGAAAAGAAGATCGGACTCAAATCAAACTTTCGACAATTGAATTGCACTTCGATATCCGAACTGGATTTGAACGTCCACTCGAGCATCTAACATAATTTTTGCAAGAGAGTGTACCTATGGAAATGACTCCTAAAGAAAGGAATAAATCTGCTGAAAGAAAGCGAGTGCCATCAATTTTGCTGTTGACGGCATAACCGCTCTTCATTTAAGAAATTTCTCAAAGCATCGGTCCAACGAAGGCAAGGTGGGTATTCTAGCCCACACCCATCTCTGGCTGCGCCGTTACATATCCTATTCAAACGTTATATTCTTAGAATGTGAAATATTAGTATATGAATAACATTATATTTATTTTGGAATAACAGTATATTAAATTACGAAAGCATAAAATTGATGCAATATTGGTATTCAGTTAAGTTATTCATAAATATACAGATTATTAATTTTTACAAAATTATAATTAATTGATTATTAGTTTGTTTATTATTATATCTAATAATTACAATAATATAAGCAAATTAGAATGCCACATATGTCTTTGTCCTGGAAAGTACCTAAATATCTGCAACAAAAGAGAGAGAAACTACCTAAGTATCCGATTTTGAAGAATTCTGGAGTTCAGTTGGGTTCGAGGATTGCAGGTTTGTTTTGCCGAAAGCTATAATCTGATTTTGAATTCGTGAGTCGGGTTTGTGTCACTTCTATTTTCGGGTTTTGAAAGCTGCTTCGAGAGGTTCTGAGGTGTGAATTGAAGACTCCAGAGGATTAGGGTCAACTTTGCACATTGTCATGTATGGTAGCGTTAGGCTCCATTTGTTTTGCGAAAAATGAATGATTTTGAAAATATTTTTCTAAAAATCATCTCTCACAGTGCTTACAAAAATGAATGAAAGAAAAATATTTTTATTGTTCACGAAAATTTTTAGACATAAATTGTTATCAATAATGAAAATATTTTCTATCAAGTAATTACTTCAAGAGATACAAGTGATCAATTTTAGGAAAAAAAAATTTACATAAGTGATTATCCGTGAAACAAACGGAGTGGCATTTCAAAGTATAATAATCTTATTATTATAATCAGTTTCCAATAGACTTGACCAAGATTGTTAGAAAGTTAAAATTTCTAATGCACAATTATCCGGTTGTGGTACTTCAATGTTTAGCTCTTCTTCTGTTTTCATTTCAATAGATGGGAGTGACTAGTATCACGGTCCAGAGGTTTTGAGTCCCTAATGAATCGAGGACGTGGCCAACATGATCAGGCGACCTTGAAACTTCTAACGGCCTAAGATTTCTTGGATACTCTTGAATATTCTTAGGGGCAATATGGGAAGAGTACGTAAGAGTACCCTAAAACATTCCTAGGGGTGATATGGGAAATAAATACTTATATTCGAGAGGCTTTGTATCAATCTTCACCGTTACATAGACCTGTTAAATGGGTGGGTCGGGTCGGGTTTGGATCGGGTCATAAATGGTCCGACCCAAATTGACCCATTAACCCGTTTATGACCCATTTATTCATAGTGTAAATATCTTGAGCCATACCCGACCCAACCCATACTCAACCCATACCCGACCCGACCCACATTGCTAAAACACTTTTATATTTAACATAATCTAGGAATACTTGTTTCTTATGATTTTTTTTAAAATTATACTGCTAAAACATTTTATGCAATACAAAGCTAGTGAAAAATTTTATAATTTTTTTTAAAATTAAGGTTCTGGTTGTTTTATGAAAAATGTGACAATTCTAGAAAATATTTTCCATAAAGTCATTATCCAAAAAAATAAAAAAAATTAATATATTTTTTTATTTTTAAAATCGAATTTTTAATTATTTTTTATTTTATTTTTTTCTTTTTCCTTTACTATACCACCATCTTCACCTTTACTTCATCCCCTTTCATATTTCCTTTTTTTTTTAAATTTCTTCTACCTTTTTCCCCATTCTCGCGTGTGAGCGTGGATCTAGAACTGGGAAAAAATGGTCATTCTCCTCAAGAATTAACCAAAATAAATGAAAAATAAAAGGAATTCCTTTTCGATCCCTTCTTCTGATAGAGCTCAATGAAGCTGAAATGCTCCGACAGGATGAAGCTGAAATGCTCGCTTGCATTTGTTCGAATCGTGCATGTTTTGCGATTCGTTGTACCAATAGTTGCTGAGTACGAGACCGCCGAGTTCGTGTACTCATGCGTCTTCGGCTTGAATTCGCGTGCTGTGGCTGTAGTGTCAAAGCTGGTATTTGATTTTCCCGTGTTTCGGTGATTCTCTCGCCACTGTTGTCCGCGTGTTTTGTTTGAATTCTAGTCGTCTAAATGGTTTTTAGTACATGTTTCCCGACATTCAGAAGCGCGTAATCTCTTGTTTACCGCGCTGTTCGGCTCAGAATGAATGAGCGAGTGAATGATGCGGTAGTTTATGGGTTGCAAGTTCCTGTCTTTGTCCTGGTTATTCCGATCTTCCTCTGAATAGATTTGCATTGCGATGCACTGACGTTGAATTTGTTGGGTTGACTGTAGCGGGGAAATGGCTCCGAAGCAGCCCAACACCGGCCTTTTCGTTGGATTGAACAAGGGCCACATCGTGACCAAGAAGGAATTGGCACCACGTCCTTCTGATCGCAAAGGGG
The DNA here is from genome assembly GCA_031216285.1 of Syzygium syzygioides. Classification (NCBI taxonomy): domain Eukaryota; kingdom Viridiplantae; phylum Streptophyta; class Magnoliopsida; order Myrtales; family Myrtaceae; genus Syzygium; species Syzygium syzygioides. The sequence goes on along the minus strand of CM062251.1, from coordinate 14,656,399 downwards.
TAAGTCTGTGCACCACGTCTTCGTCCTCGTCGTTGTCGTCGACTCTCGCGTCGTAGCTCTCCTTCTTCATCTGATAGCTCCTCAGCATCTCCCTCGCCACCTCCGTGATCCTCCGTTTGTCGTCGCCGATGCCGGACTTCTTCGCGACGAAGAAGTCCACGTACTTTTTACACGTTTTCACGGGGCTTGCTTCGCGACGAGGGTGTGTTGCTCAAGCACGACTGCGAGAACGAGGAAGCAAAGGAGCATGCCAACTGGCCTCCATCGACCGAGCTCGCGACGATCTTCACCTTCTTGGGGCTTCCCAAGATGAAGATCGAGTTGAGGAAGCTGGCGAGGCGGGCGCCCAAGGAGATCGGCGAGGTTGAGCTCGCCCGAGGCCAACGAGCTCGACGCTCGCCAGATCGGCGAGCTCGAGCCTCGCTCGACGCCGACGAGCTCAAGCTTCACCGACCTCCGGCAAGCTCGTTCCGCCCCGGTGGCTGGTCACCGTGGCCAACCACCGGCCGGAATAAAAAAAAAAAAGAAGAGAAAAGAAAAAATAAAAGAAAAAGAGAAAAAGAGAAAAAATAAAAATAATTAAATTTCGATTTTTTAAAAATATTTTTGTAAAGAGGGAGAGAGTGTATGGATGGGTCTAGTAGGTGGGTTGGACATGGGTTCCAAACTCAACCCATTTAGACCCATTTATCTTTAAGCCTTAAAATTTAAAACCCATTTAAGTTTGGCTCTTTAAAATTAAAGTGACCCATATATGACCCATTTATTTTTAAATGGGTCATATATGGGTTTATGACCCATTTTGACACCTCTACCGTTACATTAGATTTGAGATATATGGTTGTAATTAAAGGGGTTCTTGCATAAATAAGAGTCTTTCCCCTCATTTGAATATTCAAGTCATTTGAGCAATACAAGTTTTTTTTAATGACGGTCTCTCTCTAAACACGTTCTCTCTAAAACCTATCATTATCAGTCTATAGCTTTCCATTCCAAATTTGAAACCATTCAGGAATCATTTATAGATTACATGCTGAAGTGAATTGTGCCATGCTTCAATGACCAAAACATTCACTCAAATCTGCAGATGAATGTCAAACTCGAGTTAAACCATCCAAGTTCGAAATTTGTGCAGATTTTGACAAACTCTGTGGAACCAAATTTACAAAACTTGAACCGTGAAAAGAAAACGATCAAAATAAAAGAGTAATCAATATACGAAAGACCAACTCTAATACAAAGATGGACACTTCCAAGTCCAACATAATTATAGTGCTATTGCTAAACAAAAAAAAATGAGAATATTTCCCACTAAATCGACAAAAAGCTAGCTAAGGTTCCTGGCGTGGAGTGAACCTATTCCAGAATAAATGATTTTCAATTTGGGCTCCGTTTGTAACGTCCTAAAATTCGACTCACTATCGTGATCAACAAATAGATGATTATTTCTCATTTTGTTTTAGTGAATCTCGCCCGAAACTGATCATTCTCGAGATACTGACCAATAGGGAAAGGCTAGCTAGGAAGACGGTACGTGGATCCAAGAACTCGACCATGAATTGAGTCCGATTCCGAGGTACGACGAGAGAACATTTTGTGCTGATGTGGACCGGTCCAAGGAGAGTGACCGATTTGGTTCTACCGATGACGTATGATCGGATAGCGGGTGATTCCGCACAATTGAGAGTACGGGCGGCGAACGATCCCGAACTTATTTCGGGAGACTGCGACCCCTAGGACTAGCGATAAATCCTCGTGTTCTCCGGAAATCGGGACCGTCATGACTCGAGTAATCCTAGGTCGATACGCGTAACCCCTAAACAGCCGCCCGTTAGTGAAAGACGCTAAAACTGAAAATTGAGCTAAATCGATCGTGGAATTGAGTCCAGACTTCGATGTCGAATTTCGTGGACGTACGCGACTGTTTTTGCGAGGACGACATCATTTTTATGCGGCCAATTATATTTGGGATAAGTGGAGTCAAAAATTGAAAAATTGACCCGAGGCCGAAAAATTACCATTTTGCCCTTGTGCCCTAGCCTTGTATTCCGAATTTTGGAGATTATTTTGGGGTTTTATATTGTTGTATCTCAGCCCAATAATGCTGGTGATGTTGGACATTTGTGCCCCTAGGGTTTGTTCTAGATTTGAGCCTAGCCATTTGATTAGGGGCAAAATTGTCAATAATGCAAGGTTGGTCACCAACTCCCACTAAGCCCAAGCTATATACTCTCTTGTCTCTCTCTCCTTCATTTCCTCCTCCCCAAGCCACCGGCCAGCCTTCTCTCCTCTCCATTCCTCGAGCTCCCCCACTCGGCCTCACGCCGCCGCCGTTCGCCGGAGCCGGTGCTGCCGCCCGCTGGTGCCGCCGCCGGTGCTGCCGTCCCCCTCGCCTCACCACCATTCAACCATCCCTCTCTCTCTCTCTCTTCCTCTTCCCCCCTTTTCAGCCACGTGATTAGCCCCCCACCTAGGATCGCCGCCGCCCGCAAGCTGCTGCCTCACGAGCCACCGGGAAGGCTGCCCGTTGCCGCCGTTGCCCCGCTGCTGTCCAACCACCCTTGCTGCTTGTTTAGCCGTGTTTAAAGTTTAGGAATCTAAGTGAGTACAACCTTAAACCCTAATTAGGCTAATGTGTGTTTCTAGATGAGTTTTAGGAGTTAATTAGGGTAATTTAGTGGTTAAATTGTGGAGGATGTTAGGGGCTGATATTGTGGCTGATTTCGTGGCTTAGTGTGATGATTTAATCAAGGTTTAGTGGTTCATAATGAGCTGTGTGATGGCTGAGCTTAGAAGTATTGATTCGGACGAAATTGTGGACTTGGCGAGCGTAACTTGTGGACCACATAGTGGCTGTTAGGGGCTGATTTTGTGGCGCATTTGGTGACCTAGAATGATCATTTGACTGAGGTTTAGCAGTCCATAACGTGCTACGTGTTGGCTGATCATGGGAGTTGTGATTTGGACAAAAATTATGGTTTTGGTGAGTGAAATTTGTGAGCTAGATGGTGGCTGTTTTCGTAGTGATCTTGTGGCTATCTCGCGGCTTAGTGTGATAATTTTAATTGAGATTTAGAGGCTTAGAATGGGCTATGCGATGGCTGGACATATTGGATTGAATCGGCCCGAGTTTGGAGTAAGCTCGGGTTCAATTGAGGATTATAGTGCGCCCCTAGTTTGGTCCTCATGGTGGCTGATTCAGGTGATACTTTGGGAAGCCTAATAGAGTATTTTGAGGATATTTATTGGCCTAGAATGACCAGCTTGATGGCTGTCCATACCGGGATTGAATTGGACAAGGTGCGATCAATTTGAGGCTTAATTGTGTGATTACCGGGAATGGTTGAATTAACTAATGGACTGGCTGAATTGCCCTTGGTTGTAATCAATTTGTGATGCCATGTTGAGTACTTATGTGGCCGAGAAAGGATAGGCTTGGTGGACCTTAGACTTGTGCAAGTTTAATAGCTTAATTGCGTGATTTCCGTGTGCCGATGATGTACCATGGCTGATTTAAATTGATTGACTAATTGGGCATATTGATTCATTAAATTGAATATGTGTGGTGTAAGTTGAGCATATTGCGTTGTGAATTGATCAAGTGATGATGTGCAATTGAATGCTCGTTATGAATTTCTCGAATGCCCAAGTGTAAACGTTATGGCTATGAGTATGCATCCCAAGAATTGGCACAGCATGTGCATATATGAGTGTGCACGAATGACATGAGCATATGATCACCTAAAATGCCCTGATGCGTTTTACGCGGGGTTCAGATAATAACTGGTGTTTGTGAATGTGTGATCATATAAAGCCCTGATGTGTTTTATGCGGGGTATTGAACCTGTCCTGAGGCGCGTTACGCGGGACGATGCCTGAACTACCGGAAGATGACCAACCTAATGTGTTTTACGAGGGTCATGTGTCATGAGCCTAATGCATTTTACGTGGGCCAGAGATCGATCTCGAAGTGATGAACCTGATGCGTTTTACACAAGTCAGACCTGATGCGTTTTACGCGAGTCGGAGGAGAAATTGATAATTGGCAAGTGTGCAAGAATGCAAGTGTGCGACAATGCATTGATGGGCATGAGCATGAGTGTGAGCACGAGCATATGCATGACATTCGTCGTGACTAAGTGATATGTGTATATGTACCGTGATTGGATTCCATGGCACTATTGCGATTATATATCAAATGCCTAATCTGCAGGGTCAAGTAAACTTCGGATTTGGGCCCGAGGGCCTGAGTCAATTATGTTTTGACTTGTGTGTTGTTTAGTACTCGTCAGGAGATGCATGTTAGCTTAGTTTAGGTTTAGAGAGCCTACTCACTGAGATTATTCTCACTATTGTATAAACCCAATTTTTCAGACCCTCGACCTTGAAGTGGTGGATGCGCCACTTCGTTTTGGGATCCCGTATCGCATAGAGTGATCGATGACGGTACACCTCGTAGGGAACGGGGAGTCATATGTTAGGCACTACAGTATAGTATGGGTCAATGAGGGCGGGCCACACTTCCAGGCCCATCCTTACCTAGCTTGGTGTTTCCGGGATCAATTCGGTACGCATGGACCCCTTTGGTCCTTCGACATCCCGTTCGACATATATGGCCAGCTGGATCCGCAGGTCACTGATGGAGAGGTCGTGAGCCCCGCTGGCACGTCCGAAGAGGATTTCGGTGCTCGGCCAGTCATCATCGTGATGGATACCGAGTCCGAGGGAGAGGAGTCGATCGACTGGGCGTTCGATGTCGAGTCGGAGTCGGAGCCCATGGAGCAAGAGCTAGAGCCGGAGGGTGATTCTAGGGCGAAGTCAGGGGATACCGGGTCCGAGCCGGATTTGATGGATTCTGAGTCTGAGTCGTCGAATGACTCGTCCAAGTTGTCGGATGACTCGTCCGAGTCCTCGGGATCCGACTTGGATTGGTTGCCTTAGAGTTTACCCCTAACCATAGTTAGGTAGGGCCGACACCTTTTGAATAGGTGCCCTTCTTAGGTTTAGTGTTCTGACTGCCCGGGCCACTTACCCCTTTTTGTCAGTAGTGGCCTTGACCCGTTTTTTATTTTTGATGATCAGGCTGTACATGAATATTGTATATGGTTCCTAGTATTAATGCAAGTGTATATTCCATTCATGTTATTGGTTGTGTGTCTATCCTTGGTTATGTGTTATAGTATTGTACGGGTGTTTGATTGCTTCCGCATGTGCTTTAATCTCTGTGTCGGGTATTGGGTCGACGACGCGTCCTGGGACGTTGCACTATTCAATTCGACCCTTGCGAGGGATGTTGCGCGCCGGAGGGCACAGGGTGTGACACCGTTTGTTTCACGAAAAACAACTTTCAGAAAAATATTTTTTGGATTTTTTGGTATTTGGCGCAAGGAAAACAAACCAAGGAAAATGTTTTCCGTCAACGGAAAAGAGGTCTTTAGGGGGAAATGATTTCTGTCTTTCAGAAAGCAAAAATCATTTTCCCAGCTCATTTTCTGTTGCCGCACACCTCTCTAATAGTGTAGCTCTATCATGCCCAATTCTAATCCGCGACGACTGTCTCTTCTGCCTCCAGTTCTACGGTTTATTGTGTTCCTTCATGCTTCTTTAGTGAATTTGATGAGAGCCTGCTTTCAGTCCCGTTTAATGTAGAGAAGCACTTGTTTTTACTCGGTTTCGCTTAGCGTGTTTCAGAATTGTGTGCAATCGCTACACAGTGATTGAGGATGACGAATGTGAGCTTAAATGTTTTAATCCGTTGTTTTTGGTGTCTTTAATTCGCCACTAGGGCTTGTCGATGGATTATGCAGGTCTATGTTTGTTTAATCGGAGTGCAAAGAAAGAGCTGTCTACAATTTGCTGTGAATATTCATTTTGGTAATTTTTGTGTTCTTCTGCGGTGCTCCTGAGCTGTATTCTCCTCTTTGATTGTCTTCTATGTAGTTAAGAGAATTCTATTTGAACTTGCCACATTTGTGTTTGAGGATTTCCAATCTTAGCTCTTATGATGTTGTGTGAGTCGGCCATAATTCATGAATAAGCTCACGAGTGTTAAGTGTCTTTTGTTTGAATCTTCAATTGGGGGTTCATATTATTTTTGGATTGCTTTTGCTTGCTTTGGGTTTTTTTTTCATAAATCTTTGTTGTCGCTTTTCCTCTCATTTTTTCATCACTGCTCTGGCTTGATAGCGAAACGACCCAAGATGGTCTCTTGTGCTTGATTAATTCTGATAACGAACTGATCAAAAGACGAGCGGAGTCTCGAGTTTGGGACGTGTTCTCTTTTTCAATAATTGGAGGAATTGTTCGTTGGCCTTCATTGACGTGGGGAAAGTTGATGAAGGGGATGAAGATTAGTTGCTGTGTTAGCATGTTGTTAGGACTCTGCAACAAAGCCTAGAGGGGCAGAGTTGTGTATGGGACTGGTATGATCTGATTCGATCCTCTATTTCCGATGCAGGCTCAAAAAAGAAAAATTATGGGATGATCCGATGTTCATGAGCCTGATGCATCTCGGTATGATAGCACCAGGGATCCGGGCAAGAGCACCAAGATCTTGGGCTCGGAATTGATGGACCCGGGCTCAGCCAGTTGGGGACCCTGGGCTCTATACCCGTTTCCCTAGCTGCCTGTACTCTAGTTATTGAAGCCTGAATAATGCATATCTATTTTGGGGAAAAAACAAAAGACAAATCTTCCTCACCAAATGATCAAAAATATTTTCCGCATCTTTTTCATATTTCAACGAAACAATGAAAAATATTATCTTTTTTTTTTATCGGAACCAAAAAATACTGTCACTTTCGCATTTCCAGAACTATTTTAATTTAGGAGAAACGAACTTTAGAAGTCCCATGACTTTACCAGACCTATTCAATACTTGAGAGTGCAATTCTTCACGCAAAGATCCTTTGATTTCTGAGTTGGATGTATTCCTGGCTTCTACTACTTCCCACACCATGAGAACCAATGGGCGAGAAAATGGGAATCGGTGCGAGAAAAGATAGGCCAAACCGAATGACCTTTTCTCATATGGTTGTTTCTGCAAATGTGCTCAAGATACATTATGTCTCAACTCAGCTATTTGTTCAAATATTTGGGAGACTGGTGTATCATAAAGCACATTTGGTTTGGATACTTGAGTAGGTAGGGTATCTAGCTAAAAAAGCCTCTCAACTCAGCTATTCAATTGCATGATGTCTTGTGGAAATAGAGGAGAATTGCATGATGTCTTGTGGAAATAGAGGATATGTCCATATACTCAATGAAAATTATCCCATTCTATGCACGACATAAATTCAATTGACTATACTATCGATTATAAACAATCTCCTATTTGAATCACACGTCCGGATATTAGCAAACATCTTACCTATTATATGAGACCGAGGTATCGATGAACTTAGAATTATCAACCCAAATTGGATTTCTTCTTTACAGAACAAAAAAAAAACCAGCACGATTATTCATTTACTATTTCTAGGTCGATCCTTTTTAATAACATGAAAGTGAGAAATTTGCCATTTTTTGGGTGGGAGAAATGGTCCTACCTTTTAAACAATTGAGGGAGGAATTTTTTTTAGCGGAATTGAAAGAGGAATTTCTTAAAATTGAAGTTGAAAAAAAGGAAAATGACTATTCGAGCATAAAAATTACTTTAGCAGGTCGCAAACTAAAACTTGGGTCTCCATATATGGTATAGGTGGCATCCGGATTAACAAAAAGAATAAGAAATGCCTTTACAAAGGATATTAATTCAGTCACGCATCCTACACAAATCGACGACATTTATTTAACTTACCCACACGGAAGGAAAAGTATGAAATTATATAATTATAATGATTCACGTCACTCACCTCACTATTAATACATTTTGGTATGATATGCTGGCCAGAAAGTAGCAAAAACAAATGAAAAAAAATGCTCTAAAGGAATGTAATTTCCGAATACCATAAAAGTGGAAAACGATAGATAATTTTGCTCATCTTGTGATGTTAGATAAATTGGTTGACGAAACGGAAAAACCATTATAAATGAGATGGCCTTGGCTGCAAAACAAGAAGAGGGAGACGACGTTGACGTTGTCAAGGCGTCAAAATCATAAGCTTTCTAACACCTCGAGTATCATTTTGATCGGAATTTCTTTTAGAAAAATATTAAAACTTTTACCTCGGCAATATGCTCGGCCCATTTCTCAAATATCCGTGAAGATATTTTATCAAAAACTTGGTTCGTACTTTTGAAAACTTCGAGTCACAAATTTTCAATTGGGCCAACCCACAATATCCACGTGGTAGTCACAAGTGCATCCCTCCATTGTGCCAACACCCCAAGGGCATGCCTACACTTTGTTGTTGTAGGTACAATGGTGACCATTTTAGTATATAGATATGTTCACTGAAAATCTTAAAATTGGTCATGAAAGTGCATTTGAATTTTAAAACTTACAAAAAGTATAATCAAGTCCTAAACTTATTAAATTGATTCAATTGAGTCTTACAGTTAACACCGTCTAACTTATTAACGTAAAACACTAACGTGACTTATTTTAATATTGTCTCTTTTACGTGACGATGATGTGGCTAAATTATGAAACAGAAGACTAAAATGACGTCGTTTTGGCCCAAATTTGATTTTTAATACTAATTATATTTAAATTAAATTTTAAAAAAAAAGGAGGAAGAGGAGGAGAAGTCAAGTGGAGAGGGCTGCAAGCCCTCACCGCCGCCGCCCCACCATCGCCGAGAGGGATCAGCGAGGGTGGGGGATGGTAGGCACGGGTCACTGAGGCCTGGCTTGGGCCCAAGATGGTGGGGCGGCGGCGGCGAGGGCTTGCAACCCTCACCACCTAACTTCTCCTCCTCTTCCTTTTTTTTTTTAATAAATATTTAACTTTTTTAAATTTAATTTAAATAAAATTAGTATGATAATAATAATAATAATAATAATAATAATAATAATAACCCACGTCATTGCCACATAAGATAGAAAAAATAATTTTAAAAGACCATATCAGCATTTTCCGTTAATTAAATTGGACGGAATTAACTTTAGGACTCAATTAAACAAATTTGACAAGTTTTATGACTATATTGCGCTTTTTGTAAGTTTTAGGACTCAAATGCAATTTCATAACAAGTCTTAGGAATTCTAGGGAACATATCCCCGTAGTACACTTTTGCAAGTGTGTAGATGACAAGCCTTAGTGATCTTTAAAGGACGACTGACGAGTCATGAATTTCAATTGACCTGTTAAAAAGAAGAAAAGTCAGTTACTTATTTTTTAAAAAGTATGTATTTCAAATTTACTTAACCCATGAGTATGTATTTCAAATTTACTTAACCCATGATTAGCATGTTTTATCTTAGTCCCTGCAATGAAAATAAGTAACTTCCCTCAATGCTATATTGAGGTTGGTCAAAATTGAAAAAGGATGAGATAACTCCCTTTGATCTTGATGAGTTTTTATCGGGATTGTTATTAGTCATATCAAATGTAGCAATTGTGGATAATAGTTTAAAGAAAACTGGGAAGGGATTAATATTACCAAAAACCCTAAACTAGTATACACGTGACAAATTTATCTCCGTCGGTTTTTGTTAAATTTTATAATTAAATTGCTAAGTTAGATGACACATAGCAGTTGACGGGTGTACCAGTTTGGGGTTTTACCCCTCTGTTTGTCATAGATTTACTAATTTGTAGTTTTTCGTGGCAATTTAACGGAGGGTAAACTTATCACAGATTGCCGATTTGGGGTTTTTGGCTGTCAAAATATTAGTTTGGGATAAATTTGTCACAGGCATATCAGTATAGAGTTTTTCATAATATTAACTCTTTTATTTAGTAGGAGGAACTTATACATCCCTTGGAAACCCATGAAGTCTTGGTTGGAGAGTTCAAGGGTCATTGCTACATGCGATAACACCTTGGAAGGAAAGTTTGATAGAAAACTCAACCAAATATGTCATTGAGGACACAGTCCTCCGCCTTGTTGTCTATGGTATTGACACTAGTCCCATACTGAGAGTAGACACCTAATGTTTTTCTAGGGCTTGATTAAAATCCGATCAAAAAGTCAATCTTGTCAAAATATTGATCAAAGGGTACAATTGGATTATGCTCGGTGAGATCTTTCCTTCGGTACTTAATTTGATTAAATCGAACTTCAGATCACCAGATATCTCATCTTTTAACTATAGTCGTTCACTCCCAATGGTGTCAAGAAATTTACGGTTAACATTGATCAAGTGATGAGACAACAAAGATTTGATTGTATTTCCAATACCTCAAGAATCACTTCAATCGAAGTTTTCTCGAAAGGAGATGTAACAGTCCGGATTTTGGCCCATTTTTGGGAATTATAAAACGTGTAATTCGTCAGTGCGCTTATAATAAAATTTCACCCGGGAACTGATCACTCTCGGGTTCTTATTTTTAAAAATAGAAATTTTGCTAGAATCGCACTCGATCGAATTTGGCCATTATTTACACCCCGAACTTGGCAGTCGATTTCCGGGAGTTTCGGGACGAAATAAATTGGACGGTGTCAAAATTATTGTGGCCAGTATCGAGATTGTCAGGGATAGTGGAAAAGTGGATTTTTGGACCGGGTACGAATTTGGACTGGTAGACCATCCTCGTAGGGTGACTGGAATTATTTTATTTCAGTCAATTGCCTTAGAGTAATATTCGGGATTTTTCTAGAATTATTAGACCTTTTTCCGAAATTAAATCGGCACCGATAAGTCGATTTTTGGTTTGGATCGCGTCCATTGGTTCGCGTTTTAAGTTAAAAATTCAAATCTCTCTCTCTCTCTCTCTCTCTTCCCCCAATTCCCGCCGGTTTTCCCCCCTACCCTACGCCTACCACACCTACACCTACCTACACACTAGCCATCATGTCTCCTTTCTTTTCTCTCTTTTTCTTTTCTTTTTCTTTTTCTTTTTTTTTCTCTCCCTCTTCTTCTTCTCTTCTCCTTCGGGGCTTCCTCGCGCACGCCCTGTTCTGGTCTTCCTCCGCCGCGGTTCCAGCTCGCCGGAACCAGCCGTCGCCGTGCGCCGCCGTCTCGCCGGCCCGGTCGCCGCTCGTCGCCACGCCCACCCGTCGCCGGCTACTAACGCAGCTCGCCGGACCGAGCAACGTCGTCACCGTCTTCCCCGCGGCCCCCCCTTCGCCCGACGCTGCCGCTTCTCCCTCCGCCGCGCCTGGCCGCCGCGCCGCGCACCGTCCAGCCACCGCGCGTCGTGCCGACTGCCAGCCGCCGTCTCGGCTGCCCTCTCGCCGGAGCGCCGGAGCCGCCGCCGGAGTCGTCGTCGTCGCCCGTCGCCGCCCGGCCAACCAGCCAGCTGTCCAACCTCGCCGCCGCGTCGCTGCCGCCCCCGAACCGCCTGTCTCGCCGTTCCCGTCACTGTTCACGCCGCCGACACTGTTCCGGCGGTACTGTTCACCGCCGGTCACTGTTCCGGCGACACTGTTCCGGCGGGTACTGTTCACCCGAATCCGAATCGGTTCGTCCGGCCCGTTTTAAGCGTAGGACGCCCGGTGAGTACAACCCTAAACCCTAATTAGGATAATTTACATTTCTAGACCGGTTTAGGGGTTAATTAGGGTTATTTAGGGGTTAAATTGTGGAATTGATTAGGGATTTTGATCGCGGTCGATTTGGTGGATTACTATGATTAATTAGTGGAGGATTAGTGGCCCGAGAGGCGCAATGAATGGACCGGTCGGTTTGGACTAAATCGGGCCGAGTTCGGGATTGTTTGGGTTTAATATGTGGATTATAGCGCGTCCCGTATTTGATTTTGTGGTGATCAATTGGAATGATATTTGAGGAGTATAATTGAGCATCTTGATGACAACCGTTGGCCTAGAATTGGTGGTATAGTGACTAGCCATGATGGATTTGATTTAGGTGAAGTGCGAACAATTTGAGGTTTAATTGGACAATTATCGAGATCGATCGCTTCGTGCAAGTGACTGGCTAATTGAGCCGTAGTTGTGGTTTATTTGATGATGCCATGTAACGTATTTAGCGTGGTTGGGAGTGGAATAGCCTGGCGGGCCCCTAATGCGTGAAATTCGTTGACTCGGTTGCGTGAATTTTGTGCATAAATTGCATGTTAAGTTGATGCCATGGTTGAATTGAAATTGATTGTCTGAGTGGGCATGCTGATTTGTGGAATTGATTATGCGCGGTGCAAGCTGAGCTTGTTACATTGTGATTTGCGCATGTGAATGCCCAAGTGTGAATGAATGACCATGAATGTGCATCTCACGCATTGGCACGACATGTGCATATACGGGCGTGCCCGAATGATGTGTGCGTAGTGATCATTTAAAATGCCCTGATGCGTTTTACGCGGGGTCCTGATAATAATGTATTGTGTGATCACCTAAGGACCTACGGGTCGTGACCGTCGGGTCGATACCGTCCTCATGCACTTTGGAGCAGGACGATGCCCGGTACATCCGGAAGGCGACCATCCTCATGCACTTTGAAGCAGGCTCTGGTTCGCAAGGAGATCAGTGTTGCGCCTCATGCACTTTGAAGCAGGCTAGAGACACTGGGCCAGATCGGTTGCTGCGCCTCATGCACTTTGAAGCAGGCTAGACGCACCGGGCCGTGAAAAATTGATGACTCGAGTCGTGATAATAATAATTTGGGCAGTGTGCCAGTGTGCCAGTGTGTCAGTGTGGGCCAGTGGGCCGGGAATTTCACGTGGCAAGTCCATGACATTTGCATACATGAACATACATTGACCGGCATGCAAAAATGTGAGAATCAGTGCATAAGCGTGTGATTGGCATATGTGTGAATATGAGTGCCACCTAAGTACTGTGATTACTATATATGGATATGCCTAACCTGTAGGGTCTAATGGGATTAGATTTAGGCCCGAGGGCCTGAGTCAGTTTTGTGTGTATGTTGTGCTGTTTAGTACTTGTCAGGAGGTGCTGTTAGCCTAGTTTAGGTTTAGGGAATTACTCGCTGAGATTTATTCTCACGGTTGTTGAAAACCGACATTTTCAGATCCCCGGCCTTGAGGATGACAGGCGTCCCGATGCATTTTTGAGAAGAGCCCCCGGCTAATTGTAGTACCTGAACCCCGAGCCACTTACCCCTTTTTGTCAGTAGTGGCTTTGACCCGCTTTTGATTTTTGATTGGTGTTCGGGTTGTATTTGGATATTGTATTAAATTTTCAATATCAGTGCAAGTGTTAAATTCTGTGGTTGCCCTTGGTTATGTATTCATTGATGTACGGGTGGTTTTAATTGCTTCCGCATGTGCTTTATATCTCTGTATTGGGTGTTGGGTCGGCGACGCGTCCTGGGACGTCGCACACGAATCGACCTCTGCGAGGGATGTGGCGCACCGAGAAGTGCGGGGCGTGACATCCCCGTTCGATTTGGTATCAGAGCAAGGTCAGCTCGGTCCAATTCGGTCGAAGCTTGGAGTGATAAGGAGCGATGACCTTGGGTAGCCAGTAGGGTGACCTCGTGTGCTAAGTGTACCTCCTGACTGCTTGTGTTTGATTGAGTGCTTGTTTTAGTTGACCCGTAAAGTGCAGGTGCGTCGGGACTCGAGGTTAGTACACGTGTTCTGTGACTGAAGTCCCGTGCTATTTATGCTCAATCGCATGCTGAGTGATTGATTGCTGTAGCGTTAAACTCCCTGCCTAGGACCTTAGACCGGTTTAGCTTGGGTTAGGTCTCTGATCCCGATGTGGGAATTATAACAGGAGGATGGACATGCAAGTTGGAGAGACGAGTAACCAAGGACGAGGTAGAGGTCGAGGCCGTAGAAGAGGTCGAGGTCGAGGTCGAGATCATGAACAGGACCGTGTAGAGCCGCAAGTAAGGGTTGCGGAGGATCCGAGGGTTGACGGGATCCTAAGAGCCCTCGAAGAAGCTGGAATTCTGGGAGGTAGATTGGCTCAGGAGAGAGATGCCACTATCGCCGCTGCTGTTGAGGCCGCCATTGCTGCTGCCAATGGGGCCAATGGAAATAATGGAAACAACGGGAACAATGGAAATGGTGGGAATCAGGGAAATGTAGAGAATCCCGTCCCCGGCCCGGTAAATGTGGTCAGGCCAATGTCTAAATTGGTGGAGCAGTCCTTGAAACTGAAGCCGCCGAGGTTCAATGGCAAGGGTGACCCTGAGACCGCACCCCGTTGGGTTGAGGAGCTGGAGAAGGCCTTTGAGGTGCTAGGGTGCACTGAGGTTGAAAAGGTAACATTGGCCGTGTACCAACTGCAGGACAATGCCAATGATTGGTGGAAGGCCACTAAAGGAAGGGTGTTTCCCGAGGGAACTGCTCAGACGTGGGCCATATTTTCTGAGAGCTTTTTGGGAAAGTTCTTCTCAGAGAGTGCTAGAGAGAGGAAGTTAGCGGAGTTCATGAGGCTCCGCCAGGGATCGATGACAGTTGACCAGTACGAAGCAGAATTCACAAGACTGTCAAGGTTCGCGCTAAGGGTGGTAGAGCACCCTGAGGACAAGGCGCGGAGATTCCGGGATGGACTGAAACCGGACCTGAGGAGTCAAATGATATCGCTGAACATCAAGGACTACAGCGAGATGTATGAACGGGCACAGGCTATAGAGCGGGATCAGACTGATAGGGCAGCCGCCTCTGGATCGCGGTTCGCCCCGGCTAGAGACAACCGCCGTTTTGGGAAGAAACCAATGGCGGGAAATAGGCGATTTGTCCCACCGATCAAGAAGAACATCGGGAAGCCGAACTTTCAGCAGAATAGATTTGGGGCTTGCTTCAAGTGTGGAAGTATGGATCATTAGATTAGGAGCTGTCCCCAGCTACACCCCGCGGGAGCCCCGATACTACAACAACCTCGGATTGGGAACTAGTCTGGAAGTGCCCCGCTAGCTATTATGAACAGGCCGCCGGCACAAGGACGGGTGTATGCAATGGCGCGAAGAGAAGTGGAAAATGCGCCAGGGGTGGTCACAGGTATGGTTTCTCTGTGCCACCATATAGCATATGCATTATTTGATCCGGGAGCATCGCACTCGTTTATATCTGCTCAGTTTGTTGAATTGATTGGGTTAAAGCCTGTTGTGTTAGAAGTGCAATTGTGTGTGACTACTCTATTGAAGGATAAGATATGCATATCTCTAGGATGCCCGAATTGTGAGATAGTGATTGGTGGTGTAGAAAACAGGATAGACCTAGCTGTGTTGCCGATGTATGATTTTGATTTGATTGTGGGCATGGACTGGCTAGTTAAGCAGAATGCCGTAATGGACTGTAGTACCAGGGCGATCCAGTTTAGCCCGGCTGGGCGCCCTAGATTTGAGTTTGTAGGGAGTCGAGGAGGAACCTCGATCCCTTGGGTTTTGTCGGTGGAAGCAACTAAATTGTTGGACGAGGGCTGTCAAGGTTATTTAGCCAGTGTGGTTGATCCGTCAGCAGGTGAAGTGCTACTTGAGAATATACCAGTGGTGTGCAATTTTCCCGATGTCTTTCCTCAAGAATTGCCGGGATTGCCGCCAGAAAGGGAAGTGGAATTCGTTATCGAGTTGGCTCCGGGGACCGAGCCAATCTCGAAGCCGCCCTACAGGATGTCATTGTCAGAGTTGAAGGAATTGAAGGTCCAGATGCAGGAACTACTGGACAAAGGTTTTATCCGACCAAGTGCGTCTCCTTGGGGAGCGCCGGTGTTATTCGTCAGAAAGAAGGATGGGTCGCTAAGGTTGTGTATCGACTACCGTCAGCTAAATCAAGTGACGGTCAAGAATAAGTATCCCCTTCCAAGGATTGACGACCTGTTCGATCAGTTGCAAGGAGTCTCGGTATTTTCTAAGATTGACTTAAGGACAGGCTATCACCAGTTAAGGATCCAAAGGGAGGATATTCCAAAGACAGCGTTCAGGACTAGATATGGACACTATGAGTTTACAGTGATGCCATTTGGACTGACTAATGCCCCTGCTGCTTTCATGGATTTAATGAACCGAGTATTCAAGGAATTCTTAGACCAATTTGTCATTGTTTTCATTGACGATATTTTAGTGTATTCGAAGAGTTCCGAGGAACACGAGGTGCATTTGGAAAAGGTTCTACAGACGTTAAGGGGACACGCACTGTATGCTAAGTTTAGCAAGTGTGAGTTTTGGCTGAACCGAGTAGCGTTTCTTGGACATATAATATCCGGAGAAGGAATCTCCGTGGACCCGGCAAAGATTGAAGCAGTAATGGACTGGCCGAGACCGACGACAGTCACTGAGGTTCGAAGCTTTCTGGGACTGGCAGGTTATTATCGGAGATTTGTGGAACGATTCTCAGCTATAGCCACACCGTTGACGAGGTTGCTAAAGAAGGAAACCAAGTTTGAATGGACTGAAAAGTGCGAAGAGAGCTTTCAGGAGCTTAAACAGAGATTGACGACAGCGCCAGTACTGACGATTCCTTCAGGACCGGGCGAGTATGAGATTTATAGCAATGCTTCGCTTAGAGGATTGGGATGCGTGCTAATGCAACATGGAAGAGTGGTTGCGTATGCATCGCGGCAGTTAAGGCCTCACGAAATGAACTACCCGACTCACGATTTAGAATTGGCAGCAATTATTTTCGCACTTAAGATTTGGAGGCATTACTTATGTGGAGAAAGGTTCCAGATCTACACGGACCATCAGAGCCTCAAGTACTTGTTTTCGCAGAAGGAACTGAATATGAGGCAGAGGCGTTGGATGGAATTGCTGAAGGACTATGACTGCGACATATTGTATCACCCCGGAAAGGCCAATCGGGTAGCGGATGCCTTGAGCAGGAAATCGAGCATTGCGCAATTACTGGTTAAAGAGTGGACTTTATTAGAGAGAGCATGGGACTCAGAATTTAAGTTTGAGGTAGGACACCTCTCCGGTCTGTTGGCGACATTGAGGATCGAGCCGGAAGTGCAAGCCAAGATCAAGGCGTTGCAGTCTACGGACCTTGAGATTCAGAAAATATTGAATATGGATGACACTAAGAGGAAGCCGGACTTTCAGGTGTCCGAGGATGGAATTCTCAGGTTTCGAGGACGTTTGTGCGTGCCCGATGATTTGGGGCTCAGAGAAGAGATTTTGTCGGAAGCTCATAGGAGCAATTACAGTATTCACCCGGGCAGCACTAAGATGTACCAGAATCTCCGACCGCACTATTGGTGGAACGGAATGAAAGTGGACGTGGCCAAGCATGTGGCCAAGTGCTTGACATGTCAACAAGTGAAGGCACAGCACTGTAAGCCGGGTGGGATGTTACAGCCGTTGGAAATCCCGGAATGGAAATGGGAGCACATTACAATGGACTTTGTAACGGGACTGCCAAGAAGCCAGAGGGGACACGATTCTATTTGGGTGATAGTGGACAGACTGACCAAGTCAGCGCACTTCCTGGCAGTGCGAAAGGACTTCGAGCTAGAAAAGCTGGCAGAATTATATGTGCGTCAAATAGTTCGTCTTCATGGAGTACCAATATCGATCACTTCGGACCGTGATCCCAGATTTACTGCAAATTTCTGGAAAAGTCTGCAATCTGCGATGGGAACTAAGTTACAATTCAGTACAGCCTATCATCCGCAGACAGATGGCCAGTCTGAGAGGACTATTCAGACTTTGGAAGATATGCTGAGAGCATGTGTGCTAGATTTTCAGGGCAAGTGGGAAGAACAGTTGCATTTGGTGGAATTTGCCTACAATAACAGTTTTCAGCAGAGTATCAGAATGGCGCCATTTGAAGCATTATATGGCAGGTCTTGCAGGACACCGTTGTGTTGGGATGAGGTAGGAGAAATGAGTATAACGGGTCCAGAGTTAGTTCAACAGTCGGTGGAAACAGTGAAGATTATCCGGGAAAGGTTGAGGATAGCCCAGAGTCGTCAGAAAAGTTACGCGGATCGAAGGCGTAGACCATTGGAGTTTCAAGTTGGCGATCATGTATTTCTCAAGATCTCGCCAATGAGAGGACTGTCTCGGTTTGGCAAGAAAGGAAAGCTGAGTCCAAGGTACATAGGCCCGTTTGAGATTTTGGAAAGGATTGGAACGTTGGCCTATCGTCTAGCCTTGCCGCCAAATTTATCACAGGTTCATAACGTCTTTCACGTGTCGATGTTGAGGAAGTACGAACCAGATCCGACCCACGTGCTGAATTATGAAGTAATAGACGTGGACGACAGAGTATCATACGTGGAAAAGCCGGTGCGAATCGAGGACAGAAAGGAGCAAGTGCTGAGAAGCAAGACGATTCCGTTGGTTAAAGTTATTTGGGAACATCACGGGACGGAAGGTGCCACATGGGAAAGCGAGGAAGTGATGCGACACCAATACCCCCATTTGTTTGAGTAGTCGGGTTGGGATTGTAAATTTCGAGGACGAAATTTTTGTAAGGAGGGAAGAATTGTAACAGTCCGGATTTTGGCCCATTTTTGGGAATTATAAAACGTGTAATTCGTCAGTGCGCTTATAATAAAATTTCGCCCGGGAACTGATCACTCTCGGGTTCTTATTTTTAAAAATAGAAATTTTGCTAGAATCGCACTCGATCGAATTTGGCCGTTATTTACACCCCGAACTTGGCAGTCGATTTCCGGGAGTTTCGGGACGAAATAAATTGGACGGTGTCGAAATTATTGTGGCCAATATCGAGATTGTCAGGGATAGTGGAAAAGTAGATTTTTGGACCGGGTACGAATTTGGACTGGTAGACCACCCTCGTAGGGTGACTGGAATTATTTTATTTCAGTCAATTGCCTTAGAGTATTATTCGGGATTTTTCGGGAATTATTAGGCCTTTTTCCGAAATTAAATTGGCACCGATAAGTCGATTTTTGGTTTGGATCGCGTCCATTGGTTCGCGTTTTAAGTTAAAAATTCAAATCTCTCTCTCTCTCTCTCTCTCTCTTCCCCCAATTCCCGCCGGTTTTCCCCCTACCCTACGCCTACCACACCTACACCTACCTACACACTAGCCATCATGTCTCCTTTCTTTTCTCTCTTTTTCTTTTCTTTTTCTTTTTCTTTTTTTTTCTCTCCCTCTTCTTCTTCTCTTCTCCTTCGGGGCTTCCTCGCGCACGCCCTGTTCTGGTCTTCCTCCGCCGCGGTTCCAGCTCGCCGGAACCGGCCGTCGCCGTGTGCCGCCGTCTCGCCGGCCCGATCGCCGCTCGTCGCCGCGCCCGCCCGTCGCCGGCTACTCACGCAGCTCGCCGGACCGAGCAACGTCGTCACCGTCTTCCCCGCGGCCCCCCTTCGCCCGACGCTGCCGCTTCTCCCTCCGCCGCGCCTGGCCGCCGCGCCGCGCACCGTCCAGCCACCGCGCGTCGCGCCGACTGCCGGCCGCCGCCCCGGCTGCCCTCTCGCCGGAGCGCCGGAGCTGCCGCCGGAGTCGTCGTCGTCGCCCGTCGCCGCCCGGCCGACCAGCCAGCCGTCCAACCTCGCCGCCGCGTCGCTGCTGCCCCCGAACCGCTTGTCCCGCCGTTCCCGTCACTGTTCATGCCGCCGACACTGTTCCGGCGGTACTGTTCACCGCCGGTCACTGTTCCGGCGACACTGTTCCGGCGGGTACTGTTCACCCGAACCCGAATCGGTTCGTCCGGCCCGTTTTAAGCGTAGGACGCCCGGTGAGTACAACCCTAAACCCTAATTAGGATAATTTACATTTCTAGACCGGTTTAGGGGTTAATTAGGGTTATTTAGGGGTTAAATTGTGGAATTGATTAGGGATTTTGATCGCGGTCGATTTGGTGGATTACTATGATTAATTAGTGGAGGATTAGTGGCCCGAGAGGCGCAATGAATGGACCGGTCGGTTTGGACTAAATCGGGCCGAGTTCGGGATTGTTTGGGTTTAATATGTGGATTATAGCGCGTCCCGTATTTGATTTTGTGGTGATCAATTGGAATGATATTTGAGGAGTATAATTGAGCATCTTGATGACAACCGTTGGCCTAGAATTGGTGGTATAGTGACTAGCCATGATGGATTTGATTTAGGTGAAGTGCGAACAATTTGAGGTTTAATTGGGCAATTATCGAGATCGATCGCTTCGTGCAAGTGACTGGCTAATTGAGCCGTAGTTGTGGTTTATTTGATGATGCCATGTAACGTATTTAGCGTGGTTGGGAGTGGAATAGCCTGGCGGGCCCCTAATGCGTGAAATTCGTTGACTCGGTTGCGTGAATTTTGTGCATAAATTGCATGTTAAGTTGATGCCATGGTTGAATTGAAATTGATTGTCTGAGTGGGCATGCTGATTTGTGGAATTGATTATGCGCGGTGCAAGCTGAGCTTGTTACATTGTGATTTGCGCATGTGAATGCCCAAGTGTGAATGAATGACCATGAATGTGCATCTCACGCATTGGCACGACATGTGCATATACGGGCGTGCCCGAATGATGTGTGCGTAGTGATCACTTAAAATGCCCTGATGCATTTTACGCGGGGTCCTGATAATAATGTATTGTGTGATCACCTAAGGACCTACGGGTCGTGACCGTCGGGTCGATACCGTCCTCATGCACTTTGGAGCAGGACGATGCCCGATACATCCGGAAGGCGACCATCCTCATGCACTTTGAAGCAGGCTCTGGTTCGCAAGGAGATCAGTGTTGCGCCTCATGCACTTTGAAGCAGGCTAGAGACACTGGGCCAGATCAGTTGTTGCGCCTCATGCACTTTGAAGCAGGCTAGACGCACCGGGCCGTGAAAAATTGATGACTCGAGTCGTGATAATAATAATTTGGACAGTGTGCCAGTGTGCCAGTGTGCCAGTGTGTCAGTGTGGGCCAGTGGGCCGGGAATTGCACGTGTCAAGTCCATGACATTTGCATACATGAACATACATTGACCGGCATGCAAGAATGTGAGAATCAGTGCATAAGCGTGTGATTGGCATATGTGTGAATATGAGTGCCACCTAAGTACTGTGATTACTATATATGGATATGCCTAACCTGCAGGGTCTAATGGGATTAGATTTAGGCCCGAGGGCCTGAGTCAGTTTTGTGTGTATGTTGTGCTGTTTAGTACTTGTCAGGAGGTGCATGTTAGCCTAGTTTAGGTTTAGGGAATTACTCGCTGAGATTTATTCTCACGGTTGTTGAAAACCGACATTTTCAGATCCCCGGCCTTGAGGATGACAGGCGTCCCGATGCATTTTTGAGAAGAGCCCCCGGCTAATTGTAGTACCTGAACCCCAAGCCACTTACCCCTTTTTGTCAGTAGTGGCTTTAACCCGCTTTTGATTTTTGATTGGTGTTCGGGTTGTATTTGGATATTGTATTAAATTTTCAATATCAGTGCAAGTGTTAAATTCTGTGGTTGCCCTTGGTTATATATTCATTGATGTACGGGTGGTTTTAATTGCTTCCGCATGTGCTTTATATCTCTGTATTGGGTGTTGGGTCGGCGACGCGTCCTGGGACGTCGCACACGAATCGACCTCTGCGAGGGATGTGGCGCACCGAGAAGTGCGGGGCGTGACAGGAGATATTGGAACTTGCACCTCGACCATCTGTTCGGCTCATTTCCCGAATATCGTTGATCGCCACATTTTATTGGATTATATTTTAGAAAAGTTTGGATGCTAGCTTTCCACATGCACAAAATCGGGTAGGTCAGATGCTGAATAAGCAACAACGAGCAGTCGCAATTAAGTTAGAAAGCTAACTTTTATTTAAAAAAGGAAAACAATGGCTTCCAGCCGAGCCTATTAGGATTTTGTGCGAAACATGTATAGGTAAAGCTAATTCAAAAAATCACAGTGGAAGCAAAAACCCATTCATGTATCTCCAAAGCATTATTTGTGCATTTCAATAAGAAGCACTTAAAAACGAAGAGGAGGGCTAATTGCATTACCTCTGTATCTTGCCCAAAGCAAGTTGGTTCTAATGTTCCTCAATTCCAACAAATTTGGTTATGATGTTCCTCAGTTCCAGCCAATTTGATTATGATGTTCTTTAGTTTCAGCCCGACAAATGGCAGACCTTTGGTTCAAACACATCACCAATTACACGTAGAACGGTAGAGAGAAATTCGAGTGGGTTCACCACACTAATTATGCTAGCAAATGTTCTTATGTGTAAACAATTTGATTGATCTCAATCATCACTCCATATCAATCTCAATCCACTTTATTTAAATCAATTCGGCCATTTACTTTGAAACTGTTTCTAAACATTAATTTGGCCGCTAAGTCTGAACCTGTTTCAAATCCGAATCTAGATGTTGATTCTAAAATTGTTTCATGCCATTATTCTGGGCATTAACTCTCTAACCGTTACAAAGCATTAATATGTGCATTAACTCTATAATCATTATAGAATATTATTCTGGGCATTGACTCTGTAACCATTACAAAGCATATTGTAAGGTCTAAAATCTATTTAGAACATTAATTTAGCCATTGATTCTGAAACCATTTCAAATCATTAAATGCCCATTTATTCTTAAACCATTTGATATCATTAATTTGGTCATTGATTTTGAAACCATTTCAAAGTATTAATCTAATCATTTATTCTGAAACCATTTCATAACATTAATTCAATCGTTGATTCTGAACCTGTTTCAAGACCTTAATCTAGCTGTTGATCTAGAACCCGTTTTAGAACCTTAATCTTTAGCCTGACTTAATCTGATTGCTGCAATTGCAAATACATTTGCAATATGTATCTCCCGTTCAAATATCATTCTAAATTTGTTATGTTGTGTGACATCCTTAAGTTCATCATTGAGCTGGCAGTAAGACTTGTACTAATACATTAGTACAACCAAGAAAACCAATTGTCCCAATCAATCTCCAGGTCCTACATATCATGAGTGACATCTAGCAATATGTCATGGCTACCCAGACAATGTGAATGTTTTAAGAATATAATGAACCTATCAACTTTGGCTACCGTGTAATTCAATCCTTTTATCTTCCTATGTCTCGATCAAACAAAGGTCATGGAATTATTTGTCAAGCCATAATTCGATTTAATGCGTGTGTGGGCAAGTGATTTCGAAAATGGGATTTTTTGGGTGAAGTGTATGGATTGGTATGTGTTTTCCGGATAGTTGTCAATAGATAAAATGGAAACGAATGATAGAATACGATCGCTACCAAGGTATAAAGGATGCGTCACTAACTAAGGATGAAAATTGGGATCGACAAATTTCACCACCAAGACTTAAAGGACAAGTCATCTGCCAAGGATGCAGGACTTCAAGATAGAGAAGCTCACCACCAAGGCCTAAAGGGAAATCACTAGCCAAGGATAAAGCGCTTCTTAGCTCACCATCGAGGAGTAATCCACTCTCCGAAGATAAAGATATATAAATAAGAGTTATCCACTTTCCAAAGATATTCGCTCGCACAGAGGAAAATCTCATATATTCATCAAAGTCTTCTCTTCTTGCAATTGAGGACCCTCCTTTTATAAGGGGTCTAAGACATAACCAGGCATTAAAGAGACACAAGAACTAGAAAGCATTTTAAATACCTAGGAATTGAGGACTTTGACTCTTGAAATTCACATAATAATCAAGACTCCTAGGAACTATATGTAACATCCCGAGTTTCAACCGATTTTTGGGATTTATAGAACGCGTAATTTGTTAGTGTGCTTATAGTAAAATCTCGCCCGAGAACTGATCACTCTCGGTTATTATTTTAAATTAGAGATTTCGCTAGAATCGCACTCAATCGAATTTTATCGTTATTTAGACCCCGAACTTGGCAGTCGATTTCCGGGAGTTTCGGGACGAAATAAATTAGGCAGTGTCGATATTATTGTGGCAAACGTCGAGATTATCAGGGATAGTGGAAAAGTGTATTTTCGAACCGAGTACGAATTTGGATTGGTAGACCTCCCTCGTAGGGTGGTCTGGGTTATTTTTGATTTTGGCCGTATGCCCTAGATTATTGTTGGGATTTATCGTACATTATTAGGCCTTTTTCCGAATTTAAAATGGGACCGATAGGTCGATTTTTAGTTTGAACCGTGTCCTTTGGTTCGCCCTTGAAGTTTAAAAATTTAAACTTCTCCTCTCTTTCTCTCTCCTCTCTCTCTCTCGGCAGACCCCTCCCCTTTTTCCGCGCACGTTACCCTCCCCCACTCTCTCTCTTCTTCTTCTTTTCTCTCTTTCTCTCTCCCTCTCTCCTCTTTTCCCCTCTGCCGCGCGCCCCTTCCCCATGCGCACGTCCCCTCTGCCGCTTCCCCATGCAGACTCACACTCTCTCTCTTCTCTCTCCTTCTCTCTTTTCCCTTCTTTCTTCTTCTCTCTCCTCCCCCTTCTTTCCTTCTTGTCTGGCTCGACTGCTCCCGCACCTGAATCTGCTTCGCTCGGCTTCGCCTGTCCGGCTCGCCGACCGTCGCCAGAGCTCGCCGCCGTGCCGTGCCGGCTCGCCGACGCCGCCAGCGAGCTCCGCCGCCGTCACCGCTAGCCAGCCGCTCCTTCCTCCTCCTTCGCGCGCGCTCGCAGTGAGCTTGTCGCCGCTACTCGCCGCGCCCGTCGCCGTCTTAGCCGCGCCCGACCGTCGCTGCCGTCACCCTCGCCGGTCGACCGTCGCTGGCGCCGCTGTGAGACCAACCCTCGTCTCTCTCTTTCCCGGCTTCCTCTCGGTCCGGTCCCGCTCGAGTCCGGCCAGCCGCCCTTCGCCGCCGCCCGTCAGCTCGCCGTCGCCGCCACAGGCCAGCCGCCATCGCCGGCTCGTCCGGTCAGCCACCACTCCCCCTCAGCCTCCCCGTCTCTCTCTCTCTCTCTCTCTCTCTCTCTCTCTCTCACCCCCGACTCTCTCTCTCTCTCTCTCTTTCCAGCTCGCCCCGCTGCCCGCCGGTCGGCTGTCCAGCCTCGCCGCCGCTCGTCGTCTCCGCGCCGACCGTCGCCCTCGCCGTTTCCCTCTCCGCCACCCTCGGCCCTTCCACAGCAGCCCCTCCGTTTTGGCCGAGGGGATCGTGAGTCCCGCCGGCGCCGTCGTAACCATTGGCTTGCCTCCGGAGCGCCGCCGTCGATTCTCACCGCTCGCCGGTTATCGACCGTCCGCTCCCGTCGCCTCAAGGCAATACTAGGCGAGTAAAAATCCCTAAACCCCTAATTAGCCTAATTGTGAATTTTAGCGGTAAATTTTAGGGTTAATTAAGCTAAATTATGGTTTAATTGTGTGGGAATGTGTATGGGCTGATTAGAGGACTTAATTGGGAATTAATGAGGATGTTTAGGTGTGATTTGGTGGCCATTTGAGGGCTGATCGGGTACTGTTCACAGTAGAACCGAAAATTGGACTATTTGGTTCAAGTTGGGGATTAATCGGTTCAATAGGCGGTGGGTTGATTTTGGACAATGTATTAGTTAATTAGGACTCGTTGGGATCCTAAGGAATGATACTATATTTGGGGGATTCAATGGTGGAGTTTGGTTGGCCACATCGGGTCCTAAACGGATTGGGATTGTGTATTGCTAAGTTGTGCTTTGAATGCCGGGTGAAAATGGACTAAAATAAAATGTGCTAGGCGTGCCGGCAATGAGCTGGATGAGTGAAGTCGCGATTTATGGTACTGGACTCATCGAGGTACGATAATTAAATTGAGTCCCGCGACATGTGAAATTACATATTAGGCTTTGGTGTAGTTGAAATTGAAATTGTCGATGCACGTGTCTGACGAGTCAAATTGTGACCTTCGGGTCGGGCATACTGGTCGAGATAAATTGTGACCTTCGGGTCGGGCCTACGGGTCGAGACAACTTGTGGCCTTCGGGTCGGGCCTACGGGTCGGGACAACTTGTGACCTCCGGGACGGGCCTACTGGTCGGGACAACTTGTGGCCTATGGGTTGAAACGGTTGTGGCCTTCGGGTCGGGCCTTCGGGTCGAAACAGTTGTGGCCTTCGGGTCGAAACAAGTGGTGACCTCCGGGTCGAGGCCTATGGGTCGGTTCAATTGTTGTGGCCTTAGGGTCGTGGCCCTCGGGTCGATTTAACTGCACATTTTTTTTTTTATATATATTGATATTGAAAGTCTAGTCTGCAGGGCAGTGTAATGAATTGGGCTATGGGCCCGGGTGTATTTATATTGATGGATATACTAGTTTATTGAATTACTTACTTTATTTACCCTATAGAGGTACACTTAGTCTAGTTTGGGATTAGCGATTTATTACTTGCTGAGTTTTCTCACGGTTGTGGTAAAACCGAATTTTCAGACCCCCGTCCGTAGGATGCCGAGGGATGGCCCTCTTTTTGGGTTCCCGCAGCGAATTCAGCGAACATCTAGTGTGCACTCTTGCGGGGATGGAACGGCGTATGTTAGATACCGTTCAGTTTTATTCGTAAACGTGGGGGAGGACCACAGCCACACCCAAGAATATGTAGCCTGGTGTTATAGGGGAGCAGATGGCATGACAGGACCTCCGATCAGGACCTTCGATATTCCGGTGGATGTAAACGGCGTTATAATTCCTCAAATGGTGAGTGGTGAAGTATCGGACCCTCCGTCTTCCCTTAGTGTGAGTTTTGAGGGTGAGACAGTGAATGGACCGGCGGTCATGGTCGAGGAGGAGCAAGAGCAGCAAGTCATAGCCGAAGATATAAACCCGGTGGATGACGAAGAGATTTGTCTTGAAGCAATGGACTCGAATATCGATGCAGCCGGAGAAATTGCTGAGGTGGGACCGGACGAGGAGATAGGAACTGAGGAGGATTCCTCTGAGGAGTCTTCAGTGCCATCCGACCCAGACTGGGAGCCTTAGATTAGGTCTCAGTATTAGCAGTAGAGGCTAACCCCATTCTTTTTGACTGTAGCCCTCCCGGTAGATAGTTTGACACCCCTAGGCCACCGATCCCTTTTGCTTCGTGGCCATTTTGATGTACCTTTTGTTGGTAGAAAGGGGTATAGTATGTAAGTTTGTAAAAAAATATATATTAAGGTTTAATTTATCGCTTAATTGTTATCTTTTTCTATTCATGGTTGCGTTTTAAAATGTCCGGGTGTATATATTTATATATACGTCGTTTCCGCTTGTGGTATGTTTTCTCTGTTTGGGTTGGAACCGGGTCGGTGGCGCATTCCTGGGAGCGTCGCACTTCGTTTAGACCCTGGGCAGATGTTTAGGCCACGTTTGGGTACGGGGTCGTGACACTATAAGTGCAATAAAGACATAGAGACTTGAAATTATGACTCTTCAGCCTTGCAATTTATCTTCAAAAATTCATCCACCTTATTTGAGCTAAGGATAACCATCTTATTTAGTCATCAAATGTTATAAGAAATTGCTTGGAACAACGTCTCATCGATATGTTGTTGATCCATGTCAAAATCAGCAACTAATCTTGATGAAATGATACTAACTATCTGAACTGGTAAAGAAGAATCAATAACTCCTTTAATTGGTAACCTGGTCGATAATCTCCTCATTGACAACTTTATTCTTTGACCCATTAAAGCAAGTTATAACCAAAGTCAGCTTTGGCTCGTATGATCATTGATAGTGATGGGCTCATTGGTGGAATCAAGTCGGAACTTAAGGAATGTTTCATAGAATCATATGCTCCAGCATCATGATCATATGCACAGACCTAACTGACATATATTTTAACGAGACATGAACTATTCATTCTCGGTTACAATCTCGGCTGAGTATTTCAATACAATGTCACAATTAGATCGCATAGGACATCACTATTGTTTCTTGTATAAAACGAGAAGATAGATTACATATTGCGCATGCATGTGCCTTCGTATATGAACAAATTATGACCATCAAGTACAAAGACGGTTTGATGAAGCGTCAATTTGCGCACTTGTGAACCATAACCATCCAACATAGAAGTTAGCATTGTGCCTCATGTCTAAGGACACATGAACGATTAATCATTGACTCCGCTAAAAACTTCCATGTTGCTAATCATTCTGTACATGTCATGTTTAGTGAACTTATCCGATACAACCACATGTGTCTTAGCTCATGTATCATAATACCCAATTACTTGTGACTCATCATTCCCTTATGTATCCAACACTTAGTGGTGAAGCTTGAGAACACACCGGTTTCAATAAGATCATCAATATCCTCTCAATAATCTATCGATCAGGAACTATTTAAAGACTCAGTCTAACTGTAAACCTGTTACACATATTCTTAACACCTTAATAATAGGTTCAGTCGCAATAGATATTATGGACTCATTCATATAAATGGGATAATAAATGAATATGTCTTTGTCATTATAGAAATAATACAATTAAAATTCCTAATGTGTAACTATTACATGATTGCTTTAGGACATGTAGCCAACAGAGCCAACTCACAACTATGTCACCATTGTCGCAGGTCATCCCCCTGGTGCTCCCACCCAGGGGCAGGCCGGCGCTATGTTGTTTTACGTGCACGATGGCAAACCGAGGTTCGTAACCGTATTGGATATCAACAGCATCGAAACTTAAGTTCGGTCCCATTGCCACTATATATGAAGACGAAATTTTGTATTTTCGTCGTCATAGCAAGCGAACCTGACAAAACTTTGGTGACCAACGTAGGTTTTAATGACGAAATTTTTGGATCAATGGCAACAAAATTCCCCGTCGTCGTAGACTAGTTTTTATTTAGTGTTTTTGTTGGTAATTAGAATTTGCGCACGTCTAACAAATGATGATGCTTCTGTATTGAATTAAAGGAATAGAGTAGTAATCTAATGATATCAAGGAATAGATACGATACTTTTGTCGGTTCTAACTAGTTGATGTTTGTTTTAACTAATAAGTGAAAGGTTTTGTACGAAATAAAATAAACATAAAATATAACTAGTTCTTAGACATGAGAACCGTTATATACTCGAAAATGATGTTAAATAGATATTTATTATTTGGCCTATTTGAACATAATTTTTTCGCCAGTAAACATTTGAATGAGCCAAGAGCAAGTTTAATGAATTTATCGCCCCTAAAAGTACTATAAAATGAAAGGATCCAAAACTTAGTAATAATGAACTATTTAAAGGAACGACTGAGGACCTGTTTAAAAACATTTCTATTTCTATGTTTTTCTGTTATTTTATCCCTCAGAACAGAAAAAAAAAATTTGGTAAGGTAAAAAAAAAACAAAAACAAAACTTTGTTTGTGTACGTTAGTCAATTTTTCTATTCTTTGGAATAGATCAGTAGTCAGAGAATAGATTTGGAATAGAAGTAAGAAGTAAAAAAAAAATTTAATTGTTTGTTTTCGGGAACATAAAAAAAATAATGTCATTTTAGAGAAACAAGTTCAGCGTAACCTAAACCTTAAACCCAAAAACTCTAAGCTCTACACTTCAACCCCTACACCCGACACCTTAAACTCTTAGTAAAAACTAATATGATTCTATTTTATATACTTTTTTCGCATCAAAACATTTTTTGCTTAAATTCACACTGAAACTACGACAAAAGGGAAATCATCCTTATAGAAGAGCCTTTCCAAGCAAAAAAAAATTGTACATTGGACAATGAAATGATCTTTACTATTTACATGTTTCAAAATACATCACGACTCTCACATTTGGAGCATGCACGTAAAAACACAACTGTACTAGCAATGGAAATTGTATCAAAATTTCCAAAATGTGCGATATATAAATTTTAACTATTTAAAATAATTACATTACTTGTTATAGTGTGAGTAATATGTAATTATCCAACATGTTATTAACTATTATTGTACGGTTCATAATAATACATTACTGATGATTATGATAACAAAATGGTGGTGTTAGTCTATAAATAATTTCGCCGTTGCATATTAGTTTATTGAACTTTTATGTGTTTGAATATTAAATAATAGGACATGCATAACATTATATTTATATCAACAACCTAAAAAGAATAACACAATATCTAATTACTGATTTATAAATGGGTTAATACCACGAAAAATTCCAAATTTATACATCGTTGACAAATTTACCTCAAACTAATCTTTTCATCATCAAAAACCCTAAATTAGCACACTTGTGACAAATTAACTGCAAACTCTTGACCACCAAAAATCTTAAATTGGTACTTTTGTGACAAATTTACTATTAATTAGTTTCCGTTAAATTAGATTAATACCATGAAAAATCGCAAACTGTTATACCTATGACAAACGAAAGGTAAAATCCCCAATTAATTCACCCGTCAACTGTCACGTGTCATTTAACTCGACAATTTAAGGGTAAAATTTTAAAAAAAAAACTAGTAGAGGGTAAATTTGTCACGAATTTACCAGTTTGAAGTTTTTTATGGTATTAATCCTATATAAAATGCTATAATATTGATATTCAATTAAGTGATTAATAAATACTAATTATTAATTTTAGCAAAATTAAAATTAATTGATTATAAGTCAATATAATATTATATTTTACGATTAAATTCATAGACTATGATTACACCAACTTTTAGTAAGTAGTAATTTATATAAAATTATGATTAAGCTTAACTTTCCAGCTCATGAAGAATAATATGAGAAAAATAAAATGCCATGTCAGTGTTTGTCTTGGGGCCATGAAAATGAAAGTACCTAAATATCTGCAATCAAAGAGAGAGAAAGTAGCTAAATGTCTCGTTTTCGTTAGTTGGCAAAAGAACAATGGATAAAACCCTTGATCCTGCCTTCATTTGATTGGCCTAATACCCTACAAAAATTCTCAACTTTAGCTACAACCCAATTCTACCCTAAACTTTTTTTTTGCCTCTTAAAAGATCATCAAAAAAATCACTAACTTTTACTTGAGTCCCATATCTAACCACGTTAACACACTGTCTAAAATCACTCTTAGTGGTGTGGCATTTTCATATTATTGCTCTAGTTATTCCCCAAATTTCATATTCAATAAGGCGGCTCTTAGAGATCAATTTTCACATTAACCCAAACGAATCTTCTTGGATCTGAAATTTAGGTAAAAATTAGAGCAATTAGGGTTGGCCTTCTTCAATTGCTTTTACTTTTAAGAGAGTCTTCCTTCCATCATGCTTAGGAATTTTCAATTTTGCTCTCGGTTTTTAATTTCTTGTGCTTGGAAGTCTTCCATCTCTTTGTAGTTGGAGAGCTCGCGCTCAGGACACTCAAACAACTCAAGCTCGAGAGTTTCCATCTCTTAGTTGTCGAGAGAAATTTTGGACGGAGAGTTAATAAGAGTAGATTTAGAAATCAAGGAAAAGTTAGTAGTTTTTTATGAGATGAAAAAAATATTAGGGTAGATTAGGGCTAAACCTAAAATTAGGGGTTTTATATGAGAGAAAAAAATTTTAATGTACAGTAGAAATTGGATCTAAAGTTAAAAGTTTTTTTAGGGTATTAGACCTTATTTGATTTGGGAAATTGGCTAATCCCATTAAAAAGATCCTAGGTTTTTTTTCTGTGAAGCCCAATACTCCAAATGTTTTTTCGACTAGCCAATATCCCAAATTTGTATTAGTGATCCAAACATGCATTCATTTAAGTTATGTCAATAATGACTATTAAGAACATTGCCAAGTAAAGGAATCTAACCTAACAATGGTTGCACGTTGCCATGTTGATCCAATGTAGCTACACACGCTGCCATATCAAAGTTTTCAGCGGCTGTATGGATGAAAGTCTAATGAAATGAATTTTTTTTTATTGGAGTAAGATTGAAGCTATTAGTGAGACGGGATATTAATATCCACAAAAATAAAAAATATATATATAGAATTTTCTATGACATTATCCTTTACCAAAAAAGATCTTCTCCCACCAAAAATAAAATCCAAAAAACGAAAAGAAAACAAAACAAAACAAAAAGCCCTACACAAACAAACCATCCAAATCCCAATCAAAAGTCAAAAAAGCCTCCCCCTCCTTTCCTCCCTCCCTCCGCCCGCCCCCCCAACCGCCCGCCCCAAATATGCCTGCACACACAAAGAGGAGAAGCACAGAAAACAACAGAGGTTCCCTCCTCCTCGTCCCGCCATGAACGGAGCTCGCCTCGGCCGGGAGCGCCCGCGTTAGCGCGTCGCCCGGAGGGGCCCTCAGGGGGTTTGCAGGCCCGGGGCCGCTCCGGTGCCGGCGCCGGCGACGGGGTCGCGGACCGGCGAGGGCGTCGGCGCCGGCCCTCTATAGCCCCAAAGCCTGTCGCCTCATTCGCTCGCGATTCGTTCCTCTCACGGTTTCGTCTGAACTCAGGCCCGAACGCCACCAACACGGCCAAAATTCCCACTTCGTTAAAGCGTCCGATTTTATCCGATATCGAAGGATTCTGGAGTTCGCTGAGGTTCGAGGATTGCAGGTAGGTTTTTGCCAAGAATTGTAATCGGATTTTGAGCTTGAGAGTCGCGTTTGTGTGGCTTGTTCTTTTTTCTTTGGGGGCTTGAAGGCTGTTTAGAGTATCTTTTGATGTCTGAATCGAAGATGTCCGGAGGAACAGCGCCGACTGTTTCATCGGAAATGCTAATTCATTTCGTTTGTTTTGCTTTGCGCATCGTCTGCAACGGTGTCTGATTTGCTGTTACTGGCAATTACGAGTGGTCGATGTGATGTTAGAGGTGAGAATTTTAATCTTGCCCCTATCCTGTTGCGCAGCTGGGCATCAGTGATCTAGTTCCATGAGACAGTGTGTCCCTGCGAATGTGAAAGTCGGAATTACTGAGAGTTGCTTGATGGGGCTTGGTTTTGGGTCTTTATCTGTTAAAGCTGGTTTGCTTTGTGCAGACCCTCAATTCCTTTAGTATCTCTAATGTTGACCTTTATGCCATAAGTTGACGTACTTATCAGTTGAAACTTCAAATTTGCTTGTGTTCAGTTCTTCTACTTCAGTTTGTGCCGAACCAAATTGTTTTGACCACTGCATTTGTCTTAAATTTCCAGGTCTCCTCCATGTTGAAAATGATGACTGAGAGTATCAAACCTGCAGAAGCTGACCTGGTTAATTCTAGCAGCAGAAAGATATTCGTGCAGGAAAACTCAAAGTTGCCCAACAAGGCTGTCACTTTTTCGATGAATATGACCGAGCAACAAGAGAATCCGTTACACGCAGATTTGATGGCACAAAGGTCACGTTTCAGAAACCTAAAGTTGGAAGAGGGGACAAGGAACAATCCCTTTGAAATGAGCATCATGGAGAGAAGCAAGACGAAACCGTCGAGCTTGTGCATGAAAACACCCCAAGCGGTGTCAAATAGCTCTACAGCTTATGATCTGCTCGGCAATGGCCTTGCTGATCTTAGTCAAGCCAGTTTCCTGCCAAATATTGGTTTGGCAGGTGAAAACTGTGTACTGGGAAATGGTAATAAGTTCTATGAATGTTCCGTGCATGAAGCAAAGTTGTCTGCTGAAATGAAGCCAAAGCTACTTGAGCAGCTCTCGGGCAAGGGTGAAGCAATGATGGAATATTCCTTTAGAAGACAGCATCGTGGAATATTCCATTTTTCCCCGGCACGGCCACTTTTTCTCCATCGGAGGAAACTTCTAATTCTTGATATAAATGGGCTTCTTGCAGATATAGTCTCTCCTCCTCCCAAGGACTATAAAGCAGACATAAATATTGCTAGACGGGCAGGTGAATTGCTAACTTTGTTTATCGAGTTTATCGGTTTATCTTGTCTTTTATGTTCACTGGCTGAGATTATATTCATGCTGCTTCTTCTTCAGTTTTCAAGAGACCCTTCTGCGTTGATTTTCTGAAGTTCTGCTTTGAAAGATTTGATGTGGGCATATGGTCATCAAGAAACAAGTATTACTAGTTCAATTCAATTTCTCTCTCTCTCTCTCTCTCTCTCTCTCTCTCTCTCTCTCTTGCGTTGGCAGTTCTGGGTTTACATGCTGAGTTGGTTGTTCATCTCTGCAGGAAGAATGTGGAAAGAGTGGTTGATTATCTTCTGGGAGATATGAAGCATAAGCTGCTTTTTTGTTGGGTAGGCATTGTTTTGCTTTTAATGGGCATATTTAGTTCGTAGACAGGGGTCCTGCTTGCTGGTTTTCGGATGAGTTATAGTTTTCATATTCCGCATGGTGGTACTGATCACAATTCCATCTGTAAAATTTGATGTGCATCGAATTCTCCTGTTGACTTGAAACATTGTCTTCTGAAATCTTATTCACCAAGATACTTAATCAGATGGTTGTGACCATTTGGCTGCTCCTGTTTTTGGCTGTTCCTGCCAACTTCCATAACTAAGTTGAGCAGGATAACAACCCTGGTACCTTAAATATACTGCAGTTTTGCCTTAAATTTACCTGGATAAAGACCAGGTGCGCCTAGTGTGTGACTGTGGTCATTCTTTAATCACTGGGGAATTGTATGGGCCTCTAATTCGAGCGCAATCTGTCTGGTGCACCTAGTCCCACATACACTTAACAAGGCTTCAACTGTCCACTTTAGGTAATTTGGAAGAAAGTTATGGCCTTCTGTTTGCTCCAGTGGTCCTGCCCAATTTCTGCATGTCCCAATCATAATGTGATGTACATAGTTGTGTTTTGCTTTTGACAAGCACTGATATTTGCACACTAATGACAACATCATATGCTAGTTGTATTTTTATTTCTCCTTTGCCTTGTCGCTTATTTTTGTGTCCAATGTGATCTCACATAGATAGCATTAGATTTAAGAAATGGTGAGAAAGAGTGCTTCATCAATGTGAAGACTAATTTCAGCCAACAGCAATCCTAATTGCATATACAAACTTCAGGTAGCTTTCTTTATGAATAAGGTGCAAATTTGAAGGCATTTTTTTTTATGCTGATGTCCTTATTTTTTATGGTAATTCTTATTTGAGAGAAATGGTGTGCGGTTCAAAGACTTTTTTTTTTATGCTGATGTCCTTGTTTTTGGTTTTCATCTTTGTTTGACACTAACCATGCAGAATTGGAACTTAATTAACTGATGCTGCGTAATGATCTGGTAGGATCTCTCACATTGCACTGCTACAAGGTTTAGAACACTAGAAAACAAGCATAAGGCCTTGGTTTTTAAGGAAGTCAGGAGACTATGGGAGAAACATGAGTCTAGCCTTCCATGGGAAAAGGGAGAGTACGATGAATCAAATACGCTGTTATTGGATGATTCCCCTTATAAGGCGTTGCTCAACCCTGTGAGTTGTCCCCTTTTCTTGATCCTTGTGTTAGGTTGCTCACATGGTCTTGGGCTTTGATTTGTGCTAATGAAAATTAACTTGCAGCCCAACACTGCAGTCTTTCCCAACTCTTACAAGTTTCAGAATGAGAGTGATGTTTCCTTAGGTATGATGCTTGATAGTTTATTTTTCAGAAAAATGGTGCTTATGTTGGGGCGTTTGAGTAGTTACAGCAATATAAATAATGTTTAGGTTGGTCCTTGTAATATTTGAATAGGCCGTGTCATCTTTTTTCCAGACCCTCAATCTTGTTTTGCTCTTGCTTTTGGCCAAAACAATAATGGTGGCTGGACCTATCTTACTTTTCACATGGTTGCATGAATATCCTGTCGTTCCATGTCTTGTTGAAAAGTAAATTTAGTTTTGGGTTGTCCTTGCAGATTTCTTTTTTAATGGAATATCTAATATTGGCACAATGTGAGTTGAGACATTAGTGACATTTGTGTCAGGTAATGGAGGCGACCTTCGTGTTTATCTGGAAGAGCTAGCTGCAGCCAATGATATACGGCAGTATGTGGCACAACATCCATTTGGTCAAACAGCAATTTCTGAAGAAAGCAAATCTTGGCGTTTCTACCTCAAAGTCGTGAATACAGTAACGCCACCAGATCACCCATACTTCTCAGCTCAGGCTCGTCCATGACTCTTTGTTTTGATCAGCTGTGATGCAGATGGTTGGGAATCCGTGTCCCGTCATCCAAGTTCTTTGAGACAACTTCTTACATGCCAAATCATCGAGTCTCATTTATGCTTTGTGCATGAATTGTGCCGATGTGGTTGCTCTGAAGTAAAGTGCTTAGGTGGTCTTCTAATTGCAATTTTCTTTTTTGTTCATGCCGTAACTATAGACACGTTGATCGAAGAATATGGTGAGAAGAGTACCTGCTTTGGAAGTTACAGTTAACTTGATTTGCAACATAGATTGATTTATTCTCGTTGACTGCACGGAGCTCTAATCATTGAAGAATGAAGCAATTACAGAAAAGAGTCTTTTTTGTTTTTTGTTTTCTTAGTTTTTCGGTAGTGAGAGTAGCCATTTTGATTGGTTTGGCAGGATCATCAGCATGTCGACACCTTATGAACATTCACATTTGGTTGTATATTCTGGCTGCTGGTAATTTTTCTTGCACTTGAATACTTCTCTAAATGGAAGTTCTCACTTTGGTGTTTGGAATGCCTCCCTGATAAAGTCGTGTTTTTCATGACTGACCGAACAGAATTTGTGGCATAAGTCTGATTTATTAGGAAATCCAAAACAGAGGATCTTGAATAGCATTTGAAATTCAGAGGAACTGCGTCGGGGGTCCATTGAACAATTGGATATATGCCTGGCCCGTTCACGGAAAATGGAAACGGAAACGGAGCTGTTTCAAGCGGATCCGAAGAATTCAGACCCCCAGCGCCTTAACTGGCGTTTTCCACCAGAGAGTCAATTTTACACAGCTGTATTCGCACTATTCTTTCCCTGCAGTCGGGCATGTGCAGCATTGTTATCCAAGGAACCGTTGGCCATTCTCGTTAGTTCAGGTTCAGTCCCGGCTTTCGTGGCGAACGACGTTTTTGTTTTGACCTAATTCCAGTTTTGTGCAGTTCTGCAACTCTTACCGACGATCATTCCACTTGCAACTCTCGCCCCAAACGTGAAGAAATGGGCGGAACGCACAAATGGCCATTACACCAAATTGAGTGAATGGTCAATCCATGGTTCAAACCATAGAATGGGCACTAGTCTTCCATCAAATGTCACAAAAATACTCACACCAGTTTGGTAGTCTATGCGAGCGTATTCCCTTTTTCCTTTAATGTTATTATACAATAACCTATCTACGAGACAACTTTGACATATCAACATTATTCCTTGCCATTCTAATTTTTTCAACGGGGGAAAGATTGCTCCTAATTTTTCTTCCACACCACTTCTTAGTAAAAATTATAAATTGGAATGTCAATGATAACTTTAAACCATTTCCTCTTGTCGTTCCATCCCAACCACATTTCATCTGACGTTATCGACAGCACCAGAGGCATCATCAAAGTCTTCATGAAGATTTCCATCCAAGTAACCCAGAAGCAGTACCACCAGAAGCAATCTGACAAAATCTGAGATTAACCAATACAATTGCTTGCTCTAAAATGGAAAGTTATCATCATTCAACAAAACCATGGAACTATAGCAGGCAGGAAAAAAATTCAAAGGCTGCAACAAACATAGATAAAGCAACATCTAAAGCATTATTCCTGTGCCATAATAAGTAGATTTATCAGCAGTAAACCATCCATCTGAAAGCAAGAATTTTTATTTGGAAAGAATCATTGGCTGACAACAGCTAATTGCTCAACTGGTATCATATAGCTCGTGTACTTGTTATACAATCTACCTTTTAGCACGTCACCATAATCAGTATCAGTCAATATGTCACACAGAAATTCACTGGGATTAACTAAAATGCAAAACAAAGCTCTCCTGCTAGATTCTCAGAAATGTTGAAAGTCTAACCGAACAAGCTCAATGTACAACTAAGCTGGATCATGTGCACTTTCCACAGAATCCTCTGCAACTTTCTCAGACCTTTTTTTCTTGTCATCATCAGGGTAACTATTCCCATGCCGAGGGGAACCCCAAATAAGACCCTCGTTCTCAAAGCTCGAGTTTGGGTTTGCATTGAAGGACCTTTTGCCAGTCCTAATCTTAAACTGCACAGGAGGTCTTTGGCTCGGAAAAACCTTTTTCTGACCCTCATTGGAATCATTCAACCTGCCTTTCATCGATTCAATGCCTGGGATAAATGCTTCCGGTGCAGATATTTTACCATATATTACCTGCTTTTGTCCTACGTGATCGCCAACCGCTGCTTGACTGGAGAGCTTAGCAGGAAGAACAGCCAAAGATACTTCTTTCTCACCAAAATTCAGAGGTGCAGCGAGATATGGATTAGTTACCTCTGCTTCTTTCAGCTTAGCAGCATTCCTCTCATCAACTGGGGGAGGACCTTCTAATCCGTTGATAGAATGCAATGGCTGCACACTCAATGAAGACTGCTGGTCAGGCTTTTGATTGCCTTTTCCATGTTCAACGTCTACAAGTTGAGGATCCTTAGCACCGTTCTCCTGCATTGGCAACTGAACATGGTCTTGGGTATCAGGAAATGGAGGCAACCAAGATGGAATATGTTCATGAGGAGGCTCCACTCCAGCTTGCAAGAAACTTGGAGTCTGCTTTGTATCTCTAATGATAGGTAACTGAGGAAGAGCATAGGCAAATGGTAACTCTTCAGAATCACCCACATACTGCAATAGTTCACGCACTACACCTGACTGCACTAGGCAGTGATCTATATCCGAAGCACCCACAAAACCAAGCCCCAAACTTAAATCTTCTAGTCCTTGGATAACATCAAAAACACTAACCTCTGTTCTACCTGCCAAATTAGCATACAAGAGCACTGTCTTTCCTACATCATGCATGTATCTAACTGCTACATCAGAGAATGTCTCGAGCGCCGACTGCTGAAAAGCCTGAAACCCTTCAGTTTCACACACTTGCGCAACAGCAATCTTTGCAATGGCCCGTGCAAAATTGTCGACACCGGATTTTCTGTGACCGCTTGATATTTCATGTTCTCTTCTGTTCTCCCGACCCCCATAACTCATATTCAATACCTCATATCACTTCAACGAAAGCAGTAATAACCCATTATCCGCATTGTTCGCTAGCAATGCAATTATTAACCTGCTCGAACGATAACAAAATCAGGAACAAACTTCGGAATTCCATTTCCTTAAAAACCCATATTCAGACAAAGCAAGAAAATCAACTATTTCAATTAGCTGGCGGTTCAACCGCAATTCTGTCAAAACCCTCAAGAAAAAAATGCGAGAACTTCGACGAGAAAGATTTATAAGTAAAAAACAGGCCTTCATTTACACGCATAATCTCCACAGATCTCCTTTCTTTCTTCTCTCTATTTCTTCCGCAACTGACTGAAGTCAAACTAAGCTCAGTCCTTGAGGGTTCCCCACGGACCAAGACCTCAATCTAAGTACACCAGCAAAAACACAAGGCAAGCTCAAACCGTGCGCCGATCTTTAACATGAAGCAAAGCAGGAATCAACGGGACCAACAACGGAACCAACACAAACCCTAATGCCCCCGCGCTCCCAGAACGCGAAATCTCAAAAGCGAGCCCGAAGGAGCTCGAGAAAGAAGCAAGTCAACCAGTGCACCAGTGCTCACCTCCGAACTTCTTCAGAGCCCTGCAATTCGCATCCCCGCAAGCTGTTCACGGATCGGGCTCCACCACCCACCAGCAGAAACGGGGTAACAGGGCCTGGAATTTGACTCGGGGAGGCTTCGCGAGACGGGTGCATGCGCAGAAGAAGCTCCCGAGCTCTGTGCTGTAATGGAGGTTCAAGAAACCTGCTCGGTTAAACCACGGAATCCGGGAAGAAGTCTTGCCGAGCCCGGAGAGAGGGAGACAGCAATTCGTGCTAGGCCTTTATTACAGTGTCGGAACGAAATGACGAGAGGGGGATTGTTTTCCTAGTTCTTGTTCTTTTTTTTTCCCTCGTTTAGGAGAGACAACGGTCTAGACTCGAGGGCCTTCATGGAAAATATCTTTTTTTTTATAGAAAATTCAAATTAAAGGCTTAAAGTACCACCGTTTTCTTAACGAGGACTTAAAGTAGATCCTATTTCAAATAAAATCTTGAAATTGCCATATCAGTCTCAAAGAATGGCTTGACCTCGCCTCTCACGCTCTGAGCCCTACAAGTTTGCAACATCCCATCTTCTCGATCTTTTGAATGCGACATCTCATGACTTGTCGCTGATCCGATATAACTAACTTATGAGCAACACATGTGGAAGCAAACTCGAACACTCCATTCAACAATCAAATAAACGAGACAGCAAAAGAAACACCATATAAACAAACATCGAAGCCATTATATAACATATTGTCAACCCCAGGAAGATACCATTTACAAGCCTGACTAAAGGCCACTTCCTAGAAGACTACTCGCATAAACAAAAAGGGATCAGTAGTTGGGTCGACTTAGCTCCTCTAATAGTAGGGACGGTCCAAAAAGGATGGGATATTCAAACCCATCATCAATCCCTATTATACCCTGGATGTAACATCCTCAATTTCAATCCCCAGGAAATGGTTATGGTTTAAGTTTGGTAGTTTTTTAATCGGAGCCAATTTTACTCTTGTTCTGGAAAACCTCGATTCGGATCCTCTGTATTCCTTAATTTTGTTATTTTTGTGGAGACTTTTGTAATCTGAATTTATAAACACTTCCTTCTTAAAAGTTTCTCTAAACATCTTGAAGTTTTACATACTTTAATTTTAGAATTTTTGGACTTGATATGAGTAGTACTATGGCCTAATTTTCGGACTGTGTAAACTTGCCCACAATTGGTATTTCGGTGATATTCACACTTTCTCGATTTTCTACAAACTTTTATGGGCAGAATTTGAATAAATTTTCTTCACAAAAGTTGTTGAAAACTTCTTTTGCTATAACATATATAAATTTAGGAATTTTTGGAGATGATTTGGATTCTAAAAATAGCTTAATTTTAGAAGCAAAGATTCTGTTCTAGCAAACTGTTTTTAGTTTGTTTTTGAGCTACTAAAAGATGTAGTTATAGAAAGATTCAAATTTCGTGTTCTACATGGAAAATGTTTGTTAAGGTCTTTTTTATGACATATTCAAATTAGGGAATTTTCTGAGTTCATTTACTATGTTTTAAGCCTGATTTCTAGAATAGTGCAAAAATTACCAGTTTTGTCAGATTTCAAAGATTCATCATTTTCTATATGAGAACATTTGAATCTCGACATGATGTTTTCTGGTGATTTAATGTGCTCATTCTGAGCTTTCAAATGAGATATTCTAAGATTTAATTGGAGGTCATACGAAGGGGGAAACCGAGAGGGAGCCAAGAGACAAGAAAGAGGGTTCTAGAAAGTCAAAACTTGGTGAGCAAGTTGGCAAAGCTTGGTAAGCAAGTGGTCAAGGCTTTGAGAGCAAGTTTTAAGTTGGAAGAATCTAGAGAGTCAAGAACTTGTAGAGCAGGCTTTGACTCTTAAACTTGGTGAATAAGTTAGTGATTTGCCTATAAATAGGCTTGGTTCCCCCCTTAGTTTACACACATCACCTTTTCTTCCTTTCATCTCTCACTCTCATGCCTTTCTCTCTCTCTCCCTCTCACCATCACGCCAATCATCTCTCTCTCGCTGTTTGATGTCGCCGACCACCGTAGACATTTTCTTGTGATTATAGTTGTTTACAAGTGAGTGAATTCCCTAACACTTGGATAGGGTGGTGTTTTACGTGATTGGAATGCAGCATGTAAGTGGATTCCCTAATCTCGGGATAGAAAGTTATGATGTGTGTTGGCTTAAGTTCTCACCCAAGCCTTTGTTGAGACTTGCGTGTTGTTATTTGTCTCAATGTTGCACGCATCGCTTGTTACCATGCTTGATGTTCTCATCCATGCTTGTCGATTTATAAGAGGATAGGATGCGGTGTTACGAGTTTGGCTTGAGTAGTGACCGTGTCTGTGATGCTCGATGTTTGCATAAATGCTTGTTGTTTTGCTTCATAATCGTAAGTCAAGGCACGTATGAGTCACGAAACGGGATGTCGTATGGTCTCGTACTCATGTTGTAGCGTCACGGGACAAGTTTGATTTGGTGCAGGTTTACATTGGGATGTGTAGATCCAGGCCAAGTTCGGCTCCGAGTCGGCGCTCGGCATGGTGGACCGAACCACGTGCCCTCGACCGTGACTCACATGTTAGGTGAATGTTCTAGAGATCATGATTACACAAGCACGGCACGCCTTTGGGCTTGATTGCATGGACTAATAAAATCAAGATAATAAACCGACTTATATGACCCATGATGTGTTATCACTAAATGAAAAAAGAAGACCGCTGTCACATAGTGTTGGCGGTGATGCATCGATAAACTAGTGCTAGGATGCCCTAGTTGAGTTAGGATGTCTAGGTTGAGCCCGGATGCCTCGGTAAACTAGTGCTGGGATATCCTAGTTGAGCTATGATACCTTGGTTGAACCCGAATGCCTCAAGTGAGCTAGCCCCAGGATGCCTCGATTGAGCCAGGATGCCTAGCATGAAGCTAAATGCCTCGATTGAGCCGGGATGCCTCGATTGAGCCAAGATGATGATACATGAATCTTATATGTGTGCCAGTATGTGATAAATGAAGTCTATATATGTGCTGGTATGTGTGTTTATTGAGAAGCTAAATTTATGTGATCAAATAAAGATGAGTTTCCACATAAACATAGCAAGAGCAAAGTCAAAGCCTTTGCTATTGATTTGCCATCGACATAAGATGGGGAAAATATTTGTATGCGTTATTATAATGGCAAGGCATCATCCTGCACGAGCATTAGTGAATTTACTCATTGAGTCTCTCCAACTCATCCCCCATTGTTTTTCCTCTTTTCAGGTCTATAAGACGGAGGATGACGTAGATGAACTAGGATTAATCTCAACCTTCACTTGTGATATGATTTGTATGGGCCATTTCTGCATGTGTTTAATAATAAGATGTTACATATTTATACAAGATTTGCTCATGATGCTTGTTATAACCCCGTTGTTTATTCCGATTGTGATTGTCCCGAATTAATTGCTTGCACTTGTGCTTAGTCAAAGATAATAATGAACGGGACGTTGCACGAATAACCCCAAGGTGGGGGCGTTACACCAGAGGCGTTCCCAGATCAGACTCTAAATAATCTGGGTTAGAATTTAAACTCTCAAGTCTAGTGTCAGGATCAGTGACGACTCCGTCAGGAGGATTTATCTCCATGGGATCCCACTTAGCAACTTCCAAGCCGCCATAATGGGGAACATCAAAACCTCGAAGAAGATCGAACAAAACGTCCCCCTCTCGATAAAACCAAGCCAAAAAGGTATGTGGCTTCCACAATGCCAAACCTTCATCTACCCAAACCCTCGACACATGCCTAATATAAACCTTATCCTCTCCTACTGGGTACTCCATTAATATATGATCCATATCCATAGGTACCCCAAAACATTGAAGATGATCATTCATGGTTGGGGGTCTGAAATGGTTAATAATAACAACAATGAGATAA
This sequence comes from Syzygium syzygioides, assembly GCA_031216285.1. Classification (NCBI taxonomy): domain Eukaryota; kingdom Viridiplantae; phylum Streptophyta; class Magnoliopsida; order Myrtales; family Myrtaceae; genus Syzygium; species Syzygium syzygioides. The sequence continues at coordinate 14,613,163 of CM062251.1, read as the reverse complement.
AACTAAATAAGTAAACTTCCTAAGCCTTTCTTAGGGTAACATGTACCTCCAAATAATCCTAAACATGCAATTCCAACATGCAACATGCTATGAACAACCACAAGTACCCTTACCTCACCTTGGCACATACAATACAATTCATGACATAAATGTGTGTAATACAATTAACAATCCAGGCATATTCAACATCGATTTCAGGCACATAGCATTTCCTAATGCATAACACATGCGTAATTATCCAGATTATTAATGACCCATTGGGCCACACCGAACCCTCGTCAGTCTTTCGATTTAGCCGAGCATCGTCCCATTACTTCGGGCATGGCAACATCTGGGATCGAACACCACCCGGCAAGTTGGGTACCAAACGGCATTCCATTGAGGAGCATCGGTTCAACCTCCACCGTGACACGACATCATCTAGAACCCTCGCCTAGACGGCATCCAAACTTTCGCCAGATATCGTCTAGAACCCCCGCCTAGACGGAACTATCATGACCATGCACACACATTATTCACTCAATGCCAATTTTTATCTTTGCAATTAGCTAAAGTGGAGTGTTTATGACGTGCAAATCTCTACGAATGAACGTGTCATGAATCGCACCCGTTTCAATATCAAACATCATTAACCAATCACAATTAGTCAGTGAATCACATAATTAGCCATGATTAACCACACATTCTACTATCAAGGCACATGATTAAAATCTAACCATATGATTTACTATCAAATAATCATGATTAGCCGCCAATCACCATGATCAATCACAACTAAGCAAGATCAACCAATCCAAGCCACATGATTAACTATTAGCACATGATCAATCAATCTAAGCCACATGATTAACTATTAGCACATGATCAATCAATCCAAGCCACTTGATTAACTCTGATCACATGATCAACCAATCCAAACTACATGATTAACTATTGAACCACATTATCAATAATCAAAAACATGATTAGTCATGATCAATTCATTCTAGCCATATGATTATTTATTAGCATATGATCAACCAATAATCAACCACATGATTGCCCTAAACACATGATCAGCCACATAAACCACATGATTAACATTAAGCCACATGATTAACTCAAATTAGCCATACCCTAATCAACTCCTAATTGACCACTAATCAGCCCCTAAACTAGTCCATTAGTCACCCATCAACCTAATCAAGATTTAGGAAGCTACTTACAGCTAAACTAAGCTAACTTAAGCCAAGAAGGGATAGTAACCAGTGGCAGCACAATCAACGAACGGTGGCGACGGTGGCTAGTCACGGTGTGAATAGCGACTAGAGGTGGTGGTCCACGTGTGGTAGAACTGATGGTGGCGTGATGGTGGTGGCTAGTCTGTGACAATGGTGGACAATGGGGTTTGGTCGAACAAGAGGGAGAGGGACAGAGTGAGTGAGTTAAAATGGCTGATTTGAAAATAATGGAGGAGAGAGAGAGAATGGGCTGGTAACTCTATCCAAAATAAAGGGTTAAGGTCATTCCTTGGTCCCCAAGTCAGATCCTAGGCCACAATTTAATCTTCCAAGACAAGCCAAACAAGGGCAAATAAGAAAATAACAATAGACAAGAGTGGCAAATTTGTCCTATGCTGGTCGGCCATACTAGGGAGGGCACAAAGGACCAAAATGCCCTTCCACACAACAAAGAGATCCTAAAACACTTAAGGGTAAAATGGCATTTTTCAATTTCCGGTTCGAATTTCACTTTTCCAAGAATTTTCAAGTGAACCGATAACTAGGTGAACTTAATGAGGCGATATCCAATAGATTAGTCTTGATATCCTTGAAATTTCGATACCCAAGTTCGGATTCTAATTCATGGCCAAAATCGATCAATTGTGACTTTAGTGTATTTCAAACTAACGGACAGCTTTTAGAAGTTACGCATATTCGACTCGTGGTTGATTTGATATCAAGCCACATTTTAGTTTACTCAAGGTATGGTGACTTCAGTTGTCATGTAATTGAGAGGGTAAATTACTAGCTCCGAATGACACGATCATTAGGAATTGGTCTAGAGTTGTTTGCAATCTATATAATGGTCAAACAAAATCATCCGCGTTTCAATTGTATAACATTGGCAAATCGTTCCATGACCATCTCTTGATAAGTTTATAATGGCCCAAAATTGTCCCTCGTCAATCCTTATGGTCGAAGTGTTAAACCATAGTCAAGTCCTTTGGTCGTGTGTACTTAATTCCTTATTGGCTTTTCCTTAACGGTTAATCTTCTTATGAGTGATTAATTCTGAGCGAGATTTAATTAACAGTATATCGATGAAATATTCATTTCATAAATCTCGAAAAAAGGGTCAAAATTCAGAATTTCACATCGCTAGTTGAAGGGCATTTTCGTCCTTTATTTTTTAAAATTTTTTTCCTTTCTTATTTCTATTTTTCCTTTTTTGTTTTTCCTTTTTCTTTTTCCCTCTTCCATTTGCTGATCATTGTTGAGCATTATTGATAGCGGCAGAGGTCACTAGACTCTAGTGAGGGCCGCCCTTGCTCAGCTAGCCCAGACGAATCTAGCGAGGAACGCCCTCACCAGATTAGACGATGGTCGCCCTCGCCCACCCAATAGAGGGTGACCCTCGCTTGAGGCTGGCGACCTTTGCTGGCTATCAATGAGGCGCGACCATAGCTGGGGGAGGGAAAAAGGAAAAAGAAAGAAAAGGAAAGGAAAGTAAAGTAAAAAAAATCAAAAAATTAAAAACTATATATATATTTAGAATTTTTTTTACTAAAAAACTCCTTCTCCAACGGACGGAATAGTCACATGTTGGCCGTCCGGCCAAAAGTCCTTACTAAAGATAATTTAGCCACTTCATACTTTTATTTGAATTTTTTCATATATTTTTTTATTGGAAAATAGCACAAATGATTATGAACTTTGGTCTACTATGCAATATCATCGTGGGTTTTTAATTTGTTTAATGTAGTCTTCGAATTTTGGTCAAATGTAAAATGTTATTCTTAGACTTTTAATTTATTTAATGTGGTCCTTGAACTAATGGTAAATGATCAATTTAATCCTTAAACTACGTGAAAATGAAACAAACAGAAAGACTACATTAAACATTTATCTATAATTTAAGGACCATATTGAATAAATTAAAAGTATAAGAACGACATTACATATCGAGCTAAAATTAAAGTTTAGGGATCATATTGCAAAAATTAAAAATCTAGCAAAGACATTGCACATTTGACCAAACTTTATGAACTATTTGTGTTATTATCCTTTTTTTAGGGAAAATGACATAAACAGTCATTGAACTTTTGATTTATTTAATATAGTCTGTGAACTTTAATATAATGTAAAATGTGGTCCCTCAATATTTAATTTGTTTATTGTTGTCTTTGAATTTTTAGTACCTATTTAATTTTATCCATAAACTATATAAAATATTTAATGTAGTTTTTCCATTAATTCAAGTTCAAAGACGACATTGAACATTTTCATATAGATCAGGAATTACATTGAATATATACCAAAAGTCCAAGGACTATATTGAACAAATTCAAAATTCATGGACCACATCAAATATTAAGCTAAAGTTCAGGGATTACATTGAATAAATTAAAAGTTTAGAAATCACATTACACATTGGGCCAAAGTTCAGAAACTGTTTGTGTCATTATCCCCTTTTTTTATTATCTCGTTGCTAATTCAAGTTCAAGTTGGAATTGTTAACTAATAACTTAAGACAGTACCTATTTGCCCTTAACATTCAACTGTCATATAAAGTCCTACTTTACTTTTATTTTGTTACCCTTGTCAATATTCGATTTATTATTCCGTTTGCATGTGCTAACACGCGATTTTTCAAGGAAAAAATTATAACTTTTATTTATTTATTTATTTGGTTATATTTCTCTTTTCCCTCAAATATGATAAGACAAATTAAAATTTGCAAAACAAATTCCGAAAATCAAAAGATGCTATGATCACTATAAATATACTACGACATGATGACGATGATGATATCGCTAACTCGTAACAACAAAGTTTCAAATTTATTCCACACTTTCATTGTAACCGTTGAAATGTGTAAAATAGTTATTCTATTTCTCATATATCCTTCGTTAGCTAGTCGATTAAAATGATCATGGCTATTGGCATGGCACAGTTATGAACTCTTATAGGTTTAGGCACTATAAAATATAATCTAGTCAAACTAAAAATGGCTAATACTACAAAAAAAATCCTAAACCGGTTTATCTATGACAAATTTACGCCAAACTAATTTTTTGATCATTAAAAACCCTTAATTGGTACACTTGTGACAAATTTACCCTTTGTTAATTTTCATTAAAGTTTACCATCAAATTGCTAAGTTGGATGACACGTGGCAGTTGAAGGGTATACTAGTTTGAAGGTACAGGTGTACCAGTTTGCGATTTTTCGTAGTATTAATCAAATTTAACTGAAACTAACGGAGAATAAATTTATCATAAATGTAACGGTTTGGAATATTTCGTGGTCAAAAAATTAGTTTGGGGTAAATTTATCATAAGTGTACCAATTTGGGGTTTTTGACGATTAAAAAATTAATTTGGAGTAAATTTGTCACATGTGCATCAGTTGAGATTTTTTCATGGTCAAAAATTTAATTTGGGGTAAATTTATCACAAGCGTGTCAGTTTGAAGTTTTTCATGATATTAACCATTTAAATTATAATACATGAAACAAAAATAAATATTTTTGGAATTAAAAAGGCTAATTATGATCAAATAACAAATAAAACGAAAATATTAATTATTTTTGTGCTAATTCTTTCTAAAGATCATTACATTTTTTTTATCTTTATATTTTTTTTTGTAATTCTAAATTTATTCTAGCACATTTGGAAGCAGAAGGATGTTTGACTAAAAAATTGAGGTAAATTACAATTATACCCTTAAAAATCCACATGTTATGAACGTGCAAATGCAAAGATAGACAGCGATTAAAGATGGATATACGCACTATTGTGAAATTTCGTGAGGGGTTTTGTCTAATTTCCCCTATTAAAAAAATGAAGATAGGAGATGTTGCCTAGAGGACCTTGTGACTAAAGTATCGGATATGTCTAAAGGTTGTTAGATATCAAATCGTGCAAATCCGACAACGTGAAAGATTCTAGTTGTATTGTTCCACGTGAAAATACAGTATTTTTAGGTTTGATCAAGTCTCAGACGAATTTACTCATAAATTCTTTTTTAAAGTCCACAAAAAAGGAAAGGCTTATCTGGGTATGTTCTTTTCGTGAAAAATAAATAATTTGAAAAATATTTTTTGAAAAATGATCGCGGGTATTGCTTACAAAAATAAATGAATGGAAAATTTTTTCATTGCTCATGAAAATAATTAGGCGTAGATTGTTGTCAATAATAAAAAAAAATTTTGTAAGCTAATTTTTTAAAATGATATAAGCAATTATTTTTTGGAAAATATTTTCCAAATCAATCATTTTCCGTGAAACGAACGAGTCCAATGCTCTGTTTGTTTTGCGAAAATTGTGACGTTTCTGGAAAATATTTTCTATAAAATCATTTTTCAGGAAAATAATAATATTTTGCAGTGTTGGGCTACAACCTAAAGATGAAGTGGAAAATATTTTTTGCCGTTTGTTAGGGAAAATTTGATTTGATTTTTTTCCATGCACTCCTTTTGATCACTTTTTTCTATTCTTTTTTATTTTCTTTTTTGAAAAATTCAATTCGATTCTTTTCTTTTCTTTTTCTTCTTTTCTTTCCTTTTCTTTTCCTTAGTCGATCGCCAGCCATAGCGATAGCTGATGACCAGCCACAAGCGAGAGACGAGCTCACTAGCCTCTAGCAACGCTCAAGCGTTGCTGATCTACGAGGCAGGAGTGTTGCCGCCCTCTAATGACACTCGAGCATTGTTGATCAGGCGAGGCCAAAGCCTCGCTAGGTAGTGACACTCGAGCCTTGCTAGCCTTTGGTGATGCTTGAGCCTTGTCAGCTTGTGGCGAGGCTCAAGCTCCCCTGTGGTTGATTGAAGAAAACAAATAATTAAAGATTATAATTTAATAAATATAAAAAAGTAAATAAAAAGAAAATATTAAATTAAAATTAATTAAAATGAATGGTGAAAGAAAGAAGAGGGAAAATGATTTCCTCTCCCACTTTTGAAGGTGGTTTTTCGATTGGCAGACATTTTTTTCCTTAACTTATTTATTTTCCATGAACCGAACACTAAAAAATCTAGAAAACATTTTTCTGGAAGTTATTTTTGACTAAACGAACGGAGCCTAATTATCTAAAATGATGTTGATACCGGAATTTTTCGTCCCAAAGATCATCATTCACATTTTAGAAATTAGGGGTTTTTCCTACAAGTCAAAGAAATTAGGGATTAAATTCGTCATGGTTGTTGAAATCCGAGTCTCTCTCAAGCATTAAATTTAGTAGGTTAAAAGCTGACAGGCCGAGACAAGGCCTAGCCGAGGACAATCCACAGCATAGGCTCGGCCCATGGCCGATCACGTAAAGTTCATTTAAGCCTCCATTTTGTTGCCCTTTGTCTAATTAGGGCATGGAATCATACCTTTTTTTAAGGATTATATTCCGAATTTATGGCTTATTGCTTTTGGTACCAAAGTACCTCGTCGCCCTCGGAAACATATTATCGGTCTAGGCAAATGCAATGGAGTTAATGCGACAAACCATTATGACCAAAAGAATCTCATTGCTACCTAAGGTGTTAGAAAGATTTTGTCGCTTTAGTGGTTGAGCAGTCGTTGAAATGACTCAACTACACCAAATCAAAACATCTAGGAATTTACTGCTCATTCGGCAAAACGTTTAACGCTGTTGGTGTAATTTTGTCTTTCACTCGAAAAAACGTATATTTTTAAAATATCCGGGTAATTTATTTTAATAGATTATATGCCATTATGATATGCATTTCTTTTGAAAATTACTTGTAATTAACCCGCGTGTAATATAATCCTTTTGAAAAATGTACCCGAGGCAGAGTAGTGGCCAGTCGGTCCTGGCACATTGTTAGAATTCTAGCTCACTAGAGCGGTATCTTAGTGATGGCTCGGGCCCTTTTGAGGCAGCACTAACACCTGACATGTACTAAAAAAGTACAAGTAAATTAATGAATTTAAAAGTTGACCAATAAAAGAGTACCGAAAGAATTTCGTGGGATGCTACTCTTTACCACCATAAGCGGACCCTCGAACTAAAAGACACTAGATTTCGTGCAAAATTGACCAGTAGTTCAAATTGAACTAGGTCGTTAGATATCTTTCCCTAATTGGTAGGATATAGGTTCCTGACTGACCTAAGTAGATCAATGGCAACTTTAGAAGTACATTAAAGAATGCATCACTTTAGTAGATTACGAAAATCTAGAATGTAGAAGATTTTAGGAACCTGAGATGCTATAGATTGATCTTAGGATAGATTAAACTTAGGTTCACAGAATAATTGGTGCTACAAACAATCATAAGAAATGTTGACGCTACCATATCTTGTAGAATGATTTTAGTTTGTTAGAGAAAAGCATTGCATGCACACATCCCTTTTGTTGCATGTCGGGTATATGAGATTTGAGCATCGTTAGCGATTGGGAGATGTAAAAAGTGCTTTGATACACATTTTCGATAAACTGAATTGAATTACGGTTTTAATGACTGAAACTATATCGAGTGAACTCATGTCCCTCGCGGAAACCAATCTAAACGAAGTAGGTTTAGCAAGCAATGCATCCTATAATTTGACTATCTCGATTTAACTAACATTTTCTTAATTACACATGCCTTTTGCGGCCCCACCATTGTTCATGCCGTAAATTTTTAGAGCTACTTCTTATCCATGAAGCTAACGCATTGCTTCATTACTAATTTTATTCGCCAATTTTCATAAGTCTGTAATTGGTTAGTTAGGGTGCGCAAAAAAATCATTTTATTTGTCTACTTTTCTGATCTCGGAAACAAGTTTACAATAGAAATTTGTTTGATAATGCAATTTCATTTTTCTATTTTTAAAACAAATTTTTATTTCAAAATTAGGTTTGGAACAAAAAGAAGAAGTAAAAATTTTCTATTTTTCTATATTTGAAAGAAAGAGAGAAATAAAAACTCTTTTCATAACCTTTACCAAAAAAAAAAAAACTCTTTTCATAACTCGTCCTCGCCTCTCGTCGCCTGCTGTTGACCCCAACTGGTTGGCCGTCCCCTGCCGATCACCGCCTCTTGTCAATCGCTGCCTGTTAATGAATGGGAAAGAGTGTAAGAGAGAGAAATTTTGTATTATTATCAAACGTGTATTTTTATTCAGAAATTCATAAAAAATTTCAGAAAATCTATTCTAGAAATAGAACGATTATTGTTTGCGCTTTTAATGATCAAATGGATAGGAATTGAATTTCTGTTCAATCGTTTCCTTCAGGCTAAGCATATACTTTTCTTTTTTATTATTATTATTTTATTTATTTTTGGCCCTTTTCCATGGGTAGGAAGCCAAATCATGGGTGACATCATTTTCAAATTGGACCAGTCCATGATTTGACCTGACCATTTGCATCACCACCTTCATATGTCCACCACGAAAATTCCATAAGGCAATTATGATCTTGTTTAAGCCAATCAGAAATTAAAGGTGGTCAAAGTCTGTCAAATTGTAATTTTTTTTTATCGGTCCTACTCTATCTCTCACTCACGATACACATTCAGACTTACGCTTCACCTCTTATAGGGCGTGGGCATGGAAACCCACATCTTAAATTATGCGGCCTCACCCCTATCCCCTGCGAAGGTAGGGATTCGAACTCCCCACCTCCCCTTTCTCAAGTAAGAAGGGTGGTCATTGGAATAAACCTCTGGTGGTTTGTCAAATTGTAATTGGGATGGTTTGTTTTGCCTTTCCTTCCTCCTTTTACGAGGAAGAACCGGAAAAAGAGACGGAAGATTAAAAGTATTATTTCATATGTTTTTTTTATAATAAATATGTATTTTATATGTTGTAAAATCCATCCACCTGATGGTCATCTACCCGTGATCCTGAGCATGATCTTAAAAGGCTCAAGGGGAAATAGGAGAAGGAACTTCCCGATATGATGGAGTGATCTCTCTGAAATTTATCTTCGTATTCTCTCTTTTCAAAAAAGAAAAAAATTTGGAAGGAACTTAAGGGCCTCTTGGGTGATAAAGGTAGATATCACGTCAATTTCGGTTGGCTCTTACTAGATAGACAAGTATAATAGCCTCCTAAGACTGAGATGACAAGAGGGGAAGTCTTAACCTTTTATAGATTAGCCTATGTTTCGTACAGTGTCCTTAAATCGACATGCTAACCAAAACCCCTGGTTTAGAGACATTTTACCAATTGAAGTGACTTTTTATATTTAATTTTTTTATGTACTTTTTTTTTGCTGATTTTTTGCAATTCTCAATATTTGACTCTGAATGAACACGAAATACCTGCCATCTTTCAAAATGTACTAAACACTGACCGACGTAATTATGTATATTTATCTTTACATATATTTAGAATTTAAATAATATTTTAGATTTAGTTTGTTTTACGGAAAATAAATCATATTCTAAAAACAATAGCTTAAAAAAATATTTTCATTATCGATAGCAATCTATATCCAAATATTTTCATAGACAATAATTTTTATTTTCATTTATTCACTTTTATAAGAAATATATGTGGTCATTTTTAAGAAAATATTTTTTAAATAATTCATTTTTGCAAAATAAACAGAGACTTAGATTTGAACAGAAAGTAGAAAGAATTTGAAACATGCAAGACTACGTTAGTGCAGGTGATTCAAATTTATTATCTAGTTGATGGTTATTTGTTAGGCTAAGTTAGAGGGATCTAATAGTTTACTGAGAGAGAGATCATTTATGTACTTAATATATGTATTTGCCAAATTTTATATGATAAGTACTGCTACTGTAAGTCAATATAATGATAATAACTTTGTATCGGGCGTCATTAGCAATTCAGATATCTCGACTATATTGCCACATCATTTTATAAGAAACTTTTGGTAAGAATTTTAATACCCCTAACTTGCTAAAAGTCTTAAAATTTTAAAGAATTTGCTATATCACTAAACAATATCTCAAAACCTAATATATTTTTTTTGGACAATTCAAAATCTAATATATTAAATATCAAATGTGAAGAAAGTTGATAGATGCGAAATACCTTCATACTTTTTCAAGTACCTTACGGCAAAAAAAGAACCCAGTAACGTTTCTTTATGTTTTCCTGATAAAGTTTGCACCATGCTCATATATAAAAAATAAAACATCATATTTTCCTTTTCAAAGCAAAACGCTTGAAAATATTTTAGAGCGTTTGGACATTAGAAATCCCAAAAGTGGGACGGAATTGGAATGGACGCATCCTCACGTACACAACTAGACACACCGTTACTTTTGATCCAAGGGAATCGCGGTGCCTACAGCATCCATATGTACAACTCTTTCTGAGTGCTCTATTACCTATAAAAAAGGTTCGTCTGAGTTTGCCAACTCATATGGACAGATCAAGAAACACATGTTATGAAACTTTAGTACTATATTTCCAGATGTCATCTTCAACAACACCTTCCCTTGGCCTTCGACAGCAGAAGAGGTAGAGTTTTCCATAAAATTTTTTTTCCCATTAATTGATTCAAGATTTGTGAACATGTCCTTGTTAGAGCATATGTGTCTAGTGGCACCAGTGTCAATCCACCATTTCTTCGGATTGGACCCAACTAAGTTTACTTCAGAAATCATTGCAGAAAGGTTTATGTTTGACACGTCTTAAGTGATGCCACTCACCATATTTGTCTCATAATTCTTCTTTTTCGGAAATCTGCAATTCACATATCTATGCCCCATTTTGCCACAATTGAAGCATTTTCCTTGAAACTTGTTCTTGGAAACTCCTCATTTTAGTCCCAACTTTGGTTTGACAATCTTCTTGTTCTTGTGGCCTTGTCTATGCTCCACAAAATTTACCTTAACTGTATTAGGATTGAACCCTTTGCGTTCAGATCCTCTATTGTTTTCTTCGATTCGAAGTTTAACAATTAGCTCTTCCAAGTTCATTTCCTTTCGCTTGTACTTGAGATAGTTCTTGAAATCCTTTCACCCAGGAGATAGCTTTTCAATAATAGAGGCCACTTGGAAGGTTTCACTCAAGTTCATTCCTTCAACCTGAATTTCATGCAAGATCACTTGAATTTCTTGCACTTAACTGATCACAGTCTTAAAATCCACAATTTTATAGTCAAGGAATCGACCGACAACAAATTTCTTTACTCCGGTATCCTTTGTTTTATATTTCCGGTCCAAGGCTTCCCATAACTCCTTTGCCGTCTTTTTTGCACAATAGACATTGTACAATGAGTCATGTAAGCCATTCATGACATAGTTCTTGCAAAGGAAGTCAAAGTGCTTCCATGCTTCAACAGCGTTGAAGGCTTATTTATCCGTTTCTCTATCGGATAACTTAGGAGCTTCCTCAATCAAGAATCTCGCAAGATTCAAAGTTGTTAAATAAAACAGCATCTTTTACTGCCACCTTTTAAAGTTCAATTCGTTGAACTTTTTAAGTTTCTCACCATGGTGGATAGAAACCGTCGAAGGAACAGAGGATGAGCCGGGCAGTTGGACAATTGAGACATTGGTAGAGTCTTTAGTGATGTTGTCAGCAGCCACATCCACAACTTTGTTTCTAGTAGCCATCGATACTAATGAATACCGAGATCTGTGTTCAACATAGTTTCCTTAAAACAGATTCGTTCCCTCCAGTACGCGATTGAGGTTTTGCGAACGTCTATTAATAAATAGGTTTTGCGAACGTCTATTAATAAATCAAGCCCACTTTGTCGGTCCTGTAATCGTGTACACAAGATGTGCGCTCACGCCCAAGTTTAAGATTATCTTGCGCACGAGGCATAGTGTTTGTGCTATGATAGTTGCCATTTCAAATGAGTGTAACTGTATATAAAACACTCCATAGCATTCTTTCTTTTCCAATGTGGGACTAGTGTTTTTCCACTACTCACTTCCAACTCAAGGGTCTTCTTTGAGTATCAATTTCTCATTCATTCACCTATCAATTTATCCCATATTTCCAACACAAGTAACACATGTTATGAAACTTTAGTACTATATTTGCGGAGCTTAGTGTTTTGATGTCAGTGTGACGAACCAAGTACAACGATGCGCATACATGGAATGCAGCTGCATGGGCATCATCGTGCAGCCAACGCATAAAATATTTTCTCTCTCTCGAGCTTGATTTATTTGGGTGATCTGAAGTTAGAGCATCACATTTTGCAGGTGTTGCACAAATATGTTGAGCATTATTCCCCTAGAGGCAATAATGGTTGGGGACCCCCCAAGCCAAGACTTAGTTAGGCCCAAGTTACTCGAAGTGCAAAACTGGGTATTGCCCTCTAGCCAAATTCCCTTTAGTATGTCGAATTTTAGATACCAATAAATTTTTGGACCCTACTCAGATCTACAAGTACGAGTTCGATAAAACCACGTAAATAAATATATATGTATAGAAAAAGTATGAAACAGTGACCCTATAGCTGTCCACATCCTCCGTTCTTTACCCGGTGGGTGATATCATTTATTCTCTCCCTCACCTTCGAACAGTATCAAGAACACAGACATGCACAGCTCGTAGCAGTAACGCGAAGCGAAGTTCATTTGAGCCTTTGCCTCTGCCTCTGCTTGGTCGGAGGAGGCCATGGCTGTGGACGGCAGAAGGAAGATGATGGCCTTCATGGCCGTCGTCGTGGTGCTCATCTCGAGGCTGAGCGCTACGTCCAGTGACGTTCAAGAAGCAGCAACGGCGGCGGAAGAAGAAGAAGAGGCCGACCGCATAGCGTCTCTTCCCGGGCAACCGAAGGTCCCGTTCCGGCAATTCTCGGGGTACGTCACCGTCCACCGAGCCGCCGGTCGAGCCCTCTTCTACTGGCTCACCGAAGCCTACTCCGATCCCGCTTCCAAGCCTCTCGTCGTCTGGCTCAATGGAGGTCTCTTCTCTCTCTCTCTCTCTCTCTCTCTCTCTCTCTCTCTCTCTCTCTCGACTGTTGGATTGCATGGCACATCGTTTTGTCTTCTTGTCCTTTTCTCCAACTGTTGTCAGCTGGAACTGGAACTGGGAGTGAGTTCTTTTAGCTTGTGAGATTCCATTTTTCTTCCTCAAGTTTCTCCATGAAACCCACACCCAAACAAGAAAGAAAAGAAGTAGAGTCCTCCATATCTTGGCAAATCATTGATTAAGCGAGAAGGCATATCTTTCTTTTCCCCCTTCATCATTTCGATTCTTCTACTTTCGAACACTAAGACTTGCGAACTACAAGAACGACATGCAAGTCAAAAAGAAAAGAGAAAGAACACTCTCGCATCGGCCAAAACTGATGATGTTTTCAACCTTTTTTGTCTTTGAGGGGGGTGGGCATGGCATTGGCATGTACTGAAGTAAAAGAGGCCATACATGACCTAACTACTTATCATGTAAAAGGAAACCCATTACGTGCAGAGAACCTCTCTCTCTCTCCCTCTCCCTCCCTCTCCCTCCCTCTCTCTCTCTCTCTCTCTCTCCCTCTCTCTGTCCCGCATCTCTCTCTCTCTCTCTCCCTCTCTCTGTCCCGCATTTCTTACTGGTCTCACGCAAGGCAGAAGCTGCAGTGAGAGTTCACAGAAGAAATTCAATGCTTGAAAGCAACCATAAACAGCCTCAGCTTTTATTACTTCCACACACACACACACGGCCCCTCTCATCATCTCATCATTAATTGCTCTCTCTCTCTCTCTCTCTCGTGTGAGCAGGGCTTTGTCAGCGAGTTTTGATGCCCCCATCAATGTCTATACGGCTACACAATTTTCAAATCTGCATGTGCTAGGAAACCCTTGAAACTCACTCCACTATTTAATGGCTTGGAACTCACCGAATTTCTACCTTTGTTCCCAATACCATCTCTTATCTTCTCAGTACTGCTGCCCATGGCTCTTTTTAAGCTATGGTAAAGAGAAAAAAGATTGAATTTTTAAGGTATCAATTACACACATCATCTGAAGAAACTGATATTCTGAAAATTGAATTATGATAAATTTCCAAAGACACTAGTTAGAGCCTTTCTCTCTCTCTCTCTCTCTCTCTCTGAATGTGTTTTGTGGACTGTTGTCACTTGGCTATGGAGGTTCGTGATGTTGACTAGACAAGTCACTTTAATACAACAGCATTAATCATCACGTGGCCGGGCCATAACCCATCATTGTGTTTCTAATTTTAGGAAGATGTAATGTTAAACCAGGGCAACAAGTCGATAAATGCTTAGGAGATGAAAAGAAGACTATTCTTGAGAAGATATAGGGGGGGTTCACTTAATAATGACGCTCTTTCTTGTGCATGTCCGTCCTAGTTTAGCAAGTACAGTACTTCTAGTTTTACCGTACTCAGGATATACTGTGCAACGTCACGACATGTCGCCATAGTTAAATTCAAAAACATCTCGACACGTCGTCAAATTGATTGCTAGTTAACTGCTCTTGCTCGACTTGGACTGACAGGATGCACACATTTATTGATCCTATTAACGGATAGAGATGAGATTGGATGAACCAAAGCTTATATCTCTGTGTGTGTGTGTGTGTGTGTGTGTATGTGTTGTCATGCATACATGTATACATATACTTTTGGACCTTTGGTATTCTCCTTCATTTTGGAAATTATCTTGATTCATCCGGCAATTGCATAGTGTTATGTGATATTACTCCTAATTGATGTTGAAAGCAATAACTTCGTTTGTGCAAGAACTAGTTCTGCTCCACCCAATTCGTCCCCCTACCGAAAAATATCCAGAGATGAACTGGACCTACCATATGCTTTGCTCAGTGGATACTGACTATAAGCACACTACACAAATATCTTCTCAAAAAACGAAAAATGTATGTCTGGAAAGAGATTGTTGCATTTGATGAGCGTGATTTGTCGAATCCATGAGGCTTTTCATGTGTATTTTACTTATGGATAGTTGCAAAGTTTGTACCCACGTATCGAATACCATCCCACTTTAGAAACCTACAACCTGTATATTGAGTTTTGCCACTTTCATGTCGAATTGCATTCTCACAAATTCTGACATATAATTCTACGCTCCACCTTTTCTCTCCTACCGCATCATCGGCTTGCCGCCACTCTTGGCCGGGCCCCTGCAGTAGGGTTTGGACGGAAATGTGTCTTTCTGGATTTGAAAGATATGTCAAACTGAAGATTTTTTTTAAAGTGAGGATGGTTTTTGATACATGGTGCAAACTTCAAGGTAGTTTTTGCAATTTTCCCTGAATAAATGATTTGGCGATATTACTATAACGGAATCGGCTTTCTAGTATATGAACAAGACGAGGCATACGTAGATATAAAGATTATGAATTGGATTGCATATGCAATGTGTTTGATATGTTGGGACAACCACACAGGTCCTGGTTGCTCGTCAGTGGCATACGGCGCATCCGAGGAGATTGGGCCGTTCCGGATAAACAAGACGGCCTCAGGCTTGCACCTCAACAAGTTCTCGTGGAACACCGAGGCCAACCTTCTCTTCTTGGAAACTCCCGCCGGCGTCGGCTTCTCCTACAGCAACCACTCCTCGGATCTCCTCGACACTGGCGACCGCCGCACTGGTACGGCCACTCCCTTCATTTCCCCCATTTCCTAATTAACCCGGCTCGATAATTCGTTAACAAAAACAAGTGCATTATCTGAATCAATGGTGTCTTTTGGCATAATGATGATGGAGAGGAGACGGGCAGAACTCGGGTAGGACCCGAATTTTGGAGGGTAGCGGGTTAGCTAGTAACAGGGTCAGTGATTGGTGGGTCCAAAATGGAACGTTGACTCTACTTTTTAGCATTGGCCCAATTGCATTCTAGTTCGCCTCATACCAAATTAAGACCTAAGGGGGCTTCATTTATGAAAAATCATTGTGGATTTGATAGAACTTCTGGTCGGGTCCACATTCGACCCGGTTCCATTATCGATCCAGCACCTCTCTTTGTGGGCATGAATGATTGCAATTGAAAAAGGAAAGAGAAGGTAACAATTAGCTACTTCTTTGTTAAAGGGGGGTAGTTCGAGATGAGAAATTGATGGAGGAGATCTTTAGTTTCGTGAAATTCCGGATATTTCTCATTAGAGCGATAAAATTTCTTTAAATATGTTTTATTTTTTGTAATTTTTATGTGGGTGAAATGTGTTTGGGCAGCTGAGGAATCATTGGAGTTCCTAGTGAGATGGATGGAGAGATTTCCAAGGTACAAAGGGAGGGAGTTGTACTTGACGGGGGAGAGCTACGCAGGCCACTACGTTCCTCAGCTGGCCCAACAGATTATGGCCCATAACTTGAAGCCCAAACACTCCACCATCAATCTCAGGGGCATTATGGTACTTTCCCAATCCCATCATTAGCAAACATTTCCTGTTTTTGAGTTCATTCTTCCATTTGGAAAAGGATCATTTTTTCTGCTTTGGATGGAGAAGGTCTAGCAGAAAATTGATTGATCAATCGAAGGCCTATAAAGTTTTCATGACTCACTCCTAATTACGAAATTATTAATGTTTGTTATTTTTTGCGAGTGAAAGTAATTTTGAGAATTGCAGGTAGGGAATGCAGTGACAGACAACTACTACGATAACATGGGGACGGTGACGTACTGGTGGAGCCATGCAATGATATCCGACCGGACGTACAAGCAGCTGATGAGCACGTGTGACTTCCGCCGGCAGAAGGAGTCGAACGAGTGCGAGTCGCTCTACTCCTACGCCATGGACCAAGAGTTTGGCAACATCGATCAGTATAATATCTATGCTCCCCCTTGCAACTCCTCCTACGGGTCCGCCGCCACCATGCGACAGTCCATTCGTCTCCCTCACCGCCCCCATCACAACAAGGTACCCCCCTTCCCTTCACTCGTGTGTTGTTTCGTTTGCCATGCACAATTGTGATTGATATTTTGTTCAGAGCATTGAAAGTTGCAAAATAATATATTAATTTGGCTTAACAAGTTCTGGTAAGCCCTCATGGTCCGCCCAGTTGTTTGGAAAGGGTCGGAATTTCCCGCTTTGAAACTGGAGGAAACAAGTTCAAACCGCACCAATTTTGTGCAAATAATTCAGATCTAGGCCACTTGCATAAGTCAAAGGCATGAATTTAACCGGTTCACGCAGCTTACATTATGTTTTATCGGCTTTCAGATAGTCGAGTCTCTGTTCGTACTCCTGGATTGTCCAAAGACGTAAACATGTGTTACTTAGCAATGTTTAGCATAATCCTTAGTATATGTCTAGAGAACCAATATCTTCATATGTGTACTGTCATATACATAAATAAAAATTAAATTTATAGCACTAATTATGAATTTGATTATAAATTATTATTATATTTAAGTTACATTTATCAATCATTCAAATTCAAACTATAAATGATAATTACTAATTATAAATGAAAATTCAATATACGATGATTTTATCACAATCAATCAACTAATTTGTACATCTACTTTTTCTTTCAAAACAGAAATGGAATTATGATTCCTCCATCCATTCTATTACGGTCATTCTATTTTGAAATGTCCATTCCAGTCTCATGTTTTAGCCAAATGAAAAAAGTCCTTTTTGTACCAAAAATGGGTATAAAGAAATGGGCATACCATAAAATGCCCATTCACTTTTCATTTTACAATAAATTTGAAATAGTTTTCTTATACTATCGCATAATTGCACAGTACTATAATAAGGCATGATTCAAATAAATGAAATTGAAAATCCTATGTGAAATTTATCGAATCATTATTCTTACAAACAAACATATCAAGTGTGTACCTGCGTATGTTGTTGCGTGGACGCTGTGTGTACTCGCAATGACATATGAAGCTTGTTTTCCTTCTCAATTCACGTGTCTGTTCTGTATCTGTTCCAACATTATTGTATACAACAGTAATAATGTAGTACTGCTAGTTCTATCACTGCACACTGCAGAAATTGCTGAATTTTTCTTTTCCTTTTACCCATTTTGGAATATTCCTAATTCATTATTTTCTGTGGTCCTGAGGTCTAAAATTAAGTGTTTTTTACCCCTTTTTATCTATGGAAAAAAAAAAGATTTTGAGGCAGATATCTGGATACGATCCCTGTACAGAGAAATATGCAGAGACATACTACAACAGGCCTGATGTGCAGAGAGCGCTCCATGCCAACACCACCAAGATTCCCTACAAGTGGACTGCTTGCAGGTTCAATTTGAATTGCAGCTGTTTTTGCTCCTTTTGACCAAAACAAAGCATAATGAAGTGATTGATTGTCAATTTGTCATAGTCCAAATGGAGAATTGTGACAATGTGTTCTGTTTCTGATGGCAGTGAAGTGTTGAACCGAAACTGGAACGACACCGAGGTGTCGATTCTGCCCATCTACAGGGAGATGATTGCTCGTGGCCTACGAGTGTGGGTCTTCAGGTTGGCCGGTTTATCTCTTCTTCGTCAACGTGTATTCGTGCATCATTTCTTGTAAATTTCAAGTTGACATTTCCATTTGTCCCCTTGAAAAAACGAAAATGATCGTAGTGGCGATGTGGACTCGGTTGTACCCGTTACAGCCACGAGATACTCACTCGCACAGCTCAAGCTGGCGACCAAAATCCCGTGGTACCCTTGGTATGTCAAGAAACAGGTCGGTGTCACCCTTGACTTACGAAGAGAAATACTGCATGTACGAAATGTTTGATGAAGACCCATATGCTGTATGATTGATATTTGTCCATGAGACCAATCAATTTAGGTACTGATGTGGTCATGTAGGTGGGAGGGTGGACAGAGGTATATGAAGGGCTAACGTTCGCGACGGTGAGAGGAGCTGGTCATGAAGTCCCTCTGTTCAAGCCCAGAGCCGCTCTTCAGCTTTTCAAGTCCTTCTTAAGAGGAAAGCCCCTCCCAACGTCATGAACTGAGTGTTGTCAGTTGACTTGCTGCCACTTTTTATTTGCTAGTTACAAGGGAAAAACCAACCAGAGAGAGAGAAAGTTGATTATTCATTGTGGTCATTACCAAAATGGAAGATTTCTTCTGTCTGTGTCATTTCTTCTTCCTGTTAGCACATCAGTCTGACCCTAATCCTTCTTTTATTCCTTATCTATACACTATTTTGCCAAGTGACTGAATGCTCATTTATTATACAACGGTGGCATCAAAACCCAGATCACAGCATGATTCATTAACTACAATTACTGTCATCTAAGGGGTTTAGCTGTCACGTTTCGCAATGAGTACCTTCATCTCAGATCCGGCGACCGCTGTTTGATACGGTTCAGCTTTCCCTTGTATGGTGCCAAGTATTTTTCAGTCTATCGTATGAATGAATCGTGCTAGTCGCTTTGATAATGCAAATCCCCCCGAGCTTTGCCGCGTATAAACTTTTCAACATCATCGCCCAAACTAATTTCCAAGTAGACGGTGACCTCCCAAACACATAATTGTGTCACCAAGTCAATTCAGAATGAAGATGAACAAAGGACAGCAAATCATATTATTGGCGGACAGAATGACAATTAAAGAAACCATATCCCCAATTCCAAGAGCCAAGCAAGTCATAAAAACTAATGTACATGTAAAAATCCCCATGCCGTCTGGAAACTAACAAAACCATTTCTAGCCTCAACGAAACTCAGCCACCAAGACGACCGGGCAGCAAGCATGACTCAGGTCAGAAGCTGGCAACATTCCTGTTCCTCCGAAAATGAGTTCGCACCACCAGCAGTTCAAAGAAAACTTCTGTCACAACCTGCTTGCCATTACAGGATACACCTGGAGTAGCAACATGGTCAATCCATCCATTTAACTGTTGAAGACGGACAAATCACACAGCCCAAAATGGTTTTTGAGTTGTCACTGTAGTCGAATTGCTGCCAAGTGATTCTTCGCTGCTTTCGTCGGGGTCATCATCTTCATCCCCGTATTCCATCAATTTGACCAGAGTATCTGCAGACAACAATGTCAAAACCTCGTGGGATAGACTAAATTAAAGTAGAGCTAATCCAAACGGAAAATTAAAAGTCAACAACTTTAACATGGGGGAAGCAATGAGGAAATTCATCCTTTTTTAATCTTTCTGAAAGCAAAACCATTGAAATCTACAATCAAATCAGGGGTTCAGGATGAAACTACTAATTTTGTAGCCTACCAGGTATAATCTCAGATCTTGATTTGTCCAAACTCCCAGCCTTATCATGTACTTCCAGACTAGATTTAGGTGCAGTAAATTTTGGAGGGGGTGGGGGCATGCTTTTTAGTGGAGGCGGTGGCATTGAGTTTGATAATGGCAGTGTTAACTTCTTTGGAGGTGGCATGGTTGATATTTTTTTTGAACCCATGTCTAACTCTGGCTCACTCAGCTTTAAACATGCTGATTCCTGAGAAAAGGCATGAAAAAAATGGCAACATTAGCTCAGACAGAGAATGAACTTCTCTTGAACTTCTATGCCACCGGTCCCTGAACTTCATCCCTCACCAGTGTGTGTTACTGCCGCATGCATACACTACTCAAATACAATTAACCATCACAAGGTACCATCTAAATACACTATTTGAGCTCATTCTCTAGCTGTATCGACACAAGCACTAACCCAAGGAAAAATAATCCATAAATTAGAATAGCAACATAAGGAAAAATGTACTTAGCCAGCTGCTCTTGCATATTCTAATCTGCATCCAGATGCCAATTTCTACCAGGACCATCTAGTCTGAGCTTCCTTGCTGATTCTATGAACCAGCGGCAGCCAACAGTGCTCTCAGCTTATACAAGATTTATAGCTTTAATCACATGGCTAGCATTAATCAGCAGTGACAAATAACTCTCCCTTCAAAGATCAACTTAAAAGGGGATGATCTAGTAGTAGCTACCAAGATGTTGTAGCTTAAAGAAGAGCTAAAACAGAACAGCAAGACAGAAGGTTCTCCAAGTGATTTCTTTAATCAACTCGTCTCTGCTATTCTATTTAAGCAAGAAAAATGCTCTCCACCAGCATTTCAACAGGTTAATTGCTTGTCAAAAAGAGGTCCTTTCTACAAAGCTACGCAAAACCGAGTGTCATCGACTTGCGGAAGCTAAAATATCAATAAAGTAGTAAAACATGAAATGCATTTCATGAGAAGGTGCAATAAATGAAGGAGATCAGTTCCAGGCTGGAAATCAGTTTGCAGCTGTCCATTGAACTCTCCAAAAGTAAATACCCTGTGACACATAAATCCACTGTTCCTCCAACAGGAGTCCAGTATCTGGCAGTTCGCTTCATAGAAGGTCACAGAAAATACCTGGAATATCAAACATTAAAAGTCAGGAAAAAAAAATATAGATCAGTAAGCAAAAACCCATAGTGCCGCAAGAAAACTCAAAGTGATGAATAAACATCAGCAGAATAACCTGTGCATATAAATGTAAAAGCAAAAGCATATGGAATGAAGACAAGCATAAGCACATTATCAATGATATGAACCCTCCTTACCCATGGCAGTTCAAACCGTCCATCCATGCAACAAAGTCGTGCTTATGAACATCAAGTGAAAAAATCTCTTATAATTACACACAACGAGGGACCCCCATCTATTATAAGCTCAGTTTTTGTATTCAATTGAATTCACGTCAAGCTGATTTTACCCCATTTTCCCACATGATTTGGTTTAGAAATTTCAAGGCACTAATCTATACACGGAAGAGTCCATAAATGGCATCTAGTATCTTCACAGCAAAAAGCAGTCTCAAGAATCCGCTCGTACCTGATAATTTGGCGCTGGATCCTTATTACCGACTGGCAGCTCCTGAAACTTCCGCCTTGGTGGAGGCCTCTTCTCTTTCTCAAAATCAGGCTTAGAACTCAGCTCAGACATCACGCTTGCCAATGCTGGTGCAGAGGCAACAGAAGACGTGACAGAAGTTGACTGTTTAAGAACCAACGCAACTTGTTGCAAAGGTGTGGCTTGAGGATATATTCCTTCATATCCACTATATCTCGTTCCACCAGTTACCAAAGGCTGGGAATGGTGGACCATGTTTGGTTGAGTCTGAACGCAACCTAGCACTCCCCCAGACATTGACACTGCCCCTTGAGTGAAAACAGAACTTACCCCATGGACCATTGGTGACGAAAGGGGTGGAGATGTAGTAAAGCCACTAGTAGATGTCAAACCAGCAGCTGGATTTGTACTTTCTGTTACCTCACTTCTAGAACTGTTTGATCCCACCACCAACTGCTGAGGAGGTGGAACAGCACCATACACCTTAGAAGATGATACCCTGTGCGAAATTAGAGCCAAAATGGTCACCATGATCAATCAAACTGTATATTACGACATAGTGTCAGGAATAAGAAATTGGTTCCATAAAGGTCCAGATAAAAAATGTTTTTTAATTTAGAAAAGGGAGGTCGATAGATCGAAGGTTAAAGTAACATGCAGCATGAAAAAGAATTTTCGCCGTGAGTGACAGCCAGTTAACATATCTAGTGTTTTAGGTTACAAAGGAAGAAGGCAGTCTATAATTCTCACGACAAAAAAGGGGGAGAAATTTAAAGCTACTCGAATTGCACTTTTTAATTGACTAATGTTTGTCAATGAGGATATCTCTAACACATTTGGGAGCATAATATGGTGCATACTCATTTATATCTGTATAATAAAAAAGAAAGGAAAAGGAAAGGAAGAATTAAAATAACACATGGTAGAACACAAATGAAGTCTAGCAACAAGAAAAGAAGTTCTTCTGAGTAGTTCTTTCATTATTTGGAAGAAATAAAGCAAAGAAAAGGTAGAGGTAGCACCAATTGGCAGCAAATATTGGTCTATGTCAAAGCAAATTCAATGCAGATTTTACAATTTGGTGATACAACACATATCATCGAATGCAGCATTCAGAAGAAGCATGACAACTACCAAGACACATGCCAAAGAATGGAAATAAAATCAGCTAAAAATACTTAAATAAGCAATACGGCCATAAAGTGAAGGTTATCCAATAAATACAGCATAAGTCACTGACTAACAAATCCTTTAACGTTCTGAATCAATTGATGCAAACAAGCTCAAGAAAAGGAACAAATGCTCTCGTTGACTCTCTCATATGTAGAACATCCAAGCTGAAGGAATGTCAGGATACTCTAATTCCAGCATGATCAGACCACTTTTTACCTGGAGCCACCACATTCTAAACTGATTGTATCCAGAAGATTTTCAGCTAGACTCTTCGCACTTTCAAGGCTCTTTGCATTATTACTGGACAAGAATAAATGCAATGGCTGCTGTCCTTCTACAAGTAGTTGGGATGGGTGTCACTGACAAAAACCCAATCATCACAAAATGTTTAATCATGACCCGTATAGTAGACAATGCTACCTTCTCCATGCAAGCTTTCAGAAGTAACAGAACCACGCCCTCTTAGTAAGACAGTTGCGCCTGTTTCATTCATAATGTGATTTATATATTGGTCCTGCAAATACAAACGAACCACCACCAGCAAAAAAACAATCTCTCCCATTTGCATGGAGAAGTTAGAGAAAGCTTCAGACATTAGAATCTTTCATCATCATAATATTCAGTGTAAACTTTAAATCAAAAGATAAAAATATAATAAATCAGAGCAACGAGCAATTAAGCACATTAGCAACAAGACAATGCAGTGGTCTACTCTGAAAAGGCAACACTGTGGGTCAAAAGGCTACTACAATGATGCCAACATTTACCAGACCTAAACATGAATCCACAACTATCACTATTCTATTGTACCCTTAATTTACTTGATATCCTTTTAGTTGTAAAGATTGTTCACTTTTACCCCTTGGGCTTTCCTGCCTACATTTGCCTGCTAATGATTATCATCACAGTTACGACTTCCAAACACTAAATTCAAGCTAAAGCTAAAACCAAAGACCCATAGAAGTTAAGAAGCCACAGCCTTCTAAGAAAGCTCATAATAATGTACACGTGAACAAGGTACTTTCGGGGCTCAAACTTAGCTCGATTACATGATCCTAACAATCTATTCAGGACAATTTTATTTCATACTGAGTTGTTTTGCGAAAGTTGAGATTAGGCATGAAAGATAAAGTTCCTTCAGGCTCAAATAGAATAAACATCTAGCAATGACTTCTTGAATGAAGTATAATTTAAGTGTTTTGATACAATTGTAACTCAAATGCTCCTTCCAAAGCCAACTCAATGTGGTGACAGAAAAGAGAAGCTAGAATGGAACAGAAAGTTAATTTGGACTCACATTTGGTCCACGAATGCGGGAAGCAATGTTCCATGATGGGTCCATGTCAAACCCCAAATACACGCATGTGCTCAAAGCTTGAGAAATCTAAATCAGATAGGGAGTTCATATATTCATAGATCATGGAAATAATGCAGCAGAAGACAACAAGGAGATGATACAATAGATTACCACCTTAGCTCCCTTGTCAGGATAGAAGACAGACTGCGAATTTTGACCCTGTTTCAGCATCTCTTCAATCATGGCCGCTGCACGATCAACAGCTATAATTCGTTCAACAGTCTCTTTCAACTGTAAGGAGTCAATTTTGGTTAACACAAAGTAGAACTTGACATGCAAAAACAGAAAGCCTTACAGAAAAGTAAACAATAGGACAGAAGCAAATACAAAACCTAGAAGCTAATTATTTTGACAAGCTACAGATTAACCATGCACTGCCACAATAAAGTTCAACAATTATTCCAGGCACTTCTCATTAGACAATTGTTTCTTCATTATAGTTGTGTAATAATTCAATAATAACCAAATTTCTCCCATGGAACTTTTTCACATCTTCCTGACAGAAACATGAAACTCTCCCTGATCTACTACACTACCACATGAATTCAGGTGAGAAAATTTTTCTAAACCAGTAAAAAGAAAATGTCCATTGTGGAAACCAAAGGGTATTAATACCTCTCAAAAGCCTGTTATGCACCTAAAAGAACCATAAAAATTGAACACTGATGTCCTCATGGAAAAATAAACAGTTTGAACATCTGAGGTCGATATCTGGTGAAGTTATAATTCGAGGTCTAGAAGCCCCAGAACCAAGCCAAAAATGTCTGGTTGATGGAGGACACAACGAAATGGATGCTTAAACACTAAGAGCAGCTTGAAAAACCAAAACCTAATTCAAACACAATTGCTGTTGTGGAAGACAGTAGTCTAAGTTCAACCTGAATGGATAATAATGGGGTCACCTTTTGGTTCTCAATCTCATGTCTAAACACTCAAGAGATACCTCACGAACTTGGAGTGTTCAACAACTAAATGTCCTACAAACTTAATCATATTCTCTAGAAACATGTTGCTATGCAGCAAAATAAAAAAGAATGCATCTTACATGAGCGCCAGCAGAAATGTGGAGATATAATGGCTTTCCACCATCAGGTAAGGCATTTGGCGGCCGGTATTTTCCCCTACAAAGAGTAATCACCATGTAAATATTCAGAAAGGATTACAAGTTAGCACTAATGTCGTTTTTAATTCTATTGGTGCATACCTAGTCGTCACCACGGCTCCAGTGCAATTCTGAATCTGCAAGACAGATGGACTTCTTAAATTACTCAAAAGATCCATGGAAAGAGAGGCAAAATTACAAGGCATGCAAAAGTAATTAGATCTTATTACCTCTTCTTGTGTTTGACGCTTTGTGAGCTTATACCGGACAGCAGATTCAGCATCATTTATTACAATCTCCCGAGCAATCACCAAGTCTTCTTGGACTTTTTGCTAGATAGAAAACATGTCATCACCAAACAAGAAATTACTATAGACAGACGCCAAAAATAAGGGCGACAAGAACAGAAGGAAGGAGTCGAGAGTATGGTTCAGCAGGAGAAAAAGTTTCCAGGATCATAGTCATACAGCAATAATTATAATCTATGAGCTCATAAATTGCCCATGCACAGCAGAAAGTGTCATTCTAGCATCGCAGGTCTAGGACTAAGTTATTCTATGAACACTTCAAAAAGCAGCTCACTTGGTTTAATTTGGGAGCAACCACAGCACTCTGCTGCATCAGTGCAGCTGAATGAAGTGCATGGGACGCCGCGAGGTCATTAGCTGGAAGTGAATTCATCAGAAGCCCAGCAGCGACCGGCGCCACCGTCACAACGGCAGTCCCATCAAGAGATCCCATGCTTGCCAACGGAAGAACACCGGGCAACGCCAACCCAATCGACGCCAAAGACTCCGCTGGCTGATCCCATTTTCTCTTCTTTCTGCAACACCCGGTAAGGTGCGGCGGAAACATTGAGCATCACGAGCAACGTCGATAATTCAAATCACTCGCGCACCAAGTACAAGGCAGCCAAACCCCATCAAAGCACCCAATGGAAGGGAAAAGGATTAAAAAAAACAAGGGACGTCCCATTTGCCACCATAAAGCCTCACACCCAGCAAGCCTCACTCTTTTGCCTCCCACGCAATCGAGGGCTAAACTAATTCAAACATCACGCGATTCTTGATCATGGCCCACAAGGTTGTATCGAACAATCTTTAGGCAAACCGATCGAACATGAACAGACTGCAACGGAGCCCCAGCCGCAGCACACAGCGCGACAGATTACGACCAATTAAGCGGGGGAGTAGTACCTTTGCCTCGTCTGCGATTCGTCGGAAGAAACCCTAGCGGCGCCGGCGCCGTCCGCCGTCATCCCCAACTTCGATGGTCGGATCCCGACCGTGCCGACCTCAGTTTTCGCGAATCGTCTGCTGTCCCACCGTGCGCGAGGTGATGGTGGTCGTTGGGTTTATGGCTCTTGGGGTCGGATGAAGGTTC
Organism: Syzygium syzygioides; assembly: GCA_031216285.1. Lineage (NCBI taxonomy): Eukaryota > Viridiplantae > Streptophyta > Magnoliopsida > Myrtales > Myrtaceae > Syzygium > Syzygium syzygioides. The sequence goes on along the minus strand of CM062251.1, from coordinate 14,586,292 downwards.
TATGTTAAAATTATTATAATTAAAACGCGATTATCGAACGAAGCAAGCTGGAATAGCTCAGTTGGTTAGAGCGTGTGGCTGTTAACCACAAGGTCGGAGGTTCAAGCCCTCCTTCTAGCGTTCGTTGACTTGTTCATTTTTTTTTTGGCCTAATTCCAAAAAAAAGCACCAACTTTAGGTCGAGGGATAATTCTAACCTAAACTTTTTTTTGTTCCATAAAAAAGCACCAATTTTAGGTTGAGAGACGATTCTGGTCTGAACTTTTTTTCGTCTCATAAAAAAGCACAAACTTAAGGATGAGTGACAATTTCGGCCCTAATTATTTTTTTGTCTCATTAAAAATTACCAGCTTTCATCATGATCCCAAATCTGGTCCCTTGTTGACTTTCACCATTGTTTGAGAAAGAAGGTTACGGTGATGAGCTTGGCGAATCTCGTCCATGGCGTCTGTCGACAGGTAGTGGTCAGTTTCAGATTACATTTGCCCACGATGAAGTAAATGAGATGAATAATTTTATCGTTATTCTTCAAATTGTGGCTTAGAGAAATATTGCTTTAAATCCAGTTAGCAAGCCATATGAATTTATTGCTAATGTGGAATAGTCAAGTTAGATAATCAATGGTTCTAAGTCAGTAGGGGTCAGATTTGGGATTTAAGCCAAAGTTAGTGCTTTTTTATGAGACAAAAAAAAATTGAGGCCAGAATTGTCCCTCGACCTAAAGTTGGTGCCTTTTTACTGGACAAAAAAAAGTTCGGGCCAAAATTATCCATTGATCTAAAATTGATGCCTTTTTATGAGACAAAAAAAAGTTTGGGCCAGAATTGTCCCTAAACCTAAAGTTGGTGCTTTTTTTTGGAATTAACCCATTTTTTTTACTTCCCTACTTTTATGATCCAGTCCCCTCTTTTTACTAACTACTAGGGAAAGTTAACGTCATTTTACTAATTTACTAAAAATAGGAGAAAATGAATATACAATTAAGTTAAGGAAAACTACTATTTACTGTCGAAAGTTAGGAACAAAATAAGACCCTTAAAACGTAGGGTTCATCAATAAAAACAACACAGTGGAATATAGAACCTCAGACAGGATCCATGTGTGTATTGAAATCGAAAGGGAATTTCAAAACGTACCTTTTGCAGATCGAGGATAAATCGATAACTGATTGTGTTTGGATTAGCGCCCCAAGTGTTGCGCCTCTACAGGTATCTACACACACAAACGGAATTTTTTAACGATCCACATGCTAGCGCAAGATCTTGAAGTTCCTTTTTCTTGAACACCTTTTTATTTTCGATACTCTATCGAATAAACCCTAGACAGAGAACGATTCTCTATTTATTTATACAGCCTCATTATCTAACGAAATTAAAAGAAGTGGGCCGGGCGATTTGGGCCCACATTTAATCGTTATCTCATAATGCGCACGACTGCATAGATAATTTAAATAAGAGAATAAATTAAAATCTACTTCTTAAGTAGATCAAGGCGCATAGAAAATATTAAGTCTGTTCGCTATTGTGTGCGATCCTGTAGATTCACTAAACATTAACAGTGTGCTCAAAACCCTTTTGGCCCACAAGTCATAAGCGATCTCTAGCAAGACATTATGACTACCTAAGTATAGTGAAGGTCGATTTTTCCGACACAACCTAATCCACAACTAATATTAGAGTATCAACATTGATTGATTCCTAGGGTAGACCATTAACAATCTCCCACTTGCACTAGAACCAATTATATAAACTAAGTCCCTTTGTCACTTGATTTCTGAGTTAAGCATAAGGCAGGACAAGTGTCATCCTTATATAGCTTAAACTCATTTTCCCGATACCGCACTTAGACTGTCAAAACAAGTAGTTGGCTCTTCAGCTCACTTGAGCATGGCCATGCATTTCACAGTCTCAACTCTATGGGAGGCTAGGAAATCATACCCTCGTTATATGAGAGGGGCAAATTCCATCTTGTCTACTCACATCACTCAGTACGATTTATGACATGCCAGCCATTACCTTTATAATCATCTGTTACGGCTAACGTTTGGCAATGTTAAAGCATGCCAATCCACGTCTAGGAAACCATGGCAGACTCGGGTCAAAGGACTATACTCTATAGTTGTGATGAGAAATATTGATGACATTATATAACAATCCTACAGTATTCTCATGGTGGGTCTGTCTAATACAATGTTCTCTAACATGTATTCAATGTGATCAACTTTATATCTCTATATTCATAACCCGTGAAACTTGATCATCAGTTGACTCACATGCTAGTCTCAAACACCATTTGCTTCCCAATACTCAATGGTAATTGACTAGGGACATTTAGAATATTAATATCCACTCTATTAATAGAGTTTCACGATCAAATCACGTATTTGATTATCTATTAAGGATATTCAATATTTAGGGGATAAAGATTTCGCACTCAATTATTTACTAAAATTAAATCGAAATCAAATATAATATATATTTTATTAATGAACAATGAAAATGTATATCACATATACTCCCACTCACATCAAGACCAATCACTAATGTATCTAAGGCCTAAAGCATTACAATGATGTTTATGCTTAGATTGTGAAAGAGCCTTCGTCAACGGATCAGCTGTATTCAACTCCGTTGCAACTTTGCACATCTTGATATCACCCCTTTCAATGAATTCTCGAATGAGATGATACTTCCTGAGTATGTGTTTGGTCTTCTGGTGAGACCTAGGCTCTTTAGCCAAAACTATGGCCCCATTGCTGTCGCAATAGAGGTCCGTTGGATTTGAACTTGTGAGACTGATTCCTAGTTCTTCTATGAACTTTCGAATCCAAACAGCTTCCTTTAATGCTTTTGAAGTAGCAATATACTCAGCTTCTGTCGTAGAAACTGCAATAGTGTTCTGCTTGGAACTCTTCCAACACACCGCTCCACCATTCACACAAAAGACAAAACCTGACTGCGATCGAAGGTCATCTTAGTCGGTTTGGAAACTAGCATCAGTGTAACCACTTACAGTGATTTATTCCTCACCTCCATAGACTAAGAATAAATCCTTAATTCTTCTCAAGTACTTAAGGATATTTTTTACAGCAATCCAATAAGGTTTCCCTGGATCTGACTGGTATCTACTTGTCATGCTCAATGCATAAGTAACATCAGGATGAGTGCACAACATAGCATACATGATGGATCCCACAGCCGATGGATAAGGAATCCTACTCATGCGGTCTTGCTCATCTTGTGTTGAAGGACACTGAGTCTTGCTAAGACTTATGCCAAGTGTTATCGGGAGAAAACCTTTCTTGGAGTGTTGCATATTAAACCTATTGATGACTTTGTCAACATATGTACTTTGACCCAGTCCAATAAGTCTCTTAGATCTATCTCTATAGATCCTGATCCCCAAGATATAGTTTGCCTCTCCCATGTCCTTTATGGAGAAAAATTTTCCTAACGATGTCTTAACTGACTGAAGCATAGGAATGTCGTTTCCAATGAGTAGTATGTCATCCACATACAACACTAGAAACACAATTGCACTCTCACTAGACTTCTTGTATACACAAGCTTCTTCTTTGTTTCTGATGAAGCCAAACTCTTTGACAGTTTCATCGAAACGAATATTCCAGCTCCGTGATGCCTGCTTCAACCCATAAATAGAACGTTGAAGCTTGCATATCTTCCCAGTGTTATCTGGTGATGTAAAGCCTTCAGGTTGTGTCATGTACACATCTTCCTCTAGATTTCCATTAAGGAAAGCTGTCTTTACATTCATTTGCCATATCTCATAATCATAATATGCAGCAAACGCTAAAATAAGCCGAATGGACTTAAGCATAGCCACTGGCGAAAAGGTCTTGTCATAGTCAATACCATGAGTTTGTTAACAACCTTTAGCTACTAGCCGTGCTTTATAAATGTAAACATTTCCATCCATATCAGTTTTCTTCTTGAAAACCCACTTACACCCTATAGGTTTGACACGTTCGGGTGGATCAATCAAAGTCCAAACTTTGTTTTGATATATTGAGTCCATTTCGGATTTTATGGCCAAAAGCTATTTATCGGAGTCTGGGCCCATCATAGCTTCTGTATAGATCGTAGGTTCGTCATTTTCTATTAATAATAGATGACGATGTTCTGTCATGTGAAAACCATATCTCATAGGCTCACGATGTGTTCTTTTAGACCTACGAACTATAGGTGCCACTGGAGTAGACTGTACAACTCTTTGTAGATCTAATTGAGGTTCCTCATGAATTGGAACACCCTTTTGTGGCACTATAACTTCTTCGAGGTTTACCTTACTCCCACCGGTTCTTTTAGTAAGAAACTCTTTCTCCAAAAAGACACCATTTCGAGCAACAAACACTTTGTTCTCTGATGGATTGTAAAAGTAATATCCTTCGTTTCTTTAGGATATCCCACAAAGAAGCATTTATCAAATTTGGGTTCAAACTTATTAGAAGTTAAACGTTTTACATAAGCTTCACAACCCCAAATCTTTAGAAAAGACATACTAGAAACTTTTCCTGTCCACATCTTATATGGTGTCTTCTCTATAGCTTTTGATAGACTTCTATTTAGTTTAAACGCAGCTATCTCGAATGCATATCCCCATAAAGATAATGGAAGATCTGAATGACTCATCATTGATGGAACCATGTCTAACAAAGTTCGATTTCTCCTCTCAGAGACACCATTCCATTATGGTGTTCCAGGAGGAGAGAGCTGTGAAACAATTTCACACTCTTTGAGATGGTCATTGAACTCTTGGCTTAAATATTCTCCTCCTCGATCAGATCGAAGAGCCTTGATATTTTTGCCAAGTTGATTCTGTACTTCATTCTGAAATTTCTTGAACTTTTCAAAGGAGTCGGACTTATGTTTCATCAAGTAAACATATCCATGTCTACTGAAATCATCAGTAAATGTAATAAAGTACTAATAACCTCCTCTGGCCGTAGAACTTAGTGGTCTACACACATCAGTATGTATAAGGGCTAATAATTCTTTTGTCCTCTCACTTTGATTAGTAAAAGGAGCTTTTGTCATTTTTCCAACTAAACAAGATTCACATGTGTCAAATGATTCAAAATCAAATGAATTTAATAGTCCATCGCTATGAAGCTTGTGAATTCGTTTCTCGTTTATGTGGCCTAATCGACAATGCCATAGGTAGGTTGGATTCAAATAATTAGATTTAAACCTTTTTGAATTTATATTATAAATTGACACATCAAGATTTAGAACATATATCTCATCCACAATATGGGCGCTACCATAAAATAATCCATTAAGATAAAATGAACAACTATTGTTCTTTATATCAAAATAGAAACCTTCCTTGTCCAAACAAGAAACAGAAATAATATTTCTGCGTATAGCAGGTACATAGTAGCAATTATTCAGTTCTAAAATCATGCCAGAAGGTAAAGTTACATCATATGTTCCTACGGTTAATGCAGCAACTTTTGCTCCATTTCCAACTCGTAGTTCCACTTCACCTTTTGCAAGTGTTCTACTTCATTTTAGTCCCTGCACATCCATACAAATGTGAGTACCATAATCGGTATCTAATACCCATGAAGTAGAACTAGTAGTAACATTTACTTCTATAACATAAATACCTGAATCGGAAGTCTCACTTCCCTTTTTCTTCAGATCCTCCAAATATTTCTTGCAATTCCTCTTCCAATGTCCATTCTTACTACAATGGAAGCATACAACATCAGCAATCGGACCCAGTTTGGTCTTGAATTTGGGTTTGGGCTTAGTGCCCTTGCCTTTGCCCTTGCCCTTACTTGGCTTCTTAAAGCCTTTCCCCTTTTGAATCATGAAAACATTAGGGGTATTGTCCTTCTTGATATTCTGCTCAGCAGTTTTGAGCATCCCATGCAGTTTAGTCAAAGACTTATTCAGATTATGCATGTTATAGTTCATAACAAATGTGTCATAATCTTGAGGCAATGACTAAAGAATAATGTCAGTAGCAACTCTTGGCTAATGGGAGAGCCTAGTCGTTCCAGGTTTTCAATATAACCTATCATCTTTATGACACGTGGGCTAACTAAACTCCCACTTGCTAGCTTGCACTCAATTAAGGTCTTTACCGTTTGGTACCTTTCAGTGCGTGCTTGCTCTTGAAACAAATTTTTCAGGTTCATGATCATATCATAGGCATTCACGTTCTTAAACTGCTTCTGAAGGTCTGAGTTCATGTAGCTAACATTAGACATGATGCATCCAATGCATTATCTTTATGCTTCTGATAAGCATTCCTTTCAGCATTGGGAGTATTGAAAGGAGGTGCCTTATGAGGGAGTGGTTTCTCCAGGACATAATCCTTTTTCACCTACTTAAGAACAATTCTCAAGCTTCTATACCATTCCAAAAAGTTTGAACCATTCAATTTGTCCTTCTCAAGGACAGATCGGAGTGAAAAGTGTGATCCAGAGCTATTTGCCATTATCTACAACAAATATGCAAAGTGAATTGTTTTTTTTTTGTAAGAATATGCAAAGTGAATTGTTCATTAATATTATTTATAATAAACTCCAACTATACTTTTATAACATGTGTCCCAATAAGTATAGTGAACCAAGATCCATATTTTACGAAGACTCGAGTAAACTTTGGCTTATCGCTCAAGACTAAGTTATTAGGGTAGACAACTCTTTGTCAATTGTATCGAATACAACTCTTGGTTGTTGGGGTTGACATCTCATATCTTATCCCCAAACACTATGCCTCAAGGCCCAAAATCGTTTTGATAGCCTCGTTACGTAAACCAATCTTGACTTATGGATAACTATTATCCATCCTATTTTACTCAAATAGTTAAAGACACCCTACTTTGGTAGGCTCATCTATTGACGATTCAAGTTTTAATAGGTGTATGATTGGAAAGGCATCAAATTATTACTTAATTTTATTAGGGACTCTTAATGTTTATTTAACGATAAATGTATGCATGTGATAAAACATAAGCGAAACATCACTTATAATAATAAAGGTACATCAATCATACGGGAGCGACCAATTCCATGCAGGGGTCAAGGGGGCTGCGCCCCCTCGCGGGGTCGAGGGGCAGCGCCCCTCGCGGGGTCGAGGGGCAGAGCCCCTCGCGATGGTCTCGCTGGGTCAAGGGGCAAAGCCAGATAGAATTCTCAATTCTGTTTTCCAGGAGAGCCCTGAAAACATAGACAGAATTCTCAATTTTGTTTTCCAGGAAAGCCCCGAAAACATAGACAAAATTCTCAATTCTGTGTTCTCGGGAGACTATCCGTCGCTGCCACCTCCCGCGCCCTCGCTGTGCCCATCCGGCTGAGCACCTCGATACACCGGCTGACTTGGCGCGTCGTCGTCTCCGCCTCGGGCAACGAGCCCAGGCGTGACGCCTCCTCCGCCTCAGGCAACGGGCCTAAGCGCGATGCCACCTCCGCCTCGAGTAACGAGCCCAGGTGCGACGCCGGTCCCGCCTCGGGCAATAGCCCAGGCACGATCGGAACATGATCGACCCATCCCTGCTTCGTTCCTTCTCAATTGATCATATCAATTCATATTTCAAATTCATCTAACCCTAATTTGGACTCACTTCAGGCATACATCATATGTATTAACAATTAGGGTTTTCGATTCAACTTCAATATATCACAAGTTGTTCTGATACCACTGTAGGGTTCATCAACAAAAACAACGCAGCGGAATATAGAACTCTAGACAGGATCCATATGTATATTGAAATCGAAAGGGAATTTCGAAATGTACCTTTTGCAGATCGAGGATAAATCCATAACTGATTGTGTCTGGATTAGCGCCCTAAGTATTGCGCCTCTACCGATATCCACACACACAAACTGAATTTTCCAATAATCCATGTGCTTGCGAAAGATCTTGAAGTTTCTTTTTTTGAACGCATTTTTATTTTCGATACTCTATCGAATAAACCCTAGACAGAGAACGATTCTCTATCTATTTAGACAGCCTCATTATCCAGCAGAATTAAAAGAAGTGGGCCAGGCGATTTGGGCCCACGTTTAATCGTTATCTCATAACGCGCACGACCGCATAGATAATTTAAATAAGAGAATAAATTAAAATCTACTTCTTAAGTAGATCAAGGCGCATAGAAAATATTAAGTCTGTTCGCTATTGTGTGCGACCCTGTAGGTTCACTAAACATTAGCAATGTGCTCAAAATCCTTTTGGCCCACAAATCATAAGCAGTCTCTGGTAAGACATTATGACTACCTAAGTATAGTGAATGCCGATTTTTTCGACACAACCTAATCCACAACTAATATTAGAGTATCAACATTGATTGATTCTTAGGGCAGACCACTAACATAAAATTTATGACAGCATAATGACAATTGCCTCCTTTTAAAGAAATGGGTTAATACCACAAAAAACCCTTCTAGCGTTCATTGACTCGTTTATTTTTTTTTTCACTTCCATACTTTTATGATCCAGTCCTCTCTTTTTACCAAGGAAAGTTAATGTCATTTTACTAATTTACTAAAAATGGGAGAAAATGAATATACTGTTAAGTTAAGGAAAACTACTATTTAGTGTCGAAAGTTATGAACAAAATAAGACCCTTAAAATTTATGACAGCATAATGACAATTGCCTCCTTTTAAAGAAATGGGTTAATATCACAAAAAACCTTTCTAGCGTTCGTTGACTAGGGGTGTCAATGAGTTGGGTTGGGTGGGGTTCTACTAGTGTCCAACCCGACCCGAATCATATGTGTTTATGTTCTCTCTGACCTGAACCCAACCTGAATCGCATAGGACTCGTACTGAAAATCCGGGTTGGTTTGGGTTGGGTCGGATCGGTTTCGGGTTTTTGGTTATTTTTTCCTGTGGGTTTGCCAAACCAGCAAACCTTTTTTAATGCTTCTCGATGACATCACGAGTATTTACACCTATCTTCCCTGATCAACACAGGCAGACACTCTTTAGATTGTGATGTTGAATCCTTGGAGTAAGATTGCAATTTCACACTGCTATGTAATTTGCCAAGAGTCCTCCATGTTACCGCATCAGGAGCTAGACCATTCTTCTTCATTTCACTGAGAATCTGAGAAGCCTCTCTTTTCAATCCTAATTTACAGGCTTTATCAATCAAAATGTTATAGCAAAAAATATTCGGAGAAACCCCAGAGTCTACTAGTTAATAAAGAAAATGACAAGCCTCGTCCATATCACCTTATATACAAATTCCTTTGAGTAGGGCTGCATACATGTAGCTGTCACGCATTTGGGATGGCCAGATAACATCGTGCCATAATCTCTTAGCTTTGTCTACTTAAAACAAAAACATAGACTAGAAGGAGTGTTAACTTGGAAGAGCCTAGGCGGACTGTGGCGAGCTTGTTGGATTGGAGCTTCCTCAGGGAGTGATGACCAAGATGGAGGCGAAATCAACCAGGCAACAAAGGGGGAGACCGAGATGGCCTCGATTGAGGGGGCGGTGAGGGTAGGAGATGATGGGCATGCAGAAGGAGATGAATTATTCTATGAGAGAGAGTGTACCGTGAATTAATACTTAGTGTTATGACCCGAACCGAATAGAACCGAAACAAGTCACAATACCCATTTTATAATTGTACACCTAAACATAGAAAGACCCGAACCGAAAATATCCTAAATTGGTATACCCATGACAAATTTACTTTCATTAGTTTCCGTTAAATTTAATCGTTAAATTGTTAAGTTGGATGACACGTGACAGTTGATGGGTGTGCCAGTGTAGGGTTTTATCCCTCTGTTTGTCATAGATTTTTCAATTTGTGATTTTTCGTGGTATTAATCTAATTTAATGGAGAGTAAATTTGTTATAAGTATATTAATTTGAGGTTTTTGATGATCAAAAAATGGTTTGGGATAAATTTGTCACAAATATACCAGTTTTGGATTTTTGATGGTAAAAAATTTAATTTGGAATAAATTTATCACAAATATACTAATTTGTGATCTTTCATAATATTAACCCTAAAGAAATTTTACCACCTGCCTGGGTGGCGCTGCTGGAGCGCGCACTCTTCCTCTCGTAAAAGGTTGAGTGTTCGAATCCCGGGCACCGCAGAATGACTTAACCAGTAGCATGTGTCGCCCCGAGGGTTTACTCCCCGGCTGTCGGCCATGCGAAGATTCCTTGGGTTATAAAAAAAAACCCTAAAGAAATTTACGAAAGGATATTTACAGGTAATTTACTATCGTCATGAGGACAATTAATAACAATAAAGGAAAGTTATCATAAAGAGGTAATTTAATGGGAGGTTACATACCATGGGACCTCAAATTTACGATAACATAAGGAAAATTACTGTCAATCTTAAGGAAAAGAACGAACAACAACAGAAAGATACGCCAACACTAAACTTACGAGATAATGGGAAAATTACTGTTCTTAGAGGACTAGGAAGAAATGTTACAACTTAGAGGTAGTTGACTATGATTAAAAAAAAAATGAAGCTTACTATTTTGGGATAATGACATAAACAGTCCCCGAACTTTGATCAAATATGTAATTTAGTCCCTCAACTTTTAATTTGTTCAATATAATCCCTAAATTTTAGCCCAATATTTAATATAGTATGTAAATTTTAATTTGTTCAATGTTGTACTTAGACTTTTTGTACGTGTTCAATGTAGTCCCTATTACATTGAATATTTTCATATGGTTTAGGAACTCAATTAATTATATACTAAAAGTTCAAGGATGAGGGACCACATAGTATATTGGGTTAAACTTTAAGGACTATATTGAACAAATTAAAGATTCATGGATCATATTGGATCGAAGTTCAGGGACAGTTTGTGTCATTTTCCCTATTATTATTTAAGGTAGTTCATGAACCCCATAGGAAAGTTAATTGGAATGTGACAAATGATAGGACCCTCTAATTTATTGAGCTAGAAAATCATTTTTTTTATTCTAGTTCTAAGGTGGTGTCGGGCTAGCTTAGAACAATGGATTTTATTTTAGTTCTAAGGTGGTGCAGGGTGTTGCATCTGTCTTTTCATTTCGAATAGAAAAATGCAGATGCAATCCAAATCGTGATACAAAAGAACAATAGATAAAGAGATGATCTCTAGTTTCAACTTCTTGACCTCACAATTTACAAATAGGCTCACATGCAACACCCCGCCTTCTGAGTTGGTCGAGTCAGTAAAACATTATGCAAACACTTCCATAACAGAATAATAACTATTTGAGGAAGAATTGAATGCCATGCCATTTTCCATTATTGACATTGGGATATCATCAAGTCTACAAATTGAAGAAAGTTCTCTATGGGCGCTAACAAGCTCCACAAGCATGTTGTAATAAGATTGACTGTTATTTTCGTCAAGAATCATTCGAAAGGAGTGACAATGAATCTGCTCGTTATGTGAAGAGGCAAGGTAAAGATGATATTCTCATTATGTGAGACAAGGAGAAGGTAGATTTTTGTGTTTCTTAGTGGAAATAGCAACCGATCTCTCAAGATGTTTAGGGATAATTACACTAGAAGTCCTAGAATTTATTACGAAAATACAATTGAGTTTTAAAACTTTCAAAAAGTGCAATTAAGTCCTAAAATTTATCACGAAAGTGTAATTGAGTCCTAAAACTTTCAAAAAGTGCTCTAAAACATTTCACGAAAGTGGATAAGAAATTGCAGCTTGTAGATGGAACTAGAAAAGCATATGGGACATTCTTTAGAAGCTTGGTAGGTGGATTGATTTATCTAACGCACACTTGGCTGGATATTGCATTCTCTGTCGGTGTTGTTTCCAGGTTCATGCATAGTCTGACAAGGCATCATCTCGGAGCGGCCAAACAATCCGGCGTCACATTACTAGAACAATCATTTACAGCATTTGGTACAGTCAAGTGCCAAATTTCACATTGAATAGCTTCACGGATTTCGACTGGGCAGAATCTTTAGATTATAGAAGAACACTTCAGGGAACATGTTCACTTTGGGATCAGGAGCCCCTCACGGAGAATTCTAAGAAGCAAGCAACCACGACATTGTCATCTTCGAGGCAGCCTATATCGCCGCAACACTTACAGCAGATCAAGCAGTACTGTTATGAAGACTGCTTACTGATCTTTGTTGAGAACAGTGGGAAGTGACTGAGATTTTTTGCGATAACCGTTGCGGAAGCTAAGCGATCGAACAGTAAAATTGACAAAACAAGAAAATAAATCAGACACCAGATTTATATAATTCGGTCGTAGTGACCTCCATCCACGGTAAAAGCAACACGAAATTTTACTATAAATCAAGCAATATAAGGGAGATTATAAGCATACTCGAGTCACTCAAACACTTTAAGTGTTTTTTAAGCCCCAAGTACATCCAATAACTTATGCAGTGTTTAGCCCACAATTTCTTACGAAATAATCTTTTAATCTCGCAAATGAATTATACACAAATCGCTACAAACACTTGAATTCTTAGTATAATTCCACGAACAAAACCACGGACCTACTGCCAAGCACCCAGCACCTATGGATGATCCAAGGTACTCAGAGAGGAAATGGCGCTTCAAAAGGACTGCATCACCAATTGCCACCAAGACTTCGGCACTTCAAATCTACGTGAAGAAGCATCCCCTGACTTGTATATGCGCATATATATATTAGTCAATATATACTGCTCTTTGCCAAGTCCCACTAGAAGTTGGACTTCTGTTATTTCCTTTATTGACACATGCTGAATTAGAGAAGGAAACCAAGTCCACTTTCTTATTTTGTTGACCAACGTTTATACGGAAATTGATTTCCGTAATCTACTGAAACTTTTGTTGGACTCAACGAATCAACAACTTGAAATCCAAATATCCACTTTTCTTTTTGAAGTCTATTTTTCACGATCAGAATTCCAACATAGCTTTGCACTCCAAAATTGAAAAGGAAATATATTTCCACGGTGGACATCCATAGATAATCAAATTCCAAAATTTCCTTTAATCTATCTTGGGTCAGGTTTCATCTATCGGGCTCAAACTCGACATATATTTTAACAACTACAATGCCAAGATCAGAATGACGATGAGTCCGGTCCTCCATGGAAGAACCAAGCATATTGACAGTTGACTTCACTTTATCGGTGATGTGGCAGCTGATGAAGTGATTTCGTTGAAGTTTTACAATATGAACGAGCAAGTGGCAGACATCTTCACAAAGTCTCTCCCTTACAATAAGCATGTCTACTCAAGATCACACCTTGGTGCGAGCAATTTTGGATTAAGACTCACGATGTCTTATCATTCCATTCTTAAGACAGACTTTCAATGCCCTTTCACGCCTCAATTCAACCCAAACATGGCTAATGTTGTTCAAATTAATAGTGAATCCTGACAGTAAAGTTTTTCAAAAGAAAGCTCTCGAGGAATAGTAGTAGGTTCATCATATCTCCTCTGAACGGATGTGCACAATAACCCATATGTTAGGATGCATGTGTGAATTATGTTGGAGAAATCCCACATTGGATAATTGATGTAGAGTAAAGCACTTAATATATCATAATTGACCCATAATTCATTGGTTTAAGTTTTTGAGTGAAAGTGGGTCAAATTAGATATGTTAATAATTATGTCTTGCCACCCAAATGGACCAATAAACTTTCATGCAAGGGAGACAAGTGTGTAAGACACTCTTTTTAGGGCAATGATTGAACTTAAACCCCTAACCCTCTCCTTCTTCCATCTTGGCCGAACCTGTTGATCGCTATTGTACTCCGGCTAAATTCGCATATCAGAAATGGAAAAACAAATGTTAGGAAAGCGAACCTGAAAGCAACACAAGCAAATAAAGAAAAAACGCTGATCCGAGCCCAACGAAATGACGTTGTGTCCTTAAGACGAATTTGGCCCCTCAATTAGTACCCGAGGATATTGGACAATCGTCTCCCAGGATAGAACGGATCTCGTTCCTCCGAAGCGGTACGTATCCGGAGGACTCCTACGAACGCAATTTCGCAGAACAATCGCACAAAAAAAATGAAGTGTATATGCGTAGAGTGCGTCGGGAAAATATGTCGTGCGGAATGCCAATGTCACGAAGTGTCACCCACCGAACTAAACTGTTCGAATATATGGCGAAAACTGAAGAGTTGCGAGAGTGAAAGGTCGCCGGCGGTTTGCGAACAGTCACGAAGGGATTCGGTTCTTCGTTCGGGAGAACCGAACCTCGAACAGACACGTTTGTTTGTCCAAAAAATAAAAAAATAAATAATTCTAAACAATGTGTCTATTCGAAAAAAAATAAAACCGGTGGACCCCGAACCAACCGGCCGGACGAACGGCGGCGGCGGCGCGCGCGCGCGGGGGAGTGGACCGAGCTTGACGTAAGTCCTCTCTCTTCCACAAAAGTGGGGTACCCCTTGGGGCCCAAACCCATTTGTGAGGCTCAACTATATGAACCCATCTCCCATCTCTCTTCTACCCTATGTGGGACACTTTCACCCACACACTTCTCATTCAATTCTATAGGATTTTGTGCCAAAATCCCAACAATCCCCCACATGAATGAGAAGTTCAGATATCATGACTTTTCGTGTATGCATGAGATGCAATGTGCGATTATTCCATGAGAAAACGTTGCATCAGGATAAGTAGTCTAAGACTTTGAACTTTCCTTAGTGAAACCTATCGGACTTACTCGGTCAATCAGTAGACTTGATGTCTTTGAACTGTCGACCTTTCGTGTAAGCCTAGACAATAGAAATCACACAACTGTTTCTCGAACAAAATTGGTTCTCACTGTTGTGTTCGTTTTGGCCATGAACACCGCCTGGTCTCATGAGTGTTTTTAGAGAATTCGGCCTTTTCAATTCTCACAGAAGCGGCCCTCACTTCACACTCACATAGGTGATTTCTGAACATATAGTATATCACATACTCAATTCAGAATCATTAAAAGCTTTTGCTTAACCTTCATATATTAGTACTGCTTTCATTCGGGAATGAGTAAAAATTTGACAGTACTCTATACTGTCTTCATAACTTAGTTGTCCCTTTGAACCTAGATCTTGGGATCTCCAGTCAACTAGGTAGGGTTTCCGCTATGATGACTTGTTTATAGGCCTTAAATCCATTCCCCTTGATGTTTTTGCAACCATCTCTCTAGTTAGGCCTTTTGTCAATGGATCCGCAATATTATCTGTTGACTTCACATAGTCAATGGTGATAATTCCACTAGAAAGAAGTTGTCTTACTGTGTCATGTCTTCGACGTATGTGTCGAGACTTACCGTTATACATGACATTCCTTGCCCTTCCTATTGCCGCTTGACTATCATAATGTATACATACAGCGGGCACTGGTTTAGGCCAATTAGGAATATCTTCCAAGAAATTTCGAAGCCACTCTGCTTCTTCACCGGCTTTATCCAAAGCAATAAATTCTGATTCCATAGTGGATCTAGCAATACAAGTTTGTTTGGATGATTTCCAAGACACTGCCGCTCCCCCAAGTGTGAATACATATCCACTTGTCGATTTTGTGTCTTTAGTGCCGGTTATCCAATTTGCATCACAATATCCTTCAAGTACCGCTGGATATTCTGTGTAATGCAAAGCATAATCTTGAGTATACTTTAAGTAGCCCAATAAACGTTTCATAGCTTTCCAATGATTTTCATTTGGACTAACTGTAAATCGACTTAGCTTGCTCACAGCACAAGCTATGTCCGGCCTAGTACAGTTCATGACATACATTAAACTGCCTAGTATACTAGCATACTCATTTTGAGCCTTACTTTCACCAGTATTCTTTGAAAGATGTAAGTTAACATCTATCGGAGTTTTTACTGGTACAATATCTAGATTTTTGCACTTTCCAAGAATCGTCTCGATATAATGGGATTGTGATAGAGCTAATCCTCAAAATGTCTTATGGATTTTAACTCCTAAAATAACATCTGCAATCCCCATATCTTTCATATCAAATTTACTTGTGAGCATGCGTTTGGTCGCCTTAACAACCTCACTATCGCTGCCCATTATAAGCATGTCGTCTACATATAAGCACAAAATGGCAAAACCATTATGAGTGTTCTTAACATATACACATTTATCACACTCATTAATCTTGAAACCATTCGACAACATGACTTCGTCGAATTTAGCATGCCATTGTTTTGGTGCTTGTTTCAATTCATAGAATGACTTGATAAGTCGACATACTTTCTGCTCTTGTCCCGGAACAATGAACCCTTCGGGTTGTTCCAAATATATTTCTTCTTCCAAATCCCCATTTAAGAAGGCCGTTTTCACATCCATTTGATGGATTTCAAGCTTATACACCGCTGCTATAGCAATTAGCATCCTTATAGATGTAATTCTAGTAACAGGTGAATAAGTATCAAAATAATCAAGACCTTCTCGTTGCTTGTATCCTTTTACTACAAGCCTAGCCTTATATTTATCAATAGTATCATCCGCTTTCATTTTCCTCTTGAAAATCCACTTACATTGTAGTGGTTTATTACTAGGAGGAAGGTTAACCAATTCCCATGTATGGTTTGACAAGATGGATTCAACTTCACTATTGATAGCTTCTTTCCAGAACGGGGCTTCTGGCGAAGTCACAGCTTCTTTGAATGTCCGAGGCTCATTCTCTAACAGGTACGTTAAGAAATCAGGTCCAAAAGACGTGGAAGTCCTTTGTCTTTTACTACGTCTAGGTTCATCCTCCATTGGATCACTTCTAGATATAGTATCTCGAGACCTCTTATTATTATCAATTGGCTCATATACTATGTTATACGGAAATATATTTTCAAAGAACGAAGCGTCCCTTGATTCAATGATCGTATTGACATGTATATCTGGGATCTCTGACTTGTGAACAAGAAAATGATATGCATTGCTATTTCGAGCATATCCGATAAAGACACAGTCAACAGTCTTTGGTCCTATCTTAACCTTTTTAGGCTTAGGGACCGCAACCTTAGTCAAACACCCCCACACTTTGAGATAATTCAAGTTAGGCATTCTCTCTTTCCATTTCTCATAGGGAGTTTGTTGTGTCTTTCTGTGGGGTACTCTATTTAAAATAAAATTCGCCGTCAAAACAGCTTCCCCCCACAGATTCTGTGGTAAACCGGAACTATTCAACAATGCATTCATTGTTTCCTTTAAAGACCGATTTTTCCTTTCCGCCACACCATTTGATTGTGGTGTATAAGGAGCAGTCGTTTGGTGAACGATACCAAACTCGGTACAAATTTCCTCAAAAGGAAATTCATATTCACCTCCTCTGTCACTCCTTATGATTTTAATTTTCTTGTTCAATTGAGTTTCAACTTCGGACTTATAAGTCTTAAAAGCATTCACAGCCTCATCTTTGCTACTAAGCAAATAAACATAACAATACCTCGAGCAGTCATCTATAAAAGTAATAAAATACTTATTACCACCTCTCGACGGTATTGATTTCATATCGCATATATCTGTGTGTATTAAATCTAAAGGTTCTGAGACTCTATTGTCTACAGAATGGAAGGGAGGCTTAGAAAATTTAGATTCAACACACACTTGACATTTATCACTTGAACAATCGAATTTTGGCAATAACCCCATGTTCATTAATTTCTTAATCGATTTATAGTTAACGTGTCCTAATCTAGCATGCCATAAATTAGGAGACTCAAGCACATAAGCAGAAGCAACTTTATTCATAACATCATTGGGTACAACAGTCATTACATTCAGCTTGAACAAACCATCACTAAGGTAACCCTTTCCTACATACATCTCATTCTTAGAGAGTACAAACTTATCGGATACAAAAACCAACTTGAAGCCATTCTTGCTAAGAAGAGATCCGAACACTAAATTCTTGCGTATATCTGGCACATGTAGCACATTGTTTAGTGTCACAATTTTCCCAGATGTCATCTTGAGAGCAACCTTTCCAACACCTTCAACCTTAGAGGTCGATGAATTACCCATATAGAGTTTTTCATCACCTTTCATAGGCATGTAAGATGAGAACATTGATTTATTGGCGCAAATATGACGAGTTGCTCTGGTATCAATCCACCATTCTTTCGGGTTTCCCACCATGTTGCATTCGGATATCATAGCAGTAAGATTGATATCATCAACACCATTGGAAATCCGTTCCACCACATTCGCCTGAGTCACCTTCCTTTTCTTGGCTCTACAGTCTTTGGCACGATGTCCAGACTTTCCACAATTGTAGCATTTGCCAATGAATTTTTTCAAGCCTTGGGTGGATCCTTGTCCATAGGTTTTCCTCTTCTTGTTAGGTTTTGATCCTTCTTCAACAACATTGGCTCTTGAGACCGCCAGATTGTTGCCAACTTTCTTCTCGGAATTCCTATTGTCTTCCTCTATCCTCAACCGAACAATCAAGTCTTCAAGTGACAACTCCTTTCTCTTGTGTTTCTGATTATTTTGAAATCTCTCCAGGATGGTGGCAGTTTTTCAATGAAGACAGCCACTTGAAATGACTCACTTAGAGTCATTCCTTCAGCATGAATATCATGCATAATCACTTGAAGCTCTTGAACCCGACTTAAGACGGTCCTTGAATCAACCATCTTGAAGTCCAGAAATTTACCGACAATGAATTTCTTCAATCCGGCATCTTCGATTTTGTATTTCTTGTCCAGACTATTCCATAACTCCTTAGCCGTTTTTAGCGGACTATAGACGTTATAGAGAGTATTGTCCAGACCGTTGAGGACATAGTTGCGACACAGGAAGTCAGAATGATTCCATGCATCAACAGCAGCAACCTTCTCTTTATTTGTCTCTCCAACGTCTAATTTAGGACCATCCTTATTGAGGAATCTAGCCAAGTTCAAGGTCGTGAGATAGAACAACATCTTTTGTTGCCATCTCTTGAAGTCCGTACCATTGAACTTTTCTGGCTTTTCTCCGTGATTCGGAATAGGGTTAACCAGTGTCGAAGCCGAAGCCATTTCTGAAATATAAACACAGAATATATTCACGGAAGGAATCGGTAATAAATGACTGCGAACAGAATTGTTCGTTAAAAATTTTTAATACTAACAGAAACGAAAAGTTGTAAAAAATACTTGTAAACGGAATACAAAGGAAGCGAAGTAGAATGCGAAGTGTACAAAATACGAAGTGTACTGAATACGAAGTGTAGAGAATACTAGACAAGGAACTTACGAAGTGTACAGAATTCTAGTATTATCTTAGTAGCATACGAACAAAACCGAAACAGAAAATTCGTCTTAAGATTGTTGATCGCTATTGTACTCCGGCTAAGTTCGCATACCAGAAATGGAAAAACAAATGTTAGGAAAGCGAACCTGAAAGCAACACAAGCAAATGAAGAAAAAACGCTGATCCGAGCCTAACGAAATGACGTTGTGTCCTTAAGACGAATTTGGCCCCTCAATTAGTACCCGAGGATATTGGACAATCGTCTCCCAGGATAGAACGGATCTCGTTCCTCCGAAGCGGTACGTATCCGGAGGACTCCTACGAACGCAATTTCGCAGAACAATCGCACAAAAAAAATGAAGTGAATATGCGTAGAGTGCGTCGGGAAAATATGTCGTGCGGAATGCCAATGTCACGAAGTGTCACCCACCGAACTAAACTGTTCGAATATATGGCGAAAACTGAAGAGTTGCGAGAGTGAAAGGTCGCCGGCGGTTTGCGAACAGTCACGAAGGGATTCGGTTCTTCGTTCGGGCGAACCGAACCTCGAATAGACACGTTTGTTTGTCCAAAAAATAAAAAAAAAATAATTCTAAACAATGTGTCTGTTCGGAAAAAAAATAAAACCGGTGGACCCCGAATCGAACCGAGCCGGTCGGCCGGCGGCGGCGGCGCGCGCGCGGGGGGGAGTGGACCGAGCTTGACGTAAGTCCTCTCTCTTCCACAAAAGTGGGGTACCCCTTGGGGCCCAAACCCATTTGTGAGGCTCAACTATATGAACCCATCTCCCATCTCTCTTCTACCCTATGTAGGACACTTTCATCCACACACTTCTCATTCAATTCTATGGGATTTTGTGCCAAAATCCCAACAGAACCCCCTCTCCATTTTTCACTCTCCCACTTTCTTTCTTTCTCATTTCTCTCACCCACAAGCTCTCTCTCTCCCTCTCGCCGCTCACTCCCCCGCTTGGCCGCCCTCTCCCCCCGTGCCCTCACTGCCAATTTGCCTCTATTTCCGGCTCGTTTTTCTTTCGTTTTTGTGCTGTGAAGGCGTGGCCAGCACCCTAGAGGAAGAGCCCGGTCTTGGATAGTTCAAGGCAAGGAGATGATGCTTGTTTCTATGCCTACCCATCTCTCCATGCCCTTGGTTTTCTTTTTTGTTGTTATGGATGACTTGTTTTGGTCTTGCATGTTGGTTTCATGGTGTTAGATGGGTGTGCAAGTGGTTGTTAAGGTCTGAATTGAGTGTGCGTGTGGGTGTACAAGACCCTATTGGCTTTGCATGTTAGTGTTTAAGTCCTAAATGGTCTTGCATGAGTGTTCTAGGCAAGAACTTGGATGGCATAATACCTAGATGGGTAATAGTTGTTGGAATGAGGATGGTAATGAGTGTTGCATGCTCATTTGAGATTCTAAGTATGAGTTTTGTTGAAGTAAATTGATGGGTTTTCATTCGGACTCACTTTCTTGCACTTTGTTCTTGGAACCCAAATTCGGGTTCACTGTACATCTTCGGTTTTTCATTTTTTTGGAGATTTTTTTAGACCAAATTTTAAGAAACTTCCTTCTTCAAAGTTGTTCCAAACATCTTTAAGTTTAACATACTTTAATTTTATAATTTTTGGAATTTATTTGGGTAGTACGAAAGCCTACTTTCAACCTGTGCTAGATTGCCCAGAATATGTTGTTTCTGCGACCTCTACACCTTCTTAAATTTTCAAAAATTTTTGTAGAATGATTCTGAACAAACTTCCTTCACAAAATTTCTTTAGAAATTCTTCCTATAGAACATATAAAAATTTGGGAATTTTTAGAGATGATTTGGTTATAGAAAAGAGCTGATTTTGAGAAGTAAAGATTCTGTTCCAGCAAACAACTTTTGGTCTGACTTTGAGCTAATAAACAAGGTATTTAAAAAAAATATTTAGACTTCTAGTTCTCATGAAAAATGTTTATCAAGGTGTCTTATGTGACATATCCAAATTTAGAATTTTTTGAGTTCATATACTGTTTATTTAAATGGGATTTAAAAAACGGCACAAAGCTGCCCAGTTTTACCTTTTGCAGTGATTCACCATTTCTTATGTGAAAACATTAGAATCTCAATTTGATGTCTTCTGAAGATGTAATGTACACACTCTTAGCTTTCTAATGAGATATTGTAGACCTTGATTTGATGTTAAATGATGGGACAAATGAGTGGCAATGTGAATGTGATGCCCGTGGTCGATGAACTGTGGATGCCCTAGGAGGGTTGTGTGATTATGGGGAGGAGAATGCCTTGGTCAAAAGAACCAAGATGCCCCGGAGTGTGGGATGATGAACCATGGATGCCCCAACGGAGGGTTGTGTGATTATCGGGAGGAGAATGCCTTGGTTAAAAGAACCAAGATGCCTCGGAGTGTGAGATGCCTGTGGTCTACATGCTAGGGAAGTTTGGTCTGCGTGCTGGAAGTGACTCGCATGGGCCGGCTTGCCACTGGTTATATCGTGACATGGGGGTGGACCCAATGACATGTACATGAATGCAATATGGTGCATGTGACATATGCGATACATTATTGTTTGATTCACATGATTTTTGAAAGTAATAGTAATTTTACTTGTTTATCTAAAATGCATTTCATGTAAATGTGTCCTAGGAATCGAGAGTATGTTAGATAGGTCAGTTTATGAACTTGTTTTTATCTCGTTGAGCAATTGCTTACTCTCGTTGATTTACATTTTTCAGATATCTAGAATGAATATCCCTCCGTTGTCTTGATATGAATTACCTATTTACTTTGATAGTTCATGGGAGGATGTGACTGTTCCGGGTTCTACTATGCTGTTTACCCGACATGTTTCTATTGTGTGAGTTGACGTTGGTCAGGCACCACCGGTGTCGTATCATTTCATGGCATGGTACGTCAAGCATGGTGGCGAACTGTTAGGCCCTCTTCGGTTCATGGATGACGGAGGTGATGATGGAAGTAGTGAGGAAAGTGACCCGAGCGAGGAAAGTGACCCGAGCAAGGAGAGTGATCCGAAGGAGATCATCGACACCTAGGTAGATGGTGGTAGTGGATCATTGGATGGGGATGCCATTTCAGGAAGTTGCGATTGTCACTTTTTGGTCTAAATTCCTACGACGGGCATGAAGTTAGTAGTGACATATATATATAGGGTCACTGAGTGATGGTGGGAGTTGTATCTTTTGGTCCTCCTCATGTTTGTCTTTTGGTTGTAACGCCCGTGTATGTAAGTAAGGGAAGAAATGGTAATATAAAATCCCCATTCAGTTATGTTGATTATATTGCTCGGGCCTCATCCATGCTATAAGCTCTAACCTAAATGTTAGCTTTCGCTTGTACGATATCACTAAAGAAGGTTAAAGAACGCCATTAGAAATGGGGTGCGCGTGGGATGTTACAGTTTTCTAGGTGGGGAATTTTTTATTGGCAGCGATTGGTGGGAACATACTAGCGGAAATGAAGGCACTATCCTTGTCAATAGGACGCTATCATATATTAATTTCATGAGGGATATAATGCAATAGTTATGATGTGAGATAGAAAAATTGCATTATTGTGTTTACAGGAAGAGTTCAAAAAAATCTACTTTTCCAAATATTACATAGTTTTAATAATAAAAAAATTAATATGAGTTGGCATATTTTTAAAAAATTTAGTTCACGTGGATGTGCAAAACAATGTCGCTCAATCCGATGTGGCTAGGTAGGGCATTAATGATGCCGCACCACTCTCCATGCCCAAATGACGTCACACATAAGGATCTAAATAGGACTCCAACCGTCGTTCAATGCTTGCTCACCGCTGCACCACTCTCCCTATCATTGTCGTTCGTTCGCTGTCTCCGTCACTCTCACTTAGTCAGGTTCATCATCCTCTCTAGATTGCTCAATTGGAGGGAAAAATTAAGGCTTGAAAGGAAAATTTAGGATTCTTGATGTGGCCGTGGGGACGACAATGCTGTGGAGGAATCATGCAATAGTAAAGTTGCCAATATGGGACCTCAAATTTTTATCAATTGATGTTAACTTTATTACTTTTTGTCTACTAAACAACACCTATTGAGTCATTGTTTAATCAATTAGGTGCAATTGAGGGGACATTCATGTGAAGTTATCGTCCTTTCAGCATTGTGGTCCCAAAAGCTAATTATGTTTTTTTTTAGTGTAGCATTGGCATGGGGGACACTATAGGAGCCATCACCATTTGCTATGGTGGGGAATTTTTTGGCAATAGTGATTAGTGGGAATATGTTATGAAAATAAATGTATCATCCTTGTCGATGTATGGAGGCCATCATATATTGATTTCGTGAGGGATATAAAGCAACAGTTACAATGTAAAATAGAAAAATTACATTATTTTGTTCATGGGAAGAGCTTGAAGAATGGTTTGAGATACTTCCTGTCGCGACCTAAAATTTCGCTCAGGCTAATGGATTATTAAGACTAAGCTTAACTCGGGCCCTCCCAAGCCCTATCAATTTACAACTTAGGATTTAAGTTCTTAACATGCAAATGTTTTCATGCTTGGAGTCGCCACTAATCTATTTGTGGTAGGTCGATTAGAAACCTAAATAAAACATAGGGAGATATGTTTTACTCCTACGAACCAGAGATTCTAAGCTCGCGGACTTGATTACGCTAGATCTAGTCTAACGCCCTATCGGTACCTTTTCTTTTCAAAAAAATGTTTTGGCAGACAGTTTGGATTCATTTTAACTTAGTCACTAGCATGTGAGGTGATCATGCGGGTGCGCAAACCACCAAAGTAATACCCAATAATTAAAACATTAAATAAATTGCAAGATTGAGAAAATTACTTACCTTGAAGCAACGTAAGCATCTGCATTATTAGCTAGAAAATCACATCAACAATCTTAATATGATTTCTAATTAACAAGCAGTGTACTCAATATTTTTTTAGGATTTTCACTTGTTTAAATAAAAACTAACCTATATGTAATGACGTGTAAAAATTAACATGCGATTAATGCAGCCTAACATGCAAACTATATGTCATGCGACGACGTGACCTAATTCTAATGACGGACAAATGATTTATTTTTGGTATTTTCAAATGAAATTCGGAATTAAAAATTACTCAAATTAACATGCAATCTATCCTAGAGAAAATGATTTGATCTATCCTAAAGTGATTCTTTTTTTGGGATTTTTATTAAAATTCGAAATTATTAAATATCCTAAATAATCCACAAAGATTAAAACAATTTCTAATTTAAACTAGGAAATATGCTACCCTAAATCTCAATTTAAATCAAACAATAATCTTATTTTTTTAGATATATTTAAGATTCCCTAAGCACGCACGATTTCTAATTTAAATCCTAACTAACATATTTTTTGATTTTCTTTATTTAAAAGGAAAACAATTAAATAAAGATAACAAACATGTTCAAACAATCCACGCAATCCGCAAGATTCTTCTCAAATTCAAATTAGATAAAGGAATCAAACTAACGGTCATATCTATAGGGTTATAGATATCGACAGAAAGTTGATTGTTTAAATTTGGAAAGCGAATAAAATCTATTATCGTATCCAAGTGATTGTGGATAAGATAACGATTTTCTGTATCGCTGTGTATCGTACCTTAAGGATAAGGTTGGATAGTCGTCCAGATACGTTGCCAAATTAGGAATAATTCCTAATTTTGGGTATTTTCAAATATTGCGGATATCGCAAATATTATTCCAAGATTTAGCAATCCACCAAAGAATATCCACGAAATATTCAAACACCGAAAACTTAGGAAATTAAATATTTCGAAAAATATTCGGATAATGATCCTACCTAATTTGCGGATATCTTCCAAATTCGAACTCGGTACCGGATTGAGGCTTGCGGATCGGGACGGTGTGGCTAGCGGTGGGCGCGGCCACGAGGACGGCGATGGCGACGGCCTTGCGTGGGATGTCGAGGAGCAACTCGGTTCGCGGTGATTCTCAACCGTGGATGGTAATGCACGATGGTAGTGCTCAACCGGCGATGGTGCACGTTGGTCTCGGTGCAGTTTGGACGTGAGGATCTAGCTCGATGGGCTTCCACGATGATGTTTTGCTACGACTTTGGAAACCCAGCCTCACGTGTCTCTTGCGTTGAGGGCATAGCTTCTTGTCTCTGGTCTTTTCTCTCGTGGACGTCTTCTCTTTGCAGAGGAAGAAAAATCCCTTGTGGACAAAGATGCGAGAGATGGACTCCTTCGTGCAATCAGTGGAGATAGACAAAGAAAAGCTTCATTTTTTTTCCTTGGCGAAAGCTTCCTCCATCTCTCTCTCGGCTTGGACCACTCCAGACAAAGACCACCACTTGAAAGTCTTCCCCTTTTTTGCTCTTTTGGTTGCTCTCTTTCTTTCTTCGGATTGGCTCTTGCGAAGTGATGGTGTAATAATCGTGAATTTTCTGATGAAGATGCCCTAGACCAGCAACGTTAGACACGACATAAAATAACTCATCTACTGGCCGACCTCCCTCTCTATTTTTCTCTCTCGCTTTCTCTTACTCTCGTTCACGTGTGTCTCTCAAAAATCGTGTTCTGAAAATTGTGAGAGCCCCTACTTCACTGAAGGGTATAATGACATATTTATATTGCAACCCTAGGTTAATTGACTGGACTTCCTAGTCCTAATGGGCTTAGGCTTAGGCTTTTATCCTTTAATTTTTATTTAATTCCAAGTTTGTTGAATTAATTCGGGCTTTTATTCAATTAAACTTGATGGGCTAATTTAAGCTCAAATTAAGACAATCAAGGCCTTTTTGACGTGTGATTTTCGACCCCCATCCCTTGAGTGAGCCGAGTGCTCAAGCTCGGTTTATGTGATGAATTTTCAGTTTTCTCGTTACCGCCGGTCTGATACGGAATGCAACTAACCTATATGAACTTAAACTATATGCTATGCAATTTTAATATTTTTTATTTAGGGGTTAAAATTTAATCCCTAATTTTCTATGAAAATTATTATTAAATGGTCGATCAAAATTTAGGTGTCAACAGCTGTCCCTCTTTGAAGGTGAGCTCACAGAGGTTGCATTCAAAGACTAAATGATGCCTAAATTTTGACCATGAAAATGTAACGAATGTTATTTTTGGTGGGAGTATTAATCCCATTTTGGAATGCAATATGTCATGATGGATGCTAGCGTAAAATAGAAAAGATACATGGAATTACTTACCTAACTTGAGTGGTGAAGTAATTTGAGGCATTGCCATGATTCTTGAGATTGGTTGGCAAATGTTTGGACTCTATCCCAAAGGTATTGCCTGATAAACGCTGATGAACTCTAGTGACTTGCAATTTAGTTAAGGCACACGAAGAAAGCTCGACGTATCCAATTATCATCTGGGGTTCTCGAGAGAAAAATTTAGCAAAATAGAAATTGTTCCGACCTTCACAAACTACCTATACATCGCCATAGGTATTCGTAAAGATTTGACTGCCGCATCTAATTATCATCGTAGGTGCAACATGGGGGAACTTTCCGAGATCAGGAAGATATTCTGACCTTTACGAGATACCTATACATCGCCATAGGTATTCATAAAGATTTGGCCGCTTTACCTATACCTTTCTCATAGGCGAGCCGCGGGGGAACATATGGGATTGGGAGAACATTCCGACCTTTACGAGATACCTATAAATCGCCATAGGCACTCGTAAAGATTTGGCCGCTACGCCTATTCCTTTCCTCATAGGTGTGTCACAGGGGAATCCTCTAAGATTGGGAAAACATTCTGATCTTCATGAAATACATATACCTTCCTGATACGTACTCATAAAGATTTGGCCGCTGCATCTATACCTTTCCTCATAGACATGTCACGGGGGGAATCTTCTAAGATTGGGAGAATATTCCGACCTTTACGAGATACCTATACATTGCCATAGGCACTCGTAAAGATTTGGCCGCTGCATCTAGTTATCGTCGTAAGTTCTACACGGGGGAATCTTCTCGAGATTGTGTGAAAAATGTGCCTAACAAAATATCTAGTTATCATCTAAGATAATTGAAAGGACTTTATCGATAAATACCTAGATATCGTCGTAGATACTTGGGTGATATATCCGAATTTCTCCTCGGATACTCAAATAAGACACCTGGATTTCTCCTCAGGCACTCGGATGAGAAATCTCACCTCGGATGAGAAATATGGTGAGATATCCGAATTTGGTCTCGGATACTCGGATGAGATACCCGGATTTCTCCTCAGGCACTCGGATGAGAAATATATAGACGTTTGGACATTTTCGAAGAAGCCGAGTGACTACAACAAAACTGATTAGATATGGAGCCTATCGATTGCTCGAACAAGTGAATGAATACCTGGATAAACACAGGCACCTAAAGGGGTAGAAACATATTTACTTGTTGAAATCTCTGACTCTTGAATGCGTATCTCCCACTAGACACGGTTATAGACAACACGTAATATGCATTCATGGGCAATCAAGAACATATATACTCATGCACTATAAATTCAACTGGTTTTCATGCACGACGGTTTTGTCAAATCAGCATCACTAAATTTCACTGGGAAAATCATAATAAGAAAATCTGAACTCATAAGTTGGTGTTCTGAAAATGTTAAATGAGGGACCTCCAGTTTGAAAGGGCTTTCACTCACTTTCATTGAAAGAGGCTAATTTATGAGAATCACTCCACCTCACTATCATCATGTCGACAAGGGTCCGAGTATTCTCGCAAGTGGTACGCCTTTACCAATATGAGAGGTCTTTGTCAGGACTATAACATGGGCTTGGTCAATGGCTTAGCAAAGGGGACTCTTTGAGTCAAGGCTATTGAAAGAAAATACTCCGCAATCGTCTCCGGGTTTACAAGTCAAAAACCCTACAAAATAAGATAGAAATGGATTTGCTTGTACTTCTTCAAGTTAAGCTTACAAACATTCGAATCCTACGTTAGTTCAAGTGCCATAATTTGAAGAGACTTTGTTAGGGACGTAACATAGGCTAGGCTCATGGGCTGAGAAATGAATGGATTATTAGGCTCAAAATGTGTATAATTGGGGTGAATAAGTTCGTGATCATCTTGGCATTGTCACTACTCTTTTTTTTCATCCTCAGGCATTGTCATTTCAGTAAATGCTTCATTGGGCTTGAATTCTCCACTTGATTCCTTTGAAACTTGTAAGACCACTACTCCATTGGGATTCATGACTTTGACATGTCGTATCTTGACATTTTTTCTCTAAAGTTCTCCCTTTTTTTTCGACTTTCTTTTCTCTTTTTTTTCGGGCATTGGCCTTGCTTTTACCAGGCACACTGCTTTTTCATGCCCCCTAGTTCTTCTTCTTTTTTTTTTTGTTATTTTTGACTTTTGACATACACTGTCTACAATGCATATATTGGCTAGCCACATTTTGGCTTGTTTTGACCGAATGACTAACATTTAGACTTTCAGGGTCTTCGTCTTCTATTGGCGGTTCAGATATGCTGTGTGGACAGTGATGGCTTTTACCTTGCCCCAGTGTGGGGGATGATCACCAATTGGGTTTAAGAAATGAATTTGTAGGCTCACTTGGGCTTAGCAAAGGATAAAGTGTGTATAGGATAGAGAAAGAAATGCTCTTCGTCATCCTAAGGCACTTGAACTTCGTGTGAATTCTTCTGAAAAAGCAACACTCGAAGATTAATGCAAGTGAGAGCAAGAAAATCTCTATTGATTTTTCACCTTATAATGCTGACATACCTTCAGTTTGCCCCGATATGGGTGGTTTTTGACAGGGGTAATTTGAAAAGATTTCTCCAAGCGATTAGGCTCAAAGTGGCAAAACAATGGATAACATGTAGTGTTTGGGATAAAGAAATGAACCGCCTTTCGTCACTTCGGTTGCCATACCTTTTGCGAGATAACTCTTTACTTTGCAAACATGGAATTTTTTCACTCAACTACTGGGGATTAGTGCATGGGACTATGTATAGGATGGGGCTTGCCTTTCATCATCCTGATGTACCTCATTCAACATATTCAATTCATTTCACATGAGTTATCAAATTGTCTAAATAGATTCCCCTTTTGAAATCGATGATGCAGACTT
The DNA here is from genome assembly GCA_031216285.1 of Syzygium syzygioides. Taxonomy (NCBI): domain Eukaryota; kingdom Viridiplantae; phylum Streptophyta; class Magnoliopsida; order Myrtales; family Myrtaceae; genus Syzygium; species Syzygium syzygioides. Next base: position 14,557,030 of record CM062251.1, on the reverse strand, counting down.
ACAAAATGATCAAGCAGAATTTAAAGTCAAGGCACACATTCCATCTTTAAATTGATCGAAACCATTTATTAAAAAATGAAATGTTTGTGACTCAGAGTATAAAACCAAACACTTGAAAACTTTTGACGTAAAAATGTTAGATCTTATAAGGGATAATACATCTTCACAGCATCAAAATTAATGGGAGTAGAAAACTCACAACCTTCCGTTTCTGTGAGAATTAAGGCACCCCAGGAAGCACCTTTTTAACCATGTACGAACTGATATAGTTCGGGACAAATTTACCCCCAAGAACAGGAAAGACTGGCAGTACCTTCCTTAAGACTAAATCATTTACCTCAAAGTGTCTTTGACATACCTTTTGATTGAAAGACTTACCTACTCATGTGGCAACTAGATCGGGCATTTCGTCTCACTCTCAGGGGGATTTGCCCCTCTCTTCATTTCTCTGGTTTCTGTGAAATCACTCGGGTTAACGGTGACAGTTTGATTTACATCAGGACTTTGGGTCTTTCATGACGCTCTAGATCGCGTTGAAGGTTCGAGGAATCTTTGAGTTCGTCGATGTCATTGAGATTAGGTTCAACGGCACATAATTCATCATGTTGGACCGTTCCTATACCCTCACGTGTCACAAGATTACCCCTGAAACATAAAGTAAGGGGTTCAAAAGGACGAACAGTGTTAAACAGTGCATTTTGTTTCTTTTGATTTTTTTTTCCAAATTCCTTTCAAAAAAGTTTTAACACAAAGAAGCATGAAGAAGCCCAGGCCTCAGAATTCTTCCTTGTATTATATTTTTCTTTTATTGGTTGGATATTGTTGATACCTAATTTTTAGCCGACGCGTCATTAAAAATAAAAAATTCAAGATTATGGTTTCCGATCGCGACGGAGCCTGTTTCTCGAGCAAAAAGTGTCGTTTTTTAATTCCGTCTGTTGGTCTAGCTTTTATAAGCGATTTTCTATTCATTTTATTCAAAAACCCGAAAAGTCAAATGGTTGACTTTGGCGTTGACTTTTTGGTCAACCCTTTGACCAAAAGTCAACCCCAGGTCAAATTGGGGCTTTTCGCATAAAAAGATTCATTTCAAGTCCAATTTCACTTTAGAAGTGGAAATTTCAGAAAAATTCAAAGATTTGATCATAAAATCAAGCTCCTAGTGAAAAGTCAACTAGGGTTTGACTTTTGGTCAGACCTTTGACCAAAAAATTGAAAAATACAAAAATCCAAAAATCATCTTATTTTATATTCAATTTACCTTTGGCATTTGAAATTTTACAAAAATCGATTTAGAATTAACTTTTTCCCAAATTGCGGAATTTGATTCAAATCGGCAAAAAATGAAATTACTTCATTTCTAGTCCATTTTTAGATTAGTTTTCTTTACGACATTTGATCTAGAGGTCATTTTATATCCAATTTTTGAATCAATTTTTCAATTCCAAGCCAAACACAAAAACCCCCAATTTTAGCCCTAATCAGTGATTTTGATCGATTCTTCATGATATGTGCAATTGAGGCACGAATGAGCCTAATTTCTTATATGAAATCCAAATTCAAAATCAATTTTGGAAGAATCACATGAATTTGGGTTAATTTGATCAATTTAGTGATCCAATGATAGAAAAGTCTATGAGTAATTGGTCTAAATAGTGCAATTCAATTTGACCCACTCTAGACCAATATTCAATTTGATGAATTGAGACTCAATTTGGTTAATTAGACTTCAATTAAACTTGTTAGTCTAGCTCGGTCATACAATTACCCAAATTCAGAGCTAACTGACTCAAATCGGTTAATTCAAATTGAACTAATCCGATCAGACTAGTCATTTTCCGGTCGAAAATTTTGATGATCGATAATCCGGTCGGATCAACCAAGGTCAGTCACATCCTCTTGAGTGCAAAAATGACAAAAGTGCCCTTAATCAAAAATGACAAAAATGCCCTTAATTGAGAATGACAAAAATGCCCTTCTTCAAGGATTAAGCCAATTAATTAGGGGATTAGTAAATCAATCATGGCCATTCATTTAGAATTGATCATGTCCATCCATGATGCCATGTCACCAATCCTTAGCTATTAAGGAATATTCTTAATCATTAAGGACTCATTTTGGACCATTTGATCAATCTAAGGGCTAGAATTCAAAGTTGAAGGGGGTATATAGTGTTTTTCCCTCCAAAAATCAAGGGGGGGTTCATTTTCAGATCTAGTTTCTCTCTCCTCTCTCTCTCTCTCTCTCTCTCTCTCTCTCTCTCTCTCTCTCTCTCTCTCTCTCTCTCTCTCTCCCTCTCCCTCTCCCTCTCACGATTAACTCTCTCTCTCGAGCTCCCTCTCGGCAGCAGCTGTTCCGGCCTCTTGCCGGCTGCTTTCCGGCGAGCCACCGCCCCACCGACGTCCCCCACGGTGGCCTGAAGCCAATCGCAACACTAGCAGCCTTCTCTGGTGGCCGGAGCATCTTCCTCCGGCGAGATCTTCTTCTCGGCAACATCACCGGCACTACCGCCGGTGATGTGTTCAGCTGGTTCAACCGACTGAACCGGCTCTCCAACGACCTTTTCCGGCGATCCAGACCTTCCGACATCCTTCCTCGGCGTTCTCACGTCGCTGTGGTGGCCGGCCTCTCGTCAAACGGCCACCGGATTTCATCCTTAGCTCAATTTTTCGCTGATTAGTCTATTTCGTGAGAAAACGAGTTAATTCTCACATTATTTCGTGCAATCCATTGTCGTAGGTTGGCCGAGCTTTCCGAGGCTTCTCCGTGCCATTCCAGATCGGAATACAGAGGCCGGATCGCTCGCTTGAGCGTTGAAGCATTGTTAGACAAGGTAAGAGCATTTGAACACAATTCTGTAAATTCGTGTTCAGTAAAACCTGCATGCTTGATATGCTGATTTGAGCCTGTTAACGTTGAAATCTGGTGAAGTGATTTACTAGAGAGTCGTAAAGCTCGTCTTAAGCTTCGATTTGATATATCATATGCCTCAATCGGACTTGATTTGCTATGTCAAAACACTTTTAGAAGTTAGGATCAGAATCTGGAATATGTTGCTCAAGTCTGTTATGATGATTCCCTGACTGACGTTGTGTTGTTTGATGAATTTTATGATTTTTAACGATCATTTTCTGGAAACACTTCCTTCATGAGAGTTGTAAAACACATCCTGATCTGTTCACCATAAAATATTCACAAAATTTTGAGCATGTTAGCCTAGTACGATTTGCAACGTCATATGCATGTAAATCTGGTATCATGCTGGTTTCAGTCGACCTTCATGTGTTCTTCGATTTTCATAAAATCGTGTGTTCGAGATATGAAAAACTTTTCTTCACGAAAGTTCTTTCTGAGATTGAGATCTTTCTATTGATACTAATTTCATCGAAATTGGAGATCATTTGAATTTTCAAAAGGAATTCTCACAATTTGATCAGAATCTGTGTCCAGATCTGATTTTCGTTCCTTTGGAGTTCAAAAGATGTTTCTCCGAATTTGATAAAGTTAGAGTCCTTTTTTGCAAAAAATCAAAACTACAAAGTTTCTCATTGGGGTCTCATTATGTCAACTGGAAATTTTGAGGACCTAATTGCAATTTTTGGAGGGTCATTTTGCTTGAAAAGTCTCTTCGAGTTAAAATTTCATTTGCAATTGAGTCATTTGTGAAAACTGAATTTTATAAAACTTTGGAGGGCTTTTTAGCAAAAACTCAAAACATGAAAGTTGTTTCACTCGGGGAATCCTAACCGTACAAAAATTTTCGCGCTGTTTTGATAAGATTTGTTATTTTTCCCGCCATTATTTTGAAATTCATAACTGAATCGAGTCCAGCCTGTCACTGAGATTAAATTGAATATTTTTGAGAAAATTGACTAGGATTTAGAAAAAATGGTCTTCTTGAATTTTGATCCTCATGTCATAAGCTTTCTAATGACACCTGAATCACTTCATTTGGTTGTCATTAGGGTAGTTAATCACAGCCGAACAGAATCAATCCGAATTAGATAAAAATTGAATAAGTGGTCTTTTTTATAAAGCCCACTTCTCATTGTTTGATTGATTTCGAAACAAGGCCCATGGGCTTGAATGCATGCTCATTTTACTTTTATGCATGTGTTTGTTAGATGAATGTTAGGCCCGATGCATGTTCGGCGGGTAGCCCATTCATGATCATTAGAACCCGACTTTAGGGGTTAATTGATGTGAGTTACCGTTTTGTAAATACAAGTGGTAGCCCATTATCATTAATCATTAATCAAACAATGTTAGGTGATTAAGTGGGTGATGAATCGAAACGCATGAAAAACAAAGGCCGACCCGAGGCCCGTGCTTAATTAGTGAGTTGCTTGCACCATTGTTTTTCCATATATCGTTTGTTATGAATGAATGTATGAACGTAAGCATCGACACCCAAGAGGCGGTCCAAGGAAGAAAAATCCGAAGTTAAAAAGCTAAGGTGATTGACCGATGTCCAATCCGGTCTTAATTTGTACTCATTTGATGATGGTACTAAACCGATGTCCAATCCGGTTTCAATTTGTACTTAATTCATTAATCCCCGATCATGTCTCGGGTTTTCAATTCGTGTTGTAATAAGAACCCGACGAGTTGCGGGTTTTCACTTTTTACTTCCTAGCACTTAGAATTAGCTCGTCTTTTCAATACTTCGAGTGTTTACTTTGCGAAAAGTCTTTCAATACAATTGATTGTTTCTTTCTTTTTCTAGACTAAGATAGGATTAGTTTAGAATCTTAAATGAAAACACAAAACAAGATGCATGATCACCTAGTGGACTAAGATTTTGGCATGAAAATGGTAAAGAACAAATGCATGACAACCTAGATAACAACCATGTTAAGTTTAGCGGTACCGAAATGGCGTTAATAGAAATATTAACGTAAGCTAGTCCTCGAACCTTTGATCTCTGGTTTTCGTAGAAACTGAAACGAAATTCCCGCATTTCGGTTGGGTATTCTAGCCGACTCTCGACCTAGGCTAGTGGCGACTCCTAAAAAATAAAATCAATCCGCTGTCACGCGAGATATGGATTTAGGGAAAATCCACGTTCATGATCAATGAGTTATATGGCTAAACAAAAGATTTACACTTCAGTAAAATCATTTTAAAAAGTGCCATATGAACCATCTCATGAACACTTATCTCTAAACCCGCCTCATTCGAGTTCGGCCCTCGAGGGGTAGGTCGCGACAGATATCATCACCAGGCTAGTTTGATGTACCTCAACATGCCCTCAAAAATGAAAATAATCTGTAATTTCATTGATTATCACAAAAAAAAAATTACATTTATTGAATGGAAATTGCAATGATGAGTCCTAGAAATGAAAAATCCTAAAAAGCAACTCCCAAGACGGGGTAAGTCCTAAAATGCAATAAAAATTCCCATGTAGGGGAGTGTGCGAAAAAATTAATGGTGTTACTCTTGCGGGCCAGTGCCCATTCCCTCTAACGGTCCTTCCTCGATGGCTCTAATGAGGAAATTATCGAACAGGGTAGCGATTCCATCCATTGCATCATCAGGATCTTCTGTCATTAGGGGTGTTGGATCATCCATACCTCCCCATCCATCTGGGAAAATGTCACAGGGGTCAACATAGAAACTCGGGGGCACCGAGTATTTCACATAATAATCGAACTTGCCGCTTGGTTGCCCTAATGTGTCGATCACCTCTTGTTTTTCATGCATCATCCTTGTAGGGCCTGGGAATTTAGTGTGGATGTGTGGAGGCATGTCCTCAAGTAGAGGGTTGACCTCGTCTTCTTTGGTGTTTAGCGCAGCAAACTCCCCTTCCCAATCAATGACCACTTTGGAGATTGTGGAGACGATGCCAATGTGATTAGCATAGACGATCATCCCAGCTTCCACCATTTTAGAGATTCTTTCCCTCATGACAGTTAGGGGAGGCACTTCATCATTCGGGTAATAACCTGCTCTTACTAACTCATCATAGACATCAGTGGTATACACCTTGACATTCTTGATTTGACCAGCATCGACACTAAATATGACATTCACATTGCCCGCGTGAACAGGGAGCGGGTTGCATTGAACATTAGGCTTAGCGGGTTGAAAGGAAAATGCCTTCGTGTCCAGGAGGTTCTGGATTTAGTGCTTAAGGGTAAAATAATCGTCGGTTGAGTGCCCCACCTCGCCCATATGATAATCGCATTTCTTAGACAGATCGTAGTTATAGAACAGCTCAGGATTGGGCCATTTTGGTTTAGTGGTAAGCAAGCCTTTCTTTCGGAGGACTGCCAATACTTGAGACAACGACCCGGGGAGGGGAGTGAACTGCCTCTTGTTGTTCTTCCTCTGAGAGGGTTGACGACTGTTCTGTTGTTGAGTTTCTGCTACTTGGATCGTTGGGACAAGATTAGCATTCCGTCAGCCTGTTTGGGTATAAGTCACATTCACTTCAGATACCGGTTCCTTCTCCTTTCTTGCACCAAATCTTTTGGTCGAGGAAGACGGCTCCACGAACCACCTATCTTTCAGCCCTATCTCAATCTGTTCGCCTATGGGGATGAGTTGATTGAAGTTGTCGGCCGAAATGGCTACCATCCGGTTACGGTATTCGAACGGGAGAGTTTTAATGAACATCCTCTTCAATTCATTGTCTATAGGTTCCGGGACAACCTGAGCAGCTATATTTCTCCATCTGATAGCATAATCTTTGAACGATTCAGTCTTTTTTAATCTGAGCACGTTCGAGGTCATCGCGGGTGGGAATGATGTTCATTATGAACCTGTATTGCTTTAGGAATGCTTCACTAACTTCCTTCCAGGTTTTGAGGCCATTTATCTTCTTCATGAGATACCAGTTCAAGGTAGGACTCGTCAAACTTGCCTGAAATGCATGAATCATCAGGAGTTCATTATCAACGTAAGATGTCATTTGTACGTGATATAGCTGCAGGTGGGCTTTTGGGCAGGAGGTGGCATTGTACTCGTCAAAGTCTGGCATCTTGAACTTCTTCGGGATTTTGATCTGTGAGTAAAGAGACAAGTCGATTGAGGGCGAATCATGTGAGCCTTCCAATTGCTTCACTCTCTCTTCAAGTCTGTTGACCCGTTCATCAAGTTTGTCCTTATTGACGATAATCTGGACGAGGTCATCTACTAAATCAGGAAGATCATCATCTTCCTCATTGTCGGCATTCTTTCCACCTTTATGCTTCGGGGCTGATGTCTTAGGGGATGTAGGAATGGGAGTCAACCGAAGGGCTTTGATCTCAGCGTATATCTGTTGTATTGCGATGAGGACTTGCTTCATCTAGTCTTCCATGCCAACAACACGATCTCGTAAGTCAGTTTGATTGGCCATTCTACTTCTTGACCGTGTGCGAATAGGTGATCGTGATCGATCCGTAATTACCTGATGTAAAATAAATGAACCAAATAAGCACATGGTTAAGACAAGGTTGGTCCATGACACGCTTCTAGTCTTTTTTTGTTTATTCATGACAATATTCGTATATGGACAAGACTTTATGAAAAGCAATCTAGGCAAAGAAATATAAATGACGCCCTAGACACAACCTAGGAAATAGAAGCACCAAAATCTCTAATCATAAAACTATGAAAAACAAAAAGTGAGACTCCCTAGAAACTATGGATTGAAAACAAATTCTCTAAAGCCCCTTTTTTTTGTAAAGGAAAGATAACGGCAAACTTCGTAGGAAAATAATTACCTATGACACATCTAGGAAAATAAAGACATAGATTGAGAATAAATTCTTCGAAAGAGCTTTCTTTCTTTCTTTCTTTTTTATTTTCAAAGGACTCAATGATTATTACTTTTGAATTAAAAACCGATCTAGACCCATCATGGACCGACCCAAAAAAAAAACGAGAAAATAAGTAAACTGCAAGATAAAGGTTCAAAAGACTTACTTTACCAAGTAGGACCATGGTAATCACATAGACATGCACATGAAATGTGAGGATCGATTTTTATCTAGACTCTGGCTTGCAAAGTGGAACCATGAGGATTACCGGGTTAAACCAGTCATGGTTGTGGTTAGGCCGGGGTTCCCCTGACTCCAGCTTAGTCAAGGAGCCGACCCGGATTGAAAAGGGTGCAAACGTAGTGAGAACTCAATGACACCGTGAAAGAACTTTTGAGACCAAGGAGGGCAACCCATACCACGAGGGTGTGGTCAGGGTGTCCACTGTTTCAGTACCATCCTAAACCTGTGCCGCCCAGGTCCGGCAGCGGGTAGTGCGTGCAGTGTAGTGTAAATGCAAGGCATGCACAGCAGGTTATATCATATAGTGCTTCATGCATAAAATAAACCATTCATCCAAACACCTCCTTGTAAAACAAGGGTTAACAATCATGCCTCCCTTTAGACCTCCCATTCTACAAAAACATTTAACACCTTAAACGTTAGGGACGTACCTGGGATCCTCGCTGCTAAACAAAAATATTTTTTGAAAAGAAAAACTGGCCTAAGTCCATTAAGAGTTTTAACTCAACTCCCCAGCGGAGTCGCCAAGCTGTCACGATCTAAAATTTTGCTCAGGCTAATGGATTATTAAGACTAAGCTTAACTCGGGCCCTCCCAAACCCTACCAATTCGCAACTTAGGATTTAAGTTCTTAACGTGCAAATATTTTCATGCTTGGAGTCGCCACTAATCTATTTGTGGTAAGTCGATTAGAAACCTAAATAAAATATAGGAAGACATGTTTTATTCATACGAACTAGAGATTCTAAGCTCGCGGATTTGATTACGCTAGATCTAGTTTAATGCCCTATCGGTACCTTTTCTATTCAAAAAAATGTTTTGGCAGATAGTTTGGATTCATTTTAATTTAGTCACTAGCATGTGAGGTGATCATGCAGGTGCGCAAACCACCAAAGTAACACCCAATAATTAAAACATTAAATAAATTGCAAGATTGAGAGAATTACTTACCTCGAAGTAACGTAAACATCTGCATTGTTAGCTAGAAAATCACATCAACAATCCTAATATAATTTCTAATTAACAAGCGGTGCACTCAATATTTTTTTAGGATTTTCACTTATTTAAATAAAAACTAACCTATATGTAATGACGTGCAAAAATTAACATGCGATTAATGCAGCCTATCATGCAAACTATATGTCATGCGACGACGTGACCTAATTCTAATGACGGACAAATGATTTATTTTTGGTATTTTCAAATGAAATTCGGAATTAAAAATTACTCAAATTAACATGCAATCTATCCTAGAGAAAATGATTTGATCTATCCTAAAGTGATTCTTTTTTTTGGGATTTTTATTAAAATTCGAAATTATTAAATATCCTAAATAATCCACAAAGATTAAAACAATTTCTAATTTAAACTAGGAAATATGCTACCTTAAATCCCAATTTAAATCAAACAATTATCTTATTCTTTTGGATATATTTAAGATTCCCTAAACATGCAAAATTTCTAATTTAAATCCTAACTAATATATTTTTTGATTTTCTTTATTTGAAAGGAAAACAATTAAACAAAGATAAGAACCATGTTCAAACAATCCACGTAATCCGCAAGATTCTTCTCAAATTCAAATTAGACAAAGGAATCAAACTAACGGTCATATCTATAGGGTTATAGATATCGACAGAAAGTTGATTGTTTAAATTTGGAAAGCGAATAAAATCTATTATCGTATCCAAGTGATTGTTGATAAGATAACGATTTTCCGTATCGCCGCGTATCGTACCTTAAGGATAAGGTCGGATAGTTGTCCAGATACGTTGTCAAATTAGGAATAATTCCTAATTTTGGGTATTTTCAAATATTGCGGATACCGCAAATATTATCCCAAGATTTAGCAATCCATCAAAGAATATCCACGAAATATTCAAATACCGAAAACTTAGGAAATTAAATATTTCGAAAAATATTCGGATAATGATCTTACCTGATTTGCGGATATCTTCCAAATTCGAACTCGGTTCCGGATTGAGGATTGCGGATCGGGACGGTGTGGCTAGCGATGGGCGTGGCCACGAGGACAGCGGTGGCGACGGCCTTGCGTGGGATGTCGAGGAGCAACTCGATTTGCGGTGATTCTCAACTGTGGATGGTAATGCACAACGGTGGTGCTCAACCGGCAATGGTGCACGGTGGTCTCGGTGTAGTTTGGACGCGAGGATTCAGCTCAATGGGCTTCCACGATGATGTTTTGCTATGACTTTGGAAACCCAGCCTCACGTGTCTCTTGCGTTGAGGGCGTAGCTTCTTGTCTCTGGTCTTTTCTCTTGTGGACGTCTTCTCTTTGCAGAGGAAGAAAAATCCCTTGTGGACAAAGATGCGAGAGATGGACTCCTTCGTGCAATCAGTGAAGATAGACAAAGAAAAGCTTCTTTTTTTTTCCTTGGCGAAAGCTTCCTCCATCTCTCTCTCGGCTTGGACCACTCGAGACATAGACCACCGCTTGAAAGTCTTCCCCTTTTTTGCTCTTTTGGTTGCTCTCTTTCTTTCTCCGGATTGGCTCTTGAGAAATGATGGTGTACTAATCGTGAATTTTCTGATGAAGATGCCCCAGACCAGCAACGTTAGACACTACACAAAATAACTCATCTACTGGCCGACCTCCCTCTCTATTTTTCTCTCTCGCTTTCTCTTACTCTCGTTCACGTGTCTCTCAAAAATCGTGTTCTGAAAATTGTGAGAGCCCCCACTTCATTGAAGGGTATAATGACATATTTATATTGCAACCCTAGGTTAATTGACTGGACTTCCTAGTCCTAATGGGCTTAGGCTTAGGCTTTTATCCTTTAATTTTTATTTAATTCCAAGTTGATTGAATTAATTCGGGCTTTTATTCAATTAAACTTGATGGGCTAATTTAAGCTCAAATTAAGACAACCAAGGCCTTTTTGACGTGTGATTTTCGGCCCCCATCCCTTGAGTGAGCCGAGTGCTCGAGCTTGGTTTACGCGATGAATTTTCAGTTTTCTCGTTACCGCCGGTCCAATACGGAATGCAACTAACCTATATGAACTTAAACTATATACTATGCAATTTTAATATTTTTTATTTATGGGTTAAAATTTAATCCCTAATTTTCTATGCAAATTATTATTAAATGGTCGATCCAAATTTAGGTGTCAACACTTCCATGATAATAGTGGTATTAGGGATATTGATTAGCATTATCTTCATGGCGAGGAAGGTAAAGTGTTTATTGAGTATTACGGTGATGATAAAGATGATGAAAGCACTCAAATAAGAGAAGTATGAGATGGTGTAGAATTGAGTACTCAGGTTGAGGATTGATATATTTTTTAGGAAAGAGAACAAGAGAGGGAGGAGAGGGAGGCAAGGCATGTAGTGAGTGTGTTAGAGAGAGTTCATCTAACAATATAACCTAGAATGAGAGAATATGCTGTTTCAAGAGTTTTAACAAACTTTTGCGGAAAATAGTAGGTATTGAGTAAAGATTAGGTTCAAATGATGTTTCAGAAACCGTGAGCTAATTATGTACTTATGTGATTGAAAGATAGTGAAACAGTAGCACACAAAGATATATAGTGGTGCAACTTTATTCGCAAACCTACGTCAACTCTCATCACTAATAGCCACAGGTTGAGATAGAATTCGCTAGTAATTATTTGAACAAGGTACAATCATCTCACACTAATTGTTTCAAAAGATAGATCACACTATTAGGAATTTGGTGTTGTTATCACTCAGTACACTTGATCTTTTAGCACAATTACAATGTAGCAAGACCAAGAGACAAATAAAAACTTTTTGGTAAGAACACGGCTTGTAGCAATTTTCTAGATTTGTATGTGTAAGTCTCTAACATCTTAGCTTCAATGATCTTCTCTTTTATAGGTATCCTTAATCAGACCGTCGGATATGTCTTGGAGAAGCAAGAGAACTGTTAGGAATTCGTTGGTCTTACTGTCCAAGAATGTAACTGCCCATACAGCCTTTCATGAACATTTTCAAGCTACCTAAAATAACTTTTGCTATTGTCTCGTCCCTACAGCTCTAACACACTATCAAATAGCCGGTTCTTTAATCTTTCAATTCTTCTGTTGTGCATGTCCAGTCCATAATAGCTACAATAGTGAGCCAATGTTCATACTTAATAATCCATTGCTACAATAACATGAACGATCTAATCTCTTCAACTTCAATGAAACATCGTCATGTAGCTTATCTTTTAGAAATCTATTGGTGCTGTTTACAAGCTAAACAAACACGTGATATTTCCTTTTACGGATATCACTTCTTTTCTTTATACATTATCACGAACATCTGCAAACATTATAGTAAACATTATACTAGGAATAGTTTTGGAATCATCAAAATTTCCTTGAGATGTTTCTCCAACATGCCAAATGTAAATTATCCAAGTGATGATCATGATAAGAACTTGCACACTCAAGGCAAAAGTAGAGGGAGTTTTGGAAAAATAAAACTGTAGCATTTGGAGAATCGCATGAATCTCAACCAATAAATAGGGATGAAGGAGGATTAGCTGATGGTAAAGAAACTAAATATGAAGAAAGTGATAGTGATGATATGAGTGATAGTTTTGAGCGTTAGCTCGAAGATGATGAAGTAGCTATGCATAGAAGGAAAGTAAGTATCCTTCCTATGATCCAATTATTGCATGTCATGTTTTGTCTGTAGGTATGAAATTTGATGATGCCAAATAATTCAAAGAAGCTATTGTCAAGTACTCCATTGCCGAACAAAGGAGTGATGAATTTAATAGAAATACAAATGAATTTGTGAGAGCTATGTGTGGATAACCAAATTGTTTGTGTAAGATCTATGGCGCGCTGAGTAGGAAGAGTGCGTTATTCCACATTAGGTCCTTGCAGGAAGAACATACTTTTTCCATTGTATTTGACAATAAAAGGATAAAAATGTATGGTTACCAAAGCACTTGTTCTACACTATCAAGGTGATGCCTAAGATCAAGAGTCCTCAATTGAAGCAGTTAAGTGAAGAAGTAGTATGTGTTATTATGTTTAGGAATCAGTGCAAAAGAGCCAAGCAAAATGTGATGAGTATACTGATGTGTAGGTATAATGAAGAGTGTAATGTAGAATATCCTCAGCTTTGGTATTATGCGGGTAAATGTATATTTCAGAACCCATCCAATAAAGTATATCTAGAGGTTATGGAGAGGCCACTGCTTGACTATGAGACTAAGTTTGATAGGATTTATGTTTGCTTTGATGCATGCAGATATAGATTTTTGGCTAGTTGTAGAGAGTGAGAGGGATAGATGGATGTTTTTAAAAGGGTTTGAGCAAGGGATAGTTGTTGGCTGCCGTTGGAAGTGATATCAATAACCAGATGTTTCCAATAACTTAAGCTATTGTCAAGGTAGACAACAAGGACACCTGGTATTAAATGTAATGGCTAATCTTGAGATAACTAATAGAGGAGGTTGGACATTCACGAGCGATCAATAAAAGATAATGCCATTGTCAACTGTTGGCTTTTTAATATTAATAACATATTTAAGCTTTCAAGTATTTGTTGATTTGAATTATGCAGGAGCAAGTTCCTGCATTAGCTAAGTTGATTCTATATGCTAAACATAGAATATGTGCGAGGTACACATATGCAAACCAGGCAAAAAATAATAAAGGAGATAAACTACAAAAGCAATTTTGGCAAATAACAATAAGCACCGACATGGTTGATTTTAGAAAATACAAACATGGGTTGTTTAAGTTAACAAAGGAAGATTTTGAAACATCATTCCTTACTAAACCTAAGCATTGGTGTAAGGCCTTCTTAACTGAAGGATTCAAGTGTGACATTATTGATAACAAACTTAGTGAAGCATTCAATGGTAAATAGAGGTTAATTGCAAACCAATTATTAGCATGCTTGAAGATATAAGAGTTATAGTCATGACTAGGCTCTAAAGACAAAAAGATGAGACTGAAAAGCGGACTAGAGAGTATGGTCATAGGATTGCGAAGATATTGGATGAGAACATGGCTGCTAGTAGGCTGTCATCTTACTTGGCATGGAAATGATAAATATGAGATCATGCATAAAACTGATAAGTATGTCGCCCAACTGGAAAGAAAAAAGTGTTTACGTCAAACCTGACAACTAATTGGAATTCCCTTTGCACATGACATTTGTGTCATCTAGTTGAAGCAACAAGATCTAGAGGATTATCTACACAATCAATACAAGAGAAGTGCATATCTTGTTTCATACCGGTTCATATTGCAGCCTATTATAAGTAAAGAACTCTGGGAACCAACAAATCAAGGAGCCCCTCACCTTTTGCCACTAAAGCAAGTGGGAAGGCCAAAAAGAAAGCGAAGAATGCCAGAGGAGGAGATCACAAGTAAGAAGATGCGCAAGAATGGTGCAAAGATGAAGTGCTCGTATTCCTATAAGGAATGGCACAATAAGACTAGTTGCAAATTGAGGAAGTAGTGTCGATAACAACAGCCATCAACAGGGCTTGATGTAGGGCCAAGTGTAGGCTAGCTAAATGGCCAGTTATAAGGCTAGGTGCAGGGCCAACTTAAGGCCCAGCTGTAGCCCTAGGTGCAAGGCCAACTCAATAATCAATTATTGCATAAATGATGAGAAAATATCTAGTAAGTTGTACAATATGTGTTTGTATTATTTTATGGGTTGATCTTTGCAAAGTTTAACTTTGTCGTGTCTTTCTCAAGTGAGAAGAAGATAAGATGCATAGGTTGTTGAAAGTGAGGCACATCAAACAAGAGGGGCTCTTGGTAAAAGGATAAGGAAATATGATTATCACCTTCATACATACTTCAATACTGGAATGATTATTTTGAATGTAAATTTTGTATGTCTCATGCATTTAATATATGGTATTTGTTTTTGTTGACAATATACTTATATTGTTATAGGATGGGAAAAGTTTGGAGGTGCACATCTCTTAAGGTGACCTAAGTCAAAAGTCAAATGTCGCACCCAAAAGAAGAACCCAAACGAGGTCAAGTGGAGCAAATTCCAGTAAGAACCAATTAAATGATTCTCCAAAACAAACAACACAAGCGATAAGTATAAGACAAGAGGGATGGCTTCAAAGAAGATGACACTGGGTGGAGCTCCAAAATAGCCACCAACAAAGAACTCAACACCAGTTCTATCTCAATTAATTGATGCCAACAGCTCCAAAACAACCGTCGACATCACTACCATAGAGCAATACAACAGCTTGCATGTTCAATTCCAATTAGAATGAGTGCAAGGAAATCCAGTCAAAAATCCATCACAAGGAAAAGGAACTAGAGGGTTGTGCATATTGATTGATGGGATGAAGTTGGATATGGTATTTATATTTTTGTTGGGATGAGAAGCTTGACTGGTGGGGGTTGATATTAACTGTTGGGGTAGTTGCATATGGTTTTGTTTGAGTTGGTTTTGAGATGTTTGGTGGGAGGGAAACCTTGATTGATAGGGATTGATCTTGTTTGGTTTTGAAATGTTTGGATGATATTGATTGGTGGGAGGGGAAGCTAAATGTTTTTGTTTGATAATTCAGATTGACTAAATGTAAAGAAGTAGTTGAATGTCAATGTCGACATTTTTTTATTTTATTTATGCTTTTGCCATTTCCATTTTTTGTCTTGCTTTTGACTTGGTTTTACCTGGTTGTGCTAGTTTGTACCGGTTTTTGCTGGCATCAATAAGCTAATGTAGTTTTGTGCTTGTGTTGCACTTCTTTTTGCAATTGATGCAAGCACAAAACTACACAAGTACTTCTTTTTATAGTTGGTGTAACCACAAGATTGTATCAGCACTTTTAACAAACAACCAATCATCCAATTGTTATTAGGTACAACCTAAGCAACCTACGAGAATAAGCAATTGATCCCTGTTCAAAGTTCCACATGCATGTCCATCCACTACTACTGCTACTATTAAGGATTCCTCCAAAAGTTTGTCTGTTGCTCTGTCATTAGATGATCTTCAATCCACAACTCGTTCCATTATTTAAGAATTTGGTACTTCCATCTCCTCTGTACCTAGCCCTTATGCTTTGTTAGTCACTCTAGGTACTCCTGATTTGTGATATTTTAATCTTGCCTACCCTAATCACATTACCTCCAATTACAATTTATGGTTCCCAAACTCTCATTAAACTTGATATTTGTGGGGCAGCTTTATGAACTTGGTTTTGACATTCATTTCTCCTTGATTAGTTGTCATGTTCAGGATCCACGAATGGAATATACAATTAGGACAAGTCGTAAAGTGGGGCGCTTGTTTGAGCTTGTCTTGTTAAATCTTACCCACCCCTTCACTAGTTCCGACCCAAGAAAAAAAAAAAACTCCACCGATTATGCTGCCACAGTATCATTTGAAACTTTACATTCTCGATTGGGTCATCCCTCTTTCTTTAGATTAGGTCTTCTGATTTTAAGTGGTCATTTAGGTTCCGTTGACAATAAAACCTTTGATTGCTTGCCTTGTAAGTTGGGAAAACATCGTACTTTACCATTCAATATTATTGATCTATTTCTTATGCTCCTTTTGATCTAATTCATTATAATATTTGGGGACCATCTCCTACTCCCACTATAGGAGGATCTCATTATTTGTGATTTTTATGGAAGATTATTCTCATTATACATGACTTTCTTTTATGAAGAATCGATATGAACGTACATATATCTATAGCAATTTTGTTGCCACGATTAAAACAAAATTTTCTTGAGATTTCAAGGCTTCTTGTACTAATAATGCCGTGGAGTACAAAGACAAAGAGCTCCTTAGAATTCTTTCCCATAATAGTACTATCATTTCATCTTTCTTGTCCAGGAACTTCAAAACAAAATGGTCAAGCAGAGCGTAAACATAGGCATGTCATAGATATCATATGCACTCTTCTAATCTCTACATCTTGTCCAGAATAGTTTTGGGGAGAGGCTTGTCATACTATTATATATACTATCAATTGTACTCCATCACCTATTATAGGTAACAATTCTCCTTATGAGTATTTGTATATCAATGTTCCAAATTATAATCTACTTCAAGTCTTTGATAGTGCATGTTTTGTGCATATTTTCGCTAACGAAGCACGGAGTTAGAAACTCGTGCATGCTTCCTTGGATATGGAATTGAGCATGAAGGTATAGATGTTGGGATCTTGTCTTTAATTGACTTTGCGTATCTCTTCATATTACCTTTTGGGAATATAAGATGTTCTTGTCTCTTCGTCCATTTGCATCCTCTTTAACTGTTCACTTCTTCATAATCCTTCTGTCGATCTATTTTCTAGAAGATATGTGACATCCTCGATTCGGACTCTATTTCGACAAGAGAAGTGGCTTATACTGTCAATGCATTAATAGCAGGGTTAGACCATGAGTTGATTCACGAATAGTGCAAAGGTCAATATTTGATTAGGAAGGGCAATTGAGGGTTGAGGAATGCGCTTGACTAGAGTACTCGACCATGGAAAATAGCTCGATTATAAGGATCAATGTGGGATGACCTTATGACGTCATGGGTCAATCAATGAAAGATTAAGAATTGATTCGACGGAAGTATATATAGTCGGATTGCAAGTGATTTTGCATGATCATTATACTAAACCTGAACAATCCTAAGCAAATTTCACAAGACCACATGCTTGGGTAAATAAGTCAATTCCGCATGATAACATGACAACAAAGAATAATCCATGGGTCGACAAGACTCGAATGTGGATTGATTTCCTGATTAACCATAAGTCATGCAAGTTATTGAGGATTGTTTAGAGATTTTCTTTTTGGGTTAGTCGAGATAGACCCTTGAGAATAGTTTTGGGCCCCGAAACTTTGGACTAAGGAATTATTGGGTTGGGAATGGAAGCCCATAAATGGGTCGCTCAAGTGGGCCGAGATGGGCCTCACGACCAAGGAAAGCCCATTTCAAGCACATTTCTCTTCAAATTTGACCTGTTCAAGCCCAAGCCCAAGTTTGTTAACCCAAGCCCAAGCCCATGTGAATTGTGCTCGTGAATAGTGCCGTAAAATAGTGTTAAGGGCTAAAATTACCACTTTGCCCCTAAGTCTTCTAGAATCCCTTTGGCTTGTTTTGCAAGATTAAATCCTAGCAATTGATCTTGGCTTGTTGGGCAAGAATGAATCTTGGCCATCCATTTTGGGGTGTCTTGCAAGACACTTTCTCTCTCTTGCTCATTCTCTCACTTTTGGTTTTCCTTCACTCTCTTTCCCTTGCACTCTCTCTTTCTCCCTTTATTGTCGCCGCCACCACCACCAGCCGCCATCACTGCCACCATTACCACCCCCAAGCCGTGTAATGAGTTGCCCTTGCCGAGCCACTGCCATGCGCCGTCCACCGCCACCCGTAGCCACCGGTCCAGCCCACGAAGATGCTGTCTGACAGCCACCGCAGCGAGACCCATTTCCATGTCGCCACCCCGTGCTGTTCCGGATCAAGCCATACATAGCCCTTACCGTTGCCATTGCTCTCGTGTCGTCAAAATTGTTTCTGGGTGAATTAATGCTCTAATCCCTCGTTTAGTAGATTAAACTTGCTTAGTGCTAATTAACGGTAATTAGTTGATAAGCTATCGCGATAAGTGATAAATAGAAGTGATAGGCTATCACGATAGGTGATAAGTAATAGTGATAGGTTATCAAGGAAAGTGATAAGTGAAAGTGATAACCTATCATGAAAAGGGTGATAAGCTATCGTGGATTAGGTGATAAGCTATCCTCGAAGGGGGTGATAAGTTGTCGAGAAAATGTGATTAGCTATTGTCAAAAGGACGATAAGTTATTGGGTATTTGTTAATAAGCTATCACCAAAAGGGTGATAAGCTATCGCGGGTTTGGTAGTAAGCTATCATCGAAGGGGTGATAAGCTATCGAGGAAAAGGATAATAAGTTTTCGCAAGAAAGCGATAAGTTGTCGGGTTTTTATTTGATAAGTTATCGCAATAGGGAGATAAGTGGTTGTTATATGTGGTTTTTTTTTTTGGGTAAAGCTGTTGTTATATGTGGTTTGTACTTGAATTATATAATAATTTTGTGTATATTTGATGTGCTTTAGAGCTTGTTATGCCATGAAATGTGATTGCCCATTTTATAAACCTTGATGTTGTTTTTTTTTTAAAAGGTTTAATGGACATATAAGTGGAAATTCCTAGGTGTTGGGTTTACATGTCCGGTTTTATGAGTTAAATGGGGCAAGGATGTTTAAAAAGGAAATTGTGCAAAGTTTGATGGGTTGATTATGTGTATGTGATCACGTGTGAATTTATTATTGTATTTTTACGTGTGAAAATTGCAATACTTTGTTGTGTGAGCACGAATTACGTTTGTATTTGGCTAAATGTTGAGATATAAATGAGTGGTGTGGTTGTTGTGCTCGTGTGGTCACATGAAAGTTCCGTCTAGGCAGGGGTTCTAGACAATGCTCGGTTGGGATTCGGATGCAGTCTAGGCCGAGGTTCTAGACGATGCCGAGTTGCGGTTGAGGCCGAGCCAATGCTCTTGATTAAATGCCATCTGGATGAGGGTTCCGGATGATGCCGTGCTCGATGGGTGGGATGATGCTCGGTCATGCCGAAAGACCGCCAACCTAATGCGAGTAATGCGGGTTGTATCGTGGATGATTTGTGCATGGGAAAGCTGTTGCATGTTCTAATTGCATTATATGCTTGTTGCATTATGATTGCACATAGTGGTTTATAACGTGCAGGGCGTGTGTGCTAAGGTAAGGTAAGAATGTTTGCAATTGTTTAATGGCATGTTTGTTTATGCTGGGCTGGGTAGCCTGCTCGTGTATATAGTTAGGGCAAAGCAGGGGTTGCTTTGTTATTGATCTACCGTCGATGTGTGGCTGTGTGTTTAGGTGCGCGCAAGGAGAGTTAAGTTCCTAATCGAGACTTAGGTCGTTAACTTACTGAAATTTATCTTACTCGTTGTTGCTAACTATTTTTCAAGTGCTCAGGTATGATTACGCATTGCATTCCATGAAAACTGGCTTTTTTTAGGGGAACACCTTTGAGGTTGTCCTCGTGGATAGAGGAGTTAGGTTAATCCCTTCCCCTTTATGGTTGTAATTGGGAAGGTTTGCGTGGCGGACTTGTAATATATTAACTCCCTATGTACTGCCGTTAATGTATGTATATATATTTGTTATATGTTTTCTTGTTTATCCCTGTTATTATTGTCTGGAGATGTGTGCTTTTGCCTGTACATAATTAAAAGTTAAAATGAATGGGTTGGTGATGCATCCTAGACATCGCAATTCCACGACCAAGGAAAGATGTTCGCGCGCTTGAGGATTTAGGGCGTGACAAGATAACACATTTGAATTTTTCTCTTTGGAATTATCATCTCCTAATCTCGATGCAAGTATCTCTAGTAATCCCAATTCGACAGCTCCTAACATTTATGTGCCATCCACGGATTCTCTACCCTTAGACGTTCCTTCTTCTCATGTTTGTCATTCCACCCGTGTAAGTCAACCCTTTATTCAGCTTCGCGATTTTCACTATTATTCTAATATTGCTTCTTTTCACGAGCCTCGCACGTTTAGAGAAGCTCGTACGAATCCTTTTTGGTAGCAAGCAGTGATAGATGAGTTACAAGCATTAGAAAAATCTCATACTTAAGATTTGGTTGATTGGTCTCCTGAATATTCGGCTATAGGTTATAAATGGGTGTGCAAGATCTAAGCAAAGGCAAATGGTACTATGGAATGCTACAAAGCTAAACCATTAGCAAAAGGCTTCGCTCAGGAGTATAGCATTGACTGTGACAAGACAGTTGCTCTAGTTGCACGTCTTACTTATGTTCGCAGCCTCCTTGCTGTCGTTGCTATTATACGACGGGCTCTATTCCATATGAATGTCAAAAATGCATTTCTCAATGAGGATTTCACTGAAGAAGTTTATATGGAGCCTCTGTTGGATACACTCACACTGCTTAATAAAGTGTGTCGACTACGACGAGCATTATATGGACTAAAGTAAGTTCCTCGTGTATGGTATTCCAAGTATAGATCCACCATGGAACGCCTTAGATTTACATCTAGTCCCTATGACAATGCTCTCTTTATTTAACGAACATCTCGTGAAGATATTGTGCTACTCTTATATGTGGATAATATGGTTATTACTGGCGATGATCATAACGGCATTGCGAAACTAAAGCAGTAATTGAGTCGACAGTTGGAAATGAAAGATCTCAGACGACTCAATTATTTTTTAGGTTTGGAGTTTGGTTTAAATTCCTCTAGCTATTATCTTTCTCAAGCGAAATATTCTACTAAGCTTCTTTCTCGGACCAAACTTACTAATAACAAGATTGATGCAACTCCCTTAAGACTAATGCTAAATTTGATGACAAAGATGGGACTCATCTTTCAAATTCAACACTTTATCGATAACTCGTTAGCAATCTTGTTACCTTGTTGTTATCTGTCCTGACATCAGTTATGATGTTCACATTATAAATCAATACAAGCGAATGACTCACTTTATTGCCATTCTTCGAATACTTCGCTAAGTCAAGGGTACCTTAACTCATAGTCTTCACTTTTCTGCTAGCTCAACCTTAGAGTGAACGACTTATTCTGATGTCGACTAGGCTGGTGACCCTCTTAATTATCACTCTATTATAGGCTATTCCTTCTTTTTAGGAAACTTCCATATTTCCTTGCAGAGCAAGAAATGAACTACTGTCATTCGATTTAGTGCGGAAGCAGAATATTGTACTCTTGCTAATACAACATCAAAATTACTATGATTATGACGGCTATTAGAAGACATGGGAGTATGTCATAATAGTGGAACGATCATTTATTGCGATGATTGAAGATCTATCCAAATAGCACATAATGATATTTTCCATGAGCATACTAAGCATATTGAAATAGATAGTCATTTTATACGCTCTCATATGCTTCGTAGTACCGTTCGTCTGTCCCACTTCATCAGTTGATTAAATGGCTGATGTTTTCCACTAAGACACATCCACCTAGATGTTTTAAAGACATTTTCTCCAGACTCTAGTTGACTAGTTCTATGTCATCTTGAGTTTGATGAGGGATGTTAGAGATATAATTATATTTCACAATTGATTCTAATTGATTGTATTTGATATTATAATATTTTATTACTTTAAATGGTTATCTAGAACAATTTATAAATAGGCTCATGTATCATCAAACATGGAAAATATACAAAAAATTCTCTAATTCTCATTTCCGCTTTATTCTTAACTATATGAATTGCTTTAACATTAAGAGTGAGTCTTGTCGTATGTTCTTCAAGAGAGATGACTATAGGAGGTGGAGTTGTAGTGGCAGCTAACTCTACACCCTCAGCTAGCACCGCAATGTCATGACCTAAATCCCTCATAAACCGCCTCGAGGAAGTAGGTTTAGAGGTACTTTATTGGACTCTCCCTAAGTCCATACCTCGGGTGACATTGGCTGTTTAAATTTATTTGTTCAATAGGAGTCGCCACTAGCCACAATTAAGAGTCGGCTAAAAATCCTAATCGAGATACAGGAGTGCTATCTCGAAAACATGCGCAACCAGACATTCTTCGGGATTGGGGATTTGATTACACTAGTTTTTCAACTAATACCTTTTCGGTACCTAAACTCGACTATTTGCTAACCAAAATATCACTACAATTTTTTACTAATCAAGAATTTTGAATTTTCATCTTAACCATTCTAAAAGGGAAAACAACAATCAATGAATTTAAAGTACGCAATCAAATGAAATCAAAATAAAAGTGCATAAACAACGACCTAGTATCATCTCTAAAAAAAAATAAAAAATCTCTAAGGTAAAGCCCTAAAGGCTTATTCAATTTTAGGTTCATTTTTTTTGTTCAAGCCAAAAGTATTTATTAAAAGCCATGATCTAAAAGAATTCTACATCTTTTTAGCTTTTTCACATTTTTTTATTTTTTTTGAATTTTTTGAATTTTTTTTAAAATTAATTTAATTTTTTTTTTGGAAAAATGGATTTCGAACCGGGTCAGGGGAAACCGGTCTGATTTCCTAGTTTGACCCAGACCCAGAAGGCCCAAAGTTGGGTCTAAATTCAAATCGGCCCAATCCGAATAAAACCAAATTATCAAATTCCATCTGGCCCAATATTATCTTAGCTTACATTTTTCTCTATCTGGCCTAGCTTATTCCCTTAGCCCACAACATCTTTGGTTCAGCCCGATTTGCAACCTGATACGAATCTTTTATTTCTAGATTTTATTTCTTTTATTATTATTATTATTTCTATTTTCTATTTTTATTTCTTTTCTCTTTTATTTCGGTTTTCTTCTTCCCGAGACCTATATTGAGAGAGCTTCTTCACCAAAACATCACTAACACCATCGGAAATCCATTACCACCGATTCTCTAACCCTTGCCGTCGGTCATCTATTCCGACCATCATTGAACTTCCGTTGACTACAACTTACAGCGACTGTCGTCCCTCATCACAAACCGACCACAAAAATAAACCCCAACAACCAAATTCCATTTTACGGTCATCAAACTTTCGGCCACAACAACAAATCCTAATTCTAAACAAACAAGTAATCACATGTATGAAACAGAGATAGAAAACTAACGGAGGAGGCCTCAAATCGCAGGCATATCTCCGGCAAGGGGAATGAATCCAGTGGAAATTTCAACCATAGTCGACTTGGACGAATGATGAATATGCCATAAAAGTTTATGGAAATAACCGAAAAAAACACAAAGAATGTCACGCCCCGTATCTCACGAAGCATGAACATCCGCGTATAGGTCGAAATAAAGTGCGACGCTCCCAGGTTACGTCACCGACCCGAAAACTCAAATCAGAAAAAACACGCTACATGCGGAAACGACGTATATATAAAATATATATATATACACCCGGACAAATTTATTAGCAACCATGAATAGCAAGAGTTCACAAATTACCAGCGATTAAAAACAACATATACTTTCATTATAAAACTTATAATACAATATCCATTATACACAAAAGATACAACAAAAGGATCACGGCATCTGCCTGCCCTGGGATAGGATCCACAATCTCCAGCTCAAAAACTACCCCACCTAGTTCCTCATGCTTTACCTCATCCTCCACGATCTCATACTCAACATCCGAGTCCTGGAAATTCATGGCCGGGGATCTGAAATGTCGGTTTTACCACAACCGTGAGAAAACTCAGCAAGTACAAACCACTAATCCTAAACTAGGCTAATGTGCACCTCCAGAGGGTAAATAAAACACATCAAACAATGAACCAGTAAAATTCACATTAATTTTCATTACGAGCTCACAGCCCAATATATCATTTCAGCCCTGCAGGTTAAGCATTTGACGTCAATATAACTCAAGTGCAATTACACCGACCCGAAGGCCCACAATTGATAAAACGACCCGTAGGCCCGACCCGAAGGCCAACAATCTGATAAATCGACCCGTAGGCCCGACCCGAAGGCCACAGTTTGATATAACGACCCGTAGGCCCGACCCGAAGGCCACAATGGATAAATCGACCCGTAGGCCCGACCCGAAGGCCACAATGGATAAATCTCAGGCATGTACATTAAGCACTCAATTTCAGTCGCACCATAATGCACCTTTGTAAACCACATGCCCTGGAATTTAATGTTAATTACCGATGTCAAATTACCAAGCATAACTAAGCCCAAATCAAACCTATTCCACTCATTTTTGGCATATCCAAGCATTTTCATTCTAATCCAATCAATTCCGAGTTTATTCCGCGCATTCATTACACACTTCAATCTAATGCGCCTAAGGTCTGCCTTGGGCTAATTGATCTTGCACTCATGGGTCATTCCATAGGGTTTATTTAAGTCCCAAACAACCCCCAAAATAACCAAACTCAACCCCTAGTCAAAGAATCATTTAATTCTCAATTTGGGCCCAAGAGTGCAATTCGGTTATGGTGAACAGTACCAGAACCGAATTTCACATTTGCACTAAACCCCTTTTAGCAATTCCATTAAACTTCAATCAAATACCATACTCACCCAAACATCAAATATGCATAATTAAGCCTCAAATAAGCTTATTTAACTCCTATAATGACCAAATCAAGGTCACTAATAATTGAACCCAATTTAATGAAACACTTAGGCAAATTGCACAAATTCGGAGCTTTGTGAACAGTACCAGGAAAAATGCTCATTTAGGCACTAATTCACTTTTAAACCATCTCATTAAGCCCTAATTACCTACCCTAAACATCCAACCACTAAATACACATAATTAAGCCTCAAATAAGCTTAATTAGTCTACCAAATGCCTAATTTTAAGTCATTAACCATTGGACTCAATTAGTATAAAACTTGAACAAAATTAAGCATTTTCGGTACTCATGAACAGTACCAGACCAGATCACAATTTAGGCCATTAAATCACCATTAAATCATCTCATTAGGTCCTAATGACCCATACAAAACATCCCACACACAATTAAGCCTAATTAACCCTCATTTAGGCCTAATTAACCCCTAAAAATGCACAATTAAACTAATTAGGGGTTTATACTCGCCTATTAACGATTCGGGACGACGGGAACGGGCGGTCGATCACCGAAGAGCGGTAAGGATCGACGGCGGCACTCCGGTGCAAGCCGGCGGTTCACGGCGACGACGAAACCGACGATTCGCTGCTGTTTCTGTTCTGTTTAGGCCGAAACCGGGGCTGTGGTGGCTGGTCTTGGGCGGGAAAGGGCTGCTGGTGGTGCGGGCTTGGCGGGGACAGCTCCGGCTGGTACTGTTCTGGCGTGAACAGTACCAGAATGTGCAAAAAATGCACGGCAAAAACCAGAAATTGCAAGAAAGAGAAGGAAATTGGGGAAGCTGGTGAAGCTCTCGGTAAAACCAGAAAAATGAGAGAGAGAGAGAAGACAATCTGGTCAAATGAGTCAAAGATGGATTAGTGGAAGACATGTGTCACAATCTTGGCCATTTGGATAATTTTGCCCTTGATCCAAGGGCCCATATTTGATCTAATCCAATAATTTAGGGGTAAAATGGTCAATTGCCACTAACCCAAGGCTGACCAGACCTGATTAGTCCTAACTAACCTTGGTTAACCCCCAAAAATTAATCAAATTTCGGAATTAATTAAAAATGGCCTAGGGGCATTTTCGTAATTTTTCGATCCCGAACCGAAATTTCAATTTTCGCACATACGCGTTCCATATGTGTGGGGCCAACATAATATGGCGTCGGATTCGCGAAATTCACTTTTTAAGTTCTCGAAAATCAACTGCGAAGTTTCGGGAATAAAATAATATTATTTTTCTAATTTTTGTCGAAATTTCAATTTTTGGTCAAAACCACTCTAAATGTGCGTGGCCACCCCAAAATGACCTTGGCCGCGAAAAATAACCTCAAACGGCCTCCGAATCCAGCCTCGGTGCTTACAGGGGCAAAACCGTAATTTTTTATTCCGGGGTCGAAATTCCAATTTTTGACCGTATGCACTCCAGACGTGCATGATTGCCCCAAAATGGCATCGATTCCGAAAAATAATTTCGTTTGGGCCTCGGAAATGGACATCGAGGTCCCCAGGGACTAAATTGCAATTTTCCCCAATTTCTGTCGAAATTTCTATTTTCAGTCATTCTTGTCCCAAATATGTATGGCCACTCTAAAATGACGTCCGTCTTGCAAAATAGTCGCAATTACCCTTGAAATTTTGATATCGAAGTTCGGGCTCAATATCGCGATCAAAATAGCTCGTTAGCAGTTTTAGGGTCTCTCACTAACGGGCGGCTGCTTAGGTATTACGCGTATCGACCTAAGATTGTCCGAGTCGTGATGGTCTCGAATCTCGAGAGAACGAGAGGAAGTATCGCTAGTACCGGGGGTCATGATCGTTTGGATTAAAATCGGGGTTCATTTGTCGGGCGTACTTTCGATCGTGCGGAATCACCCGCGATCCGATCGTACGTTACTGATGATATCAACCCGTCATTTTCCTAAGATCGGCCTATATTGGCGCAAAATATTCCCTCGGCGTTCGTCGAAATCAGCGCTCAACCACGATCGGGTTCTCGATCCACGTACCTGTTCCTATTTAGCCTTTCCCATTTGGTTAGTATCCCGTGATTGATCAAGTCCAGGCGAGACTTACTAAAATCAAACGAGAAATAATATACACTTTATTAATCCCGATAACAGGTCAAAATTCAGAATGTTACAACTCTTCCCCCTTGCAAAAATTTCGTCCTCGAAATTTGTATTCTAAACTTGTTCCTCGAACAACTGGGGGTGTTGATGTCGCATAGCTTCCTCGCTTTCCCAAGTAGCGCCTTCTGTCCCGTGGTGCTCCTAGACTACCTTGACCATCGGAATTGTCTTATTCCGCAGTACTCGATCTTTTCGATCTTCAATTCTGACTGGTCTCTCTACATACAACACCCTGTCGTCCACATCTATTTCTTCATATCTTAGAACGTGTGTCGGATCTGGTTCATACTTTCTCAACATCGACACGTGGAAGACATCGTGTACCTGGGACAAGTTAGGTGGCAAGGCAAGCCTATACGCCATTTCGCCAATCTTTTCTAAAATCTCGAACGGTCCGACAAACCTCGGGCTCAGCTTCCCTTTCTTGCCAAATCGGGATAACCCTTTCATAGGTGACACCTTGAGGAATACATGGTCTCCAACTTGGAATTCCAAAGGTCGTCGTCTCCGATCGGCATAGCTCTTCTGACGACTTTGTGCTGTCTTTAACCTTTCTCGGATAATCTTGACAGCTTCCATTGTTTGCTGTATCAGTTCTGGGCCCGTAATGCTTCGTTCACCTACTTCGTCCTAACACACTGGCGTCCTACACGCTCTACCATATAAAGCTTCAAACGGTGCCATATGAATGCTCTGCTGATAGCTATTGTTATAAGCAAACTCCACCAAGTGTAACTGTTCCTCTCATTTGCCTTGAAAATCTATCACACAAGCTCTCAGCATATCCTCCAAGGTTTGAATGGTCCTTTCAGATTGACCGTCTGTCTGTGGATGGTATGCCGTACTGAACTGTAACTTCGTTCCTAAGGCCGTTTGCAAACTTTTCCAGAAGTTGGCCGTAAATATAGGATCACGGTCCGAAGTGATCGTTACCGGTAGTCCATGCAACCTCACGATCTGCCTCACATACAATTCTGCATATCTTTCCAACTCAAAGTCTTTCCGCACTGCCAGAAAGTGCGCTAACTTAGTCAGTCTATCCACTATTACCCAGATTGAATCATGTCCTCTCTGACTTCTTGGCAGTCCCGTCACGAAATCCATCGTAATATGTTCCCATTTCCACTCAGGAATTTCCAACGGTCGCAACAGTCCTCCAGGTTCATAGTGTTGCGCTTTCACCTGCTGACATGTCAAACACTTAGCTACATACCTGGCCACATCCGTCTTCATTCCGTTCCACCAGTAATGTTGTCGTAGATTCTGGTACATTTTCGTGCTCCCAGGGTGTATACTGTAATTGCTGCGATGAGCCTCTCTTAGTATTTCTTCCTTAAGCTCAGTATCATCAGGTACACACCATCGTCCTCTAAATTTCAAGATTCCATCATCCGATACTTGGAAATCTGGCTTCCTTGTAGTGACATCCATTTCCACGATTTTCTGAATCTCCTCATCCGTGGACTGCAGAGTCTTAATCTTGGTCTGAATCTCTGGCTCGATTCTCAAAGTAGCTAGCAGATTCGACACATGGCTCAATTCAAATTTAAATTCTGAGTCTCGGAGCTTTTCCAATAACGTCCACTCCTTGATCATCATGTGCGCCATACTTGACTTGCGACTTAGCGCATCCGCTACTCGATTCGCCTTTCCAGGGTGGTACATGATGTCGCAATCATAATCTTTCAGAAGTTCCATCCACCTATGCTGCCTCATATTCAGCTCTTTCTGCGAGAACAGGTATTTGAGACTCTGGTGATCCGTATAAATCTGGAACTTTTCCCCACATAAATAATGTCTCCAGATTTTGAGTGCAAAAACAATGGCAGCCAACTCTAGGTCATGCGTCGGATAATTCAACTCGTGTGACCTCAATTGACGTGACGCATACGCAACTACTTTTCCGTACTGCATCAACACACAACCGAGTCCTCTGAGCGAAGCATCACTGTAGACCTCAAATCCACCCGGTCCAGATGGAATGGTTAAGATTGGAGCTATTGTCAGTATGTGCTTAAGTTCCTGAAAGCTTCGTTCACACTTATCATCCCATTCAAATTTAGCCTCCTTTTTCAGTAATCGCGTTAATGGCATGGCTATCGACGAGAATCCTTCTACGAAACGTCGATAATAGCCAGCCAATCCTAAGAAACTCCTGATTTTCGTTACTGATGTCGATCTGGGCCACTTAAGTACTGCCTCAATCTTAGCTGGATCCACAGATATCCCTTCTCCCGATACAATATGTCCAAGGAATGCTACCTTACTAAGCCAGAACTCGCACTTACTGAATTTCGCGTAAAGCGCATGTTCCCTCAACGTCCGTAGTACCTCAGTCAAGTGCACTTCATGTTTTTCTGGACTCTTTGAGTATACCAAAATATCGTCGATGAACACAATGACGAACTGGCCCAGGAATTCCTTAAAAACTCTGTTCATCAGATCCATGAAAGCTGCGGGGGCATTTGTCAAACCGAATGGCATGACTGTAAACTCGTAATGCTCGTACCTCGTCCTAAATGCAATCTTGGGTATATCCTCCTTCCGAATTCTCAACTGATGATACCCGGTCCGTAGATCAATCTTAGAAAACACTGACGCTCCTTGTAATTGATCGAATAAGTCGTCGATCCTTGGCAGTGGATACTTATTCTTTATAGTCACCTGATTCAACTATCGATAATCTATACATAATCTCAACGTCCCGTCCTTTTTCCTCACAAACAGGACTGGCGCTCCCCATGGAGACGCACTAGGATGAATAAATCCTTTATCTAACAATTCCTGCATCTGGACTTTCAACTCCTTTAAATCTGATAGGGACATCCGATATGGGGCCTTAGAAATCGGCTCAGTACCTAGGGCCAATTCTATTACGAACTCCACTTCTCGTTCTGGCGGTAAGCTCGGCAATTCCTGAGGAAAAATCTCGGGGAAATTGCACACTACAGGGATTTCTTCCAACTTAGGTTCCACCAATGTCGGATCCTTAACATTAACTAAATATCCCTCACAACCTTCTTCGAGCATCTCAGTTGCCTCTACTGAGGAAATCCAAGGGATCGAGGTTCCTCCTCGGTTTCCCTGAAATTCAAACCTAGGATGTCCAATCGGATTGAATTGGATTGTCCTACTACCGCAATCCATAACTGCTTTCTGTTTTGTCAGCCAATCCATACCGATGATCACATCGAAATCATACATAGCTAACACAGCCAAATCAATCCTTTCCTCTACATTCCCAATCACAATTTTGCAGTCAAGACACCCCAACGATACTAACACCTTATCATGCAGTGGGGTCGTCACATATAACATACTTTCAAGTAAAACAGGCTCCAGACCAACCAATCTAACAAACTGTTCTGAAATAAACGAATGGGTTGCCCCAGGATCAAATAACGCATAGGCAGCATGATCACAGAGAGAAATGGTACCTGTGACCACGCATGGCGCATCCTCGGCATCCTTTCGCGCCATTGCGTATACTCATCCTTGCGCAAGTGGTCTGCCCTGAATAGCTGGTGGGGGATTTCCGGCCTGATTTCCAACTCTGGGCTGCTGCTGTTGTCTTGGGGGTCCCAAAGGTCGTTGCTGGGGACAATTCTTTATCTGGTGTCCTAAACTCCCGCAACGGAAACAAGCTCCAAATCTATTTGGCATCTGGCTGGGTTTCCCGATATTCCTTCTCGAAAGTGGAACAAACCGTCTGTTACTGGTCATCGGTTTCTTTCCGAAGCGACGATTGTCCCGATTTTGATTAAACCTTGAACCCGATGCTAATGTCCTTTCCATCTGATCTTGCTCCATCGTTTGGGCTCGCTCATACAATTCTCTTTAATCTCTAATATTCAGCAAAAGCATCTGGGTGCGAAGATCCGGCTTCAGTCTATCTCGGAATCTTCGAGCCTTATCCAGCGGATTCTCAGCCATCCTCGGGGCGAATCTGGATAATCTGGCAAATTCTGCTTCATATTGAACTACTGTCATCGACCCCTGACGAAGCCTCATGAACTCCGCCATCTTCTTCTCCTAGGCACTCTCTGAGAAAAACTGCCCATAGAAATGCTCAACAAATATTGCCCAGGTTTGTTTCATATTTTCCAGAAATACTCTATCCTTAATTGCCTTCCACCAGTCATGTGCATTATCTTGCAGCTGGTAAGTTGCCAATGAAATCTTTTCAGCCTCAGTACATCCTAATAAGTCGAATGCTTTCTCCAATTCCTCCACCCAACGTGGGGCGATTTCAGGATCACCTATGCCCGTGAACTTGGGGGGTTTTAGTTTGAGGAACTGCTCCACCAACTGGTGCATCGGTCTAGCTGCTACCATTGGTTGAGCTTGAGCTTGCTGGGCTTGGGCTTGGTTCCCATTGATAGCAGCGGCTGCTGCAGCCTCAGCAATGACTGTGGCTCTATCTTGGGCCTGTCTGCCCATGACATTCCCTATTTCTCTTAGGGTCTCAATGACTTGTTCCATTCTAGGGTCTACTGCAGCTCCAGCATTAACTCCAGGGTTTCCTACCGCTCTAACACCCATCTCGAGGTCTTCTACAGCTCTAGCTCGAGCACGACCTCCACCTCTAGTTCCTCTTCCTGTGCCCCTTCTTGGGACTCTTCCTAGACCCCTTCCTTCGCTGCTCATTCTTTAAGTCTGAGTGCTTAACTACCTGTTATAATTCCGTCCAGGAATTAGAGACCTAAACCAACTAACCGGTCTAAGTCTTAGGCAGGTATTAACACAAAAGCAATTAAACACTCAGCATGCGGCTAGCACAACGGCACATAATTTTCACCCAAGGACTCGCACACTTACCTTGGGTCCTGCCGCACCTGCATAATACTGATTCAAACAATCACCATAACATTCAAACACAAGCAATCTGGAGGTACACTTAGCACACTAGGTCACCCTATGGCTACCCATGGTCACTCCTCCTTATCACTCCAGGGTTCGACCAGACTGGACTGAGCTGTCCTTGCTCTGATACCACTTCCAACGTGGATGTCACGCCCCGTATCTCACGAAGCATGAACATCCGCGTATAGGTCGAAATAAAGTGCGACGCTCCCAAGTTACGTCACCGACCCGAAAACTCAAATCAGAGAAAACACGCTACATGCGGAAACGACGTATATATAAAATATATATATACACCCGGACAAATTTATTAGCAACCATGAATAGCAAGAGTTCACAAATTACCAGCGATTAAAAACAACATATACTTTCATTATAAAACTTATAATACAATATCCATTATACACAAAAGATACAACAAAAGGATCACGGCATTTGCCTGCCCTGGGATAGGATCCACAATCTCCAGCTCAAAAACTACCCCACCTAGTTCCTCATGCTTTACCTCATCCTCCACGATCTCATACTCAACATCCGAGTCCTGGAAATTCATGGCCGGGGATCTGAAATGTCGGTTTTACCACAACCGTGAGAAAACTCAGCAAGTACAAACCACTAATCCTAAACTAGGCTAATGTGCACCTCCAGAGGGTAAATAAAACACATCAAACAATGAACCAATAAAATCCACATTAATTTTCATTACGAGCTCACAACCCAATATATCATTTCAGCCCTGCAGGTTAAGCATTTAACGTCAATATAACTCAAGTGCAATTACACCGACCCGAAGGCCCACAATTGATAAAACGACCCGTAGGCCCGACCCGAAGGCCAACAATCTGATAAACCGACCTGTAGGCCCGACCCGAAGGCCACAGCTTGATATAACGACTCGTAGGCCCGACCCGAAGGCCACAATCAATAAATCGACCCGTAGGCCCGACCCGAAGGCCACAATGGATAAACTCAGGCATGTACATTAAGCACTCAATTTCAGTCGCACCATAATGCACCTTTGTAAACCACATGCCCTGGAATTTAATGTTAATTACCGATGTCAAATTACCAAGCATAACTAAGCCCAAATCAAACCTATTCCACTCATTTTTGGCATATCCAAGCATTTTCATTCTAATCCAATCAATTCCGAGTTTATTCCGCGCATTCATTACACACTTCAATCTAATGCGCCTAAGGTCTGCCTTGGGCTAATTGATCTTGCACTCATGGGTCATTCCATAGGGTTTATTCAAGTCCCAAACAACCCCCAAAATAACCAAACTCAACCCCTAGTCAAAGAATCATTTAATTCTCAATTTGGGCCCAAGAGTGCAATTCGGTTATGGTGAACAGTACCAGAACCGAATTTCACATTTGCACTAAACCCCTTTTAGCAATTCCATTAAACTTCAATCAAATACCATACTCACCCAAACATCAAATATGCATAATTAAGCCTCAAATAAGCTTATTTAACTCCTATAATGACCAAATCAAGGTCACTAATAATTGAACCCAATTTAATGAAACACTTAGGCAAATTGCACAAATTCGGAGCTTTGTGAACAGTACCAGGAAAAATGCTCATTTAGGCACTAATTCACTTTTAAACCATCTCATTAAGCCCTAATTACCTACCCTAAACATCCAACCACTAAATACACATAATTAAGCCTCAAATAAGCTTAATTAGTCTACCAAATGCCTAATTTTAAGTCATTAACCATTGGACTCAATTAGTATAAAACTTGAACAAAATTAAGCATTTTCGGTACTCATGAACAGTACCAGACCAGATCACAATTTAGGCCATTAAATCACCATTAAATCATCTCATTAGGTCCTAATGACCCATACAAAACATCCCACACACAATTAAGCCTAATTAACCCTCATTTAAGCCTAATTAACCCCTAAAAATGCACAATTAAACTAATTAGGGGTTTATACTCGCCTATTAACGATTCGGGACGACGGGAACGGGCGGTCGATCACCGACGAGCAGTAAGGATCGACGGCGGCACTCCGGTGCAAGCCGGCGGTTCACGGCGACGACGAAACCGACGATTCGCTGCTGTTTTTGTTCTGTTTAGGCCGAAACCGGGGCTGTGGTGGCTGGTCTTGGGCGGGAAAGGGCTACTGGTGGTGCGGGCTTGGCGGGGATAGCTCCGGCTGGTACTGTTCCGGCGTGAACAGTACCAGGACGTGCAGAAAATGCACGGCAAAAACCAGAAATTGCAAGAACGAGAAGGAAATTGGGGGAGCTGGTGAAGCTCTCGGCAAAACCAGAAAAATGAGAGAGAGAGAGAAGACATTCTGGTCAAATGAGTCAAAGATGGATTAGTGGAAGACATGTGTCACAATCTTGGCCATTTAGACAATTTTGCCCTTGATCCAAGGGCCCATATTTGATCTAATCCAATAATTTAGGGGTAAAATGGTCAATTGCCACTAACCCAAGGCTGACCAGACCTGATTAGTCCTAACTAACCTTGGTTAACCCCCAAAAATTAATCAAATTTCGGAATTAATTAAAAATGGCCTAGGGGCATTTTCGTAATTTTTCGATCCCGAACCGAAATTTCAATTTTCGCACATACGCGTTCCATATGTGTGGGGCCAATATAATATGGCGTCGGATTCGCGAAATTCACTTTTTAAGTCCTCGAAAATCGACTGCGAAGTTTCGGGAATAAAATAATATTATTTTTTCAATTTTTGTCGAAATTCCAATTTTTGGCGAAAACCACTCTAAATGTGCGTGGCCACCCCAAAATGACCTTGGCCGCGAAAAATAATCTCAAACGGCCTCCGAATCCAACCTCGGTGCTTACAGGGGCAAAACCGTAATTTTTCATTCCGGGGTCGAAATTCCAATTTTTGACCGTATGCACTCCAGACGTGCATGGTTGCCCCAAAATGACATCGATTCCGAAAAATAATTTCGTTTGGGTCTCGGAAATGGACATCGAGGTCCCCAGGGACTAAATTGCAATTTTCCCCAATTTCTGTCGAAATTTCTATTTTCAGTCATTCTTGTCCCAAATATGTATGGCCACTCTAAAATGACGTCCGTCTTGCAAAATAGTCGCAATTACCCTTGAAATTTTTATATCGAAGTTCGGGCTCAATATCGCGATCAAAATAGCTCGTTAGCAGTTTTAGGGTCTCTCATTAACGGGCGGCTGCTTAGGTATTACGCGTATCGACCTAAGATTGTCCGAGTCGTGATGGTCTCGAATCTCGAGAGAACGAGAGGAAGTATCGCTAGTACCGAGGGTCACGATCGTTTGGATTAAAATCGGGGTTCATTTGTCGGGCGTACTTTCGATCGTGCGGAATCACCCGCGATCCGATCGTACGTTACTGACGATATCAACCCGTCATTTTCCTAAGATCGGCCTATATTGGCGCAAAATATTCCCTCGGCGTTCGTCGAAATCGGCGCTCAACCACGATCGGGTTCTCGGTCCACGTACCTGTTCCTATTTAGCCTTTCCCATTTGGTTAGTATCCCGTGATTGATCAAGTCCGAGCGAGACTTACTAAAATCAAACGAGAAATAATATACACTTTATTAATCCCGATAACAGGTCAAAATTCAGGATGTTACAAAAAAATTCAAAATTAGATAAAGTCTGACGATTATGATTATGAGAGTAAAACATGAATCGATTCTAAGTTTAATCACAGATTTAGATTCAATCGTCTCTTTGGCATTTCATCAAACATATGATATGCGAATTAAAATACATGTTCTAGAGTGAGATTCAATGCAATTTTTGGTTCAATTGTAATGTATGAAGATCTAAACCGGCGTATTTCACATCAACTCGGTCTTAGTTTATCATGACTCACTTAGAATTTTCACAATCAAATTTGGTATTCTAAAAATCATAACATCTCATTCAAGCATTTCGGTGAACAGTTGATGTACGACTTAAAACATAAATTCTAGAATTAGTTTCAGAGCAATTCTCGTCTTGACAATGATATATCACAATACAAATCATCATTATGTTCCATGGCACAGCTTCTATATCACACTATTGATCCAAAGTCTCATTGATTCAGTCCAAGGCTTTCAAGCTCCATAGATGAGTAAAAAATAGAGCAAAGCAAGGCATATCTAAGTAAATCACCTGGACAGAAACTAAGCTTCAATCAACGACGGCAAGGGACGTCCGGCTATGCTTCCTCTTTCTCGACGAATGAACTACGATTTTGACGTGATTTTCGATGAAAAAAAATGATGAAATCGTTTTCAGAAAATAGGACTTTGGCAAGCGATCCGAATCTCCAGTAACCTCCAGAGATGATGAATGGAAGAGGAAAGGGAGAAGATTTGTCCGACACTTTTTCCCATCAAAAAGCACCGGAATGCTCTCCTCTGATACCTTTTCCTCCCTTTTCTTCCTTTCCAATATTTTTCTTTTCCGATGGAACTCTCCCTAGCCAACTCTTTCTCCCTCGATTTTTATCCTCTTCAGCTCCAAAATCTTTTCTTTTATCTCCAACCGACTGGCCAGCTCATCTATTCTTCTAGAACCTCCATCGAATTTGCTTTGGTCACCTCCGGTTCGCTCACAGACGAGGGGCGTCCGTCACTATCCCTCTTTGTCACCTTCTTGTTCCTTTGCTCACCAAAGTGAGCGTAAGGAAAAGATGGGAAAAGAGCCAATGGGCTCGTCTTTCGTAAGATAAATGGGTTGAAAAGAAATAAAGTGAAGGAAAGGCTGGGCTGGAAGTAAAATTGAAAAAAGAATGGGCTAACCAATGAATTAAGCCCAAATGGTTTTTTTTTCGAAAATTTCTAGCTTTATAATTTTGCCAAAGAAACAGAGGCTTGGATGATCGATAAAAATTCGGGTGTCAATGGCTGCCCCTTTTTGAAAAGGAACTTGAAGAGGTTCCTTTTAAAGATAAGGTGACACTTGAAAACTATTGACATATGATGAAGATTCATATGGACTTGATGTTGAAAAATCAGGGTTTAAGGAAAGACCCGAAACCATTTGAAAAATCAGGGTTTAAGGAAAGACTCGGAATCATTTGAAAAATTAGGGTTTAAGAAAAGACCCGGAACCGTTTTGAAATCAGGGTTTAAGAAAAAACCTGAACCATTTGAAAAATCATTGTTTAAGGAAAGACCCGAAATTGTTTTGAAATTAGGGTTTAAGGAATGACCTGGAACTATTTGAAAAATTAGAGTTTAAGGAAAAATCTGGAATCTTTTGAAATCAGGGTTTAAGGAAAACCCTGAAACCTTTGGAAAATCATGGTTTAAGGAAAGAGAACCTTTGGAAATCAGAATTTAAGAAAAGACCCAAAATTATTTGAAAAATCAGGGTTTAAGGAAAAACTCGAAACCATTTGAAAAACCAGGGTTTAAGGAAAAATCCAAAATCTTTTGAAATCAGGGTTTAAGAAAAAAATCCGGAACCTTTGGAAATCAGGGTTTAAGGAAAGACCCGGAACCATTTGACCAATCAAGGTTTACGGAAAAACCCGGAACCTTTTGAAATCAGGGTTTAAGGAAAAATCGAGAACCTTTAGAAATCAGGGTTTAAGGAAAGACCCAGAACCGTTTTGAAAAATCAAGTTTAAAGAAAGATCCGGAACCGTTTTGAAAATTAGGGTTTAAGGCAAGACCCTAAACCGTTTGAAAATCAGGGTTTAAGGAAAAACTTGGAACCTTTTTGAAATCAGGGTTTAAGGAAAAATCCGGAACCTTTTGAAATCAGGTTTTCATGTAGAGAGACGTGCCTCATGTAAAATAATTCCAAATTGTTAAAGCTCACTGTAACTGTCAAACATTGAAGAAATTCCGAGAAGGCATCTGTACATGTGATGAAATGTGTTATAACATATGCCCTAGTAGCAAAAACTTACCAAGCGAGATCAATATCATTCAAATGTCATGAAGGACGACATTAGAAGACTATTATCAATAAGAAAACACTGATTGCATAAGCAAATCAATCAAATTTCAATTGTTTGGAAACATTAAACATCATTCAATATCATAAAAGTGCGATCAGGCTTGAAAGATATCATCAATTCTCAAATTCTTTTAAGAGAAAAATCTTTGTCAAATAACCTTGACTTGTGAAAAGGGCTTATAAGTATGCCAAAATGAGAACTCCTTAGTCAAAAAAGGCTTCTCACATACTCTCAAAAAGGATATTTGATCCCATCCATTGATGTAGAAATAGATTTGATCACTCAATATACTTCTCATTACCAGTGTCGAAGATTTGAAGAATCATTCGTAATATATACACATTGACTAATCCATATGGCCTTTTATAAAGACTGTAATGCGGGCTTGTTCATGGTTTTAGCAAAGGATAAGCATCAGTAGCTAAGAAATGAAATAATCATCGATCATCTTCTTCAGGTTTACAAGTTAAGAAACCTTGAGATAAGATGAGATAACCTTCCTTTCACTTCTTTAAGCGGTAGCTTCTTTGGAAAGTCCTTGTTTTCACTTGAATCATCCCAATTAGAAGAGGCTTTAGGAAAGGATTGTGATGTTTTTTTTTTTTTTGGTAAGGGTAAGGTATATATTACTTTCAAATCACCAAATACAAAGGAAAGCAAGAGACTAAACATGTCCTAAAAGGACTATACAAGGGAACACAGTCACCTCAGAAGAAAGATAAAAAGGAAAAAAAGAAGAGACAGCTATACAACAGAGGCCTAACACAACCGAACTACAAAAAGATGGAAGGTGAAAGCCCCTAACTCCTCTGTAGTCTTCTGTTCAAAGGCGTGTCTGGAACTCTTCCAAGAGCTGTAACTTTGTCCTTTACCACTTTGATAATGTGATTCCGCATGCCCGGAATGGAGATACTCTTGTTTCGGAAGATAGAATTGTTTCTTCCCGTCCAAATTATGTGACAAAGGGCACCAAAAGAGAACCTGGATAGACGGTGTGCAAAAGATGGGCCTCCACAAACCTTCATTGCCCATATAATAAGCTCATGCCACAGCCGATTACGCCATGGAAGATAGCAATTTGTTGCCCAAAAAAACGCCAACCTTCTTGTAGAGGAGCATTGGAAGAAGAGGTGATATATTGTGATGTTGGTTTAGCTAAAGGTGTCACGCCCCACACCCTACGGGCACGCAATCATTCCTCGATGGTCGAACATTGAATGCGACGTCCCAGACACGTCGCCGACCCGACCCAAACATCAGAGATTTAGCACGCGCGGAAATAAATAAAAACAACCCAGACAATTAACAATGACGATGGGTAGCAATAGCACAAAACAATAACTGGAATTTCTACACTTGACAAATACATACTACGTCCACGAAGGACAGTCCCCAAGCTAAGCCACAACAGCAAAACTACAATTCTCAAAAAGGGACAATAGCAGCAAACTTAACTCCTTTACCAAAAAGGGGAAACTCAAAATGCCGGGTACTTGACCCGCCCTCGATCTCCGAGATACCCTTGCAGCGTCTTCCATCTCTTATGGTCACAGATCTGAAATGGTTATATAATAACCGTGAGACAGAGTCTCAATAAGCAACTCCCTAAACCCCACATAGGCCAATGCGTACCCAGACAAGTCATACATGCAATCTACCCCCTAGCATAGAAAAATTCGCATCATTATGCTTACCTCGCCATCAACCCATGCCGACTCTGCACGTTAGTCATAACATGGCAATATAGTAATAGTAATCAAATAGCACATTGCAACTGCTCAAATGCCAACCACACTTGCACGCCACTCATCTTACTAATTCGATCACACATTCCATCAGCCAATTCAGTCGCACGCTCAACCAGACAATTCAGTCATGCTCAACTAGACAATTCCGTCACGCTCAACCAGCCATTTCAATCACACGCTCAACCAGCCATTTCAATCACACACTCAACCAGCCAAATCCAATCACGCTTAACCAACCATTTCAATCACACGCTCAACCAGCCATTTCAATCACATAATCCGCATACGTGGTCGAACATCTTTCTTATGACCCGCGCCACTGCGCCTCAGGTCTATTCTCACTGGCTCACAAGCCACACAATTCGATCAATCCCAATGGCCGCCGTCAACACGTCCCAAGCCATATCATTCATTCAATTTCAAGTGGCCGCCGTCAACACGTCCCAAGCCACGATATTCATTCAATTCCAATGACCGACGTAAATACGTCCCGGTCCAATCACACCTTTAACGGGCCACCGTCAACACGTCTCAAGCCCGCATCCAATTGGCACATCGGCCATTCATGCCTTCACACGGACCGCCGTCAACACGTCCCAAGTCCGTAGCCCTCCGATCGATCCGGGCTTAAAAATCGACAGGCATGCACACGCCATTCAATTCAATCACATTCACGCCAAATTGCATCAAACAGCTCAAATTCACAAATTCGTTCCAATCCACAAATCGCCACTTCACCACAAACCCGACATTCAAGTCGGTCACACACAATATTCCAAATCGAGCATACTGTTTAATCCAATTCAAATTGCACAATTAAATCATAAAATCACTAATTTAATGCACGCCCTAGCCGTTCTAGTCCGAGACTAGTTAATAAGTACTCACGCACGAATTCAATTCACATCACAGCCCATCTCACTTACCTACCATAATTAGTCATTAATAAAGCCCATAATTTTCACAATTTAATCTACTAATTACGCACGTACTAAAATTTTCCATAATCCAAGTTTAATCCCTAAACCGGTACTAATTAACCCCTAGACAAGTCTAATAATACCCAATGTACTAGATGAGGTTTAGGAAGTCACTTACCAAAATTTGGCTCGGGAAAAGTTGGCTCGGGCTCAAAATTGCCCAGGAGAGAAGTTCTGACTGGGCGCGGGCGTGGGCGCGGGCCACACGGGCGCGCTGACGGGCTAAAGTGGGCACAATGGCCGATCGGCGTGCCTAGTGCGCGGGCGCGGCGAACGCACGGCG
Organism: Syzygium syzygioides; assembly: GCA_031216285.1. Classification (NCBI taxonomy): domain Eukaryota; kingdom Viridiplantae; phylum Streptophyta; class Magnoliopsida; order Myrtales; family Myrtaceae; genus Syzygium; species Syzygium syzygioides. The sequence goes on along the minus strand of CM062251.1, from coordinate 14,516,007 downwards.
TGCCCCGGGGCGCTCGGGCTCGCAGATGGGCCACGCGCTTGGTCTACGGGCCCGGGCACGGGCACGGCAATGGGCACGACACGGGCACGAGCTTGGCCGGCCGGTTGGCTGGCCGGCCGAGCTGGCTGGGCTGGGTTGGCCGGTGACGGCTGGCCGACGGCGACGGCGAGCGGCGGCGACGGCGGCCGGTGGCTGAACAGGGCGGGGAAGAGCTTGGCCGAGAGGGGGGTGAAGGGGAGAGAGGAAGGGAGAGGGAGGGCTGAGGGGCGGCGGCCGGACAGGCGGACTGGCTGGCGAGCTGGCCGGCGGAGCAGCGCGGCGCGGGACCGGCGAGACGAGCCGGCAAGCAGCGACGACGGGGCGGTTCAGGCTTGGGCTCGGGCAGGACGAGCCGGAGGGGGCCGGAGAAGAGAGAGGCAAGGGGGGGCTGACGGAGCTGCAGGGGTGGCGGCAACGGCGACGGGGCGGAGGCGACGGCCGGGCGACACGCCGGCGGGCTGGGCCGGCTCCGGGCGCGGCGAGCAGTGGCGAGCGGCTCGCTGTCTCACTCGCGGGGGAAAGGAGGAAGCGGCCGAGGCGGTGACGCGATGGCGGCGAGGCTGGCTGGGCGGCGCGGCCTAGCGGGCTGGCGACGGCGGCGCGCGACGGTCGGCGAGCTTGGGTGGCGGTCGGCGAGCAGGACGGGCGAAGGCGGCAGACGCGGAGGAAGGACGAACGCGAACCAGGAGGAAGAAGAAGAAGGAGGAGAGAGAGAGAGAGAGAGAGAGAAGAGGAGAGAGAGAGAGAGAGAGAGAGAGAGAGAGAGAGAGAGAGAGAGAGAGAGAGAGAGAGAGAGAGAGAGAGAGAGAGGCCTGACAGGGGGGACATGCATGCAGGGAGGGGGAGGGGACGTGTGCGTAGGGGTAGCGTGCACGGGGAACCGGGGAGGAAAAGAGAGAGAGAGAGAGAGAGAGAGAGAAGGGAAGAGAGAGAACGTGCGCAGGGGGGGTCGGCCAGAGAGAGAGAGAGAGGAGAGAGAAAGAGAGAAAGAGAGAAAGAGAGTTTAAATTTTAAACTCAATTGCGATCCAACGGACACTGTCCAAACTAAAAATTGACCCATCGATCCCGATTAAATTCGGGAAAAAGGCCTAACGGTCCCCGAAAAATCCCGATAATATTCTAGTGCATTCGGCCAAAATAAAACAACCCAAACTACACTACGAGGGAGGTCTACCAGTCCAAATTTGTACCCAGTCAAAAATTCACTTTTTCACTTTTCCCGATAACCTCGCCACTGGCCACCATAATATCGACACCGTCCAATTTATTTCATCCCGAATCTCCCGAAGATCGATTGCCAAGTTCAGGGTCTAAATAACGATCAAATTCGATCGAGTGCGATTCTAGCAGAATTTCTATTTTTTAAAATAAGAACCCGAGAGTGATCAGTTCTCGGACGAAATTCCATTATAAGCGCACTGACGAATTACACGTCTTATAATCCCCAAAAATGGGCCAAAATCCGGAATGTCACAAAAGGCTCGAAAGGTTCGGAATATTTTCAAAAGGCATTTAAGAGTTTTTGATTATCATGGCATCATTACCATATCATCCGATCTTTTCGAATGTACTTGACTCTAAAATTTAATTTGTCTCGAAAGTTCATTGGCCAATCATTTCAACACAAGAGTTTTGCTCTTTTCTCTAATGATTTTTGCATTTGCAAAAATTTTCTTTTCATGCAAGCATTTTGCTTTTGATGTTTTTTCCTCACATAAGAATTTTTCTCTTGATGCTACCCCTTTTCTTCTTCTTCTTCTTCTTCTTCTTCTTCTTCTTCTTCTTCTTCTTCGTTTTGTAACAATGGGCATTGGCTTTATTTTTACTAGGCACACTGCTTTTTCATGCCCCCTAGTTTTTATATGACTTTTTGCTCTTTTGATTTTTTTTGAGCTTTTTGGACTTTCAAGATGTTTTCCGCATGTCTCATGAGTATCAATTATCTTGGTAAATCACGTGCTTTGCCTTTATGTAGGGAGACAATCACCACTTTGGCTTTAGAAGTGAATATTCAGGTTCAACTTGGCTTAGTAAAGGGTATAAGTGTTTAAATAGAGAAATAAATGATCTTCTTCATTTTGGGATGCTTTGAGTTTTCATAAGGATTCACCTGAAGTTACCACAGAAAGATTTAGGCAAGTGAGAGCAAAGAAATCTTTCTCCTCTTTTCCTCCACAGAATGTCAACTAAAACCTCCAAATTTGCCCTATTATGAGATGGTTCTTGACAAGGGTATTTTGTAAAAAATTCTTTGCATTTAAAAGCTTAAATGGGTTAACTATGGACACATGTAGTGTGTAAGGTAAAGAAAAGAAATGTCTCTTTTCATTTTGATTCATGTACTATTCGCGAATGAATCACTTGTCCCTAACAATACAGTTTTTTTTTTCAACTCTCAAAGTGTTTATAGGACGTGTTTGGGAATAGCTTATCTTTTTTCAGTCTAAGTATTTCTTGCTTGGCATAATTAAAATCTCCTTTTCACCTTGTTGAGATCATCCATGTAGATTAATCTCTAAAGGAAAACTTGATTCAAAATGATTGATCTATCAAACAAATGGACAATTTTTAGATAAAAATGATATTCAAAACTTTTGGGAGGAGTTTGTTTTCACAATTTCCATTTTTGTGCTTATTTTTGTCATTTGTGCTTGTTTTCGAAATACATTAAAGAATCTCTCTTTGTGATGAAAATTCTTCATTTGATTTCTGTTTGATTTTAGGGAGAAGGGTATTTTTACCTGCAGCGTGACGACCTGGCTACCTTGTAAAAATTGAAAAAAAAAATGTGTTAGAACATGAATTTTAAAGGATTGGATAATTGGAAACGATATAACACTACCCTTCTCTCGCATTTGTCTTTAAATGTCTAGATGTTCTCCTTCTTGAATGCTTAACAACTCCCCTCATTTGAATTCGCCTTCTTAGGTGTTTGACAACTCCCTTCATTTATCTCGTCATGCAGAACGATCATTTATGATTCCTTAGAAGGGTGAAAATATGTTACACCATATTCATCTTTCATCTTTCATTCATTTGTTGAGTATTATTTAGAGCCTGTAAAGCAAAACACATATGCATGTATGCATGATATCAACAACTCAAAGTAACATAGATTGCATCCAAAATGGCTCTCGGGCATCTGATTTTATTCATGGAAAGCACTTTTTCACTACATCGGTATTTACAGGTTTTGGCAATTCTCGACTATCCATTTCTATAAGAACTAAAGCACCTCCCAGTAATACTTTCTTGACAATATATGGACCTTCATAATGTGGAGTGAACTTCCCACGCGGTTTTGGTACAGCAAACAATATTTTCTTCAATACAAGATCATCCACTTCGAAGTGTCTCGATCGAACCTAGCGATTAAAAGACTTTACAACCCGTTTTTGGTAACATTGACCATGGCATAATGCTTTTAGTCTTTTCTCATCAATCATATTTAACTGATCATATCTTGTTGAATCTAATCAGCTTCGGAAAGTTTGACTTGCGAAAGGACTCTTAATGACAGAATCTCCACTTCCACAGGTAGGACGAGTGAGAAGGGTGTTGCCCAGTTGAGATACGCATCAAAGTTCGATATGCCATCAATGCATATGGTAATCGTTCGTGTCAATCACGGTAATTATCCGTTGTCTTAGACATAATCTTTTTTATATTCTTGTTGGCCGCTTCCACTACTCCATTTATTTGAGGTCGGTATGGTGAAGAATTCAAATGACGAATATGAAATTCATTAAGCAACTCATCCATAATCTTGTCATTCAGATTTGAGCCATTGTCAATAATGATCACTTCTGGGACTCCATAACGAGCAATGATATCATGACGAATGAATTTGGCCACATTTTTAGCAGTAACATTTGCTTAAGAACTTGCTTCAATCCATTTCATGAAATAATCGATGGCTATCAAGATAAAACGATGCCCATTTGAAGCTTTAGAATTTATCGGCCCAATGATGTCGATGCCCCACATTGAAATTGGCCATGGTTCAAACATTTGATATAGTTCATTTGGCGGGACGTCAATTTTGTCTCCATAAATTTGACATCGGTGACAATATCAGATATGTCGGATACAATCGGTTTCCATGGTTAACCAGAAATATCCACTGATTGAATCAAAAGATCTTGTATAAAGTGCATTGCCACTGATGAAAAATTTTGATGCCAATTTTTCCAAATTTTTTCTATCAACCATTTCACTTCCTCGAGGAAATTCTCCTTTCTGAAGATAAATCTTGATATCGTAATAACATGATTTGCCATCGGGTTCGTTTGCAATTGTCATGCAATAAGCCGGACGTTTAAGAATCTCAATTCTCAATGGCTCGATGTCCAAACCTTCCATCACTTGCAACATCGATGATAATGTGGCCAAAGCATAAGCAAAGTGATTTTGGGATCTCGGCAAATACTCAAATGACATTTCTTCAAATTCCTTCAACAATTCTTCAAGGAACCCATGGTACGGAATTAATTCGGAATCTCTTGTTTGCCATAAGCCTTTGGTTTGAAGGATAATGAGCGCAGAATCACCATAGACTTGTAATTTTCTAACCTTCATGTCAATGGCCAACTGTAAATCAAGAATACAAGCCTCATACTCTGAGATGTTATTGGTACATGGAAATACCAATTTAGCGGCTACTGGATAGTGTTGACTAGCAGGAGAAATCAGCATTGCTTTAGTCCCAGAACCAGACAAATTTACAGCACCATCATATACATGGTCCATTTGTCACTTGATATTTCTAAAACACGTTCATCCATAAGATTATTCTAGTAAGGACTTTCCAATTCTCTGGAATTTTCAACTAACATGTTGACTATGACTTTTTCTTTGATAGATTTTTGCGTCAAGTTTTGTACATCAAATTTGGAAATGAGAATTTGCCATTTAGTCAACTTGCCCACCAAGGCGGGTTTTTCCAAAAGATATTTGATAGGGTCATTCTCATTTAGAAGAAAGATTTGATGATGAAGAGTGTATTAACGTAAATGTTGTAATACCCAAACCAATGCTACACATGTCTTCTCAACTTTAGGATAATTCATCTTAGAGACGGTGAATTTCTTACTGAGGTAATATATCACACACTCTTTTTGGTCACTTGGTCTTTTCTAGGCAAGCATGGCTCCTAGTGACTCTTTGTGAATAGTCATATAAATAATCAATGGCACTCCAATAACCGGTGGGACCAAAACTGGTGGGTGAGAAAGATATCTCTTTATTTTTTTCAAAGGCTTTTTGGCATTCAATGTCCCATTCAACCCCGGCATTCTTCTTTAGGAGTTCGAAGAAAGATTTTGCCGTCTCCGATAATTGAGAAATAAATCTTCCGACGTAATTCAACCTTCCCAAAAGGCTTTGAACTTCTTTAACAGTTAAAGGAGCTTTAAGATCACAAATGGCCTTAACCTTTGAAGGGTCTATTTCAATACCCCAGTTACTGACCGTGAATCCCAATAGCTTCCCAAACTTTGTCCCAAATATACACTTTGTAGGGTTAAGTCTCAGCTTGAATTTTCGGAGTCGATGAAATAACCTCTTCAAAACTTCAATGTGATCTTCACCATATTTTGATTTGACAATCATATCATCAAAGTACACTTCAATCTCTTTATGCATCATGGTGTAAAATAGAGTAACCATTGCCCTTTGATATGTTGCCCCGACATTTTTCAAGCCAAAAGGCATCACTTTGTAGCAGAAAGTTTCCTATAGAGTAATGAAGGAAGTTTTATTCTTATCTTCTTCTTTCATTCGAATTTGATTATATCTAGAAAAATCATCCATAAAAGAAAACAACTCGAATCCGGCAATACTATCGACTAGGACATCAATGTGCGATAATGGAAAATCATCCTTCGGGCTTGTTTTGTTAAGATCCCGATAATCAATGCAAACTCTGACCCTTCCATCTTCCTACATTACAGGGACAATATTGACAATCCAGTCAGAATAATGTGATACTTCAATGAAGTCTACTTTCAATAATTTCATGACCTCCTCTTCAATTTTCTTTGAGAGTTATGGCTTTGTCCTTTGAAGTTTTTACTTTTTTGGAGGCATAGTTGGATCAGTTGGTAAAGCATGTTCCATAATTTTCGGATCTAATCTAGGCATATCTGCATAAGACCATACGAATACATCTTGATATTCTCTTAAAAGATTAATAATTCATTTTGCCTCCACTTTAAAAAGACTCGCCCTGGTTTTGATTTCTTTAACGTTTTTTATGTCACCCAGATTCATTGTCACTCTCTATTCAGTAGTCAGAGGTTTGAACTCTTCATGGCGAATCCCATCTCGTTCAATATTTTGTTGACCATTATCATCATCATTGTCATTGTCATCGGATTCAAAAGAATTCTCATCATGTAATTCTGACTTAAATGTATCTATCATGGTTATGTTGAATGTTATGCCTGAGATGCAATGAAGAAGGTTAGTAACTTCACCAACAAATGTAATGCATGATATATTTTTAAATGAAACATTTTGGAATGATAGTTTTAGAAAAATGAATTCAGAACTCATCTTCGTATCCTCAAACATCCTTGTTCCAAAGATTTTTTTGAAAACTAGGAAACATGTAGAAGTCCAAGCCTAAAAGCATTATCATAGGACTGGTTCTAATACTTCCACACGTCCTTAATAAAACGCACATATGCTTTTATCGAAATGATAAGGCCGTTTTACAAGAATTACAATCTTAGACTAACAGCTCAAAGTCTAAGATTTTGCTTACAATTGAAAGAATGAATTGAAATTGCAAATATGTCTCATGCAAGGGAATGCTTAAATGAAATGAAATGAAACAAGCTACGAAGCATCCCTACTCAAAAGGCTTGGTAGGACTTGTTGAAGAATCAACCTCTTCACCGCTTGCGATGGTACATATGAGATCTCCTTCAAACAATTCGATTATGCCTATAATAGCTCCTTCATCTTCCTGCACCAGCTTTGATGGTCCTAGAAAAATTTCACTCAATTCAGGAAAGAGTAAACCTTGACGGCCCTCTCCACTTCCTAGTTGGCCTCCTCGACCCTTATAGCTTCCTTGGTTACCTCGACCCTCATAGTTTTCATGATAACCTAAGCCTCTTCTCTTAATTCCTTTGAAAGCTTTGATAGGTTTTGTGATCCCTTGAGCACGAATTCCCAAACCTTTCCCATGAGTATGACCATATTCAAGTAGCATCTACTTGACATAATCGAGGGTTTAGCCATTTCTGGCCCACGTATGACAGCTTCAACAGGTAATGTATCATCGATACTAACTTAAATGTTTGACAACTAGACTCTTCTTTGATCATAGGCTCCACATATGGGATTACAATATCATGGAAAATTTTAAAATCAATCTCCCCATGAATAGTCACAAGCTTGTTGTCCATAATGAACTTCACTTTTTGGTGTAAACTAGATGGCACAGCACCGGCAATGTGTATCCATGGTCGTCCTAACAAGAAGTTAAAGGCACTGGGAATATCTAACACTTGGAAACCCACTAAAAAGAGTACATGGCCTATTAGTAGCTCAAATTCGATTTCACCAATAACCTCTTTCTTCATTCCGTCAAATGCACGGACGGTTAATTTTGAATTTCAAATTCTTTCCTAGTCAATTTCCAAACGATGAAGTGTGGCTAAAGGACAAATGTTCAAAACAGATCCATTATCAATTAATAGCCGTGCTACCATTTAGTCACAGCACTTCACTGAAATAAGCAAAGCCTTCGTGTGATTGCGACCCTCTATAGGACAATACTCATCAGCAAAGGATATTTGATCTTTTAAGAGCACAAATCCAATGAAGTCTTCCAATTGCCTATCATCGATAGTTTCTGGCACATGCACCTCATTTAAGACTTTCAATAATGAGTTTTTGTGCTTTTCTAAGGTCTTGAATAAATCCAAGAGTGAAATTTGAGGCGGCAATTTCCTTAACTGATTTACTAAATCAAATTCATTGGTCTTAACCACTGCCAAGAATTGTTTTGCCTCATCCTCAATAACTGCTTTCTTTTTTACTACTTCAACAGGTGCATAATATTGGCCCGATCGGGTGACAGCATCAATCTCATTTGTCCCATAATTACGGGGGACTACTTTTGTGTCAAAATTTGATGAGGCCTTTAACAAAACCTCATCTTCATCACAAGGTGACAGTTCAATCACTATTAGCTTCATTTTATCCGTGTCCACTTCCAAAGTTGCTAACTCGTCATTCATCAAATCAATGACTACTTGCTCGACATTACCCTCGTTGGATTCCTACAAGTCCTCCTCAATGGATAAATCAATGATAATCGGTGTAATCATATCAATCATTTCTCCTTCAGACTCAAACAGGCTATCCATTAGGAACAATGTCCTTAGGATCCATAAAAAAGCTTGAAAGGGGTGAGTAGTCAACATGATAGTCATACTTTCCACTTGGTTTACCCAATGTGGCTACCACTTTTCCATTTATGAATTCATGATCCCCACGAGCTCTTCTAAATTTAATCTCAGACTCAATGTCTAAAATTCTTCTCCATTTTCATTCATAGCCAAAGACTCGACTATTCCAGATTCTATATCGTCATCTGATACTTCCATAGTATTTATCTCTTCCACCAAGGCTTCAACCTCCGTCTTGAGTTCACAAAAAAAGTTTTCGGAAGATAAATCAATCACTGCCGACATCATATTATCTGATGGTTCTTTTCCCACACTCTATATCATGCCAATATCTACCATTCTGGAGATACACCTCAGCTTTTCTTTAGTTGAAATATTCTCGCCATTCTTCTCATAATGCCCGGCTAGCACAAGGATTTCATAGAGCTTAGGGACATCAACCCTAAAAGTTTATTTGCTCACATTCTCTTCTCCAGTGATCATATTTACATTCTCAATATGATTTGGCAGTGGATTTTGCTGCACATTGGGCCGTGTGTCTTTGAATAACAAGATGCCTTTATCTAGCAAGTCTTGAATCTTATTTTTGAGCGCTAAACAACTGTCTATATCATGACCCCTTTCTCCCATATGATATTCACAGGAATTTTGTAACATCCTCAATTTCAGTCTCTGGAAAATGGCTATGATTTAAGTTTGGTAGTTTTTCAATTGGAACCAATTTTTATTCTTGTTATGGAAAACCTAATTTTGGATCTTTTGTACCCCTTCGTTTTGTTATTTTTGTGGAGACTTTTGTGATCCAAATTTCCAAACACTTCCTTTTTTAAAGTTTCTCCAAACATTTTGAAGTTTTACATAGTTTAATTTCAAAATTTTTGGACTTGATATGAGTAGTACGATAGCCTCATTTCCGGACCGTGTAAAATTGTCGAAAATGGGTATTTAGGTGATGTTCACACTTTTTTTATTTTCTACAAGCTTTTCTAGGCCAATTTTGAAAAAGTTTCCTTCACATAAGTTGTTGAGAAATTCTTTTTCTATAACATAAATAAATTTGGGAATTTTTTGAGATTATTATACGTGTTTTGTCGCGAAAAACCCTCTGAAAATCTTGAGAACTAAGCATGATGCGGGTTGTGATTTTAGTGCCAATGAGTCTATTTTGTGTAACCCGATTGGCTCGAATCAATTACGCAATAAACCAGCAAATCCAGAAGGCTCTAGGGAGTCTACGGTTCCTATGGTCTGGAAAAAGTTTAGAAGAGGTTAGAAGATAAGGCTTTGACATGGTCAAAGCTTCTCATTCAAGCTTTCATTATTAAGGTTCATTAATGCCATTAAATGGCCCTTGACTTAGAAGCCCCATTCATGATGACAAGCCTTAATTAGTTGGACTTTGGAAGTACCATCATCATGAAATGCATTAATGACTTGAGTAGGGACCAAGTAAGGACTTCTATAAATAGGGAAGCCCCCACTTAAAGAAAACACACACCACCAATTGGTCAACCTTCTCTCTTGCTTCTTTCTTCTTGTTCACGCCTAGAAAGAGAGAAAGAGAGAGAGAGCTCATTGACTAGACCGTGTCTCTCTTTGTTGTTCGGTTAATAGGAAGTCACATCCAAGGCCTGTGTGTTCGTGTTCAAGCTCGAGAACCGCCAAGACTCCCGTGTTGCTTTCTTGTTCTAGTTCTCTTTCATAGAGTAAGTAAACTTTCTAATATCGGGAAAGGAAGTTATAATGCATTGTGACACGGTTTGCTTGGACCGTTTCTTGGTCGTTTGATTGGTTGTAGTTAGTTCATTTCTCGATTTAATCATGTTTCGTGTTTGATGTTTGTTTTGGAGATAGAACCGAGACTTGAATGGCAAGGTGCACATGTCATAGCCATGCTTTATGTTTTCGTGTATGAACTTTGCTATCGATCTACCATTGATGTAGGTGAGGTAAGGGCCGACTTGTGCTAACGACGATCCCCTCGTCCTTACTTGCTATTAGTAGGTTTACTTGCTGAGTCTCCTCGACTCATCCCCCGTTGTTTCCTTTTTAGGTCCGAAGAATAGCATCTCCCCTGACCCGGTTCGATAATCTCGTGGAAATGAGAGCCGAAGTGCTCACTGTAATAGATGTCTGAGAAGGCTGAGCCTATTACCGGATCACAAAGTATGTAATGGTCGATAAGGGCCTAACGGACTTGGGGCCTCACTTGTATATAGCATGGCCTGGCTATACTAAAAGAGAATGGGTTGGACCCCTACGTGGGTTCAATAGACCTTTTAGCAGTGTAGGTAGGCTGGCTCCAGGGCATGCCACGAGTGGGGTGTAGATCGGCCATGTGGACGGGAAGCGGGGAGGCGATGTGGATGGAGTTAAAAGCGAGAAAATGAAGTAGAGGGGTAGAATCGCCCAAACCAAGTTTTGCTATTCATAGTCAGCTAGGAACGGATAAACCTCTAGAATATGCATGTGAATTATGTGTTGTTTGCCATGGCCCGAAGGGCTTATTAAAATCTGTTTGCATGCATTATAAACATAAGGTTTGCTCATGATGTTGCTTGTCTAAATTCTGCTATTGTTCAGAATGTGATTTCCCGAGTTTACATTTTCTCTTGTGCTTATTAAAAAGATAACAATGAACAGGACATTACGTTAATGAACTCGAGGTAGGGACATTACGTTAATGAACTCGAGGTAGGGACATTACAACTTTGACAAATCAAATCCTGCGAACTTAGGAGGATTATCTCGGGGAATCACTTTAGCCACCATTCTTCTTTCCAATAACATGGGTAAGAGTTTTTATAAGGGTCTAGGCAAAGGTATCCTCTTTTTGGCTTCGTAATTTTGATACATTCCTCCTCGTGAAGCAAACAGGTTTTGAAGACTAGGCAATGATTTTGACTCCATCGAAGACTGTACATAGGCCACTTTTACCTTCTTCTCTCTCTTATCGGTAAACCTCCGGCTTGTTCCTTCATTCAAACAACCATCATGTATGGCTCCTCGAATTCTTTCTCCGATAGTTACCAAATGGGAAAAACTCTCACATCCCAAACCAATCATCTTATTGTAAAAAACGGAGGGAAGAGCTTTAAAAAACAATTCCACCATCTCTTTGTCATCAAGGGGAGGTCATACTTGTGCAGCCAGGGTGCGCCATCTTTGGGCAAAACATCTGAAAGATTCACTCCTTTTCTTCTGTGTACAAGCGAGTATGTCACGTGTCGGAGCAATTTTGATATTATACTTATACTAGAGTACAAATGCTTCGGCGACCTCCCATTTCTCTAATTTCTCATGCTCAAGTAAAATGTACCATTGTAAAGCTAGCCCAGATAAGCTCTCTTGGAGGGTTTGGATTAGTAAGGGAGTATTTTGTGCATATCGCCCCATTCTATTCATATAATATTTCAAGTGGATCTTGGGATCTCCAGTCCCATCATATTTGGTGAATTTCGGAACCTTGAACTTATCAAGGAAGTTCATCCTGGCATATCGAGACAAGTCTTCAATCCTGTTTGCCTCATACCCCTGCATGACTCTAAGCTTTTCTTCTAGCTTGGCAAACCTCTTGTTATTTTTCTCCTCCATTTGAGCTGAAATAGCTTTCGAGATAGGATCCAGTTCAACCACAATAGGTGTTGGCTTTGGCACCTCCTCAACAACATTTCTTCTAAAGTTTCCATTAATGGGCTCATGTGTAGCTCTTTGGGTATCCCAATTGGAATTTGAAACTACCAAGCTTGCTCTTATTTCATTAACGAACTGAGCAAATTGAGCAGCTAGCTTGGTAATTCTATTATCGTTAGTAGTGAAGCGGGCATTCTATTCTTCACTACTCATTTGTGCTGATTTAGATTGAGTCCGAATAGGCGATCGTCTTGAAGCCGTAATGTCAGTACATGATTACAAAAAATCAACATGAATATTCATAAAGAAAATAAATGTAATCCTTTTGATGACATCTTCTCTCACAATAAAATAAAGACAAGAGAATCTTTCTAAAAGCCTAGTCTAATAGAATTAAACCCTTGTCTTGATTTTTTTTTGTAAGAGAATATATCTTCAAAAAGGAATAATCCATAGTAATCAATTCATCATTTGATCCATTGAAAAATTAACAAATACTTTCCATCAATTCAAAATATGAACGGTTCCATAATATTCCATTACAAGTGAGAATAGTATGAAAAACATAAAGCATCCACTAATACATGGTCTAAATCTAATGAAAGTATGGCTATTCAAGGCAAAGCCGCTTGTTCTCTAGGGTTGAACTAGCAACTTTGATATAATCTCACTCTCTCGTATGTTGCTCTACTTCTCCTTGGGGACCTGGTGATCTAGCTCTGGGTGATGGAAATTATGTTATTCTCTTGCAAGTCATGATAAATAAGCATTAGCATGCATATACTCACCTTCTTTTTACAACATATATCCCTTAAAGCAATGAAATGCATTATTCAAGCAAATAAGTATGAAGCAATATGTGATCAAACTCAAAAGGTAAAAATCTACTCGAGTTCAGAAAGTAAACCTACCCGGCTCTAATGTAAAATCTGTCCGAATTCAAAAATAAGTATGTCCAAATTTTGAAAGTAAAATATGTTCTGGTTTAGAAATAAGAATGTCCAGATTTTGAGAATAAAATCTACTCGGTTAGGAAATAGATATATCTAGATTCAAATTTAAAAAATAGGCATAACCAAATTTAGAGAGTGAAAATCTACTCGGTTTAGAAAATACATAACTAGATTTTGAGAGTAAAATCTACTCGAGTTCAAAAATACATAAATCCAGATATTGAAGGTAAAGTCTACTTAAGTTTAGAAATACATATATCTAGATTTTAAAAGTAAAGTTTATTCGAGTTTAGAAATACATAAATCTAGTTTTTGAAAGTAAAGCCTACTCGAGTTTAGAAATCAAGAATTTGAAAGTAAAGTCTACTCGAGTTTAGAAATACATATATTTAGATTTTGAAATAATGTCTACTCGAGTTTAGAATACATATACCCAAATTTTGAAAGTCAAGTCTACTCGAGTTCAAAAATCAATGTATAGATTCATAGAGTAAAATCTACTTGGTTTCAAAAATTAATACATTTTACAAACGACAGATAAATCTAAACCTAGAGATATGACTTTTCCAAGTTATGATTCATCATTTCCACTCAACAAATATACTCCACTTTGAATAAAACAATTTCTACCTTTTAAACATGCATAAAACCAGCAGGACGAATTCCACAATCACCTCAAAGATGATATTTTCATGTTCAGATTTAACCATTGTACTTGCCAATTATACCACACGTTAAGGAAACAAATCATACCGATTTTTAACATGCTTGAGACCAACCAAACAATTCCACATATCACCATATTATTAATATTATAACACATCAAAATAGCATATCACACCATCCACGCTAAAAGTGACAAGTGGATTGTTCTAACTTAACTTTAGAGTCTTTACTTACCTCGCACAAAATGTGAACGCCCAAGATCAGCTTGTGCATTTTGGATCGGTGTCGCGCCGCACTTTTTGACTTTCGAGGTTTACGAGCTAAGGAGGTATTTCTGTGTAACGGTCTCTCCCAGATCATACCTCACGTGATAACGAATGGTAATTTCCCATTTAGTCTAAATTTGTGATTTTGGAGTTGCCATTAGTCATTATTGATAGATAAATTAGAAACCTAATCGAGGTATGGGAGAAATACCACAATTCTACGAACCAGAAATTCTGAGTACGGAGACTTGATTACGTTATTGATCCCAAATCAAAATCCTAACGCCCTTTCGGTACCTAAGAACGATACGATGTCTAACGTGTCATGCAAATTTTCAAGGCTTACCTACTAATTTTATCCATTCTAATCGCAGGAAAAACCAAACAAGTATTAAATATACAATCAATATCAATCAAATCAATCAATCCTAAATGGTCTCTAAAAATGAAAATCAATCAAAACATCCAAACCCTAATGAAGTTTTAGAAGCTTATTTTTTTCATGATTTACATTTTCTAGTGTTTTAGGGTTTTTTAGGGGTTATAACCCCTGAATTTAAAATTTTCTAAAAATGCTACTTGAGCACTTCCAAAAATTCAAATTTCACTTTTTAAGATTAGCCACAATGTTTTTGGACCATTATGTGAATTTTTATAATTTTTATAATTTTTTATTTTTTTATTTTTTGAAATTTCATTAATCGAGAATTGATTTTTTATGATTTTCTGAAAATTTTTATGAATTTTCCATTTTTTTCAATTTTTATTGATTTTCTAAATTTTTCATATTTTTTATTTGTATTTTCTGAATTTTCTGAATTTTTCTCAATTTTCTGAAAATTTTTTGAATTTTTGTGAATTTTCTAATTTTTTATTTTTCTGTGAATTTTATTTTTTTCTGAAATTTTTCGAATTTCTAAAATTTTTATAATTTTCTGATTTTTTCACAACTTTTCAATTTTTTATGCTTTTATGAATTTTTATGAATTTTTTAGATTTTTTAGATTTTTTTCTTATTTATTATATTTTTAAATTTCCTGCCAAGAAACGAACCGGACAAGCCCGATTCAACCCGGTTCAGCTTGGTCAAACCAGGCATCGCCAGTCATCTTCTCCAACGAGCCCAAAGCCAAAAAAACAACACCGTTTTGACTATTTTTCATTTAGGCATTTCCTCCAATGGTTGGTGGGCACTGTTCTGTATTCAATGTTTTCAAGGTCAACGGTTTGGACGACTATCTCACCATTCCAATTGCACCATTGTGATGTCCATATGTTCTACTTCCAGTTTAGCCTACTCGGAACACTGGTGAACGTTCGCCGAACGGCAAAAAATTGATTAGAAAAACCGAACCTAACACTGATCTAAACTAACATTTCTGGCCTTTAGATCATCACATAGAACGCCCTAGCCATTTCTAGCGTTCATTCATCATTCAAAACATTCACAATGAATCAGAGACACTAACTTGATCAGCCATAGACCGTTGGTAATGCTTTAGCGGGTGGAAAATCTTCAACAAGATTCAATCAATGGTGATCGATTCGGTTTTATTGATTCAATGACACAAAATACAATCAAACAACATAACTATGCTTAGAAACGTATTCTAAACTTCCAGAAAATCAAAATCTCAAGGAAAATTGCATGAACATCCATTTTAAGGTCAAAATGGTTTTCTGAAATTTTGAAAAAAAAAATGATCACGAGCGATGTTTACCTTCTTCGTTCGATGATCAGAAGAAATTATCGAACTGATCCTCACCTATAGAGTTGTTCCTTGATGCTTGAACTTCCACCTAAAGGTCTTTGCCTCGCCGAAAGAGCTTTGGATTGATCGGAAAAGTCTCAATTTCAGGCCTTCAAGACCAGCCGATCTGAGTGGAACAATAGAGGGGAAGTTACAGCTAAACCCCGATTTGCTAGTGCTCCGCCGTCTAGGGCGGTGCCGAACACTCAGGTGGGAACCTCAGACCCTCTCTCTCCAACTTTTCCTCTTTGGTTTCGCCTGTTTTCTCTCTTTCTCTCTCTCTCTCTCGCATTTCACCGAACACCTCCCCTTGTCAATGTTAAGTTTTTCTTGGTTTTTGTTTATCCATTTTTCCCGCCTTAAGATCGTTGGAACCAACTTCCGATCGGTTATAACCGATCACTGACAACAGTCGGAGATTCTCCAGCTGTCTTTCTAGTCAAACACGTGTTTATTTTACCAGAAAAGATCTGCAAAGTTGCGCGCTTGAAATGGTTTTTTTTCTAGGTTTAGTGCATTTGGGTGAGTTGGGTAAGGGAGATGAACAACCCGGGTCGGGTCGGGTCAATCCAATCAACCCAGCAGACCCGGATTGATCTAAATTCGCAAATTAAACTCAATTTTGACCCAATTTTCAAATTAAACTCAATTTTGACCCAATTTTCAAAATTAAGCCCCGAAATTAAATTCCCCATCATATTTCAAACCCAAATATGTGATTTTTCCCAATTTTTGTTATAATTGTGTCCAATATTTTCACATTTTTATATTCAGGTTAATAAGGTTTTGTTCAATTTGATGTCCTAATAACCTGATGCAAAAATTGAATTACCCATATTTGATTAACCTTAGAAATAATGATCTCATGATTCGACAATTTCATATTGGGCACGATTCCCAATTAGGCTTAAAATTCATAATTTTCAATTAAATTTTGGGATTGTCTGATTTCTTTGACAAATTGTCTAATTGGACTAATCATTATGTGATTCAAGGTCCTAGAATCATTTGTTGTGAAGACATTATGACTTAAAAATGGTTAGAAAAAATTTAATTGCATTTTTGGTTCAATTCGAGTTTGATTTTGCCCAATTTTGGGATAACATATACCCAAATGAAATTTTTCAAAATTGATGATTTATTAATGAAATTGAATTTAAAAGAAGACTAATGACTATTTTTATGGAATTTTCTGATTCCATTTTCTATTTTTCTTGATTTTCTTACTTATTTTGACAAAAGAAATTAAGGAAAAATGCAAGAAAATGATAAAAATTATTTTTTGGTTTAGAAATAGGTTTATAGGCTTGACCAAGATTCCTAGTCCTAATTTTGAGATTTTTAAAAATATTTAAAAAAAGTTAAAAATCAAGTGTCAACAGATGCCCCTCTTTGAGATTGAGCTCGTTAGAGGTTGATCTTAAAGACAAAGTAACACCTGAGTTTTTAGTTGACTCAATGAACAAAATAAGATGGAAATTTCACAACAACTAATTAGGGATCTTTCTTTTAAAACTCGTGATCTAATTCAAAGGTTTTCTTTTCAAGATGTATTTTGGAAGGTTCTTGATGATTGAGGAATAGAAACTTATTTTTTTGTGATCGTCTCTTTGTTGTTTTTCCAAGGGCATGAATTGATGGTGGTGATGATTATGATGGTTATTCTGATTTCATAGTTTAAGGACGAATCCACGAATCATGAACACCTAAGGCTCCTCGCATAAGGATTTGGAAATTTACCTAGTGGTTCCTCACCATTAGGACTTTGAATTTGCCTAGGGGCTCCTCACTTGTAGGACTCTGAATTTGCCTAGTGGTTCCTCACCAGTAGGAATTGAATTTGCCTAGGGGCTCCTCGCCTGTAGGACTTGAATTTGCCTAGGGGCTCCTCACCTATAGGACTTTGAATTTGCCTAATGGTTCCTTACCGGTAGGACTTAAATTTACCTAGGGGCTCCTTGCCTATAGGACTTGAATTTGCCTAGGGACTCCTTGCCTGTAGGACTTGAATTTGCTTAGGGGCTCCTCGCTTGTAGGACTTTGAATTTGTCTAGTGGTTCCTCACAAGTAGGACTTAAATTTATCTAGGGGCTCCTCGCCTATAGGACTTGAATTTGCCTAGGGACTCCTCGCCTGTAGGACTTGAATTTACCTAGTGGTTCCTCACCAGTAGAACTTAAATTTACCTAGTGGTTCCTCACTAATAGCACTTTGAATTTGCCTAGGGGCTCCTTACTTGTAAGACTTTGAATTTGCCTAGGGGCTTCTCGCCTGTAGGACTTGAATTTGCCTAGTGGTTCCTTGACAGTAGGACTTGAATTTGCCTAGGGGCTCTTTGCTTGTAGGACTTTAGGAAGACTTCAAACATGAATGCCTTGACCGTGCATTATGTGATTTTGAGGTTTCACTAACCTTTGTATGGTTTTTTAGTTGACCAAACACTATTTTGAAAAGTAGTTTTGAAATTAATCAAAACTATTTGAGGTGTGGTTTTTTCTTAACTTACCACAAACTGTTTGAAAACTTAGTTTTAAGTTGACCAAAAACTTGTGAAACCTTGTCTGGAAACATGCATTCTTTGTATTAATGCATTTCAAATAATCAAATTTCCTTTTCAAGGAATTATTTGAACAAAATGCTTGTAATCTTTCAAGAAATGTTTGAAATGATTATTTGGAAGACCCTCATTAGAAAGGATTTGTTTCGATCTATAAACTTGATCTTTTCTTTATTTGATTGAAAGGGGACTTGTCTAATATCCCTCAATTTTATCTCTCTTAACCAGTCCTTAGATGTTCAGAGATTTTCACAATGTATACAATCCAATTGATTCGATAAGGTCTTTCAAAAGGTTGTAATATTGGCTTGGTCAATGTCTATTCAAAGGATAGGCATTTTGAGGCTAAGAAAAATGATTTCATTATATCTGACTTCGGGTTTCTAAGTTAAGAACCTCGAGGACAAGACAAGATATTATTGCATACACTTCTTTGAGTGATGACTTCTTATCATAAAGTCATGTTTCTACTCTCAACATCCCAATCTAAAGAGTATTTGGGGAGAGATTATATTGTTGATATTGAGTAGGCTCAAAAGGCTCATTTGTTTGAATTTAGAGTTTTTATGAAATTGGTGATCTTCTTGGCATCATCACCCTTTTTCTATTGTCTACTAAGGATCTTTCTTTTACGAGCATCAGAGTCTCCTAAACATTCATTATAATCTTTTTTCTTTTGCTCATTCTTATTTGTTGTGATCTATGATCTCTCATGATCTTAACTTTGCTTTGTCATAACTTTTTTGTCATTTCGAGCTTTTTTTTTAACTCTCTTTTTCTTTCTCATTTTTCTTAGGCATTTGGCCTTGCTTTTACCAGGCACACTTCTTTTTCATGCTCCAGATTCTTTTGTTTTTTACCTTCTTGAATTCTAAGGACTTTATGTCATGCCCTTTTGTTTATTATCTATTAAAGTGGATCATATGCTCATACTCCAGTGTGAAGAGATGATCACCAATTTAGGATTCTGAAATGAATATTCAGGCTCAATTGGGCTTTGTCAAAAGTAATGTGTTTGGGTATAAGAAATGAAGTGCTCTTCTTCCTTTTGGGATGTCTTGAGCTTCCATATGACTTCATGTGGAGTTATCACAGAAAGATTGATGCAAGAGTATGTAATAAAATCTTTCTTGGTCCTATTCTCTATAGTTATCAATACACAAACCTCCTGATTTGCCCCAATATACGGTGATTCTTAACAGGGTTATTTTGGAAAAGCGTGTCTACTGTTTTGGTTCAAATTTGGTTTACAAGGGGTAAGCATGTGTTTGGGATAGTGAAATGACTGCCTTTCATCATTACAATCCATGTAATCATTGCGAACATCCCCTATTTCCTTCGGATGAGTTTTTCTCACTCACTTCTCCATTTTGACTTTGAGTGTATAGGGGACGTGTCTGGATATGGCTTACCTTTCATCATTTAAAGGTCTTTCCATTCAATTTGATCCAAACTTTTTCTTTGAAATTTTTCAAAGCCTTTTGTCAAATTATCCCTTTTAGGGAATTTTAATGCTTAGTGCATTTTCAAAAAAAACGTGTTTCAAAACTTTTGATTTGAAACATTTCTGAGATATTTTCTTTTCAACATAATCTATTTTGTTTAGCTCAATCTTAGTGTCATTCTGCTTGGGGAAGAAGTTTGATTTTCTCTTAGAAAGATAACTTATTTAACACATGCACTCACAACTTAGGGATACCTGTCTGATCAACTTGCCAAGATCTCTCTTGTTTGCATGTTTTTTTTTTATTCCACTGGGAATTTTTCTTTTTGTTGCTCTCTTTTCTTGTCTCCCTGGAGATGATAAAAAGAAAAGCACATTTAGAGGATATCAACGAAAAATTGAATTAGAAATGATACTTCCCTCTACTATTTGATAACTCCATTGAGGATTCTGAAATCATCAACCGGTTAGGATTCTTATTGCTTTCTTCTGCAAAATAGATAAACATGTTCATGAAATGCATGGTATGCATGATATGCATGATATTGCACATGTTCTAAAGTAACCCAAATCTCTTCTTGAATATTTGTCTTCATTTCATGGATAGAAAATCTTGACAGCATCTGCATTTATAGGATAGGCCAATTCTATTCCTACAATATCTACAAGATTCAATGCTCCTCTAGGAAGAACTTTTTTGACAATATATGGACCCTCATAATTCGGAGTGAATTTGCCACGAGGATTTGAATTGTTGAAGATGACTTTCTTTATTACTAAATCGTCTATTTTGAAATTTCTTGATTTCATTTTTCGATTAAAGGATTTAGCCACTCTTCTCTGATAGGCTTGCCCATGACATATAACTCTTAATCTCTTTTCGTCGATCATGTTAAGTTGTTCATATCTTTGTTGAATCCACTCAGCTTCTAAAAGCTTCAATAGGGATAGTATCCATAATGAAGAGATTCTGCTTTAATAGGTAGCACTGCTTCCATTTCATAAATCAAGGAAAATGGGGTTGCTCCAGTTGATGTTCGAATTGAAGTTCGGTATGCCATCAAAGCATACGATAACCTTTCGTGCCAATCACGATAATTTTTGGCTGTCTTAACCAGTATCTTCTTGATATTCTTATTTGCCGCTTCAACTGCTCCATTCATTTGCAAAGAATATGGAGATGAGTTCAGATGTCGGATGTGGAAGTGTTCAAGTAACTCATCCACAATCTTGTTGTTTAGATTTGAGCCATTGTCTGTAATTATTGCTTCTGAAACTCCATACCTAGCAATGATGTCCCACTTAATGAATCTTGCAACATTCTTGGTAGTAACATTTATGTAAGAGTTTGCTTCAATCCATTTAGTGAAATAGTCAATAGCGATCAGGATAAACCGATGCCCATTTGAGGTCTTAGGGTTGATTAGACCAATCATATCAATGCCTCACATTGAAAATGGCCATGGCTCGGACATTTGATGTAGCTCGTTTGGCGGTGCATTGATTTTGTCTCTATAAACTTGACATTGATGACAACATCTCACGTGTTCAATGCAATCTGTTTCCATTGTCATCCAATAATATGCTAATCTCATAATCTTTCGGGCTAGAAAATGTCAATTCATGTGCGGTCCATATTCACCCTCATGAACTTCTTTCATGATCTGGTTAGCTTTTGTAGCATCTACACACCTTAGTAGGGTTAAACCAAACGATCTCTTATAGAGGGTTTGACTACTGAGGAAGAATTTGTTGGCTATATTCCTTATAAACTTCCTGTTACCTGGTTGGCTTTCTTTAAGAAATTCTCCCGATTAAAGATATCTTTTGATGTCATGATACCATGGTTCGTTGTTGAACTCTACTTGGACCATCATGCAATGAGTTAGTTGTTCAAGAATATTAATCCTTAATGGTTTTATATCCATGCCATCTTCAGCTTGTAGTAAGGATGACAAAGTTGCAAGAGCATCTGCAAAATGATTCTGAGCTTTTGGGAAATAATCGAATGTCACTTCTGTGTTAAGGGATTAGCTTGGTATCTCGGGTTTGCCATTCATTAGTTGTTTGCAATATGATGAACATAGAATCTTTATATACTTGCACCCTTTTTACCTTTATTGAAAGGGCTAATTGTAAGCCGAGAATGCATGTTTCATATTCAGCAATGTTATTGGTGTGTGAAAATATCAATTTTGCGGATACTAGATAGTGTTGGCTTTTTGGGGAGATTAATATTGCCCCAGTTCCTAATCTAGATAAGTTGATTGCACCACAAAATACATGGTCCATTTATTGTCGACCAGTATTAACATCAAGTTGTTCTTCAGGATTGGCAATATTCTGCAAATTTTCCACCAGTATGTTTGTTATTGCTCGTCCTTTGACTGACTTTTGGAATGAACTTCTGATGTCGAATTCAGATAACAAGACTTGCCACTTTACTAATTTCTAGACTAAGGAGGATTTCTTAAAAAGGTACTTAATCGGATCATTCTCAATCACTAATAAAATTTGGTGATGAAGGGTGTATTATATTAATCTGTGTAATACCCAAATCAATGCAACGCATGTCTTCTTGACTGCCGGGTAATTCATCTTTAATGTCATGAACTTATTGCTCAAGTAATAAATAGTTTGTTCTTTACCATTATTTGGTCTTCTTTATACAAGCACAACTCCTAACGACTCATAGTCAATTGTCAACTATAAGATCAACGGAACCCTAAGGATTGGTGGTACCAACACTGGCGGGCATACCAGATATTCTTTGATCTTGTCAAAGGCTTATTGACATTCTATATCCCACTTTACTTTGGCATTTTTCTTCAACAATATGAAGAATGGTTTAGCAATCTCAGAAAGCTGATAGATGAAACGGGCAATATAATTTAGTCGCCTCGATAAGCTTATTACTTCTTTTACCGTAAAAGGAGTTTTTAAGTCGTATATTGCCTTGATCTTGGAGAGATCTATTTCGATGCCCTTGCTACTGACCACAAACCCTAACAGTTTACCGGATTTTGCCCCAAATACATACTTGTTGGGATTTAGACGCAACTTGTACTTTCTAAGTCTTTCGAACAATTTGCAAAACACCTCAACATGATCTTCTCCTTGTTTGGATTTTGCTATCATGTCATCCACATATACCTCGATATCTTTGTGCATCATGTCATGGAACAAAGTTACCATTGCCCTTTGATACGTGGCACCAGCATTTTTCAAACCAAAAGGCATCACATTGTAACAAAATGTGCCCCATGGTGTTATGAAGGACGTCTTCGCCTTATCCTCTTTCTTTACAAGGGTTTGATTATATCCTAAGAAACCATCCATGAATGAAAATGTTTCAAATCTAGCAGTGCTATCCACTAATACATCAATATGTGGAAGCGGGAAATCATCATTAGGGCTTGCTTTATTTAGGTCATGATAATCAATGTACAACTAGACTCGACCATCTTTCTTCATTATGGATACTATGTTGGCAATCCATTCTAGATATAGTACTACTTCAATGAAACCGACTTTGAGCAATTTCATCACTTCTTCTATTTTCTTTACCAAGTTTGGCTTCTTTCGCCTTAGTTTTTGCTTTTTCGGTGGGATACTTGGATCAATTAGCAAAGCATGTTCGACTATGCTTGGATCAAGGTCTGGCATGTCAGCATAAGACCATACAAATATATCTTGATACTCTCTGAGCAAATCTGTGATCCTTTCTGTTTCTGCTGAGGAAAGACTTTTTCCAATCTTAACTTCTTTAGGATTCTCTTTATTGCCCAGATTAATAGTGATTATTTTCTCTAACGTGAGTGGCTTTCATTCTTCATGACGAATCCATTCCTTTTTGACCCATTCCTCATTCTCATTATCCACTTCAATATCACAAGTGATCTCCTTGAAAAGATTTGGGCCATATATGAACCTATTATGGATATGCAAATGCTCATGCCTAACATATAACAAACGTGACCAGTAATTGCATACAAATTAAATAACGCACATTGTCCTATGAAAACCCCTTTTTGGAAATTCATTTTGAAACTAATTTTGAAAGAATATAAAGACAAAGCTAGTCCTCATATCATCAGACTTCCTTGCTCTTAAAGTCATTTTTCGCAATAAAGAGCAATATAGAAACCCAAAGCCTCAAGCCTCACCAACAAGGATAATGTTCATCATAGGTTTGGCTTTGTTTCTACATGTCCTTAACAAAACATTTGACCACTTTTATTGAATTTGAAAAACGCGATTATATCTATATCAATAGGAATGTAAATTTCAACTGAATTGAAATTGCAAATGAAATCATAAGAAACTTGAAATGGTAATCAACAAAATGCAATAGAAAAAGCTAGTAGCAAAAGTTCAAGAGAATCTTCCTAATCCAGTGCGTAAATATCTTCTGTCTCAGTTATGACAACGTTGATAGTATTCTCTTCTAATAAACTTGATAGGACAGATTCTTCTACTATATGTAAGTCTTCTTCTTGAAGTAGCTTGGAAGGTCCAAGGAAAAGTTTCCTTAATATGGATCTGATGATAGGGAAGCTCTTTAGCTTTGCCCTTCCATATAGATGGATTAATGATGCGATTACCTTGGCTTCTACAGCCTCCATGATTCTTTCGACCTTGGCCTTGGCCTCCATGGTGATCCTTGGAGTTATCTGAAATATAACCTACTCTATGTTTCATTCTTATAACAAGCGAAGTAATAAGTTTTTTGATTCTTTGGGATTTGGATCCAAGACCATTACTGGTAGTAAATCCATAATGGTATAACACCCTTTCTAACATAATGAATGATGTTGAGAACTTTGAGGATTTTATGATGCAATTGGCAGAAATTTACACCATTAAGATCATTTTGAAGGAACGATAGCTTAGTTCTTCTTTCACTTCGGGTTCGATATACGGTATTGCACTTTCTTTGTAAGTGGTGAAATCCGTCTCCCCATGTACGGTGATCATCTTGCCATTAATGACATACCTGACCTTCTGATGAAGACTTGAAGGAATGGCACTAGCCATATGAATCCAAGGTCTTCCAAGTAACAAGTTGAAAGTCCTCGGAATATCCACTACTTGGAAGTCAATCCGGAAAGGCACAAGGCCTATGTTCACTTCGAGCTCAATATTGCCAATAACGTCTTTCTTCATTCCATCTAATGAATGCACCATTACCTTAGAAGTTTTAATGATCTTTTCGCTAATCCCCAAGCGATACAGTGTGCTTAGTGGACACAAATTAAGTGTAGAACCATTATCGATCAGCACCTGTGACACCTCCTTGCCCCGGCATTTGACGGCAATATATAGAGCCTTATTATGGGAACATCCGTCAATTGAGAAATCTTCATCAGAGAAGGCAATTTGATCTTTCAGAAGAATAGTACCAACAAAGTCTTCCAATTATACTTCATTAATTGTCTCCGGGACATGTACTTCATTAAAAAGCTTCATAAGCATCATTTTGTGGCTTTTTGAAGTCTTGAAGAGATCCAATAAAGAAATCTGTGCTGGCATCTTTCTTAGCTGTTCAATTACTTCAAATTCACTCGTCTTCATAACCGAAAGCAACTGTTTGACATCTTCTTCGGTTACTCCCTTCTTTTCGTGCTCACCTTCCTTAAGGACATTGCATCTCCTTGATCGGGTTATAACATCGATTTCTTTGGGGGAATAATCCCAAGGCACATACTTAGTATCAAACTTTTCTTTTGGAGGGAGAGTGATAATCACAGATTATGTTCCTTCTTCTTCAATCCTTAGTTGATCAATGGAAAGTTGAATAGTGATTGGTTTGAGAGGGCCTTCCTCCTCTTTATATTTATCTACCTTGTCAAGTTTGATTAGAAATGATGTAATCATGGATACCATGCTTCTATTGGCTTCGTCAACATTCATTCCACCCCAGCCATCAGGTGTGATCATTTTGTCCTTGAATGCCCATGGAGGAGGTGTATATTTGACGCGGTAATTATACCGGCCACTATCCTGACCCAGAAAATCAACAAGTTCACCTTATTTTCGTGCTTTATGAGCAAATCGCTTATCATCTCAGCAAATCTTTTTCTCTTCCCGATCTTCATTCTCCTCAAGATTTAGTTAGCTGATCGGGACCTCGTCCATGCCACCCCATCCATCCGGTACAATGTCTTCATTTTTGAATGCTCATGGTGGTGAAATATATTTGACACGGTAATAGATTTACTACTGTCTTGACCGAATAAGTCTACGATTTTGCCCTCAATGGATGATTTCTAGGTGAAATGCCTTTCACCCTGTCAGACTTTTTCTTTCTCCTTTTCATCCATATCTTTTCATCTTGGAGCATTTCCTTCTTAGACAAGGCCTTCTCCTCAGGACTAGTTTCATTGTCCATACCACCCCAACTATCAGGTACAATTATTTTATTTTTGAATGCTCATGGCGGTGGGGCATATTTCACTTGAAAGTTATATTTTCCGGAGTCTTCTCTCAAGTTGTTTATAATCTCATCTTTTAGGAGTGCTTCTTAATGAAAGTGGGCATCTCCTAATCGAGGAGTTTTAATCTTGATTTCATATTCATCTTCATCGTCAGACTTGATCACTATTTCTTCATCCTTAATCATGTTTACTATATTGTGCTCAGGAAGAAGATTCTAATGTACATTTGGCTTGGGCTCTTGAAAGTTCAATATCTTTTTGTCAATGAACTATTGAACTTTGTGCTTTAAAATGGAACAATTATCTATATCATGTCCCCTTTCTCCTATGTAATAGGTGCAGGATTTTGATTCATTGTACCAAGAAAATATTACAGGATTGTCTCTTGGTACCTCTTTGGCCACCAAATGCCTTTCTAGAAGCATTGGTAGTAGTTTTGACAAGGGTTGAAGCAACGGTGTGTATTGCATCACGAGTCTTTTATTTACCTCGAACTGCCTTGGGTTTTTCCAAACAACATTTGATTGCCTTGGAAATTTTGCTTGATGAGTATTTGGGCTAGAAACCAGAGCCACTTTTCGGATGGGCTCTTTGTCTTTTTACTCAGGTTAAGACCTTCAAGTCGCTATTTCTTGAGCCTTATTCTCTTTCAACCCTCATTCAATTCTCTCACCAACCTTTACCAACATGATGAATGTTTGACAACCTAATATATGAAGCTTGTCATAATACTCAATTGGCAATGATTTTAGAAAGAGATCAATAAGCTCATCTTCACTTATGACGGGCTTTACTTGTGAGGCAATGGCTTTCCATCTCTGAGCATAGGCTCTGAACCCTTCATTCTTCTGTTTCTTGGTTCTGACGAGATCCTCTCTAATTGAGAGTACTTCAACATTAAATTTGTACTGACAAAGAAATTCTCCCACTAAATGATCCCATTCAATGAAGTCTTCTATGTCGAGGGATGTGTACCATGCAAGAGCCGCTCCTCTCAAACTATCTTGAAACGTGCTAATATGAAATGGCGTGTTGTCTAAATATCTCACCATCTTACAGAGATAATACTTCAAATGGCTTTTGGGACAACTGGTGCTATCATACTTGCTCACGAACTCTGGTTCCTTATAGTTTTCTGAAACAACCACCTTTGTGTACAGCGAGAACTTGTCAAACCTTTGAAACTCATAGCTTTGACTTGCTAAGCATTCTTCAATTTTGGCCAACCCCTTAGCCTCTTCTTTATCCTTTGTTTTGGATGTCTTCTTCATTTGATCATCCTCTTTCAAATTTACCAACTCAGACATAGTCTTTGGAGGATTTTCTTGAACCGGTTCTTTGTTTTTGACTGGGTCTTCAATCGGTGTTTCAGTTATGTTTGAAGTTCCCACATTTGGAGTAGCGAGATATTGTCCACGGAATGTAAGAATAAAAGCCTTCATTTCTACCATCATTGCGATCATTTGGGTCATCTGACTCTTGACTTTAGCTAGTCAAGCATGGGTTTCTTCTTCAGCTATTCTAACTTGTAATCAAGTCCAAGGTCTTTTACCTTCCGTTGATAAATAACCTGCTTTATAAAAAGACCCAATATTATCATAGCAAAATGATCACGAAACCCTACATCCTTTTAATTGTATGATTTCATGAGATTATCAAAGATAAGAAATTCCATACAAGTCTTAGCCTTGTATAAATTCTTCATCAATATCTTTCTCAAGGAATCATACAATTCAAAGAATTGCAATCCATGGTGATTTTTTTTTATGTTTTGCAATCATGTTATGAAATTATCTATGCATGTTTAGAAACTAATCAACCATCATTGCATATAAAATTTGAAATTGTCTGACGTTATGATTTTAAACTCAAATGGAAATCTAAATCATCCAATCCTGGGCTTCTTGCTAGCTAAAAGAGCTTCTGCCTTTTGGTATTCTTCCCATTCCTGGGCTTGAGATTCTCATTCTTCGACATCAATCACGACCTTTTTAGGGACATAGAGTTTCACTCCAAGCATGATTGGAATAATGTATTCTAGGACATATTCATCTATAGGATCCGGTAAAATGCTCAACGGGACATATGGTTCGATATCAATTGGACGCTTATTTTTTATCCATTTGATGTATTCTTTGGACGCCATGCAAATCTTCATATCTTCTTCCAAGCTTTTTGGCCACTTAATTATTTGTTCAAATGGATTATCCAAAGATAAGATGATTTTGTGAAATTTGGCTTGAAGGATATTCTTCTCCTCTTCGGGTATAATTCCACTTGGGATGTCAAAGGTGAACTCTTCGGGATTCCATACCGGTGGTACTTGCTGAAGTATCCCAAATTATTTAATAACCATTAGAGGGTAATAAGCTGCTCATCCACTCAAACCAAGCAATGGTACCACATTTCCCTCTCGGCTTGTGATCTTCGCCTTATTAATCTTTAGCCAATTGATCTGCCATTGGATTTAATCAGGAGTTAGGGCTCTAATAAAATTGGCCCAATCTAAGAAAGATTGTTTGGGTAATTTGCTTTGGAGACGAATGTATCGTTCAATTGGATTTGTCGCCAAACTAATTTCGCGAATGTTCATGAAACGACACCATGGTCGAATGTGTGAGATGAACCATAATGATGAAAGACCAGTAGAAGCTTGAAAGATAGCCCTCCAACAATTTTGGTATGTGTTTAAGGAAATGACGATTTAGGCAAGAAGCATATTAGAGAAATCCCACTTAAGACATGCTTGTCTTGCGATCACAACGACTAAAAGGTCTAATCCCATTCCAGACACGGGGAATAGAATAAAGGCGAAGAAAGCTAGAATGAATACCGGACTGAAGTGTTTCCCATTTCCTTAGGAAGTTTTGAAAAGTTGTTTACTAGGAAGGATAATGAAAATCTACCCGTGTTTGATTTGATTAACTTTTCGATTTTGGAAGTTTTGAGATTAAAGAATTCGACTAAAAGGCTCACAGGATTAAGTCTAACGGGTGGCTCTAGGACCCTAGATTTAGAATTAATTCCAATAGTGGTTTGATATTCTTCTAATGTTTGTACCAATTCATGTTCTCCAAGTTAGAATGTGACGGTGAAAACCTCCCAAAAAATGCGCCAAAACTTGAACTAAGCTGACTTGATGTTCCACATGCATAAGCTTGAGAAGGTATCCAAGCCTTTCTTGGACATAAGCTTGGTTGTCCATCGACATGCCTTTCCACCAAGCAACAAGTTCCTTCCGAGGAATGGGAATTACTTGGATGTCTAGTTTTCCCATTGAGCCTAATCATGCAAAAAGATTTGTTATTAGTCACCATGGATTACGAATTAATTTTAATGCCTCCATTTCAATCATATGTCCTTTTGAGGTAAAACAGAGGTAAAGTATACTAGCATGCCTCGAAAGTAATGCAAATGTCATTTTAAGTCCGTTTAAACCTTAAAAGAGCACACAGTTGAGATTATGGACAAATTCACTGTGTGATGTAAATGCTCATTCTTTCATACTCCATTTAGATCATAAAGTCCTAAACTGTGATTTACAACTTCAAATACATTGAAATAAACAAATAAGCACTTGAATTACATGGAACAACCACCATGGACCTATACATTTCATCTAAAAATGAAAGAATGGTCAAATGGAGTATGACGTCCTAATCATGCATTCTAAAATAAAAGGGCATTTAGACCAAGCATTGAATGTCATTTAGGCATTTTTTTGAAAATGTACCAACTAACATGCATAATTGTAAAAAAATGACATGGAACGATACTTGCTTACTATGATATTTTTGTTTGGTTTTAGGTATACCAACCACAAAGACAAGCAAATGTAACCAGTGAAGTTTTGATGCCTAAAAGGGTAGGATATGCTAAAGGCTCAAGGTCATCACCTTAATGGACAAGGGATTCCATTCCAATAGGCAATCAGCCCAAAGTAATGAAATATTATTCCACCTCGGTGATCGGTATTGCATTTAAACAATCCCATGAGCAATCGGCTCATAGTTTCGCCTAAACACATATCTCCTAAGGGTAATCCTAAATGTAGCCGAGATTAGGCCGCGTGTGGTGTGTGCTAATGGTGTAGTGCTAAAGCAACTTAAAGGCATGCATAGCAATTAATAACCAAACAACATTTCTAAAATTCATTTAAACCATATTCAATCCCAACACCATCCTGCAGAACAAGGGTTAGCAAAGACTACACCCCTTATACCACCCGCCTACAAAATCATTTAACACTATCATTAGCCGGACATACCTGGGATCCTTGTGAGTACAAAACACAAGCATATCATTCTATCTAGGCCTAAGTCCACTTAGAAAAGGTAACTTTCGCAGCGGAGTTGCCAAGTTTGTCGCGCTGCGTTTTTTGACTTTCGGGGTTTGCGCGTTAAAGAGGTATTTCTGTGTAAAGGTCTCTCCTAGATCACACCTCACGTGATAGCCAATGGTAATTTCCTATTTAGTCTAAGTTTGTAATTTTGAAGTCGCCACTAGTGATTATTGGTAGGTAGACTAGAAACCTAATTGGGACATGGGAGAAATACCATAATTCTACGAACCAGAAATTCTGAGTACAGGGACTTGATTACGTTATTGATCACAAATCGAGATCCCTAATACCCTTTTAGTACCTAAGAACGATACGATGTCTAGAGTGTCATGCAAATTTCCGAGACTTACCCACTAATTCTATCCATTCTAATTGCAGAAAAAACCAAACAAGTATTAAATATATAATCAATGTCAATCAAATCAATCAATCCTAAATGATCTCTAAAAATGAAAATCAATCAAAATATCCAAATCCAAAGGAAGCTCTAGAAACTTAGTCATTGCATGATTTACATTTTTTAGGATTTTAGGGTTTTTTTAGGGATTATAACCCCTGAATTTGAAATTTTCTAAAAATGCCACTTGGGCACTTCCAAAAATTCAAATTTCACTTTTTAAGGTTGGCTATAATGCTTTTGGACCATTATGTGAATTTTTAAAATTTTTGAAATTTTTTATTTTTTTCGGAAATTTCATTAACCAAGAATTGATTTTTATGATTTTTCTGAAAATTTTTATGAATTTTCCAATTTTTTTTCAATTTTTTATTGATTTTCTAAATTTTTCACATTTTTTATTTGTATTTTCTGAATTTTCTGAATTTTTTTGAATTTTATGAAAATTTTTTGAATTTTTATGAATTTTCTAATTTTTTTTATTTTTCTGTGAATTTTTATTTTTTCTGAAATTTTTCGAATTTCTAAAATTTTTATTTTTTTCTGATTTTTTCACAACTTTTCAATTTTTTATGCTTTTATGAATTTTTATGAATTTTTTAGATTTTTTTTTCTTATTTATTATATTTTTAAATTTCCCGCTAGGAAACGAACCGGCCCAGTTCAACCCAGTTCGGCTTGGCCGAACCAGGCATCGCCGGTGCAAATCGCCGATCATCTTCTCTGGCGAGCCCAAAGCCAAAAAACAGCGTCATTTTGACTATTTTTCATTTAGGCATTTCCTCGAACGATTGGCGGGCATTGTTCTGTATTCGATGTTTTCAAGGTCACCGATTCGGGCCCATCGCCGATGACCTTCCGGCGACTATCTCACCATTCCGATTGCACCATTGGGATGTCTATATGTTCTACTTCCAGTATAGCTTACTCGGAACACTGGCAAATGTTCGTTGGACGACGAAAAACTGATTAGAAAAACTGAACCTAACACTGATCTAAACTAGCACATCTGGCCTTCAGATCATCACACAGAACGCCCTAGCCATTTCTAGCATTCATCCATCATTCAAAACATTCACAAGGAATCAGAGACACTAACTTGATCAGCCATAAACCATTGGTAATGCTGCAGCGGGTGGAAAATGCTCTGGCGAGATTCAATCAATGGTGACCAATTCAGTTTTGTTGATTCAGTGACACAAAATACAATCAAATAGCATAACTATGCTCAGAAATGTATTCTAAACCTCCAAAAAATCAAAATCTCAAAGAAAATTGCATGAACATCCATTTTAAGGTCAAAATGGTTTTCCGGAATTCTGAAAAAAAAAATGATCACGAGCAATGTTTACCTTCTTCGTTCTATGATCAGAAGAAATTGTCGAACTAATCCTCACCTATAATTGTTCCTTCACGCTTGAACTCCCACCTGACGGTCTTGGCCTCACCGAAAGAGCTTTGGATTGATCGGAAAAGTCTCAGTTTCAGGCCTTCAAGACCAGTCGATCCGAGTGGAACAATAGAGGGGAAGTTACAGCCAAACCCCGATTCGCTAGTGCTCCGCCGTCTAGGGCAGCACCGGACACTTGGGTGGGAACCTCAGACCCTCTCTCTCCAACTTTTCCTCTTTGGTTTCACCTGTTTTCTCTCTCTCTCTCTCTCTCTCTCTCTCTCTCTCTCTCTCTCTCTCTCTCTCTCTCTAGCATTTCACCGAACGCCTCCCCTTGTCAATGTTCAGTTTTTCTTGGTTTTTGTTGATCCATTTTTCCCGCCTCAAGATCATTAGAACCGACTTCTAATCAGTTATAACCGATCTCCGACGACAGACAGAAATTCTCCGGCTGTCGTTCAAGTCAAACACATATTTATTTGACCGGAAAAGATCGGCGAAGTCACAGGCTTGAAATGGTTTTTTTCTGGGTTTAGTGCATCTGGGTGAGTTGGGTAAGGGAGATGAACAACCCGGGTCGAGTCGGGTCGACCCAGCAGATCCGAGTTGATCTAAATTTGCAAAGTAAACTCAATTTTGACCCAATTTTCAAAATTAAACCTCGAAATTGAATTCCCCATCATATTCCTAACCCAAATATGTGATTTTCCCCAATTTTTGTTATAATTGTGTTCGAGATTTTTACATTTTTATATTCGGATTAATAGGGTTTTGTTCAATTTGATGTCCTAATGACCTGATTAGGTGAAATTGATGCCAAAATTGAATTATCCACATTTGATTAACCCTAAAAATGATGGTCTCATGGTTCGACAATTTCATATTGGGCACAATTCCCAATTTGAGCTCAAAATTCTTAATTTTCAATTAAATTTTGGGTTTTCTGATTTCTTTGACAAATTGTGCAATTGGACCAATCATTATGTAATTCAAGGTCCCATAATCATTTGTTGTGAAGACACTATAGCTTAAAAATAACTAGAAAAAATTTAATTGCATTTTTGGTTCAATTCGAGTTTTATTTTGCCCAATTTTGGGAAAAACAAATACCCAATTGAAATTTTTCAAAATTGATGATGTATTAATGAAATTGGATTTAAAAGAAGACTAATGACTATTTTTATGAAATTTTCTAATTCCATTTCTTATTTTTCTTGATTTTCTTACTTTTTTTGACTAAAAGAAATTAAGGAAAAATGCAAGAAAATGATAAAAAAATTTATTTTTTGGTTTAGAAATAAGTTTCTAGGCTTGGCCAAGATTCCTAGTCCTAATTTTTAGATTTTTTAAAATATGAAAAAAAAAATCTAAAAATCAGGTGTCAACAATCGGGTGTTAGTGAAAGTAGATTTTCTTTGAAAGTAGAAGGTGAAGAAGAGAATTACAATTAAGGTGAAAATTCCCTTCGATTTTGACCAAGACGAAAGTGAAACGTAGGAGTAGATTTTGAGGTGAAAAATGCATGAAGTCACAAGTGGCGGATCTTTACTTAATCTATGGCCAAGTGTGTGGAGTCAAGGCCTATTAGAGATGACTGATAGCCCAAGTAATGATGGCTTATGGCTATGTGTCAAGTTAATGCAAAAAGTTTAGTTTAAAAAGGGCATGTGGCATGCTTGAATTCTCCAAATGTGGCCATGCATGAATCCTCCATAAGCCTTGTGATAGTAAGGTGTCTTAAGAGAGATTTTCTTTTGTGAAAAATTTAGTAGAGAACAGAATATCTTCTCCCTTTAACACCAATTAGCAATTAATTAATGGTTATCACTAATTAACTAAATTTTAACTAATAATATTATCCATTAACTACTAAGACGATGGTAACTTAATCAATAACATTACCCTATTAATGTACACAACAACGTTTAAAAATTTT
This sequence comes from Syzygium syzygioides, assembly GCA_031216285.1. NCBI lineage: Eukaryota > Viridiplantae > Streptophyta > Magnoliopsida > Myrtales > Myrtaceae > Syzygium > Syzygium syzygioides. The sequence continues at coordinate 14,481,771 of CM062251.1, read as the reverse complement.
AAACTCATCGAACTCGGAACAATTACATTTTTTAATCCGCACCTCAACAATTTCTACATGTCCACACAAGTACTAAGCTAAATGTTACTTAGCTTATAATCTAAGTAGCATTATCGAACATGGAAAATTTTCAATGTCACATACATATTATTACGAAATTTCTGGATGTCACACAATAGGTACTGGGTTTCTTCGTGGTGTTGCATATGGTCCTCTCTCAATGATATTCCATAGACCATAGTCCATGGAATGAACAAAAATGGTCATCCTTCATATCCAATAAATATAATTAGTACCGTCAAACATCGGTGACCTAGAAATGAATTTTCCCTAACTAAACTATGCACCAATGATTTAGCCATTTAAGATTTTATGCTATGAAATATAACACTCAAAAACTGAGATAACCGAGCTCTGATACTACTTGATAAGTTTAACACAATAATCAATGGAGGGTGAATTGCCTGTTTTGATAAAATGAAAAATGTTTCGCGGAAGACTTACAAATAGTCTTTTGTGGAATGAACTTAGTCGTATAGATGCACATGCTTCTATCGAACAATAAATAAAAGAGTTGAAATGCCAGAAGATTTTGTACACAGATGTATAGTGATTTGGCCTTCTACTTGGCCTACATTCACTCTCTCATACTAACAACTACAAAAAGGTTAATCTCCACTGCTAGTAATTTCAAAGAAATTACGCTGTAGAAGGTAAGAAGCTAAATAAATAACTCTATAACAACAAGCACCTATTACACCATCAAACACTCTCACTTCACGAATTACAAGAAAGCACAACCGTCATAGAGAATACAATAAAGAATTAAGCAATTTTTCACAAATATAATCACAAGAGTATTCAAAGAGAGAGAATAGAAGTTCTTATTTCCGCTAAAGTCCACAGCAATCCTTGATCCCTATAAATGAGAAAATATTAGGTGGTCCAGAACCTCCACGTCAGCGTGGTCTTGGACCACTTAATGGACAACACTTGGCTTGTCCTAATCCCACTTTCTCTCTCTTTGTTGAATTTATCTGGGAGGTCGTCCATGGGGTTTCTCTCATTGCATTTCGCGAAAGTTGAATATGTTGCAGAATCCCTCTCTCTTTGGGTGCGTTTGGGAATGGCTTTCCCAAGCCACTTTGGGCATCTAAAATCCCTTGGGCTAAGATTGGGTGTTTTGGAAATTTTTTTATAAACCTCATTAAGATAAAGTTGGTCTTTTGAAGGCTAAAAGCCCAAGGCAGCCTCCTACTTGCCTTGGGCATTTCAGCATTCTCGGCATGCTGTAGGGATAATAATGAATTTTTTTTTATTGCCTTTATTGCCCTAACAGATTTATCTAATTTCCAACTTTAACCCTTTTTATTAGAAATCCTAGAAGCAGTAGTCACGCTTTTTATTTCTAGTTATGCTCCGTTCGCCTCTCTCCCTTGTCGCTCTTTCTTCACCATTTTCTTCTCTTGTGCTCGCCTCTCTCTTGGTGGCCTCTCTCTTCACTCAGAACGAAGTTGCTCGCCTTGCTATGCTCGCTTCTCTCTTCGCTCGGAACTCAGTTGCTCATCTCACCTCGAATCCAAGTTCTTTTGCTTCGATTCCTTCTCGTAGTATTTTTTTCTAGCTGTGATTGTTAAGTCGCTCGCCTCACTCATGCTCGCCTCTCTCTTGGTGCCTCTTTCTTTGCTCTAAACCAAGTCACTCGCCTTGCCGTGCTCGTCTCTCTCTTCGCTTGGAACCAAGCTGCTTGTCTCACCTCGAATCCAAGTTCTTTTGCTTCGATTCCTTCTTGTAGTGTTTTTTCTAGCTATGATTGTTAAGTTGTGCACCTCACTTGAAATGCCATGTCCATGCAAGATGATTAATATGTATTTTAACATTTCTTTGTCAAACATGCGGGATAGGGAAAACGGAGATCTATTGGTTGAAGATTTAAGCATTAAAATTGTTGGTTGAAGTAACTCTAGAGTTGATGGATAACAGGGACCAAAATGGTCTCCACTTGATTGGTGGCTTGGGGTGTTTGGCCATTCCTTCTTACCTTTTTATTGCACTCCTTAGGCCTCAAGAACATGCAGGAACAATTACAAATATCCCAAATATTGGAACTTTGTGCTTCATTAAATTCATCAAGCTTTTGAAAAAGACATAAGAGTGTGATGTTCTTCTATGAACCTAAACATTTGTATATCTACTAAGGTTGATCACCCGTTAAAACAGTTAAAAGTTGTAAAGACGTCTATTAGCATAAAAAAATGTTGCGGTAGTCTTTGATCGTTCTCTTGAGACTGTTTAATGAAGGTCAGGGTCTACAGATGCATGTAATGTTTCGATTGACGTCATTTATGAAGATAGTCTACTAAAATCTCCTTGCATGTAGACCATCAGTAATGCAAATGATGGTGCGGCACACAGATATGAACGTTGATTGAGACTATTTGTCAGCTGGGATTATTTTGTATGTTCTATTTCATTTTCACTTATTAGTAGGTCGCTCAAGCAAATCATCTCACTTTATATTAGTATGTAAAACTTGGTGCATGTTTATCAAGCAGTTAGTTTGGGAATTGCCAAAGATTCACAATTAGAGATGGTTGTAGGTGCTTAAATTGATCTCTCTCCTTGACTTGTTAAGATTGAGGTAACCTCATTTATGTGGCAATTGTGTTGTATTGATTGGAATTTGACATTTTATATTTCGAGATTGTTTTCTGCATGGCCTATTGTTTTCTGTATGGCTTTTATTGGGTTCCACCTGTTTCTGCACTCACACGTGTGCACTTCATATTAATGTATATGCATATGCATATGCACACTTCTTGTGCTTACTATGAGTAGTAAAGCAGCTTTGTGTACCAATTTGCTGAAAGTTCTGGAGGAGGAAAGGATAGAGACACTTGGTAGAAGCAAAAGTTAATGTGGAATGTGATTCATTGAGCCGATTCTTTGTATTGTTTGGGATCATTCTGGCATATTCTTGCCTATATATACTCAGTCATCTTAGCTGTCAAGCCCCGAACCTTACGGCGCACAACAACCCTGCCGCGATCGATTCATGTGCGACGTCCCAGGACGCGTCGCCGACCCAATACCCAAACAGAGATCATTGCACAAGCGGAAGCAACAAAAAAACACCCATACCATTTGAACACACGACCACGGATAGCACAGCCAACAACAATAACATTATAAATATACACTGGCATTAGTAGGGAGGACATATACAATATTTATTTAAAGCATACGCTCAAAAATCAAAAGCGGGTCAATGACTACTACTGATAAAAAGGGGTAAGTGGCTCGGGCGATCAAGGGTACTGACATTAGAAAAGGCTCCGGTCAAAAAGGTACATGCCCGATCTATTTAAGACTAAGGCTAAACCTACGGGACCTAGTCCGGGTTGGATCCCGAGGACTCAGAAGAGCTGTCTGACGGCTCGTCCTCGGAGTCCATGGAATCCATCTTGGACTCGGCCTTTGCCAGCTCCTCCTCTGAATCCACCTCTTCAGGCTTGGGGTCCTGCTCCATCGACTCTGGCTCCTTGTCCGACTCCATATCCATTGGATCAAACTCATCAACCTCCTAGATAGTAGGTCTGTGCCCAACGCTAGCACTAGAACTCCCCTCGGAAGTGCACTTGGGACTCGCTAGGTCTCCATCCTAACACTGGGGATTTGCATCGCCTATCCCGTTGAACGGGACATCAAAAGTCCGAAGGGGTCCATGCTCTCCAAAGCGGTCCCTAAGACACCAGGCTACATACTCGTGGTGCTAGTAGTACTCCCCCCTCACATCGACCAATACTATAGAATAATACCTAACATGTATATCCCCATTCTCTAAGGGGTACTCAGTCGCCATCCGCCTTAGCTGGTGCAGAATCCCAAAACGCACAAGAATATCTGGCATCCTCAGGGCCTAGGATCTGAAAAGTTGGGTTTATATAACAATGAGAATAATCTCAGCGAGTAAACTCCCTAAACCTAAACTAGGCTCACATGCATCTCCTGATGAGTATCAAACAATACACAATCCAAAATATAAAAGACTTATGCCCTTGGGCCCAAATCCAATACTTACTTGGACCTGCAGGTTAGGCACTTTATAATTCATAGTAATAACACAGAACCCAATCGTGGCACATTCACAACATCACTTGGTCACAACGCATGTCAAGCATATGCTCATACTCATGCTCATATCTCATCAATGCACTTTTGCACACTTGCACTCTTACACACTTGCAATATACCAATTTCACCGACCTGCGTAAAACGCATCAAGTCTAACACTTTGAGATCGATCTCTGGCCCATGCAAAACACATTAGGCTCATGACACAACCCGCGTAAAAAGCATCAGGTTTGTCATCTTCTGGTAGTCCGGGCATCGTCCCATGTAAAATGCATCAGGACGGATTCAATACCTTGCGTAAAATGCATCAGGGCTTTATGTGATCACACGTACACAATCACCAATTATTATCTGAACCTCGCATAAAATGCATCAAGGCGATTTAAGTGATCACATGGTCATGCCGTTCATGCACACACGCATAATGCACATGTTATGCCAATACTCAGTATGCACGCTCATGGTCACAATATCCACACTCAGCATTTGTGAAATTCACACTGGGCACACAATATGATTTGGCTATTTATTCCAAATAACGCCACAACATGCTCAATTCACATTTCAATATGCCCAATAGACTAATTGTTCAAATCAATCACAACATGTAATTTGGCACTCAATTTCACGCAATTAAAACACCAAAACTACTCATGCCGATAGTCTACCAAGCGTCTCATGAATTGGCCACGCCAAGTACATCATAAGGCATTACACTATTACAATCAAGTCATGTTTAATTGAGCCTCTTCATGAGTCGATCACAATTTTCTTAGCGATTCACACTAAAACCCTGATTAACCAAATATGGCCCGAACCAAACCAATATCGAATCAGCCATGGACAGTCCACCCTAGGCCATTAGGTCACTTCCAAATCATCACATTAGACCCCAAAAATCATCATGAAGACAGCCACCACTCGGCTCACAATCTACACCCGCCAAATTCACATTTTTGCCCAAATCAAGACGCCTATGCTCAGCCACCACACAGCACGATATAGACCACTAAACCTCAATTAAATTATCACACTAAGCCACCAAATTAGTCACTAGATCATCCCTAAATATTCTTCACAATTTAACCCATAAATTACCCTAAATAACCCCTAAAACTCATCTAGAAATGTACATTAGCCTAATTAGGGTTTATGGTTATACTCACCTAGGTTCCTAAGCTCCAAACAAGGCTGAACAAGTGGGGAAAATAAGCTAGCTGAGATGGAGCACGGCGGGGCAAGCGGCGGCGACGGGCGGCCTTCACGGCGGCGCGAGCAACGGTGGCTTGCGGACGGCGGTCCACAGTGGGGGCTACTCATGCGGCTGAGGAAGGGAGAGAGAGAGAACGAGACGGTTGGATAGTGGTGGTGCTAGGCGCGGAACAATGGCACACAGTGGCGATGCCGGCGAGCGGCGGCGACGCTTCGGCGGTCTCACGCAGCCGAGATGGGGAGAGAGAGAGAACTCAGCGAGAGAGTGAGGGAGAGGAGAGGATGGAAAGGACGGTGATGGTGATGAGGGTGAGACGGGCGGACAAGCGATGCTCGGCGGCCGGCGGCGCAAGGCGGCGGTGGCTCCTTTGACGAGTAGCGTACGCACGGCCAAGCAAGGGGGAGAGAGAGAACCAGCAGGAGAGGAGGGGGAGAGGGAGTGCCCGGTGCAAAGTGAGAGGGAAATGGGGAGAGAAAGAGAATGGGAGAGTTTATGAAAAATGGACTTGGTGGGGTTGGTGAGCAACTCCTCAAATTTGACCAACTTGCCCTCACCTCTAGGGTTAAGATTAAATCTGAAACAAAAATCTAGGGGCATCTTGGTCCAAAATTCCAGCATTATTGGGCTGAGATAAACAAATATAAAACTCTAAAATAATCTCAAAATAATCTCAAAATTCGGAATACAAGGCTAGGGGTCCAGGGGCAATTTGGTAATTTTTCGATTCCGGGTTAAATTTTCAATTTTCGACTTTATCAATCCCAAATATAAGTGGCCACACTTATACGATGTTGTCCTCGCAAAATAGTCGCGTATGCCCACAAAATTCGGCACCGAAATCCGAACTCAATTCCACGATTGATTTTAGTCAATCTGCGATTTTAGCGTCTTTCACTAATGGACGGCTATTTAGGGGCTGCGCGTATCGACCTAGGGTTACTCGAGTCGTGATGGTCTCAATTCTCGAGAGAACACAAGGATTTATCGCTAGTTTTGAGGGTTACAATCGTTCGGAATAAGTTCAGGATCGTTCGCCACACATACTTTCGGTTGTGTGGAATCACCCGCGATCCGATCGTATGTCATTGGCCAAATCAAATCTGTCACTCTCCCTGGATTGGCCCATATTGACACAAAATATTTCCTCGTCGTTTCTCGAAATCAAACTCAATTCGTAGTTGAGTTCTTAGATCCACGTACCGTTTTTTCTAGTTAGCCTTTCCCCATTGGTCAGTATCTCGAAAATGATCAATTCCGATCGAGACTCACTAAAACGCAATGAGAAATAATATCAATTTCATTGATCATGAAAGTGGGTCGAATTCAAGGTGTTACATTAGCTCACTTTGTAAATATAATCCTCTATTGCTTGCCTTTTTCTTTAGCTTTTTCTTCTTCTTCTTTTTTCCTGTTTTGTTAACCTCTCTCTTTGCTCATAACCGAGTCTCTCACCTCGCCCGTGCTCACCTCTCTCTCTTCACTCAGAACCCAGTTGGTCGTCTCACCTCGAATCCAAGTTCTTTTGCTTAGACCCTTTCTCGTAGTGTTTTTCTAGCTATGATTGTTAAGTTTGTGGTGATTTCATGAATGGTAGCTTGATTGAGTCAAAGTTTTTTATGGATTTGGAAGAGTGCAAGTATTTAGAAGTAGATTGGGGGATTCCTGTTCACTGATGTTATTGGTGACCTCGTAAATTTTGTGATTGTCTTAGTTGAATTAGAGAAATAAAATTGTCATATTTTTCTTTGCTTTGGATGCATATGTTTGGTGTAATCCGCTGTATAGTAGCTATCTTAGATTAGCTACTCTAATTTTAATTTGTTTTGACGACTTTGTTTAATTCTTAAAGTGCCAAAGAGATGGCAATTGAAAAGGTTATGCAGCCATAAGCATATAATTCTTTAGCAACTCGTTTCCCTTTAGCAGTATAGCAGGCCATTGATTTTCCATTTTCATAAGACGGCTAGTGATGTAATTTTATTCCTCTATGCTCTTGGAAAATCTGCATGCTAAGTAGAACTTGCTGATGAATGATATATTTGCTATATATGACAATCGATGGCGTAATAGGGGTTTTCTATTTAGGGCCTTGGAACAATTAATTGGTATAGATACTTCTTGGCAGGAGCCTATTTATAAACACAATAGGTTTCTCTCCTAATTAATTGCCCGCAATCATGTTTGTAGATTTATGTTGGATGTCGCATTGTATTGTAGCTTTATGTTCTGTCTATAGGTCTCTCTGCCAATTAATTGATTTTCCATTCTGAACACTAAACAATGATTTTGTTGGACATCGCATTGTGTTGTAGCTTTATGTTCTCTTTTTAGTGTTCTGTCAAAGTTTGCATACACATGTGTTCATTCATGTTTACGGAATTGGGTCATACTTAATCTCATTTGTTTGCATTTTTCAAATGTGTTTGTGGTTATTATTGGAAGATGGCAAGTTCATCAAAGGAAAAGACATATTGGAGCCTGGAAGATGTAGAAACTTTTTGTCAATTGTGCATTGAACAAATTGAAAAACACAATCGTCCGACAAGCAATAAAAGGGATGGATAGACAGTCATAATCAACAAGTTTGAGGAGATGAGGGGCAAAAAGTTTGATAAAAATTAAATGAAAAGTAAGTAGGATAATCTTAAAGAAGAATGGAAAAAAGGGAAGCAATTGATTCAAAAGGAAGTGAGATTTGATGGGATCCAAGGAAGAAAATCATTGATGCGAGTGATGAATTGTGAAAGAAGAAAATTAAGGTGTTTATCTCTTCTTTTGTTACTTTTTTCTAAGTTCATCTTTTATGATACAACTCATGAAAATTTTTATTATAACGGGCAAATCCTAAGCTTAAATTTTTTCGAATGAAAGGCATACATCCGAAGGTTGAAGCTTTGTTGGATAGAATGTTCTAAGGTATAATTACTACTAGAAGTATCATATGGAATCCTGCACAAGGTTTATGCAATAATAAGTATATTGAGATTACATAAGCTAATATTGGTGATTGTGCTGGATCTACTGATGATACTTTAAAGTGTAACATAGGTGAAAAGATAGTTCAACCAAGTCAAAGTAAGAGCCATAAAAAAGCGGCGAAGAGTTCAATAAGGCAAGCTCGAGGAAAGAAAGAAAAAAAAGTGATTGGACTTGCCAAGTTAGCATCGCAAATTGATAGATTTTGTTCAACTGTTGAAAGTAGGAGCAATGTGACATCTTTTGCAAGGGCTTTAAATCCTTACAAGGAAATTATGCAAACATTGAAAGCCATCCCCTAAGATTAAGCAAGACTGAAAGTTATACTTTTTTGCACTCTCACATTTTGCTAAAAAGAAAGACTATAGGCGGATTTTCATGAACTTATATAGAGATGAAGAAAAGGTCAAGTGGCTCAAGTTTAAGTTGAAAGAGGATAATAGTCGTCGCTAGGATGTTAGCTACTTGTTTGAACTCTTTCGTACGCTATATTGTTGTAATGTGAGACCTATTTTCAATTGGTGTTTTGCACTCTGTTTGCACTACTTGTGAACTCTATTTCTATTTATGTTCTAATGTGATGCATGTTTTCAATTTGTGTGTTTTTATTGGGTGGAGTTTGCATATATATGATGGATGATATAATTGTTCCCTCGATGGACAATCTAGATTATTGATCACTTTTCTTACTGTAACTCTATATTTTGTTACTTTAACAGTTATAGATGATTCTCATGAAGGGGGAAACCGTGAAAATGAGGAAGAGGAATATTGGCAATTTGTGGGAGCCACTCAATCCACGATCACTTATCAGGCAATGTATAGTTACAAAGTACCCTATATGACATTGTCATGTACAGGAAATGCATAATTAGGAGAGCTGATGAACAAAGATGCTAATCCGATAATGTGCTATCAAATATTTAGAATGGATAAGATTGTATTTAATAGTTTAATGCATGACTTAATGGCATGCTATGGTCTTCAAGGAACTAGGAATATTGATGTTACAAAAATGCTTGGAATATTTCTTCACATTTTAGGACACGGTATAGATAATAGGTTAACACAATAGCATTTTCAATGCTCTAGGGAAACCATAAGTAGGTACTTTAGTTTACTATTAGACAAAGTATGTGAAATGGAAAAAGATTTGATCCAACAAATTGATCGGCAATTTAGGAAAGTTCCAAAGAAGATAAAAAATAATCAAAGATTTTATCCATATTTTAAGGTCCATTTAGATTATACAATAGAAAGGAAGAACTAATTATAAATTTCAATTATACAATAATTTTTGGGTTTTCGTTTCAGGATTGCATTGGAGATATTGATGGCACACATATCCCAGCGATGATACCTTTGTACGATCAAATTTATTTTATTGGTCGAAAAGGAACACCAACTCAAAATGTATTAGCAGTATGTAATTTTAATATGAAATTTGTTTATGTTTGGGCTGGTTGGGAGGGACAAGGTCATAATACTCATATCTTCTATGAAGCCCTTGGGAGATGTGTTGTACAATTTCCTCATCCTCCTCCAAGTTAGTTAATTAATGGTTTTTGTCCATTAGTATGTATCAATATAGTATATGTTGATTAAATTTACATAATATTTGTGTAGGTAAATATTATTTAGTACATGCCGGATATCCAAATCAAAAGGTTATTTAGGTACATATAAAGAAGTTAGATATTATTTGCCAGAATATCGACAAGGTCCTACATCTTCAAGTTATCAAGAGGTATTCAATCGTCATTATTCCTCGCTACGATAAAAAATTAAGCAAGCCTTTAGTGTATTGAAGAAGAAGTGGAAGATTCTAACATATATGCCAAGTTATCCATTTAAGAAGCAAGTGAAAATTGTTACATCGGCAATGATGAAGCTAGTGCTTCAAATGATAATTTATTTTCTAACATGGCACGTTCACGTGGTCGAATAGTCATGAGTTTAGTAAATACTTAAGATGCTTGTAAATTTCTATGATAATCTATTTTTTCCTCGATGCATATGTGACAATGTTTATTATAATGAAATTACTCTCTTTTTAACTTTGATTTGGTTTATTCATCTATGAATTTGTTAATATATCTCTTTTACAGTACTCTAAACGCGAAAATATAAAAATTACAATCATTATTTTTTTTCAATTTTAAACAAATCAAAATTAAAAAACTTAAATTGGTGAAACCAAAGGACTTTCCCAAATATATGTTTACCAAATAGTATTTCTCCAAAGTTGCTTATCAAGGCACTTTGCAATTACAATTTACGAAACAGTTTTTGCATTTCACCAAAACCCTATAAACTAAAGGCCTTTGCTTTTCTTCAAAGGCTTTTCCCAAATGCAGCCCTCTCTCTCTCTCTCTCTCTCTCTCTCTCTCTCTCTCTCTCTCTCTCTCTCTCTCTCTCTCTCTCTCTCTCTCTCTGTTCTTGAGCTTCTCATCATCACTTGAAATGATCCAGCGCTAGCTAAATCAATGTCTGTCAATCGGAGAGAACTCAGTGGCAGTCGGTGATAGATTCAGTGATTGAGTTGGTGGACGCGATTGAGTGTTTTTGGTAACTAACGACGATGGTGGAGAGTCTCTTGATTTTGGTTTGGATTGAGATGGTTGATGTTGATCTTAGCTTGAAGATAGATTTGAATGGTGCAATCATGCTTAGGTCAGTGTGAAGAAAATTTCGGAGAGAAAAAAAGATTTTTGATAGTCATCTTCTGGCCCGTTTGATTTGACTTTGGGGGAATGCCCTTGACAAAATGCAAAGGCCTTTGGGCTAAAGGGTTTTTGAAAATGCAAGTAGTTTCTGGCAAGTGTATTTTAAAATCACATTTGAAAGTAACTTTGGCCTAAATATTGTTTGGTAAAAACTATATTTTGTAAAGAGCTTTTGCTAATATTTAAAAACAAAAACAAAAAGCTTAAGGTGGAGCTCAGCCACCAACCTAAGCCATCGGCTAGATCTGATCGCCGGCCAACCGCCAATGGCTAGATCTAGTTGCCAACTAGCCTCGCCTGACCTCAAGCGAGACAGCATGAGATCACGCAACCTCAAGCATCACTTGGGTCGTGCACAAGCAACACCTGAGGTTTGGCAATCGTCGCTCGGGATCGCGCTAACCCTCAGGCGATGGTCGCCGGCCGTCCGACCTGCTGGTTGAGGAAGATGAATAGTGCAATGAACAGCAAACTTGCATTCCGAAAATGTAACTTGCCAAAATACCTCCAGATTTGCCTTAGGTTAAAGGCCTTTAGAGTCCTTTGGAAATGCAATTGCATTTCCCCAAAGTACTCCAAAAAAAATTGCCAAACGCAAATGAGTTTAACCAAAGGACTTTAGAGCCTCAATGCTTATTTCAAATGCTGAACCAAATGGGTCATTCATCCGCTTTCTCCTGCACTATCACCATTCCTGACCACCATAGCAAGGGTTTGTCCACCATCTACAATGATCAGAGTTCATACATGCCTAAGAGTGGATCCACAGAGAAAAAATGCAAGAAAGTGAGAGAAGCTTTGGACATTCCTCTCTCCATTAATTTGGAAATCGCTTCATGGGGGCATAGATGAATTCAATGAAGAGAGAGAAAGTGAGACCAGCACAAGCCAAGTGTCGTGCATTGAGTGGTTCAGAACCCATGGAGTTTTCGGACCACCTAATATTTTCTCCCCTATAAATAGCCTTCCAATCTTCAAACTTCCAACAAATTTGTTGGACTCACTTCCCTGCTCGACAGACCTACAAAATGCGCGTCCAGTCTATCATCATGGATGTCCTTTTTTTTGGGGGGGGGGGGGGGGGGGGGGTAAAGTAAGAAAATCATGGATGTCTTTCATGCACGTAAGAGACATCCATGAACGTAAGAGTCAATTTCCATGTCATTGACGCATCTTACGATCGAAACTTACATCACTGACACATGCACATTCAATCATTGGATATTCATTCACTCTGCTTTTAAATCTTCTATTATATGTCTATTTTAGTTAATATTAACTTTAAAATTTCAGACTGCATTTTGCAGGTCCAATTAAGCAAGTATCATTACTCGGTCTTTTCTATAAGCTCAATAGATAACAACCCCAAATATTGTAAATGCAAAATTTCTTCATGGTAATAACAAAAAGGAGAATAAATATTCTTAAAAACAAGTTTACCGGTATATATCCGTGCAAAACGGGTGCCAAGCAACTAGTTTGTTAGGCTATATAGGGCCCAAAAAGTGAGAAATCCAAACTGGACGGCCCACACTTAGAGAGCAGGCCCTCACCCACACTACACTACAGATACAAAGTAACAATCCTTGCAAAAACGCAAAACACAATTTACTTTCTCTCTCGTTCTATTATTTCAACTTAGACATCGGAAGGTCCTCCTGAGATGCACCAAAATTGGTGCTTTGATTTCCTAGCAAAGCAAGGAACTTATCACTACTAGCATACATGCACTCAGATCTTCAGAACCAATAAATAACTTTGAATTTTCCTAATAAAATTGGAAAGACTCACCGAGTCTTCAAAGCCAATTTTGCTTTGTGGGTTAGGCTCGAATGGGTCACAAATCCTTCTAGTCTACTTCCTCGGAAAAAGTATCAAAAAAGTTATAAACTTATTGTATTGGCACCAATTCAGTCCTAAACTTTTCAATTTGATCAATTTAGTCCTAAACATTTCAATATTTGTACTAATTCAGTCCATCCATCCTCGCCCAGACCAAGCAAGGGTCGTTGGCCCTCGCTTTTGGCTTACAATCGCCAGCCAACCAATTCTGGGAAAGGAAAAAAAAATAAAAGAAAAGAGAAAAAAAAGAAAAAACATTAAAAAAATTGAAAAACTATATTAAAAATTATTAAATTTGTCCATATCAGCATCGTCGATGCCACGTAGGACCGCCGGCGTCCACATCAGCAATTTTCAACCTAAATTAGCCAGATGAATTGAATTGATATAAGGCTGCGCATGGCAATCATTCTGTGCCTAGAATCTGATTCTGGGCAAAAATGATTTTTTTTTACTCTGTGCCCGGAAATAATTTCTAAGCATTTGAAGGCATTTAATAATTGTCCAAAATCTTTGTTCTTAGAATAGAAAAAAAAAATAAAAATTCGTTTGGTAACTATACAAAATTTCTTTTCATTAATAATATTTTAATAATAGTTTGAATTTTTTAATATCTATTTCTTTTTTTTCTCTTTTTTCTTTTTTTTTCTTTATTTCCCCTTCCTTTCTTGGCCATGGCCGGCCACTAGCGCCGGTGATCGGCCACAGGCCAAGGTCGTCGAGGGCGTTGGGGCCCTCGCCGCCGCCCTCGCATGTGGCGACGATGAGGTCGGCCTCACCTTAGTTGGGCGAGGCTCAACCTCGCCATAGCTAGGGTTGGCAACAGCGAGGCCATGAGCCGCCCTTACCAGCCACCGGTGAGGGCTGCGACGCCCTCGCCGACCCTGGCCTGTGGCCGGTAGTCGGTGGTCGGCAGGTGGCGAGGTCGAAGAATAACAACAACCGAAAAAAACAAAAAAAACCAAGAAGAATTAGTTCTGAAAAAATTATTTCAGAATCAAGAAGCTATTTTTTTTTTATTCTAAATTCTGTTTCAAAATTGATTCTAGGTGGGTACAAAAAATTTAACAAATGGATTTTTGTTTCCAAACTGATTCTGGGAATAAAAGAACAGAATCAATCACTAATTGGCAAGTTGTTAAATAGGCTCTAAGTATAAAAATGTTTATGACTAAATTAATTCAATTGAAAGATTTAATATTGAATTGGTATCAATATGATATGTTTATGACTTTTGTTTTTGTTACTTTTCCCTTACTTCCTTCGCACCGGTCTTCACGGGCCGACACTTCCCGTTTGATGCGACGACCTAGAAAAAACCCCCGGCCTCATCACTGGGCCCCGAAAAAAAGAGGTTTTTTTCTCTCGATCCTCTCTTCTTCATCCTCTGGTTACTTCGCCACATCGATCTGCATTGTGATGTTGTAGATCTCTCTCGTTGACGAAACCCGGTTTCCCAGTTCGTGCATTGGATCTCGGGGCCAAGCTTCCACCAGCAACGCTCGGCAGGTCTTGGTTTTGGTTGGGTCGTGAGATTTCTTCGCCGATCTAAGAGTGAGTCTTTAAGTTTGCGAATTTTGTCCCTGATCCGATCTTGTTTTTCTGCATTTACTGTCTCTTTGCTTTATTTTTTTGGGTTTCCTGTGTTAACTTCGTTGATTTCCTCGGTTTTCGTGATTGACTCACTTCAAGATTGGCGCTATCTTGATTTCTGCTATGATGATTATGGTGACTGAATTGGGTCTGCTCGTGTTTTTAATTAGTAGATCAGATCTTAGATGGTGGTTGATGGCGGTTTCTGGTAACCCCTCGGTCTGAGACGCCTAGGAGATATGAGTCCGATGCTCAAACTTTTCTGGGTCAGATGTGGTTATATGATCTCAAACCAATTACCTCCGTATACGATTCTTGCCGTCATATTGATTTGATAGATTCGCGGACGACTGAATTTGTTTGTTTTTAGCCGTGCTTTGGTTTTTATTGGCGGTTATGATCTGATAACCTTGGCCTTTATGCTGCAGTTGATGAACGAGCTGCTCTGTTATTGTCGAGATGTCGACGTATGATGAAGTTCTGAAGGCCGTCTTTCCTTTTCTGGATGGCACAGACCTGGCTTCTTGTATGGTTGTGTGTAAGCAGTGGAGAGAGATAGCCAGAGATGATTACTTTTGGAAGTGCCTATGTGCCAGAAGATGGCCTTCGATTTGCAAACGACCAAACTCCTTTAGGGTAACCTACTACGAACTATATCAAACATTCCACAAACGCCAGCAACGGAAAGCACTTCTTCCCCCGCGACTTTGCTTTGAGGACTTGGAATTCTTTATTGACATATGGACTGAGGATAAATTGATCTTCTCAGAAGTAGTCCCAGGCCCTACCCTTGAGGCCGGAATAAAGAACCCACCTTCTGGAGTGAGTGAAGGGATTAGGCTTCACCTAGAGTGTCCTCAGTACAAGATGACAATACCTGTAGATCCGAGATTCACTGTGGCTTTCAGCCAAGACCTGACTGTTTCGGTGCTCGTAAGACGCAAGGATTCTAATAGAGTTGCTTGCATCATTAATAAGTCAACTTTTGGCTATACAGATAGAACATCAAATAGGTTCATGGCATTTGAATACCTCGACTTTTCTCCTCTCTATCCTTTCATTTCTAATACTCGAGCATGGATTTCTTTGCTTTTTACGGACAAGGATCAAAATGAGGGTGTCATTGATGTTTTTGGTATCGAAGTGGACTTCTGCGATGCTGCAAACTCCAAGGAAGGGGTACTCTGGCTAATAGACATGCTTGATTGGAAATAAGGGACCGATGCATTGAAGGCAGAATAGTGGCTGAACTTGTTCATTAATATGTATTTCTGTATACCAGCTAGTCCTTAGTGGCTGCACCTGGTACTGAGTACGAGGTATATTTATGGGATTCTGTCAATACTACAATTAGCTGGACTGATGGGGACTTCATGTCATCTGTTGTATATAGTCTCTGTCCAATTTCAATAAAAATGTGCATCCATCAATGTCAACTTTCGAATTTTGTTGCTTCTTTACTATTTAGTCTGGCATTGAAATAGCCAGAGAATATGAATGATTTATGTCTTTTGCGTTAACGGTTCAAACATGAACATTTTACACTAGACTAATCTTCTCAGATGTTTAGCTTTTCTTTTAACAGCAATTTTATCATGTCACATCAAATTTTTTTTTCCTTTGTAATCCTTGCAAACTGAGATAATTATAGGACTATAAATAGGGAGCAAACTATTTTTGGAGGGTTAAAGCACAGCAGTTTCCCCTGGCTTCTGGTATCTTGAATGCCAATATTTATTTACTGAGCTGAAGGTCCTCTTTTATACCTGCTTGCCTACTGATTTTGTTTTGCTTTGCAATCTTTTTTTTCCACTATTCCCTGAGTTTGGAAGAATTGTTGGAAGACAATGTTCATTTTCAATGCTTGTCATGTAACTGTATTCCATTTTTCAATAGGTTCACTTGCTGTTTTTCTCCTCTGTTGGGTCTTCCTTCTTGTGCATTATGGTGTGACACACAGATGTTTGCCATTCCACTTTCCTCAATTGTTTCTTCATGTGATCTCAGAGGCATGCCCATAGCATTTGGTCTTGTCTTCTGAGCAATCGATGGTGTTAGATAAATGGATCAACTCTTGGGTTATATATGTCAGTACTCTCTCTCTCTCTCTCTCTCTCTCTCTCTCTCTCTCTCTCTCTCTCAAAGTTTCGTCCAGGAGAAGGCATTCTACTTATGTACATGAAAAGAAATTATTTATTGCTTTGATTATTTTGTCTAGTTTTTTTTTTTTGGTCAAAATTATGTCAAGTTATTGGTGCGTCTTTTATTGATAGTGCACTTTCTGGTTCTCTCAATTCATTCTTTCTCCATTTGTTTCATTTTTCTTTTGAAGTTTGGTTTGTAACCTTGACCTCCTTCTGCATGCTATGCCCTACATGCCTCTACGGATATATGTAGGCTCTATCCCTTTCGTATGGATCTGGTTTTCTTGGATTCAGAGCTAGCATTAATGACTCTGCAGGTTCTCTTTAAAGATATGTTTTTCTGATGATTATTCTCTCACTGTCTCTTGAAATTTGATAGTTGAACCATGATTGACAAATCGGGAATGGTTTTTGATTTGTTTTCTAGTTTCCCTTTTATCTGCTAGCCATTAGGCTAATTATCAAGATACTTGTAGTCTCTCTTTGGACTGTCATGCCATGAGCAAGTGCTATCTTTATTCCTTTGTGGAATTCAATAATGTATCCTGTGGCACCGCCATGCTTCATGAATTCTTATTGGGAAACTTGCAATGACAACTCAATAACTATCATGGCTTCAAAAAATGAAACATGAGAAGGTAAAAGTTTTGGATGAGTGTATATGATGCTTCTCCAAGCTTCTAGAGAGAAACTTCTCCGAATGAAGGGATTTAAGGTGAATCCATCAAATTTTGCTGCCAACGAGCCTGATTGAGTGAATCTAGCTAAATTAAATTGCTTGTAGTCCACTCTTAGTAGTCAACCTTCATCAGATTTTCCTGATTTTTATTTCTGTTATTCCCAATCCTCCCTCTTCAGCAAATATACCTTGGATTGTCCTGTTTCTTCAAATTTAGTGTCAGAATGCGCATGTTTTTGCTACAACTACTGTGAATTTCTCACTTCATGCTTGTGATGATCATAACCCAAAACTTGAGGAATCACACTCATTATGCTCTTTCATCTGGTTTGATTTCCTGGAATGTGTGTTATTCTTCTGCTGTGATATCGAATGCTTGTGAGTTTCCTGGATGGAGATATTAACGATATCCCTGTTACCGCTTCTAAACCTTTTTAATCTGTCTCCTAAGCTTGGTCGTGGAAGGAGGTTTTTAAAATTTCTCAACCATTAATAAATAAGGGAGTTGAATGATGGGATTCATGTGTTGTTGGACAATTGCTTGGTCCTTGAGTTCATGTTGGTTGGATTCATCTTTAGCCAATTGAGTCAAGATGGCCCTTTGAAGTGATTAAATGGGAAACTAGTTTGTTATATTTCTAGACTTCCTAGTTCTGCAGTTACAGATTGGATTTAAGCAATTGGAGAATGCACATTAACTATTAACAATTTTTTTACTTTTGAAACCTACCAGATTGTTGTAAAATTCTGTGTGGATCTTACTGAAGAAATTGCTTATGGGAATATATACTGCTTCTGCAGTTGGTTGCATTGCTAGTGCAGTGCCAACTGAGCACTCGGTCTGGTGGTTAAGGGTTTGGGGGTGTTGGGCTGAGTTGTTTAGGGTCCATGTTTTTTATACTAGAAGAAACCAAAAGCAAAGTCAAATCTTTCAATCAAAACACCTTTGCGTCCGGATAGATCCAGGTTAGATGATGCAATATTGTATGTTGAAGAGGTATCTGGATCTGAACTTGTTGTAGAATTCCTGTGAGTTTATAGCATGGTTCTTCCAATGAAGTCGAATGTCTCTGGAAACCTTTGCAGAATTTTCTGTACCTCTCAATTCTCAAACAAAGATCTGATGGGGACATTTCAAAGCTGAGTGTGAATAAACCTTATTCAGTTTTATGATGTACTTGATGGGATGCTTGATTTAGAGGAGAAAGTGATTGTTCGAAATTTTGATCTCCCTATTTCATCTTCATCTAAATTATTGACAGGTTTTCTGCACTTATTCTGTCTAATGTTTCTGGCATTTTCTGGATGAAGCTAATTCTTCTACTACTTTATCATTTGGCTTGTCCTTCGCTTGGTCCTCATTCTGGTGATTTTATGCGGAAATCTGTTGCTGTTCTTCATTCTCTGAATTCTTCTAAAGCACTAAGAGGTATGCTGCTTTTTTTTCTTTTTTGGGAGGCCAGAGGAATATAAGTCTACTGGTTTTGAGTGTTAAACCCTGCTGGTTCTCCTGCAACAATCTCTGTCCTTGTCTCGTGTCTTCGCTTGAGATATCAGGCATTTGATGGTCCTCTGTAACATTATGGTTGGATTTGTGGGTTTGTCCTGTATTGCATTCTTGGTTTGTTTGAATCTCAAGTAAGAGAAACTAATGCTGCTCCTATTCATTTAGCGGTATGAAAACAACTGATTTATGTTTGTCAATCGAATATATATTTCTGGATGATCCTGCATAGTAGCCATCTTCACATTCTGCTCCATTACAACCAAGAAAGTTTAGGGTCCGTTTGATTCGAAGGAAATATGTTTCTAGAAAGTTATTTTTCGACTTTTGAGTGTCTGGATGACGGAAACTTTATCGATTTATAGAAAACCTTTTTTTTTTGGTCGAAACGTAAAACGTTTTGCGTGAGTTGAAAATAACAAGCGATTGGTGTTAATTATTGTTCTCTTTTAGCAAAAAAGAAATCATTTTCCCTAGGCCACGAGAAATAATATTTTCCTTTG
The DNA here is from genome assembly GCA_031216285.1 of Syzygium syzygioides. Taxonomy (NCBI): domain Eukaryota; kingdom Viridiplantae; phylum Streptophyta; class Magnoliopsida; order Myrtales; family Myrtaceae; genus Syzygium; species Syzygium syzygioides. Next base: position 14,462,457 of record CM062251.1, on the reverse strand, counting down.
TCATGATTTATGAAGTCTTCAGTTAAACATACGAATCCTTAATCATGGTTCCACTTTCTTTACGTTATGATGTGGTTGAATTATGCTATATGTGAGTTGCTATTTACATATAAAGGCTCGATTCAGCAATCAAATCTTTTTCACGTAGAATCATCTAATGACAATCTAAAATTGGGTTGCATAGATGTCAACCGACGTGAATTGTATTGAAATAAATGATAACTTCAAAGGTACACGTCAAGAAAATTAGGATTCAATTTCCCTTGCAATTAGGGCTAAGAGTTTTTTTTTTTAAAGTCAATTTCAAGCTAATTTCTCAATTACGGGGAATTTTAGAATTTGTGCACTAAAACCGCGTATTTTGAATTTGATGTCCAAAGTTTGAGAAATATTTCCTCGAGAACCGGGTAGGCAAAAGTTTATTGTAAAAAAAGTGATGGAAATATTTCCTCGCAAATAAAGGCTCGTTTGGTTTGGCATTTGGCGAAAGCCCTTAGCCAAATGCAAAGGCATTTAGCACAAATGGCTTTGGGGAAACATAAGACTGTTTGGCAAACTATAATTGAAAAGTGCTTTGGGGAAATGCAAGTTGTTTGGTAAACGCATATTTGGAAAGCCTTTTGGTGTGACCAATTCAAGTTTTTTTAAATTTTAATTGTTTAAAATTGAAGTAAAAAGAACAATGATGGTAGTTTTTATATTTTCACGTCGAGAATAATGTAATAGAAATATATTAATAATTTTTTTTTAAAAAAAGAGTCATTTCATTATAATACACATAATCACATATTCTTAAGAATAAAATACATTATCCTTAAATATAACAAACAACCTTAACAACTTTGTAAATTCATGGCTATTTCTTCACGTAAACGTACCATGTTAGAAGATACATTATCATTTAAATCACTCATTTCCTCATTTATATCATCGTGATCAACCAAATATCCATAATCAAGATCTAATTTTACACTTTCAAAATCCGTATCGATCACGGCATTTCTTCATATATAATTCTATAAAACCATTGTCACTGTGACAATTTGTACTTGCCTTTCATATAGATAACTTGGCATATTTGTCAAAATCTTCCACTTATTTTTTAATACACAAAAGGCTCACTCAATTACCGAGCATAAAGAGGAATGGGCACAATTGATCACTTCTTGATAGCCCATTAGTGTAGGACTTTGTCGAAACTCTAGCACATGATATTTAACATTTTTATATGGTCCCAAATAACCTGTGAGATTTGGATATCCAACATCTACTGATAATATTTACCTACACAAACATACTGAAAATTTAATCAACATATGCCATATAGATACATATGGATGTACCTAAACAATTAATTAACGAACCTAGAAGAGGATGAGGAAATTGTGCATCATGCCTTCCAGTGGCTTAATAGAAGATACGGATATCATGAGCTTGTCCCTCCCAACCGGCGCAAGCATAGATAAATTTCATGTTAAAATTACATACGGCTAGCACATTTTGAGCCATCGTTCCTTTTTGACTAATAAAATGAATTTGGTCGTATGTGGGTACCACCATTGGGATATGCGTACCATCCATAACTCTAATACAATCCTAAAAATAAAGAACAAAATATTACGTGATTTACATTTAGTTTTTCCTTTATATTGTACAATAGTAACTTACCTTAAAATATGGATAAAATCGTCGGTCTTTCTTGATCTTCTCTGGAATTTCCTTAAATTGCCAATCAATTGGTTGGATTAAATATTTTCCCATATCACATACTTTTTCTAAAACTAAGCTAAAGTGCCTATTTATGATTTCCTCATAGCGTTAAAAGCGCTCTTATGCCAACCTATTATATATACCATGTCCCAAAATATGAAGAAACATACCAACCATTTTTATAACATCAATATTACTAGATCCTTGAGGACCATAGCGTGTTATCAAGTCATGTGTTAAATTATTAAATACATCCCTTTGCATTCTAAACATGCACCTTATTGAATAAACTTCTTCGCCCATCAACTCTCTTAACCATGCATAACTTATATACGATGAGGTCATGCAAGGTTCTTTGCAAAAGTATATTGCTTGATAACCAATTGAACCTGTTGCGACTGAGACGAGATCTCAATATTCATTTTCCTCTTTTTCAAGAATTTCCTTTTCAAGAGAACCATCCATAACTGTTTAAAGTAACAATATATAGAGGTATTAGAGTATAAGGGAAACAATGAACAATCTTGATCATCCATCAAGAGAAACAATATCAACCATCATATATGCAAACTAAACCACGTAAAGAGAACACCAGTAGAAAACAGTTATCAAATTAAACATAAATAGAAATTAGGTTCACACGTAATGCAAATAGAGGTCTCACGTGAAAACAAAGTAGCATGCCAAAGAGTTCAAATAAGATGCTAACATCCTAGCTATGACTTTCTTCAAACTCATACTTGATATACTTGACTTTTAGTGCATCACTCTTCAAGCTCATGAAGACCTACCTATTGTCTTTCTTTTTCTTAAAATAAGAGATTGCAAAAAAGTATAACTTTTCATCTTGCACAATTTCAGGTATGGTATCTAGCATATCTATGAGGTCCTTATAAGGGCGGTATCCCTTATTTGCTTGAGATGATGTAGCAGCAACACTCCTTTGTTCAATAGCTAAACAAAGCCTGTTAATTTGCATTCCAAGCTGCTGTGCCGTGGTCAAACTCTTTTCTTTCTTTCCTCGAGCTTGCCTCATTGAAGTATGCGCAGCTCTTTTATGGCTCTGAGTTCCAATTGGTTCAACTGTTTCATTTGCATGAGACTCCAAATTTTCATCAGTAGATCTTACACCATCACCGATATTAGGTTGTGTGACCTCAATAACATCCTTATCAATACATAGACCTTGCTCAGGATTCCATGTGATTCCTCCATTAGTAACTGTATCTCTAAACATCCTATCTAACAAAGCTGCAAGATTAGGATGTATGCATTTCATCCTCAAAATCTTAAGCTTAGGATTGGCCTGTTGTAATATAGCATTTGCGTAAGTTGTATCATTTAGAATAAACTAAACACAAAAGTAAATGAGAAAGAGATAAAAACCTAAAAAAATTTTTGCCACCATTCATCACTTGTATTCCTTGAATCCCATCCTAGTCCTGTTTCATTATACACCATTGTCCTCCATCTTTTTCATTCTTCTTTAAGATTATCCCACTTACTCTTCATTTGATTTTTATCATATTTTTTATCTGTTAGCTCCTCAAACTTGCTAATAATGACTATCCATCCATCCCTTTTGTTGTTTGTCGGAAGATTGCCTTTTTCAATTTGTTCAACGCACAACTTATAGAAGGTTTCTACATCTTCCAAGCTCCAAAATGCCTTAGTTGCCATCTGCTAGTAAAGGAACATGAACAAAATTGAGAGGCACAAACAAACAAGATTAATAATGAAGAGATTCGAATGAACACGTGTATTTCTTAACCCACAAATAACCGATTTTCCGAAGGCTATAGATGGCAAACCCCATCATCATGCAACCATAGGATGCCAATGCATTTTTATGGATCCTCTTAAAAGCATTTTTATAGGTAACTAGTTTCAACCACATAAAAGTCATCCATGCATTCTATAAAAATTAGGAATTGTATTCATCAATAATGAGTTATTAACAAATTCATTCAACATTATGCCAACCCCATAATCGCCTAGTCTCATCCAGGTAAGGCACTCACACAATCTCGTCCCATCCATTCCTTTTCTCAACATTTAGTGCATAACAACAACATAATACCCAAATGAAAAGGTTTGGTCAATATTCACAGTGCATCATCACAATATCCAATTAAAAACCCTTAGTTTCCTAATTTCCTACACAACATTCAGTGTATCATCACTTGCATGGCTTGATTTTTGCCCTAAAAAATAGAGTTGTTCTCTCCATTAATAGAGCTTAAAGCTTGCGGGGACATAGAGTTGCAGAGGCGACTGATGAGAAGGCGACAACAAAGGGAAAAAACCTAAAAAACAGGGATTTATGGTGGATTGGGAGGGAAATGAGGTGATCTTGGGAAATCATTGCTGAACTATTGTAGGGAAATCAAGCTTCACAACAATTTTAGCTATTCGGCAACATTTCTCAAGACACTAAAGCAAGAAATCAAAGAAACAAGAATGAGAAACCAGAGCGTAGCAAAAGTAGATCTTCCGAAGAGAGAGAGAGAGAGAGAGAGAGAAACCTACTAAGAGATGTAAGTGAGCGAATGGAACAGAGCAGTCGAACGAGGCAAACAAGCTAGTGAGGCGAGGACAGCGAGTGAGGCGAGAACGGCAAGCGAGGCAAGGCCGACGAGCGAGACAAGGCAAGGTCGGCAAGTGAGGCACAGCAAGCCGAGCGAGGGAGGTCGACAAGTGAGGTGAGCGAGTGACGGTATAGAGAGAGCGAGGTTAATGCGTGAGGGAGTGTTGAGAGAATGACCAGAGTGAGGTGGGGGACAAAGGAATACAAGGGTTTCTATTTTTTAAAGGGGCCAAAGTGGGCTTTTGGTAAAATTTTGAGGGCAAAAAAGGCAAATGGCATATTTTCATTAATTGATGGATTAGTATTCCAAGAATGCTGAAAGCTCAAGACACCCTAGGATCAACCTTGAGCTTTCAACATTCCCAAGGCCAACATTTGGCCAAAAGAGGTGGGAAAATAGTTTTGCCAAACACTCAAAAATTTCTCAAGGGCCTTTAGGCCTCCAAAGCCCCTCCCCAAAGCTGAACCAAACACCCCCTAAGAGAAATAGTCTGAGATAATGACACAAACAGTCTCTGAACTTTGGCTCAATATGCAATTTGATCCATGAACTTTTAATTTGTTCAATGTAGTATCTGAACTTTAGCCTAATGTTCAATGTAATCCATGAACTTTTAATTTATTCAATGTGGTCCTTAAACTTTTTGTATATATTCAATTTAGTCCATGAACTATATGGAAATATACAATATAGTCCCTGAACTTGAATTAATGGAAGGACTACATTGAATAATTTTATAAAGTTTAGGGCTTGTACCAAAAGTTCATGGAACATATTGAACAAATTAAAAATTCAAGGACCACATTGAACATTAGACTAAAGTTCAGGGATTACATTGAACAAATTAAAAGTTCATGAATCAAATTGCATATTGAGGCAAAGTTTATGGACTGTTTGTGTCATTTTCTCAAATAGTTTGGATCATAAACCAAAGGCCAAATTCAATTCAAGAGATGGAGAAACTAGAAGGGGGATGAAAGTAGAGTTGGAATCACTAAGCCAAACTCGAGATTCTTTACGTTAAAGTGGCGAATCGTGGACAAGCCCACAGTTCACTGCCCACATTTAGGTTCTGTTTGTTTCACAGAAAATAAATGATTTGAATAATATCTTCCTAATCACGATTGTTTGTATTGTTTAAAATAATTAGTTAATAAAAAATATTTTCATTATCGATAACAATTTATGTTTAGATATTTTCATAGACGATGAAAATATTTTCTGTTTATTCATTTTCTTAAGCGATACAAATAATTTTTTTTAAGAAAATATTTTTAAAATCATTCATTTTTCACAAAACAAACGGAGTCTTAAGAAAGATCACCCCACGATATCATGTCTTTGAAAATCGAAGAGCCCTAGGCTATCAAAGTAAGGATAAATAGCCTCGACTTGATTATTTGAGGTAAGAGAGTTTTGATACCCATAAGCCATTACTCTGCTAATTACATTCTCTAAAAGCTCTAGCCTCAAAGGTTCCCCGAAAATCCACCACCAGGGGGACCTTCTCTGTGGTATGCAAAGTGCATGGAGTCACATGAGCAGGTCAAATAAGGAATTCCTTCTCACTTAAGAAGCGGGAGGAAGGGAGTTCGATTCCTTGCCTTCTTAGGAGGGTCGGGGTGGAAACACATTAGTGAAGGAACAGCTTGCACATGGCACATAGCATATACTGGTTTGAAAAATAGAAATAGGATAGAACTAGAACTAAAGAAAAATCCCAAAGTGTTGACCGAGAAACTTATGAGAATCCATATTTAGGACCAGGAGAAGTACAAATATACATGATTAATCCACCTCATGACGCGTCGCCAACTTGGATCATCTAAGGGAAGGAGAAAACCGAGCACCTCCAATGGCTGGAAACCAATAGCAATGGTGAGAGGAGAAATAATAGAGTGTAATGGATGCCGTCCGATGTGAACCCTTATGTAGAAACACAATATTCTATCAAACAGATGTTGAACAAGCTTAAGAGATGGAAGAAATCCAATTAGATTTAGAGTGGTTCGACCATGCGAGCTTTTACAACCTCAACAATGCCGAAACGCACTATGAATTCCTTGAAATGTTACCTACTTATATAGGAAGTGTTGCTCCTACTCAAAGCTTTTGGAGTTGCTTCTACCAACTTGAGCACTCTTCGCAACACTACATCACTCTCTTTTCATATGACAAATATTCACACCCTCTACAAATATTTACAATCAGAAATCCCTCTATTTTGCACGAGGGATTGCAACAGAATTCAATGCAACACAAAGAGAGTGCTCACGAGCTTCAACTTCACCGACAGCAGAAAGAGTGTCCGTGAGCTTCAAAGTATCCGTTGGAAGCTTTGTCTAATCATATAGCAATTGATCTTTACCTTCTTTGGCCAACTGAATAGGTTTCTACACCATCCGAACGTCATTCTACGGAGCATCGGAAGCCATTTTCCAAAATAAAACACTGTTTCTGCAATTGGCTTGTCATCTTTGTAAAAATTGTCTAAAAGTCCTAAATCTATTGCACTTTTGCCAATTCATTCATAAACTTTTTGTGACATTCTAAAATTTGACCCTTTTTTCGGGATTTATGAAAGGAATATATATCTTCAATGCACTTTTAGTTAAATCTCACTCAGAATTAATCACTCTTGAGAAGACTAACCGTTAGGGAATGGCTAGCTAGGAATCAAATACTTGGACCTAAGAACTTGGCCATGGATCGACACTTCGACCATGAGGATTAACAAGGAGATATTTTGGGCTATTATAGGCTGATTCAAGGATGGTTATGGAACGATTTGCAAATATTGTATAATTGGATCACGGGTGATTCCATCAACCATTGTATGAATTTTGAAAGATCCTAAACTAAATCCGAACGATCGCGTCAATTGAAACTAGTTTACATAACAACCGAGGTCGTCATAACTCGAGTAAGCTTAGATGTGGCTTGATATCGAATTGGCCACGGGTCGATACGTGTAACTCATAAAAACTGCCCATTAGTTTGAGATACACTAAAATCACGATTGATTAATTTTAACCATAAATTAGAATTCGGAATAGGATGTCGAACTTTCAAGATTCCGCGAAAATTTATCAGATGTCGTCTCATTAAGCGTGGCCAACTATTAGATCGCTCAAAATTATCGGAAAAATGAAATTTGGACCAGATATTGGAAAAGACCATTTTACCTTTGAAGATATTTGAATTCATTGGAGACATTGAAGGACAACTTGAACTTTAGTATTTTCCCTCCAAAAGCCAAATTTAATGGACCATTGTGCCCCTCCTCTCTTTGCTTATTTATTTTCTTGCCATTTGTTATTTTTGGGTATTTACTTGAGAGGAAATTTGAGAGCCATTGGATCTTAGAGTGGGGAACAAGTTGGATTCTAGACCATTGGATGATAGTGGGGTTGGTATTGGGGTTTTGTGAATTAGTGGGCTTAATGGATAATCAATCAATCACTCTTGTCTCTCTCTCCTTCATTCTCTCCCTCCCTTGATCTCTTCATCTTCAGCTAACCCTCTCCCCCTCCACATTGTCGTGACTAGCTCAGCTGCTTCAATCACCGTTTAGTAGCCGGAGACACGCCGAAACTACCGCTGACCACCACTGCTGCTCACCACTGCCGCCACCCTCTTTCTCTCCCTCCTTCCTTCTCATTTCGATCACCACCACTTCTATCCGAGACCAGCACCACCCCTCACTGTCACCACCACTCCGTGCTTGTCCCAGTCGTGGCCCACCCATGATCAACGCCGCCATTGAGCCACCCTGTCCGTTCGCTAGAGCAACTGCTTGCTTGGCTTGGCTTTGCTTAGTATTCCCAGTAAGTGCTCCCTAAACTTTGGTTAGAATAATGGGTTACTAATGACATGTATAATGGCTAATTAAGGGTTGGTTAGAGGTGGTTTAGTGGCTAGATGAGTCCGGTTGCTTGTTGGTTCTTGCATGGTTAATTCCCGATTTGGTTGATGATGTGCCTCTATGTTTTGTTATTTTTGCGGAGACTTTGTTCGGCCGAATCTGAGGTGGTGTTCCTCATGAAAATTGTCCCTAATATATTGAAGTATATCATAAATTAAATCTGTAATTTTTGGAGATCATTTGGGTTAATTCGGAAGTCTATTTTTGGACCGTCTCAAAAATCGGAATTACTGTTCTCCCAACCTTCCTGTCTTTTCGAATTTTTTTATAAATTTTTTCAGGCCTCTTTTCAACAAACTTCCTACACAAAAATTGTTAAAACACTTGTTTCTATTACATATAAAAATTTCAAAGCTTTATAAAAGAGATTTGGGTACTATTGAGATGCATTTTGAAGACCGAGCGGCCTGTCCGAACGGACTGATTTCTATCTGACTTCGAGTGATATAAAGAGATGTTTACAGTTGGAACTGAGTTTCGTGCTCTCATGAAAAATATTTATCAAGATGTTTACTACGACATATCTAAAATTTATAATTTTTAGAGTTGAATTACTATTTATTTCGAAAGGATTTCAATCTCTGTGCAGCCACCTAGATTAACCCCGATTCTATACAAGTTTGGTTTTCTCTCTCTTGGGGACTATTAGGTATTATTGTTGCATATGAGAGGCATTGCTTCTTGTTAAATGAATACGGATTTAGTGGCATTTGACTAATCGAAAAGATGAGAATTGGTTTGAGTACTTGAATACTCATGTGATCATATAATGCCCTAAGGCATCTTACACGAGAATTTAACCTGTCTTGATGCGTTTTACGCAAGACGCTACCCAATTTATCTGATGCCCGGCGGGGGCTCGGATGCCAATTACGGTGGAGGCCGGATTGATGCTCCTCATGGAATGCCATCTTGATGCGTTTAACACGGGACGTTGCCGTCGCCAATGTAACGGGATGATGCCTGGTTACATCGGAAGACCGATAACCTAATGCATTTTACACAGGTTCGGGGGAGCCCCGCTATTAATAATCTAGACCTAATGAGTGCGATATGCAATATGGAATGCCATGTTTGAGACTAATGTTGGGCATGTTTAGATTATTAAGTGTGTTATGCATGTTCATGTCTCGATTTAGGGTTTTTATGCTCGATGAGTGTTTGCCATGTTATGGCAGTTCTCTAACGTGTAGGGCTTTTATATGTGCCAAGGCAAGGTAAGGGCGCATGTGATTGATGTGGCATGTTAATTGATAGAATTGCATGTTTAGAACTATCTGGAAGTACGCGTTAGCCTAAAAGAGGTTTAAGTAATTACTTATTGAGATTTATTCTCGTTGTTGTATCCTAAACATTTCAAACCCCCGACCATGAACCTAAATGGTCCACCGCAATGTTTTGGGGTACCAATGCATATGGAGCATATGTTGACAGAATACCCGGTGGAAGAAGATAGGGTTTACATTAGGTATGTTAGCACTGTTTGGATAGACGAGGGTAAGACCATTTGGAAACCACATACCTTTTTGGCTTGGTTCTACCGGGATGGAGACAAGTTATTTGGTCTACTTCGGGGATTTGATGTTCACCCTGATGACGGAGTAGAAGAGTGAGACCCCATGGAGATCCTTCCACCAAACGGAGTTGTTACTAGTCCAAACACCGATCTTGAAGATTCGGATCCCGAGTCGAAACCTATGGAGTCTGACCCCGAGCCGGAGCCTATTGAATCCGAACCCGAGCCATCTAATGACATGGCTAATTCGGGATCGCCTGAGTACTTCGAATCCGATCCGGGGTCATCCCCTAGGTAGCATGGGGGTGACTAATAGGTTTAGAAATCCCGACTTTTGAGAAGCCCTCTTTTAATTAGAACAGTTAGGCTAACTGACCACCTGACCCTTTTTGTTACACGTGGTCCGCAGTTAGTTGCCTCACCGAAGGCTTGCAAGTGTATATGTGGTTACTAACGTCATGTTTATAAAAGTGTCTTATTGATGTGTATCAAATGTCTCTACTATCCCGTTTAATTGTATGTTGTATGGTAAGTTTGAGTTTGCTTCTACCGGAGTTATCAATGTGATTCGATTGGGTCAGCGACAAGTCCTGGGATGTCACTTACCTAACGACCGAGGCAGGATGTTGTGTACTCATGGGAATCGGGGTGTGACACCTTTTCACTTCTTGCTACTTGAGTCCATCCGACTAATTTTGGCCGGCCAGTGCTAACATCGCCACCGTCTGGTGCCGGCCAATGCTGACATGGCAATTTAAAAAAAAATTTCGAATTTTTTAATGTTTTTCTTTTCTTTCTTTTTTTTTTCTACCTTCTTCCTCGCCGGCCTCTAGCGAAGCTCACCCCCGCTGGCCACTGGCGAGGGCAAGCGTCGCCCGCCACTACCTGGCCAACCTCACCCAACCAAGGCGAGGCCAATCTCGTCGTCGCTGGGCAAGGTGAAACCTAGCGATAACAAGGATGGCCTTGCTAGATCTGGGTGAGCCTCACCCAGCCAAGGCAAGGCCAACCTGCGACAACGCTGGCCAGTAAGCCTCGCCCAGCCATGGCGAGGCCGACCTTGCTGTTGTTGGGTTTCACCTCACCTAACGACGGCAAGTCGCCCTCGCCATAGCTAGTCGAGGCCAACCTCGCCGTTGCTCTAGGTTCCACCTTGCCCAGCGACGGTAGGTTGGCCTCACTCTCGCCTAGGCAGTGGCGGGCGAAGCTTGCCCTTGCCAGTGGCCAGGGGGGGCAAGCTTCACCAGAGGCCGATGAGGTCGACCTCGCTGGCCTGCACCTTTGGCTAGTTGCCGATCGTCGGACTAGCCAGAGGGAAGAAGGGTAGAAAAAAATATTTAAAAATTGCTACGTCAGAGTTGGTCGGATGGCCGACACTGGCCGGCCGGTTAAAATTGGTCAAATGGACTCAATTGGCAAGAAGTGAAAATGTTTAGAACTAAATTGGCAAGAAATGAAAAGGTTTAGAACTGAATTGACAAAAGTATAATAGGTTTTGAACTTTTTGGACAATTTTTCCTTTCATCTTTTTTGTTTTCACAAAAATGGCAATAACATGTCTAACTCAATCAAAGTCGTAATAAAGTAAAGGTCCAATTCGACTCGAAAGAGGAATTAGATGAAAAATCTGGAAAAAAAAAAGGGCGAAAGCAAAGTCTGCATAAATTTAGCGAACCCATGCTACATAGCAAATTAATTGCTTTTTTTTTTAATTGAATCTACAAATTCGAATTCCAAAACTGATTGTCATTGTAATAAGTGTGTAATTTCATTAATAAGTGCCGTATAATTCAAGTTTTAGTACTTAATTGAAGTTGTTGACCAAGCATTGACCTAAAGCTATATATTGCTAAACTTCTCATAATTTGATTGATCTTGTGGGTAGTAACTTCCCATCACAAACAATAACCTCCCTTAACTCGAGTATGTTGCCACCAGTACTTATCAAATGATATTGTAATTTCATTCGAATGGTCATAAATGGTACTTCATAATGGTTATTAACTTTCTATCATTAATTATAATTTTGTGCTATCATTTAGGCTTCATTTGTTTTACGAAAAATAAATAATTTGAAAAATATTTAAAAATATCATTTGTATCGCTTGAAAAAAATTAGTCAATGATTGATGATCCCTACATACTTAAACGGTGCAAATTGACCTCAATGAAACTTCCTCCTATGCCTCGTCGATTTTTATTATCGATAGCAATTTATGTCTAGACATTTTCCCGGAGGGGGAAAATTTTTTTCCTACAATCATTATTGTAAGTGATACAATCGATTATTTTTAAGAAAATATTTTCCAAATCATTCATTTTCCACAAAACAAACACACCCATGGTAGTTATCCAAAGATATTGTATTTTACCAAGATAGATCATAACTTAGAGGTCCTTCCAATAATTGTAATTTGCTTTAAGTAGTCATAATCTCAACTGCATTTATAGTGAGTAATTTTCTTTGTTTGTATTTAGGGTTGTTAGTTTTGTGGAAAATGTACTATTTTTGAAAATTACTTTTCGAGAAAATGACTTTATTTTCCAGTATTTTGACTAAAACCTAAAAAAGACTTGGAAAGTATTTTCAATCAATTGGTAAGAAAAATCTGATGGGGAAAATTATCAAAAATTCATATTTTTAATCATTTTAATTTTATTTTTTTATTTTAAATTTTTATGTATTTTTCTTTTCTTTGTTTATTTTTTTTTTCTTTTTGCTTCTTCCTTAGCCAGTTGCTGGCCATGGTGATCGGCCATAGGCAACGAGCCTTGCTCGCCTCGTGCGAGCTTGCAGCCTCCCCGTGCAAGCTTGAGCCTCGCCACCAAAGGCTGCAAGCTCGCCCGATCTTGCAATGCACGAGCTGCGAGTCTTGGGCAAGCTCAAGCCCCACTGCCAGAGGCCATGAGCTCACCCAATTTGGCAAGGCTTGAGCTCGCCGGCCTTGGACGAGCTTGGGCCTCACTGCCGAAGGCTGCTCGGCCGACGAAGATCTGGTCCTTAATGCTAGGACTCAAGAACAAATGTCAGGGTTTTTTTGTTTCCAAGCGTAGAGTTTCGGGTCCAAATGTCAACACATAATCATATTTCGGAAAACGTTTTCCGGTTCTTTCAAAGGGAAATTATTTTCATGAATTTAAGTTTTGGTAGAAAAATATTTTTCTGAAAAATGTTTCTTGTGAAACAAACACAAGTTTTGTCATAAAGTTTGCCATATGAGAATGCAATTGCTTAGTAACTAACCAATAGCATTAGCAACTTACCTGAAATTGTGATAAGTTATAGAATCAATAATTAGTAATTGACCCCAACAATGTATAAATTATCTATTAGTCCATGTATATGATGACTATTAGTAATATAGAATTAGAGATAGTAAATTACCTCGACTTTTTATAAATAGAAATGTCCTTACGGTCATAACTTTCAAAAATAGTAAACAGCCTAAATTTATGGTAAATTCTTTTTCCATATTTGTGGTAAATTAACCTAAATGATTGTAGCATCTTTTTCAAATTTGTAAAGCAATGGATACTATCCGTAAAATAATCATCCTTGGTCATTGTAAATTCTCCCTCAGCAATCGAAAATTGATAATCCTATTATCAGTTATTTTCCTTTAATAGGTTTGCGATTACACTTCTAGAATTGATCCAACGGGCAAGATCGTTTGGCCCATATTGTAAATAGAATTGGTCTCGCAAAACACCCTATTAGCCCACAGATTTCCCCAAAAGATGAGATTGCTTTCTATAAAGTGGAAATCATTGTTTTTTTTTTGGGGGTTGAAGGGTGGGGGTTTCCGGCAAGGGCCGGTGGCCCTTGCTTGCGACTCCCACTATCCCGTAGGGATGTAAACAGTTTGGTTTAATTCGGTTTTTCAAGAAAACCGAACCGAATCGAACAATTAGAGGTGCACCTTTAAACCGAACCGAATCTCGCTCAAACCAAATAAAACCGGTTTGGCTCGGTTCGGTTCGTATCTCGATTCGATTTTACGGTTTGGTTTCGAAACCCGTACAGTCCCACATCCTAGGGTCCTAAGAAAGTAAGAATTGACCCAATAGCAAGCCAACCTCATTAATTTCATAATGAAAATACATAATATTTGTAATTCAAATAAATAAGGGATACTGACACAAACAGTTTCAAAACTTCGACTTAATATGCAATGTAATTCATGAACGTTTAATTTATTTAATGTAGTTTCTGAACTTTGGCCCATTGTACAATGTCGTCCTTGTACTTTTAATTTGTTTAACGTGGTCCTTGGACTTTTGATACATGTTCAATATAATTCTTGAACTATATGAAAATGTTTAATATATTTCCTGAACTTGAATTAATGTAATGACTATATTGAACATTTTTGTATAGTTCCGGGACTAAATTAAATATGTATCAAAAGTTTAGGGATGACATTAAACAAATTAAAAGTTCAGAGACCACATTGCCCATTCTGTTAAAGTTTATGAATTATATTGAACAAATTAAAAGTTCAAGAATCACATTGCACATTGGACCAAAGTTTAAGGACTATTTGTGTCATTTTCCCAATAAATAATACATCTTCCGAGTTGAAACCATTGTTTTGAAAAGCTTTTACATAAGGAGAGCACGGCACTATTTAGTTAGATTTAAAAATCAAATGCCAAACAAAACTAAATTAATACGCTTCAACGAAAAGTGAAACCACATCAAATCAAATAATAGACTCGAAAGGAAATCGCACCCAACCAATTTTCGCAGTTCAGATTCGACTCTAAGCCGTCTTCTTTTTTATTTTTCTTTTTTTTCAAAAATTAATGATTCACGAACTCAAAATATCGCAAAAGATTGCGAAGGCCCTTCACGAAGTCGTGCTTAAGTTGATCTCGTCCTTTTTCAAACACGAAAAAGGTTCCAATCAACTTGTGAACTATTCTTTTAAAAAAGTATTCTCAAACCGAACCATACCATGAAATCCAGTTTGGCTTGATTCGGTTCAACCACGACTGTTCGAACCTCCTTTGCACTAATCAGGCGATGCTTGACAAAGTACAAACAGAACTGAAGTAAAGAAAAATGCAGGGCAATCCCTAGACATCATATTATTCATGGCCCTATAATAATGGAGAAGTAGTTCAAAGAATTTTCTGCACATTTCAAATGCTTTCTTCGTGATTTGTACAAAATGAATGACCCAAAAACAGCCTAAGAAAAGTTCCCAACAAATTGGAACCTCTAAAAACAATCTCCATGATCTACTTCTAGAATTCGCTGTAATCAACAAGTAAAACAAAAGGGGAGGTAACTAACAAAACTCAAAAGAACTTGTGAAAGTGTGGGAGAGCTGATAGAGAAACCTAACAAAGACTTGGTCCAAAATACTCGAACCAGCACCATAAGCATGTCGCCATCGCACTTCTCATCTTACGCCTGATTTCAGACCCATGGACTTCCAAATCAGGCAAGACCTCCCATGGAGGACAGATCACAAGGCTGTCGTCTTTAATAATAAGAAAATCCAATGAATGGCTATGTTACAGAATCAAAAAATTCTCGAGCCTGTGTTGAGTCATGTCCGAACAGTGGGAGCGACAAGAAGGAAACCAGACTTCAAAGGTGCCATATGGCCAACCACTGCTTGTAATTCACATGGGTTCTGATGAAAAGCTCGAACTCTAGTGCTATTTATGCGCACCCCAATACCACTTACATGTTTTCCACTTGCATCTCTTTAGCTTCTAGATCTTCCAGCTAATAGACTATGATTCCAAGATGTGACAGTTCCTTATAAAATCGTTGGAGTAGTTAACATATTTGGTCCAAAAAGGGCGTAGATGCTCAAATCCAATGTGCAGCCAAGGTTTTGATTGACCATTATAGTGGATTACTGCAGCCTTTTTCACGCTCTCAATGTCTGTCTTAATTTGATAACCTAAGCCAAGCAAGTGCCATGAAGGGTCAATTGGGTGGACATGGCCTCTGAATGCAATCAAAGCAGGAGGCAATGTTCCCAGTTTCCACATCGTCAAGTTTGACTTCAGATTCTGCACATAAAGCTCAATGGGTAATCAATCATTATATCCATGCAATGTAATTATTCAAAAATATAATCCTCATAAGACTCCACTGCCACTCACTACTTTAGTATGGAGTTAAAGACCTCTCCTTCTTAAGTACCAATATGATCGAAGGTGTGTTACGTACATGAGACCCAACATGTAACTAGGCAGGTCACATCTATAGGTCCTAGCAGGAACTTTAGTGTTCTACCACACTTGTAATCTTACTAGCCATAGATCTCCCACTAAGGCAAAGAGAGCATAAACGAAGCACATTTCAAGTGAAACCAAAGCTATTTTATATGGAGGCTTTATCTAACAGTAATTTATCTCTATCTTTCCTGGCCGAAAGAAAAAGAAATGTACAACAAAGTGAGGTCATTAGCGATGAAAGCCACATGATATGATAAAAGTGCAACAGTACAGACATTGTGATCAGTAGTACCTCTTTCAACCAGGCATGGTAAGCTTCCCTTATACCAGTTTGCCTCCATGCACGAAGATCAAAGATGTTCATCCCATAGGCCCATGCACATTCCTCTGGATCTAAATTTTCTGCTGTGAGGGGATGGGAGAAATTGAAGTAATTCTTGAACCGCTTGGACATAACCCAGTCGTCTTCACCTTTACAAGTTTCTACAGCTCCGTTAACTTTTCCCCCAAGGTCAATCTCCCAAAGTGGAGATAAGTCGCGCTGAATTACAACATCATCATCTAAGAACACCACCTTGTCAAGGTTAGGAAAGAGCTGTTCCAACACAAATAGTCAGATGTATATCCATAGAGAAGTATCAATCACAAAAGAGGATAAACATCCAATAACCAATAATGTACAAGGAAGGTCCACATATAACTCAAGAATCAGCTAAAGTATTAGATTTTATCATCTGGTAAATTTCTCAATCACAGTAAGCAAAAATGCAGATAACAAAACCATTATCTGCAAAGTCCTATTACAACATTAGAGCTTAGAAATCCTACTTCGAGTAACCCTCTGAATCGTTTCCCGAGTCTCTTCCATCTTGCAATGAATACATCACTGTATCAACTAATGGCCATTGCTTAATGTTTCAAGATCAATTGAGTTCTGTCTCTACTCCACAAAGAATCAAACTTGTAGATGTTCTGACAGAAAATCGCAACTGAAAATTATCTCAGAGCATTTAGTTTTCTGAAAATATGTTTAGTCAAAACATTAATGATATCTCAAACGCAGATCAGCATAAAATCGGGTATCATTCACCTATCAAGCACCAGGATTTCTACTATTTAGTTCGAACCAAGCAATAGAAAATCTAAGATCGATTTACTTTTAATCCTATGCCAATTAATTACCTCAGGAAGATATATTCGGAGATGATTGAGCAAAGAGATATACTTCGGACTTCTAGCCTGTAATTTTGAAGCAAATGTCCTTGGAGTTGTGCTGCTCAGGTTGGCCCCAGCAATGTGATTTCCATGGTAATAATTTCTGATGCTACTGTGGCTCTCCACAGCTTCTAGTACAGGAACATTCTCTCTTGTTAACCAGTCAAACTGATGTATGCCTTTCACTTCCACAATAGCAGGGGATACAGGATTAAGTGCAAACCAAGAGTGCATCCCCGCATAAGTTTTCTTGTCAGTGATGACATGGAAGACTACTTTTTCAGGTTTCAGAGATGACTGGATGGTGGAAGCCACAACAACTGAAGCAGCTAAAATGTTATCAGTTGATAAAACAAAGTGGTGGCAAGAGTTGTCAGTGAGTAAAGGAAGCAACTCCGGAGAAGGCAATTGTTTGCGTGCATGAGCATTAGAAGAATATTCATCAGTTAGACGCAAAGAGAGACAATAAATGCCTTTGGGAACAGAACTAGCTGCAAAGTGTTTGTTCATCAGTTCTGCAAACTTGGATTCCTTTATCTCTTTTTCAAATTTCTCCATCTACAAGGAAAAGCAAAGAATAACTCAGTTAGAAAATGTCTAAACAGTATAATATCTTCATAGTCGTCCTACTGTTAAACGCTAATGAATGAAATAAAAGGGACAGATCCTACAGATAACTCAAAAGGCCTATATCAAAACAATATTCTGCATTAACCAAAAACAAGAACACCATAATTTGCATTATTATGAGCACCATCTCATGTGTTTGAGACCCAGAATAAATCCTATGTAACACATAAACTCTTTTGGCAATTTGGAAGGAACTTAGTTATAAGGAAACCATAAACGAAAATGGAACACTACAGTTAAAAGGTGCACGGGCATCGAAATATTGAACTATAGATCCAACTATCAATAATGTCTGCTCAAGTGTGAACACTAAAGAGACGCCATAAGAAGTTGATTTCAGGGCAACTGAGATAGCAGGCAATGAGAAATAAGTCTATTTACTATTTCTTAAGCAGAATTGTGATCACCAACAACCTAATTACTACAATAGTCCACAGGTAATAAGGACAGGCATGTAAGCCTTAAACCAGGATTAACTACTTTAAAATCAGGTATCTAAAACTAAGCAATTAAGAATTGTGAAATGATTTATGAAAACTTAAAATACTAAAAGGGGCTAATCTTATGCTTAGTCACCCTGAGAATATATGCCTTGATAATAAACCAAAAGTGGAGATTCAAGAAGCTATCCATCCATTTGTAGCATGCCGCATACCATTGCTCTCAACTTGAGTGCGAAGGTCCTTGCGTCATACTGATTGTTTTGGATCTCTAATACAAGTTGATCAAAAGAATCTGGGAGCTTTAAATTATCTGGGATGTCTGCACTCTTTACTTCGCTTAGAATCTTCTGAAAGTCTCTAACCAGTCTCTGTTGTACCAACACCAAGCAAATTGTAAATGCTTCATCCATTCTCACAGACTTCTAAGAGAAAATGGAATATGAAAAGATATGCACAGTATAAGAGAGAAGAAGCTACCCCCGAATGATCAACCCTGCGAAGAATTGTAGGTCCAAACCGCCGGCCTAAACAACCTGAAACTTGAGAAAAAGCAAGTCAAATAAAAAGAAAGAAACTTGCAATGCAATCAACATGAGATCCGAAAGGTCACATAAAAAACAGAAAAATTTATGGGGAACTCATAATGCGCCATTCTAATTCAGACTTTCTCCAAATCCACACTTAACAGGTTTTTCTTTCCCTTTTTTGATAGGATGCACTTAGGAGATCAATAGTCTAGAAAGTTGTCCAAGACAAACATTAAAAACTATATCAACCAAAACTTGAAGGAACCAGAGGCCCCCAGACATCTAGACAACTGCAAAAGAAAAATGGCAAATTCATAGGTATAATGTAAGTCAAAAGAGTTGGAAGTTAGACGAGGCAATTATTTTGGTTTAACTGTACAGAACTAAGTTCTGGCTTAAAACAGGATTCACTAATGAAAGGCGGGTTGATAGCAACTTGTCCATGTGCAATAATGAACAGTAGAAAACACATTTCAAGCACAATGAAGCTGATGCCCCAATAACATGACCTTTGATTTTGCATGTAGACCGTATTAGTTTATACCAAAACACAATTGAAGTACGCAACTGAACTCAACATGTTGCACAAGCTACTTCTTTTACTTTTCCAATGAGAGTTCCTAGTAAATGTCCTACTCCACACCTATAACGTGGCAGTTGAAAATTTTCTCTTTTGAAACACTATGCTGTGATTTAGACGCAGTCTGACTCATCCATTTTGTTCTTCATCACTTGTTTTTCTTTTTTCTTTTTTTCTTTTTTTTTTTGGGGGGGGGGGGGGGGTGTTTGGTTTCATTACACATCATAGGCAGAGGCAAACATGTTCTTGATTAAATTTCCTCCACACTAGTGATTCAATGGTTATTCAACTTCAATGGACCAAGTAGTCAGTAGGACATTTTAAAAATTAAAAGAAAGCCAATGTCAAGGTACCACAGGTCTACAACTGAAGCAATCATCATAAAATGATCCTATAAGATAAGTTAATTAACCCTATTGGATCTTCCAACTGATAATCAAATTTGAGAAAATTTGCCAAGACACAGAGGCTGAGGCCAGAATATATCTTAGGCTCCAGAGAGTTGCTCTTCTCAATTGAACCAATGTATTAACCCTTGTACCGTACATTACAACTCTCAAGTGTTTTGAGAGGTCATGAGAGAAGTAGGGTGATGGTTGAAGGATGTAGTTGTTGTCTTACAACTCAACAAAGAATAAACCTTCCGCCCCCTTTTTTCCTCATATAGCTAATAAAATTCAAGGAAAGCAGATAGTTCATGCCCTATACACAACTTCATACATGTATCTAAACAGTTCAATGAACTGAACTAATCTCAGAATTAACCTAACGAATTTACTAAATTCTAGAGAATTCAAGATAATCTTTCTTTCAAGAAACTAAGTTGCAGTACTACCTAAATGCAATTTTAAGTTCAATGGAAGTACTGTCCCAAGGTAAGGTGTGTTCACGGAATTAAAAATTTAATCTCTAATCGACAACATACAGATGAGTTCCATGAATAAGGGACAGATACAAAGTTATACATGAGCTACCATAAGTCCTCTCAAAAGACACGTGATACCGAACAAAATCTGAAGTTAGCATCATCTTGCACGTGCAATTCCAGGTGCATATCATTTGGGACAGAAAAATACTACACATGCATTTAGCTGAATTGACATTCCACTGCACAAGCACGTCTTAAGACATCAAAAAAAAAAAACAGAGGAAAACTTGATGGATATGGATATACACGGCATCAAGAATGAAACAATCTTATCAATAACATGGTCCGCATAGCATCTCGTATTGCAAATTCACGCGCAACAATATTCAAATCGACCCCCACAAAATCAAACAGGTGAAGTTGCCAATCTAAATGTCAAACAAACAACACGCTGCGCCAAATGCCCAATTCGCAAACTAATCCAATCCTAACCGATTCGGATCGACAAAGACTCGCAATGTCCAGGTCCATCACACATTGCCACACGAAACCAACACCAACGCGGCAAACCAAATATATCCGCCGCGCGATCAACAGCAGGACGACATAAGGAACCGAGGAAATTTACCGAAAGAGGAGCACTTGTTGACGCCTTCGAGGGTAACGACGGCGGTGAGTATGAACACGAACGGCAATAAGAAAGCGAGGATAAGAATGGTGTGGAAGAGGGTCCGGTAGGAGATGTGGCGAGCTGCGACCTTGATCTTCATCAAGTCAACAAACCCATTGCTACTCGATATCGTAATGCTTCTCATGCTAGGCGAGAAGTGAAGCTGCATGGTCCTGGGCGCAGCCCCACCTCCCCGGCGGCGGCGACGGGAGCGCCCCCTCCCCCGCGGCCGGGGCGGCGGCGGCGGCGGCTAGAGACCGGTGAGGAGGCTGACGGCCCCGCGGGGCCCACCATCAGGCGCGGCGCCGATCCTCGATCCCGCGGTCGGATCTCCCGATGAAGCGCGAGCGCGGCTGTGCCGGGGCGACGACGATGTCTCCGCTACCTCCTCGGGGCGTCGGACAAGACCGCATCGGAGATCGAGCGCATGCGTTTGACGTCGATTCGATCCGGGGAATGGGATTCGAACGATCGGAGGAATCAAATTGAGAAGCTGTTTCCGTTGCAGATTTCGGGCACTTCTCGCCCACGGAAGAGAGAGAAGGGAAGGAGGGAGGGAGGGAGGGAGGGAGGGAGGAGGAGGAGGAGAGAGAAAATGCGCTTCGCCTGACGGTGGTTTTGTGTAGCTTTATTTTCTCTTGGATTTATTTTTATTTATTTTTTCACCCAAGTTGGAAAAGTCAATAATAATTTGATTTTTCGGGAATAAAAGAAAAGGGGTATGATTTTCGGGGAGGAGGAAATTGGAAAAGATTTTGAAGAGTCAAAACCGTGTTGCGTTTTGGAGGGGGGGAGGGGAGGGAGAGGGAGAGGTTTGACTTTGACCCGGGAGCTAAAATCTGAGGGGGTCTCTCTCTCTCTCTCTCTCTCTCTCCTCCGCCCTCTTTCCGTTACTGGGCGAGCACGAAATGCTCGCACGTGCCCGAGTGTTTTTGCTTCTTTTCCTCAGCTCTTTTCTAAACTTGGCGACTCTATCCTTCGGTCAAAGTGGCCCCCGGAAAATTTAAATAAAAAAACCTTTTTGGAAAAGATTGAAGGGAAAAAATCACGGAGAATCTCGAATTACATCAATCGTGATATATTTACCCCGAACTATATCGTGACACATATACTATAAGCTTTTTTCTGTGATATAAAAAATCCCAAACTTATATCTATTTGACACATTTATCCTTTATCGAGATTTCGCTAAATGATTTTTCAGCTAAAACAACATTTTTTTTTTACTTAGCTTAAGCCATGTGGGCACCCTGTTAGCACCGTTTGCTTTCTAATATCCATGTGGGCAGATTTTTAACGATGCTTATTAACTGTATCATACGAGTACAAATTTGGGATATTTGATATTGCAAAAAAAAATTAAAGTAAATATGTCATAGTAGGTATGATTTAAGTTATTATGTGGCTTTTCACCGAGATTAAATTGGTCTCTCTCTCCTTATTGTGTATCCTTGAGTGGGTCCGTGAAATCCCCATGAGTCTTATTAGATCTCCAACTTTTTTGAGTCCAAGCCCAGGGAAGAAATTGTCCCACACATATGGACATAGCTATAGATATATGTGGGAATATCATACAAAGCTTAGGGCTTGGCTCGGCTCGCCTGAAATGGTGCAAACTCAAACTTTGCCCCGACCATTCCCCGGCCACCTAACCACCCCACCATTTTGCCTTTCGTTGTAATTCAACACATTCTCTCAAACCAAGAGAGACTCGGAAGCACCATCTCCTTACATGAATAGATCTCATAGGGGGCAAAAGATCAAATATTGATGGGAAATTTTTAATATGATACGACAAATACATGCGACATGCATATTGATGGCAAATTGAAATATTTATGTCACGGATCAATCATTTATCTCGTGGGTTGTTTCTAATGCGATTGTTTATTATGTAGTCATATGTTAAAGGAATCCCAAATTTGAGGTCGTGAATGAGATCCAATTCAAAGGCGGACCACCTAACTCTTTGGATGTGACATGGTAAAAGGAAGTCCCAATTGCACTAAATTTCCAAACAAAATAAGGAAATCAACTTTCCTTAGCATGTGTTGGTGTCGTGGCTTGAAATTGGAGAGTCCGACATGGGAGACGAATGTGTGCCAAGTGGCAAAACAAGAAAAGCTAAAAATTTATTGGTCAACAAATCATTTAGTTGAAAATTTATGTATTTTCTTTAATAAGTAAAAATTGACATGAGACGGCATTAAACTAAGAGTTTATTGATTGAACAAGCGCCAAGTGGTAAAACAAGAAAAGTACTCCAAAAAAGTTACATTTATGTCAATTCAGTCATAAATATTTCAAATAAACCGATTTAGTCCTAAATATTTTCACATTGGTACTAACTGAGGTCGGAAATAGCAAGCAAGGATGCCAAGCGTCCTATATGGCACAACCAATGCTAACGTAAACATTTTTAATAATTTTTTGAATTTTTCTTTTTTTTTTCCTTTCTTCCTTCCTTTTTTATTATTTGCTTTCCTTTGGTCTATGGCTGGTACTCAACCATGGCCAGCAAGGATGTGGCAGCCCTCGCTAGCCACAAGTAAGAGGCGCCCTCGCAGCCTAGGCAAGGGTGGCCCTTGCTAGATTCAACGAGGGTGACCCTTACTCAAGCCGCGAGGGTCGAGCCCTCGCCAGTACAACGAGGGCGATCCTCGCCTATGGCGGGTCATTGGCCATGGCCACGAACCAGCCATAGCCAAAGGAAAGAGAAGGAAAAAAAAAGATAAAGGGAAAAAGGAAAAAAATTAAAAAATTGTTAAAAATTCAAAAGGTATTAAAAATATTATTAAAAATGTCCATATCAGCGTTAGCTGTATCAACATGGGACAACCAGCATCCACGTCAACGATTTTGGCATAAATTGATTGAATTGACTGAATTGTTATTAATATTAAAAGGTTTATGACTAAAATTAGTCTAACTGGAAATTTTAGACCTAAATTTGTACAAATGCAATATGTTTGTGACTTTTTTGGCACTTTTCCTATGGCAAAATTGTACCACATCATTTTCGGTGACAAACACAGTGGCAAAGCAAAGTGCTATGGGAATAGCATTGGAATGAACCTTCTCTAAGCTAACTTATGAATTTCTAGCAAAAATAAAAAATATACTTTAGTTTTTTGCAATAGTATAAAATAACTTTTGAGGTGATTTTACATATACTCTAAAAAGGAAGGGAACCTCCTGTTTTGCAAGGATCTCTCTTTTTTTCTTCAAAATCTCCTGGATAACTTGTTCACCATCGTTAAATTCGACAAAAAAAAAAGAAAAATAAAATGATCATTTTAACATAAAAATCCATTGTCTTCATTACTTCTTCTCACAATAAAATTCTCCCATGACAAGAAAAATTTTGGATAGGCAAGTTCCACGCTTTGATCCTATCGACCTCATAGAATACTTAAAACGATGCTCTAAATTCGAGTGAATGGCTCAAATTTGAAATTGTTTGGACTTGGCAATACAAAGATTTAAACTTTGTGTCATGTGCTCATACATATGTCAGTCAGATCCTTAACCATGAAATAAAATATGCTTTGATTTGCATTGGTAAATATTGCAACACATATTTACGTGTCATGCATGTAGGACGAATGGACTCTAATACGATCTTTTAAAGATTTAGCACACTTAAAATAAATCAAAAACCTTTTTCGTTATATTTTGTTTTACGTGCCTTCTATTTTTTTCTCTTCTTGCTGCTCTCATTAATTTAAATATGAAATATGCAAATATATCAATAATTGCACATATGATTTTTTCTCTCATTTTTAAAACTTGTAATTTTTTTTTTCTGGTTATCAAATTTCAAAGGGGGGTTATGTGCTCCCATTGCCACTTTTAAGGATTTTCATACGTGAGCAATCAACACCGTTTATTTTGGAGGAAGCAAGGATCACCATTGGATCAAGTAAGTGGAAAGCAAATGGGAACTTGTCTACATGGTTCTAAACATGTTTCTTAAAAAATTACTAACTTTAGAGTTAATACCACCAAAAACCCAAAACTGATACATCCGTGATAATTTTACTCAAAACTAATTTTTGACCACGAAAAAACCCCAAACCGGTATACTTATGACAGATTTACCCAAAACTAATATTTTGACCATTAAAAACCCCAAACTAGTATATTTGTGATAAATTTACTCTCCATTAGTTTCTTTAAATTGAATTAATACCGCAAAAAATCACAAATTGATAAACCTGTGACGAACAGAGGGTAAAACATAAAACTAATACATCAGTTAGCTGCCGCGTGTCATTTAACAAAGTAATTTGACAATAAAGTTTAACAGAAACAAACTGAGGGTAAAGTATTGAAAAATTACAAAACACTTAAGAAGCTTATTCATTATTCAAAAGTGATTCTAAAATGAAAAGGCTACTATCGAATTACCAAAATTACTAATTACTGAAAAGAGAAAACTTGCAATGTGAAAAGTTTATGGAATGTGATCTTCCAATTTTCTTAGATTGTTTATAAATTAGATTTTGTTTGTTTCGTGAAAAATGAATAATTTGGAAAATATTTTCCAAAAAATGATCGCTTGTATTGTTTACAAATGTGTGAAAACGAAAAATATTTTCATTGGTTAATTATTTCAAGCGATCGGTTTTAGTAAATTGTTTTCCAGATCATTTATTTTTCGCGAAACAAACGGAGTCTTACTTTGAGTAAGTTTGCATCCAAAGTTAAATCACTTTGGAAATTCACTAGTAACTGCAATAAATTACTTTTACATTGAAAAAGTTAGTAACAACTTATCGAAGTTACTAACACTAGAAAAACTTGCATTTTTGAGAATTTACAAATAGATGTGCAAGCCAATGAAATGTAACATATCCAGATTTCTTTAGAAATGTTGAAAAGATACTTCAAGTAAGTTTTTTTTTAAACAAATCGACGACTTCTCATTCAAAGTTACTAACAACTAATACTACGAAAGTTACGTCTTGTAGCGACAAATTACAAAAAAATTTAATAACATATGAAGAATTAATTTTTACATGTACAATTACAAAACACTAGAAAAGAAGCTTGTTTAGTTTAAGTTTCCATTAAAAGTTAGTAACTTTAAAATAATCAAAAGTTTCCCTTTGTTATTGGGAGTAACTTTTTCATATTTCTTAGTAAGTTTTACCATCAGAAAAGTAAATCTTATTCCTTTACCCAAAAAAAAAGTAAATCTTATTCTATAAGTTATTTGTAATTTTTCTCATGTTTTGAGTAATTTTGTCAAATTCTAAAATCAACTTTACATCAATCATGAGTTAGTAGGTACTTTCCATTCGATGGAAAGTAAGCTTTTAACATTTGGTGATTATTAATTTTCTAAAAAAATTAGTAACTTTTTGAAGTCAATTGAACTATGGGATATTAAAAAAATGACAAAAAAAAGGTTAATACCACGAAAATTCCAAAATGGTACACTTACAACAAATTTACCGTAAACTAATTTTTTGATCACGAAAAATCCAAACTGGTACACATGTGACAATTTTACCCCGAACTAATTTTTTGACCACGAAAAACCCCAAACTGGTATACATGTGACAAATTTACCCTCTGTTAGTTTTCATTAAATTTTATTATCAAATTGCTGAGTTTGATGACACATGGTAATTGATGGGTATACTAATTTAGGGTAAAACGCCTCTGTTTGTCACAGGTTTACGAATTTGTGATTTTTCGTGATATTTATCCAATTTAAAGGAGGGTAAAAAGTGCACCAGTTTGAGGTTTTTGATGGTAAAAAAATTAGTTTTGGGTAAATTTATCACAGATGTATCAATTTGGGGTTTTTGATGGTCAGAAAATTAGTTCGGAGTAAAATTGTTACAGGTGTATCAGTTTAGGATTTTTCGTGGTCAAAAAATTAGTTTGGGGTAAATTTATTATAAGTGTACCGGTTTTGAATTTTTTGTGGTAAAAAAATTAGTTTGAATAAAATTGTCATAGATGTACCAATTTGAGATTTTTCGTGATATTAATCCTAAAAAAAATAACTTTTAAACGTCTTTTCGTAACTTTTTTGCGTAGAAAACGAACTTTCTACGTGTTACAGAAAAGAAAGCTTTCCACATTTTTGAGCAACTTTCCATAGTGCGGTTGTAATTTCTCCCATAACGGGCTATTAGTAATTTTTCACATTTGTTGTAACTTCCTAAAACCAAAAGTAACTTCAAAAGTATCACAAATTAATTTTTATACATTAGCTAATTAATTTTATATTTCAAAGGCAAGTTTCCTCTTCTTGCAATAAGAATTTTTTATGCATTAGTTCATAAATTTTACCTCCGAGGAACTACAAATTATGAGAAGTTAGTTAAGCAATCTTTCAACGCTATTACGCTCCGTTTGTTTCGCAAAAAATGAATCAGTTGGACAATATTTTCCTGAAATGATTGTTTGTATTGTGCACAAAAATGAACAAATGCAAAATATTTTTATCGTCTAATAAAATATTGAGACATAAATTATTGTCGGCAATAAAAATATATTTGTTAACTAATTATTTCAACCAGTACAAGGAATTATTGTTTTGAAAATATTTTCCAAATTATTCATTTTCGCCAAATAAATGGAGCCTAAAATCCCATTCAGTTGGAATAAATCACGAAGGTAATATTTTTCATATTAAAAATACATATAGTAGTTAGTAGCTTTCAAAATTGATCAAATGAGCAGTTTAAGTGAAACACGAGTACACGATAGATCTCGCACTCAGATCCAAGTGCTTCCCTCTTAAAGTAATCTTGACCACCATGAGTGTAGCTTTACTTATTGGACGTGAATAGGAGCACATACATGCCTCTACAGGAATTAGTCAAATCTAGAGATTCAGATACTTCATATTGTGGAAAAAAGTGAATGAGTAAGTTTACTACATTTTCTATTTTCTTTTTTGACAAAACACTTACTTTTACGTGGCAAGAGAAATTAAAATTAATTTTGAAGCTATCAATTGCTAGTCAATTCTCAAACTTTATCGAAACTCTTTATATAGAAAAATTACCTTTTTTTTAGAATCGAACCATTTATTAATTTCTCCATAATTCCGATAATTATCGATATTGATTTTATAAGTACCGAAATTGTACACAATTAGTCAAATTCGAAATACTAGTAATACACACATATGTAGTAATTTCTACATAAATAATTCTACGTCAGGTACTTTTCCACATGAGGAAGGAGTTTCCATCAATATTCGCACATATGTAACTGGTTTATTTATCAAGTGCATTGGAAGTCTTAAAACTTATCATGAGAGTACAATTGAGTCCCAAAACTTTTAAAAAGTACAATCAAGTCTCAAATCTTGTCATTGAAACGTAATCGAGTCCCAAAACTTTTAAAAAGTATAATCAAGTCTTAAAACTTGTCAAATTGATCAAATCAAGTCTTTTTATAATAAATCTTATGACTTAATTTCACTTTTTAAAAGTTTTAAGACTTAATTACATTGTTATGATAAGTTTTAACATTTGATTTTACTTTTTGAAAGTTGTAAGATTCAATTACACTTTCGTAATTAATTTTAAGACTTAATTTAGTTTTGTGATAATTTTTAGGACTTAATTATATTTTTATGAAAAGATTTTACGCTTCAAATCCAATTATTTCAAAAAGTTTTTGCAACTTTTTGATGTCCTGTGACCGGAGAAAGTGTACACCGTATGATCACATGCCTCTGCAAATGCTCCCAAGGGGAACAGGACGAACAACAAAAAGAAACCTTTTTTTGGGTCAGAGAAGCAAACGTCCCGTTACAAATGTCGTTTTCCGAAAAGATCTGCGCCATCACCAGCTACGGTCCTAGCTGCACTCGCTGCACCCGCGACCGATGAGATGCCTCCACCGCCCTCGGCTAAACAAAAGTCGCCCGGGCAACCAATGAGAGGCCTCCAAGCCAGGGACCTCGCCCCGAGGCGGATATCACCTCGAACTTCGAGAGACCTCGGGATTCGATTCAACTTTCTAGAGCGGACTCCATTGCTATGATATTAAGCGAGTGAACGATTAGCTAGTCACCTTCGACTTCACATTGACTCGCTCGTTCTCAGGCGATGGCCGCTTCGCAGCTCTCGGCGGCGGCGCCTTCGGGCCGCGAGCTCCTTCCGCGGCGCCGCGACGACCTGCGCGGGTCGCTCGGCTCTGGCCTTGGCCTCGGGGGGAAGAAGCCGGCGCTCTTGTTCCGAGCTCGGAACGCGAGGCCGCTCCGGACGGGGAGGCCTCTGACGGTGACGAGCGTGTCCAGCGAGCCGAAGCAGCGGCTCGAGGATTCGCCGCTCGACGAAGGTGCCTCGACTTTCGATGTTACACTGCTCTTGTCTGTTTTTGGCTCGGATGATGCATCTTCGTTCTCTTGATCGGTTATTTGCATTCTGGCTCTTCTGTTTTTGTTTGCTCTTCTGGTTTTCGTTTTGCGATCGTCGTGATTAGGAGAGATTCCGGTTTTCAGTGCGTGCATGTTCGCAGTGAGCACAGTGCTGGATGAGAATGCTGATTTGACTCGAAGCGAATCTTTCTCTCGTTTTTGTGAATTCAAACGGTTGATGTTGTGCTGGGGAAAATGCGAAATTGGGTGCCGAAGTTAAGATTGGCTTTCATTTCTCAATTATCCGATGCTTAATCATTATACTAGTCGAGTCACTTCTTGATAGAGTTTTCTGTGAGGATAAGATTGAGTACGACATGTTGCCTTCTCAACGACAGAAAGTGATCATGGGACACGAACTGATGATTTGGATTAATTTAAGTGACCAGTAGTGATGCTCGCGAAGGAAATACCCGTTCAATCGGTTTCTGATCTGGTTTGTGTGCGACTTTTGAGGATGCTCAGAGGAAGGAATTGATGGTGAACTGAATGGCAGAGCCGTTCCTGTTGGTAGTCTGGATCATTTGATGTTCACGTGGTAACTTTTGATAGATGGGCAGATGAGGTACATGTTTTGGCAAGAGACCCATCCTATGGAGATACTTGCATGGATCCACATGGCTTGGGTGAATCACAATGGTTGGATGTTGTGGACCCGTGTGGAATCCAGATGATCAATGGCCGAGATTTCATGCTGTCCACCATAGACCAGGTTAGGCAAGAATTTGCCCGCATCAAGTGAGCGGATGGTCTGGTCTGGTCTGGTCGGTCCCTCATGTTTTCTGATTAAGTTCAGGTAAATTAACTTGAAAAAACCTACAATGTCTTACTTATGACAGAGCGAAGCATCTCATGTGGGTAAGTCAGAAATAGGATTCACTCATGTCCTTAAAATCTGTTCTGCTCATTGCTTTATAATAGTATAGTGGCGGCCTAAAAAAATCAAAATGGAAGGTTGATATCTCTGGTTGCGGCTGCATTATTCATTTATTCACTCATGAAGAGAAAGCAATGAGGTTGTTCCACTGAATTTGTGGGTTTCTAGAGGGAGGACTAGTTGGGTCCTTAGCCTTTACATTTTTTTACTTAGTGGCAAGATTAAAGCTCAAAATACACATTGAATCTTTGTGGGGGCTCTGAGAATAACTGCAAAACGAGGGTGATATATCTACAGCTTAGCATATTAATATGTAGTTAACCTTCCATTTGCACGCATTAACTCTATTTCTTGTTTTCATGGTGTAAAGAGCCAAGCAGTCCAAGTCCTCTCAAGCCAGATGCTGCATCCATTGCCTCAAGTATCAAATATCATGCGGAATTTACAGCTCCCTTTTCTCCTGATAAATTTGAATTTCTGAAGGCTTTCTTTGCAACTGCTCAAAGTGTCCGAGATGCTCTCATCATTAATTGGAATGCAACATATGATTACTGTGAAAAGTTGAACGTAAAGCAAGCATATTATCTGTCAATGGAATTTCTACAGGTTTGGCACCGAAATTGCTTCATGTAAAGAGTAGAGCTATGTTCCACTTATCCTCAAAAAATTATAGCTTCATTAGTGTGGTTTGTGTAGGGAAGAGCACTGTTAAATGCAATTGGTAACTTGGAGCTCACAGGTGCATATGCTGAGGCCTTAAGCAAACTTGGGCATGACCTGGAAAATGTTGCAGTCCAGGTATATTGCGCTTGTTGCTTATTTTGGATTAGATACTGTTGCTTCATTTTTGCATAGTGATATTTACTGCTACAATTGAGCTAGTTTGTACTGTACTAACACTATAACAATGATGGTGCAAATATCATGATGATGTTGGCTAAAGATCTATCGATCTTTAACCTAGGTAAAATCGTCGAGATTTCTTTCAGTCATTTATATCCTTTTTTATTTGGGCCAGAGGGTCATTTGTAACTTGACAGTTTTCTGTTGCTAAATCCTGCTGTTCAACTTGAAAATGTATTCCGGCCAAAAAAAAAAAACTTAAAAATGTATATATTGCCCTTCATCCATCAACTTTCTGATCATCATCTGCTGACCCCTACTCCCTGATGTTAGTTAAGACATGCCATTACCTGCTATATCTAGGAAGTTGGAAGTTAATGACTCCATGTACTTAATCAACTCTTTCTAATTGACCTCATGTACATTTTAATGAAGTGATGATAACCTAACAAGGTGGATTGAGGGATATATCACTCATTTTTAAGTACATGGGGTCAATTTACGGACGATCCAGGAGGTGTACAGATTGACATTTTGCCCTGAGGCTTTTCATTGCCTGAATATAAGCCTTCTTAAGCCTTTTGAAAGCCTGACCTGCTAATCTCTTGCTTACACCATGATCTCAATCCTTAGTTGTTTGCTTTATGCCACCTATGAATCAGTAAATACTTTTTGGTTGTTATATAGACCATCAAAAGTCACTTGTAATTGCAATTAATATTGGTAGGAGGCTGATGCTGCACTTGGAAATGGGGGTCTTGGGCGTCTTGCCTCCTGCTTTTTGGACTCCCTGGCAACTTTAAATTATCCAGCTTGGGGTTATGGACTTAGATACAGGCATGGCTTATTTAAGCAACAGATAACTAAAGATGGTCAAGAGGAAGTCGCTGAAAGCTGGCTTGAGGTATGCTGAAATGCCCCTTCTATTTAATTTCAAGTTCCGCAATAGGTTTAGAATTTCATTTTTCCTTTTCGCTAGAAACACCTTTGCTTAAGTACAACACTAAAATTTAACTATTGTGAATTCTATTTTTGGTGTTTAATTTGGGGTTTTCTTTAACAAATAACCTTTTTGCTTGCATTAATTTTTAATTTCAGCCACACCTGATTTCTTCATGATGTTGTTATATCATTTGTTTTTGGTACTTCACTTGGATTCCATATTATCGTATTTATTCCCATGATTGTTTTATGCCGTTGTTTCTGCTCATTATTCCATTTATATGATGGTAATCTGAACATGATTTATTTGGATTTTCTTTACATCACTGGTGATCTCATTTTGCTTACTCTGTGTAGATGGGAAATCCGTGGGAAGTCGTGAGAAATGATGTATCCTATCCTGTAAAATTCTATGGCAAGGTTGTGTTGGGATCTGATGGTAAAAGATGCTGGATTGGGGGAGAAGATATACGTGCAGTTGCATTTGATGTCCCAATTCCTGGTTATAAGACTAAAACTACCATCAATCTGCGGCTTTGGTCCACTAAAGTTCCTTCTGAAGAATTCGATTTATCCGCTTTTAATGCTGGAGAGCACACCAAAGCAAATGAGGCACTGTTGAATGCTGAAAAGGTTGTTCTCCGGGCGTTTTTTCCATATAAATTTGTTGTTAGTGACCTCTCATCCAATTCTCAAATATAGAGTCATTATTCTCTGAGATAAACAGAATGGCTGAATATGGCTGATGGATTACTGAACATATAATTTGTTTGTCTACTTGGTCTGAAGATAGTCAATAGTTAGGATTATGGGAATCCTCATTATGGCTTTTTTTCCCTGGGTAAGATGCGCAAGGGAATATAGGAATCCAACCCAAGACCTCTTAGATTTTGGTGAGGTTAGCTAGGCTACAACTAGGCCAAGCCTTGTGCTTGAGACGATTGAGATTTTTCTTTGGCACTGCCTTCTTTTCTGTCCCTGTAGTTGTTGAGAAACATTTCAAAGTGGTCCACTCGCATGGCCAAAATAATTTAGTCTCAGACATGACTCTGTTGGCTAACAATGTCCAGAACTGGTCTTCAGTGTTGCACTAACATTGTTACATTCTCTATTAAGTTGCATAGATTAAGGATTCTTTTGGGTTGATGCTAATAATTTTTATTGATGTCAGATTTGCCATATACTCTATCCTGGTGATGAATCCATTGAGGGAAAGATCCTCCGCCTCAAGCAGCAGTATACTTTGTGTTCAGCATCTCTTCAAGATATTATTGCTCGTTTTGAAAAGCGATCTGGAACATATGTAAAATGGGAAGAGTTCCCTGAGAAGGTTGCAGTGCAGATGAATGATACTCACCCAACACTATGCATCCCAGAACTGATGAGGATTTTAATGGATATTAAAGGTCTAAGCTGGAAAGAAGCTTGGAATATTACTAGGAGGTATATTTTCTGACATTATGTGAATCCAGAGATCAAATTTTATTTCCTCTAGCTTTAGGACATTATGTGAATCCAGAGATCAAATTTTATTTCCTCTAGCTTTAGAAGAGCATTAAAGCAGTGGAATATCTCACTTGTTTCTTCCTTTTCATTTCTATTAGGAGTTTGTTGAAGGTACTAAATAGGTGCAATGGCATAATGAGATATGTGTAACAGATATCACTTTGTTGGAGAAAGTTTGTTTGTCACTGTAGTCATTGCTACTTTAATGAGGTTATCATTGATGAACTTTGAACAGTCTTCTGTTAGAAGCCACATTCTTAAAGATGAGATATTACCGGTCATCTCTGTATCCTTTGTGAATTGGAATATTTTAAGATATTTAAAGAATAAAAACTGCATATCTTTGTATTTGACATTATAGGCTATTTCCTTTGGATATAGAAGATAGCATAAGAAAAGAATTGTGGTGATTAGGCTTTGAAAGTTCCTGTCTCATGATATCAATCCTTCATCAACCAATAATCTACGTGCATAGTGAAGGGTTGAACTCTGGAATATGAAAAGATAGATCTTCTCTAATTAGTGAATAGCATGGGCAACCTTAAGAGTGGATAGAAGGCAGGTTATATGATTATGCTTATGCCATTTTCTCTCCCTCAATACCAATACCTTCCTCCCCACCACCCCCTCCTCCCCAAAAAAAAAAAAAAAGATATAAAGAAGAAGAAAGCACTTTAAAACAAAGCAGAGAGAAAGGAAAGAGATTGGCCGCTCTATGGGGATGTTTTGCGCAATTTTAGGGGGGCTTTTGCACTCTATGGAAATGGAAAAAGTATCAGAAATCCCATGCCATGTCATGCCTTAAAAGCGAAACGACATGCTAATTTGGAAGTTTGCTCCCTGAGGTAATAAGTTTAATGGAATTAAACGGAGATGAATATGACCTTTTAGGCTAGAACATGGGGTTGATGGATTTCATAAGCCTTGTAATTAGTTTAATGTATGCATCTTCCAACATTTCTATTGTGCAACTTGTGGACTGTGAAACTCTGTCCTGTGAGAGCTTAATTTAATTTTTTTCTTTCGCCAACAGTCTAATTTGCTTAAAGCTGCTCCTCTCTTGTTCTTCTTAGATAATTTGATAGAAATTTACCAATATTAGTGATAAATGTGTACTTCTCTTTTGCTGATCCTAGGACTGTGGCGTACACAAACCATACCGTTTTGCCTGAAGCACTTGAAAAATGGAGTTTAGAACTTATGCAAAAGCTTCTTCCTCGGCATGTTGAGATTATAGAGATGATTGATGAAGAGGTATACTGATACCCTTTAGGAAAAATTAGTACCCATACAATGCACATTTCCCAATTTTGTTTACCTGTTTTTTGATGTCTTTCAAATTCTTCTTTGTCCTGCTAATATGTTACTTCGCAGCTGGTTGGAACAATAATTGCAGAATGTGGTACCAAAGATCCTGTTTTACTGGAGAAAAAATTGAAGGAAATGAGGATACTGGAAAATGTTGATTTGCCACCTGCTTTTGCTGAGTTTATAAAACCAGAAGAGGATCCTGTTGCTTCTTTTGAAAAGGAACCAGAAACTTCTAAAGAACTCAACATTAATCGTGAAGATGAACCTGATAATATACAAGCTCAGGAGAATAACGAAGAATTACCAGAGCCTGAACCTGAGCCTCCTAAGATGGTTCGGATGGCTAATCTCTGTGTGGTGTGCAGTCGTGCTGTAAATGGTGTTGCTGAGATTCACAGTGAAATCGTAAAGAAGGAAGTGTTTCATGAATTCTTTACGGTAAAACTTTTCTTTGGCTTCCCTTACCAAAAAAAAAAAAAAAAAAAAACTTTTCTTTGGCTTGCCTTTCTGCTTTAATAGCCCTTAAACTCCAAATATGAATCCACTGAGTATTTTAATAGAAGTCTCAAATTCATTGTACAGTATCCTCAATACAATGTCTACTTAATCTGTTCTCTTGATCTTTGGCAGTTATGGCCTGAAAAATTTCAAAACAAAACAAATGGGGTGACACCGAGAAGATGGATTCGTTTCTGTAATCCTACTTTAAGTAAAATTATAACGAAATGGATTGGCACAGAAGACTGGATCCTCCGCACAGATAAACTAGCTGAGTTGCGTAAGGTGATTCATCAGCCCCGATCTTCAAATTCTGAGATACCTTCAATTTTTTTCATGTGGTCTCTTCTGACTGAATATACCCTATTGCCATCACTTTCCTGTGCAAATCACCTTTCTTTTTTGGTGCATTGGGAGGAGGATGGATTAAAGTTGCATTTTCTTTCTGAGTAATTGATACTTTGCTTGGATGGAGAACTGCTGTTAAGTTTGAACGAGTGTGATTGAGGAAGTAGCATTTGTGGTATCCTAGTGATGTATGGACTTGAGAGGTAAATTCTTACATGATACCACTTTCCAGTTTGCAGATAATGAGGATCTTCAGACCCAATGGAGGGCAGCAAAGTGGAGCAACAAAATGAAGGTTGTGAGATTCCTTAAGGAGAAAACTGGATATTCTGTTAGCCCTGATGCGATGTTTGATATTCAGGTAATATTCTGGTCTCTGTCCTCATTTCTAATCCTGTTCAGTAATTCGTAGGCGGGCATGTGCGTTCCATATGAGCCCTCTAATGTTGATACCCAAATTCATATCGTTTAGAATCTTTGCAGTCATCTGAAACCATCAATCAAACATTTGAAAGAGCATATTTTTTCTCACTTGCAATTGAAACCAATTTTTAAGTTCGGGAAATCAGTCAACATTTTGAAACAGGAGACCAACTTAAATGCAACTGTTTATGTTCATCCATGTACACTTTGCATAAGAACTAATTATCCATTTATAGATTGACAACTGAGCAAGCAGCTTCCCAAAAGCTTGTAGTGCAACAACAATAAACTCTTACAACATGCCATCTTCAGCCCTAATGAGCTGATTCTTCCTAAGTCATGATGTTTGGCAATCCACTTTAGTTATTACTCCTTCTCTGGGCATGCACACGAGAACCACTGTTGAGCTTGCTCAAGCAAAAATCGCTGTGCACATCTAAATTTTAGTTCAACAGTCACTGCACTGACTCCTGATGTCTACTGGTCATCTTGAATGGGCACCATGGACTTATAAGAGCAATCATTCAGCCTTAAACATGTGAGCACATTGCCGGCATGAACTGTGGGGCCTGCCTATTGATCTATCACGTAACCATAGCGGATTAGCATTACCTGTGCTAGCTTGCTGTTTGCTGGATGCAAAACCTTTTCAAACCCCAAAAAGTTGTGTCCCTTTGATGATTTATCTGTTCCTCCTGTTGGCACAATGTGGATGATCCAAGCCAGGGAACCCCACTTGTTCCGATGTGCCCTCCCAAAATCCTCAGCTAAGTGAAACATAATGAAAGGAAATAGAACAAAATCAACCAAAAGTTAGACACAGAAGAAAAATTAGCAATCAGTAGTGACTGGAAGATCTGGCTTTAGCTGCAAAATACCATAGCTGGATAAGGAGTTTATTTGAGCTACTGGCAACATGCCTATCATCAGGAACCCAGCATATAGAAATTCTCATGACCGAACCATTCTTATTACTGAAAACAGTAATTTCTTCACTAGGCCAATAAAAAATATCCAGTATTTACACTGGAAGAGCAACAACTGATGTCATGTTGGTAATTCCAGCAAGTTCAAGTAGTAATAGTCCGGCATAAAAAAGGCCATTTGCAGTCTTTCTGAGCTATGTCAGTCAAACAATGTTGTAATGCGACACTTTTTCTTACAGCGATCCACACTTTTTCCTGGGCAAAGGGATTGCTGCACATCACAATGGTTATATAGAGGACTGCGAGTTTTGATAACCTTCAGATTCTATGAACAAAGGACATCATTCAAGGTGGCTGCTTTAATCAATGTGTTATGAGGGAGGGGGGAAACCGAGGATCATGTGGTGAAAGCAGCTTAAGAGCGAATACTAAATTTGAAAACATTTTCTCAAGTACTTCCATATGAACAGTTAAGAGTCATCTAAACTTTTCCTTTCATCATCAGTTCGTAGTTATTTTTTTGGTAAGAGGATAATTTAGGTATTGTTCGTCTTGTTTCCAGGTACTATAAGTGTTGGGGTCTTTGGGCATTTGATATCGCCCAATTCTTTGTTTTTTAATGTAGAATTCATACTACACCTGATTTGATGATTTAATGCGGTAGTTTGGTGAACTTCCAAATTCTAGTTCATGTCTACATAACTTTTCCCTTATTCTATATATATTGGAGACTTTGACTCTTATGTTCTCCCCTCACTGCTGATTCAACAGCTGCTGATTCTAGAGCAATTGACAGCCATATTAAATCTGTAGAATAATTTGAATGGTAAAAAGGTCAAATGCTCTTCATCTCGTAATCACATCTCCTCATAGGAGCATCCAAAGGCCTTCCTTTCACATGCCTTATCTTTCCTCGAATGCCTGCACATTTAAAGAAGCATTTTTGTATCTGCCATGCTCATTTTGTACAATTGTTGGTTTTTAACCACCCAGCATTGTGTGCTATAAGGCATTTTGGCCTTATTGTCTTCCTATGGAATTTTATGTAAGTTTTAGTGGCATTTGAGGGTGCACAAACATAGAAGGGTCAATATAGACTAGAGATTTAATGTTCAAGATTACTAACGGTTCAAACTAAATGGAAAAAAAAAAGAGAATTTTTGCAATGGAACATGGGTCTTCTGCCACTGCATCTTGCAATAGTGGAAAATTTTATTTGCAGTTATGGTGCTTATGTTGCCACAAGTGTGGAAGATTTATTTGCTATGATGGTGCTTATATTGCCACAAGTGTGTAACATATATATAAAGGATATAGCAGGATTTGCTTTGTGCAAAAATGGGTTTGGACGGGCTTAGCACTTAGCAGGATCTGCTTTCATTAATATGCATGTACGTCAATTTTTTTCTTCTGGCCAGAGCATATATGTCACTTGAGGGCATAACTATTTCCAGTGGTATGGTGTAGTACAAATGAGTTTCATTTTATTGTTCTCCTTCTTAGCTAAGCACCATCCCACATGTTCAGGTGAAGCGCATCCATGAGTACAAGAGGCAACTTTTGAACATATTTGGAATTGTTTATCGCTACAAGAAAATGAAAGCTATGAATCCTGCTGAGAGGATTGCTAAGTTCGTGCCACGAGTTTGTATTTTTGGCGGAAAAGCATTTGCCACATATGTGCAAGCTAAAAGGATTGTAAAATTTATCACAGATGTTGCTGCAACAATTAATCATGATCCTGAAATTGGTGATTTGCTTAAGGTATGGCTGTCTCACCATTTGTAATAGATTCACTATTTCTGAACCGTTAGTACACTTGTTGAGTACTTTTGCCTGTTTGCTCTTGGCATGTGTAAATAGGCACCTCTAAGTTTATTTTGCGAATCAAGGTGCAACATTCTCCTATGTGATTAATTTGGGCGTGTAGCGGCTCCTGCATGGCCCAAAGTTGATGCTGTTTGGCATGTGCTGACTACTATATTTTGGATAGGGCCGTTGTTCATGATCACCACATTCGGAGCGGATACAGTATGAGAATCTGTGTACAGCATATTTGAGCGATCTTAATAGTCAAGAATATTTTTATTTTGACCATCGTTCATCCTTTTTATTTTTCTTTGGATTATGCAGTTCGCCGTACTTGTTTTGATTGCAGGTGGTATTTGTTCCTGATTACAATGTTAGCGTTGCTGAATTGCTGATCCCTGCAAGTGAGCTCTCACAGCACATCAGGTACTTCACCTCCTGTTTGCCGAAGAAAAAAAGTGAGAGAGAACTATTTCCTTTGGGTTTAGTCCAGTGAGTTTTTTAATCCTCCATCCTAGTCCCTGTGATGGAATTGTTGGGGTCACAAGTTCCATTGGCTGCATGTGTAACAAAGACTAGAAAATTCTGCCATTGTACAGTGGCACAGATGCTTTACACTGTGAAACAGGCAAATTGATGGCTAT
This sequence comes from Syzygium syzygioides, assembly GCA_031216285.1. Classification (NCBI taxonomy): domain Eukaryota; kingdom Viridiplantae; phylum Streptophyta; class Magnoliopsida; order Myrtales; family Myrtaceae; genus Syzygium; species Syzygium syzygioides. Next base: position 14,423,062 of record CM062251.1, on the reverse strand, counting down.
TATACCTGATGATATGCATCTATCCTCTATTTCGGATAAATTACAGTTTGAGTTGGACCTTGATAGGAGTTCCACTCTGAACACTCAGTATCTTCAGTGGCTTGACTGAATATTAATCTTACGAAACACATTTGATCCTGTTGCCAAGTTGAAATGGGATTGATTAGCCTCTAGGGATCAGAGTGCAACCTTTGCACGAGCATGAAGTCTCCTACATGCCCATTAAATTATCACGTTCTTTCCTTCCATACAATTAGATCCTACTATTGCTGAGTTAATAATACATTTGTTGGATCAGTTTCTAATTTTTGCTGTGCCTGGAATTCACCCTCTTCCATATAAATATACTTATAATCCATGATTGTCTCTTCTTCAGTACTGCTGGGATGGAGGCCAGTGGAACCAGCAATATGAAGTTTGCGATGAATGGTTGTGTCCTGATTGGAACCTTGGACGGCGCCAATGTTGAAATAAGACAAGAGGTTGGAGAAGATAACTTCTTTCTCTTCGGTGCTCGAGCCCACGAAATAGCAGGGCTTAGGAAGGAAAGAGCAGAGGGAAAGGTATGTCTACCTATCAACTACCTAAAAACCATGGAAGCTGGTAGAAGATATATGCAACATAACCTCGTGACCCATTTGACTTCAGCCTTTGGGGCAAATAGTTGTGTACTTTGACATTGGAGCTCACGTCAAGAATTCAAATTTTAATGCACTAACTGTTTTTGCTATTTTCTTAGAATCCGTATCATTTTATTCTCGTGTTTGGTTATCTGTTTCATAAAGTTGCGTTCATCATTTTGTTCATATGTAAGACTTGACTTATACTTGAGAGGTAGTGCTGAAGGATATGCTTGATGAAGGCCTGATTTCTTATAGCTTAAGTAGACAAACGATTGGGTGGGAGGAAAAAATTGAAGCTGGTGTTTCGGCTGAGTTAAATAGCCGGGTGTGCATGTACTGTCTCTGAGATTTACTTACTATATCCTCTCCATCTAGTTCGTTCCTGACCCACGATTCGAAGAAGTCAAAGCGTTCATCAGAAGTGGCATTTTTGGGCCCTACAATTATGATGAGATGATAGGATCTTTGGAAGGGAATGAGGGTTTTGGTCAAGCAGATTATTTTCTCGTGGGCAAAGACTTTCCTAGTTACATCGAATGTCAAGAAGAAGTTGATGCAGCATATCGAGACCAAAAGGTGATCACCTGTACAAAACCATGTTGATGCACCTGTCTTTGGAGTGCATTATGCAAATGTTCTCTACGCATAGTTACACACTTGACTTGTTCGCATGTCTTGCAGAGATGGATGAGGATGTCGATTCTGAATACAGCAGGATCCTACAAGTTCAGCAGCGATAGAACGATCCACGAGTACGCCGGGGACATATGGAACATTACACCGGTTGAACTACCGTGAAGGGTTTACTCATCATCCACGAGAACTTGCCTTGCTATCATCTTAGCTTCTGGCCATTGAGGTCGAGCATCAGCGCGAACATGGGTGAGTTAGGCAGACCAATTTCTGTGTAACACTCAATTATAGTAGCTATTAGTTTGTATCTACAGTATCACCACCCGAATCCACTGATCAATAAGAGTGAATGCTCTAAAGTTAGAGGGCTTGTGTCATAGTGTAATGTTTGGCAAATAAAAGAAGTAAAACAATAAACGAGGTGAGAGCTCTCACTTCCAGTTCTCTAGTTCTCCAATATCATTTCTCAACATCATATCATCCCTTGCTTTCCATCAAAGGCCTGGAAAGCTTATGAGTTGACCTTTACAAATATGACTGTAGAGAAAAATCACTGAGTTTGCGCATGTCACCAAGATCGGATCGTCCATATCAAAAGACGTGATTTCTCATATTCAAATGCTAGAATGAGGCAAATTGGGTATGGTCGAAAAGTTCTCAACAAATATTGTTCAATCACGCTATTTGATCGAGTTTTCAACAAAGTTTGACCAAGGGACATAGTCAGTCAAACTTGAAAAGTTTTTAAGTCAAAACTAAGGTGTTTATAGAAATTTCGATGCTATTGATCGCACCTTTTTGAGGAATTTTCTTTTGCGCGGACACTAAAAATCCACATTTGAAAATTTTTTTTCCAAACATGAAAAATGTAAGAGGTGAATTCCCATATCTTGAGGAATCCAATTCGCTAGTGTCTCGTCCGTCAACATGACCAAATGGGCTTTACATTAGCCCATTATTACTGATGATATCGGCCCATTTTACTCGTCAATGGGCCCTTTCTCCAATTAATTGACGTCATGCCCATGATCCTAATCCATAAGATTACACAGAGTACTATAGATGATAAAGATCTATTACATGAACCATTTTATCAAAGTGACAAGTGCGTTAGTATCAAATTTCTGTTCATATGCCAAAGCAAAAGCTCATGGATATGGCCAATAAATGGAACAAGTCAAAAATACATTTATTTTGGTTAATTAAGTAAATTAATACAATATATTTTCAATTGGAAAATACTAAAAATTCGACTTAAAGAAAAAAAAACAAAGGAGATTAATGTTTAGATTATATTAGGCAACTATAACAATCAAAACGTATGAGAGACGAATCATTACAACATGAGAAGCATAATGTGTACTGTAGTCCTTAAAAACTCCTATCAAATTAATCCCAATATTAAAAAATATTATGAGAATTTCAGCTACAACATTTAAATGAGTTTAAAATCAATCAAGACATTAATGTTCACAAAATTGACAGCACAATCAACGAGCAATAGTTTCTATTGAGCATCTAAAACGTAATTGTCTTTTAGGAAGTTATGCATTATCTATGCTATAATTTTTTTTCTTTTTTATTAGATTAATTTCTATCGAAAATACTCCAAGATAATTTGTCGCTAATATTACGTTTCTTGAGTTCCGAAGCTATTATTTTCTTCCATGTAATCAATTTAATCTGTTTTTCAAATCATGTCACAGATTCTTTTTGTAATATTTTCCTTAATTGTGTTGTGAATTCTCAACATGCATAGCACAGGTTACAAACCCGGTACGTAGGAATGTAACTGGTACGTAGGAATGTAAGTTTTTTTTGGTCAACATACCGGAAATTTCATTAATTCAAAGCAAGTTTGTGAACATCTAAGTGGAGAGTTTTTTTTTTCTGCTAGGCTTTTAGCCACCAAATCCGCTAGCTTGTTTGCTTCTCTTGGGCAAAAGGTTAGGTGCACTCCACTAAGATGGGCCAATTTTTCCTTGCAAACTACGGCCCAAGCCCTAATATCGCATGGGCTTTGCTCCTCATTCAGCATAATGTAAGTTGATAAAGCATTTTATCTAGCAATTGAAGATCACATAAAAAAAGTTTGACCAGGGGATGGCAAAGGGGGAACAAAAATGAGGAGAGAAGAGGCAGAAGCCAGTTTCACTGCATCACCAACTGTTATGCAGACAGCTATATGTGGGGGAAATATTGTGATTGAGAACCATATTACTTGGTTAGGAGTTTGATATCACGTCAGTGTGTCGTGTAATAAAACAAGAATACAAAAAGATTTAAAAAACTTTTTCGATTACGTGTCCACATTCTATAAAAAACTGGGAGGGGTGGGTTGTGTCCTCTCTTTACCAGGTGCCAAAAGCAGGAGAATCAGATGAGATGGCTAGGAGGTTCTGCTCTTGACCACATTTTCGAAAATGAGTAAAAGAACAGAAAAGAAAAACCACACAAAGGATGATGGATCAGCTCTGCAACCTTTGAAAACCAGGCAATGGAGAGAAGCTAAGAAAAATACAAGTTCAGATTATTGCATCCAATAACAATGGCAAAAGCATTGGCATGAGAATGCCAAAGGAATGTGTTCATCTACATCAACAGAGAAATTAGAATAGAAGATATGGATGGACTAAAAGCTTCAACAGAAAAAGAAAAGGGGGCTAAAAAAACCCAAATCTAGAAAGCTTATTGCCAGGAACAAAATAAATGGACTAAGCTAAGCTGCACATTGAGTTCACAATCATCTCATTTGTGCTTTTGCCTCTGTCGCAGCGATTCATCGCTCGAACACAACGCTAACGATCTTTGTTTTTCCTTTTTCCAAACAGTACTGAGAGGCTAAAGATCAACCATGTTCGTTATGTCTGTGAGCTTCTGCTGTGTGGCTGCGCTTGTTGGCATTTCTGCATTGGCTTCAGGGTTCTTCGCGTAATGAGCCCTCTTGTGACCGCCCAAAGCTTGGCCCGATGAGAAATCCTTGTGGCATATCGAACATACATGCCTGATTGCCTTCTCCGAGTAGTCCTTGATGTTGTTGAGTTCCGCACAGCCACGATTCCGTTCAATCCCTTGACAAGCATCGACTGGAGCATCCCGTTTGTAGCTCTCAGCGTCCCTGCTTTTATACTTATTTTTCTCACCCAATTCACTGAAAACTTGGGATTTCTCAGCGCAAACCTTATCTCTGTATGAATTTAGCCCTGGTTCGATCCATAGTTCTGCTGTTTCCCTTGGATCAGAACCCACAATTCCCATCATGTCACAATCCATCACTGCCGCCTCATACATTGGCTCTTCGCCTGATCTGGCTGCTTTAGGCTTCTTGTGCACAGCTTCCCTATCCCCACAAAGCATTCCGGCGGGAACCGCCAATTCGACCCCTTTCCTCTTCATTCTCGTATAGCCTCTTGAATGGCTTTCATTGTATTCGGATGCTTCGGTTATCCTCGGTTTTTCCACGTCAAAGAAATCTGGGACCGATCTCTTCTGGAAAGGTTCGACGCCCAAACCCGAAGAATTGAAGCCCGCCTCACCTTTGGACAGTATCATCAACAGAACTGCTGCTTCAAATACCGGGTCTTGCTCGGCCTCGCTACTGAACGAAAACCCATTTGGCGTGGAAGACACAACTCCCTCAGTTCTTTCATCGACATCGTAACTGATTCGCGGTGTCCTCTTCCTCCTGGTTACGTGCATTGCCTCGTCGTCGAGTAAAACGCTGAGCAGTAAATCACCTTTGGTCTTGCTCCAGCCCACATAGCGATCTTCACTCGAGAGACTCAAACTCAATCTCTTCCCGTCGTGAATTGGCTTCGCACCATCCCGGCAAGATTTAATCGACCCGGACCCTTTTCCCTGGTACAGGTCGCCGCTCCCGTCGTCCTTCCGCGAGTGAATCTTCATATGGCCACACAGAGCATTCATCGACCCAAACCGCTTGTTGCAGACGGGGCACGGATTTTCTTGGGAATTTTCCATCAGCCCCAAGAACTTCCACGATTTCTTGGGGTTCACTCGGAGACGATACCCAGGACGTCCCGCTTCCTCCAAGCCGCCGTCATCGATCACCAATGGCGGCTCTCCCTCCGCTATATTCTTGGCCACGGGAAGACTCATGTGACCTCCCAACACTCGCCCGTTAGGGAAGATCTTGTCGCAGAGCTCGCCCTGATACCCTCTCTCGGGATTCTCTCCGATCATCATCAAACCACGAAAAGAGCAGGAAAAACAGAGCGGAATTCGACGGGAGAGAGAACGCGAACGGCTTGTCGAAAACCCAGAAAGGTGGAGACTCTCTCTCGCCAAGAGAGCGAGCGAGCGACCTAGAGAAAGAGAGAGAGAGAGAGAGAGAGAGAGAGAGAAGGGTACAGAGGAAAGCAGAGGAATCAGAGAGCAACACGAAGAAGAAGAAGCAGGGGATTATGAATTACTCTCTTCTCTGGGGAGAAAGGGTTCTTGAAATATGCAAATACAAGCGTGTGCGCTTGTGCGCGAGTGGGTTTCTAGGATTAGTTGGTCGTTGCCCGCTTCTCTCAAACGGGTATTGCCATGTTTGGCAGCTGGAATAATCCTATCCCTTGGAATTTGGAAGCCACGGAAAAAAAAATAGCTCCTCATATTCCAACGTATCATTTTCTTTTCTTTTTTTAATCCCTTTGTTCACACTAATATTTGGGATTTTGTGAGAAAAATTTATGTAAATAATTTAAAGGATCACAAAATCTTATCGGCATTTTAGCCTTCGGCAGAGCAGAGTACCTACAAAAAAGCTCCATAGTGCCATTGATTAAGCGATGGGGAACTTGGTGCGATTAGGACAAAGCACGTGTCCAAACACATTGTCTCGGATAGGACAAAACGGAGTTTCGAGAAGGTTTTTCTAAATGTGTGCCTCGCTTAATGAGGAAACGATTTCATTTCCCATGCATGTATTACATCTAGTTTGGGATAGAAAGCGCACGGAAAATGACAAATTTTCTTTATTCGGGTCTTTAACGAGGAAATCCTTTCGAGAATATAGTAAGCAATCAGGAGAACTTGCTATTTCGAGACTCCTTTTTTTACAGGGTAATCAATATGAGTATGCACATAATCACCTAGCCGTAAATGGTGGATACGAGGTGCTGGGTGTAGCAGCAATGTAATAATACGGCGAGTCCGGTGAAATCTTTCATTCCTATCATGCGTTTGGACACCAAATCTGGTAGATGTTTACCAAGTATGATAATTTGAGAACATGATAGAGCAACTAAGAAGGATAAGGATAAACAAATTAGACAACTCAGTTACCAAGTACCAAAAAATCAACAAACAACAAAATCAGGATGTACTATATATACAAGTCATTCAATTACGGATTAACTTTTTTGCATTCTAGCATTTGCTTTGTTTTGCAGTTTTTTGATATTTGCCATGCTTATAAACCTTCATGTACCTCTCGAATATTATTTTGAGAAACGAATAGAATCTTTCTTTTGACAAAAAAAAATAATTATTCAATTAGGTGTTGTGGCATGCACAAAGCACGCTGGCGGCAGAACAATTTGTTGCATGAATTCAAGTCCACATTGATCGTGTCTATCTAGCTGTTAATCATATGGACCCTATATATGAATCCTACATGATTGACGGCTGTGATAGTTTTGAGTCCATGGACTTGGGTTCAAGTAAGAACATATCCAAGGATAGAGGAATCTTAAGAAGTTCATGGCACTCATTCGGAAAAAAAGAGGAAGGAAGGATTAAGGATTTAATCTCCACATGGATTTATTTAACATTTGAATTCATTGAAATTGATTGTAAATTTCACGCGAGTATATTTCATAGTAAATTGTTAAATTTTTCCAATCATGTTATGATATTTTTAAAATAATATCACAAGGGTCCCTCAATGGGGGACAAGGCAACAAGTTAAAATCCACGTCATTATTTAGTTTTTCGACTAATGGTTCATACACTATGACCTCGTAGAATATATTTTCACAGTTCATTGAAATCGAAACTTAAGAAGACCGCTCTCTGGGGGGGGCGGATTTCTTGTATTTCCTTCTAATTTCTACTCTTGACTTTTCCTTCAAAATTCGAAAAGGTACAGATATCATTTCCAATTTCAAAAAAATATCATACGTAAAAAAACTTTGAAAAGTCTCGAGGACTTTGCATTAATTAAAAATTAAAGCGTATCAAATAATATATAATAAGAGTCAGCCAGTTGCCCCAAACAGGAAATCCTAAATAACCCTAACATCAAGGTCTAGTGTGCTGGCGAGACTAGATGGGAAGATCAAGAAGAGAACTCTGCTTCCCCCAATCAATATCATGGTGAGATTGTTCATCAGTCCGAAATTATCTGCCCTGCATTTGCTGTTGTTCTGTTCATATGCAAGTTCACTGAACAAGTTTCAGTGCAAACTTAACATAAGAACTGGTATCAGAAGTCGATCCCCTGCTTCCACGGCAGTCATCATCCTGAACAGAGTTTAACCCGACAACAACAGATTCATCACTCACAGAATGTAGGCACAAATCGAAAACAAGGTATAGCATAATTGTTCTGGAACACCAAGAGGGTTCACAGCTCAGAGTTGCTAACCGATCGTAAACACATTGACCCAACAAGAATGTAACCAAAATATACCCGAAAAGCAGTATCAGACAGATGGTAATATTATTGAATGCAATGTAGAATGAAAGAGTGAATCCGCTGACTTCACTCGAAACCATCGAAAGAACGAACATGGACGGTGTCAAACGCTGATATCAGGCACATCTCCATTCTCCGATATCACGCAGCTTATCGAGCATACCTGCCTGTTCACCATCTCCGAGTCGTCAATGCTCTTTAGTCCGGTGCAGCCGCGACTCTCTTCCATCTTGTGAGAAGCATCGACTGGAGCCTCCGGTTTGTAGCTCTCAGCGTCCCTGCTTTTGTACTTGAAAACTTGTGATTCCTCAGCGCGGACCTTGTCTCTGAATGAATTAAGCCCCAGCTCAAGCCATAGTTCTGCTCTTTCTCTGGAATCAGAACCCGCAGTTCCCATCGGCTCATGATCCATCATTGCCGCCTCATACATCGGCTCTTTGCCTGATCTGGCTTCTTTAGGCTTCTTGTGCATGCGGGCGGGAACCTCCAATTCAACCCCTTTCCGCTCCTTTCTCGTATAGCCTCTTGGATGGCTTTCATTGCACTCGGATGCTTCAGTCACCCTCCCTTTCCCCACGTCAATGAAATCCAGGGCCGAGCTGTTCGTGAAGGTTTGACGCCCAAACCCGAAGAATTGAAGTCTGTGTCACATCGGGAGATCATTATCAAAGAACCTGCTGCTACGGTTCCTGGGTCTTGCTCGGCCACGCTACTGGACGAAGAACCATTTGGTGCGGAAAGCAGAACTCCCTCACTTCTTTCATTGATTTCAAACGCGATTCGCGGGGTTCTCTTCCTCCTGGGCGTATGCATTGCCTTGTCGTCGGCTAAAACGAGCAGAAGGAGATCACTCTTGGTCTTGCTCGAGCCTGCAAAGCGATCTTCATTCAAGAGACTCCCTGTTGTGAATCGGCCTCATGCGATCCCGGCAAAATTTCGTTGACCTGGACCCTTTGCCGCGGTCCTTGCACCGGTCCCCGCTCTGGCCGTGCTTCCTCTAGTGAATCTTCATGTGGCAAAACAGGGCCCTCATCGACCTGAACCGCTTGTCACAGTCCGGGCACAGATTTTCTGGGGCATTTTCCAGCTCCGACAATTTCCACGATTTCTTGGGGTTCACTCGGAGACTATACCCGAGATGTCGCTCTTCCTTGGAGCTGTTACCGATCACCAATGGCTGCACTCTCCTGTACACTGTAGGGCAGGTGACACCTCATGTGACCTCCCAACATTGGTCCGCTAGAAAAGATCCTCCTGCAGAGTTTGCACTGATATACTCTCCCCAGATTCATCATCATATCGCGAACAGCAAAAGAAAAGAACAGAGTGAAATCGAAGAGAGAGGATACAAACAGTTCATCGAAACTCAGATAGGCCGAGACTTTCTTGTTATATTTATAATGTGATCCCACATTTAAGTTTGACCCACGTTTTCTCTTTTAACTGACGGTTATCCACATTCAGTTTTTTCCACGCTTCGTACTCCTTCGGTGATAACCGCCCTCTTCAGTAACCGCCTTGAAGGGAAGTAGTTTATAAAAGTGAACGTTCATTCCATAAGGGCTAACACAAGGTCTAACACAAACCCTCTCATTCCGTAATACATCATTAGTACGCGAGGGGATTGGGTTAGTAAAGTGCGCTCGTAATCGCTTCAAGTTGACGTCGAACTACCGTGAGTTTCCGACGAACATAAAGTTGAACAATGGCTGGAGGTCAGTTTATTTTCGATCCTGTTTTCCGCATTTGATTCTAATTGTGCATGAATTTTGTTCTTCAATGCACAAAAGAATCCTTCAGTTTTAGTCTTACATTTGGTATCAGAGCGTGGTTTAGTGCCTCTGCCTTGTTTTTGTTGAATTTTGGGTGTATTTTCGGGGCCTTTTGTGCATGAACAGTAACTCGGCATTTTGGGGCTAAGAGGAAATCGCCGATTCTGACCAAAATTCCGGCGACCCACCGCTCGACTTCGGACCGGAATGGTCGCACCGCTATGGAGAAAAATAGCCCTAAGTTAATCTGGCATATCGGTGGTTGCCGGAGGCTATTTGAGCAGCGGAAGTTGCGGGTTAGGGTTTGTGCGTTTAGACGGAATTTTGCTTGATTCGAGCCAATTTCTTGGTTGTTTTCGCCGAATTTTGGGTCCATGTGGTCGCGTCGACGTGGTCTCCAAAACCCATAAATTATTTTGGTATGATATGGGCTACCGGAGGAGACCCATTTGGTTGAAGGCGCGGCGGAACGGCGAAAAATTGCGAGAAAACTGGCGGAACGGCGAAAAACGGTGAAAAATCGCATGGAGGAAGAAGGCGCGTGTCGCCACGCGCGCGCAAACTGCTGGCGCGTGGGCGCCACGCGCGCGCGTAACCGCATGCGCGTGCGGCCCACGCATGCGGCAGTTGCAGGCGCGTGCGCTGCACGCGCCTGTGCAGCAAAGAGCGCGCGTGCGCGCCACGCGCCCGCGCACAAGGCAGGTGCGTGCCGCGCACGCGCCCTGGGACCCCCCTTCAGTTTTTCCTATTTTACCCCTCCTTTTACCCATTATTACCGGTATGCCCCTTGCCGAATTAAATTGATTATTTTGCCCTTCATGCATTATTTGTGAATATTTTATGCATGAAATTAATTGTCCAGTGATCCATATATTTTTTATTAATTGGGGAGTAGCCACAGCATCCTTAATTAATTAAATTATATATTAAGAACATTCGGATCACATTTGGAAATGGACATTAATTGTAATTAATTTTATTAATATGATGAATTTAATCCCACAGGAATTTTCATTATATTAATTTGATTAATTAGGTTGAAATATCATATTATTTTTTTTCTAATTTACCCACAGGGATTAAGGAAAAGAATATAATATGATAGTTTCTTCATGAAGAATTTATGAATCTATTTAAATTAAAAACTTATCCCACAGGCAGTTTTTATGTTATGTGATTCATATTATGACATGTTTTACATTGGTAGAACATGATATATGTTAATTTTGCCTCAAATTTTGTGACATAAGCATGATTGTTTGATATGCAGTTTTACAACCTGTGAATTTCTCTGAATTTAAGAGTGATGTTCCCATACTGAATGGTGAAAACTATAAAGTCTGGAAGGAGTCAATTCTTCTTCAATTGGGGTGCATGGACATTGACTATGCTATAAGGAAAGATGAACCACCTACTCCTATTGACACGAGCACTGCAGCTAAGATAACCCTTTATGAACAGTGGGAGCGGTCTAACCGCCTTAGTGTGATGTTCATAAGGACTAAGGTATCTCCTAGTATCTGTGGTTCAGTCACTCAGCATAGCAATGCTAAGGCTTTACTGGAGGCCATTGATGCGCAGTTTGAGACTTCAGAAAAGGCACATGCCATGACCCTAACAATGAAGTTTTCATCTCTAAAGCTCACAAGTGTTAGAGGTGTGTGTGAGCACATCATGAAGATGAGGGACATTGCAGCTCAGCTAAAAAATCTTGAGGTTGAGATATCTGAATCATTTCTTGTGTACTACATTCTGAACACTCTCCCACAACAGTATGCACCTTTCAAGATCTCTTACAACACACATAAGAATAAATGGTCAATTAATGAACTTATGATCATGTGTGTTCAAGAGGAAGAGAGACTGACTATGGAATTGGGAGAAAGTGCTCATTTGGCAACACATGAAAGGTTTAAGAGTCACGGCAAGAACAAGGGGAAAGGTAAAATACCTCCCCAAGCTGACATTAAGAAGGAATCCAAATGTTTCTTCTGTAAAAAGAAGGGGCATATAAAGAACGATTGCGTCAGATTTAAGGCCTGGCTCGAGAAGAAAGGTAATCCAATCTATTATATTTGTTATGAATCTAATATGGCTGATGTGAGTCACAACACTTGGTGGATTGATTCTGGTTCTACAATCCATATTTCGAATTCCTCACAGGGTTTTCAAAACCACAGGAAGCCAGTGGGAAGTGAACAAAGCATCTATTCGGGAAACAAGATGTGTTCGCCTGTAGAAGCTATTGGGACATGCAGATTAGTTCTCAATAGTGGCTTTGTTTTGAATTTGGAAAGGACCTTTTATGTTCCAAGTTTCTCTAGAAACTTAATTTCAGTTTCAAGACTTGTACCTTTGGGTTACTCTTTTAACTTTTCAGATTCAAACTTCAGTTTATTGTTTAAATCTGAAATTGTTGGGAGTGGTATTTTGTCTGATGGTCTTTTTCGAATTAATTTGCAAGACAATGCCTATTATAATGCGATGCATGTTCATGATAATGCTGGTATAAAACGATATGTTGTGAATGAAGTCTCCTCTATGTTGTGGCACCGGAGATTGGGACATATCTCCATAGATAGAATTAAGCGATTAGTAAATGATGGAGTACTCGGTACTTTGGATTTTACTGATTATGATATTTGCGTAGACTGCATAAAGGGAAAGCAGACCAACAAGACAAAGAAAGGTGCCAAGAAAAGTACGGACATATTAGAAATCATACATACAGACATTTGTAGTCCTGATATGGATTCGTATAGTCAGAAATACTTCATCTCCTTCATTGATGATTACTCACGTTACATGTATCTCTACTTGCTTCATAATAAGCATGAAGCGTTGGATGCCTTTAAGATTTTTAAGGCGGAAGTAGAGAAATAATGCGGCAAGCAAATTAAGATCGTGAGATCAGATAGAGGTGGAGAATTTTATGGTAGATACACTGAAGATGGACAAGCACTTGGTCCGTTTGCAAAGTTTCTTCAAGAGAATGGAATAGTTGCCCAATACACTATGCCAGGTTCTCCAGACCAAAATGGCGTAGCAGAAAGAAGAAACCGAACTTTATTGGACATGGTGCGAAGTATGCTTAGTAGCTCCAAACTTCCTAAGTCCTTGTAGACTGAAACTCTTAAGACGGCAGTGTACATATTAAATCGAGTTCCAACCAAGGCTGTCTCAAAGACGCCTTTTGAGTTATTCAAAGGTTGGAAGCCAAGCTTGCGACATGTACGCGTTTGGGGATGCCCGTATGAAGTAAGAGTCTATAATCCACAAGAGAAGAAGTTGGACCCAAGGACTATAAGTGGGTATTTCATTGGATATGCTGAAAAGTCTAAGGAATACAGGTTTTATTGTCCATCTCACACTACTAGGATTGTGGAATCAGGAAATGCTAAGTTTCTTGAAAGTGACTTGATTAGTGGGAGTGATCGATTAAAGGGCATTGTTCCTGAGAAAGATCATTCAGATACTCAACCTTCCACTTTAAGTACTAGGTTGGTTGTTGTTCATAATGCCCCTTCAGTTCAGCCGGCTATTGAACAACCAACAATTGAAGTTCCACAACTTGCTGATAATGATCCGGTATATTCAGTTGTTCAACAATGATCAGAAGTTGTTGAACAACCAGTTGAACAACACTTTCCTCCAGAGAATGTTGATACAACATTAAGAAGATCTACCAAAATGAGGAAATCAGCAATTCCTAGTGATTATATTGTGTATCTACAAGAGTCTGACTATTATATTGGAGCTGAGAATGATCCTGAAACGTTTTCACAAGCCATGAGTAGTGATGAATGTATTTTGTGGTACAATGCCATGAAGGATGAGATGAGTTCTATGGCATCAAATAAAGTCTGGGATTTGGTTGAGTTGCCTAATGGTGTAAAAGCCATTGGTTGTAAATGGGTCTTCAAAACTAAGAAGGACTCGTTGGGCAACATTGAGAGATATAAAGCTAGACTCGTTGCCAAATAATTCACTCAAAAAGAAGGAATCGATTACACGGAGACCTTTTCTCCTGTATCTAAGAAAGATTCTCTTCGTATTGTTTTGGCCTTGGTTGCCCATTTTGATATGGAATTACATCAAATGGACGTGAAAACGGCGTTCCTCAATGGGGACCTAGAGGAGGAGGTATACATGAAACAACCTGAAGGATTCTCCTCTAGTAAAGGTGAGCAATTGGTGTGTAAGCTTAAGAAATCTATATATGGCCTGAAATAAGCATCCCGTCAATGGTATTTAAGGTTCCATGACGTCATCTCTTCATTCGGTTTTGTAGAGAATATCATGGATCAATGCGTATGCCAGAAAGTCAGTGGGAGCAAAATTTGTTTTCTTGTACTATATGTGGATGATATTTTACTTGCAACCAATGATAAGGGGTTGTTGCATGAGGTGAAACAATTCCTCTCTAAGAATTTTGACATGAAAGAGATGGGTGAGGCATCTTATGTCATTGGCATTAAGATTCATAGAGATAGAACTAGAGGAGTTTTAGGATTATCTCAAGAAACCTATATCAATAAGGTCTTGGAGAGATTTCGGATGAAAGATTGTTCACCAAGTATAGCACCCATTGTGAAGGGTGATAGGTTCAATCTAAACTAGTGCCCGAAAAACGATTTGGAAAGGGAACAAATGAAAAACATCCCATATGCTTCTGCTGTCGGAAGCTTGATGTATGCTCAAGTTTGCACTCGACCTGACGTCGCTTTTGCGGTGGGAATGTTGGGAAGATATCAGAGTAATCCAGGGATGGACCACTGGAAAGCTGCAAAGAAAGTGATGAGATACCTTCAAGGTACTAAAGGCTACATGCTTATGTATAGACGGACTGACAACTTGGAAGTAGTTGGTTATTTGGATGCGAATTATGCTGGTTGTGTTGATTCTTTAAAATCAACATCAGGATACATTTTTATGTTAGCTGGCGGAGTCGTGTCATGGAGGAGTGCGAAGCAGACTTTGACTGCTACTTCCACTATGGAGGCTGAATTCGTTTCTTGTTTTGAGGCTACCTCGCATGGTGTATGGCTGAAGAGTTTCATTTCAGGGCTTAGAATTGTTGATTCTATTTCTAGGCCATTAAGAATATATTGTGACAATTCAGCTGCAGTTTTTACGGCTAAAAATGCTAGAAGTGGCAGTCGAAGTAAGCACATCGACATTAAGTATTTAGCCATAAAGGAACGTGTTAAGGAGAATAAAGTGGTCATTGAACACGTTCGCACTGAATTGATGATAGCTGATCCTTTAACTAAAGGCATGCCACCTATGAAGTATAAGGATCATGTGACTAGTATGGGAATAGTTCCCATGATGTGATTTATCGTCATATGGACGACTTTTGTTGTTTGAAACTCTTATTCAATTGTAATGTTATTCTCAATTTCTGGTGTACACATTCAGTTGTTTATGAGAATAACAATTATCCTTGGTTCTGGAATAAACATAGGGTTTATTCATTAAGATGTGTTATCACATATGGGCTAACATTAAAGGAATAAGATGTATTGTAATACATGGAAGATATTACTCGCTCTTAGAGGACGTATCGCCATGATTCATGTGTCTTGTTTCTTTTCTTAAGCATATGGTTTTCGTGGATTTTGTTGGGTAATCTTTATGATGAAAATGTTGGGATCAAGTGGGAGAATGTTATATTTATAATGTGATCCCACATTTAAGTTTGACCCACGTTTTCTCTTTTAACTGATGGTTATCCACATTCAGTTTTTTCCACACTTCGTACCCCTTCGGTGATAACCGCCCTCTTCAGTAACCGCCTTGATGGGAAGCGGTTTATAAAAGTGAACGTTTATTCTATAAGGGCTAACACAAGGTCTAACACAAACCCTCTCATTTCGTAATACACCATCAGTACGCGAGGGGATTAGGTTAGTAAAGTGCGCCCGTAATCGCTTCAAGTTGACGTCGAACTACCGTGAGTTTCCGACGAACGTAAAGTTGAACAATGGCTGGAGGTCAGTTTATTTTCGATCCTGTTTTCCGCATTTGATTCTAATTGTGCATGAATTTTGTTCTTCAATGCATAAAAGAATCCTTCAGTTTTAGTCTTATATTTTTCTCTCACCAGAGAGCAAGCGAGCGCGAGCAAGAGAGTGAAGGCTATAAAGGAATCAAAAAGCTCACCAAGAAGAAGCAAGGGTTTTGAAATGTGCAAATACGAGTGAGCGTGAGTGGGTTTTTTACATGATGATCGATTTGTCAGTTGTCATATTCCTCTATTGTTGCTCGCTCTCTCAAGCGGGTAACGCTGTGTTTGGTAGCTGGAATAGTCCAGGTATGGAACACATAAGCCAAAAAAATAGTAATAATAAATAAATAACGCTTCCTAAATCCAACATATCATTTTCTTTTGGGAAAATTTTAAATCAGTACCCAAAGTGGAGTCATTTTCTTAAAAAAAGATCAAAAGTGGACATAGTATCAAATAAGGGCATGAAGTGCCAAATCAGTCTCGAATATGGACCCAAACTATCTAATTAGTCTTAAGTAAGGGCCTGGGTTCGCCAGCCAGTCAAATGCTCGCCGACCGACGAGCATGGTTACTGTTCCAGCGGCCGGAAAAGGACAGTATCGTCTTTTTTTTTCCTTTTTCCTATTTTTTTCCCTCTCTTCCCTCTGTCAGCCATAGCAGGGGCTGATGGAGGTCGTTGGCCTCAGGTGGAGGCTGCCCTTGCCGGCGTTAGGCGACCCTCGACTAGGCTGGGCCGCAGAGGGCGACCCTCGCTAGCGTTGGGCGAGGGTGACCTTGCTCGCCCAACCCAAGCGAGGGTAGCCCTTACCCAATGTCGGCGAGGGCAGCCTCTGCTTGAGGCCGCGACCTCCATCGGCCTTGCCTATGGTCGACAGAGGGAAGAGAAGAAAAAAAAACAGAAAAGGAAAAGGAAAAAAGAAGAAGAAAAAGATGAAATTGCCCTTTTCTAGTCACTAGAATAGTAATTTGCTCACAGGCCAATGAGCAATTGACTGGTTGGCAAACCCATGCCCTTACTTGAGACTAATTGGACACTTCGGGTCCTCATTTGAGATTGATTAGACACTTTAGGCTCTTATTTGACACTATATTTACTTGGGGTCCTTTGTTGAAAAAAAGACCATACTTGGGGTCCTTAATTGGAATTTTCCCTTTTCTTTTTGTTTTTCCATGTTCTCCCTTATGTTAGGGATTTAGCGAGAGAAGTTCAAATAAATAATTTCAGGATTAATATCACAAAAAATCCCAAACTAGTATACTTGTGATAAATTTACCAAAAATTAGTTTTTTTACGATGAAAAACCCTAAACTAATACACTCATGATAAATTTACCCAAAATTAAATTTTTAACTACCAAAAACTCTAAACTGGTGTACCTGTGACCATCATTACAGATAAATGATTAATTTTTTGATCACAAAAATCTCAAATTGGTATACCTGTAACAAATTAATCCTACATTAACTTCCATCAAATTTTACTGTTAAATTTGTTGACGTAGATGACACACGGTGATGTGGCATGGCAAGTCTACGTGGAAATTCATATAATAAATACCACAAAAAAACCCAAATTGATTCGCTAACGGAGGGTAAATTTATCACATATGTATCGGTTTGGGGTTTTTTGTTGGGTAAAAAATTAGTTTGGGGTAAATTTATCATAAGTGTACTAGTTTAGGGTTTTTTATTGTGTTTTTTTTTGGTAAGGGAAGGGTTTTTTATTGTTAAAATTCAATTAGGGGTAAATTTGCCCCGAGTATACCAGTTTTGGGTTTTTTATGGTAAAAAAATTACTTTGAGGTAAATTTGTTATAAGTGTACCGGTTTGGAGTTTTTCGTTGTATTAAACCATAATTTCAAGGATCACAAAATTTTATCAGGGTTTAGCCTCTTAAAAGGCAAGGTACTAGCAAGTGGGCTCCTCTATCTTATGTTCTTGCTCGCCTTCTCCGAGTAGTCCTTGATCAACCATGTTCGTTATGTCCACAAGCCTTTGCTATGTGGCCGTGCTTGTCGGCATTTCTGCATTGGCTTAAGGGTTCTTCGCTTAATAAGCCCTCTTGTGATCGCCCAAAGCTTGGCCCGATGAGAAATCCCTATGTCATATCGAACATATGTGCTTGTTCGCCTTCTCCGAGTGGTCCTTGATGCTCTTGAGTTGCGCATAGCCATGATTCCCTTCAATCCCTTGAGAAGCATCGACTGGAGCATCCTGTTTGTACCTGTCAGCGTCCTTGCTTTTGTACTTATTTTCCTCACCCAATATACTGAAAACTTGGGATTCCTCAGCACAGACCTTATCTCTGTATGAATTGGGCCCTGGTTCAATCCATAGTTTTGCTCTTTTTCTCGAATCAGAACCCGCAATTCCCACCATGTCATGATCCATCATCGCCCCCTCATCCATCGGCTCTTTGCTTGATCTGGCTGCTTTAGGCTTCTTGTGGTCAACTTCCCTATCCCCACAAGCATGCTGGTGGCAACCGCCAATACGACCCCTTTCCTCTCTATTCTTGTATAGCCTCTTGAATGGCTTTCATTGTACTCGGATGCTTCGGTTATTCTCAGTTTTTATGTTAGGATATTTAGATAATATGCCATGCCTTCATCTAACAATTTAAGCTTTTAGAGCAGTTGTTATTGTAGTTGGTGGTCCTGAGTTCAAATCTTTTCACGCTCCAATTGCCTTGCCTCCCCAATTAAAAATGTTTATGCTTATTGTAACATCCACGATTCTAGCTATGAGGAATGACTATGGAACTGGTATGCTGATAGTGGGGAAAATCAGCCATGGTCCAATCCAAGGATCAGTCATGGACTGATCAACCCAATCAGAAGGGTAACCAAGGGATTAGCCATGGTCTGATCGAAGGATGGGCCTTAGAATGATCAAGGGATCGGCAATGAATCAATTCAATGACCACACAAGTGACCTGAGTTATTCGGCCATGGATTGGCTACTTGACCATAAGGGTTGGTCGTAGGATGGTCACATACCACCACAAATTGATGGATGATCATAGATCGATCCCGCACGGTCTTATTGCGATCATGGGTAGTTCTGCACGATCATGTACCGACCACGAATGACCATAGATCGATTCGTGCGATCGTGTGTCGGTCACGGAATGATAGATCCCACATAACTATATGACAACCGAGTGTTGGCCACGGACAAGTATGCTTGGCCATGGATAGGTCATGGACAGGCCATGGGCCACTTGGATAGGTCACGGACCAGTTGTGGATAGGTCACGAATTAGTTCGGTGACCTTGCCGAATAGGCCATGTGCCCAAACCATGAGCTATGCCACAAGCTGGCCATGTGCTCGGACTTGGACCTTGCCATAAGGCCAAAAGCTAGCACAGGTGCTAGCCATGTGCTTGGCCAACCTGTGGACGCTGCGGACAGGCCACGAGCCGACCACGGGCTTGGTCAGCCTAGTCTTGTATCGACCATGTGTTCAGTCAGGTTGAGGACACTATGAACAGGCCACGAGCTAGGTTAGGCACAGGCTATGCACTCGGCCAGTGCTGGCCATGGTGCCCATGTCATGGGCCACCGACTTAGCCAACCGAAACAAGTTTGGCCATGACCTGTGATATTTGATGGTGACTTGGCTATGAACCTCAGTTTGGTAGGCACGATCGATCATGGATGAACATAAGAAACTCATACTCGACCAAGTTAGCGCTTCCCTTGGCCTAATTCTCATTCTTGCCATATTCTTGAATTGGACAAAAGAGAGGACTCTAGAACATGGGTCATTATTACAAGGGGTGAATCATCATATTATGTGGTTTAAGGAAGATTTGATCATGATGGCTCAAGATTTGCCTTGGAGAAGAATTTGATGACTCATGACCAAGTGTGCCAATTAGAAATGCACACATTGGCTTCATGATTTCCCTAAGAGCTTAGGTATGCCACACCACCCCGTTAGGCATGTCACCTCTTGTTATTAGGCTCGCCACTCATTCACTAGGCTAACCAACTCATTCTAATAGGCCTGCCACTTTAAAGAAATCAATTGGACCACTTTGACAAGCAATGATGAAGTTGAGGCCTATAAATAGATGAACTCCTTGCATTTCCACCATTTGGCTCACATTTCCACCTTCACCCCCCCTTTGCACGCCACCCTCTCTCTCAGCCACCACTCTCTCTCTTGGCCAAGCTCTCTAGATTCACCCTTAGGTAAGTAGAGTTCCTAATTCTTGGCTAGGGTGATAGGCTACATTGTTGAGTTTAGTCATGTGTTCACCTGTGATAGACATGAATGTGATTAAAGGTCTATGGTTGTGTTATTCATGCATTGTATGCTTGAATGTGTTCATGCCCCGGTGTTGACACCTAATTTTTAGCTGACATGTTATCAAAGGTAGAATACTCGGAATTTGGGTCTTTGATTGTGACAGAGTCCATTTCTTGAACAAAAAGTGTAGTTTTTCAATTCTGTTTGTGGATTTAGCTTCTATAAACAATTTTCTATTCATTTCACACGAAAACTGAAAAGTCATACGGTTGACTTTTTGGTTAACTATTTGACCAAAAGTTAACCTCAGTCAAATTGGGGCTTTTCATACAAAAAGATTCATTTTGAGTTTAATTTCACTTTAAAAATAGAAATTCTAGAAAAATTCAAAGATTTGATCATAAAATCAAATTTCTAATGAAAAGTCAACTAGGATTTGACTTTTAGTCAAACCTTTGACCAAAAAATTAGAAAGTACAAAAATTCCAAAATCATTTTATTTTACATTCAATTTGACTTTAGCATTTGAAATTATGCAAAAATCAGTTTATAATCACATTTTCCCCAATTTGCAGAATTTGGTTCAAATCGACTAAAAATAAAATTACTTCATTTCTAGTCATTTTTTAAGTTAGTTTCCTTCACGACATTTCATCTAGAGGTTGTATTACATTCAATTTTGAAACCAATTTTGTAATTCCAAGCCAAGCACAAAACCCCCAATTTAGGTCATAATCAGTGAATTTGATTAAATTTTCATGATTTGTGCAATTAAAACACGAATGAGCCTAATTTCTTATATAAAATCCAAATTCGAAATCAATTTTGGAGGATTCACATGAATTTGAGCTAATTTGATCAGTTTAGTGATCCACTGATTGAGAAATCTAAGAGTAATTGGTCTAATTAGTGCAATTCAACTTAACCCATTCTAGATTAACATTCAATTTGATGAATTAAGGCTCAATTTGGCTAATTGGACTTCAATTAAATTCGTTAGTTTAGCTTGGCCATACAATTTAACTCAAATCAAAGAACAATTGGGCTAAACAAGTTAAATTGGATCAATTTGTGTGTGAATTTCAAATTGGATCAATCTAATTTAATCGAATTCAATATTAATTAGGTCAATCAATCATGATAGGGATTAAATTGCACAAAATTAGAACAAATTGGGCCGAGAATAGAACAAGTTCGATTGGACTGGCCATTTTCCGATCGAAAATCCGGCGGCTGGCAATCCATTTCGACCAGCCAAGGCCAGCCACATCCCTTTAAGCCCAAAATGACAAAAATGCCCTTAAATGAAAATTACAAAAATGCCCCTAAGTGAAATTACTAAAATGCCCTTCCTTAAGGATTAAGCAAATTACTTAGGGGTAAGCAAATTACGTATGGCTGTTCATTTAGAATTAATCATGGCCATCCGTAACACCATGTCACCTATTCTTAACCCTTAAGGAATATTCTTAATTATTAAGGATGTATTCTAAGCCATTAGATAGATTTAAGGGTTATGATTCAAAGTTGGGGGGTATATAAGCTTTTTCCCACCAAAATTGGAGGGGGATTCTCATTTTTCAGATATGGTTTCTCTCTCCTCACTTCTCTCTCTCTCTCTCTCTCTCTCTCTCTCTCTCTCTCTCTCTCTCTCTCTCTCTTAGAATCTCTCTCTCGACCGCATGCTTTTCCACCTCCCACCGGCCCCTTGCCGGCCATTTTCGGCGAGTCGTCGCCTCACCCTCGTCCTCCACGGCGGCCCAAAGCTAGTCGCAAGACTAGACGCCTTTGCTGGTGGCCAGAGTTGCTCCATCCGGCGCCTTCTTTCCTTCAGTAACAACACCGGCGATCGAGCCGGTGTTGATTCTAGCCGGTTCAACTGATTGAACTAGCTGTCCAGTAGTCCCTTCGGCGATTCCGAGCTCTTGGCGATTCATCTCGACATCCTCCTGAAACTGTGGTGGTCATGGTTCCTCTTAACAGCCACTAATCATCTTGTTCTTTTGATTTTTTGATTAAACGTCCATTTGTACAAAACCTAGTCGATTCTCACTTTAGATTATACATTTGATTCTCAGATGATAGTCGAGTTTTCCAAGGCTTCTCCGTGGTGTCCTAAGGTTGTATATGGAGGCCGGGTCGCTCGGTTATATGTCGAAGAGTTAACACACAAGGTAAGTTCAAAACTGTGATTCTCCGATCCTGATGATCAGTCTGCTTGTGATGATGATTTGACTTCGAAAATGTTAGAATCTCGCAAAGTGATAAACAAGAGAGTCGTAGAATACATCTTGAGCTTCAATTTGATAGGTTGCATGCCTTAAACGGACATCGTTTGCTAGGTCTAATCTCCTTCGAAAGTCGAAATCAGAATATGGAATGATCATACTGTGTTCTGTTCTTCTATGCTACTGAATGACCTTGCTCTGTTTGATGGTTTTTCTGATTTTATGTGTTCATTATTTGAGAAAACTTCCTTCACAAAAGTTGTCAAACACATTTAGATTTGTCCATTATAAAATTTTTATAAAATTTCAAATATGTTAGGTTAGGACGATTAGCAACATCATTTAGGCATAGTTCTGGTGGCAGATAAGTTTTTGAATGACCTTCATGTGTTCTTCGATTTTTATAAATTTGTGTATTCAAAATATAAAAAAATTTTCTTCATAAAATTTCATACTGAGATCGATATCTTTCCAATGAAATAAATTTTATCAAAATCAGAGTTCATTTGTATTTTTAAATGAATTTTTATGATTTATTAAATATCCGTGTTCTGATTTGATTTTCCTTTCTTTGAAATCCAAAATATGTTTCTCCGAATTTGATAAACTTCGAGTCCTCTTTTGCAAAAACTCAAAACTATGAAGTTGTTCATTAGGGCCTTATTATGTAGATTGGAAATTTTTAGGGTCTAATAGCAATTTTTATGGGGTCAATTTGCTAAAAGACTCAGATAAGGTTCTGTCGGGCTAAAACTTGATTTGCAAACGAGTCTTTGGTGAAAACAGAATTTTATAAAATTTTGAAGGGCATTTTAGAAAAAATTCAAAACATGAAAATTGTCACATAAGGAGAATCCTATTTGTCTAAATATTTTGGTAGGATTTTAATAACGGTCACTATTTTTCCCATAATTTTTTTTGAATTCAAATTCAAACTGGGTCCAGACTGTCAAATAGGGTAGAATTGTCTTTTTTTGTGAAAGTTGGTAGGGAAATAGAGAAAGTGGTCTTCTTGACTTTTTATCCACATGACATAAGATTTCTAATGACACCTGAATCATTTCATTTTGACATCATTAGGTTAATTAATCATACTCAAACAGAATTGGTCCGAATTTAGTAACTAATGATTGATTAAGTGGTCCTCTTATGAGGCCCACTTCTCGTTACTTGATTGGTTGAGAAACAAGGCCCATGGGCCTCAGTGCATGCTTTACTCATTGCTACACATGTGTTTGTTAGATGTATGTTAGGCCCGGTGCATATTTGGCGAGTAGCCCATGATGGTCACTTAGAAGCTGATTTTAGAGGTTAATCGATATGAGTTGCCATTGTGAATGTAAATGGTAGTCCGTTATCATTAACCATTAATCAAATAATGTTAGATGATTAAGTGGGTGGGTGAATCGAAATGCATGTAAAGCAAAAGCCGATCCCGTGGCCTGTGTTTGATTAATGAATTGTTTGCATCATTACCTTTCTTTGCTTGTTCCTTTATGCATTGTTGTTGTAAATGGATCTTATGGATATAAACACCGACACCTGAAAGGCAGTCCATGGAGGGGATAGTCCAAAATAGTAAAAGACCAAGGTGATAGACCGATGTCCAAATCGGTCTCAATTTGTGTGCACTTAACGGTGGCGATAGACCGATGTCCAATCTGGTCTCAATTTGTATTCAATTCATTCGTTCTCGATCATGTCTCGGGTTTTCAATTTGTGTTGTAATGAAAACCCAACAAGTTGCGGGTTTTACTTTCTCGCACTTAGAATTAGCTCGTCCTATTAATACCTTGAGTGTTTACTTTGCGCAATACTTTTCAATACAATTGTTTGTTTCTTTCCTTTCTAGATGAAGATATGATTAGTTTAGAATCTTAAATGAAAACACAAAAATAAGATGCATGATCACCTAGTGGACTAAGATTTTAGCATGAAAAATGGTAAAAAACAAATGCATGACAATTTAGATAACAACCATGTTAAGTTTAACGGTACCAAAAAGGCGTTAATAGAAATATTAATGTAAACTAGTCTCCAAACTCATGATCTTTGGTTCTCGTAGAAATCAAAACGAAACTCTCGCATTTTGGTTGGGTATTCTAGCCAACCCTCAACCTAGGCTAGTGGCAACTTCTAAAAAAGATAAAATCGATCCACTGTCACTCGAGGTATGGATTTAGGGAAAATCCACATTCATGACTAATGAATTGTATGGATAACTAAAAGATCGATGCTTCGGTAAGTCATCTTTTATGATGTGCCGGATCGATCATTTCATGAATACTTACCTCTAAACTCACTTCATCGAGTTCGGCTCTCGTGAGGTAGGTTGCGACACCCGGGACAAGGTCGAGGTTCGCCCAGCTTGGATGCATCGTTAAGGTGAGATAACCAAGCCACAAGGCCTTGGTCGGCATTGAGGAGTGTCGGTTCCAAGCCTTACACGGTGCGGGGATTGGCGCTAGACGTTTGGTTCAAACCATGAATCAATGATTGTTCTTGGCATATTATATATTGAAGGTCATGAAACACACACTTGTTTGAGCACGCCCACGGGCTTGTGTATGCATTGGCTAAAGAAAAAGATAAGCAACCGACTTGTGTGAAGCATTATGTGTGATTACTAAAGGGAAAATGCACCTGTCATCACATAGTGTTGGCAGCAATGCCTCGTTCATTGAACGGGATGCCCTAGTTGAGCTAGGATGCCTGGGTTGAGCCCAGATGCCTCGGTAAACTAGTGCCGGGATGCCCTAGTTGAGCTAAGATGCCTTGGTTGAGCCCGGATGCCTCGGGTGAGCTAGCCTTGGGATGCATCGGTTGAGCCGAGATGTCTTGGTTGAGCCAGGATGATGGTAAATGAATCCTTCATGTGCTTTGGTATGTGCATAAACATGTTTGTGTGTTCATTGATAAGCCGAGGGTAAGTATGCACTAAGCATTGAATTGCTATTAATCTGCCATCAATGATATATGTTGCGAGTGCCATACTGCTAGCTTTGATGATGAGATGTCTTCCTAGTAAGGCATTGGGAGTTTTACTTACTGAGTTTTCTCAACTCACTCTTTTTATTTTTCAGACTTGTAGGTATGGCTACTTCGCCCTCAGAACATTTTGGTTTACCCATAGATATGGAGATGTCTGTCGCAGATATTATTGATGTAGAAGAAGATGCTGCCTACCATAGATGCATTACTACGATTTGGGTCGAGAAAGGGTTGGACAACTTGGTTTCACATCGATATATTGCTTGGTATGTTTGGTTTGATGGGGATATCATCGACCCCCATTGAGGGTTCGATGGGCCATCTGGACCAAAGGATGGGGTATTGCCCACAGTGGTGATGGCCAACCCCTAAGTACCAGCATATAACGAAGGGGATCCCATTTTTGGTTAATACAGCCCATAGCGGAGCTAGAGATACACTAGCCTTTTGATGTAGCCGGATATAAAGAAGTAGCTTGTGAATGAACTGGCTTGTATAATGAAGCATGTTATGTTTGTAGTTCTTCCCTGATTTCCAGCTGTTATTTGTTTGGGAGTTTGTATATGTACATTTCCGCATGTGCACATTAACAAGATAAAAGGAACGGGATGGCGATGAGCCTGGGACATCGCAACAATAACCACGAGGGCTATGGGGCAATGATACTTACTATTAGGAAAAAAAAATCAAAGTAAGTGTGAGGGGGAGTGTTAGGATATTTAGATAATCCACCATGCCTTAATTGAAGGTAGGCACAAATTGAAAACTAGGTATAGCTTAATTGTTTAGGCACACCAAGAGTTCCTTACTTAGAGTAGCTAACCAGTCATAAACACATTGGCCCGACAAGAATGTAACCAAAATATACCCGAAAAACTGTATCAGACATATGGTAATATTATTGAATGCAATGTAGAATGAAAGAGTGAATCCGCAGACTTCACTCGAAACCATCAAAAGAACGAACATGGACAGCATCAAACGCCGATATCAGGTGCATCTCCGTTCTCCAATATCACGCGGCTTATCGAGCATACCTGCCTGTTCGCCTTCTCTGAGTCATCGATCCTCTTGAGTCCGGTGCAGCCATGACTCCCTTCAATCTCGTGAGAACCATCAACCGGAGCCTCTTGTTTGTAGCTCTCCGTGTCCCTGCTTTTGTACTTGAAAACATGCGATTCCTCAGCGTGGACCTTGTCTCTGAATGAATTATGCCCCAGCTCAAGCCATAGTTCTGTCCTTTCTCTGGAATCAGAACCCGCAGTTCCCATCAGGTCACGATCCATCATTGCTGCCTCATACATCGGCTCTTTGCCTGATCTGGCTGCTGCTTTAGGCGTCTTGTGCATGCAGGCGGAACCTGCAATTCGACCCCTTTCCTCTCCATTCTTGTACAGCCTCTTGGATGGCTTTCATTGCACTCGGATGCTTCGGTCACCCTCCCTTTCCCCACGTCAATGAAATCCAAGGCCGAGCTGTTCGTGAAAGTTTTGACGGCCAGACCTGAAGAATTGAACTCTGTCTCACATCGGGGGAGATCATTATCGAAGAAGCTGGTGCTACGGTTTCCAAGACCCTTTGCCGCTGTCCTTGCACCGGTCCCCGCTCTGGTCGTGCTTCCTCGAGTGAATCTTCATGTGGCAAAATAGGCCCCTCATCGACCTGAACCGCCTGTCGCAGAACGGGCACGGATTTTTTGGAGCACTTTCCTCCAGCTCCGACAATTTCCACGATTTTTTTGGGTTTTCTCGGAGACTATACCCAACACGTCGCTCTTCCTTGGAGCTGTTACCGATCACCAATGGCTGCACTCTCTCCGGTACACTGTAGGGCAGGTGACACCTCATGTGACCTCCCAACAGTGGTCCGCTAGAAAAGATCATTCTGCAGAGCTTGCACTGATATACTCTCCCCAGATTCATCATCAAATCACGAAAACAGCAAAAAAAAAAAAAAAAAACAGAGCAAAATCGAAGAGAGAACATACAAACGGTTTGTCGAAACTCAGAAAGGCCAAGACTTTCTCTCTCAGCAGAAAGCGAGCGAGAGAGCGCGAGTGCGAGAGAGAGAAGGCTACAGAGGAATCAGAAAGCTCACCCAGAAGAAGCAGGGGTTTTGAAATGTGTAAATACGAGTGAACGTGAGGGGGTTTTGTACATGATGATTGATTTGTCGGTTGTCAATCCTCTTGTTGTCGCTCACTCTCTCAAACGGGTAATGCCATGTTTGTTAGCTGGAATAGTCCATGCATGGAACACATAAACAAAAAAAAAAAAAACTAAATAAATAACGCTTCCTAAATCAAATATATAATTTTCTTTTTGTTTTTTCATGTTCTCCCTTATGTTTGGGATTTAGTGAGAGAAGTTCATATAAATAAATTCAAGGTTTGTCGCGACCTAAACCTCCTGCGGGTGCACCATCTAGGGATTCGGTTAATGGATTATTAAGTCTAAGCCTAACTCGGACTCTTGCAAACCCTACCAATTCGCGACTTAGGATTAAGTTCTTAACATGCAAACGTTTTTATACTGGAGTTGCCACTAATCTATTTGCGGTGGGTCAACTAGAAACCCAAATAAAACATAGAAAGATATGTTTTATTTCTACGAATAAGAGATATTGAGTTCGGGGACTTGGTTACACTAAAACTAGTATAATGCTCTTTCGGTACCTTTTCTTTTCAGAAAAATGTTTGAGCAAGCAATCTAGATCCATTTTATTACCTGGTTGCTACCATGTAGGGTGATCATGCGGTTGCATGGTCCACCAATTTAACATCCAATAAAAAAAGCAGTAAATAAATTACTAGCTTAGGAGAACATCATACCTTTTAGCAACGTAAGCATATGTATTATTAGCTAGAAAATCATACAAACAGTCCTAATATGATTTCTAATTAGCAAGCACTTCAATCAATGTATTTTTTTTGGGGTTTTTTCTTTATTTAAATGAGACTAACCTAAGTGCAATGACATGCAAAATATGACATGCAATTAATTAAACCTAGCATGTGAACTATATGTCATGTGATGATATGACCTAACTCTAATGATGGGCAAACGATGTATTTTGGTATTTTTCATTTAAATTTGGAATAAAGAAAATGCTTAAATTAACATGCAATCTACCCTAGTAAAAGCAATTTCATTTATTCTAAAACTACTTCTTTTTGGTATTTGTTTTTATTAAAATTCAGAATTCAAAAATTGCCCAGGTTAGCATGCAATCTATCCTAGAGAAGGAAATTTAATCTATCCTAAAATTACTCTTTTTGGGGTTTTTTTTTATGGAAATTCGAAATCCTATAATACCCTAAATAATCTATTAGGACTAGAATAACCCCCAATTTAAACTAGGAAATAAACTATCTTAAATCCCAATTTAAATTAAATAACTATCCTACCCTCTAGATATATTCAAGATTCTCCAACATGCAAAATTTCTAATTCAAATTCTAACTAATATTTTGGATTTTCTTCTATTTTAAAGTTAAAGCAATCAAACAAAAGATAGCAACCACATTCGAATGGTCCACGCAATCTACAAGATTTCATATATCATGTTCAAATTAGGATAACGATTCGAACTAATGATCATATTCATATGATTATATATATCGATAGAAAGCCGACTATTTGAATTTAGAAAGCAAATAAGATATATTATCAAATCTAATATATTATCAAATCTAAGTAATTATGAATAAGATAATAATATTTTCGTACTGCCATGTATCGTACCTCATGGTTGAGGTTGGATAGTCATCCTAGTACGTTGCTGAATTAGGCAAAACTCCTAATTCGGGGTATCTTAGAATATTGCGGATATCACACACATTATCCTAAGATATCTAACCATCCACAGAATATTCACACAATATTCAAATTATCCAAAAGATTAGGAAATTGAATATCTAAGAATATGGATAAGAATTATTACCTAATTTTGTTGATAACTTCCAAATTTGAATTTGCAATGGGCTAGAATTGCGGATTGGGATGAGTAGCGACGGGCGGCCAAAGACAGGCGCGACGGCCGAAGACAGGCGCGGCGGCGGCGGCGATGTGGTGACACTTGATCAATATGCAAAACAAAGACATGGGCCGCGCCGGTGTAGGGACACAACGGCCATGGAAGTGATAGGAAACACCGGGGACTGATCGGAGACGATGCCGGATGCTAAGCTCTTATGTAGCCAAGTGTCGAACCAACGAGATCCTCCGGGACAACACCGAACAGTGACGGGGATGGCGACGAGGACCGTGGCTTATGGCCACAGGTCTGGCCATGAGAGAGGGGGTGGCGATCGGGGCTGTAGATGTGTTCATTGGCGTGGGAGCAGCAACGGCAGAAGCAGACAGAGATGATGACATCGGGGTAGCAGTAGGGCTTGATGGGCGCTGGTTGGGCTCGGCAATGGGCGGCGTCATCGTTGGTGTTAGCAGGAGGAAGCAGCAGTGCGAGCTTGGTGGCAGGGGATGGTAGATCGGCGACGTGGACAGGGAGTAGTAGTGGCGTGAGTCCAGGCAGCAGCGGGCACAGCTTAGCGTTGTCATCGGCGGTGATAGATGCTGGTCGGGCTCGGGCTAGATGCGATAGCAGTAAGTGGCGAGGTGGTGGTGATGTTTGACATTGGATAGCGGGCGTCAGTGTAGTCTGAGCGCGATAGTTGTAACGGTAGTGAAGGCGGTGCGGCGGTGGTAGGGTAGCGCCGACACTAGGGGTGAGCGATTCCCAGTCCGATCCAGTGCAACCCAAGAATCGGAAACTGGATCAAGAGGATTGGTTCTCAGTTTCTAGGACTGGATATCAAACCGGCTAGTCTTAGGACCACGTCCAGTTCTAATGGGACCAATCATTTATTGATAAAGGTAAGAGAGAATTGGGGAAATTAGATTAGGCTTTCTATTATTTTCAAAATTTTTAAAAAGTAAATAAATATACATGAATAAATTAGAAAAAAATATATCATTGAACCGATCCGATTCCCACCCTCGAATCGGGAACCAAATTGTCTGAAAACCAGTTCCACCTTTAGGAACCGGGAATCAGACCGATATTCCTGAGAACCGGACCAAATTGGTCGGTCCAGTTCAATCCGGTTCGGTCTCGGTTTGGACTGTCCATCTTGCTCACCCTTAGTTGACGCGATGGAGGGGCAGAGTGGACATGACGGTTGCGCACATGCGCAGCGATTATCTCTCTCTTTCAATCTCATGTGTGTCTCTCACTCTCTTTGGAAATTCTCCTCTCTAAAATTATGCCAGCCCCCCAATTGTGAGGCAAAATGACATATTTATATTGCATACCTAGGTTAATTAGCCAAGCTTTCAAGACATAATGGGCTTTGGTTAAGGCTTTATCATTTAATTTAATTTTATTTCCAAATGGGCTAAATTTATTTGGGCTTTTCTCTAATTAAGCTTACTTGACCGATTTAAGCTCAAATTAGGACTACCAAGACCTTTTAGACTTGTGATTTTTGGCCCCTATCCCTTGAATGAGTCGAGTTTCGTTTGGTGCCTGAGCTCAGTTTACACAATGGATTTTCAGCTTACTTACCACCGCCGGTCCGATGCAAAATGTAATTAAACTATGTGATTCTAAACTATATGCTATGGAATCTTAATATTTTTATTTAGGGGTTAAAATTTTAATCCCCAATTTTCTATGCAATTTAACACAAAATGGTTGGTCAAAATTTAGGTGTCAACAAGATTTTTTTTTTTTTGATAATCAAGGTATCCCACATGCAATGGACTATTCCTGGGAGTGGTGGGGTACAAGACCAATGCCACCGGGTAAGCCCCCAAGATGTGATCGACGGGAGTTGAACCTGGGACCTCATCAGTTTAATTGTCTGAGGCCAGGAACTCTTAACCACTCGACCAATCACCCCATTGGTAGGTGTCAACAGGGTCAACACTATGAAAAACCCCAAATCGATACTCTTATGATAAATTTATTCCAAATTAAATTGTTGATCATGAAAAGGCCCAAACCGGTACACCCATGACCAATTTACTAAAAACTAATTTTTTAATGACAAAAAATCCCAAACTGGTATATCTGTGATAAATTTACCCTTTGATAGGTTCTATTAAAGTTTATTGTTAAATTTGTTGACATGGATGACACATGGTGATGTGGTATGGTGGAATGCCACGAAAAAACCCAAACTGGTCTGCTAACGGATGGTAAAACATACCCTACGTGTGTACTAGTTTGGAGTTTTTTGTGGTAAAAAAAATCAGTTTGGGATAAATTTGTCACAAGTGTACCAATTTGGGGTTTTTCACGATAAAATATTAGTTTGTGGTAAATTTGTTACGGGTGTACCAGTTTGAGATTTTTCATGTTAAACAAATTAGTTTGGAAGAAATTTGTCATAAGTGTACTGGTTTAGAGTTTTTCATGGTATTAACGCATAATTTCAAGGATTACAAACTTTTATCGGGATTTAGCCTCTTAAAAAGCACAATACTAACAAGTGTGCTCATCTATCTTACGTGCCTGCTTGCCTTCTCCAAGAAGTCGTTCATCAACCATGATTGTTATGTCTGCGAGCCTTTGCTATGCGGTCGCGCTTGTCGGCATTTCTGTATTGGCCTCAGGGTTCTTCGCTTAATGAGCCCCTCTTGTGACAGCCCAAAGCTTGGCCCGATGAGAAATCCTTGTGGCGTATCAAACATACGTGCCTGTTCGTCTTCTTCAAGTAGTCCTTGATGCTCTTGAGTTTCGCGTAGCCACGATTCCCTTCAATCCCTTGAGAAGGATCGACCGGAGCATTCTTTTTGTAGCTCTTAGCATTCCTGCTTTTGTAGATCTGGCGAGGGCGGGTCTCGCCTGAGTTGGGCGAGGGCAGCCCTCACCTGCCGTCACCCAATTTGAGGTTTTTGGTGGTAAAAAAAAAAGTTTGGAGGTAAAATTGTCACAGGTGTACCAGTTTAGAATTTTTGGTGTTAAAAAAAAAAGTCCAGGATAAAATTGTCATACATGTATCAGTTTATGATTTTTAGTGGTATTAACCCAAAATAGTATCAGACAGATGGTAATATTATTGAATGCAATGTAGAATGAAAGAGTGAATCTACTGACTTCACTCAAAACCATCGAAAGAATGAACATTGACGGTGTCAAACGCCGATATCAGGTGCATCTCCATTCTCTAATATGGTGCGGCTTAGTGAGCATAGCTTCTTGTTTGCCTTCTCTGAGTTGTCCTTGATGCTATTGAATACGGTGCAGCCACGACTCCCTTCGATCTCGTGAGAAGCATTGACTGGAGCCTCCTGGTTGTAGCCCTCAGCGTCCCTGCTTTCATACTCGAAAACTTGGGATTCCTCAGCACAGACCTTGTTTCTAAATGAGTTTAACCCATGCTCAAGCCATAGTTTTTCCCTTTCTTTGGAATCGAAACCCACAGTTCCTATCGCGTCACGATCCATCATTGCCGCCTCGTACATCAGCTCTTTGCTTGATCTGGCTGCTTTAGGCTTCCTGTGCTCAGCTTCCCTATCCCTATGAAGCATGTTGGCGGAAACCGCCAATCCGATCCCTTTCCTTTCCCTTCTCCTATAGCCTCTTGAATGGCTTTCATTGTACTTGGATGCTTCAGTTATCCTCAGTTTTTCTATTAGGATATTTAGATAATACACCACGCCTTCATCCACTAGCTTAAGCTTTTAGAACAGTTAGAAGTGATTCCACAAAATCTCACATGGTATTGGAGCCGAAAGTATTGAGTTCAAATTTTTCAAGGCTCTAATAGCCTTGCCTCCCCAATTAAAAATGTCCACACTTACTATTAGACAAAAAAAAAAAAACTAGACTAAGCGTGAGGGGAGTGTTAGGATATTTAGATAATCTACCACGCATTCATCTAACAACTTAAGCTTTTCGAACAGTTGATATTGATTCCATAAAATCTCACATTTTCCACGATAAAGAACTCCGAGGCTGAGCTCTTCTAGAAAGGTTTCATGTAGGGGATTTTGAATTATTAGTGGTCTGCCTTAGGAATCAATCAAGGTTGATACTCTAATATTAGCTGTGAATTAGGTTGTGTCGGAAAATCGACCTTCACTATACTTAGGTAGTCATGATGTCTTGCTAGAGATTGCTTATGACTTGTGGGCCAAAAAGGATTTTGAGCATGCTGCTAATGTTTAGTGAACCTATAGGGTCACACATAAAAGCGAACTGAGTCAATATTTTCTATGCGCCGGGATCTACTTAAAATAGAAAGTAGATTTTAATTTATTTTCTTATTCAACTTATCTATACGTTCGTGCCCGTTATGAGATAATGATTAAATGTACGATTGAAGGTGGATGGTTTGGCGGATCCAAATTGCTTGGCCAACTTCTTTTAATTCCGCCAGATAATGAGGCTATATAAATAGATAGAGAATTGTTCTCTATCTAAGGATTTTTCGATAGAGTATTGAAAATCAAAAGGCATTGAAGAAAAGAAACTTCAAGATCTTCAGCTAGCACTTAGATTTTTGAAGACTTTTATTCACGTGTGTGGATACTGGTAGAGGCGCAATACTTGGAGCGCTAATCCAGATATAATCAATTGTCAATTTACGTTCAATATGCAAAAAGTACGTATCGAACTTTTATCTCGATTTCAATATACACATGGATCCTATCTAGGGTTCAAGGGTTTCGGTTTACAAATATATTTCGCCGTATTTTAACAACTGTGGAACCCTACGTCGATCCCTACATGAATTCCTCTCTTTGTGGAGAAAGGGTTCTTGAAATGTGTAAATATGAGTGTGTGTGGTGGGTTCCTAGGATTAGTTGGTCATTGCTCACTCTCTCCAATGGGGATTGCCATGTTTGGCAGTTGGAATAGTCCTATGCCTTGAACTTGGAAGCCAAGAAAATAAAAATAATAGCTCTTGGTATTCCAACATATCATTTTCTTATTTTTTTATCCCTTTGTTCACCCTAGTATATGGGATTTTGTGAGAAAAATGAATGTAAATAATTTGAAGGATCACAAAATCTTATCAGGATTTAGCCATTGAAAAAGCAGAGTACAAACGAATATACTCCCTGATGCCATCAATTAAGCAATGTGGAACTTTGTGCGATCTGAAAAAAGTGTCTCCAAACACATTGTCTCCAAGAAGAGAAAATAGATTTTTTTAGAAGGTTTCTCTTAATGAGTGCCCTACTTAATAAGGAAATGATTTCATTTTCCATGCATGGATTGCATCTGGTTCAGGATAGAAAGTGCATGGAAAACAAACAAATTTTCTTTAATCAGGTGTTTAATAGAGAAATCCTTTTGAGAATATAGTAAGTTATCCAGAGAATTTGCTATATCAAGACTCCTTTCTCTATTGGGTAATGAGTAGGAGTATGTATATAATCACCTAGCCGTAAATGGTGGATACAAGGCGCTGCATGTAGCGGCAATGTAATAATACGATGAGTCCGGACAAATCTTTCATTCCTATCTTGCGTTTGGACAACAAATCTAGCAAACGTTTACCAAGTATGATAGATAAAGCAACTAAGAAGGATAAGGCGAAACAAATTAGACAACTCATTTTTCAAGTACCAAAAAATCAATAAACAACAGAATTAGGATGTAATATATACCCATCATTCAATTATAGATTAACTTTCAATTAAGTGCCATGGCTTGCACAAAGCACCCTAATGGCAGGACAATTTGTCGTATGGAATTAAGTCCACATTGATGTGTCTATCTAGCTATAAATCATATGGGCCCTACATATGAATTCCACATGATTAATGGTCATTATTGTTTTGAGTCCATTGACCTTGGTTCAAATAAGAGCATCTTTAAGGACAAAGAAATCTTAAGAAGTTCGTGGCACTTCATTCGAAAAAGGAGGAAGGAAGGATTTAATCTCTACATGGATTTATATATTAAGATAATGACACAAATAATTCATGAACTTTGGCTCAATATGTAATTCGATTCATGAATTTTTACTTTCTTCAATATAGTCTCTGAACTTTAGTTTAATGTTCAATATGGTTCATGAACTTTTACTTTATTCAATATGGTTCATAGACTTTTGGTACATATTTAATGTAGTCCCTGAACTAAGGGAAAATGTTTAATGTAGTTCTTCTATTACTTCAAGTTCATGAACTACGTTGAACATTTTCATATAGTTTAGGCATTAAATTGAATATGTACCAAATATTTATGGATGATATTGAACAAATTAAAAGTTCAGGGACAACACTATAAATTGGGTCAAATTTCATGAACTTTTTGTGCCATTTTCCCTTTAACATTTGAAGATTGTAAATTTTATGCGAGTATGTTTCCTAGTGAATTTTGTTCATTTTTTCTAATCATGTTACGATACTTTTGAAATAATGTCAGAAAGGCCCCTTAATGGAGTACTAGGTGACAAGTTAAATTCCTAGTTATTATTTAATTTTTCGACGAATGGTTCACAGACTATGACCCCATAAAATATTTTTTTCATAGTTAAGTGAAATCGAAATTTAAGACCCCTCTCTTTGGGGCGGATTTTTTGTACTCCCTCCTAATTTCTACTCTCGACTTTTCCTTCAAAATTCGAAAAGGTAAAGAAGACATTTTCGAATTCAAAAAAAATATCATACGTCAAAAAACTTTGAAAAGTCTTGAGTACTTCGTGTTGAATAAAAATTAAAGTCCAAAGTCCGTAAAAAGTCATGAAAAATCAAATAATATATAATATGAATCAGCCAGTCGCCCCAAACAAGAAATCCTAAATAACCCTAAGAATCAAGGTGGAGTGTGCTGACGAAATTAGATGGGAAAATCAAGAAGAGAACTCTGCTTCCCCGAATCAATCTCATGGTGAAGTTGTTAATCAGTCCGAACTGTCTGCCCTGCATTTGCTGCTGTTCTGTTCATATGCAAGTTCCCTGAAGAAGTTTCAGTGCAAACTTAACATAAGAACTGGTATCAGCAGTCGATCCCTGCTTCCACGACAGTCATCATCCTGAAAAGAATTTAACCCGACAACAACAGATTCGCAAATCACAGAATGCAGGCACAAATCGAAAACAAGGTATAGCTTAATTGTTTTGGAACTCCAAGAGAGTTCCTTACTCAAAGTCGCTAGCCGATCATAAACACATTGAACCGACAAGAATGTAAACAAAATATACCCGAAAAACAGTATCAGACAGATGGTATATTTTTGAATGCAATGCAGAATGAAAGATTAAATCCGCTGACTTCACTCGAAACCATTGGAAGAACGAACATGGACCGCGTCAAATGCCAATATCAGGCGCATCTCCATTCTACGATATCGCGCGGCTTATCGAGCATACCTGCCCGTTTGCCTTCTCCGAGTCGTCCTGGATGCTCTTGAGTCCAGTGCAGCCACGGCTCCCTTCAATCTCGTGAGAAGCATCGACCGGAGCCTCCTGTTTGTAGATCACAGCGTCCCTGCTTTTGTACTTGAAAACTTGCGATTCCTCAGTGCGGACCTTGTCTCCGAATGAATTAAGCCCCAGCTCAAGCCATAGTTCTGCCCTTTCTCTGGAATCGGAACCCGTAGTTTCCATCGGGTCACAATCCATCATCGCCACCTCATACATCGGCTCTTTGCCTGATCTGGCTTCTTTAGGCTTCTTGTGCATGCGGGCGGGAACCTCCAATTCGACCCCTTTCCGCTCCTTTCTTGTGTGGCCTCTGGGATGGCTTTCATTGCACTCGGATGCTTCAGTCACTCTCCCTTTCCCCACGTCAATGAAATCCGGGGCCAAGCTGTTCGTGAAAGGTTTGACGCTCAAACCTGAAGAATTGAAGTCTGTCTCACATCGGGAGATCATTATCGAAGAAGCTGGTGCCACGGTTCCCGGTTCGTGCTCGGCCTCGCTACTGGACAAAGAACCATTTGGTGCGGAAAGCAGAACTCCCTCACTTCTTCTGTCGACGTTAAACGCGATTTGCGGAGTTCTCTTCCTCCTGGTCACGTGCATTGCCTCGTCATCGGCTAAAACGAGGAGAAGGAGATCAATCTTGGTCTTGCTAGAACCTGCGAAGCGATCTTCATTCAAGAGACTCTCCCCGTCGTGAATTGGCCTCGTGTGATCCCGGCAAGATTTCATTGACCTGGAACCTTTGCCGCAGTCCTTGCACCGGTCCCCGCTCTGGTCGTGCTTCCTCGAGTGAATCTTCATGTGGCAAAACAGGGCCCTCATCGACCTGAACCACCTGTCGCAGACCGGGCACGGATTTTCTGGGGCACTTTCCTCCAGCTCCGACAATTTCCACGATTTTTTGGGGTTTTCTCGGAGACTATACCCAACACGTCGCTCTTCCTTGGAGCTGTTACCGATCACCAATGGCTGCACTCTCTCCGGCACACTGTAGGGCAGGTGACACCTCATGTGACCTCCCAACAGTGGTCCGCTAGAAAAGATCCTCCTGCAGAGCTTGCACTGATATGCTTTCCCCAGATTCATCATCAAATCACGAAAACAGCAAAAAAAAAAAAACAGAGCGAAATTGAAGAGAGAAAATGCAGACAGTTCGTTGAAACTCAGAAAGGCCAAGACCTTCTCTCTCACCAGAGAGAGAGAGAGAGAGAGAGAGAGAGA
Source organism: Syzygium syzygioides (assembly GCA_031216285.1). Lineage (NCBI taxonomy): Eukaryota > Viridiplantae > Streptophyta > Magnoliopsida > Myrtales > Myrtaceae > Syzygium > Syzygium syzygioides. Next base: position 14,385,289 of record CM062251.1, on the reverse strand, counting down.
GAGAGAGAGAGAGAGAGAGAGGGCTACAGAGGAATCAGAAAGCTCACCAAGAAGAAGCAGGGGTTTCGAAATGTACAAATACAAGTGAGCGTGAGTGGGTTTTGTACATGATGATTGATTTGTCCGTTGTCATATTCCTCTGTTGTCGCTCGCTCTCTCAAATGGGTAATGCCATGTTTGGTAGTTGGAATAGTCCATGCATGGAACACAGAAGCGACAAAATAAATAAATAATGCTTCCTAAATCCATCATAACATTTTCATTTTGTTTTCCCATGTTCTCCCTTATGTTTGGAATTTAGTGAGAGAAGTTCATATAAATAATTTAAGGGTTATCACACAAAAAATCCCAAGCTGATACATTTGTGATAAATTTATCTAAAAATAACCTTTTTACAATAAAAAATCATAAACTGATACACCCGTAACAAATTTATTATAAACTAAATTTTTAACCACAAAAAACCCAAAACTGGTACATTGATGACAAGTTTACTTTAAACTATTTTTTTGACAAACAAAAATCCAAAACTAGTACACCCGTGACAAATTCACTTTCCGTTAGCTTCTATAAACTTTTACTGTTAAATTTGTTAACATGGATAACATATAGTGTGGTATGATGACATGGTAAGTCTATGTGGAAATTCGTAGGGTAAATACCATGAAAAAACCCAAACCCTCCATTGTAGCCCTCACCGACGACAGGGGAGGGTGGTTGTTGTTGACTCGGGGGAGGGCTGGACCCTTGCGGCTTGGGCGAGGGCCGCCCTTGCCCAAGCCACGGTAGTCTAGCCCTTGCCCTCAATGGCAAGAACGACCCTCCCCTGTGGCTGGCAAGGGCTGCGACACCCTTGCTGGCACTCGCCATAGGCAAATGAGAAGGCAAGAAAAAAAGAACAAAGAAAAAAAAGGGAAAAAAAGAAAAAAATTATTAAAAAATATTAAAAATTGTTCACGTCAGTACCGGCATGCCATGTCGGATGACTGGCATCTATGTCAGCCGTTTCCAGCATAAATTGATCGGATGGACTGAATTGGTATCAATGTGAAAAATGTTCAAAATTAAATTAGTTCAATTGAAAAGTTTATGACTGAATTGGTACCAATGCAATAGGTTTAAGACTTTTTTAGTACTTTTCCCATATGTCCACGACCAAGAACTCCGGGGCCAAGCTCTTCTGGGAAGGTTTGACATTGGGGATTTTGAATTTCTCTCTTCGTGGAGAAAGGGTGATAGGATTAGTTGGGCGTTGCTCGCTCTCTCAAACGGGTATTGCCATGTTTGGCAGCTAGAGTAGTCCTATGCTGGGAACTTTGGAAGCCAAGAAAAAAAAAATTATCTCCTGATATTCTAACATATCATTTTTCTTCTTTTTTTATCCCTTTGTTCACCCTAGTATTTGGGATGTTGTGAGAAAAATGTGTGTAATTAATTTGAATAATTACAAAATCTTATAGGATTTAGCCTTTAAAAAAAAGAGTACTAACAAATATACTCCCTAATGCCATTAGTTAACCAATGAGGAACTTCATGCGATCTGAAAAAAGTACGTGTCCAAACACATTGTCTCGGACAAGAGAAAACAGATTTTTGAGAAGGTTTTTCTTAATGAGCGCCCTCCTTAATAAGGAAATGATTTCATTTTCCATGAGTGGATTGCATCTGGTTTGGGATAGAAAGTGCATGGAAAATAACAATTTTCTTTATTCAGGTGTTTAACAGGAAATCCTTTTGAGATTATGGTAAATTATCAGCAGAATTTGCTATTTTGAGACTCCTTTCTCTATCGGGTAATGAGTACGGGTATGTATATAATCACTTAGCCGTAAATGGTGGATTCGAGGCGCTGTGTGTAGCGGTAATGTAATAATATGACAAGTCCAGACAAATCTTTCATTCCTATCATGCGTTTGGACAAAATCTGGCAAATGTTTACCAAGTATGATGGATAAAGCAACTAAGAAGGGTAAGGCTAAACAAATTAGACAACTCATTTTTCATGTACCACAAAATCAACAAACAACAACATTGGGATGTACTACATACCATTCATTTAATTACTGATTAACTTTCAATTAGGTGCCATGGCATGCACAAAGCACCCTAAGCCTAAGGGCAGGACAATTTGTTGCATGGAATTAAGTCCACATCGATGTGTCTATCTAGTTGTTAAACATAAGGGCCCTATAGATGAATTCCAGATGATTAATGGTCGTGATTGTTTTGAGTCCATCGACCTGGGTTCAAATAAGAGCATCTCCAAGGATAAAGAAATCTTAAGAAGTTCGTGGCACTTCATTCAAAAATGGATGAAGGAAGGGTTTAATCTCCACATAGATTTATATATAGGGGTAATGCACAAACAGCCCTGAAGTTTAGCTTAATGTGCAATTTAGTCCCTAAATTTTTAATTTGTTCAATGTAGTCATTGAACTTTAGCTTAATGTTCAATGTGGTCCCTGAATTTTTATTTTATTTAATGTGGTCTCTAAACTTTTGGTACATGTTCAATGTAATCCCCGAACCATGGGAATATGTTTAATGTGCACTACAAAAAAACACCGGATTAGCGACAAAATTTGTGACGGAAAATTTGGAAAAATCCGTCGCAAATCGAATTGTGACGAAAAAAATTCCATTGCTAATAGATCGTCGCAATATTCGTCGCAAAATTAGTCGCAAATTAGCCACGAATACAATCCGTTGCAAAATTCGTCGCAAATATTTCGTCGCAAATTTGCGACGAACGCTATCCATCGCAAAATTCGTCGCAAAATTTGTCGTAAAATTCGTCGCAAAATTAGTCGACAAATTTATCGTAAATTTCGTCGAAAAATTCATCGCAAATTTCGTCGCAAAATTAGTCGGAAATTTCGTCGCAAAATTCCTTGCAAAATGTAATCATCGCAAATTAGCGACGAATTGTAATGATCGCAAAATTCGGCTTAAAATATTCGTCGCTATTTTTACATCATTTTGGCCATAAATTCTTGTCCATATCAAACAAAGGAGATAATGATATATAATTGAAACAGAAAAACGAACAAACCATAGATTCTGACAAACCAGCCACAATGACATATAATTGAAACAAATAACTGAAGGAAAGTTGCAGAGTCTGACATGATACTATTTGATATCCAATCTTACAATACATTCAAAACATGAACTAAGAGGCGGGACAACCATAGAAGACGTAGAAAAATCATACACAAGAAGATGCAGCTTTGGTACGATGGCAGGATACCAAAAGTAGTCACTTTTGTCAAGACCTGAGGAAATGTTGATACATAAATCAGTCCAGAATATAAAAGAAGTGTTTATGCATAGATGTAGAACTAGGTATAAAATAACAAGAGGGTTAACAAAAAAACGTTTCAGGACGAACATAAATGTTCTTACATATGAATATGAGTGAAATTATGAAAAACCAAGATTATGAAGCAAACTTACCCCCGATTTTGAGAATTTTAACTAGAAAGTCTGGAGAAAATCATCATCATCATCATCATCATCATCAGCATTCTCGGCATCAATGTGTTGGTAATCATTGTGCCTATCACCTATTGGATTGGCTAGAGGTACAGGAGGATCGTCATAGCGATTAAGGTTAAGGTGTCGCATAACGAGTGCCATTTGTTGTTCTAAGTTATTTATTTGTTCGTCCTTCTGAACAAGTACATTTTTCAGACGATGCACTTCTTGGGTCAATTGCTTGTCTTGTCGTGACCTCCTTCGACCAGTCGTAGTGGATGATAAACTTCCACGATTATTCGGCATGTGCATCCTTGACAACGATCCCATCCTAAATATTTTCCTTTTTTCACCCCACCCGTTGCCTCTATCCATAATGTCATATTATCAACTAATGGCCCGGACTCAGGACAATCATCACTACCACTAGCACTGCTCATTAAAAGTTCATCATATTTTTCCTACATTAACAATGTAGATGAAAATAAAATCACTATACATATCTACCATAAATATTGAAAGGATTCACGGTTTTCATTATAGTTTACATATAAGCCAAAGTATAACCTTGCATACTTTAACAGCTTTTGCTCGATCACCAGTCCATGTCTTATCTTTCTTTTGAAATGTGCGTTCAAATGTAGTTGCAAATGTCGGTTCCGTCCCCAATTCTTGTGCCTACAAAATGTAAACATGAGTAATTGAATTAAATTAACTTATAACTCATTTAACAGACTTACCAGTCATTTGCGATGCTCCGCAATGTTGATAGAACCCCCAGCATATGTGGCTGACCCATCACTAGAACTAGAAGATCGATTCTTTTTATTTTGCTCACAGAGTTGCCGACTCTATTCAGATGTCCAAAATCTTTTAATTGCCGCCCAATTGTCAGCTGTAATGAAAGACGGCTTCTCTTGCTTGATTTTTGCTCTATTCATGACATTTCGCATAAAATCACTGATTTTCTTATCGAAAATTCTTCTCACTTCATTATCTTCCGCTTCCTCCCATTTGAACTTCCGCTGCAATGAATAAAAACACAAATTGAAAGCTATTATGATGATCACATATCCATAATCATGCATCAGACAAATATAGACAGATTTTGTAAAGTTTATGTTGGGGAAAATATCTGGTTCTTTAGGTATCGAAAACTACAGAGTTGTTCTGGTCCGTTTACACCAAACTTAATTGGTGAGAAAATAAAATATGTAAAACTTACCTTGAACTCATTCCACCACATTTTTTTCACTTCTTGTGGAACACTTATGTAAGTAATATACTCTTCCATTCAAAAGTTTCTTACTATTTTGTTCAATTCCCTCACAATAGACAGAGCATCTATGAATCTGAAATCATACGGATATTGTGCAACATCGACAATTCAATTAACATCAATATCTAAAGCCTTAAATATTACGTATACTAAAATAAAAATGAAGTACTTACGAATTTCCAAATAGGCATATGAAGAATCGGTTATCTTCTTAACTTATGTTTCCGTCAATATTCGATTGTTCCGCAAAATAATATGGTGGAACGGAAGGAGATGGAGCTAAAGGAGATTGAACTGGAGGAGATTTAGTTCGCATGTGGCCAAATCCCGTAACATGTTATTGAGTGTTCGAGGAAGGGCCAACGTGTCCATATTGTGACAGACCATATTGTGGTTGAGGGTTAGATGACGGGACAGGGGAAGAGGACGAGGAAGAGGCTTGTCTTCTATGCATGTGATCTCCACGTTTATACTGATAAGTAGGAAGGTTATGCAAATATGTAAAGAACTATTGACACGTATTACGGACACATAATGATGTACATGACGAAGCTTACCATTTTGATGGAAAGACTGAGAAAATATTTCCTTGAAATGAGCTAATGTCGAGTGTTTATGATGTGCAATTTCCTACGAACAAATATACTATGAATCCCATTAATAATTTTTGCCATTTTGTGGTATTATGAAATTTTAGTTTTTAAAATTTTTAAAAAAATTTTACGGTCAAATTTCATATTTGTTGCCAACATATACCGTTTTTTTAATTTTCCATAATTTTTCATGATTTTTTATAGAATTGTTCAATTTTCAAGCATTCTCTGTGAAAACACTTAGTCAATCACCTTATCGTCATTTAACGTTTAATCATCCACATAATAGACAAATTAACCAGTCGACCATCGATCAAAGCCACATGCAATCCTGAAATCGACCCGTAACTTAGTCAATGAAAAGTGATCCTAAATAATCCCTAAACAAGTACGACTAATTATCTAATTATACTAACTAGGGTTTAGGGAGTTGCTTGGTTCAAGGACAACAAAAACCGGCCGATCGAACAGTGGCGATTCCGGCGCGGGCATGGACCCAAATGGTGACTAGTCGGCCGGGCAGCGACGATGGTGACGACGGCATCGGCGACGACGGTGACGACGGCGTCGGCGGTGGCTGGCTGACGGTGATGGTGGCTATGCTTCGGCGAGGGCGGCAACGGGCGGGGGCTGCTCCGTCGAGAGCCTCGGCCAGCTAATGGTGGGCGGCGATGGCGACGGCGGCGGGCCAACAGTGTGGGGCGGCTCCTAGTGGGCGGGCGAGGGTGGCAAGGCTGGGTGGTGACGGCGTCGGTTTGCTGATCGGTGGCGGCGAGGCTTCGGGCTGTTGCTCGGACGCGGTGAGGGCGGCGAGGCGAGGCAGGGGCGAGGGCACGACCAGCGGAGGGGCGGGCGACGGGTGAGGGGGTTGTGAGGCGGCCGGCCTGCGACCAGCGATGGGCGGGGAGGCTTGCGGGGTGACCGGCAATGGGTGGCGGAGCTGCGGGGCGGCTGCGAGGTTGGGCGGCGATGGCGACCACTACGATGGCGAGGGCGTGACCGGGGGGGGGGAGGGGCGAGGGGGCTGCGAGGCGGCTGGCCCGTGACCGCCGACGGGTGGGGGGGCCTGTGGGGTTGGGTGGGGACGGGCGAGGGAGCTGCGGGGCGGCTGCGAGGCTGGGCGGCGACGGTGACGGCTGCGATGGCGACGGCTGCGATGGCGACGGCGGCAGGGGAGCTACGCAAATCAGGCTTGGGCGGCGTCGGGGAAAGGGGAGGAGGAGGAGGGTGTACAAATGTCGCAAATTTGCGACGGAACTCCACTGTCCGTCACAAATTTGCGACGGACTTTCTAGGTCCGTCGCAAATTTTCAATCGACAAAAAATTTCCGACGGAAATATGTGACGGAGCGCCATTATCCGTCACAAATTTGCGACGGACTTTCTAGGTCCGTCGCAAATTTTCGACAAACAAAAAATTTCTGACGGAAATAAAAATCCGTCGTAAATTTGTGACGGATTAAATTATCCGTAACAAATTTCGAATGGTAAAAATTTCCTCGCGAAATTTGCGACGGAGAATCTTAGTCTGTCACAAATTTGCGACGGACTCAATATGTCTATCGCAAATATGCACATATTAAATGATCGTTGTAAATTTGTGACGTCTTTTTTTCGGTAAAAAATTTAGCATCTCATTTATTTGGATCCTAAATTTGCTACGTCTTTTTTTTCAGTCCAAAATTTTGGCATCTCAAATTTTGCAATGGAAATTAGAATATCGAAAATATTAAGGCACGTTAATAATATTTGACTTGTCGGCATTTAGGGACAAAATTTCGGACGATCAATTAAAATAAAAAGAATAATCGACAATAACAATAATAAAAAAGCACAATAACAATAATAACGAGAACAATAATGATAACAATCAAAATAGCACTTGTCGCATTAATAATTACACATCTATAGTGTTTTGTGACAAAAATTTTAATCTTCGTCTTCGTCTTCGTCCTCATTTTCGTCATCTGTCTAAAAATCAGATTCTGAACATTCTTGTACATTTAATTCGCAAATTTCAGTTGGATCCACATCTATCATTGCTCCACACGGATCTCTTAAAGTTGGTATGTTATATCATTGCTACACACTTCCTCTTGTTGGTAGGCTCTATCCTTATAGTGTTCCTCGATTTTCCTCCGTGCTTTGATTTTACATAGAGCCCATCAATCAGCTTTGCCACGTTTCAAACTAGGATATGATGCATAACATACTTGAATTGCTTGTTGTGCTAAGACAAATGGTTCATACTTCATATACCTTTTCTTGTGATTTATTTCAACCAAATTAAACTTCGTATGCACCTTCATTTCTTTGACGGGGTCAAACTACGCGCACTTAAATAACACAACCCGCATCATTAATGGTCTAGGGTACTCTATCTCTACGATTTCATCCAACAAGCCATAAAAATCATCTTCTGAACTGCCACCATTGGATGACCGAACAGACACATCACTATTCATTGTGGATTTTCTTATTCCATATTCTTGAGTATGAAAATTATATCTATTTATGAAATATACTGGCCAACTTCGAACTCTTAATTGTAGACCCCATGACAGATGATATAGCAATCCTTACCCTCCAATTTCATCATAATTACTGTGAACTTAAGATTTTACATGCAAAGTCAATAATATATATTTTACTAAATGATGTATATAATTTTAATAACTTGATTTTGGTCCATAGGCAACTTACATATGTCTTGAACCATGCCGCAAATTGTTCATCGCACAAATGGTTAAACTCATTTGGTTGTAGTCCAAACATTGAAGTTTGGAAAATCCTAATATTAAAAACCATTTAAATATTATTAAATATTTGACACACAAAATATATATTTGCAAATTTACACTTACTTGAAGTATGGCTTGACTTCTGGGCAGTTCAGTAAAATATAAGTATGGGCTGCATGAAATTCTTCGCCTGATAAGTAACGAAACTAACATGCGTCGCTTGGTCGACCCAGATAATTAAAAATAGAGAATGCTGTGCAATTGGGATCAATGGGGCCCTCATTATTTATGCTGCTCTCCGCCTCTTGCACTGAACGTGCGGCTCAAAATAGTATGATGCAAATGTTGTCACTTCTTCCACAATATATGCATTATAAATTGAAGTTACAACACGTGCCTTATTCTTCACTTTTTTCTTCAAATGATATAAGAATGTAGTTGAAATAGAAAGAAGCTTATCGGAATATATTATATGATAAACCAATTTGAACTGTATTTTAAAAAAAACGTTACCTCTCAAATTGATACATACATCGAAATTGCACAGGACCTGCAACTTTGGCCTTAAAAGGCAAGTGAATTAAGAGATGCTCCATCGAATCAAAAAACACTGGAGGAAATATCCTTTCTAAGTTGTAAAGAATAATTGGAATATCTCTCTCTAGTTTTTCCATGTGTGATGCTTTTAACATTGTCGAGCAAATATCATGGAGGAAATTACTTAACTCTGTAATGGCGCTCCATACAAAGTTCGGTAGAATTTCCTTCAAAGCTATTGGAATTAGTCTTTCCATTAGGATGTGACAATCATGACTCTTCAAACCTGTGAACTTGTATTCATTCAAATCAACACATCTCCTGAGGTTCGAAGCATATTCATCAGGAAACCGCACAAATTTCAACCATTGACAAACAACTCGCCTCTGCTCCTTATACAATGTATAAACTGCTTTCAATTTGGTCCTCTACTACTTGCATCCACAGCTAGTATTGGTCAATCGCAAATATCTCTCATATCTTTTCTTGTGTTCAAGTTGTCTTTTATTTTTTCGGCAACATCCATCACAGTATTTATGACATTGTCAAAAATATTCTTTTTTATGTGCATGACGTCAAGATTATGATGAATAAGATGGGCCTTCCAATATGAAAGATCACAAAATATACTACGTTTCGTCCACTTATGTGTACTTCCGTACGCAAAAGTCGTGCCGTGCGGGTTCTCAACAATAGTTGAAAAGTCCTGCACACGCTCCCAAATTTGATCGCCAGTTAACCTCAATAGTGGACGCGTTCTTTCAATCCTATTCTTGATAAACTCTTTCTTATTCCTTCTGAAAGGATGACTTGGTAGTAAAAATTATCTGTGACAGTCAAAATAGTTAGGCTTCTTTCCATGTTTTAATCTAAATGACTTTGACCTTTCCAAACATATCGGACATCTTAAGATCCCAGCTGTACTCCATCTAGATAACATTCTATAAGTTGGAAAGTCATTTATCGTCCAAAGAAGGGTAACTTTCATTACAAATGTTTGATCGGTAGAAACGTCATACGTAGGGACACCTTCAACCTATAACCGTTGTAACTCCTCAATTAATGGTTGTATATAAACATCTATCAACTTTTTCGGATTTTGCGGCCCTGTCACGATCAATGTCAAAAATATTTAAGGTGTTTTTATGCACATACCAGGTGAAAGATTGTACGGCGTTAAGATAACTGGCCAATATGAATAACTTTTTCCTATTTTCCCAAATGGAGCAAATCCATCGGTACAGAGACCTAACCTAATGTTCCGAGGCTCCATCACAAACTCAGGGTATGTTCTATCAAAATGTTGCCATGCCTTCGCATTTGAAGGATGACACATTAGACCCTCTTCTGTTTCATGATTTGCATGCCAAGTCATGTGTTCAGCAGTGGCTTTAAACGCATAAAGCCTTTGCAATTTGGGGATTAAGGACATATAAAATATTTGCTTGCATGGTCTATGCTTCTGATTACGACTCGGCCTCCTGTTAATCTTGTACCTAGATTGGCTACAGAATTTGTAAGATTGCACATTTTCATCATCTTTCCAATATATCATACAACCCCTACTACATACATCAATCCTTACAACCGGAAGACCTAAGTTATCCACTAGCTTTTTCATATTATAAAAATCACTTGGCATGATGTTATCATGAGGTAATGATTCCCGCATTACTTCAATAAAAGAGTTGAAGTAATCCGCAGACACATTATGTTTTGTCTTGATATTTAATAGTCGAGCTGTCACCAATAACTTAGTGTGGTCCTCACAACCTGCCCATAAAGGTTCATCTGCTGCTTTCAATACATCCCATAACTGATTAGATTGAAAAGTTTCATTATAGATATTCTCATCAAAAGTTGTTACTCCTATATCTTTCAATTGTAAAGCATGACTAGTATCCACTTGTTCACGTGTAGGAATAAAACTAGTACTTGCATGATTTGATTCTGTGACAAAATTATAACTAGCTGCATCAATCACCATCCTCTCGTATGGGTTCAATTGCTCATAATAGCCACATTCTTCCCTAACTGAAAATTGGTCACTTCTTCCATATCCTTCATCAGATATAAATGGTTCACCATGGGAAGTCCAATTATAATAGTTCGGAGTAAACCCAAATCTAGTAAGATGTTCTCTAACTTGATCACACACAAGATATTTACCATTAATGTACTTTTTATACGAACACCTTAACTTATTTCTATCCATGAACTCATATTTACTACTAGCAAAGTCTAAAAATAGTTCCAACCCAGTACGAAACTCATTTGTCAATCCTTGACGTCTAGGTAAGTTCTTATTATATATCCAAGCCCTTTCTCTTTGCATTGTGTCTGTATTAAAATAAAAAATTCTGGTAAAATATTTAAAATATCATATGTAATGTTCTTAATTAAAATCATAAAATTTTGGAAATTATAATTTTTGTTATTCACGCAACAATTAATATGAAATTGCAAAAATAGAAAAAATTACCATGTAAAGAAGACTTACCCAAATATTTGACTGAAATATTGATAGGAGAAAGTGGTCAATTTGATGAGAATTGCAACGTCCACTTGGATTGCGAGACCTTCAATTAGGCACAAACCCAAAAAGAATAATCACTTAAGAATCAATTTTTAATAATTTTTAATGTGCAATGGAAACGGAATTCATCCCTCGCAAATTTGCGACGGAAAACGAATTCCGTCGCAAATTTGCGGCGGAAAGTTAATTCCGTCGCAAATTTGCGATAGAATTTTCATTTATTCGTTGCAAATTGTTTCCGTCGCAAAATGGCGTGGCCGTTTGGCCTCATCCAAAGGCCGGCGAGGTGTCGCCGGTCGTTAAAACGGTGATGCAGATACGAAAAAAAAATAAACCTAAACATATATGAAAAAAAAGAAATTAAAATCCAACTTTGAATAGTCACGAAGCTAGCTATGATACTTACCGGTACAAAAGCTTAATCGAGATTAATATGTGCGTGCACGGATTTTACTGATTTCAAACATATGAAAGAGGGAGAAAAGCGAGAGAGAGCGAGAGAGAGAGATAGGGTTGGAATATCCGGGCAGATAAACTACAAATTTGCCATGGACGTTCGTTTTCGTCGCAAATTTGCAACGGAAAATCCGTTGCAAATTTGCGACGACTTTTTTGCCGTCGCAAATTTTCAACGGATTTGGCGATGGTTTTTTTTCCGTTGGAAATTTGCGACGAACTTTTTTGCGACGGATTTATTTTCCGTTGCAAATTTGCGACGAACTTTTTTCCGTCGCAAATTTGCGACGGTTTTTTTTTTTCCGTTGGAAATTTGCGACAAACTTTTTTCCGTCGCAGATTTGTGACGGAATTAGCGATGGTTTTTTTATTTCCGTCGCAAATTTCCGATGGATTTTTCATCCGTCGCAAATCCGTCGCAAATTTGCGACGAAAATAAACCGTCGCTAATTTGAGACGGAATTTTCCTTCGCAAATTTTCGACGGAAAATTTCCATCTCAAATTAAATGTTTTTTTGTAGTATGTGGTCCTTCTATTAATTCAAATTCACGGACTATATTGAACATTTTCATATAGTTCAAAAACTAAATTGAACAAGTACTAAAAGTTCAGAATCACATTGCACGTTGGGTTAAAGTTTAGAGGCTATATTAAACAAATTAAAAGTTCAGGGATTACATTGACATTAGGTCAAAGTTCAGGGACCGTTTGTGTCATTTTCCCTTTAATATTTGAAGATTGTAAATTTTACGCGAGTATGTTTCATAGTGAATTGTTAAGTTTTTACAATCATGTTACGATACTTTCGAAATAATGTCAGAAAGACCACTTGATGGAGTACTAGGGGCGCGAATAATAACAATTCTGTTTCCTTGTTTTCCATTTTTTTTTGTTCCTGGGAACAAGTTTGGAACGGAAATTTTTTTAGTAAAATAATTTCATTTTTTTTATTTCTGAGATAAATTTTGGGTCAATAGATTTAGAAAAGAAATGAGAAGTTAAAATTTTTTACTTTTCTATTTCTTTTTCATAAATAGATATAACAACTTTCTTTTATTGCTCACCCTTGTCGCCCACCGCCACCCACTTGCCATCGGACGCCGGCCGTCCGCCGTTGCTGCCCGTTGGCCATTCACCGTTGCTTGCCGCCGCTTGCCACCCCCCATAACCGCCTACCACCATCACTTGTCAACCGTCTGCCACCACCTGCCATTGCTACTCACTGCCCCACACCGCCACTCCCTGGCCGGCGGAAATAGAAATTTTGAGTCGTTATCAAACAAATTTCTATTCTTAGAATAGAATTTTTGTGTCGTTATCAAACATTGCTTTTTGCTTAGGAAAGAGAGATAGGCTTTTTAATTTCTAGCCAAAAATAGGGCTGAGGAAGAGAAATGTTGTCATTCACGTCCTAACTGATAAGTTAAATTCTTAGTCATTATTTACTTTTTTGACAAATGGTTCATAGATTAGGACCCCATAAAATATTTTTTCTTATCTCAGTGAAATTGAAACTTAAGACCTCTCTTTTGGGGGACATATTTTTTGTATGCCTTCTAATTTCTACTCTTGACGTTTCCTTCAAAATTTGAAAAGGTAAAGAAGTTATTTTCAATTTTAAAAAAAAATTATACGTTAAAAAATCTTGAAAAGTCTAGACTGCTCTGCGTTAAATAAAAATTATAGGCCGAAGTCCATAAAAGTAATGACAAATCGAATAATATATAATATGAGTCGCAAGTAACCCCAATTGGGACACCCTAAATAACCCTGGAATCAAGGTAGAGTGTGTTGAAGAGATTAGATGGGAAGATTGTTGACACCTAAATTTTACCCAACTCATTTAGGGTTTTATTGCATAAAAATTTTTAGGGTTTAATTTTTTAAACCACTAAGCAAAAAATATTTTCATTAAATTACGTGGCATGTAGACGTTAGGCGCACTTGCATTAATAGGGCCTATTAAAAAAAAAAAAGATCCCGGGCCGAGTTTGTCGGCCTATTCTTTCTTTTTCTCTTCTTTTTTTTTTAGCCCAGCCCATGTTTATTTTCTTTTTCCTTTTTTTTTCTCCCTCCTCTCTTTTTATTTTTCTTTTTTCGCGCGAGTCGGCCCTCTTTCCCTCGGCCTGGCCTGTGCCTGTTCATCTTCTTCCCTCTAGTCAACATGTCTGAGCGTATGGGGGGAAGAAGACTGGATCAGTGATAGAACGCCACAATCGGAGCATAGGACGGAACAGGAGCCAGAGGCGCGGGGATGGCAGTGCGATCCGCGGGTTGCGAGATCGGCCGACCGTGGCAGGTTGGCGGTGGCAGAGGCCATACGCGCCTGCCGGCAGCAGGGGGCCACGCGGGCGTGCCGGCCAACTCTTTTAAGACTAGATTTGGTCGTGAAGAACGGGGGGGGGGGGTTTGGAGATCAGAGAGAGAGAGAGAGAGAGCTAGCGAGAGAGAAAGTTCCACAGAGAGATCCGACGGGGAGAGCGAGTCTTAGAACTAGAGAGGGCGAGATCGAGACCGAAGGGCCGTTCGTCGGCGATCGCCGTGCCTCAGCTGTGATCGACAATCCCCCTTTTCGCGGTAGGTCTTGACCCCAAGTTCTCGTTGGGTTTCATTTCGTGCGATTCGGGGCCGATCTCCCGAGGATTTCGGCTTGGTGGCATGCGAGGCGACCGGACGTAGTCCGATCTATCTCACTTGACCTCATTCGCCGCCGCCGAGCCGGATAGGGAGCGCCGCAACAGCACCCCCCTCCCCTGTTTTTCTTCCTTCCCCCGTTTCTGTCGTTTGGTTTTGTCTTGGGCTCATTGGCCGGAGCTCGCAGCTGTCCGGCTCGCGCGAGCTCTGGCCCGTGATACCACGTGCTTGATCCTGCTTGTTTATGCGTCTTTGGGGGTGAATTTTGGATGCGTTTGAGCCTTGATCAAGTCTAAAATCTGTTGTTTTCATCGCACGCACCAACTGTTTGACATTTTGCCTGAGCTAAGTTTTCTTAGTTTGTCTCTGTCCTGTACATTTTGGGGTGTCGGACGGTCCCTGCGCACACCACCGATGGCCACGGCGGTCCAGGCGTGACCGCGGGAGGAGGTGGTCGGCCAGTCCCTCGTCGGGACCTGGCTAATTTGCGACTGTCCAGTCCCTCGCCGGGGCTTGGACAGCCTCGATCCGTCGCCGGTCACCAGGGCGACGCTCGCCACCCCTCATTGGGGCGGTGGCGTGGGCTAAGGTGGAGCATCGGCCACGAAGGCTGAGCTTGAGGAAACCAACGTCCACGCTGGCCGGAAAGTCTCGGCTGTGAAGGCCGAGCATGGGCTCCACGTCGGAGCGGCGGCCGGCGTTCAGGCGAGCCCCTGGGCGCGGTATAGAGACCGCGAGTTGGGTAGGGTTTTGCGCGAGTCGGGTCGCGAATCGGGTCGAGCGCGCAGGCGATCCGAGTAGGGCAATGCACGTCTGGGTCGGGTTCACGGGTTGCGATCGGGTGGGCCGGTTTTAGTGTTATATTGGGTTTTGGGCTTTAGTTTAGAATTAGAATAGCTTTTTTTTAGGTCTTGGGCTATTTTGCTGATGGGTCGAAGTTGGGAATTGGGCTAAGTTGTTTTTTTTTGTCTTTTTATTTTAGTGGGCTTTGGGCTTTCGTCTTTTTTAATGAAATAGTTTTGGGCTGGGCTCTTTCTTTTTTAATTTGCCAGATTGGGCTTAATAAAAGAACTCGGTCTGGTCGTAGACCCAGGCCGGCGCGGCCGGGTCAATCTCGATTCGGATCGAATGTGTAGATCTGACACTGATTCGACTTATTTTATTTTAATATTGTATTATTTTAATATTCAAAAAGAAAATTTTTTTAAAAAATTTTTGTTTTTAAGAATATATGTGATTTTATTATTTAAAAAAATTCAAATCTTTTTTTTTATTTTTTTTCTCTTTTCTTTTTATTTTTTCTTAAAAAAGATTAAAAAAAAATTCGAAAAAAATTTTCAAAAAAAAATTCAAAAAAAAAAATTTAATTTAAAAAAAATCAGAAGTTTTATTTGGATTTTGAAATTGGCTTTTCTTGCCCTTTTCGCGTGTTTAGTGCCATATTTAATCGCACGTCGCTTGGTTCAACACTTTGAATTGCACATTTAATTTAATCTCGCACGTAGTTGATTATGCATGTCTAGGTTTGGATATTAATTGTTGTTTCCCTTAGCTTAGTTAGGAACGGAATTTTGAGACTTTCGATTAGTATGAACATGTTAGGTGGTGAATAGAACAAGATTAAGTACCGAAGGGGCACTAACTTGTTAATTAGTGTAATCAAGTCCCCGTACTCACTGAATCTCTGGTTCGCAGAAGTGAAGCATTTCTCCCGTACTTTACTTGAGTGTCTAATCGACTCACCAAAAATCGATTAGTGACGACTCCTAAGTGAAATTGATTCTCATGTTAATAACTTAAACTTAAGTCGCGAATTGGTATGGGCTTGGGAGAGCTCGAGCTAGGTTTAACTTAGTAATCCATTGGCCTAGACCCTTTGGCGGTGGGGCCGCTTTGGGGAGGTTGCGACAGCTTGGAGATTCCGCTGGAAAATTTTTTAGAGAACTTAGGTCATTTATCCTATTCGAATATATCGCTAACGTGAATTTTCTTGCCATTGACCCCTTATTTTGTAGGTTGGGGATTTGGGGAATGAATGTTTTTTTTTTGGACGCTTGAAGTGTTGTTTACTTATAAATTGTTGTGCATGCGTTAGATGTTTTAGCACTACACTATGGCACACACAACCATACTGCCGGACCCAGGTCGTGATAAGACGCTTTAGGATGGTATTAAGAAAGATACAACCTCGAACGCGAGACCACGATGTAGAGGTTGCCTTTCTTCTCCCCGAAAGTTCTTTCCTGGTGTCATAAGTGTTTATCTTTGTCCGCGAGACCGCGTGACTATAGGATATCTCTTTCGATTGAGCCAAAGTTAAAAGGACCTGACACCAACGCGAGACTGCGATGGTCAGATCACCCTCTTAGCTTCACCTTGTTAAACTGTTAAGATAGAAAGCGAGCCTCACTTTTCACGCGTGTGTCTTTGTGTTTGCCATTGTTCTCGATAGAGTAAGCCTTTATCTCTCCTATTATGCAATTCATTTATTTCCTTTTGTTGATCCATGGCAATTAGGTTGGTCGTTAGTCTCAATTTATATATGATGGGGAGAGTCGATGTCCAATTCATTTCCACTCCCAAGAAAGAGCTCATAGCATGGTGGGATCAGTTGGACGAAAATAGCCAAAGGCAGGTCGAGGCAAGGATTGGCCGCCTCCTCCCATTACTCAAGATCAACATCCATTCCGGAGTTATGCAAGCAATACCGCACTTTTGGTGCCCTCAAACATCAACCTTCATATTTGGTGAGTTCGAGCTAACTCCAACCTTGGAGAAATATAGCATTGCCATTGGAATGTCTCTTGGAATTGAGCTTGTCAAGCCATCCATAGGTATAGACTCCATGTCCAAGTTGTCACAATTTTTGAGAGTTAGGGCTGAGATGGTAAGGAAGGTTGTTAAAGCTAATTGTTACGCATGTCCATTCTCGTTTTTGGCTGAGTGCTTTTCAAATCAATCGATGGCTCAAAAGAGTAGGATTTTCATTTTAGCATTTGTCGAATTGATCATTTTTCCTCATCGTAAGAATGCCATAAATCCTTCAATTGCTTGGGTGGTCAAACAAATGTGTGCAGGATTAAACTATGTCAACATGATTCTAGCCGAAACATTATTGTCCCTTAATCGTTTTAAACAAAACGGAGAAAAAATCATGCGAGCTTTCCCGGAAATTTTGCAAATATGGTTTTTTTCTCACATAAGGGAATTTGGGCACCTTATGCAATTGTTTTAAATATATGAGTTTAAGCACCCAATACAGAGGTTCCAGGTCTTAGAGAAGCATTCCCCTGACAAAAAATATTTACGTTGGATAAATTTCCTAAAAAACCCCGAACTCAAGGCATTTCTATGGCATGCTAAATGGCTCCAGGTCGAGGAAGCCTGCTTCGCTCACAAGTTTACTAACCCGATCCCACTCCTTGGTCTCTCTGGCGTCACTTCCTATTACCCGTACAGGGTGGCCTGCCAATACCGAGTTCTACAAGAGATTCCGCCACCTCTCAAGACAGAAATATTTTAGGCTCGCTTCACCTGCACGGACTACGACTACTTTGACGAAATCCGTGCCATTGAGATCGCATGGAGCGAATGCCATCCTAGAAGAATTGTCGTGCCTAAAAGCTGAATGGGGAAGAAGAGATTCATCACGTCTCCACATTCTACATCCGCAACCACCGAATTCCGACCATTCTACGACCACTGGTCCCGGAAGTGACTGACAAGCCCACCCAGAAAGCACAAATTGAGCATCTTGAAAAGAGGGTGGAAATGGACAGGACTCACATCTCGAAGTTAACTCAAGAGAACAAGTGGCTCCGCAAAGCCGCGGGTTCCCCATCACATATAAAATGAGTCGCCTTGAGAAGTTCGGGATGACACCTTCACTAAATTTGTTACCCTAGTTTCTTGTTTAGGAGGTTCTATTGCTTTTCTAGTCTCAATATTTAGGGAATTTCATTCTTCTCATGTTCTAGTAATTTCATGTAATTTCTTAGTTTCAATGTTTAGGTAATTTCTTTCTTTCTAATTTCGAGGCTTAGGAATTGTCATGTACCTTCTTTGTTTCGATACCAAGAGAATTTCATTTCAATGCTAAGGAGTTTCCATTGCATTTATTGTCTAAAAACTCCAAAATTTCGATCTTTTTTTTTTACAAAAAAACTTTCTCTCGAGGGACACAAAATGCCTAGACCATTGCCATGGGCCAACCTCCCATTTGAATCGTGTGCTCACGTATACTCATTTTTCAGGTGTTCGCAAATCGCCTGAGTCCACTCAACGCACGAAGAGAGGAGTTGAGAGATCAAAAGGCCAGACAAAAAGATCTTCCGGTGATTGCGGTGTCTACACCAAGTTTGACAGCCCACCAACGCTCCCTTCCTCCACCAAGGCAAAGCTACGGCTTCCAGGCAGTCGCCGATCCGGACACGATCAAGGACCACGTAGATGAATATCGAGGAGCAGAATGCCCGTTTTGCCGCTCTCGACAACAAGATCAATGATCTTGCGGCTCAGCTCACTCGATTCGTCGATGATATGAGGGCCGTATTAGCAGCGCCAAAAGCTGGTCAAGCCGTACCCCAAGCTATTCCCGAGCCCGTCGAAGGGCCTGCGAGAAGGAATGTTACTGAGGAGGCATTAGGTTCTACACTCGTAGTGGTCGAACTATACCCCATCTCAGAAGCCGTCACCGCCCGTTTGGAGGAAGAACACAACAAAAGGTTCGCAAAGATAGAAGAGAAACTCCGTGCGCTACGAGGATACGAAGAGCACATGATTGAGGACTTGTCTCGATATGCACAGATGAGCTATCCTAAGAAGTTCAAGATTCTTGATTTCACTAAGTATGATGGGACTGGAGACCCAAAGATTCACTTGAAGTACTATTTGAACAGGATAGTGAGGTATGCTCAGAATGTCCCATTAATGGTTTAGACCTTCCAAGAGAGTCTGATAGGGCCTGTATTACAATGGTACGTGTTGACGGAGCCCAAGAAGTTTGAGAAGTGGGAGCAGTTAGCTAAGGCGTTCGTCTTGCAATACAAGTACAATACCGAGATAGCCCCCACGCGCGAAGTTCTGACTCGAACTGAAAAGAGGAGGAGTGAGTCTTTCAGAGCCTTTGCTCCAAGATGACGTACTCTCGCCGCTCAAGTTCGACCTCCGCTCAGTGAAAAGGAGCCGCTCGATCTCTTCCTTAAGGCCCTACCTAGTGATTTCTATTTAAAGTTGGTGGGTTCTCGATACTTGACCTTCTCCCAGCTAGTAGGTGTTTGGGAGAGGATAGAGCGGGCCATGCATGATGGTAGATTAAGCGAAGGGATTAGTCGAAAGGTCCCGAATAGAAAGGAAAATGACGTAGAGATCGCGTATGTACAAGCGCCGGTCGTGACAAGGCCCTCCGCCTCATCCTCCTAAGGCTCGTCTGTATTTCTAGAAAGGGTATATTAGAATCATAAATTTAAAAGGAGAGCACCGAGGCAGTTCACTCCCCTACCTAGGCCACTATCCAAGTTGTTACCCATGCTGTTGAGAAGAGGGATGATAGCTAAAGAAGTGCCTCGGGATAATCCTCCAAGATTTCCCGGGTTTGATTTGTCAAAGTCCCGTGAGTTCCATAGGGGCGAAAAGGGTCATGATGTGGATGACTGTTTCATTTTTAAGATCAAGGTTCAGAATCTACTCGACAAAGGTATTTTATCCTTTAAGGAACCGACCCCTAATGTTCAACAAAACCCGTTGCCAAATCATGCTGAGAATGTTAATGTGGTTACTGAGGAGAGTGACGAGAATAAGCAAACCTTTAATGTTGATGCTCATAGACTTTATAAATTACTAGCGTCAGCTGGACACTTTGAAGACGGGGAGGATATTCCGACTAAAGAAAAATTGAAATGTATCACCCGGATGGTGGACATGGGAGTAATCTATAGTATGAAGGAAGATAGTATGACGACCATGACGGCTGTTGTTAACTCGTTTTGAGAGAAAGAGTCAGAAGAGACACTTGCTGAGCCTATAAAAACTGACAAGTCACCTAATGAGGGTGCGTTAGAAAGTCTAATTGTGAACAGCAATGAAGGAGAAAAGTTGTATAAGGATCCTGGGCCTCAAGCTGACAATGTGGATTAGAATCATAAGTTCATAAAGATCGATCGTGAGAATGGGAAAGTGGTCGACATACTGGGTTAACCCAGTGGCAAATTCGACTATCTTGTGAAGTATTCACCGCCACCTAGTTTCTTCATCTATCCTAAGGATGTTGTTCCCAATAGATGGGGAGGTATGGACGACCTACTTAAACCCGAGGAGATAGTTGGCATGATTACCCTTGTGGTGATTGACTTATCTGTCGAGGAAGATTTATAGATGCCAGACAGAGGAGACGCCGAGCATGTAGTCGTCGACCTGGTGGCTGAAGAGTTCGCTACCCTAGAGATTGATGATTGCGTCATTGAGCCAATGGTGATTGAACTCCCGCCTGAGCATGTAGATAGAACCCTGAGTTACGACCCCAAGGTAGTTCCTTGGAGTTATAAGACGAACGAAACTGATGCCGTCACACGTTCAGGCCATTGCTATGTACCTGCAGGGGTAGTTGAGAAGAAAGCCATCTCAAATAAGGAAGCGAAGCAATTCTTAGCGATTGTAAAGATGAGTGAATTCAACATCGTGAACCAGTTGATAAAGATGCCTGCCCAGATCTCTCTTTTGGATCTCTTTAAATCATCCCAAAAGCATAAAAATGCACTACTCAAGGTTCTGAACGAAGTGCATGTCCTCGAGACCATCAATGACACCTAATTGGAGGAGTTTGTTGGGTCTATCTTGCTAAAAGATCAAATTTCTTTTGCTGATGAAGATTTTCCTTCAGAAGGTCGCAATCATATTAAGGCGCTACTCATCTCAGTAAAGTATTGTGATAGAATGGTGGCAAGAGTACTGATCGACAATGGATCGACATTAAACATTTGCTCACTTGCCACCCTTCGTCGTCTAGGGGTGAATGAAGAGAAAATGCTGGTATCTAAATCTACCGTTCGTGCTTTTGACGGTATCAAAAAGGAAGTAATTGTTGAGGTTGAGCTCGAGCTACTAATTGGTCTAGTCCTTTTTCTGGTCAGCTTCCAAGTCCTCGATATCCCTAGCGCCTTCAATTTTCTACTAGGACGACCTTGGATACATACCGCCGGAGCCGTACCCTCAATCCTGCACCAAAAGGTCAAATTCATCGTTGATGGGAAGCTAATAACTGTTCATGGAGAAACTGACTTCAAGGTCTTTCATGACACTGCGATCCTATACGTGGAACCTAAGATCAAGGCTGAATCAAGTTATCAAATTTTGGAGTTAGTCTCGATGGTTCATGTACCCGTTGGAATCATCATGCGAGACTTAAAAATGGCTAAGCCTTTAATCATGTCGAGCAAGATGTTGCTCGAAAATAGTCATGTCCCCGTAACCGGCCTGGGGTTGCATGGCCAAGGTATCAAAGAACCCCTTCAGGTCTCCAAGTGGCGCAAAAGGACAGACCTAGGTTATCATGTAGGTGATTCTGGTGGCCGAGGTAACCATGGAGGACGAGGTAGCTTCGGAAGTTGAGGTCGGTACGGGGGCCGTGGTGGTCGAGGAAGCCAGGGAAGCAATGAAGACCGTGGTGACTATGAAGGCCTAGCTAGTCGTGGAAGTTACGGGAGTTGGGGGAGTTTATTTGGGTTAGGAGAAGGCCGGAAGGGCTTACTTCTTCCGCAATTAAAAGAAATATTCTTGGGTCCACCCAAGCTGCTGCAGGAGGAGGAGGAGGAGGCTGTTCTTAGCCTCATTGACTTACTCGAGGGGGAGTTTGCTTATGCTGTCACATAAAATGAAGAGGCCGAGCCTTCTGTTGCTACTGCCGACTCTTTTGAGTTGGGATGCTGCTTTTCTTTCCTGTTTTGTCTTGTTTAAGTATGTATTTATCCCTTCCACGGGATGTCTGTTTAGGTCTAGGGTTATTTCTCTTTGTAATTAAAGTCTTGGACTGCGAGCTATCGGTCTAAGACCTCGAGTCATGTAAACGGCTCCATTCTATTAATGAAATCATGATAATGTTTTATTAAGGACGTGTGGAAGTACCCAAACCAGACTGATGATGATGCTTTGAGGCCTGGACTTCCGCACGCTTCCTGGTTTTCAAAATCATTTGCAAATAGAGGCGTCCAAGAATATGAGGACGGATCCTTCATTTTCAAAACTCTTTCAAAACAACTTCAAAACGCATGCATATCATTAGTTGCAATAATATTTGCCAAGTTAATCACTAACCTTCTTTGTGACATCTCAAGCATAACATTTCACATTTCACATGATAAGGGTATATGTGAGTCGGATTTGCTCGACGAAAATTCCTCTGGGACCGAGGATGACAAGGATAACTATGATCGGAAAAGCATCGAACAAGGTTGGATTCGGCATGAAGAGTCTAAGCCGTTGACCGCAGAGCCTACAATCACAATAAATCTGGGCGATTCGGAGAATATTAGAGAAATCAAGATTGAAGCCGGCCTTTCTGAAATCAACATTAGAAGGATGGTCGACCTTTTAAAAGAATACCAAGATGTATTCGCATGGTCATATGCGGATATGTCGGGGTTAGATAGAGAAATTGTAGAGCATGCTTTACCAACTGATCTGAGCATCCCGCCAAAGAAACAAAGGCTCAGAAGAACAAAGTCCGAATTATCCAAGAAAATCGAAGAAGAAATCATGAAGTTGTTGAAGGTGGGCTTTATAGAAATGTTGCACTATTATGACTGGATCGTCAATATAGTCCCTGTCATGAAGAAGGATGGTCGGGTCAAGGTCTGTATTGACTACCGCGATCTGAATAGAGCAAGTCCAAAAGATGACTTTCCGCTGCCTCACATCGATGTATTGGTCGACAGCACTGTGGGATTTGAGTTATTTTCTTTTATGGATGGATTTTCCGGCTATAATCAAATTTAGATAAAAGAAGAAGATAAAGGTAAAACCTCCTTCATTACTCCTTGGGGGACCTTTTGTTACAAGGTAATGCCCTTCGGTTTGAAGAACGTCGGGGCAACGTACCAAAGAGCAATGGTCACCCTGTTTCACGATATGATGCATAAAGAGGTGGAAGTTTATGATTGCCAAATCCAAACTCACGGAGAGGACCACATCGAGGTGTTGTGGAAGTTGTTCGACCGACTTCAAAATTTCAAGTTAAGACTTAACCCTGCCAAATGTGTGTTTGGGGCAAAGTCTGGGAAATTATTGAGGTACATGGTCAGTAGTCGATGCATTGAAATTGACCTAACGAGGGTTAAGGCTATTTGTGATTTGAAAAGCCTCCTTTTACTGTCAGAGAGGTTCAGAGTTTGCTGGGGAGATTGAACTATATGGCGAGATTTATTTCTCAATTGTCCGAGACGGCTAAACCTTTTTTCAAGCTCCTGAAGAAGAACACCAAAGTTAAGTGGGATACTGATTGTCAGGAGGCATTTGAGAAAATAAAACAATATCTTTCTCATCCGCCGGTCCTGGTGCCACCTGTCCCTAAAGTGCTATTAATACTCTACCTGACTATTCATGAAGAGTCGTTGGGGGCCCTGCTAGCTCAGAAAAGACCAAGCGATGATAAAGAATGTGCGATATACTACCTCAGTAAGAAATTTACTTCGTCCGAAATAAATTACTTCGGAGTTGAAAAAACGTGTGTGGCTTTAGTGTGGGTATTATACCGCTTATGCCAATATGCACTTTATCATCGGATCCTGCTTATAACTGATAATGATCCCATCAAATATTTGCTGGAAAAGCCTGCGTTAGTTGGAAATTTAGCAAAGTAGCAAGTTCAAGTGTCCGAATTCGACGTCCATAGCATGACGCAAAAATCTGTCAAGGGAAGAGCTATAGTTGACATGTTGGCAGAAAACGTTGAAAGGTCGAAAAACCATCATCAGTCAGATCCTATAGAGGAGCGCATTTCAGAGATAGTGGGTGATAAGTGGACTATGTACTTCGACGGCGCCGTTAACCTAGCTGGTTCTGGGACTGGGGTAGTTCTTATCTCCCCGACGGGTCAACATCACCCTGTGGCCGCCAAGTTGGTATTCCTTTGCACCAATAATATCTCAGAATACGAGACTTGCATACTGGGATTGCAATTGGCCGTCAACATGAAGGTTAAGAAGCTGCAAGTTTACGGCGATTCCGCCCTCATCATTCTTCAGACAGAGGGCCAATGGCGAACCCCCGACTCCAAATTGATTCCTTACCACGAATTCCTTGAGAAGTTAATAAAGGAATTTGAGGAGATTTCTTTTGAGTATTTACCCCGATTGCAGAATCAGTTTGCCGATGCCCTGGTCACGTTATCATCGATGTTACAGGTCATGGAGGGGTTAGACATTGAGCCACTGAAAATCGAAATACTAACACGTCCGGCTTATTGTTCGGCGATCGCAGATAAACCTGATGAGAAGCCGTGGTATCACGACATCATGAACTATCTTCAGAGGGGTGAATATCCTCCTGAAAGTGAACTACCGGATCAGAAATACATAAGGAAGCTAGCATCGCAGTTCTTCATTAGTGGCAATGCTCTTTATAAGAGGTCCTTTGGCTCAATTTTGTTGAAATGCGTCGATGCCAGAGAAGCTAATCAATTGATGAGGGAAATTCACGAAGGAGAATGCGGTCCGCACATGAACGGTCATCTCTTAGCCAGAAAAATCATGAGATCGGATTATTTCTGGATGGCTATAGAGATCGATTGTATTTGGCATGTTCGTTATGGCTATCGGTGTCAAATCTTTGCAGATAAAATCAACGTGCTGCCAAATGAATTGCGTCAAATGTCCGAGCCATGGCTTTTCTCAATGTGAGGGATCGATATGATTGGGCCAGTTAATCCCAAGGCTTCCAATGGACATCGTTTCATCTTGGTAGCCATCGATTACTTTATCAAGTGGATCGAGGCAAGCTCATATGCCAATGTCATCGCCAAAAATGTGGTCAAGTTTGTTCACCATGACACCATTGCTCGCTATGGAGTCTCGGAGGCGATCATTACTGACAATGGCTCAAATCTGAACAACAAGATTGTAGATTACTTACTCGACGAGTTTCATATTCGTCACTTGAACTTCTCACCTTACTGCCCACAAATGAATGGAGCTGTGGAGATAGCCAATAAGAACATAAAGAAGATCTTGTCAAAAACTACTGACAACTATCGAGACTGGCATGAACGGTTGTCCTACGCATTAATGGCATACCGAACTTCGATCCGCACTTCGACAGGGACGACTCCTTTCTCGCTTGTTTATGGAATGGAAGCGGTTTTACCCGTGGAAGTCGAAATCCCTTTATTAAGGATTCTCTCACAAGCTGAACTCTCTGAGGAGAAGTGGGCTCAACAGAGATGGGATCAGTTGAATATGATCGATGAGAAGAGGCTGAAGGCTCTATGCCACGGTCAATGCTACCAAAAGTGAGTTGCCAAGTCCTTCAATCGCAAAGTTCGGCCTCGGCACTTTGAAGCTGGAGATCTCGTACTAAGGAAAGTGCTGTCCGCCACACCCGAATTAGATGGGAAGTTCGCCCCAAATTACGACGGTCCATATGTCGTTAGGAAGGTTCTACCTGGGGGTGCTTTAATTCTTGTAGAAATGGATGGCCAAGAGTTGCTAAAGCCTGTAAATGCTGATTCGGTGAAAAAGTATTTTCCTTGAATGAAATCCAAGACCTGAGAGCCATTTTTGATGTAATCCGAATCACTGTAGGGTATTCACATCATGCATATCATGCATACATGCATACATGTTTACTTTGTAGGCCCCAAACAATCCATAAATTAATCATCAAACGACTGAATCGTCTTGGCAAGCATCCAACGAGCTAAATAGGGGGTTACTAAGTCACCAGGCCGCAGGTAAGTACCTTTTTTCTTAATACCAAAAGAAAGTAGAATGGAAAATTTGCTTTGAAAAAAAAAAAGCACAGCAGTCGAAATTGTGAAAATAAACTTTTGATAGTTATCTTGATACTTGGTGGAACGTTCATTTTGAATCAAAATTCCCTGTGGAGATCAATCAACTCAGGTGATCTTGGCGAAACAAGAGGAAATACGTTAATCATGCCAAGCGATAAGCACTTAAGATGAGGAAAGGCAAATCATTCTCAAACACATCCTGTAAACATTTTGAGAGGAGCGAAAGAGAGAAAATCGTGTTTTAGGACGAGAGATTCATTCGCAAATAGTACATGAATCAAAATAAAAAAAGACATTTCTTCTGTCCATCCTACACACTACAGACAATTATAGTTAAGCCCCTTTGAGCCTTCACATAGGATGAATTTCTATAAAATACCTCGGTCAAGAACCACCCCACAATGGGGCAAATTTGGAGGTTTTGAGTGATATTCTTCGGAGAAAAAGATGAGAAAGACTTCGTTGCCCTCGCTTGCATTAATCTTTTTGTGGTGACTTCACGTGAGTCCCTATGGAAGTTCGAAACATCCCAAAATGAAGAAGAGCATTCATTTCTTTATCCAAACACTCATACCATTTGTTTAGCCAAGTTGAGCCTGAACGTTCATTTCTAAAACCTGAGTGGTGATTATCTCCCTACACTGGGGCAAGGCACATGATTTACCAAAGCAACTGGTGCTTGTGGGACAACGTGCAGAAAAATCTCGAAAGCCCCAGGAGCCTAAAATAGTCAAAAGAGAAAAAAGTCGAGTGAAAATTAGAAAGCATAAAAAAGCAGTGTGCCTAGTAAAAGCAAGGCCAATGCCCATTGTAAAAAGAAGAAGAAGAAGAAGAAGAAGAAGAAGAAGAAGAAGAAAGAGGAAGAGGTCAAAAAAAACAAAAAGCTTGGACAAAAGAAAATCATTGCAAATGCCAATGTCATTAGAGAGAAGAGTGAAGCTCTTGTATTGAAATGATTAGTCAATGGACTTTCGAGATAAACTGAATCTCAGAAATCATGTGTCCTCAAAAAATGGGATGATATGATAATGATGCCACGGTGACCACCAACTTTTGAACCCCTTTGAAAATTTCTGAGTTTTTCGAGCCTTTATTCAAATCAATGTTACAACTCTTTCCCTAAGTCTCTTCTAATTGGGAGAGTCAGGTGACAATAGGGACCTTACAGAGAAGCTGCCGTTGAAAAAGTGGGAGCAAGGTTGTCTTATCTCATCTTAAGGTTTCTTGATTTGTAAACCTGGCAAAGATGTCGTCCCATAATTATTTCATTGCTCGGCCGATAGCGCTAATCCGTTGTTAAAACCAGGACCAAACCTACATTACAGTCCTTAAAAGACCTCTCCGATTGGTCAATGTGTGCTCATTGCGAATGAACCTCGAAGCCTTTGGCACTGATAGTGTAAGGTATGTAGAGAGAACATGCTTATCTCCCACATCAACGGATGGGAGCAAACAGCCTTCCTTGAGAGCTTGCGAGAAGCCCTTTTTGACTAAGTAACTCTTGTTTGGCATATCTAACAAACCCTTTTCATAAGCCAAGGTTTTTCTGACAAAGGTTTATCTCCCAAGAGAATTTGATGATCAATGACGTTCCCTAAGTCCGATGGCAATTTTGTGATATTGAATGATACTAAATGTTTTCTGAACAATCGGAACTAGTTTGATTTGCCCATGCAATCAATGCTTTGTCGGTGATGCTATTCTTTTGATAGTGTCCTTCATAACGTCTGAATGATATCAATCTCGCCTGATATGCTTTCCCTACTAGGGCATTTGTTATAACAAGTTCCATTAGATGTGCAGTAGCCATCTCGGAATCTTCTTGATTGATAGGCTTACAACTTTGGAATTGCACGGTAAGCTTTTATAGCCCAGAGCACCCTCATTAACCTAGTGAGCTTTCGCAGCCCAGAATCTTTCTCTTTCCTCGCCCGGTGAACTTTCGTAGCATGGAGCACTTCATCGACCTGGTGAGCTTTCGTAGCCCAGAGTCTTCCTCTTTTCTTGCCCGGCAAGCTTTCGTAGCCCAAAGTGCTTCATCGACCTGGCGAGTTTTCGTAGCCCAGAGTCTTCCTCTTTCCTTACCTGGCGAGCTTTCGTAGCCCGAAGTGCTTCATCGGCCTGGAGAGCTTTCGTAGCCCAGAGTCTTCCTCTTTCTTTGCCCGACGAGTTTTCGTGGCCTGGAGCACCCTATTGACCTGGCGAGTTCTCGTAGCCCAGAGTCCCTTTCTTTACATAACAGGACTTCATGTAGCCAAAAGCCTGTTTTTACACGGTATAACTCCCTCTTCATTCAGGCACAGGCCCGTTAATCATCTCTCATGCATCTTCTCATGCCCTCCATGAACAAAATTTAAGTGTCTTTTATTTTTGAAAGGAACCTCTTCGAGCTCCCCTTCAAAGAGGGGCAGCTGTTGACACCTAAATTTTGCCCAACTCATTTAGGGTTTCATCGCATAAAATTTTTTAAGATTTAATTTTTTAAACCACTAAACAAAAAATATTTTCATTAAATTACGTGGCAAGTAGATATTAGGCACACTTGCATTAATAGGGCCTATTAAAAAAATAAAAAGATCCCGGGCTGGGTTCGTTGGCCTATTCTTTCTTTTTCTCTTCTTTTTATTTTTAGCGCAGCCCATGTTTATTTTCTTTTTCTTTTTTTTTCTCCCTCCTCTCTTTTTATTTTTCTTTTTTTGCCGGGCTGGCCCTCTTTCCCTATGCTCGGCCCGCGCCTGTTCATCTTCTTCCCCCCCAGTCAACATGTCTAAGCGTACGGGGGGGAAGAAGACCGGAACAGTGGCAGAACGCCATAGTCGGAGCATAGGACGAAATAGGAGCCAGAGGCGCGAGGATGGCAGCGCGATCCGCGGGTCGCGAGATCGGCTGGCCTTGGCAGGCTGGCGGTGGCAGAGCCATGCGTGCCTGCTGGTAGCAGGGGGCCACGTGGGCGTGCCGGCCAACTCCTTTAAGACCAGATCTAGTCATGAAGAACGGGGGGAGGGGGGGTTTTGGAGATCAGAGAGAGAGAGAGCTAGCGAGAGAGAAAGTTCCACAGAGAGATCCGACGGGGAGAGCGAGTCTTAGAACTAGAGAGAGCGAGATCGAGAATGAAGGGCCGTTCGTCGGCGATCACCGCGCCTCAGCCGCGACCGACAATCCCCCTTTTCGCGGTAGGTCTTGACCCCAACTTCTTGTTGGGTCTCATTTCGTGCAATTCGGGGCCGATCTCCCGAGGATTTTGGCTCGGTGGCGTGCGAGGCGACCGAACGTAGTCCGATCTATCTCACTTGACCTCATTCGCCGCCGTCGAGCCGGATAGAGAGCGCCGCAACGGCACCCCCCTCCCCTATTTTTCTTCCTTCTCCCGTTTCTGCCGCTTGGTTTTGTCTTGGGCTCACTGGCCGGAGCTCGCGGCTATCCGGCTCGCACGAGCTCCGGTCCATGATACCACGTGCTTGATCCTGCTTGTTTATGCGTCTTTGGGTGTGAATTTCGGATGCGTTTGAGCCTCGATCAAGTCTAAAATCTGTCGTTTTCATTGCGCGCACTAACTGTTCGACATTTTGCCCGAGCTAAGTTTTCTTGGTTTGTCTCTGTCCTGTACATTTTGGGGGTGTCGGATGGTCCCTACGCACACCGCCGATGGCCACGGCGGTCTAGGCGTGACCGCGGGAGGAGGCGATCGGCCAGTCCCTCGTCGAGACCCGGCTGATTAGCGACTGTCCAGTCCCTCGTCGGGACTCGGCTGATTCGTGGCTGTCCAATCCCTCACCGGGGCTTGGACAACCTCGATCCGTCATCGGTCACCAGGGCGACGCTCGCCACCCCTCGTCGGGACGGCGACATGGGCCAAGGTGGAGCATCGGCCGCGGAGGCTGAGGCTCGAGGAGACCGGCATCCACGCTGGCCGAAAAGTCTCGACCGTGAAGGCCGAGCACACGCTCCACGTCGGAGCGACGGCCGGCGTTCAGGCGAGCCCCTGGGCACGGTGTGGCTGCCGCGAGTCGGGTAGCGTTTCGCGCGAGCGATCTGGGCAGGGCAATGCACGTCCGGGTCGGGTTCACGGGTTGCGACCGGGTGGGCCGGTTTTAGTGTTTTATTGGGTTTTGGGCTTTAGTTTAGAATTAGAATAGCTTTTTTTAGGTTTTGGGCCATTTCGCGGATGGGCCGAAGTTAGGAATTGGGCTAAGATGTTTTTTTTTTTTTGTCTTTTTATTTTAGTGGGCTTTGGGCTTTTGTCTTTTTTAATGAAATAGTTTTGGGCTGGCTCTTTCTTTTTTAATTTGCCAGACCAGGCTCAATAAACGAACTCGGTCCGGTCGTGGACCCAAGCCGGCGCGCCCGAGTCAATCTTGATCCGGATCGGATGTGGAGATTCGACCCGGATCCGACTTATTTTATTTTAATATTGTATTATTTTAATATTCAAAAAAATTTTCTTTTAAAATTTTTTGTTTTTAGGAATATATGTGATTTTATTATTTAAAAAAAATTCGAATCTTTGTTTTTTCTTTTTTTTCTCTTTTTATTTTTATTTTTTCTTAAATAATTTTCAAAAAAAATTCGAAAAAAATTTCAAAAAAAATTCAAAAAAAAATTCAAAAAAATTTAATTTAATTTTAAAAAAATTAGAAGTTTTATTTGGATTTTGAAATTTGCTTTTCTTGCCCTTTTCGCATGTTTAGTGCCATATTTAATCATACGTCACTTGGTTCACACACTTTGAATTGCACATGTAATTTAACCTTGCATGTAGTTGATTATGCATGTCTAGGTTTGGATATTAATTGTTGTTTCCCTTAGCTTAGTTAGGAACGGAATTTTGAGACTCCCGATTAGTGTGAACATGTTAGGTGATGAATAGAACAAGATTAGGTACCGAAAGGGCACTAACTTGTTAATTAGTGTAATCAAGTCCCCGTATCCACTGAATCTCTGGTTCGCGGAAGTAAAGCATTTCTCCCGTGCTTTACTTGGGTGTCTAATCGACTCACAAAAAATTGATTAGTGGCAACTCCTAAGTGAAATTGATTCTCATGTTAATAATTTAAACTTAAGTCACGAATTGGTATGGGCTTGAGAGAGCTCGAGCTAGGTTTAACTTAGTAATTCATTGGCCTAGTCCCTTTGGCAACGGGGCCATTTCGGGGAGGTCGCGACAAAGATCAAGAAGAGAACTCTGCTTCCCCGAATCAATCTCATGGTGAGATTGCTAATCAGTCCGGAACTGTGGGGCCTGCGTTTGCTGCTGTTCTGTTCATATGCAAGTTCACTGAAGAAGTTTCAGTGCAAACTTAACATACGAACTGGTATCAGAAGTCGATCCCCTGCTTCCACGATAGTCATCATCCTGAACGGACAACAACTGATTCGCCACGTACAGAAGACAAGCACAAATCGAAAACAAGGTTGCATAATTGTTCTGGAGCGCCAAGGGAGTTCATAAATCAGAGGAGTTTCTAACCAGTCATAAACACATTGACCCAACAAGAATGTAACCAAAATATACCCGAAAAACAGTATCAGACAGAGGTAATATTATTGAATGCAATGTAGAATGAAAGAGTGAATCCTCTGACTTCACTTGAAACTATCGAAAGAATGAAGGAGGACGGCGTCAAACGCCGGTATCAGGTGCGGCTCCATTCTCTGATATGGTGCGGCTTATTGAGCATACCTGCCTGTTCGCCTTCTCCGAGTCATCCTCAATGCTCTTGAGTCCAGTGCAGTCACGACTCCCATTGATCTTGTGAGAAGCATTGACCGGAGCCTCCTGTTTGTAGATCTTAGTGTCCCTGCTTTTGTTCTTGAAAACTTGCGATTCCTCAGCGCGGACATTGTCTCTGAATGAATTAAGCCCCAGCTCAAGCCATAGTTCTGCCCTTTCTCCGGAATCGGAACCCGCAGTTCCCATCGCATCACGATCCATCATTGCAGCCTCATACATTGGCTCTTTGCGCGATATGGCTTCTTTAGGCTTCTTGTGCATGCGGGCGGGAACCCCCAATTCGACCCCTTTCCGCTCCTTTCTCGTATATTCTCTTGGATGGCTTTCATTGCACTCGGATGCTTCAGTCACCCTCCCTTTCCCCACGTCAATGAAATCCAGGGCCGAGCTGTTCGTGAAAGGTTTGACGCCCAAACCTGAAGAATTGAAGTCTGTCTCACATCGGGAGATCATTATCGAAGAAGCTGGTGCCACGGTTCCCGGGTCGTGCTCGGCCTTGCTACTGGACGAAGAACCATTTGGTGCGGAAAGCTGAACTCCCTCACTTCTTCCGTTGACGTCAAACGCGATTCGCGGGGTTCTCTTCCTCCTGGTCACGTGCATTGCCTCGTCGTCGGCTAAAACGAGGAGAAGGAGATCACTCTTGGTCTTGCTCGAGCCTGCGAAGCGATCTTCATTCAAGAGACTCTCCCCGTCGTGAATCGGCCTTGTGTGATCCCGGCAAGATTTCATTGACCTGGACCCTTTGCCGCAGTCCTTGCACCGGTCCCCGCTCTGGTCGTGCTTCCTCGAGTGAATCTTCATGTGGCAAAACAGGGCCTTCATCGACCTGAACCGCCTGTCGCAGACCGGGCACTGATTTTCTGGGGCACTTTCCTCCAGCTCCGACAATTTCCACGATTTTTTGGGGTTTTCTCGGAGACTATACCCAACACGTCGCTCTTCCTTCGAGTTGTTACCGATCACCAATGGCTGCACTCTCTCCGGTACACTGTAGGGCAGGTGACACCTCATGTGACCTCCCAACAGTGGTCCGCTAGAAAAGATCCTCCTGCAGAGCTTGCACTGATATGCTCTCCCCAGATTCATCATCAAATCACGAAAACAGAAAAAAAAAAAAAACAGAGCGAAATCGAAGAGAAAAAATGCAGACAGTTCGTTGAAACTCAGAAAGGCCAGGACTTTCTCTCTCATCAGAGAGCGAGCGAGAGAGAGAAGGATACAGAGGAATCAGAAAGCTCACCAAGAAGAAGCAGGGGTTTCGAAATGTGCAAATACGATTGAGCGTGAGTGGATTTTGTACATGATGATTGATTTGTCGGTTGTCATTCGTCTTGTTGTTGCTAGCTCTCTCAAACGGGCCATGTTTGGTGGCTGAAATAGTCCATGCATGGAACACATAAGCCAAAAAATAAATAAATAACGCTTCCTAAATCCAACATATCATTTTCTTTTTCTTTTCCCATGTTCTCCCTTATGTTAGGGATTTAGCGAGAGAAGTTCAAATAAATAATTTCAGGGTTAACATCACAAAAACTTCCAAACTGATATACTTATGATAAATTTACCAAAAATTAATTGTTTTACAATGAAAAGCCTTAAACTGGTACACCTGTGATAAATTTACCTTAAACTAATTTTTTATCACAAAAAACCCTAGATTGGTACACCTGTGACAAATTCACCTTTCATTAGCTTCCATCAAATTTTACCATTAAATTTGTTGATGTAGATGACAAATGGTGATGTGGTATGTTGATATAGCAAGTCTACGTGGAAATCTATAAGGTAAATACTACGAAAAAACCCAAACTGATACGCTAACATAGGGTAAATTTGTCACATGTTTACCGGCTTTGGGATTTTTGTGGTTAAAAGAATTACTTTGGGTAAATTTGTCACCAGTGTACTGGTTTAAGGTTTTTGGTGGTTAAAAAATTAGTTTGGGGTGAGTTTACCACGGGTGTATCAGTTGGAGGTTTTTTGTGGTAAAAAAATTAATTTGGGGATAAATTTATCACAAGTGTAAGTATTTGGAGTTTTTCATGATATTAATCCATAATTTCAAGGATCACAAAATTTTATCAGGATTTAGCCTCTTAAAAAGCAAAGTACTAACAAGTGTGCTCCTCCATCTTGTGTGCCTGCTTGCCTTCTCCGAGAAGTCCTTGATCAACCATGTTTGTTATGTCTGCAAGCCTTTGCTGTGTGGCTGCGCTTGTCGGCATTTTTGCGTTGGCTTTAGGGTTCTTCACTTAATGAGGCCTCTTATGACCGCTCAATGCTTGGCCCGATGAGAAATCCCTGTGGCATATAGAACATACGTGCCTGTTCGCCTTCTCTGAGTAGTCCTTGATGCTCTTGAGTTGTGCGAGCCATGATTCCCTTCAATCCCTTGAGAAGCATCAACTGGAGCATCCTGTTTGTAGCTCTCGGCGTCCCTGCTTTTATACTTATTTTCCTCACCCAATATACTGAAAACTTGGGATTCCTCAGTGCATATGTTATCTCTATATGAATTTAGCTTTGGTTCAATCCATAGTTATGCTCTTTTTCTCGAATCAGAACCTGCAATTCCCATCATGTCGCGATCTATCATTGCCCCCTCATTCATCGGCTCTTTGCCTAATCTAGCTTCTTTAGGCTTCTTGTGCTCAATTTCCCTATCCCCACGAAGCATGCTGGTGGGAACCGCCAATCCGACCCCTTTCCTCTCCATTCTCGTATAGCCTATTGAATGGTCTTCATCGTACTTGGACGCTTCACTTATCCTCAATTTTTCTGCTAGAATATTTAGGTAATACAACACGCCTTCATCTAGCAGCTTAAGCTTTTAGAACAGTTAGCAGTGGTTCCACAAAATCTCACATGGTATCATAATTGGAGGTCTCGAGTTCAAATCTTTCCAAGCCCCAATTGCCTTGTCTCCCAAATTAAAAATGTCCACGCTTACTATTAAGCCAAAAAAAAACCAAACTAAGTTTGAGGGGTAGTGTTAGGATATTTAGATAATACACCACGTCTTTATCTAATAGTTTAAGCATTTAAAATAGTTGACGGTGGTTCTACAAAATCTCACACTTCCACAACAAAGAACTTTGGTGCTGAGCTTTTTTAGGAATGGTTTGACGCAGGGGATTTTGAATTCCTCTCTCTCTCTATGGAAAAAGGGTTCTTGAAGTGTCCAAATACAAGTATGTGTGTAGTGGGTTTCTAGGATTAGTTGGTCTTTGCTCGCTCTCTCAAACGGGTATTGCCATGTTTGGCAGCTGCAATAGTCCTATGCTCGGAACTTGGAAGCCAAGAAAAAAAATATTACCTCTTGATATTCCAACAAATCATTTTCTTTTTTTTTATCCCTTTGTTCACCCCAGTATGTAGGATTTTGTGAGAAAAATGGATGTAAATAATTTGAAGGATCACAAAATCTTATCAGGATTTAGCCTTTGAAAAAGCAAAGTATTAGCGAATATACTCCCTAATGCCATCAATGAACTCGGACAAGAGAAAACAGATTTTTGAGAAGGTTTTCTTAATGAGTGCCCTGCTTAGTAAAGAAATGATTTCATTTTCCATGCATGGATTGCATCTGGTTTGGGATGGAAAGTGCATGGAAAACAACAAATTTTCTTTATTCAGGTGTTTAACGGAGAAATCCTTTTGAGAATATAGTAACCTATAAGGAGAATTTGCTATTTCGAGACCCCTTTTCTCTATCGGGTAATGAATACGAGTATGTATATAATCACCTAGCCGTAAATGGTGAATACGAGGCACCGTGTGTGGTGGCAATGTAATAATACGACGAGTTTGGACAAATCTTTCATTCCTATCATGCGTTTGGACACCAAATCTGGCAAACGTTTACCAAGTATGATTGATAAAGCAACTAAGAAGGATAAGGCTAACAAATTAGACAACTCATTTTCCAAGTACCAAAATGTCAACAAACAACAAAATTAGGATGTACTATATACCGGTCATTCAATTACGGATTAACTTTCAATTAGGTGTCATGGCATGCACAAAGCACACTGACGGCAGGACAATTATCACATGAAATTAAGTCCACATCAATGTGTCTATCTAGCTGTTAAACGGGAGAAGAACAGAAGAAATGCCAAAAGTTATGTGTGGTGCTCACTTTAGTGCCAAAAGTTCCTTTTGGATCATTTCAGTGCCAAAATTTTTGAAAAACAATCATTTTACAGCTAACTCTGATTTGTTTGGACAAAAATTTGACGTGGCCTTTTTTTTATTAGTTTTTTAATCCGACGTGGCTTGCTGAAGAGTCTAGTTAGCATCTAATTCGTAAAACGACGCCGTCTAGTACTCTTTCCCTCAAATAAGAACCCTAAATCCCCAAATTGAAAGAGATCCCCAAATTTGCAACCCCAACCGGCTATTGAACCCCCAATTGAAACCCTATTTAGATTCGCTCCAAAGTTATGAGCTCAATCTTGCAAATAGAGAATAGGAGCTTCAATAGCGACTCATATTCATTTCAACAAAGCGAATAAGAGGGTGAATGTTACTGTTTTTGCTGGTTACCAAATCCAATAAGAATATCTTGGACTCTGTTGAATCCCGAAGAAGATTTAATGGTTGCGCCAGGTATAGAGAAAGCTCGAAGTATAAATATTTCAAATGAGTTGATGTGAAATTCTTTGGTCGAGCGACAAAGGTGATCTTGGAGCTACTTGAAGGATGCCATCAACCTCCACCTATATTAATGGACAAATTAGATGATGTCGACTCAATGCAAGCTGAAATAAAGGCTTTAGTATCTCTGGCCAACCATTTGAAGAAGGAAGTTTCAATAATGAAAATTAAAATAAAGTGTTATCGAGCATTGATTGTATTGTTATTATGATGTATAGCCTATTTTATGATCAAATGTAAAGTGAGTGTTGAGAAGAAGTTTCTCAGTTTGCCATAGTTGAAGATGAGTGGATTATATACTTGTATTGGGTTATTTGTAAGTATAGTTGTATTGTGCTATTTTTGTATGGAATAAAAGTTTGTTGCAATCTATGGTAGAAATGGAAGACTGAAATTCATTGGTTGTGAGCACTTACAAGTTCTCTTGCTTAGTTGTGTATTCTCAAAGTTGATTTGATTAGTTTTACTTGAGATGTTTGGATTGCTTCAATGATTTGCTGGTAAATGTTTGCTGGTAATAGGATGCTGGTTTAGTGCAACTGTTGCTGCAAATGCTTGTCAAATGAAGGAGTAGTAATAAGTTCACAAGTCATTATTTCAGTGTCATATGTTATAAATAGCAATTGTTTGAGTGTCAAGTTTTGCTAAAACTGATCACTTGAGTGCTAGTCGTTGTGAAAAGTAATCACTTAAGTGCCAATCATTGTTAAAAAGTGATTACTTAAGTGCTAGTTGTTGATCTGTTCGTTTTACTTGTACTGCACCAGCAACTAACACATAGCTAGTGTGCTTACTTGCACCAACTATGTGTTGGTATAAAGTGTGCATCTTGTGCTTGCACCAATACATAGCTGGTGCAAGCATAAGATGGTGCAGCCTATGTGCTACACCGACACATAGTTGGTGGACTAGCACCAGCAGCTTGCACCTTACACTAGCACATATATCTGCTAGTGTAAGCCATGCACCAGCACCAAGTACTACTAGCACCAAGCTTCGCATCAGTCAAACACTAGCAACACCTGCACCAATACAACCATTAGTACCAGCACCAAGCTCTGCATCAGCCAAGCACCTTCAATGCTTTCACCAAGCCCTACACCAGCCAAGCACCACTACCACCGTTGCACCACCATAACCACTACACCACCACCATGACCTACACTAGCTAAGCATCACTACCACCAGTGCACTACCACCACTACGACCTACACCAGCCAAGCACCACTGCCACCACCGCTGCCATTGCACTATTACTACCATGACCTATACTAGCCAAGTACCACCACCACTAGCGCACCACTACTATCACGACCTACACTAGCCAAGCACCACCACGACCACTACACCACCACCACCATCACGACCTATACCAGCCAAGCACCACCACAACTGCTACACCACCACCATGACCTACACTAGCCAAGCACCACCACCACCACTGCCTCACCACAACCACTACACCACCATCACCTACACAGGTAAGCACCACTACTACCACTACTGTACCAGCACAACCACTGCACCACCACCATGTACACCATCAAAGCACCACCACTACCATCACTGCACCAGCACAACACCACCACCACGGCCACCTACACTATTAAAACTAGCACACCAACACCATAACTAGCACAACCAATAGCAAAATATGGAAATTTCAAAAGCATAGAAAAAATAAACATCGGCGTATTGACATTAAACTTAGTTTTTACAATTGATCAATATGAATAACCAACTAAAACAATCACATCCAGGGAATGGCCTCCCACCAAACAAAACATTCAACTAATTCAACGCTGTACAATGTTAATCCCATGAATCAATATGCATAACCTCTGTCGCGACCTACCTCACGAGGGCCGAACTCGATAAGGCAGGCTTAGAAGTAAGTGTTTATGGAATGGTCCATATAACACATCATAAAAGATGGCTTTATCGAAGCATCGACCTTTTAGTCATCCATATGGTCCGTATGGCACATCATAAAAGACGGCTTACCGAAGCTTTTTATTTTTTTAGTCATCCATACGGTCCATTGATAATGAATGTGGACTTTTCTTAAATACATACCTCACATGACAGTGGATCGATTTATCTTTTTTTAGGAGTTGCCACTAGCCTAGGTCGGAGGTTAGCTAGAATACCCAACCGAAATGCAGGAGTTTCATTTCAGTTTCTATAGAAACCAAAAATCATGAGTTTGGGGACTAGCTTATGTTAATATTTCTATTAACGCCTTTTCAGTATCGCTAAACTTAACATGGCTGTTATCTAAATTGTCATGCATTTATTTTTTACTATTTTTCATGCCAAAGTCTTAGTCCACTAGGTGATCATGCATCTTGTTTTTGTATTTTCATTTGAGATTATAAACTAATCCTATCTTAGTCTAGAAAGGAAAGAGACAAACAATTGTATTGAAAAGCATTGCGCAAAGTAAACACTCAAGGTATTAAAAGGACTAGCTAATTCTAAGTGCGAGAAAGTAAAACCCACAACTCATCGGGTTTTTATTACGACACAAATTGAAAACCTGAGACATGATCGAGAACGAATGAATTGAATACAAATTAAGACCGGATTGGACATCGGTCTATCACTTTGGCCTTCTACAATTTTGGACTATCCCCTTCATGGACCTCCTATCGGGTGTCGGTGTTTATATCCATAAGATACACTCGCGACAAACAAGGCGCAAAGGAACAACCAAAGAATGATAATGATGCAAACAATTCACTAATCAAATATGGGCGTGGGGATCGGTCTTCACTTTATGTGCATTTCGATTCACCCACCTAATTAATCATCTAATATTATTTGATTAATTGTTAACGATAATGGGCTACCATTTGTATTCATAAAACGGTAACTCATATCGATTGACCCCTAAAGTCGGGTTCTAAATTACCATAATAGGCTACTTGCCGAATATGTACCGGACCTAACATACATCTAACAAACACATGCATAGCAATGAGTAAAACATGCATTCAGGCCCATGGGCCTGGTTTCTCAACCGATCAAGCAATAGAAGTGGGTCTCATAAGAAGACCACATAATCAATCATTAGTTACTAAATTTAGATCTATTCTGTTTGAGTATGATTAATCAACCTAATGATGTAAAAATGAAGTGATTCAGGTGTCATTAGAAAGCTTATGTGATGAGGATAAAAAGTCAAGAAGACCACTTTTTCTAATTCCCCATCGATTTTCACGAAATAGACAATTCTACCCTCAGTGACAGTCTGGACCCAGTTTGAATTTGAATTAAAAAAAATTGCGGGAAAAATAGTGGTTGTTATCACAATCCCGCCAAAATTTTTGGGCAGTTAGGATTCTCCATGTGTGACAGTTGTCATGTTTTGAGTTTTTTCTGAAAAGCCCTCCAAAGTTTTATAAAATTCGATTTTCACCAAGGACTTGTTTGCAAATCAAGTTTAAGCCGGATAGGACCTTATCTGAGAATTTTAGCAAATTGACCCCACAAAAATTGCTATTAGGCCTTCAAAATTTTCATTTTACATAGTAAGGCCCTAATGAACAACTTTGTAATTTTGAGTTTTCGCAAAAAAGGACTCAAAATTTATCAAATTTGGAGAAACATAGAAAAATGAAATTGCTGAATTTGCGCCAGTACTATTGGTGGAATGGCATAAAATGGGATATGGCCAAGCATGTGATTAAGTGCTTAACATGCCAATAGGTGAAAGCATAGCATTATAAGCCTGGTGGATTACTGAATTCTCTTGAAATCCCAGAATGGAAATGGGAACATACTATGATGGATTTTGTGATGGGTCTATCAAGGAGTCACGTAGGTAATGATTCTATATGGATTGTAGTGGATAGACTCAAAAAGTCTACTCATTTCATTGCCATGCAAAGGACTTTTCCATGAACAAGTATGCTGAGTTGTATGTGAGGCATATAGTTCGTCTTCATGGTGTGTCAGTGACGATCACCTCGGATCGAGACCTCAAATTCACCGTTGCTTTTTGGAAGAGTATTCAAGGCGCCATGGGAACAAAACTACAATATAGTACCGCTTTCCATCCATAGACAGACTGCCAATCCGAGAGGACAATTCAAACTCTTAAGGATATGTTGCGAGCCTGTGCTCTGGATTTCAAAGAAAGTTGGAAAGAACAGTTACATCTTGTTGAGTTTGAGTATAATAACAGTTATCAACAAAGTATTAGAATGGCACCTTTCGAAGCGTTATATGGTAGACCCGTAGGACTCCTGTTTATTGGAATAAGGTTTGTGAACGAAAGATTACGGGTCCTAAGTTGATGCAACAGTCATCGGATACTGTTAAGGTTATTAAGGGTAGGCTAAGGATAGCCCAAAGTCACCAAAAAAGTTATGCATATAAGCGATATAGACCGTTAGAGTTTCAAATAGGAGATCATGTGTTCCTCAAAGTATCACCAATGCGAGGGACTTTGTGTTTTGGCAAGAAAGACAAGCTAAGCCTAAGATACGTAGGACCATTCGAGATCTTAGAACGAATTGGATGATTGGCGTATCGCCTAGCCTTGCTATCAAAGTTGGCTCGAGTACATGACGTATTCCACGTGTCTATGCTAAGGAGGTGTAGTTGAATCTAACCAATGTTCTGAACTATGAGGAGATAGACGTGGACGATACGGTGTCGTACGTAGGAAGACCAGTGAGAATTGAGGATTGGAAGAAGCAGCTACTGTGAAACAAAACTATTCCTCTAGTCAAAGTTGTATGGCAACATCATGGAACTGAGGGCGCCAGTGTGAAAGTGAAAAGTTAATGAGGCGTCAGTACCTCTTTCTTCTTGAGGAATTGGATGTAAATTCAAATTTCGGGAATGAAATTTCTATAAGGGGGAAGAATTGTGATATCTTGAAAATTCGACCCAATTTGGTGATTTATGAAATGGTGATTTCATCGATACCCTATTAGTTAATTCTTTCCCTGACTTGATCACTCAGGGAATACTAACCAAAGGGGAAATGCCATCAAGGATTTATTCCTAAAAGTCACCCGTTAGTTTGAGATGAATTATAGATGCGATTGATTGATTTCCGCCACAAATTATGACCCGATTTCGAGTATTGAATGTTCAAGGATTTCACACCCGAACCATATGACGTCGCCTCACGATTCAATGAGTTTGCCATTAGAAATTTCAATCTCCAAAAAAGAATTAAAGAATCGGGAATTAGATGTGAGAAATGGAAGTGGGCCAGCAAAGTCCATTGGGCCTCATGCCCAAGAAAGGCCGGCCATCAAGGCCCGATAAGGTTAAAGTCGGCCTGTAATTGGTACCAATGCCAAGGACAACGTGACAAATTTGGGGGGACAAAGTTGAGAAAATTACAAAAATACCATTATGGACAAGTGTCAACCAAAGAAGAATTTTGGGGGATATTTTTGTGGGATAATCATGTTGACTCTCTCTCCCTCTCCTTCGGTTGACCACCCCACCACCGACTCCCCACCAAACTCCATCATTTCTTCTTCTTCTTCGTGTTGTCGTTCTCGGCTTCTCCATTTTGCTGCTCATCGCCTGTCCATTCTCGCCGGAACTAGCCACTGCCATGTGCCACTCTTCCTCGCCATCGATGCACTACCATCTCAGCTCCATTTCTAGGCGAGTAGCTTCACCCTAGTTGAGCCACAGCCGCTTGTCGCTGGCTAGCCCAAGCCGTATACAAGTTTTGTCGTCCGCCGCCCATCTCCACTGCTCATCTGTCGCTGTCCAGCATGCCTAGCCACCACCACCAGCTGCCATTCCACGCCTTGAACAGCCCTCAAGCTGCCCCCGAACAGCCA
The DNA here is from genome assembly GCA_031216285.1 of Syzygium syzygioides. Lineage (NCBI taxonomy): Eukaryota > Viridiplantae > Streptophyta > Magnoliopsida > Myrtales > Myrtaceae > Syzygium > Syzygium syzygioides. The sequence goes on along the minus strand of CM062251.1, from coordinate 14,342,825 downwards.
CTAGTAGCTGCTCCTTCGCCACGCCCGTCCGCCTCCGTCCACTGCTTGCCGTGCCCAAGTCGAGGCCACCACAGACAGCCCATGTCGTCGCCATCGTCCTTGTGTCGTCACCGTTATTAGACAAGTAAGTTAACCCCTAATCCCTTGATTAGTATGTTAAACTTGCTTAGGGTAGTTTAGATTATGTTAATGGTTATTTAAGTGCAATTAGGGGATAAGTTATTGGCGGATGATAGGTTATCAATGAATACGGTGACAGGTTATCGGTGAATAGTTGATAGGTTATTGGTGATTTTAGTGATAATATCGGGAATTGCTCGATAAGTTATTATTGATTTAATAGGTTATCACTATTTACATAATAAGCCATTGGTGTGTGTATGATAAGCTATCATTAATTTGGTGATAAGTTATCAATTATTTTATTATTAATATTTATTTTATTAAATAAATTAATTTTCAGAATTTAATATTATTATTTTATTATTAAATAAATTTATTTTCGTAAATTAAATATTAATATTTTTGAATAATATTTCTATTGATATTCCGAATCATGATTGCTTATGCTCAAATTGTGATGCCAATGTTGGTAATAGCCGTATAAATTAGCTTAAATAGCTAATGATTTGAATGAGTATTTTCAAGAAAAGATTTTCGGAACCTTTGAAAATATATTATTTTATAGCTATGTTAGAGAAATGATTTCGATACCTTAAGAAGGAAAGCATGTTTCGAAATGATATTTTTACAAAATCGAGCAACTGTTTGCATATGTGATCACGTGAAATTGTGGTATGACATTGTCATGAGCACGATCCATGTTTACATTGGCTAATTAAAAAGATAAGAATTGGCTTGAATGCTTGAGTGCTCCTCTAGTCACATGTTAGAGCCGTTTTGCTATAGATCGCTTAACGTTGCCTGATTTATCAGGGTCTTGTTGTAGATCGCTTGACAATACCCAATTTGTCGGATACTAGAGATTATTTGGATTGTCGATACTCTAGATTCCGAGTCACAGCTGAGGTCAGATTTGATGCTCCTTACGGGATACCATCTTCTTGTAGATCATTTGATGTTGCCGTATTGGAATATCGTCTTATTGTAAATCGTTTGACATTGCCTTGCCTGACGGAGCGGGACTATGTCCAGTCATACCGGAAGACTACTATCTTGTTGTAGATCACTTGATGTGTAGTGGCCTAAAAGAGTTGTAATAAATGGGACACGCATGTTTCATGGTGCTTGATTATGGGGTGAAAATTGCTAGGCATGGTATGGCATGTGCCCAAGTGGATTTTACCTTATAATCGAGACACGAGTAAGTGTGGATGCATGATGCATGGAAAATCTCGATAAGTGTTCTGAGTATATGTTGTGCTTGATGCATTGTTGTGACACTTGATAACCTATGTCATATATGATGTGTGTGTCAAGGCGAGGTAAGGTTGCCTGTGGTTGCCTATCAAACTGCTAGTGATCGGTTATGATGTGTGCTCACGTGACTAGGAACCCCGAGATGAGTTGGCCTTCTAAGCGGGGCTTAGGTTGTTAATTTAGTGAGATTTTTGTCTCATTATTGTTTTATTAACCATTTCAGATCCTCAAACATGAATCGTTTGCTCATGCATTTTAGCATACCTATGGATATAGATACAGAGTTTACAGAGTATCCGATAGGTTTTGACAGAGCTTACCAAAAGCACGTGTCCACTGTTTGGGTAGATGTGGGTATAGCCGCTTGGCAGACTCACGGGTATGTAGTGTGGTTTATTCGGGAAGGTGATGTAGTTTTTGTCCCGATTCATGGATTTGATGGACCTCCAGTTGGCTGTGCTGGAGAGGTAGTGTGGGATCCTATGGATCTCGATCCCTTGGATGGGGAGGTGACTGATTCGGAGGATTCAGATCCTGAGCCGGATTTCTTGATGTTTGATTCAAAGATGCCATTGGGACCTCATGGGGGTTGGTAATGGGATAGGACACCTTATCTTTTTGGACTAACCGGTAGATGGAGTAGATCAACCCCGGCCTGGTATCTTTTTGTAAGCTTTTGTGGAAATGCCTGAAGTGAGCTTGTAAAAAATGTTTCCCAGAGGTTAATCAAGTAAATATTGAAATGGTGTTTTGAGTTTGACTAATGTAAGTTGTTGTCCTATCTTTCCCTGTTTATTGTTGTTGCTTGGGTGTTTGTTGTTATAGCTTCCGCATGCATAATTAAATGATAAAATAAGGGTCGGCGATGAGTCCTGGGACGTCACATCATTAATAACGACTGTTGTGGGATGTTACTCGCTCATGGGGTTCGGGGCTTGATAGGTAAGGTGAAATACCACGAAAAAACCAAACTAATCTACTAGCGGACGGTAAATTTGTCATATGTGTACCAGTTTGGGTTTTTTGTGGTCAAAAAATTATTTTTGGATATATTTCTCACAAGTGTACCAATTTGGAGTTTTTCGTGGTAAAAAATTAGTTTGTGGTAAATTTATCACAGATGTACTAGTTTGAGGTTTTTCATGGTAAACAAATTAGTTTGGGGTAGATTGTCACAAGTGTACTGGTTTTGAGTTTTTCATGTTATTAACACATAATTTCAAGGATCACAAAATTTTCTCAGGATTTAGCCTCTTAAAAAGCAGAGTACTAACAAGTGTGCTCCTCTTTCTTACGTGCAGCCTCATAAAAAGCAGATTACTAACAGGTGTGCTCCTCTATCTTACGTGCCTGCTTGCCTTCTTCGAGTAGTCCTTGATCAACCATGTTCGTTATGTTTGTGAGCCTTTGCTATGTGGTCACGCTTGTTGGCATTTCTGCATTGGCTTCAGGGTCCTTCACTTAATGAGCCCTCTTGTGATAGCCCAAAGCTTGGCACGATGAGAAATCCTTGTGGCGTATCAAACATACGTGCCTATTTGCCTTCTCCGAGTAGTCCTTGATGCTCTTGAGTTCTGCGCAGCCACGATTCCCTTCAATCCCTCGTGAAGCATCGACCGGAGCATCCTGTTTGTAGCTCTAAGCGTCCCTGCTTTTGTACTTTTATTCCTCACCCAATACACTGAAAACTTGGGATTCCTCGGCGCAAACCTTATCTCTAATTGAATTTAGCCCTGGTTCAATCCATAGTTCTACTCTTTTTCTCATATTAGAACCCGCAATTCCCATCATGTCACAATCCATCATCGCCCCCGCATAGTTCTACTCTTTTTCTAGGACAAGAGAAAACAGATTTTTGAGAAGGTTTTCTTAACGAGTGCCTTGCTTAATAAGGAAATGATTGTATCTTCCATGCATGGATTGCATCTAGTTCGAGATAGAAAGTGCATGGAAAACAACAAATTTTCTTTATTCAGGTGTTTAACAGATAAATCCCTTTGAGAATATAGTAAGCTATCATAAGAATTTGCTATTTCGAGACTCCTTTCTCTATCGAGTAATGAGTAGGAGTATGTGTATAATCACCTAGCCGTAAATGGTGGATACGAGGCGCTGTGTATAGCGGCAATGTAATAATATGACGAGCCCGGACAAATCTTTCTTTTGTATCACGCCTTTGGACACCAATTCTGGCAAACATTTACCCAGTATGATGGATAAAGGAACTAAGAATAATAAGGCTAAACATATTAGACAACTCATTTTCCAAGTACCAAAAAATCATCAAACAACAAAATTAGGATGTGCTAAACACCAGTCATTCAATTACAGTTTAACTTTCAATTAGGTGTCATGGCATGCACAAAGCACCCTGCCGGCATGAAAATTTGTCGCATGGAATAAGTCCATGTCGATGTGTCTATGTAGCTGTTAAACATATGGGCCCTATATATGAATTCCAGATGATTAACAGTCGTGGTTGTTTTGAGTGCATCAACTTGGGTTCAAATAAGAGCATCTCCAAGGATAAAGAAATCTTAAGAAGTTCGTGGCACTTCATTCGAAAAAGGAGGAAAGAAGGATTTAATCTCCTCGTGGATTTATATATAGGGATAACAACATAAATAGTCTTAGAACTTTGGCACTAGTTCAATTTGCTTCCTGAACTGTCAATTTGTTCAATATAGCCCCTGAATTTTAACTTGATATTCAATTTAATCCTTGAACTTTTACTTTATTCGATGTGGTCTTTGGACTTTTTGTACATGTTCAATGTAGTTCCGGAATTATAGGAAAATGTTCAATGTAGTTCTTCTTTTAATTTAAGTTCATGGACTATATTGAACATTTTCATATAGTTCAGGAACTAAATTAAACATCTACAAAAAGTTCATGGACATTAGTCAACAAATAAAAAGTTCAAGGGTCACATTGCATATTGGGTTAAAGTTCAAAGATTATATTGAATAAATTAAAAGTACAATGACCACATTGCACATTAGGTCAAAGTTCATGGATTGTTTGTATCATTTTCCTTTAACATTTAAAGATTGTAATTTTACATGAGCATGTTTCATAGTGAATTGTTAAGTTTTTCCAATCATGATACTATACTTTCGAAATAATGTTAGAAAGGCCCCTTGATGGAATACTAGGTGACAAGTTAAATTCCCAGTCATTATTTACTTTTTTGGCGAATGGTTCACAGATTATGACCTCATAAAACATTTGTTCATAGTTAAGTGAAATTGAAACTTAAGACCCCTCTTTTGGGGGCAGATTTTTTGTATTTGCTTCCAATTTCTACTCTTGACTTTTCCTTTAAAATTCGAAAAGGTACAGAAGTTATTTTCAATTTCAAAAAAAATACGTTAAAAACTTTTGAAAAGTCTAGACTGCTCTGCATCAAAAAAAAAATTATAGTCCGAAGTCCGAAAAAGTCACGAGAAATCGAATAATATATAGTAGGAGTCACGAGTCACCCCAATCAGGACATCCTAAATAACCGTGGAATCAAGGTTGAGTGTGCTGATGAGATTAGCTAGGAAGATCAAGAAGAGAACTCTGCTTCCACGAGTCAATCTCATGGTGAGATTGTTCATAAGTCCGGAGCTGTCTACCCTGCATTTGCTGCTGTTCTATTCATATGCAAGTTCACTGAAGAAGTTTCAGTGCAAACTTAACATACGAACTGGTATCAGAAGTCAATCCCCTGCTTCCACGACAATCATCATCCCGAACAGAGTTTAACCCGACAACAACAGATTCGCCACTCATAGAATGTAGGCACAAATCGAAAACAAGGTATAGCTTAACTGGTCAGGAACACCAAGAGAGTTCGTATCTCAGTGTTGCTAACCGATCATAAACACATTGACCCGACAAAGAATATAACAAAAATATACTTGAAAACTGTATCAGACAGATGGTAATATTACTGAATGCAATGTAGAATGAAAGAGTGAATCCGCTGACTTCACTCAAACCATCGAAAGAACATGAACGGCGTCAAACACCGATATCAGGTGCATCTCCCTTCTCTGATATGGCGCGGCTTATCGAGCATAGCTGCCTGCTTGCTTTCTCTGAGTTGTCCTTGATGCTGCTGAGTCCGGTGCAGCCACGACTCCCTTCGATATCGTGAGAAGCATAGACCGGAGCCTCCTGGTTGTCACTCTCAGCATCCCTGCTTTCTTACTCAAAAACTTCGGATTCCTCAATGCGGACCTTGTCTCTGAATGAGTTTAACCCATGCTCAAGCCATAGTTCTGCCCTTTCTCTGGAAACGAAAGCCGTAGTTCCCATTGCATCACGATCCATCATTGCTGCCTCGTACATCAGCTCTTTGCCTGATCTGGCTGCTTTAGGCTGTTGAGGAAAACTCCTACTAGTTTTGAAGTTGACAAAATCTTCCATGATATTTGTAAATCTGATAATTATTCTGAACCTTCTCATTTCAGAAATATATGTTCTGGAAGCTTAGAAGGAAAGTTTTTCAGATTTTACAAGATAGAAGAATTATCTAAGTTCTAAGATATTTTTCAGACGCAGAAATAATTCAGACTCTATAAGATCTTGAAGACTCACAAAAACTAAAGTTATGAGATTCAGACTCAAAACAAGAAAATTCAGAAGTAGACGCAGAAGCTAAAATTTTCAGAAGCAGAAGAAGATGCAGTAATTCTTCAGAAGCAAAACTTAGAACGAAGAATAACAGCTAGTGATCTGGCATGGATTTCACAGAAGGAAAGTTTTGATTAGTTCAATCTTAATCAAATTGATTGACAATCAAATACTACGACAAGAATGCACTGCAACGGACAAAACTCTACTTATGGAAACCAAGATTCTAATTGTATGGGCGACCAGAATCAGCGGGATTCAGAACTTATCATCCAACGGCTACTCAATCCTTGTTATACAAATCTGTCCAAGGTGAAGATTGGAAGATGATTCTCTGCAAATTGTCCAAAGGCTAGTGTGGATACAGAGGAGTATTTAAGGAGATCGCGAGCAGCAGAAAATGTACAAATTCAAGAATCAACAAGTCCAAAGTCTAAGCATACTCCATTCTGTTATCTTGTCATTCTGCACTTAAGATCAAGATCTTGAGGATTACTTTGTAAAGAGTGATTGTGTGAGATAGAGAGTCCTATCATACACAATAGTTCTATGACTCAGAATCTGTAAATTCCTCTTGATTACAGAGTGAAATCCAGCCGGTAGGCTGTAAGCGTGGGAGAGTGGACGTAGGCTTACTATAAGCCGAACCACTATAAACTCGTGTGAAGATCCTCTTTTCCTTATCTCTTATTTTACATTCTGCATTTGGCATTTGATCTAACTTGAATCTGAATCTTATTCGGACTATCTTGTTATTCGTTTTATTTCCGCGCAAATATCAAAGATTTATTTAGGATCACCTCCTCCCCTCTAGGTGACCCGTGCTAGCCACTTCAATTGGTATCAGAGCAGGTTGCTCACTTATTGAAGTGTTTTACTTCTGAGCTAACAATCTATATGGCTAGCTATGGTGCTCTAGGGCTCATTGAAGGACAGAGCAACAACAGACCACCATATTTCGATGGCAAAGAATATAGCATCTGGAAAAACAAGATGAAGGCATTCATCAAATCAATTGATCACATGCAATGGGACGTTGTCATCAGAGGAGTCAACCCAAAGTCTTCAGATTCAAAAGAAAAGGCATATGCAAGCAAGCCAGCAGATCCTCCTCTATCTCAAACCGAGATAGCTAAAAGAGAGACTTTAGATTCAAAAGCAATTTATTCTCTCTATTGTGCTTTATCTCCTATTGAGTATAAGAAAATTGCTGCTTGTGAATCAGCAAAAGAAATCTGGGATGCTCTTTATGTTACATATGAAGGAACGGATCGAGCCAAGGAAACTCAAATCAATATTTTGCTTGGTCAATATGAATCCTTCAAAATGAAGCCTGGAGAATTAATTACTGATTTTTATGACAGGTTTACTGACATAGTAAACGGTCTTACTTATCAAGAGCAACCAGTTCCAGATGCACTGAAAGTCAACAAACTTCTAAGAGGACTGACAGATCAGTGGGATAACATTAAAACATTTCTTCGAGAGACACAAAGGATCAAGCCTCTATCAATGAATGAATTGATTGGAACTCTTCAATCATATGAAACTGAGAAACGGAATGAGCAAAACGAATCCAAAGGTAATAAGTCGATTGCATTGAAAACTAACGTTGATTCTGATGCAGATTCTGAAGATAAAGATGTTGATGATGAAGAACTAGCTCTCTTCATAAAGAAGTATAAGAAAATGAATATCAGAGGAAGAAACCTCAAAGGGAAGAAGCCTTTTGAGAATAAGAGGTCTTTCGATGAGACAGAAAGATCAAAGGATATAATATGCTTTCACTGTAGGAAACGTGGACACATCAAGCCAAACTGTCCTCTTCTGAAAAACAAGACTAAGCTCGAGAAAGCAAAGAAGGCCTTAAAGGCAGAAACCTGGAGTGACACAGAATGTGAAGATAGTGATGAAGATATCTGTCTGATGGCAAAGTCAGACTCAGACTCAGATTCTGATTCTGATCCTAAAGTGGAAATCGAGGTAAAGCCTTCTGAAATGTCTATTGAAGTGTCAAATTATATTGATGAATTGTGCTTTGAATTTAAGACTGCTCTTAAAAGAATCTCTTCTTTGAAAAAGGAAAATTCTTCACTACGGCAACAGGATGTTTCTCAAAAAGAAAGAGTCGATTTCCTTCAAAAAGAATTTTATCAAACAAAGGAAAGTCGAGATTTTCTTTCTAAAGAAAATGATGTTTTGAAAAAGGAAATTTCAAAAATTACTTCCAACTTTTCAAAAGGTTCAGAAACCTTGAAGCATATTCTTTCCATTCAAATCCCTTACTATAACAAATCTGGTCTTGGATTTGTAAAGGAAAGTGATAGCTTAATTGATTTTCCAAAAGTCAAGGAGAGATTAAGACAAAGACCTCCTCGACAGGTTTATAAAAATCATTTCCAAAAGAATTTTGTAAAACCTGTTGGACGAAGTGCACTCAGGTGCTCAAAATGTAGAGATCCACAACATTTTGAGAATGAATGTCTTAAGGTCTGGAGACCTGTTCGAAGAGATTTTGTTAAGACAGCCTACACTAATACTCAAGGACCAAAGCAAATTTGGGTACCAAAGAAAACTTGAGATGTTATGATTTTTGCAGGTTACCACAAAGAGAAAAAGAAAGTGGTACCTAGATAGTGGATGTTCTAAACATATGATAGGAGATCCAAGCCTATTCGTTGATCTACACAGTCTGAATGGTGGAAAAGTTTCCTTTGGAGGAAATACCAAAGGACGAATCATTGGCAAAGGAACAGTTAATATTGGAGGACTCAGAATCAATGACGTCTCGTTGGTGAAAGGACTCAACTACAATTTGATTAGTATTAGCCAGCTGTGTGATACAGGTTTCAGAATCAATTTTCAAGAAGATACATGCTCAGGAACAAGCAAAAATTCTTCTCAAACATTCACAGGAAGAAGACGTGGCAATATTTATCTTCTGGATGTTAATACAAACTCCAATCATTGCTTAATCTCAATCAAAGAGGATGAAGATCTTTGGCACAGAAGGTTGGGACATATCAGTATGAAACAAATATCAAAAATCTCAAACAAGAAACTAGTTCGAGGTTTGCCAGATTTGAAATACAAAAAGACAGAATTATGCAATGCCTGCATGCTAGGAAAACAAGTAAGAAGCTCTTTCAAATCTATACATCATGTTTCTACTGATCGTGCCTTGCAGCTTCTTCATAAGGACCTGTTTGGACCAACCAGAACACAAAGTATTGGTGGTAAGAAATATTGTTTAGTTATTGTTGATGACTTCACAAGATTTATATGGGTATTCTTTCTTGTACATAAAAATGAAGCATTTTCATATTTTACAAAATTTGCAAAAAGAGTTCAAAATGAAAAGGGCTATACCATTTCCTGTATTAAAACTGATCATGGGGGAGAATTTGAAAATTAAAGTTTTTCAGACTTTTATGAGGAAAATGGCTTTCAACATAATTTTTCTACTCTATACACACTAGAACAAAATGGTGTTGTGGAAAGGAAAAATCATTCCTTGCAAGAAATAGCAAGAACATTATTGATTGAAAGAAAGATTCCTTTTCATTTCTGGGTAGATGCAGTTTTTACAACATGTTATATTATTAACAGAGTGTTTCTCAGACCCATTCTCGAGAAAACCCCCTATGAGCTTTACAAAGGTAGAAAGCCCAGTATTTCATATTTTCGAGTGTTTGGTTGTAAATGCTTTATTCTCAAAAACTCAAATGATCGCCCTGGGAAGTTTGATGATAGAGCAGATGAAGGATTTTTACTTGGATATTCTACTACAAGCAAAGCATACATAGTATTCAACAAAACTTCTCAGACTGTGGAAGAAACAATGAATGTAAGGTTTGAAGAAAACATTCAGACTCACAAAGATGAATCTGAATCACCTCCCCATATTCAAGTATCTTCAGAAGGTCATCTAAAATCTCAAAAGATCGAAGATTCTGTGGAAGAAGGAAAAGAAGACAATATACAGACTCAATCAGAAAATTTAGAGTCTGCAGATATTCAGAAGGATAGATTTGACAAAAAATGGAAACATAAGTCCAGTCATCCGAAAAACCTCATCATTGGAGAAATAGAAGATGGAATCAAGACCAGATCCAAACAAAAATAGAACATCAGCAACTTAGCATTGACATCTGAAATAGAACCAAAAGATGTTGAAGAAGCTTTATCAGATGAAAGCTGGATAGAAGCTATGCAAGAGGAACTTCAGCAGTTCAGAATCAATGAAGTATGAGATCTTATGCCAAGACCCAAAAACCATCCGGTAATTGGAACAAAATGGGTGTTCAGAAACAAACTGGATGACAAAGGGAAGGTCACAAGAAATAAGGCAAGACTGGTTGCAAAAGCCTATTCTCAAGAAGAAGGCATTGATTATGATGAAACATATGCACCAGTTGCAAGGTTAGAAGCCATTCGGCTATTATTAGCTTATGCTTGTTTCCATAACTTTAAACTTTTTCAGATGGATGTGAAAAGTGCTTTCCTGAATGGATACATTAAAGAAGAAGTATATGTGGAACAACCACCTGATTTTGAAGAACCAAGAAAGACTAATTATGTTTACAGACTCAAAAAGGCCATTTACGGTCTGAAACAGGCACCCAGAGCTTGGTACGAAAGGTTAAGTAGTTTCTTTCTGCAAAATGATTTCACAAAAGGTAAAGTAGATACAACTCTATTTGTTAAGAGAAAGGGTAAGGATTTTCTTCTTGTTCAAATCTATGTTGATGATATTATCTTGGGATCTTCTAACGAATTACTTTGCAAGGAATTCTCTAAGAATACGCAGAACGAGTTCGAGATGAGCATGATGGGTGAACTAACATTTTTTCTTGGCTTACAAGTGAAACAAATGAAAGATGGTACTTTCATTTGCCAAGAAAAGTATGCCAAAGAGATAGTCAAGAAGTTTGGACTGCAAAATTGCAAGAAGACAGACACTCCAATGTCTCAATCATCCAAGCTAGACAAAGATGTAAATGGTAAAAAGGTTGATCAGAAGGTTTATAGAAGCATGATAGGTTCTCTATTATATCTTACTGCATCTAGACCTGACATACTTTTTAGCGTCTGTATATGTGCGAGATTTCAGTCAGATCCAAAGGAATCTCATCTTTTTGCAGTAAAGAGAATAATCAAATACATTGGAACTTATCCTATGCTAGGTCTTTGGTATTCCAAAGATTCAGATTTTACTCTTACTGGTTATTCAGATGTTGATTTAGTTAGATATAAAGTGGATAGGAAAAGTACTACAGGTACATGCCAACTGCTTGGAAATATGCTAGTATACTGGTATTCAAAGAAGCAGAATACAGTTGCACTCTTAACAGCAGAAGCTGAATATGTAGCCTTGGGAAGTTGCTGTGCACAGATTCTGTGGATGAAACAGCAGTTGCAAGATTTTGCTGTTGAAGACTCAAGTGTTGCAATCAAATGTGACAACACAAGTGCTATCAATCTGACTAAGAATCACATTCTTCACTCTCGAGCCAAGCATATTGAGATTAAACATCATTTTATTAGAGATCATGTTCAAAATGGTGATGTGAATGTTCAATTTATTGATTCTAAGAATCAATTAGCTGATATATTCACAAAACCCCTTGATAAATCTTCGTTTGATTATATTAGAAACAAACTGTGCATTACTTATCCTTTTTGAAGTGTTTGACAAATAGGAATATTTTTCAGACTCAAGTGATCTTCGTTTGAACATTTCTCAAACTCACAAGAACGGTACGTACATAGTTTAAATTTTGGTGGGAATATTTTTAGCAAGATATTTTCACACTTGTTATATTTGGAAGTAAATCAGGTACGTATCATAATTTATTTGGTTAATTGTATTTAATATATTATCTTGATTTTATACTGATCTTTTATGCTTCAAAAAATCTATTTCATTCCTATTTACTTTGGTTTAACCTTCTAAAAATAACCTTTTTTTCCTGAAACCCGTCCTTCACCTTTATAAACCTTTTCGTCTCTCTTCAAAACCCTCATCAGTACGAACCTTTTTTTTCTGTGCGAACCTTTTCTTCTCCAGTTCATCAATACTCCAAGTTTTCTCTTTTTCTCCAAGATCTCATCTTTGTGATCTAGAATCTATCACAATGCCTTTCAAGAGACGCTCAATAAGGATTCTAAACAGAGATATCAAGCCATCAGAGAAGCCAGAGTTCATGGAAATTTCTGATACAGACTCAGATCATGGTAATGAACCTTCTGAAGTGTCGCAACAAGCAGCGCAACCATCGTCTCCTCCAACAGATTCGGGTAAAACTGATTTTCGCCTCTCTAACATCAAATATGTTCGGAAAGCTTACGAAAGATTGAAAAAGGGTAAAGCATTTGATTCGGCTCTTCGTGGATGTTTAAAAGATAACGACTTTCAATCTGAAGAAGAGTTAGTTCGCTGCTACACTAGATTGTTTCCTAACCCTATATGTCAGTCCACGAGTACTCTCAGTAAAGGTAAAGCGAAGATTGGAGAATCATCTACTCCATCGCAAAGAAAATCAGTTCAGTCAAGCCCTAAATCGCCCACGGATTGTAAGGGTACAATCGATGAGGATGCCAGACTGTATTACAATTTCACCAAAAAGATGGGCATTGCTTATGGTGAAAAAGGGAACGGAGGTTTGTTCTTTTCTAAAGTTCACCATGAATATTATAAACTGTTGCTAAATAGAGGAATTATGCAGTATCGAAGTGTCGATTTTGATTATCTCAATCGGGTTGGCATTCCTGTGAAACATCTTTTTGAGAATTTGGGTATGATAGAATTCTGCTTTCAATCTGCACATACATATGCAGAACTAACTGCATATTTTTACTCGAATCTCTCATTTTTGTCTCCCAATCAACTTCAATTCTCTGTTGGAAGCAAGACTTATGATCTCAAGGTAGAAACTCCGGCTCGGATTATTGGTGTCAAAAATTACAGATTCACTCCATTTAACGTGAGTTTGGAAGAAGCTTCTAAGGCTGCATCAGAAAATCCAACATTTACCAGAGGTCGTAAGCATCTGATTTCCTATTCAGACTTAACCAGAAGAACAGTGATCTTACATAAGATCATTATTAGTTGCTTGAGACCTAAAGTTACTTCTAAAACTGACTTGTCCAAATCTGAGATCAAGCTTATTTGGGCAATTCTGAATGGACATCAATTTTCTCTTCCTCATATTATCATATTTCATATGTATAGAACAGTTTTGAAGGACAAGGGACAACTCCCTTATGGTGCTCTTATCAGTAGAATATTTCATTTCTTGAACATCACCATTCCTAATAGTTTGTGCAAGACTTCTGTTCCTTTAATGCTTGTTGGAGAGAAAATGCTCATCAAGATGAATTTGAAGCAGTTTGACTATCGAAAAGAAAAAACTGCCATTGATAGTGCAGAAAAAGGAAAATCTGTTCAGAAGTCAACAGCAAAAACTGAGAGAGTAGCAGGAAAGAGAGCCGAACCAGCAAAGACAAGCAAGCAGAGTGCTTCCCCAACTCCCTTCAAAGTGTATTGTAAGAAGAGAAAACTTCTTCTACGAGATGAGGATGATGAGTTTGATCATCTTGAGACTGTACATGACGATCCTGTCTCAGTTTCTGCTGCAAATCAAACAACTAAAGACTCTAATCTGCTTCCGATAATTCCATACACTGCTCCACCACCGAAAAATGCAGGTCAGTCTTCTCTTGAATTTGAAGAGCATGCTTCTGCAGAAAATGCACCTTTTCAGGGGGAGATTCCACCAGAAGCAACCAAGCAGTTCGAACAGCCTGAGCCAGAAAATGTCCAAGAATAGTCTTCTAGCAGTCAGAACATTCTCTTACTTCTGCTCGAGATCAAGGACAAACAAGCAACACTTGAACAGGAAATGAAGAATCTGTAGAAAATCGTTGAGGAAAACAACAACTCTCATCGAGTTTAAGCAGCTGCAAACAAGGCCGAACTCGAGGAAGCTATTGCTCAATGCTCATCCAATATGGATAAGGCAGTGGGTCAATGCAGTTCAAGGATTGAGGAGGCTGTCTCTATTTTGGAAAACTTTTAACTGATCCGAACACCTTCCAAAAAATAGCCTGTTTAAAATTTTTCTCCGAAGTCTTAATTTTTGGTCTGTAAACTCATTAACATTATTTATTTAGACTGGTTATCCTCTTAATATTAATGCTTTATATTCTCTTATCTTTATCTTTTTTTCTGATGACAAAAAGGGGGAGAATTTATATACAGATTCAATGCAGGTTATAGTCAAAGGAAGCAAAGAAGCACAGATTTCAACAGAGTTTGATCTTCCAATCTGTGATTAATGCACTGAATATGATTGCTTACTTCCAATTTATTTCAAATTAACTCAATCTGCAGGAAAGTTTTGTCACCATCAAAAAGGGGGAGATTGTTGAGGAAAACTCCTACTAGTTTTGAAGTTGACAAAACCTTTCATGATATTTGTAAATCTGATAATTATTCTGAATCTTCTCATTTCAAGAATATATGTTCTGGAAGCTTAGAAGGAAAGTTTTTCAGATTTTACAAGATAGAAGAATTATCCAAGTTCTGAGATATTTTTCAGACGAAGAAATAATTCAGACTCTATAAGATCTTGAAGACCCACAAAAACTAAAGTTATGAGATTCAGACTCAAAACAAGAAAATTCAGAAGCAGACGCAGAAGCTGAAATTTTCAGAAGCAGAAGAAGACGCAGTAATTCTTCAGAAGCAAAACTCAGAACGAAAAATAAAATCTAGTGATCTGGCATGGATTTCACAGAAGGAAAGTTTTGATTAGTTCAATCTTAATCAAATTGATTGACAATCAAATACTACGACAAGAATGCACTACAACGGACAAAACTCTACTTATGGAAACCAAGATTCTAATTGTATGGACGACCAGAATCAGCGGGATTCAAAACTTGTCATCCAACGGCTACTCAATCCTTATTATACAAATCTGTCCAAGGTGAAGATTGGAAGATGATTCTCTGCAAATTGTCCAACGGCTAGTGTGGATGTGGAGGAGTATTTAAGGAGATCGCGAGCAGCAGAAGATGTACAGATTCAAGAATCAACAAGTCCAAAGTCTGAGCATACTCCATTCTGTTCTCTTGTCATTTTGCACTTAATATCAAGATCTTGAGGATTACTTTGTAAAGAGTGATTATGTGAGATAGAGAGTCTTATCATACACAATAGTTCTAAGACTCAGAATCTGTAAATTCCTCTTGATTACATAGTGAAATCCAACCGGTAGGCTGTAAGCGTGGGAGAGTGGACGTAGTCTTACTATAAGCCGAACCACTATAAACTCGTGTGCAGATCCTCTTTTCCTTATCTCTTATTTTACATTCTGCATTTCGCATTTGATCTAACTTGAATCCGAATCTTATTCGGACTCTCTTGTTATTCGTTTTATTTCCGCGCAAATATCAAAGATTCATTTAGGATCACCTATTCACCCCCCCTCTAGGTAACCTGTGCTAGCCACTTCATAGGCTTCCTGGGCTCAGCTTCCCTATCCCCACGAAGCATGCTTGTAGGAACGGCCAATCCAACCCCTTTCCTTTTCATTCTTTTATAGCCTCTTGAATGGTTTTCATCGTACTCAGATGCTTCGGTTATCCTCAGTTTTTCTATTAGGATATTTAGATAATACACCATGTAGGCCTTGAAAATGGCATGCCTAGGATCACCATAGTTAGAAATCAAAACACGATAATGAAGAAAATTATCTATTTGCATAACTGGTTTGGAATCCATCGAACTTGACGCGGAATTAGCGACGGTTTCTGAACACGAACTTAAATTCTTCTCCCCTATCCCCTTTGTTAGAACACTGGCCTAATGAGATTGTCACTCACGAGAAGAAAGTTCTCTCTAGATCCGTATGTGAGTCAAAATGTGCATCATCAGGTTAGGGGAGGGACTTGAGCGCTATTTATAAAGTCTTCAACCACGGGCCCTCTCATTACGGGCCGGGCCGTACTCGGCCCACACCAGCTAGCCCCATATTAAACTTATTAAGAACCCATATATCTTACCTTTATTAGACCAAACTAATTCAGTTAATTTCAATTAATAAAGCCCACATTAAGAAATTCTTACACACCACGTCTTCATCTAATAGCTCAAGCTTTTAGAATAGGTAGTAGTGATCTCACAAAATCTCACATGGTATTAGAGTTGGAAGTATTGAGGTCAAATTTTTCTAGAACCCATTTGCCTTGCCTCCCCAATTAAAAATGTCCACACTTACTATTAGGCCAAAAAAAAAACTAGACTAAGTGTGAAGGGTAGTGTTAGGATATTTAGATAATCCACCATATCTTCATCTAACAGCTCAAACTTTTAGAATAATTGATAGTTATCCCACAAAATCTCACATTTTTCACTACAAAGAACTCCGAGGCCAAGCTCTTCTAGAAAGGTTTGACATAGGGGATTTTCAATTCCTCTCTCTATGGAGAAAGAGTTCTTGACATGTGCAAATACAAGTGTGTGTGGTGGGTTTTTAGGATTAGTTGGTCATTGCTCGCTCTCTCAAACGGGTATTGCCATGTTTGGCAGCTGGAATAGTCCTATGTCTGGAATTCGGAAGCCAAAGAAATAAAAATATTAGCTCTTGGTATTCCAACATATCATTTTCTTTTTTTTTTATCCCTTTGTTCACCCTAGTGCGTGGGATTTTGTGAGAAAAATGAATGTAAATAATTTGAAGGATCACAAAATCTTATCAGGATTTAGCCTTTGAAAAAGCAGAGTACTAATGACTACACTCCCTAATGCCATCAATTAAGCAATGAGGAACTTTGTGTGATCTGAAAAAAGTGCGTCTCCAAACACATTGTCTTGGACAAGAGAAAATAGATTTTTGAGAAGGTTTCTCTTAATGAGTGCCCGACTTAATAAGGAAACGATTTCATTTTCCATGCACGGATTGCATCTGGTTCAAGATAGAAAGTGCATGGAAAACAACAAATTTTCTTTAATCAGGTGTTTAATATAGAAATCCTTTTGAGAATATAGTAAGTTATTTGGAGAATTTGCTATATCGAGACTCCTTTCTCTATTGGGGTAATGAGTACGAGTATGTATACAATCACCTAGCCGTAAATGGTGGATACAAGGTGCTGCATGTAGCGGCAATGTAAAAATACGACGAGCCCGGACAAATCTTTTATTCCCATCACACATTTGGACACCAAATTTGGCAAACGTTTACCAAGTATGATGGATAAAGGAACTAAGAAGGATAAGGTTAAACAAATTAGACAACTCATTTTTCAAGTACCACAAAATCAACAAACAACAAAATTAGGATGTAATATATATACCAGTCATTCAATTACGGATTAACTTTCAATTAGGTGCCATGGCTTGCACAAAGCACCCTAACGGCAGGACAATTTCTTGTATGGAATTAAGTTCCCATCGATGTGTCTATCTAGCGGTAAATCATATGGACCCTATATATGAATTCCACATGATTAACGGTCCTGATTGTTTTGAGCCCATCGATCCGGGTTCAAATAAGAGCATCTCCAAGGATAAAGAAATCTTAAGAACTTCATGGCACTTCATTCGAAAAAGGAGGAAGGAAGAATTTAATCTCTACATGAATTTATATATTGGGATAATGATACAAACAATCCATGAACTTTAGCTTAATGTGTAATTTGATTTTTGAACTTTTAATTTGTTCAATGTAGTCCCTAAACTTTAGCTTAATATTCAATGTGGTTCCTAAACTTTTACTTTACTCAAGGGAAAAAGTCACAAAAAATCATAAACTATGCCCGTTCTAACACATTTACCCTAAACTTTTTTTTGTAACATTAAAAATCCCAAATTATACCCAGTGTGACACATTTACCTCAAACTTTTTTATGTGATATCAAAAATCCAAAACTATGCTCACTGTGACACATTTACCCTTAGTTTGGGTTCCATTAAAAATCACCATTAAAATCTAGCGTGGCTATGATGTGTTGCTGATGTGGCGCTGCATGAGTGCCCAATCAGAAAAAAATAAAATTAAATTAAACCTAAAAAAGAAAAATATCGAAGCACTGCAATTGCTATTACCGTTCATAGTCTTGGATGCTCTGTTCATCATCTTCAAGTACTCATCCACGGACGATGACCTCAGCTAAGGTTGTCCCCGCTTCCCGGCCTAGGATCGAGGACGTGGGGGCTCACTCGGCCACCTCAATTCTAAGGCCTTCGCAGCAATCTAGTGACTATGAGCCTTACTCGATGTTCAAGAACAAGATCTCGCTCTTAAACCCAATTTTGTGTTTTACTTGGGACCGAGCTCGCCGAGATATGGAGTAGCCAAGTTGTCCATGTCACTCTATTCCTCTTTCTCACAAGCTTCTACACTACTAGGGCTACTCTCCATGTCTTTAACCCATTTCCAGTAAACATTAGGAGCTCTTAAACCTTTTCCCTCTTTTTCTTGAAATCACGGAATTTCGCCGTATCATGGAATGTGCCTTGGAATCACGACAGTGCAAACATTGGCTATTATTTGCCAATCTTCCAATTCTATTCCTCGGTTTGGAGAAGCGGTGATCAAAGTGGCAAAGTCCATGGATTGATTTTGCCAGTATTTGACTAATGAAGTTAGAGGGAAAATGGAGGTATTTACCCAGAAAGATGAACCCTAAAGGAACAAGGAAGAAGATTACACCAAAAGAAAAAAAGGAAAGAAAATAAAAGATGAATTATACAGAGCCGAATGTCTAGGCAACTCTGAGCTGCGATGGACGAGCACCAGAGGGCAGCGATGGACAGTGCATCGAAGACGATGAACAGTAACAGCAATTGGGTTTAATTTAAATTTTTTCTGACTGGGTGCTCACGTGGCGCCACATCAACGACACGTCGGAGCCACATTAGATTTTTAACGGTGACTTTTAACAGAACCCAAATCAAGGGTAAATGTGTCACAATGAGCATAATTTAGGGTTTTGGGTGTCACAAAAAAAGTTTTGGGGTAAATATATCACACTGGGCATAGTTTAGGATTTTTGATGTCACAAAAAAAGTTTGGGATAAATATGTCACAATGGCATAGTTTGGAGTTTTTTAGTGGCTTTTTCCCTTATTCAATATAGTCCATGGACTTTTGTACATTTTCAACGTAATTCCTGAACTAAGGGAAAATATTCAATGTAGTTCTTCTAGTACTTCAAGTTCATGGACTACATTATATATTTTTATATAATTCAGGAACTATATTAAACATGTACCAAAAATTCATAAATGACATTGAATAAATTAAAAGTTCATGGATCACATTGCACATGAGTATGTTTCATAGTGAATTTTGTTAAGTTTTTCCAATCATGTTACGATACTTTTGAAATAATGTCAGAAAGGCCCCTTAATGGAATACTAGGTGACAAGTTAAACTCCTAGTTACTGTTTAATTTTTCGACAAATGGTTCATAGACTATGACCCCATAAAATATTTTTTTCATAGTTAAGTGAAATCAAAACTTAAGACCCCTCTCTTAGGGGCGGATTTTTTGTATTCCCTCCGAATTTCTACTCTCGACTTTTCCTTCAAAATTCCAAAAGGTAAAGAAGTCATTTTCGATTTCAAAAAAAAATATCATACGTCAAAAAACTTTGAAAAGTCTCGAGTACTTCGTGTTGAATAAAAATTAAAGTCCGAGGTCCGTAAAAAGTTATGAAAAATCAAATAATATATAATACGAACCAGCTAGTCGCCCCAAACATGAAATCCTAAATAACCCTAAGAATCAAGGTCGAGTGTGCTGACGAAATTAGATGGGAAGATCAAGAAGAGAACTCTGCTTCCCCGAATCAATCTCATGGTGAAATTGTTAATCAGTCCGGAACCGTCTGCCCTGCATTTGCTGCTGTTCTGCTGATATGCAAGTTCACCGAAGAAGTTTCAGTGCAAACTTAACATAAGAACTGGTATCAGAACTCGATCCCCTGCTTCCACAAGAGTCATCATCCTGAACAGAGTGTAACCCGACAACATCAGATTCGCCAATCGCAGAATGCAGGCACAAATCGAAAACAAGGTATAGCTTAATTGTTCTGGAACACCAAGAGAGTTCATAACTCAGAGTTGCTAACCGGTCATAAACACATTGACCCGACAAGAATGTAACCAAAATATACCCAAAAAACAGTATCAGACAGATGGTAATACGTTTGAATGCAATGTAGAATGAAAGAGTAAATCCGCTGACTTCACTCAAAACCATTGGAAGAACGAACATGGATGGTGTCAAACGCCGATATCAGGCGCATCTCTGTTCTCCGATATCGCCCGGCTTATTGAGCATACCTGCCCGTTCGCCTTATCCAAGTCGTCCTCAATGCTCTCAAGTCCGGTGCAGCCACGGCTCCCTTCTATCTCGTGAGAAGCATCGACCGGAGCCTCCTGTTTGTAGATCTCAGCGTCCCTGCTTTTGTACTTGAAAACTTGCGATTCCTCAGCGCAGACCTTCTCTCTGAACGAATTAAGCCCCAGCCCAAGCCATAGTTCTGCCCTTTCTCTGGAATCGGAACCCGCAGTTTCCATCGGGTCACGATCCGTCATTGCCGCCTCACACATCGGCTCTTTGCCCGATCTGGCTTCTTTAGGCTTCTTGTGCATGCGGGCGGGAACCTCCAATTCGACCCCTTTCCGCTCCTTTCTCGTATGGCCTCTTGGATGGCTTTCCTTGCACTCGGATGCTTCAGTCATCCTTCCTTTCCCCACGTCAATGAAATCCAGGGCCGAGCTGTTCGTGAAAGGTTTGACGCCTAAACCTGAAGAATTGAAGTCTGTCTCACATTGGGAGATCATTATCGAAGAAGCTGGTGCTACGGTTCCCGGGTCATGCTCGACCTCGCTACTGGACAAAGAACCACTTTGTGCGGAAAGCCGAACTCCCTCACTTCTTCCGTTGACGTCATACGTGATTCGCAGGGTTCTCTTCCTCCTGGTTACGTGCATTGCCTTGTCGTCGGCCAGAACGAGGAGCAAGAGACCACTCTTGGTCTTGCTCGAGCAGCGAAGCGATCTTCATTCAAGAGACTCTCCCCGTCGCGAATAGGCCTCGTGCGATCCCGGCAAGATTTCATTGACCTGGACCCTTTGCCGCTGTCCTTGCATCGGTCCCCGCTCTCGTCGTGCTTCCTCGAGTGAATCTTCATGTGGCAAAACAGGGCCCTCATCAACCTGAACCGCTTGTCGCAGTCCGGGCACGGATTTTCTGGGGCACTTTCCTCCAGCTCCGACAATTTCCACGATTTTTTGGGGTTTTCTCGGAGACTATACCCAACATGTCTCTCTTCCTTGGAGCTGTTACCGATCACCAATGGCTGCACCCTCTCCGGTACACTGTAGGGCAGGTGACATCTCATGTGACCTCCCAACAGTGGCCCGCTAGAAAAGATCCTCCTGCAGAGCTTGCGCTGACATGCTCTCCCCAGATTCACCATCAAATCACGAAAACAGCAAAAAAAATAGAGCGAAATTGAAGAGAGAAAATACAAACAGTACGTTGAAACTCAGAAAGGCCAAGACTTTCTCTCTCACCAAAGAGGGAGCGAGCGTGAGCGAGACGGAGAGAGAAGGCAACAGAGGAATCAGAAAGCCCACCAAGAAGAAGTGATGTGAACATCGTGCCGTATCGAGGAGGAGGTGCTAGGGACCCATTGTCCTATCCTCTTGGTCTGATTACTCGAGCAAGGGAGAAGCAATTCAAGCAAGCTATTGGCATCATAGTTCGAGATCTTTGAAGTGGAAGCGATCTTGGATCGGGATTTGAAGAATCTTGGATCTCTTGGCGCAACACGATCAAATTTGGTCAATTATAAGGAAACGAGCCGCTGATTAATACTCACCGCTAATGCCGTAACGGATGTCATTTTTTTCGCGTTTCGGAGTAGTTTTGATGTTTTTTTTTTATTTATGCGCCTTTATTAATTCTAGTAGCGTTTTCATAATTTTTGCATTTAGGGTTAACACCATATAAAAAGGGTGTTTAGGGTTTCTTTGGAGGAGCATGATTCACTTTAATACAACGAAAGGTTCTTCTCTTCTTTGAGTTCCCTATGGACTTGACCTTACCAATGCCTTCCTTATGGTGGTCAATACTACTCATCAAGCAGGATAGCGAATTCTCTTATTCATGGTGTCTATAACATCAATTGGTTGACACAAGTTCGTCAACATGTCACATTTATACCAAGATTACCAATCACATGTTCGATTGAGGGTCGAGGTTTCACGATTCGCACTTTCCAGATCTTTGTAGAATGATCAACTTCCGCTCATATACACTTCATCTGGTATCAAAGCCCAAGTTCTACAAGGTCTAGTTATCCTAATTTTGTTACTTTCATTCAGCAAATTGAGAATTACTGAACTAGGATCTCAGATTTTAATCGAATTAGGGATCCAAATCGTTCTTGCTACATTTTTTTTTTCTTTTCGGTCCTAATGTGTCTTGATTGTATTTGAGTTCATCAAAAAAAAAAGAAAAGGTTTCAGTAAAAAAAAAGAACAATCTGAACAAAAAAAAATATCGACCGAAAAGAATCGAGAAGACGACTCGTTTATTAGTTGGATCAAACTAAATTAAAAAATATATATATCAAAAATTGAGTTTGAATTCGACAATTAGTGAAAGGTTGACGAATTATTTTGATCATGCTTGGTGGTTTGGTTGATTGTTGTGAGGTGGGTGAGAAAACGATTTTTAGTCCGATAAAGAGCTTGTGAGAAGGGAATACGATAGGTAAAAGGCAAGAGTATGAGAACTTAATTGAAAAAAAAAAAAAGTCGACATTGAGTTTGAGTTAAACACAAGGGTGAGCGACAAATACCTTGAGCAAAACACGTAAGGGAGTGTTTGGTGAGATTTCTTTTATTTCTAATATTTTCTTATAGGTAAATCGTGTCACACGACCAAGAAAGCATAAATCCAAAGAAAGATACTTCCAAACAAAGAGATGATGTAATTTTGGAAGGCATTCAACAGTTGAGATTGCAACTTGAAGTACTTAGTACCCAAGTTATAGGATGTGAGACGAGGCTTGACGGAGATCGAGAGCCACCACAAGGGAGGCTGCAAAATCAGCGAGATGAATCTAGAACATGACCTAGATGGCAGCGGCAATTTGATGATGAGTTTGAGGTCGACATGGAAGAAGACCGAGATGGCTGGTTTGGGAGGTGGAACGGAGGACGAGGCCGAGGGGTTAGACATCGAGAAGATGATGAGCTTGGCAACATCAAGATAAAGATTCCATCTTTTCAAGGAAAGAATGATCCCCATGCGAATCTAGAGTGCGAAAAAAGAATAGAATTGGTATTTGACTGCCAATGATATTCCGAGTTTAAGAAGGTAAAAATTGCAGTTGTTGAATTCATTGATTATGCTATAATTTGGTGGAATCAACTTGTGACTAATAAAAGGCGCAATGATGAGAGACTAATAGACACGTGGGATGAGATGAAAAACAGTGATGAGGAGGTGTTTTGTACCGAGCCATTACCACCGAGACTTGTTCCATAAGTTACAAAATCTCACACAAAGCAATAGGAGCATGGAAGAGCACCATAAGGAGATGGAGATTACCTTGATCCGTGCTAATTTAGTAGAATACCGTGAAGCCACAATGTCACGATTTTTGAGTGGTTTAAGCCGAGATATAGCGAGGGTGGTGGAGCTACAACATTATGTTGAGTTGGAGGAATTGGTGGACAGGGCCATCAAAGTTGAGAGGTAATTGAAGTTGGACCGAAATTACAAGAGTAGTGGAGGTTCAAGCTCGAACTGAAAGTCCCATTAGAAGAGAGATGAGAAGCCGAATTGGAATGGAAACAACACCAAGGCCAAAACTTTGAAGAAGAAAGAGAAGGATGGCAAAGTTGGTTCGAATCCGACTTCAGGTAAAACTAAAAACTCTAACACTAAAACTTGTGATATTAAATGTTTCAAGTGTTTAGGCAAAGGTCATATGGCAAATCAGTGCCCTAATAGAAAGGTGATGATCATGACTGGACATAATGATGTTGAATCAGAAAGTGAGAGGGAAAAAGAGGATGATGACATGCCACCATTAGAGGATTGTAGTGATGTTGAGATGCCAGCAAAGGGTGAATTGATGGTGGTTAGGCGTTCTCTTAGTGTTCAAGCTAAGGAAGAGGATCAACATTAGTAACGTGACAATTTGTTCCATACATGATGTGTGGTGAATGGCAAGATTTGTAATTCGATTATTGATGGGGACAGTTTTGCGAATATGGCAAGTTGTACCATGGTGGAGAAGTTGGGGTTAAAAACTGCAAAACACCCTAGACCATATAGACTTCAATGGTTGAATGATAGTGGTGAGGTGAAGGTGTTGAAGCAAGTCCGAGTTCCATTTAAGATAAGAAGATATAAGGACGAGGTGACGTGTAATGTTGTACCTATACAAGCGGGCCATGTTTTACCTGGTAGGCCATGGCAATATGATCGGAAGGTACATCATGATGGGTATACTAACCGATATTCATTGGTAATAATCAGAAGACTTATACCTTGATGCCAATGACACGTAGTGAGGTGTATGAGGATCAATTAAAATTAAAACGTGAGGCTGAGAGGGAGAGAAAAGGTGAGAGAACCGAGGGTTTGCGAGGATAGACTGAGACGCAAGGAAAAGGAGAGATCGAGGAAAAAAGAGTGGTAAAAGCCGAGGGAAAAGGATAGAGAAAAGAAGAAAAGCAAAAGAATTTCTATGCAAAACCTAGCGAAGTGAGGAGAGCTTTAATTTTGGACCAACCAATGCTTGTACTTTTGTACAAGGAGGCATTATTTACTACTAACGATCTTAACCTGAGTTTGCCTAGCTCTGTTGTGTTTTTATTGCAAGAATTTAAATATATCTTTCCTAATGAGCTTCTTAGAGTGTTACCCCCGATTTGAGGCATAGAACATCAAACCGATTTGATACCTGGTGCGCCACTGCCTAACTGACCTACATATCGAAGTAATCCGAGGAGACAAAGGAACTTCAACGGCAAGTTAGTAAACTATCAGAGTGCGGGTATGTGCGAGAGAGTCTTAGCCCATGCACCGTCCCTATTTTGTTGGTGCCAAAGAAGGATGGGTCATGACAAATGTGTGTTGATTGCCGAGCAATCAATAACATTATGGTAAAATATCGACACTCTATTCCTAGGTTAGATGATATGTTGTATGAATTACATGATGCTAGCATATTTACTAAGATCGATTTGAAAAGTGATTATCATCAAATTAGGATGAAAGAAGGGGATGAATGGAAAATTGTATTTAAAACCAAGTATGGGTTGTATGAGTCGTTAGTCATGCCATTTGGACTAACTAATGCACCTAATACGTTTGTGCGACTTATGAACCATGTATTGCGTGCTTTTATTGATCAATTTGTAGTTGTCTATTTTGATGATATATTGATATATAGCCGACGCCTTGATGACCATATTGAACATGTCCAAGCTGCTTTGCAGATTTTAAGGACCGAGCAATTATATGCTAACTTAAAGAAATGCTCTTTTGTGACTAACAAATTAGTGTTTCTAGGGTTTGTTATTAGTGCTGATGATATACAGGTTGATGAGGAAAAGGTGATAGAAATCTGTGAGTGGCCGACACCTAAGACTGTGGGTGAGGTGCGCAGCTTTCATGACTTAGCAAGTTTTAATCAACGATTCATGAAAGACTTTAGTACCATTGTCACACCTTTAACTAAAGTTATCAAGAAGCACGTGGGTTTCACATGGGGAGAAGAGCAAGAGAGTGTTTAGTCTGTTAAAAGATACGTTGACTAACACTCTTTTGTTATCTTTATCGAATTTCGGTGCTGCTTTTGAGATAGAGTGCGATGCTTCTGGTACAAGAATTGGAGCTGTGTTAATGCAAAGAGGACGTCCCATAGCTTATTTCAGCAAGAAATTAAGTGGAGTAACATTGAATTATCCTACTTACAACAAAGAGATGTATGCTTTGGTGCGAGTTTTGGAGACTTAGCAACATTATCTATGGCCAAAGGAGTTTGTGATCCACACTGATCACGAGACCTTAAAATACTTAAAGGGACCGCAAAAGTTGAATAAAAGACATGCAAAATGGATGGAGTTCATCGAGACTTTGTCATATGCGATCAAGTACAAGAAAAGTAAGGAAAATGTGGTAGCCGATACACTTTCTCGAAGGTAAGTAATTCTAACTACTCTAGAAGCAAAATATCTAGGTTTTGAACGTATCAAGAACTTATATACTGATGATGAAGACTTTGGAAGAGTGTTTGAAGCTTGTGAACACGCTGCATTTGAAAAATTCTATAGGCATACTGGCTATCTCTTTCGTGAGAACAAATTATGTTTGCCTAAATGTTCTTTGCGTGAGTTGTTGATGCAAGAGGCACATGATGGTGGCTTAATGGGACATTTTGGCATTAATAAAACTTATGAAGTGCTGTATGAACATTTTTATTGGCCACACATGAAAAGAAATGTCACACATATTTGTGAGAGATGTATTGCATGTAAGCAAGCTAAGTCTACAACTAAATCACATGGCTTGTATACGCCTTTGCCTATTCCGAAGCATCCTTAGATTGATATTTCAATGAATTTTGTGTTAGGATTGCCTAGGTCTAAGCATGGTCGGGATTCTATTTATATGGTTTTTTATCGATTTTTAAAGATGGCTCATTTTATACCCTATCATAAAACCTATGATGCATCGCATGTTGTTGATTTCTTCTTTCATGAGATTATACATTTGCATGGCATGCCTAGGTCCATTGTTTCTGATCGAGACACTAAATTTCTCAGCTACTTTTGGAAAACATTATGAAAGAAGTTAAGCACACAGCTTTTTTTTTCTACTACTTGTCATCCATAAACTGATGGTCAAACTGAGGTAGTTAATAGAACTTTAGGGGTATTGTTACATGCTATAATTAAAAGGAACATAAATTCTTGGGAAGATTGTTTGCCACATGTTGAGTTTGCATATAACAGCAGCTTGCATTCTGCTACTAAATTTACACTGTTTGAGGTTGTTTATGGCTTTAATCCTTTAACTTTATTGGATTTAACCCCTTTTCCTGTTGATGAGTGTATGGACTTAGATGGTTCTAGGAAGGCAGAATTTGTCAAGGCATTGCATGAGAAGATGCCGTTGAATATTGAGCACAAAACCAAGCAATATGCAAAGTAACCCAACAAAGGGCGTAAGAAAGTAGTGTTTGAGCCCAGCGATTGGGTTTGGGTTCATATGCACAAGGAGCGTTTTCCCAAGCGACAACTTTTTAAGTTACAATCACGAGGGGATAGACCATTTATGGTGTTAGAGAGGTTTAACGATAATGCCTACAAGCTTGACCTTCCAGGTGAGTATGATATTAGTACTACTTTCAATGTTTCTGACTTAACTTTTTTTGATGCAGGAGATGATTTGAGAGCAAATCCTTTGCATGGAAGAGGGAATGATGTGGACATCGTGTCATATCGAAAAGGAGGTGCTAGGGACCCATTATCCTATCCTCTAGATCCGATTACTTGAGCAAGAGCGAAGCAATTCAAGCAAATTGTTGGCATCATTGTTCAAGATCTTTGGAGTGGAAGCGATCTTGGATCGGGACTCAAAGAATCTTGGACCTCTTAGCGCAATACAATCAAATTTGGTCAATTGTAAAGAAACGGGCTACTGATTAATACTCACCGCTAATGCCGTGATAGATGTCGTTTTTTTCGCGTTTCGGAGTAGTTTTGATGCTTTTTTTAAGTTTTTTTTATTTAAGTGCTTTTATTAATTCTAGTGGTGTTTTCGTAATTTTTGCATTTAGTGTTAACACCATATAAAAAGGGTGTTTAGGGTTTCTTTGTAGGAACATGATTCACTTTAATACAACGAAAGGTTATTCTCTTCTTTGAGTTCTCTATGGACTTGACCTTATCAAGGCCTTCCTTGTGGCGGTTGATTCGACTCATTGAGCAGGATAGCGAATTCTCTTGTTCGTGATGTCTATAACGTCGATTGGTTGACACAAATCTGTCAACACAACACGTTTATACCGAGCTCACCAATCACAAGTTCAATTGCGAGTCGAGGTTTCGGAATTCGCACTTTCCAGATCTTCGTAGAATGATCAACTTCCGCTCAAATTCACTTCAAGAAGCAGGGGTTTTGAAATGTGCAAGTACGAGTGAGCGTAAGTGGGTTTTGTACATGATGATTGATTTTTCGGTTGTCATATTCCTCTGTTGTCGCTCGTTCTCTCAAACGGGTAATACCATGTTTGGTAGCTAGAATAGTCCATGCATGGAACACGGAAACGAAAAAATAAATAAATAACGCTTCCTAAATCCAACATATCATTTTCTTTTTGTTTTCCCATGTTCTCCCTTATGTTTGGGATTTAGTGAGAGAAGTTCATATAAATAATTTCAAGGTTATTACACAAAAAATCTCAAGCTGGTACATTTATGACAAATTTACCCAAAATTAATCTTTTTACAACGAAAAATCATAAACCGGTACGCCTATAACAAATTTATTCAAAACTAATTTTTTAATCACAAAAAACCTGAAACTAGTACACCGGTGATAAATTTACTTTAAACTAATTTTTTGAAAATCAAAAACCCGAAACTAGCACACCTGTGACAGATTCACCCTCCATTAACTTTTATCAAATTTTACCATTAAAATTGTTAATGTGTATGACATATGGTAATGTGGTATGGTAACATGGCAAGTCTACATGGAAATTCATAGGATAAATATCACGAAAAAATCCAAACCCTCCATTGCGGCCCTCACCAGCCACAGGGGAGGGCAGTTGTTGTCGACTCGGGGGAGGATGGACCCTTATAGCCTGGGCAAGGGCCACCCTCACCCAGGCCACGGGAGTCTAGCCCTCGCCCTCGCCGGTGAGAATGACCCTCCCCTATGGCCAGCAAGGGCCACGACACCCGTGCCGGCCCTCGCCACAGGCAAATGAGAAGGCAAAAAAAAAAGAACAAAGAAAAAAAAGGGAAAAAAAAGAAAAAAAATTATTAAAAATTATTCACGTCAGCGCTAGCCGTGCCACATCGGACAACCGTTATCCATGTTAGCTGTTTCCAGCATAAATTGGCCGGATGAATTGAATTGATACCAATGTGAAAATGTTCAGCACTAAATTAGTCCAATTGAAAAGTTAATGACTAAATTGGTACAAATACAACAGGTTTATAACTTTTTTGTACTTGTTTTGTTTTTCCGCGATAAAGAACTCCAGGGCCGAGCTCTTCTAGAAAGATTTGACGCAAGGGGTTTTGAATTTCTCTCTCTCTCTGGAGAAAGGGTTCTAGGATTAGTTGGTTGTTGCTCGCTCTCTCAAACGGGTATTGCCATGTTTGGCAGCTAAAATAGTCCTATACCTGGAACTTAGAAGCCAAGAAAATAAAAATATTATGCGACATTCTGAATTCGATCCACTTCCGTGATCAATAAAATTAATGTGTTTCTCTCATTTCGTTTTAGTAAGGCTCGCTCGGAACTGATCACTTTCGGGATACTAACCAATAGGAAATGGCTAACTAGGAAAAACGGTACGTGGACCCAAGAACTCGACCGTAAATTGTCCTTTGATTCCGAGGAACGACGATGGAATATTTTGGATCAATGTGGGCCGATCCAAGGAAGGGTTGCCGGGTTGATTTTTCAACGACGTACAATCGGATCGCGGGTGATTCCGCATGACTGATTGTGTACGTGACGAATAATCCCAAAACTTATTCTAAAAGATCGCAACCTCCGGAACTAATGATGGACCTCACGTTTTCTTGGTAATCAAGGCCACCATGACTAAAGTAACCCTAGGTCAATACGCGTAACCTCTAAAAAGCTGCCCGTTAGTAGGAGACACTAAAATCGCAATTGAGCAAAATAGATTGTTGAGTTGACTCCGAACTTGAGTGTCGAATTTCACGGACGTATACGACTAATTCATTGGACGACGTTGCAAGACGCGTGGCCAACCTCGGTATCGCTCGGATTTTTCGAAAAAGTACAATTTAGTTCTGGTGTGGAAAATGACCGTTTTGTCCCTAGGATTAAGTGTACTCATTTGAATCAAGAAGGGTAATTTGGGCATTGGTAAGCCCCCCTTGGTCAGAATTAGAGGGCCAAAATGCCCCTCTCCCTCTGGCTCTATTTCCTCTTTTGCCCTTATTGATAGTGAAGTTGACCATTTGTGGCCTATGGATCTAGTGGGACTTGATGTGTGCATGAATTGTGACCCTTATATGAGCTGGATAGTGGTGAGGGTAGAATTGTCATTCTAGCAAATTGGTTGACCAATCCCCACTCAGTCAATTTCATAACACTCCCCCTCTCTCTCTCTCTCTCTCTCTCTCTCTCTCTCTCTCTCTCTCTATCTCTCTCTCTCTCTCCCCACTCACACTCTCTCACCCTTACTCTCTCCCTTACATTCGGTCGAGCTCTTCCCCCCTCCCCCTTGTGCGTTGCCTTGGTTGGCCAGCTGCCGCCATGTCCAGTTGTGCTGCTGCCATACCGTCACCATCTATCTAGCCATTCGGCGACCTACTGCTGCTTCTCATCATTTTCCCCCACCGCCGAGCTCTCCCTCTCTCCCGCTCTTCCCCTTCCGACCAACACCAACGCCACCACTTCCGACCAACACCACCAGCCGCCTTGTACTTCGCCACCCCCAGCCGCTGTGGCCGTCCGCTGCCCAAGAGCCGTCGTCCACCCCACTGACCGCCGCTGCTCCCTTGTTCGCTTGTCTCACCGCCAGCCACCATCTATCCCTCTCTCTCTCCTTCCTCCGGCACCAGCGACCTCGGTACCACCTCGAAGCCTTACCCCCCACCACCATACGTCGCCGTCGCCACAACCAACACCTGGTTTGCCGCCGCCCAACCACCCATTTCCGCTGTGAAGCCGCGTCCGCCGGGAGTACCCTACTGCCTCGGCGTTGTTGCTACCGCTCGTCCAATGCCCTTGCTGCCCCCTTGCTCATCCTTGTTAACTTAGGACTAAGTGTAAGTGGAAACCCTAAACCCTATCTAGGCTTTTGTGTATTGTTAGACAAGTCTAGGGGTTATTAGGGAAGTTCAAGGGTTATTTAGTGGCTGATGTTAGGACAGATGAAGAGGTGTTCTTGATTGGCTAAGATGATAATTTAAGGGTGAATTAGAGGTAGATAGCGATCTGCTTGGTGGCTAAGAAGTGTCGGCTTGATTGGACTACATATTGTTATTCTATGGTTTAAATGCTGAATGTTATGTGTGGTATAGTTAGACCATGAAGTGGCGGGTTCATGCGTGGGAATAATTGTGTGATGTTGTGATGTTATGATGATTGCTTGGTGTGGCCGTGACATGAGGTTCATTGTGGTCCATTGACATGCTTGATTCCGTGCTTAATTTCAATGTGATATGTGTGCATTATGTCATGGGCTGTGGCTGGGTACACTTGAATGGTCAAATGATCATGTTGATGTGGTTAATTTGAATGGATAATGCGGACTTAACTAGTGCCTTGATTGTTTAATTATAGACCATGATTTTAGGCACATTGAGTAATGACATGGAATGTGGATCGTGCAAGTGTATGAGTGTCATTGAGCATTGGTCACCTAAAATGCCCTGAGGCGTCATTTACACAAGGTTTAGATAATAATTGATGAAGTGTGTATGTGTTGTCATATAAGCCCTGATGCATTTAACGCGAGGTATTGAACTCATTCTGAGGCGTCTAATGCGTGACGATGCTCGGTTTACCGAATAATGGCCAACCTGAGGCATCGTTCACGCAGGTTGTGTCATGAACTTGAGGCGTGTTACGCGAGTCCCGAGCAACGATGGGCGTGATGCATTTAACGCGAGACGGATATTAATTGGAAATTGACACGTGTGTGAACCATGCATTAATGGGTGCAAGTGTGTGCATGACATGTGTTCGTGGTCTAGTGATAACTCGTATGTGCCATGACTAAACCTTTGTGTTATTATTGTGTGCCTAACCTGCAGGGTTGATTATATGCTAGATTTGGGCCTGAGGGCCTAAGTCGTTTGATTACTCAATTGTATGATTGTATAGTTAATTGTCTGGAGGTGCATGATAGCCTAGGTTAGGTTTAGGGGGCCTACTTACTGAGATTCGTTCTTACTATTGTAAATCCAACATTTCAAACCCCAGACCTTAAGGAGGGCCAGCGTATCACTACATTTTTGGGATCTCGGATCATATAGAGTGTTCGATGATCGAGTACCTTGATTGGAATGGGGAGACTTATATTAGATTTTACACCATCGTATGGGTCGATGAGGGCGAGCCACAGCTCAAGGCCCATCCTTACCTTGGTTGGTGCTTTCGGGACCAGTCCGGCTTTTATGGACCCTTTAGGACTTTTGGCGTTTCGATTGACAGGTTAGGTCGGTGAGACCCGCAGACAGCTGATGGGGAGGTAGTGAGCCCCGATTCTGTATCCGAGACGGATTCTGATCCACGGCCCGTCATCATAGAGTCAAACGAGGAGATTAGGGAGTAGGAGTCCGATCCCGATCCGGAGCCGATAGAGCTTGAGTCAGAGCCGGAGGACCTCGAGGTGGTATCGAAGCCCAAGGATGACCCCGAGGACGAGTCGCTAGAGGTCGAGTCTGAGCCCGAGTCAATGGATTTTGAGTCCGAGTTGTCTGTTGATACATCCGAGTCTTTTGGATCCGATTTGGA
Source organism: Syzygium syzygioides (assembly GCA_031216285.1). Lineage (NCBI taxonomy): Eukaryota > Viridiplantae > Streptophyta > Magnoliopsida > Myrtales > Myrtaceae > Syzygium > Syzygium syzygioides. Next base: position 14,310,032 of record CM062251.1, on the reverse strand, counting down.
TTGGGTTCCACCTAGGGGTTAGCTTAGGGTTTAGATAGCGTTAGGGTCGGCACTTTTGGAATGAGCCCTATCGATTGTTAGGTCTAACTCAACCGAGCCACAAGTCCCCTTTTTGATGATGGTGGCTTGTTGAACCATTTTTAGCCTATGTATGTTTCCGTCGCTAATGGATGCTGTAAATCCTCTTTTGATTAATATAGTTATGTGTTTATGAAGCATGTTGTTACGTTTGTTATGTATGTCTTTCATTGCTATCTTGGTCATGTTTATTTGTGTATGGGGGTGTGATCGTTTCCGCATGTATGTTTTCTCTGATCCGTTGGTTTGGGTCGGCGACGAGTCCTGGGTCGGCGACGAGTCCTGGGACATCGCGCAAATTAGACCGAAGAGGGATGTCTTGAGCTCGATGAGGTTCGGGGCGTGACATATTAGCTCTTCATATTCTAACATATCATTTTCTTTTTCTTTTTTTATCCCTTTGTTCACCCGAGTATTTGGGATTTTGTGAGAAAAATGTCTGTAAATAATTTGAATAATCACAAAATCTTATTAGGATTTAGCCTTTAAAAAAGAAGAGTACTAACGAATATACTCCCTAATGCCATCAATTAACCAATGAGGAACTTACGCGATCTGAAAAAGGTGCGTGTCCAAACACATTGTCTCGGACAAGTGAAAATAGATTTTTGAGAAGGTTTTTCTTAATGAGTGCCCTGCTTAATAAGGAAATGATTTCATTTTCCACGCGTGGATTGCATCTGGTTTGGGATAGAAAGTGCGTGGAAAATAACAAATTTTCTTTATTCAGGTGTTTAACAGGAAATCCTTTTGAGAATACAGTAAGTTATCAGGAGAATTTGCTATTTTGAGAATCCTTTTTCTATCGGGTAATGAGTACGGGTATGTATATAATCACCTAGCTGTAAATGGTGTATTTGAGGTGCTACGTGCAGCGGCAATGTAATAATACGACAAGTCCAGACAAATCTTTCATTCCTATCATGCGTTTGGACACCAAATCTGGCAAATGTTTACCAAGTATGATGGATAAAGCAACTAAGAAGGGTAAGGCTAAACAAATTAGACAACTCATTTTTCAAGTACCACAAAATCAACAATCAACAAAATTAGGATGTACTACATACCATTCATTCAATTACGGATTAACTTTCAATTAGGTGCCATGGCATGCACAAAGCACCCTAAGGGCAGGACAATTTATTGCATGGAATTAAGTCCACATCGATGTGTCTATCTAGTTGCTAAAAATATAGGCCCTATATATGAATTCCAGATGATTTAATGGTCGTGATTGTTTTGAGTCCATTGACCTGGGTTCAAATAAGAGCATCTCCAAGGATAAAGAAATCTTAAGAAGTTCATGGCACTTCATTCGAAAATGGAGGAAGGAAGGATTTAATCTCCACATGGATTTATACATAGGGGTAATGCACAAACAGCCTTGAACTTTGGCTTAATCGGCAATTTACTCCATAAACTTTTAATTTATTCAATGTAGTCATTAAACTTTAGCTTAATGTTCAATGCGATCCTTGAATTTTATTTTATTCAATATGGTCTCTGGACTTTTGGTACATGTTCGACAAAATCCTTGAACCATGGGAATATATTCAAGGTAGTCTTTCTATTAATTCAAGTTCTAAACTATATTGAATATTTTCATATAGTTCAGGAATTAAATTAAACATGTACCAAAAGTTTAGAAACGAAATTGAATAAATTAAAAGTTTAGGGACCACATTGCACATTGGGTTAAAGTTTAGGGGTTATATTGAACAAATTAAAAGTTCAAGCACCACATTGACATTTGATCAAAGTTTAGGGACTGCTTGTGTCATTTTCCTTTTAACATTTGAAGATTGTAAATTTTACGCGTGTAGGTTTTATAGTGAATTGTTAAGTTTTTCCAATCACATTACAATACTTTTGAAATAATGCCAAAAAGGCCCCTTGATGGAGTACTAGTGGTGCAAATGGTAACCATTCCATTTCCTTGTATTTCTATTTTTTGTTCCTGAGATTTGGAACGGAAATCCGTTTGGTAAAATAATTTTATTTTTTTATTTTTGGGACAAATTTTGGCTCAAAATAGATTTGAAACAAAAATGAAAAGTTAAAATTTTTTACTTTTTTATTTCTTTTCCATAAATAGAAATAATAACTCTCTTTTATTATTCACCCTTACAGCCCTCCACCGCTCACTCGCCGCTGGACGCCGGCCATCCGCCGCCGCAGCCGCCCGTTGGCCGTTCGCCATTGCCCGCCACCGCTACTCGCTAGCCGCCACCACTGCTTCCTAGCTGACGGGAATAGAAATTTTGAGTTGTTATCAAACGAATTTATATTCTGAAAATAAAAATTTTGTGTCGTTATCAAACACTATTTTTTGCTAAGAAACTCATCTGCGAAAGAGAGATAGATTTTTTAATTTCTAGCCAAAATAGGGCTGTGGAAGAGAAATGTTGTCATTCGCATCCTAAATAACAAATTAAATTCCTAGTCATTATTTACTTTTTTGACGAATGGTTCATAGATTAGAAACCCACAAAATATTTTTTCTTATCCCAGTGAAATCGAAACTTAAGACCCCTCTTTTGGGGGGCAGATTTTTTGTATTCTTTCTAATTTCTACTCTTGATGTATCCTTCAAAATTCGAAAAGGTAAAGAAGTTATTTTCAATTTCATAAAAAAAATTATATGTCAAAAAACTTTGAAAAGTCTAGACTGCTCTGCGTTAAATAAAAATTATAGGCCAGAGTCCATAAATGTAATGAGAAATCGAATAATATATAATAAGAGTCGCAAGTCACCCCAATCGGGACATCCTAAATAACCCTGGAATCAAGGTCAAGTCTGCTGAAGAGATTAGATGGGAAGATCAAGAAGAGAACTCTGCTTCCCCGGATCAATCTCACGGTGAGATTGTTAATCAGTCCGGAACTGTCGGCCCTGCATTTGCTGTTGTTCTGTTCATATGCAAGTTCACTGAAGAAGTGTCAGTGCAAACTTAACATACGAACTGGTATCAGAAGTCGATCCCCTGCTTCCACGACAGTCATCATCCTGAACAGAGTTTAACCCGACAACAACAGATCCGCCACTTGCAGAATGTAGGCACAAATCGAAAACAAGGTATAGCTTAATTGTTCTGGAACACCAAGAGAGTTCATAAACTCAGAGGAGTTTTAACCAATCATAAACAAATTGACCCGACAATAATGTAACCAAAATATACCCGAAAAACAGTATCAGACAGATGAAAATATTATTGAATGCAATGTAGAATGAAAGAGTGAATCCGCTGACTTCACTCGAAACCATGGAAAGAACGAACATGGATAGCATCAAACACCGATATCAGGTGCGTCTCCCTTCTCCGATATCGCACAGCTTATTGAGCATACCTGCCCGTTTGCCTTCTCCGAGTCGTCCTTGATGCTCTTGAGTCCGGTGCAGCCACGGCTCCCTTCAATCTCGTGAGAAGCATCGACTGGAGCCTCCTGTTTGTAGATCACAGCGTCCCTGCTTTTGTACTCGAAAACTTGCGATTCCTCAGTGTGGACCTTGTCTCTGAATGAATTAAACCCCAGCTCAAGCCATAGTTCTGCCATTTCTCTGGAATCGGAACCCACAGTTTCCATTGGGTCACGATCCATCATCGCTGCCTCATACATCAGCTCTTTGCCTGATCTGGCTTCTTTAGGCTTCTTGTGCATGCGGGCGGGAACCTCCAATTCGACCCCTTTCCGCTCCTTTCTCGTATAGCCTCTTGGATGGCTTTCATTACACTCGGATGCTTCAGTCACCCTCCCTTTCCCCACGTCAAAGAAATCCGGGGCCGAGCTGTTCGTGAAAGGTTGGACGCCCAAACCTGAAGAATTGAAGTCTGTCTCACATCGGGAGATCATTATCAAAGAACCTGCTGCTACGGTTCCCGGGTCTTGCTCGGCCACGCTACTGGACGAAGACCCATTTGGTGCGGAAAGCAGAACTCCCTCGGTTCTCTCATTGACGTCATACGCGATTCGCGGCGTTCTCTTCCTCCTGGTCACGTGCATTGCCTCATCGTCAGCTAAAACGAGGAGCAGGAGATCACTCTTGGTCTTGCTCGAGCCCGCGAAGCGATCTTCCTTTAAGAGACTCTCCCCATCGTGAATCGGCCTCGTGCGATCCCGGCAAGATTTTATAGACCTGGACCCTTTGCCGCGGTCCTTGCACCGGTCTCCGCCCTCGTCATGCTTCCTCCAGTGAATCTTCAAGTGGCAAAACAGCGCCCTCATCGACCTGAACTGCCTGTCGCAGACCGGGCACGGATTTTCCGTGGCACTTTCCTGCAGCTCCGACAATTTCCACGATTTCTTGGGGTTCTCTCGGAGACTATACCCAACACGTCGCTCTTCCTTCGAGCTGTTACCAATCACCAATGGCGGCACTCTCTCCGGTAGACTGTAGGGCAGGTGACACCTCATGTGACCTCCCAACATTGGTCCGCTAGAAAAGATCCTCCTGCAGAGCTTGCACTGATATACTCTCCCCAGATTCATCATCATATTGCGAAAACAGCAAAAGAAAAGAACAGAGCAAAATCGAAGAGAGAGAATACAAACGGTTCGTCGAAACTCAGAAAGGCCGAGACTTTCTCTCTCACCGGAGAGCGAGTGAGCGCGAGTGCGAGAGAGAGAGAGGAGGCTACAGAGGAATCAGAAAGCTCACCAAGAAGAAGCAGGGGGTTCTGAGATGTGGAGATACGAGCAAGCGTGATTGGGTTTTGTACACGATGATTGATCTGTTGGTTGCCATTCCTCTTGTTGTCGCTTCCTCTCTCAAACGGGTAATGCCATGTTTGGTAGTTGGAATAATCCATGCATGGAACATAGAAGCCAAACAAAAATAAATAAGTAAATAAATAAATAACGCTTCTTAAATCTAACATATCATTTTCTTTTTGTTTTCCCATGTTCTCCCTTATATATGGGATTTAGTGAGACAATTTCATATGAATAATTTCAAGGACCACATAATTTTATGAGGATTTAGCCTCTTTGAGTGCCGCAAATTAAGTAATGAGCGACTTCTGTACGTTCTTGGAAAAGGTACACACGCAAATGCATTGGGCAGGCAGGGAGAAAACGAATTTTGAGAAGCGTTTTGTTAACGAGTGCCTTCAAGAAACTGGTTATCCGTGCTTAATAATAAAATGATTTGATTTACAATGCATAAATTATGCTTAATGCGAGAGAAATAATGCAATAAAAAATGACAAAAAAGAGAATCTATCCGTGCGTTAAAACGGAAAATCCTTTCGAGAATTTGGTAAGTTATCTAGAGAATTTGCTATTTCGTGAATTTATTCTCTTTTAGGTAATAAGAATGGCTATGCATATAGTCCGTCACGGCAATGTAATAATGCGACGAGTCCAGTCAATACCTAGCGATGAATCACCAAATCAAGCAATTTACCAAGTATGATAGTGTGAAATGATAAAATGATGCAACTAAGCTAGATAAGGCTAGACAAATTATACAACTCATTTTCCAAGTAGGAAAAAATCTACAAACAGCAAATTTCAGATATGTTATACAGCGGTAGCGGTCATTCAATTATGGATTAACTTCCGGTTTGGTCATGGCTGTGGCAAAGCACCCCAAGGACTAGACAAATTGTTACATGGGCTGAAGTCCACATGGTTTGTGTCTATCTTTGCCGTTAATTATATGGCATCACATATGAATTCACATAATCAATGGCTATGATTGTCTTTGAACCAGCGATGATAAGTTTAAGTTTCAAATAAGAGTTTCTCCAAAGATTGAGGAAGCTTGGGAAGTTCAAGACATTCATTTGAAAGAGGAAGAAAATACTTAAATCTCCACATAGATCTATTGAACATATGAATGCATTTAAATTGATCTGACAATTACGTGAGTATGGCTCCTATGAAATTGTTAATTTTTTCAATCAGGCTGCGATACTTTTGAAATAGTTTCAGAAAGATTGCTTGATAGAGTTTAAGTTGACAAGTTTAATTTCACTTATTCTTTTGATCAATGGTTCATAGACGATGACATCATAGAATTTTTTTTCAGAGTTTAGTGAAACCGAAACTCTTTTTCATCGAATTATAAAATTGAAACTTAAGACCCCCTTTTTTGGGGCAGATATTTTATTTCCTTCTAATTTATACTCATGACATTTCCTTCAAAATTTGAAAGTGTGAAAAGGTTATTTTAAATTTCAAAAAATTATAAAAATTCGAACGTGTTATATGTCAGCTTGTAAATATTACAAAAAGTCTCGAGTGGGAGTGAGCATAGTTGCAGAGTGAAATTTGGAACTTGAGAACCTGGCCTGTGGGAATATGTAGGTTCCAGTTTTCAAGATATGCAGGATAGATTTCAGGTTCCAAAAATTGAGAAACCTGTTTCGACGGGTAAGTTTCAAGTTTTAGGTAGGTATAACCCGAAACAAGTTTTTTGTGTTTTTTCTTTATCTATGTCTTCGCGTGATCCTGCGATGTTCCATGGTGTTAAATGATAAGGGTATAATTTGCAACGACTAGACTGAGCTTTCATTTTACGATTTGTTAATATTTCATATTCTTCATGTGTTTAAATATAAGTTTGATCAGTGAAACATAGCAACAAGTAGTGATCATTAAAGATTATGATTCACTATAATTGTTCAATTAATAATACAAGTGAAACATGGATAGATCATGAAATTGACCCTGGAACCTGAGACACAGTAAATTCCGGATTTCAATATATGTAGGATAGATTCCACATTCTGAAAAACAAAGAACTTGTTCCTGTGAGTAGTTTCAGGTAAAATCTATACGGAACCTGAAACCGCTCATCCCTAGTTTCGAGTGCTCGATGTCAAATAGAAATTGGATCCGCAAAATGTACAATAAATCAAATCAAATGTAAGGATCAAGGAGAGAACTCGCTTCCCCGAATCACTTCTCATGGTGAATTGTTAAATAAGTCCGGAACAGTCTGCACTGCATTGCCGTCGTTCTGTTTATATGCAGGTTCATTGAAAAATGTCAGTGCAACTTTTAACATAAGAAATTGGGATTAGAAGTCGATTCCCCCGCTTACACAACAGTCACCATCCTGAACAGAGCTTGACCCAACAGCAGGTTGGCCAGTTACAAGATGCAGACACAAATCGAAACCGAGGTAGTTAAGTGTTCTAGGACACCAAGAGAGTTTATTTCTCAAGAGTTGCTAACCAATATTAAACATATTGAACCGACAAAAATGTAATCCAAATATACCCGAAAAGCAGTAACAGACAGGGGTGTTATAATTTGAATACAATGTAGAATAAAAGAGTGAATCCGCTGACTTCACCAATGTGGACCAATTACCCTGACGACTACTCTGGGGAAGGGGAAGTAGGAGAACACTCAGAAACCATCAAAAGGCGAACATTGGAGGGGATAAAAACGGCTGCTTTAGAAAATATAGGACCCTTGGCAGGAGACAAGCGCCAATATCAGGTGCATCTCCATTATGCCACGGCAGGCATGTCCTTGAGCCAGGGATCCAGTGGCTTGCCGATGGAGTAGACGATGAATCCAATCTCGCGCAGCTTGTCAACGTTGACGACGTTCCTGCCATCAAAGACGAAAGCCGGCTTCTGCATGTTGTCAAAGATCCTCTGGTAATCGAGGGTCTTGAACTCATCCCACTCAGTGAGCACGCAGAGGCCGTGGGCATCCTTGACAGCATCGTAGGCATCCCAGACTACGGAAACCTGCTTCACAGTGGTGGGACTCATCGGCTGAAGGTGGACTGGGTGGTCCCAGTCAAACTTGTTCATGGTAAGGTCCCTCTGGATCTGCTCCTCGGTGACCTGAGGATCATAAATGCTTAGCCTGGCCTTGTCTCCCAAGAGACCCTTGCAGACGTCGATTGCGGGGGTCTCACGAGTGTCCCCAGTATCTTTCTTGAAGGCAAATCCAAGAATGGCAATCTTCTTGTTTGAAACCGTGTTAAACATGGAGGAAACTACACGGTTCACAAAGCGGGCCTTCTGGTAGTCATTGATCTTAATCACTTGTTTCCAGTACTCAGCCACTTCAGGAAGGCCATTGCACTCGCAGATGTACACCAGGTTGAGAATATCCTTTTGGAAGCAGGATCCACCAAAGCCAACACTAGCATTAAGGAACTTGGGACCAATTCTCGAGTCCTTACCCACAGCATAAGACACTTGAGTAACATCTGCACCAGTGGCCTCGCAAAGTGAGGACATGGCATTCACAGAAGAGATCCTTTGGGCCAAGAAAGCATTGGCAGCCAATTTGGAGAGCTCTGCAGACCAAAGGTTGGTCGTTAAGATGCGGTCTTCGGGAACCCAATGAGCATAGACGTTCTTCAAGGCTTGGATGGCTTTCTGGCCTTCCGGAGTTTCCCTGCCACCGATAAGGACACGATCCGGGTTGAACAGATCTTCGATTGCCGTCCCCTCAGCAAGGAACTCAGGGTTCGACAGTATCTGGAATTTGATTCCCTTGCTGTTATGGGTCAGAATCTTCTCTATCGCCTCAGCTGTCTTAACCGGGACAGTCGATTTCTCCACAACAATTTTATTGGATTTCGAGACATCAGCAATCATACGGGCTGCACTTTCCCAGTAGGTCAGATCTGCAGCTTTGCCAGCACCCAGACCTCGAGTCTTGGTCGGGGTGTTGACAGACACGAAGACAATGTCAGCCTCAGACACATGTTTCTCCACATCGGTGCTGAAGAAGAGATTCTTCCCTCGGCACTGCTTCACCACCGCATCAAGGCCCGGTTCATAGATCGGGAGCTGCTCGCTGTTCCAGGCTTGTATACGAGAGACAGAAATATCAACAACCGCAACTTCTATTGACGGGCACTTGAGAGCAATTACGGCCATAGTAGGCCCACCGACATAGCCAGCACCAATGCAGCAGATCTTCACCATCTCTCCGCACTAATTTAGAACCTGAGAGAGGTAAAACATATTAGGGAATAGCTCCGAAATGACTCTGCTAATTTTGACGCACACTTTCAGATGTCTTTCACACGAGTAAAATCGACGGACCAATTGCAAATCACACCCAATATATGTATAATAGCACACATTCCCCCCTGGCTTCCTGCGATAATCCAACAACTCATTGTGGCGTATGCATGCAGGCAACGTGCACAAGCAGCGCATTGCGCGCGAACATCACGCTAACTCTGCTTCCATTTACACTCTCATCTTAGATCTAACAATCAGGAGCTCTACTATTGCCTGAACAATTCTTCAGCCACACTCTTTCGCCTCTTTCACTAGCCAGGTAAGCCTCACGAGATTGAATCCAGCATCAAATTAGCGAGCACCCTCGGCAAGCCAGAGAGGACAAAAACGTAGTCACGAAAATTGAAAGAAAAGCCATCAACAAGAGCAAATTGGCAAATAAAAACCCAGCAACGGACACCCAATTAACTAGAAAGGTGGACAATCGCCAATAAAAAAAAAAGGAGGACCATCCTAAATTCATTCATAAAATAGAAGCACGCATGCTTTTATAGCTCAAATAAGCACACGAATTTACATAAAGAACATCCGATTTTCGCATAAAATGCCAAAGGCGACGGGTCAAACGCGTCAGATCCAATAGCCACACGCCCGATTCGCGACGCGAACCAAGATCACCAGACCCCCACAAAGCCTTCACCTCGAGCTCGAACAATGCAGCGAGAACAGAAGAAGAGCGCAGAGCACAGATCTGAACAAGAGAATGCCTACACAACCCAAACAGCCACCAGATCCGACCGACACACGCGGATCTCAAGAGGGGAGAAGGGGGGGAGGGGGGGGAGCGGGGAAACGATCTGAGAAGCTTCCCGATCGAACGCCGCGGCGGGCGCGCGATCAGATCCGAACGATCCGAGGACGCGCGGCCCCGATCAGGCGGCGGGAGCGCGAGGGATCGGGGGCGCGGGGCCAATCGAACGGACAATTCAAAGCCGGGGAAAACGAAGACGAGGAAGCATCGTTAACCAAGGGCCGGAGCATTTACAGGATGATTACCTCCGACGAGAAGAGCCGCTCCGCCGGCGTCGTCCGGGAACGGGAAGATCGCTGGATCGATCAACCGGGGGAAGGGAGGAGGGGAGGCAGAGAGAGACAGGGAGAAGGGGGGGAGAGTCGAAATGGACGGGGAAGAAGGGGAGAGCGGGGAGGGTTTAAATACGCGTACTCAGCTCCTTCTATATTCAAGATCCACCCACACTCCCTCTCTCTCTCTCTCTCTCTCTCTCTCTTTCTCCTTTTTCTCTTTTTTTTTCTTTTCTTTTTTCGTTTCTCTTTTTTGTTTTTACCGTCCGTGGGGAGCATTCCACGCGCAAAGGGCACGCCGCGTGGCGCCGCGCGGGCGGTGATGCTTTGTTTTTTTTTTATTTTTTTTTCCTTCAATAGACGGTAAGGAATTTTTTTTTTTAGAGCCCCGGGGGGGGTTGGAGAAAACGACGAAATTGCCCCCCCCCCGGCTGTATTACAGTGAAGGTTCACGCGGTTAATGGGAGGATACAATCTGTAAAGGACGAGGAGACCGCACCGGCACCGACGCCCACATGCCTACGCGATTGCTCGTCGTATCGAGAGAGGAAATTCCGAAAATGAAATGACATCTATTTCTCACACTTCTCTCCAAATTTGATTTTATTCTAACATATATTCTCAATTCGATCGATTTGACTCAATACATTTTGAAGCGACGAATTTTTCTCGTAATTCCTTATAAATTTGGCTTTGTTTCAAAGTACCCTTAAACTTGTTGACCCTTTTGACTCAACGTCTAATGTGAATTCGTTCCCAAACATGTGCACATTTCACTCCTTTTACTGGGGCAATTTTAGTCAGTAAAAAAGACACATTCCTCTCATGCCACTCACGTGCACATCAAAAACATCAAAAAAGCTCTGTATTTGCCCGAACTTTAGAGATAAAAAAAAATGGCTAGGGTTTCTTGAGCATAGATCGGAAAATTGGAGATGGATAATCACTGTAATTGCGAGAGAAAAACTGTTTTGAGAATATCGTGGACTACAAGAACCAGCTAGGCACATTATTACTTGCGAGAAGACCATGGGAAAGGTACAAAACATGCACGTGCTCGTCCGCCAGCCATTATTTTTGACGGTGTCGAGTTCGGGGGTTATTGAGTCAAGACGATCAAATTCAGGTATCCTTGGAAGAAAGTCAAGTCCGGGAGAATTTCATAATACAAAGCCTCTCCAAGTGATAAAATTCGGGGACATTTTGGAACAAAATCATATATGAGGGAACTTTAGAAAAGGGATCCTCTGATTCTCCTTACAGGGATGCGTTGGTGAATGACTGGTCCAATGGCGGCATCGACCTTTAGAGAGAATTTGAGCTGGAAATCGTATAAGCATTGATCCAGATTTTCCAAACGGAAATTACAACACAATAATAGGAAAACTCATTTTGCATGAAAAATTTATATAAGAATATTCCAAATAAGAATATGAAATGCCATCATTTTCTTAAATAATGACCTGAAAGGGCCATGACAGTTTCAAATAAGAGTTTAACCTCGTCGGTTGCCAGCTGGCTAAATATTCCTGATGGTCAAGGGTATTTTCGTATAAAGATAATTTAAATTTTAAATTATTAATTCTTTTCTTTTTTCTCATTTCTTTTTTTTTCTTTCCGGTGAGGGTGGCCATGCCCAAGGCAAGGGTCACATTGCTGGCCGCTGTCAAGGTGACCCTCCCCCGATCTTGGCAAGGGTTGATCTTGCCCATCCCTCTTTGGGCATCGCCAGTGGCCCAGCCACTAGCGAAGAAGAAAGAAAAAAACATAAAAAGGAAAAAAGAAAGAGAAAAAGGGGAAATTTGAGAAAAATGTAAAGGATGAAAATGCCCTTGACCGTCCGGAAAGCCATGTCTTTCTTTGAAACTCACGCCCTTATTTGAAATTGACATAGCCTCTTCAAACTCTTACTTGAAACAAAATCAACTTCAAAATCTTATCTGAGACAATAATGGTATTTCAGGCTTTTGTTTTTTTCAAACAAGGTCTACTTCAAGCCCTCATTTGAAAAAATTAGGGTACTTTAGACTATTATATAGAATTTTTCCAAAATTTATAAATAATCTATCCAGTCAATAAAAGATAATGCATATAAATCTTGTTACCGTATATGATGAACATTCTCCTAAAACTCCTCAAAATCAAGGATTAAGTCTCTTTCAAGATAGAGATGCTATATTCAAACTTTATGAGTACACGTGGCAACAACCTAGAACAGTCTTATGGAGGGGCATGTAATAACGTATCTACTAAATGTTAACCCGCGTGATGTGTGAACCAAGTTAAAATATTCATAAACAAAAGTGAAAGAAAAATGGTTAAATTATTATAATTAAATTTGCTCGTCAAATAAAGAGCTCTTTTTTTCTATCAAAATAAATAAAGAGCTCTTTGCTTAAATCTCATCAATTCATGTGACATTACTTAAATTTAACTAATTTCTCAACCTATCATTTTCCATTACTTTCCAAATCAAATCACTTATGTTTTTATTTTTAATTTCAAGCATCTAGTCAAAGATCCATCAAATTAATTCTTTGGTGGTCTTTCCCTTTAGCTGTCAATTCCTTAGTGAAAATTACTCGATTCTATACATAATATTTGACATTTTACCTCAAGTCATACTAAAGCAAAAGGACAAACATCCACCTAGAATAAAAGGATGAGAAGGGAATTGAATCCATATATCCACAATATATCACATAAATTGCACAAGAAGCCCAAAACTTAATACTACTTTGTGAATTGCATGTACATAACAATATTGAAGGATATCTTACGCAAAAAAAAAAATTAAGGCATGATTGCAGAGATATATTTCAGACTTTTTTATAGTGCTTACATGGAGTTTAAATTGATAATATTGTGAAAATCAGCAAAGTAAAATATTACATTCGTGTAGTGATGGAGGAAGTAGCCTTATTATGAGTTTTTTGCAAGAAAACTTGGGAAAAAAAATACAAAGATTATCTTTCTTCTTAGATTCCGTTTGTTTCGCGGAAAATGAACGATTTGGAAACTATTTTCCTTAAAAATTGATCAATTGAAATAATTGATCAATGAAAAATATTTTCACTATCGATAACAATTTTTGTTTAAATATATTCGTGAATGATAAAAATATCTTTCGTTCGTTCATTTTTGTTAGCGATACAAGCAATCATTTTTAGAAAGATATTTTTCAAGTCATCAATTTTTCGAGAAATAAATGAAGCCGTCTTATACTGCAAATAAAAGTTTCCCTTGTTTAAGGTCTTAAAAAGATCGATTGAAGAGGAATTTTAAAAGGCTTGTTTTTATTAACACACTTTGGTAGGGAAAATGACATGACAAGTGTTATAATTTTTGTAGGTGCTCACTTAAGTGCCTTAATTTTTTTTTTCAATTATAAGAGTTCCATAACTTACTTAGAGTACTCATTTGAGTGCCATAACTTTTTTTTTCGATCACTTGAGTATCATATAACTCTTCAATCGATCACTCGAGTGCTGTAACTTTTCAAAGACATTTACCACAAATGGTACACAGTGTCGAATTTTGGACACTTGGGTGAACATTTAAAATTTATGTAAACGTTTTTCAGAAATCATGGCACTCAAGTGATTGGAAAACAAAATCATGGCCTTCAAGTGAGCGTCGTACCAAAATTATGATACTTGTTATGTTCTTATATTCATTTTTATAGCAAGTCAATTTTTTCGGGTCAAATATAGCACGTCGTCATTTGAAAAGTCCTCTTTTGTTCTCTCATGCGGCACGTGACGTACACGTGAGGCCGGTCAAGCACTTCCTTTCAGCAAATTCAAAGATTACTACTCTTCACCTCGAGGCCATAACGTTTGGACCTCCTTGGCGTTGCTTACATCGCGCTGGCCATTCCTAACTTTCTGCCCACGATTATCGGCTAGCCGTTCGTCAATGGCGTTGCTTCTGCATGGAGCTCTATTTGAATATTGGTCATTCCTTCGTTCTCTGGTTCCCACCCTGAAAACTACACACGAGGTGCTTCCTTTGGCTATGTGAATGCACAATTCCATTAGTTCCACTGTTCTTGCACGATCTGAAAAAATTATTTGAAAAGTCTTATACCTATTATGCTTTTACTAATTCAGTCTTAAATTTTTTTTAATTATGTCAATTAAGTTATAAACTTTTTTACTTTTTGCCAATTGAGTCTATCTGGCCAATTTTGATCGAAAATCATTGACATGGACGACGGTAGTCCTACGTGGCACAACCAGCTCTAACGTAAACAAATTTAATATTTTTGAATTTTCTATATTTTATTTCATTCTTCTTTTTCCTTCTTCCTCTGCCGGTCCCTAGGCCTCGGCCATGGCCGATGACTGGCCAAAGGAAACTACCGGCAAGGGTTGCCCTCGCCAGCCTCAGGAGAGGTCACCCTCGCCGAAGCCCAATGAGGACCAGCCTTGCTAGCTTCAAGTGAACCTCACCTGAGGCAGTCGGCCGTTGCTCGAGGCTAGCAAGGGTTGAGCAAGGATGGGGCAACTCTAAGGATGTCGAGCTATGCCGAATGATAATTTGTCGCCACATCTCTTCCCCTCGGTCCAACAAGGAACAATCTCCTGAGCCACTCTCCTCAGAAGTTGATTTTAATCATATGGCTCGTAGGATGAGCAATCCTGCCTTCTCTTGCTCGAGCAGCTTGGTCCTCGCTAGCCTTCAGCAAGGGTGAACCTCACCGGTAGTTGCCTTGGCCGGTCTCTGGTCATCGTTGAGGCTCGGCGATAGGCAGAGCAAAAAGAAGAAGAAGAAGAAAAAGTTCAAAAATTCAAAAAAATTAAATATTAATAATTGTTTACGTCAGTACTGGCCGTCCTACCAAGTTAGCAATTTCTAGCTAAATTAGCCAAATGGATTCAATTGGCAAAACGTAAAAAGGTTTAAGACTCAACTAGTATAATTAAAAGGTTTAAGACTAGTGCAATAAGTTTATGACTTTTTGGACAATTTTTCATGCACAACCTAAATGGCGAGATGCACGAATCCTTCAAGGATTGTCGCAACAGACATTCTCATATCAATATCACATTGACCTATCTATTTTCAAGAAGTACTATCAGAGAAACATCATAAGCTTCTTCTCTTTCTCTCTTTGACCACCATGGATGACCTCATTGAGGTGGTCTATGTCAAGATGATCGGTCACTGGCCAACCGAACTGGGGGTGGCTGGGGCACGGTTTCGGTAGTAAGGTTTGGGTTTCTTCGGGGGTTTATGATGGATGGAAAATCTATGATTTTGATAGGGGCATTTTTTAAAAGAACCTGGCGATTTCGTATGTAATTCCGTACTGATAATTGGTATCGGGTGCAAATTGGGGGTGAAAAGGCAAAATCGAGTGTGAAAAGTGGTGCTTGTTCTTTTTAAGAAAATAGAGAGCGCACGGTGGCGTGAAAAGTTAGATTAATTTATGATACTTTTGGTTTTTATTAAATTTTTAGTCTAGAAATATGTTATAAACATCCTATTCTCCATTATGATATTCTTAAATTAAAATTTCCAACTTCTTTTATTTGTTTTTTTTGGGTTAATATCACAAAAAACTCCAAATTGGTACACCTGTAATAAATTTACCCTTCATTAGTTTTCGATAAATTTTATCGTCAAATTGTTAAGTTTGATGACACGTGACAGTTGATGGGTGTGCCAGTTTAGGGTTTTACCCCTATGTTTATCACAAATTTACCAGTTTATGGATTTTCGTGGTATTAATCCAATTTAACGGGGGGTAAAATGATAACAAATGTACCAGTTTGAGATTTTTTGTAGTTAAACAATTAGTTTGGGTAGAAATTTGTCACATATATACTAATTTGTTTGTGGTCAAAAAATTAATTTAGAGTAAATTTATTATAAATGTACCAAATTTAAGGTTTTTCGTGATATTAACCCTTTTTTCTTTTGGTCATCGGGCCTTTGTGTTTTGCAAAATCAATTTCCCTGGCTTCATCATTTTCAACAATTGAGTCCAGCTCTACGAATTGTTCACGCGACGCGTCAACTTATTGGAAGATTTTTATGTATGCCTAGAGTACAAACTTCTTGTCCACTTGGACCAAACAGTCGAATGTCAATTTTTCGGCAATTTGGTAGAAAATAAAGAGATTTCGATGATTGATTTGGGTAAATGCGAAGTCGTGGTCATCAAATCAACGTGGCGTCTTTCTTTTCAGCAAGTGGAGCTAATGTCGCACTGGCTGCCTTAGTCCTCATTTCTCGTCAAAGAAGGGCAATTGAGAATGTTGGATTTGATGCGCAAGACAACGGCCTATAGTAAGTACCTTCTTATTATTAAGAAGAATTTTTTCCTAAGGGCAAGGGTTGCGAGTAAAGATGATGAGATGTTTATGAGAAAAAAAAAAGTTCGGATTAGAATTGTTACTTAAAAAAAAGTTTGCGTTTTTGTTTGAAATTAGCCTGATATTATGATATTCCTGCAACTTTTTTTTTCCTAGGATGTTCCAATTAAATTAAGACTATTGACTTTTCGCAATGCCTTGTTAGAATATTTGGTTGGTGCAAATTCCCCAAAAGTTGGTGGAACTTCTGCTGGAACATGGACAGAGACAGCGCGGCCTGCAGAAACTGAGGAACGTGGTATAAGTAAGTGATTAATAAATAAATAAAAGGGCAAATTCAATCGTGCATCGCGGAGTCAAACCATATGAACCTAGACAAGCAAGGTTTGTCTCTAAAGTAATAAATAAAATCTTGGAATTAATCATTTTTGGGGCAAAAATATATTCAAAAAATAGGTTTCACCGCCCACAAACTTGTAGGGTAATAGAATAAGCACTCACGTCTCGCCCTGCTCTAAGTTTGTTGACTCCTAGCTAGCAGAATAAGCATTCATGGCTTACTATGATATTCTATCTACCTAATGACAATTTTTTAAAATCATTTTGCGATTTTCTTTTCGTTTCTCTAAATGATTGAACGAAAAAGACCGTCGTGTTCTAGTGAAATTACAACCTAAAGTTAAGGAAATTCTTACAACTCTTTCGAACTTTAGCCTTTTTATTCATCAAGTAAAAAATCCTAAATTTTTTTTCCATGGGACACCTACATCCCGAGCTTTCTTTTGTCCTGCTAAAATCCCCAAATTTGTATTAGTGACCTAAAAGTATCATCTGCAACAGTTTTTATCCATGATTGTCATCAAAAAGTTAACATGGCTACATACGTGGACAAAGCCGTGTAGGATTTTAAATGATCATTATGGACAGAACTGTAATGGATGGCAATTTTGGGTTATTGATACAAGTTTGGGGTAAAAAAGTATCAGATATTGATGTCCCACGAGGCAAGATTTAAACTTTTTGTGGGATTAACGTTATTAGACGTATAAATAAAGGATATCTATATGTTGATGCGCAACGTCCTGGATTTCACGGCAGACCTTCTGCACTTTTGGGGTAGTGCATGTTTGCACTCTCCCTAAAATTCCATTTTGTTAAGGCCATTACCCCTCCATTGTATTTCCCGTTAGCTTGTTTAACACATATAACTTTTGAGTGGTAAATGTGTATCTTCATCATTTTATGACATCAAAGAAATGAGATGAAAATATACTCTAAATGACTAAAAACATGTGCATTACTCATGTTAACGGAAAAATACACGGGTTAGTAGATGTAACAAAATTTTGGACTTGTTCCTAGGGAAAATGACTGTGTCTAGAAGGAAAATATGTTTTCATGTACTATTTCATTGCTTGCTGTGATGATTGCATTATTCTGGTAAAGCGAGAGGAGAAGCTTTGAAATCAAGAAATCAGCTTGCTTCAGAATTCAGGGAAGGTTGAGTGCGGTTGAAGCCATGTTGAAAACCCTTGACTGAACTGAAAAGCACAAGCAGCTGGAAAAAGGTCGCTTGATTACGACTCATGATAAGGCCAACGAGCTCACCAGCTAACACATAATTAAGAATAGTATTGCCCAAAAAAACAATTAAAACAGGACAATGATGTAGCATCTAATTAGATGGCATTTGGGAGCTTCGTTTGCTTTTTTTTTTTTCAATATAATGTACTGGATAATATTACACGTTATAGAAGTTTTTTGGTCGCGTTTAAGTTTAAAACATTGTAAAAATGTGGAAAATTTTTTTTAAAGATGACCTCGATAATTAGTGAAGAGGGAAATTTGCAAAGGACATTCTATTGAATTTCTTTGATGTTTTGATGATCGAATACCTATCGTTTTTCAATTAAAAAAGAGTAGATTTTGTTACATATATTAAGAATTCGTAATCCTTTTTTCTACCCACGAATATATATGTAAATTAACTGTTTAATTTAATAAATTTCAAATTTTCAATTTGAGAATTTGAATAATTTCTCTATTTGATGAATAACCTTACCAAAAAAATTCAGATCTTGAAATATTTTCTGTTCAATATATATGTGTGTGTACAATTTCTCGATATTGCGATAATAATTTGCTTCCATAAATATTTTATATTCATAACGAGTTGATTGTACAAAATTTTTAAATGTTAATTTGTTGCATACGCAAAATGAGAGTGCATTTTTTTAGTAATAATAGAAAGATTAGATAACGACGCAGTGATTTTCATAGAATTTATTCTTTCTCACTTCTCTCTCCCTTTTGAAATGGTTGAGCGCTCTAGTTCGCAACTACTAAAAATATTTTGGAGTTGAGAATAAAATCCTTCGAGAATTTTTTAATGTAGGCCCTTTATTTATTTTATTATTTATTTGATGTTATATTTTTGGATGTCTATCATAATTTTATCGGTCTGTCTTACAAAGCATTAGCTTCAGCATCAAACTTTTATAATAAATATTGTGAAAAGTCCATGATGAAAATCAGATTTCAAAAATTTATCAAGACAAAGGCACGGGTTTGAAGAAATCAGTCTGGTTTACTTTTACACACTAAGTTTGTGTTTGTTTTTGGAAAAACTTCACAATAAAGGTGCCAGGAAAGTGTTTTCCCCTTTATAGGCTAGGGAATTCATCCCTAATTTTAAGCATCCGCATTTCTTTGATCGTAAATAGTTTTCCGATGACTGATTATTTTAAGCAAACCAAATGTGTGAAAATCCAGAAAATTAATTCGCGAAAAATCCTTTCAATCACCCTAAAACTCAATTTCCAAAATGACAAGGTTTTTTTAGAAAAAAGAAGATACAGCGGATTGGAGATGGGAATTTCATGTTCTTCTTCAGTCGTCATCTTTGTTTTTTTTTTTTATTACTCTTAAATAGACCTGTTAAACGGGTGGTCGGGTCGGATTTGAGTCGGGTCATAAATGGTCCGACCCAAATTGACCCATTAACCTGTTTATGACCCATTTATTCATAGTGTAAATATCTCGATCCATACCCGACCCAACCCATACCCGACCCAACCCATACCCGATCTGACCCATATTGCTAAAAAACTTTAACATAATCTCAGAATGTTTTTTATGATTTTTTTTAAAATTATACTGCTAAAACATTTTATGCAATACAAAGTTAGTAAAAAATTTTTATAATTTTTTTTAAGATTGAGGTTCTGTTTGTTTTACGAAAAATGCAATATTTCTAGAAAATATTTTCCATAAAGTCATTATCCAAGAAAAAAATTAATATTTTTTTATTTTTTAAATCGAATTTTTAATAATTTTTTATTTTTATTTTCATTTTTCTCTTTTTCCAAAGGGTACAACTGTACTGCTCTTCTACACTTATTATTTTCATTTTTTTTCTTTTATGCTTTGGTTTTCATGGTTCTGTAGAGAAGGGTTGTTTCATTCTTGAGTTTTGTTTGGCGCAGTACGAAGATAATTTGCAACTGGAATGGCTGTCGACCTTTGTGGAGGAGTCCTTCTCGGGAGGGAGCCTCACGATGAGCAAAGACCAGGTCTCCAATGGCAACAGCAAGGACTCGTCCCAGCAATTCCAGACCCCGAGCCCGGTCTCGGTCCTCGAGAGCGGCAGCTCCTGCTTGGCCAACAACAAGCTCGGGCCGCACAACCCCGAGGCCATCAACCCGGCCCGGTGCGGCAGGGCTCGCAGCAAGCAGCCCCGGCCAGCGATGTTCAATCCCCGCCCGGCGATGCAACTCATCGCCCAACAGTCCTCGGGCGAAGCTCTAGCTCACCGGCCTCGGGCGAGGCTCCACCTTGCCTGATCCGGCGAGGTCGAGCTCGCCTAAGGCCAGCGAGCCTCGAGGTCGCTGGAGTCGGGTGAGCTCGAGGCTCGCCAGATCGGCGAGGCTCGAGCCTCGCCCGAGGCTGGTGAGCTAGAGCTTCACCGGCCTCCGGCGAGGTCGTCCCGCCCCGGTGGCCAGTCGCCGTGGCCAACCACCGGCCTAAATAAAAAAAAAAGAAAAAGAAAGAAGAGAAAAAGAGAAAAAGTAGATGGGTTGGACATGGGTTCCAAACTCAACCCACTTAGACCCATTTATTTTTATACTTTAAAATTAAAAACCCATTTAAGCTGGACTCTTTAAAATTAAAGTAACCCATATATGACCCATTTATTCTTAAATGGGTCATATATGGGTTTAAGACCCATTTTGACACCTCTACTCTTAAAGCCAAACTTATAAACCACAGAGGAATGAGAGAGAAAGGAAAAACTATGTCTAGGCGAGTCCATTGGATTTCTCATTTCTATGGATTGCTCAAAGTAAACATCCAGGCAGAACTCGAGCAGGTGGCTCCATAGGATATTGAAATGGTCTTTGGATTCCGGGATTTAGCCATAGTTTAGGCATAGCCACAACTTGTGGCCCACAAGATGAAAATCCGAACTGTGAGCACCCACGGATGGGCTTACATTGTCTAAATAGAGACAAATCGATAGGTTTGAAATTGAATTGTTCATCTCGTTCGCCAAACACCAACTTTTTATTTTTCTTTTTTTATCGAAGAAAGCATTTGTAGCATTCTCATTTAAGTAAAAAATTGGATAGACGAAACACAAGTTTCGGAACACAGCAATTTCAAAAGACAAGTTGGAGGATGAGCAACCTAATTAACTGGTAAAGACTTAATGCGGTGGGCCTTCACGACCCAATCTACCACTTGGTTACTCTCTCTTCTGCAATGGGCCACTATCAAATTGGGAAAATTTTGTGCGCAAGCTTGAGCTTCAGTGATCAGCACATGTGCTTCCCAGCCAACTTGATCCGTGCCCTCAGCTATTGCCTTCACGAGATCAGTTCTATCTATCTCCATCTCCATCTTCAGTTCAGTTTTTCCTTCGAATTACTTTAGGGTTTCCAATATCGCCACTACCTTCGCTTGTATTGCTGAAGGAAAAATTAAACCTTTTGCAAGTGTGTTAATTTAATCCTAAACTTTTTTTTGATCAATTTAGTCATAAACCTTTTTGCATTTGTTCTAATTTAGTTCATTCGATCAATTTTGATCAGACGGCGCTAACGTAGATGTCGGATGGCACGTGGCAATTTTTAATATTTTTTTATTTTTTTCTTTGCTTCTTTATCTGGCCAATTGCCAAACCGGCTAGAGGCTAGGGCTAGCGAGGGTGAGCCTCGACCTCACCGTCATGAGCGAGGTTGAGCCTCGCTAGTGTCGGTGAGGTCAAACTCATCGGCCCTAGCCTTCGGCCGGTTCGGCAATTGGCCAGGGGAAGAAGGAAAGAAAAAAAATAAAAGAGAAAGGGAAAAAATAAAAACCAAACAAAACAAATATAAAATAAAAAATATATATTAAAAAATTAGCACGTTAGCGACGTCTATGTTAGTGCCAACCGGCCAAAATTAGCTGGATAGATTGAATTGATATAAATGCAAAAGGTTTATAACTGAATTGGCATAAAGAAAAAAAATTTAAGATTGAATTGGCACAATTGCAATAGGTTTATGATTGTTTTGGTAATTTTCCCATTGCTGAAGAAACTCTCACTGATCAAGCAAATTCGTCAATGAGGATAATCAATTATTTCAGGCTAGTACTAGCAACGTTTTGGGAGATGCTCCATTTGTTTAATGGAAAATAAATGATCTAAAAAAATTTTCTAAAAATAATTGCCTATATCGCTCCAAATAATTAGTCAATAGAAAATATTTTCATCATCCACAACAAATTATGTCCAAAAATTTTTGTGGATGATGATATTTTTTTTTCATTTATTCATTTTTGTAAGCAATACAATCAATTATTTTTAGGAAAATATTCTTCAAATGGCTTATTTTTCGTGAAACAAATAGAGCCGAAGATTTTTGACGTTTTCCTTAATGGACCTTATATGGCTGCGTTTGATCATCTGGATTTCTAGCCAGGATAAGACTGGATAGGATAGAATAGGATATGAAATATAAGGGATTTGTTGTATTATATCTATTGTTTGGTAAATCATAATAATAAAGCCGAAGATTTTCACATTTTACCATATCCATTATTTGCTACGAACATCATATTAGTGTAAACGAACTTAAAAATCTCACAAACATAGATGATAAAAATCTCTCACGACGCTCTTACCTACTTCATTTTTATTTGCTTGTTTTTATTTTTTTTCCATCTCTTTTTTAATTAATTATTATTTTTATTTCTTTTTCCCCTTCCATCATTCTCTAAAATTTTTTTATTAATTAGTAAACTATACTAATATACCTAAAATATTTAATAAATATAAATATTAAATGCATTTATTAATGTATATCAAATTTATATCATAAGATAGGAAGAAAATTGAATATATAAATAAAAGTAAGAATAAATAAAAATGAAATTATTTTTATGTTTTTGTTATTTTGAATTTTTAATATTAAAATTTAAATATTATTTATATTCAAATATTATTTTAATTTTATTAATGTAACAAGTTTGTTATTCAAGAACAATAACTTTTATATTATGGATATTAGAAATCCTATCCACCTTTATCCTATCCCCTCCATGAGATAATTTTATCTAAGTTATATCCTTCATATATTCAACTTTATCCTATCATGGATAAGCACCAAACACAGGATTGGATAAAATGTACTATATCCTGAATTTTATTTTATCTTGACTACCAAACGTAGATAGGAACATGCTTCCCATGTAATGTTTGTCATGTTTTTACTTATTTAAATCTAATGCAATTCCCTTTAGAGGACAAGAAAAAAAGAAGAAGGCGAGAGACCCCAATAAACGGTTATGGCTTGTGAGGATGAAGGGCTAGGCTTGCAACCCGGAGCACGCAAGCATCGAAAACGTATGCTAGAGAGCAACACCGGCAATGGCGAAACACCAATGGAGCATATCAATAGCGATAACAGGAGTTGGGTCGGTACGAACTTCACTGACGATGAAGAATTGATGAGCTATGAGGAACAACAATATTACTCGAGCTGACAAAAGGAATCCTAGATGGACGATTCGATAGAACCATTCAATGGATTTTAACTTGGTTAAAGACTATGAAGATTTACAGCCACCTCGATCTCAAAGTTCTTGTGCTTAATGTTATTGTTAACATCTTGATTTTTGCCGACAAGCCCAGTGAATATATTTCTTGTGAAATAGAAAAAAAAATAATAGTCGAAGAAAAACAAAATAAAATAAATGAATAAACAAATACTAATAAAAGAAAAGGAGAGGAACGACTTGTGCAATTCGCCTAACCCATTACATAGGCCCATCCGACTGGCCCATCCGTTATGTCCGGCCACCGACCTCAAGCCCGGTCCATTAGCATCAGATCCATTAGTCAAGCCCATTAAACGCTGAGACAAATTTGGCCAACTCAAGCTGTTCATCAAACCCAGGAGATCACTTTGGCCCACCAGACAATTCGCTCACTCGAGCCCACCAAAGAAGCTCGGCCCATTAGGAGGCCCGGCTAATTTCTCCTTCTGTCTTTGTTGAGAAAGTATTCGGTGGTATCAAAGTGCCACGTCAGCCTGGCGTGCATTTGTCCACTTCGACCCATTCACGTGTTGACACATGGCAAAACTTTGTAATTAAATTAAATATCCTGCAAAAGCTGGCATTGATATCATAATTTTGAAATGGCCGCTCAGCTTTCTCTCTCCTCTTCAACTCATCATTTGGTCCGTGAAAAAGGAGAACGATCGCAACTCTATTCCCTCTTCACTTAAACGCTCCTTCCTTAACTCTAGCTCCTTGCTCAAATGCTTCTTCCCCAACTCCACCTTCATCCTTTCGCCCTTGCCTCACCATTCCTCTCCTCGACGCCTTGCCCTTGACATGACCCAGACCCAGACTCAACCCGCCCAATATCCCTAGTCTCGCTACTCGCCCCGAAGGACCCGTCGCCCAACTGGAGCAACCGCCCGTCCAAGGAGACAATGCTCCTTGATGGCTAAGACTACGACCACTGGTACATCGTCATGCTATTTCCCACTGATCACAAGCCCTCCAAGGAAAGATGATCAAAACCCTAGCCTCTGTTGTCACAAGGCAAAGAGTAGGTAAAGAGTAGAAGAACCATCAATGCAATCTTTTTTTTCTTTCAATTTCTGGTCCTAGTTCAAGCTGAATGTGTTTGGTTTATATTTGTTTCTCAATGCTGATTTGAATGCTTTTCTAGGTGTTAGTGAGGAGGCGAAGAAGAAGGTTTACTCGGTCTGCACGACTCCTTTTACTGCATGCGGGTGGGTGCTTGATCCGAGGTTATTTATACTGTTGTAGACATGACCTTGTTTTCTTGGAATTTTTCGCTTGTCGACATAAGTTGTGTTCCCTTCATCGTCTTTATGTTTGATTGCTGATCTCAAGAGTCCATGTACCTGGTAATGTTGCACTTAGAAAGATCCGATCTTGTTCGCGTCCTGTTTTTCGGTCATATCTCTGGTGCACTCAGGCTATCATTCTTCTTTGCAAATTATGTTTTGCAAGACTAAATTTATTTGACTATGCCATGCTCGCCCGCCCGTCTCCCTCCCCCCCCCCCCCCCCCCTCGCTTTCTTTCTCTCCTTAGTTTTCGGAGATGTCAATGTTAGTCATTTGCAGGAATACTTACCACTCTCAGTTCTGGCAATATTCAATCGTGCCCTATTGGTCAGCGCATTTTTTATGATTGCTTTGTGGTTGTTATGATATGTGCTTGATTTCAGTGTCTTATTGAAACCAGTGTTGATATGAGGCTTTAAGTGCATCTATTTATTGCATAATTACAGTACAAAGGGACGTTCTATAAATTCTCGAATCTTCCAATTTTAGGATGTTAACGCTGCTAATGCGGAGAAGAATACTCCGCTTCATTGGGCCTGGCTCAACGGTCATGTGCAGGTGATTATTGGATCATATTGCAAAGATTGCACTCCGCTTCATTGGGCTTGGCTCAACGTTCACGTTCAGGTGATTATTTGATCATATTGCAAAGATTGCAGTGCATCTTTATCGAAATCCTTAGCACATTGACATTACAGGTGGTCCATAATTTTATTCTGGCCGGAGCAATGCGAGCCTGTTAATTAAGTCATTTATTTTTAGATTGAAGTTGATAGCACGGGATGATGGTTGAAGCAATGCCTCCTACGCGTTTGACATATTTCTGCACTCCCTAATCCATCCGGGTAATGTGCAGCCATGAGCGGTGGACGCCAATCGATGAGGCAGTGAGTAGGGGGAAATTGGATGTAGTCGACACGATCAGTGCTGCAGCAGCTCAAGTTGAACTATGAGCATGTCCTGACGGAGAGATGATTGGGATGATATGTTTGTAGCTGTCTCGATTTTTTATGTTTCTTTACAGGATAAATGCTATTAGGCACCACCCGTCTGGGTGGCGCTGCTGGAACGCGCACTCTTTCTCTCGCAAAAGGTTGAGTGTTCGAATCCCGGGCACCGCAAGGTGACTTAACCGGTGGCACGTGTGTGGTGGCTAGCATGTGTCGCCCCCAGGGTTTACTCTCCGGCTGTCGGCCGCGTGGGGGTTCCCTGGGTTATCAAAAAAAAAAAAAATTATAACGTGATGACCGCTATTAGGCTTATGTGATGAGAGAGTTTAGTTATATAACGTGGTGGTTCTTGTAGTTGACCGCTAGACATTCTTGGAAGACTAGAGAAATTGAACGAATCAATACAGAAGAGAGTTTCTTTCGTCTTTTAAATTTCGAGCTGATTGAGTAGACTAAATCTTTAGTATTTCATGAGAATGAATTTTTTTTTTGATTCGATGCTCATTTTAGCGATGCATGTAATGACTAATGAAAAACATGCCATAGATGACATACTTGTGTACTATAAGTATAACCAGCAGCCCTTAGTTTTATCGCAATATTTATGATAGTTTACTACCAATATCACCTTTGCTGAGATTCGTTTGGTGCTTGCTTAAAAATTGACCTAGGCTGTAACTTGTCCTATCAACTGAAGAACCTCTTTTAGATTAGAAAATTCCATGTTTTTTTTTCCTTTCATTAAGAAACCAATCAAACTCCCCTTACTTTTTAAGGGTTAATACCATGAAAAACCTCAAATTGATACACCCGTAATAAATTTACCATAAACTAATTTTTTGACCACAAAAAATCCCAAACTAGTACACATGTGACAAATTTACCTTCTATTAGTTTTCATTAGATTTTATCATCAAATTATTGGATTGGATGATACGTAATAGTTGATAGATGTACCAATTTGGAGTCTCACCCCTCCGTTTTGTTGACACCTGATTTTTAGCTCATTTTTTAATACTTTCAAAAATCTCAAAATTAGGATTAGGAATCTTGGCCAAGCCTAGAAAGCTATTTCTAAACCAAAAATGATTTTTTTTAGAATTTTCATGAATTTTTATTTAATTTCTTTTAGTCAAAATGAGTGAGAAAATAAAAAAAAATAGCAAATGGAATCGGAA
Organism: Syzygium syzygioides; assembly: GCA_031216285.1. Taxonomy (NCBI): domain Eukaryota; kingdom Viridiplantae; phylum Streptophyta; class Magnoliopsida; order Myrtales; family Myrtaceae; genus Syzygium; species Syzygium syzygioides. The sequence goes on along the minus strand of CM062251.1, from coordinate 14,283,104 downwards.
AATTCCATAAAAATAGTCCTTAATCTTCTTTTAAATCCAATTTCATCAATACATCATCAATTTTATAAAATATCAACCGGGCATGTGTTTCTCCCAAAATTGGGCAAAATCAAACTTGAATTGAACCAAAAATGCAATTAGATGTTTTCCAGTCATTTCTAAGTCAAAGTGTTTTCACAACAAGTGATTCTAGGATCTTGAATTACATAATGGTCGGTCCAATTGAACAATTCAACAAAAAAATTAGAAAACCCCAAAATTCAATTGAAAATTAGGAATTTTGAGCTCAAATTGGGAATCGCGTCCAATTCGAAATTGTTGAATCATGAGACTATCATTTCTAGGGTTAATTTGACGTGGGTAATTCAATTTTGACATCAATTTTTTCTAATCGGGTCATTAAGGGATCAAATTGAACAAAACCCCAATAACCCAAATATAAAAAGTTAAAAATCTAGGACTTGATTATAACAAAAATTGAGGAAAATCACATATTTGGGATCAAAATGTGACGAGGAATTTAATTTTAGGGGTTTAAATTTGAAAATTCGATCAAAATTGAGCTCAATTTGAGTTTTTAGTCAAAACCGGCCTTACCGGGTCAGTCGGGTCAACCCAACCCGACCCGGGAACCTGTCTTCTTCACTCGATTCATCCCAAAACACAATAAACCTAGAAATATCTTCTCAAACCCAGAACTTTATGAACCTTCTCCGGTCAATCTAGCACATGCAAATTGACTTGGCCAGCTGGAGAATCTCTGGCTGGTGCTAAAGAATCATTCTAACCGATTCTAAGTCAATGGAAACAGATTTTGAGCGGGAAAATTGATGAAGAAAAAGGAGAAGAACATGATCGCAAAGAACATAACGTGCATGAGAGAATTCCAGAGAGAGAGAGAGAGAGAACTCCAGAGAGCAAGAACGAGAGAGATTGAGAACAAAGGTATGTTGAGGTCTTATGGGCCGAGTGATTGGCATTTTCCCGACGAAAAACGCCGACGAATCGGCGCCGATCGTGGATCTCCATACCTGGAAATCCAGCATTGAAGCTGGTCATTGGAGCCTAGAAATCTCGATTGGCCGGCGAGTCTAGACCTCATCAAGCAAAGAAGAAGCCATCAGATAGAAGCCTAAGTGTCAAGGAACGACTTTACATACTTGGAATAGCTCGGCAATTTCATTTGAGCCTTGAACGAGATAGGTAAACTATGTTCATGATCTTGGTTTTTACAAAAATTCCAGAACACGATCGAGTTTGATCCCTATTGATTATGTGATTGTTTCTCTGATTTTGAAGTTTTGAGGCTCTAGAACAAGTTTCTAACCATGTTTTGCATTGTTTGACTGCATTTTATGTCATTAAATCAACAAAACCGAGTTGGTCACCATTGATTGAACTTTGCCGGAGCTCGAGGAACTTCGTCGGAATGCTCCCTGTGGCTTTAGGCCACTCAAGTTAGTTTGTTCTTACTTTGTTTGATGTTTTGAATGTTATTTTGATCAAGGTAGATGGTTAGGGCGAGTAGGATGGTTATTTAGGTTTTGGAAATACAAACCTTAGCCAATGAAGGTTAGTGTTTTTGAGACCAAATTTTGCCGGCCGGCGGAGGTCCGACAGAAAAACTATAGGCTAAGGTGGATAGTCGGTAATACAAGGAATACACGAAACCAAAAATCAACCATAAAGGTTGCCAGAAGCTCGTCAGCAATGAGCCCAAATCGGCAACCTCGAAAACGCCCAACACAGCACCATGCCCATTAGGTGTTTGTAAAAATGCCCTAATGAGCAGAAAGAAAAACGATGCCATTTCTAACGTTGTGCTTGCCGAAAGGGGTAATCGGCGTCGGCGCCGACGAGGCCCGATTCGGCCAAGCCGAACTAGGTTGAACCGGGCTAGTCCGGTTCACTAATCCGACGGGAAAAATAAAGAAATTGATCAATAAAATTCAATAATAAAAAGCAAAAATTTTAGAAAATTCATAAAAATCTAGAAAATTCTGAAAACACAAATAAAATATGTGAAAAATTCAGAAAATCTAAAATAATTGAAAAATTCGAAAATCCATAAAAAATTTTCAGAAAATCATAAAAATCAATTCTCAGCTAATGAAATTCTCAGAAATTCAATTTTCAAAAAAAAAATCAAAAATTTACAGAACGATTCAAAAACACTATGGCCAACCTCAGAAAGTGAAACTGGAATTTTTTTTGCAGTGCCCAGGTGTCATTTTTTAGAAAGACCTCAAATTTAGGAGTTATAACTCCTAAAAAACCCTAAAACTCTAAAAAAAAGACACAAATCATAAAATGAATAAGCCTTTAGGGTTTCATTAAGATTTGGATGTTTTTGGGTGCATTTTGATTTTTAGAGACAATTTAGGATTGTTTGGTTTTTTTTTTTTTGGTAAAGAAGGATTGTTTGGTTTGATTGACATTGATTGTGCATATTAATTCTTGATTAATTTCCCCGCAATTAGAATGGATAGGATTAGTGGATAGACATCGAAAACTTGGGTGACACGTTAGACATTGTATCGTTCTTAGGTACTGAAAGGGTATTGGGGATCTTAATTTGGGATTGTTAGCGTAACCAAGTCCCCGTACTCAGAATCTCTGGTTCGTAGAATCGTGGTATTTCTCCCATACCCCGATTAGGTTTCTAGTCAATCTACCAACAATGACTAATGGCGACTCCAAAATCGAGAACTTAGACTAAATACGAAATTATCATTCACTGTCATGTAAGGTATGGTATGGGAGAGACCCTTACATGGAAATACCTCCTTAGCACGCAAATCCCGAAAGTTAAAAAAAAAAAGCACGATGCGACACGTTTGTCATAGATAGTCATGGCCACGATTCGGAACTGGCCGGTTCCGGTTCGTGGCCACATGTGAATCGGAACCGAAACTGCCCCTAGCGGTTCCGGTTCCGGTCCAATCGATTTCGATTCCGAACCGGCTGGTTCCGATTCATAATTTAAAAATTTTAAAAATAAATTATGAAATAAAAAATATATAATTATAAAAATATGAAATAATGAATATTCAATATAAATTATAATCAAAATGAAAATTGTAGGGGTGATCGGTTCCCGGTCGAAGCCGGGAACCGAACCGATAAGACCGGTCTTTTAATTTTAGAACTAGGAACTGGACCGGCAAATCATAGAAACGGGAACCGGACCATTGATCCGGTCCGATTCTAGGCGGTCCAATGGAACCCTTTGCTCTTAACTAGCAAAGGATCGTAGCCACAAAAGGCATACAACTTCATATGCTTATGGCTTGGCTTGGATTTTATAAACAATCCCTTTGATGGTCTCTTCATTCCCATTTGATGTGGGACTCTTGGCATTTGCATGAAGACAAGCCAAAAGTCTCATATTGAAGGCGTTCAAGACAAACTGAGAGTCCCACATCAAATGGGAATGAAGAGACCATCAAAGAAATTGTTTATAAAATCCAAGCCAAGCCTTGTAATTAAAGTTCAATACACCCAAGCCAAGTATTGCAATTGGAGATCAATGCACTTACAATACATGGCAATTAGAGTTCAATTTGTTTTATAAAAAATATTAAATAATGAAATTTTTTTAAAAAAAATTTCATTATTATTATTATTATTTTAAATAATTTGGAACCGAAACCAGAACCGGGCCCATAGGCCACGGGCCGGTTCCGGTTCCGAACCGCGAGCTCGGTCAACAGGCCGGGCTCGGGTTTGACTCGGCCAGTTTCGGGCCAAAACCGGTCCATGGCCATGACTAGTCATAAATTTACCAATATGTGATTTTTTGTGGTATTACGCCAATTTTATGGAGGGTAAATTTATCATAAATGTACTAGTTTGGGGTTTTTGGTGGTCAAAAAATTAGTTTATGGTAAATTTATCACAGATGTACTAATCTACTTTACTAGTAAAATACTCCTTCATGTTAGTCGCGAATATATGTTCTATATTCTAGCCAGTGCAGGACCACTACTACACACAATCTACTTTACTAGTAAAATACTCCTTCATGTTGGTCGCGAAAAACGATACCCAAGATCTCTATAACTAGAATATAGAACATATATAATCGAGTAAAAGGGATTTGCATACCTGTTTTGGAATTTATCGTTCTTGATGAGGAATAGCGACGATTCTCAGCGCAAATCTTCTTCTCTATTACCCTATGTATCATTGGCTCAATGAGATTGTCTCTCATAGTTAGCGTTTGCCCCTTTGTGAGATAATTTGTGCATTAGGGTTAGAGAAAGGACTTGAGTATTATTTATAGAGTTTTAAGCTAGGCCTCTCATCACAGTCCGGGCCTTACTTAGCCTGCACTAGTTAGTCCCATATTAGACTAATTAAGAAACTTTATATATGACCCTTTTAGACCAAATCCATTAAACGGTTAATTATAATCTAAATTAACGTAGCACACATCAGAAAAACGGTTAATTATAATCTCATTCTTTTGCAAGTTATTCTACTCATTAATGGGAAGATAACAAACTTTTTGTTCTATTGTAGGATAACAAATTGAACCTATGAATGAGATAATATACCTGTGAAGTGTAGATGATGCTTGCAGCCTTGAGAAAGATCAATCGCTAATGACTAAAAAATTTTATGGAATCATTCTATCACATTAAACAAGGATCACATCTTGTGCGACATGCCTCATGTGCATGAGGAGGCTTTTCTCTTTCGCTTTTCCCAAGCATCCTTCAACCAACTAGTTGGTACACCTTTTGGCCTTCTCCGAAGAGGATCATAGTACTTGAATTCCACAATTTTCTACATCTTCAACTTCCACACCTTCCACCAAGAAATCAACATGATCTTGACTAGTTAAAAGATTGCATTTTGTTGGTGATTTTGGAGCGAAGATGCAACAAGGTTGTAGTTGCAAGTTCCTCTGTAACATTATGATTCGCGTTGAAGTTCATAAACATGGAAAGCTAACTATATCAACCTCGTCATATGCCATGTCTTTGACTTAATCGCACTATGAGACTAACTATGCAACTTAAAAAGGAGGGATGAATAGGTTGCTTTTGATGTTTTAAAAACTTTTGCGGAAAATAGTGTGTAACAAATAGGTATCGAGTTTCATCATATGTATGAGAGGTAATGAATCACTTGTATGCTAGAAATGATAAACATAAAAATAAACAGTTGTATACAAGGATATATAGTGATTCGATTTTGATTCCAAGCCTACGTCCACTCTCACCACTACTAGCCACAAGTTGGGCTGGATTGTACTACTAAATGCTAAACAAGTTATACTCAGCGTACACTACTCTTATCAATTGATAGATCATACTATCAAGAGTTGGGTGCAGTTATTGCTTGGTACACTTGAACTTTCAACACAAGTACAATGCAGTAAGTAATATTGATAGACAAGTACCAGATGTACTTTTGCGATCGACTTTGCATCCTATATAGTTAGCATCCAAGTATTTAAGTAGTATGAAATCTGAATTCTTAGGATACCAAATACCTAACTTCGGATATGAGCCAATGTATTGAATGATACGTTTTACAGCCGATAAGTGAGATTCTTTTGGATCAGGCTGAAAACGTTTACATAAACAAGTTCTAAATAATATATCTAGTCTAGATGCTGTTAGATATAATAAGGAACCAATCATGCTTCTATATAGCTTGGAGTCAATAGATTTACCTTTATCATCCTTGTCTAGCTTGATAGTAGTAGACATTGGTGTTTCCACCTTTTTGCTTCCTTCCAAACCTAATTTCTTCACAATCTCTTTAGTATACTTTTCTTGATGGATAAAGTTATCATCTTTTGTTTGATTTGTTTGAAGACTAAGAAAGAAATTGAGTGGTCCCGTTAGGCTCATCTCGAACTCACTTTCAACAATGTTTGCAAATTCCTTACACAAATCTTCGTTAGTGGATCCGAAAATTATATCATCAATATATATTTGTATGTTAAGAAGATCTTTACCCTCCTTTTTGATGAATAGGGTAGTATCCACTTTACCTTTCTTGAAATCATGTTCTTCTAAAAATGTACTTAATCTTTTAGATCAAGCTCTTAGTGCCTGCTTAAGTCTATACAAGGCCTTTTTCAAGCAGTGGACATCCTTTGGTCTGCTTGAGTCTTTAAATCCTGGAGATCGCTCAACAAAGACTTTTTCTTTAATGTAACCATTAAGAAAAGCACTTTTGACATCCATTTGATATCGATAAATATTGTAAAAACATGCATAGGTAGTTAATAGTCGTATATCTTCCAGTCTAGCAACAGGAGCATAGGTTTCATCAAAAGCAATACCTTCCTCCTGTAAGTAGCCTTTCGCAACTAATCTTGCTTATTGCGAGTTACATTATCTTTGTCATCAAGTTTGTTTCGGAATACCCATTTTGTTCTGATGACTGGATGATCTGAGGGTCTATGCACTAAGTCCCAAACTTTGTTTAGTTTGAATTAATGTAATACTTCTTGCGTGGCCTCTATCCAGCTTTTGTCAAAGATAACTTCTTTGATCCTTTTGGGTTCTTGTTGAGATATGAGAGCCAAGGAATTCATCATTTTTTTAGTGAGGATCTGGTCTTGATTCCTTCATTTATGCTTCCAATGATTTGCTCCTTGGGGTGCTCCGTTTTGTATCTCCAATCTTTGGAAATTGACTTATGTTTGAAAACATAAGTATTTTGATGCTGTTGTTGCTTATTGGTGGGAGAGGGTATGAGCATGACTTCATTGCAGTCATTGTATCCCCTTTTGATCATCTTTAAACTTCACGTTTATGGATTCTTCCACTATCTATGAATCTTTATTGAATACACAATAAACTTTACTAGTAGTTGAGTATTCCAGAAAAGTACATTCACTTGCACGGGCATCAAATTTCCCAATGTTATCTTTCTTATTTTTGAGAATGAAACATTTGCAGCCAAATACATGGAATTATGATATATTGGGCTTTCTTCATTTGAAGACTTCATGGGGAGTCTTTTCCATCAATGGTCTTAGTAGTACTCTGTTCAATATGTAACAGGCAGTGGTAACTATTTCTGCTCAGAAATATGTAGGCGTACTACTTTCAATCATCATAGTTATGGCAATTTCTTATAGAGAGCGATTTCTTCTTTCGGCAATTCCATTCTGTTGAGGAGTGTATGCTATGCAAAAGTTGTGTTATATTCCATTTTTGTTGCAATAATCAACAAATATTTGATTTCCAAATTCACTTCCATGGTTTGTTATGATTGTTGTGATGATGTATCCTTTTTCATTCCTAATCTTTCGAGCAAATTTCTCAAATGAATGAAATGCTTCATTTTTGTGAGATAGAAACATTATCCAGGTTCTTCAATCATCAAGCTTAGTAATATCCATTTTCCTATTATGCTAGTAGAATACATTGCTTGGTCGAGTTTAATTGCTTCAAAAAAAAAACATTATCCAGGTAAATCTTGAGTAATCATCAACAACCACCAAATAGCACCTTCTTCCACCTAGACTCATGGTCTTTGTAGGTCCAAAAAAATCCATGTGCATGAACTGAAAAGATCAGTTAGTTGCAATTGTATTTATTGACTTTAAAGATGATTTGACATGCTTTCACAAAGTACATGCATTGCATGAGTCACATTTGCTGAAGTTGATTTTTGGAAGACCACGAACAAGATCTTTTTGTGCCAGAGGTCACATTCATCCTTTATAGACATTAGGCATTGGATATCATCCAAATTCAAATTTAGCAAATAGATGTTACTATACCTTTTACTTGTAAATGATTGTGATTTGTCTTGACTTAGACCAATACATTTACCTTCTTCAAAGCTGATCTTGTATCCTTTGTTACAAAGTTGACTTATACTTACGAGATTATGACCCAGTCCTTTGACTAGTGAGAGATCTTCAATGATCAGATTTCCTAACTTGATGTTTCCTCTACCAATGATCCTTCCTCTGTCTTTTTCTCCAAAGGTGATAGAGCCTCCATCTATGGTGACGAGACTTATAAATTTGGAACTATCTCCCGTCATGTGTCATGAGTATCCGTTGTCTAGATACGATTTGTTTTTCTTTAGGACTTCCTGCATTGAGAGAGATTCTCATCTTTTCTTTGGTGCCCACTTAAACTTGGGTCCTTTAGTATTAGATTTGGACACATTATCAAATCTCCCATGAACCTTTTTGGGCTTCATCTGCTTATTTAAACATTCTAACTTGCAATGACCATATTCATTGCAGATTGAGCAATCAGGAAATTGCTTGCCAGAGGATGTGGTGAAGTGTTTTGCATAATGACTCTTGCAACGATATGCAAGAGGTCGTTTAGCTAATCGTTCCTTGAATTTTGGAAAAGGATTCTTCCTATTTTCATTTTTCTTGTGTTCTAAACCACATTTGTCATAGTGAGGAATTTGAATTAAGAGAATGTGCTTCAAAGTTTTTGAACCAAGAGAAAACTTTGAGCTGATTTTTGAAATCTCTTCCTTGAGAGAATCATTCTTAATTTAAGAAAGCTTAACTTCCATTTCTTGGAGGTCATAGTCCTTTTTCAAGTTTTCAAATGCAGTTTTGCAAGCAAGTTTTTCTGTGGTAAAATCAAATACTTCCCTTTACAAAATAGAGATTCTTTTTAAAGCCTTTTTGTGTTCTTCAAACATTTCTTTTAAAAAATCTTACATTTCTTCATAAGATAGTTCAGGCTGATTTACCTCATTTTCTTTTTCATGATCTGAGTTGGCCATTAGACAAAGATTTGCTTCTTCTTCATTGCTAGATTCACATTCTAACTCAGTCCATTTTTCGGTTTTCAGCGCTTTCTTTTTCTTCTCGTACTTTCCTTTCCACTTTTTGAGCAATGGGCAATCTGGCTTTATGTGACCTGGTTTCCTGCATTCATAACAGACAAGGTCTCTACCTTTGAGTTCTTCCTTGCTCTTGTAGGGTCTCTTTTCTTTAGGAAACTTCACTTGTCATTTGCCTTTGAAGTTTCCTCCCTTTCTCACGAGGCTTTTAAATCTTTGAGTGAACAATGCCATGTCTTCATCATCACCTTCATCTTATGATGACAATTGATCACCTGCATCAATTTGTTAGTTTTAAATGCTATAACTTTCTTACCTTTTAAGCTACCTTCCTTAATTTGTTCTACTTCATAGGATGTGAATATTCCAATAAGTTTGGTTGAATCCTTGTTGTTTCTTGAATTGAGGTCTTCACATTGTTCCATTCTTTTGGTAAGGCTTTCAACAGTTTGTGTAACATCTCGAATTTGACCCACTTTCGTGATCAATGAAATGGATATGTATTTCTCATTTCGTTTTAGTGAGTCTTGCCTAGAACTGATCATTCTTGGGATACTGATCAATAGGAAATGTCTAACTAGGAAAACGGTACGTGGACCCAAGAACTCGACCGTGAATCGAGCCCAATTCCGAGGAATGACGGGGAATATTTTAGGCCAATGTAAGCTGATCTAAGGAAGGTGACGAATTCGGTTTGGCCAACGACGTACGATCGGATCGCGGGTGATTTTGCACAACCGAGAGTACGCATGGCGAACAATCCCGAACTTATTTCAAACGATCGCGACCCCCGAAATTAGCGATAGATCCTTGTGTTCACTTGGAAATCGAGACCGTCATGACTCGAGTAATCCTAAGTCGATATGCGTAACCCCTAAACAGCCGCCCGTTAGTGAGAGACACTAAAAACGCATTTGAGCGAAATTGATCATTGAATTGAATCCGGACTTGGGTATCGAATTTCATCGATGTACATGACTACTTTGCAAGGACAACGTCGTATTAGTGTGGCCAATTATATTTGGGACCGGTGTGATTGAAAAATGGAATTTTGGACCGGGAGTGGAAAATTACCGATTTGCCCCTAAGCCCTAAGTGTTAATTCCGAATTTTGGAGGGTTTAATGGACTTGATCAACCCCTATTTGAGCCGAAAATTGATGGACAATAAAGCCCCCACTACTCTTGCTCATTCCCCAAAGTGCCCTTAGATATTTTAGCCTAGAACCAATCCTAGCCATTGGATCAAGTTGGACAAGATTGATGCTTGAATTTCAGCCCTTAGATTAGTGTGATAGTGGGGTGGGTGTGATGGTAATTTTTAATGGAGTGGTTCAACCACCCCACTCAAACCATTTTGATAAAACTCTCTTGCAATCTCTCTCTCCTCTCACTCTCACCATCTCACCGGCCACTCCATCTCTCTTGCCACTCTCCCTCTCCATTCTCTCCTTCCTTTCGGCTGCGTGAAGGTTAGTCACGCCAGAACAGCCGCCGCCGCCCGCCGGAATGCCGCTCGCCGTCCGCGCCCCTGTCTTGCACCACCACCACCACCATCCAGCCATCCTATTTCCTCTCCATTCTCTCCTTCCCTTCAGCCGCGTGAAGGTCAACCACACCGGAGCAGCCCGTCGCCGCAGCTACGCCGCCACCGCTCACCAAGGCCCGCTCGCCCCCACCCGTCTACCAACCAGCTCACCATCACCACCACCATTCGACCATCTCCCTCTCTTCCTCCTCATTTCGACGACGCCATCAGCCCACCAGCTTGTCGGAACCACCACCCAAGCCGGCACCGTTCGCCACCTTTTGCCGCCGGTGCCACCGCTTGTTCCACCATGGGCCGGTGACCACCTAGCCTATTCTCTCCCTTAACCAACATCCTTTGGAGCTTAAGAAATTTGGTGAGTACAAACCCTAATCCCTTATTAGGCTATTGTGCATTTCTAGATAAGTTAGGGGTTAATTTAGGGTGTTTTAGGAGTTAATTAGTGGCTGGTGATTAGGGCTGGTATTGTGGTGATTATGGTGGCCTAGTGTGATGTTTTTGGATGTGATTTGGTGGCCTAGAGTGGGCTCATTGGTGGTTGATCATTGTGGGCTTGATTGGGCTATTATGTGGATTATTATGAGTGCAATGTGTGGGCCGTGTAAAGACTAATTATGTGGTGATTTTACTGGCCTAAGGTGACAATTTGAAGGTGGATTAGGGGCCTAATAGGGCTGTTTGTTGGCTGAGCATTGTGGACTTGAATGGCCAATATCTTGCAAGTTCATGGTTTTAATGTGAATTGCCATGTGTGATTAGTCGGACCATGTGGTGGCCGAATTTTGTCTAAATTGTGCTTAATTATGTGATGCCATATTGGGTGCTAAAGTGGCCGAGAATTGAGAATGCGTTGTGGGAAATTGACATGTGTAATTTCAATGACTAATGGCATGTTATTATGCACTAATTGATGGGACTTGGTTGAACTGGTTTAATTGATTAATTGGGCATGTGAATATGTTAAATTGAATGATTATTGTGGATTCAATTGATGCCCCAAGTGTTGGATGACGTGGCCATGCATTGTGCATAATGTGTATTGACATGGCATGTGCATCATGTAAGTAGACACGATTGGCATGAACATGTGATCACCTAAATTGTCCTAATGCGTTTTACGCAGGATTCAGATAATAATTGGTGAAATGTGTACGTGTGATCACATAAAACCCTAATGCATTTTACGCAGGGCATTGAACCCATCCTGATGCGTTTAACGCGGGACGATGCTCAGACTACCGGAAGATGGCCAACCTAAAGCGTTTTACACGGGTTTTGTCATGAGCCTGATGCATCTTAAGCGGGCTGAAGATCGATCGAAAAGTGATAGACCTGATGTGTTTTACACGGGTCGGACCTGATGCGTTTAACACGGGTCGGTGAATAAATGGAAAGCTGGCACGTGTGCAAGTGCGCAGAATCAAGCATGAGCATGTGCATGGTAACGGCACGTATGCAAGGGTGCATTAACGAGTGTAAGCATGTGCATTGCATGAGTTCGTGGCCAAATGATTTTGTGTATGTGCCATGATTAGATTTTGCGTGATTATCGTTGTTATTATGTGCCTAACTTGTAGGGCTAATTATATGTTGGATTTGGGCCGAGGGCCTAAGTCGTTTGTATACTGTACTATTGTTTGATTAGATGCTCGTTCTGGATGTGCATGTTAGCCTAGTTTAGGTTTAAGAGGCCTACTCGCTAAGATTTAGTCTCACTGTTGTTTAAACCCTACTTTTCAGACTCCCGACCCTGAGTATGGTAGGAGCACCGCTTTGTTTTGGGATCCCATACCGCATAGAGTGATCGGTGATCGAGTACCGCGTTGGGAACAGGGAGACTTATGTTAGGCATTATACCATAGTTTGGGTCGATGAAGGCGGGCCACAATTCCAGGCCCATCCTTACCTGGGTTGGTGTTTTCGAGACCAGTTCGGCGTATACAGACCCCTTAGGACTTTTGATGTCCCGTTCAATGTGTTAGGCCAGTCGGACCCACGGGCTACTGATAGGGAGATCGTGAGCCCTGCTGCCATGTTCGAGAAGGATTCCGATCCCAGGCCAGTCATCATCGGGATGGATACCGAATTGGAGGGAGAAGAGCCGATGGAGTGAGGAGTATGATCCCGAGCCGGAGCCTATGGAGTAGGAGCCAAAGCCGGAGGACGATTCCAGGGTGGAGTCAGTGGAGGCCGAGTCTGAGTCGTATAACCATTCGTCCGAGTCCTCAGGATCCGATCCGAACTGGTTGCCCTAGGGTTTATCTTTAACCATAGTTAGGTAGAGTCAACACTTTTTGATAGGTGCCCTTCTTAGGTTTAGTACCCTGACTGCCCGAGCCACAAACCCTTTTTGATGTTAGTGGCTGTTGACCCCTTTTGATTTAAATGTATAGTTCTGTTGTAATAGATATTGTAAATTCTTCGTATTAATGCAAGTATGTATTTGTGATGGTTGTTGTTCATTGCTATCCTTGGTCATGTTATTTTATGAGATACGAGTGTAATGTTGCTTCCGCATGTATATTGTTCTCTGATTTGGGTTTTGGGTTGGCGACGCGTCCTGGGACGTCCCACTGAATCGATCACGGTAGGGTTGTCGCATGTCGTAGGGTTCGGGGCGTGACAGTTTGTTCACATTTTCTCCATTGGTGAATACTTTTCCTTGATGTGCAAGACCATTCACTATATCCATGAATATGTTGAATATTTGTGCTATTATTTCATTTGATTTCATGTTGAAGAGCTCATACTGTCTAAGGAGAATGTTCAACTTCTTCTCCTTTACTTTATTAGTTCCTTCGAGTGTGAGTTCCAATAGATCCCAGATTTCTTTAACTATGACACACATACAAATTTTGTTATATTCAGTCATAGATAAAGAACAATATAGAAAATGTTTAGCTTTAGCACTATGAGATGCTGTTCTTCTTCGTGCTTCCTCTGTGTTATGTGCCGTGGGAGCATTGGCAATAGCATTTTCTGCTGGAGCTTCTTGTCCATCTCTCCAAGTAGCAATTGGTGCAGGTACTTCTATGCCATGTGAGATCACATCCCACATTTCAAAATCAGTTGCCTCAAGATAGGCTTGCATTATGTTCTTCCAATAGCTGTAATTGGTTCTATCAAAGTAAGGTGGCTTGTTAGAAGCAAAAGCATCACTAGTGATAAAACCACCAAAGTTAGCCATAAGAAAATATCTTTATACTCATAAGAGGTACACTTCCAAAAACGAGTAACGGGGCTCTGATACCAATTGTTGAAACTAACTATATAACCTAAAGGGGGGTGAATAGGTTGTTTTTGATGTTTTAAAAACTTTTGCAGAAAACAAAGTGTAATAAATAGATGTATGGTTTCACAAGAAGTATGAGAGGCAATGAATCACTTGTGTGCTAGAAATAATAAACAGAAGAAAAAACAGATGCACACGAGGATATATAGTGATTTGGCTTTGATTCCAAGCATACGTCTACTTTCACCACTAACAATCGCAAGTTGGGTTGGATTGCACTATTGAATGCTAAACAAGTTACACTCAGCATACACCACTCTTACCAATTAATAAATCACACTATTAGGAGTTGGGTGCAGTTGCTACTTGGTACACTTGAAATTTCAACACAACTACAGTGCAGTAAGTCCTATCGACAGACAAGAGCTTTTTACTTAGTACATAGCGACTAGCAGATTTTTGAAATTTTATGAGTACTCTCTCTAACTTGTTAACTTCAAAGACCTTCTCTTTTATAGGTATCTTCAATATGGTCGTTGATGATGTCTTAGAAGGGCAAGATAGTCGTTAGAGCCATTGGTGCGGATGTCCTAGGAACTAACTGTCCATACAGCCTATTCTGAAACTTCTGGAAACTTTCCTGAAATAGCTTCTATTGCTGTTTTGTAGCTGCAATTCTGACAATCTGTCAGACTACCTGTTCTCCTCTTTACTGGGTCTTCTGCTGTGCAAATCCAGTCAACAACGGATATAATAGTGAGGCAACGTTCATATTAAATGATCTATTACCTAAACATTACTATTTACTTGATCTCTTCAGCTTCAGTGAGACATCGTCATTTAGCTTATCTTTGTGATCGATGGTGTTGTTTAACTGATTCTTCAAGGACAGTCTTGTAATCTTTTTTTGCAATGAATTACACCATGAGTATCACTCAGTCCCTTGAATATATATGCACTTAGACAATGTAGATATTATACTAAGGATAGTTTAGGTATAATCAAAATTCATTTGGAGATGCTTTTCCAACAAGAGCTTTGGACAACATCATCACAATATGTTCCTTGTTTTGCGGCTTTTGTCCACCTCTTCAAAATGTATAATGATGGAATGCCTGTAACTTTTACAACATGGGTCAAGATGCATAAAGTATGCCTATACAATCATCCTCGCATTTCAAATAACTTGCAGCTACATGTAATGATAGAATCACTTGGACTAAAATGAACAATATTCTTTCGTTCACTACTCCAATTCCCATGATATAAGTGTGCAATGGCCCATTAGTATATGATCTAAGAACATTTACAAACAAAACATGCAAGGACTTGGCCTAGAAATTCCTATAAATGACATGAGTATATATGCTTGCAGCATCTTGGAAAATTGCACTATTTTCAACCATAATCCTGTGGCTTTCCTTAAGGACACTCAAAATCATCAACAATATCAACATTGTGCATTTTTCAGCTGGCTTCTCATAATGTTTGACAAATTCAATCAAAGTCATGGTCTTACTTGCCATATGTTGAAAGATATTATTTGTGCTCTTACTTCTTTGTATAGATTTAATTCCTGCAGAAACGAAATCATGGAAAATGCAGGACAACATTTATGATGCAAGTGATACAAACTATCTAACCACTTGTTGTCACCCAAACTCCACTCCAGACACACAGCTTTCCAAGTGTTCTCCATTTCCATAGATTCGCAATGATATAGAAGCTTTTGCTAATATTAATCACGAAAACCTGGCTTTCCAAGAAGATGTGCAATATGATGCATAGTTTTTTTTGCCATATGCCATACACATAAGCGATGATAAGAAATCAGAAAAACAATTCTAATAGCATTTGCCATGGCATGATCTTGATTAGTGAAAATAGTTTTTGGTGCTTTAACACCGATTACCTTTGAAAATGATCGAAATGCCCAAACAAAAGAACCAGTAATTTCATCCGACAGAGATGCACAACCAAATATAACAATTTTCCAATGATGATCCAAGACAACAAATGGTGCACATGTCATGTTGTATTTATCTGTATTGTAAGTGGTATCAAATACCACCATATCTCCAAAACTTTTATAATCCAACTTAGATTCATCATTGGACCAAAAGAAATTGGTTAGTCTCTATTCCTCATATTGTAAGCAATTAAAATGGTTAATAAGACTTTGAAAATCCCCCACACTAATCGGGTTCCTTCTTTTTGATTGCAAAAAATTTTGACAATCATGTAACGTAAAGCCAACATTATTATCCAATCCACCTGCTTCACCACTTAGATAGAAATATGCTTTTGCAGCCCTTATACTGGCCTCAACTATGGAAGTCAAAATACCTATATCAATATCTATAGTGTGTCGATACGATCATATCAAGTGTATTTGTTTATCATCAATGGAAGGATGAGTATGGGCATGTGACATTCCAAAAATTTCGTCCGTTAGTTTAACGAGCGTATGTGGCGGAACATTTTGTAGAAATTTGAATAATCATCGACAAGCTACAGAAGCGTTGACCGCAGAAGGCTTGGTTATAATTATGAGACTACCGTACCCTCGCCGTGACGACTGCCGCACTGTCTTACAAATTTAATCGTTTCCAAGTCATAAATTCTCTTGGGTACACTATAAACTTGGTCACAATTTCCTTCTGCCATTACCACCCTTGCCACGCTAATTCCCCTCCCCTCTATCAATCATCCTTGTTCATGGTCAAACCGATTACTTGAACCCTTGCACCGCTTGATCTCCTCCACTCCTTGCCACACTAATTATGCCTTCGCCACCTGTCCAACTATCACGCCATCAACCCTCTCCATCCATCACCTCTTCTCCCTTTTCATGCCACGATTATACCCTTTTAAGCCACCTATCCAGCTACGTGGCCACACCCCACAAGCCACTCAATTTCCAAACGCAAGAAGGGAAAAAAATGTTTATTCCCTTGTGATTAGCGATCAACTCTTCCCTTCTCATTCGGTCCTGCTAATTTTCTTCCCTGCCATTTTGTTTGCATGTGTTTTGCTGCTTAATTCCTTCCACGACAAATCTACGGCGTTGCTCGCAAAATTCCGCCGTCCAACCAGCCGCGGGATCACCGGGAAGCTTCTCGAGCTGACAAAACCTGTGAGCTGCGAACCGAGGAAGCGCGACCAGTAGCCGAGACACTCGGCACTCCCTTCTCTGCTGGAACAGCGCCAAATTCAACCGACATCGAGGCAAGTGAAATTCTGCCTCCCTATACCGGATCGGAATGGGTTGCTTGTTCAATTGGTTGTAGGTGTAGGATATTGATAAAAATGGATGGTGGAGGTGGAAGTTAGTTTCTGGTTTTGGGTGTTTTTGAACACTAAACTCGTGGGGATCAAGTATTGAGTTGTTTTTTAACTTGAGTTATGATTTCCAGACTCGATTTTTGTTGGAACTTTACCGCTTCCCAATTTTGTAGATATTTCTGTGGTTCAAATCTTGCAAAACTTCCTCATGAAAGTTATTCAAAATATCTGGGAGTATAATATATTTTAATTTCAGAATTGTTGAAGTTGTTTTAGGTAGCACGAAGGCCTAACCTCCAACCCGTGCCGGACTGCACGGGTGCTCTGTTCAAGTAACCTTTTCATGTTCATGAATTTTTATAAAATTTTATAGAAGGATTCCAAACAAAATCCCTTTCACAAAATTCCATGGGAACTTCTCTTTCTACAACATATTTAAATTTGAGATTTTTTAGGGAGGATTTGGGTGCTGAATTGAGCTCATTTTGAGAGGCAAGGATTCTGTTCCAATAAACAGTGTTTAGTCTGACTTTAATGCTTCTGAATGAGGTATTTATAGAAAGAATTAGACTTTGAGTTCCCATGAAAATTGTTTATCAAGGTATCCTCTGTGACATATTTAAAATTTAGAATTTTTGGAGTTCAATTACTAATTATTCTAAGCTGATTTCAAAAACAGAGCAAAATTGCCAATTTTACTTCCTTTTCAAAGATTCACTATTTTCTAGGTGAAAACGTGGCAATCTTGATTGGATATCTTCTAGAGATAGAGTCTAAACATTTTGAGCTTTCAAATAAGATATGATGACCTTGATTGGATGTCAAATGATGAGACAAGTGAGGCCAAGTTCATAAACAAGCTTGTAACTAGCAAGTGTTGCTAGAAAGGATTGATTGTTGTGTTGTTGTCTATGTGACATTGTAAAAGATAGATTATTGTTGGTGATCTGTGCACTGTATGAGTTGATTACGCGTGTGGGCTTGCTGGGTGATTGAATGCCGCCGGTCAATGACTCAATGATGTCCCAAGGAGCCAAAGGGAAAGCGAGATGCCCGGTTATAGGAACCGGTTGCTTAGGAGGATTCTGCCCTAGATGCCCCTAGAGTTTGATCGAGATGTCGTGGTCAATGGATCATGAAGCCTACGCGGGCCGTTCGTTGAGAATTCCGATGTACACCGCAGCGGATCTGAGTGCGCAAGAACCCCGCTAGACGGGAGTTTTCCTCCTTGCATGACCGGCGAGTGCACCGGGCATATGATTTGAAGTGAGATAATGATAACCATGTAAGTGTGAAATTGTGTGTGTATATTTGAATCATGCTGTTGATTGTGATTGCTAAGTTAAAATATCACAATTGAGATAGTTCCTAATGTGGAATATTAAAATACGCTTTGTTTGGTTAGTAAGTCTAGATAGAAGACTGGCATGCCTATGCTGTTGATATGCATGCTATTCTTATTTGGTATAGGTTGATAGATATTTTACTGCTCAACTATTGCTCATTAGCTACGACGTACCTCTTGACTTCTCTAGCCAGCTAACTGATATTGTAGACCCAAATTTTCCGCATGTAGTGTTTGTCAGATGTATCTCTATTCTATCGATGGACATAGGGTCTCCTAGGGGTCCTATACTCATGGGATTTGTGGCGGTATATGCTCGGATTGGTGGTCGAACGGTAGGACCACTACCATACCCCAACGGGGATGGAGCTGACGATAGAGACAGTGAAGTAGAGTGATGCGGGGAGCGATAGGCAGGAGAGTACCATTTTTGGAGCACGACTGATATTTTGGATGAAGTCGTATGGTTGGGTGATCCTTTTGGCATACACAAGTGATAGGTACATGTAGATAGACCGGGTAGGGAGTAGTCCTACGGTTAACCCTCAAAATGTGAACTCACCATTGTATCACCCCGTGTTTATAAATAAGAAGAAGCTTGAAGTTTAGTTTCTGTGTTGTTACTTATGATAGCAGACTTTCCTTATTTATAATTCATGTTATAAATGCTATTCTTAACAAGAAGTGTATTCCGCATATGAATTCTTATATACTCGTAAGGTTAGAGTGACTCATAGGAAGGGGTGTGCCTGGGACGCTACTGGGCATCCTCAAACTTGGAAACTGCACAAATTCCATATTTGATTATGAATTTAATGCAAGCTTGACATCTAGTTCCCTTCATTGTCCTATAAACATCTCTTTGTTCACAAGGTGGGATTGGTGGAGAGTGTCATTCACAATTATAAACAAATGTGCATCGTCGCAATATTCCTTTGCCACCATTTGCTTTTTGTCCTTTTCGCACTCCAAATCCCTGGCAAGTTGCATATGCATTGTATTATTATAAGCTTCCTCATTAGCAAATATCATGCACGATGATATTATCTTTTGGAGCCTTTACAATTAAAAGAAATCTATTATTTAGAGAAAAAAGATAAAGTGGAAACAAATTTAATTCCTAAAAAGATGAAGCCATATCCATTTATCTCGAGAACAAGTCAATTCAACTGCGGGGGACTAGAATATTCTTCCACTTCTTTAAACCAACATCTACTGCAAAACTCCATAATCTTTGTTTGTCACATCAAGATACGAATCCGGCAAGACCCAGAGAACACCAGGTAATCCTATTCAACCAAGATGAAGCATAAAAAATGCGCTGACCAACATTTGAGAAAACTTGTCTAGGTCTCTCAAACCAATAGGGCGCGATTGATTATTGCTAGAACTGAGAGTGGTAAGCACTACTGCAAGTGACAAACATCGACATCTCTGAAAACTAAGGAGAGAAAGAAAGGAAGAGAGAGAGAAAGAGAGAGGGGCAATTCAATAAGCATAGCATAGTTGAATGAATTTAGTCAGATTATTGCAAAACACAGTTTGCGAGGAAGAGTGAAAGCCTGAGTGCACCGGAGATATGACCGAAAAACATGAGGCAAACAAGACCGGATCTTTCTAAGTTCAACATTACTAGGTACATGGGCACTTGAGATCAGCAATCAAACATAAAGACAATGAAGGGAACACAACTTCAACAAGCGAAAAATTCCAATAAAACAAGTAACTCAAAAGAATCATAACCTAAAAGTTTTTCTAAAGTTAATTATCGAAAAGTTGATGGGTCACTCAAAAAAATTGGTGATTTTCAAGGACAGTTGGTAATTGAGATACAATAGCAAGTAAGACTGATAAGAATTAGTAATTCAAGATAAAAATTGCTTACCAAAATCAAATAAAATATGATAGGTAATTCAAAGGAAAGTTGGTAACTTAAGAGAAATAATCGGTAAGTTAATCGTGGAAAAATTGGTAAGTTGCAAAAGTCGGAAATTTTCTTGTACAATTGGTAACTTAACAATATCTGTTGGTAAGTAAGCCAAATAAAGTTAGCAACTTACAATAAAAGTTGGTAATTAAAAAAGAGATTAACAAAAAATTGGTAAGTAATTCCAAGGAATAAATTAATTAGGGAAAATTCAGTGAATCACTAAAAGAAAGTTGGTAATTTGTAACTTAAAAGTAGTTGGTAAGAAAATCAGAGATAAGTTAGTAAGTAGATTAACAAAATGGTATTTTTCTTGGACAGTTGATATTTAGAGCGTTGGTAACTAAGACAATTAAAATTTGGTAACTTCCTAGAAAGGGAGATAATTTATAAAAGAATTTTATAAAAGTCCCCTTGAGTGGTGAGGTTACAGCTTAACCTAAGCCCTTAAACAAATTAGAATGCCCTTAGTGAATAATATAAAAACAAACAATAAAAAATTAGGGATATGTTCCCTAAAAGTCCTAAACCCGTTACAAAAGTGCAATTGAGTCATAAAAATTATAAAAAGTGTAATTGAGTTCTAAAACTTATCAAATTAATTCAATCGAGTCCTAAAGTTAATACCGTCTAATTTATTAAACGAAAAATGCTAATGTGGCATTGATTTGTCTTATTTTATTACTTTGAAACAAGTGGCGATGATGTGGCATCCGACAAGAGTCACATCAGAAAAAGATTAAAAAAATATAAATTAAATTAGAAAAAAGCTAAAAAAAGAAAAGAAAACAAACCCATGACTAGCACTATAGCCAACCCTTGCTGGTGACTACCACCATAGTTGCCAAGAAGGGTCGGCGAAGGTGGCCTGAGCCTTCTCGAAGCCCAGTGACCCTTGTCGGTCCCCTGTAAAGGCTTGTAGGTCCTGATCTTGGAGAGGGAGCGACCCTCACGCCATATATGAGCGAGGCTCATCGGCGAGGGTTGGGCACAACTGCTAGTTGTAGGTTTGTGATTTTTTAGCATTTTTATAATTTAATTTTTATATATTTATCTTTTAATGATGTGGTGCTTGTTAGACGTTACATCATTGCCACGTGTCTCAAGAAAAGTAATAAAATAAGATACGTCAATATTTTTCGTTTGTAAATTAGATGGTGTTAACTTTAGGACTTGATTAAACCAATTTGACAAGTTTTATGACTCAATTGCATTTTTTTGCAAGTTTTAAGACTCAATTACACTTTCGTGACAAGTTTTAGGACTTCTAATGCAAATATCTCAAAAAATTACTATCTTTCCTAATAAGTTACTACATAATATTTTATGTAATATTAGTATAGTCAACTTAAACCGGAATTACAAGAAGGAAACAAAACCTCAAAAGTTAGAAAACTTTAAGAAAAATGACACAAATGGTTCATGAACTTTGGCTCAATGTGCAATGTGATCCCTAGACTTTTTAATTTGTTCAATGTGATCCATGAATTGTAGTCCAATGTGCAATCTAGTTCATGAACTTTTAATTTGTTCAATATAGTCCCTAGATTTTTTGTATATGTTCAATTTAGTCCTTGAACAATATGAAATTGTTTAACCTAAACTTGAATTGCCGAGAGAGCAATACTGAACATTTTCATATAATTCAAAGCCTAAATTGAACATGTACCAAAAATTCAAGGACCACATTCAACAAATTAAAAGTTCAGGGACCACGTTGCACATTTAGCCAAAGTTTAGGAATTACATTGTACAAATTAAAACTTCAAATACCAAATTGCACGTTGGGTCAATATTCATGGACCATTTATGTCGTTATCCCAAAACATTACTATCCATTTGCCAAGGAAATGTGGTCGGTGGTAAATCTTATAATGACCCCGGTAGCCCTCTCACTCAGCTAGGCCCAAAACATCATCGATAAATATGGACAAACAATTGTTTTCTTGCATTGAGCCTGCTTTGGCCCACTTATGAAGTCTTCCTATGTATTTTTTTTATGCTAAATCTTTAAATTTTGTCAATTAAGTCTTAAACCTTTTCACTTTTTATCAATTGAGTCTATTCGATCAATTTTGATCAGAAATCGCTGATGTGGACATCGGCGAGCCATGTGGCATTTACATGGACATTTTTAAATAAAATTTCAATAATTTTATGATTTTTTTCTATTTTTTTCCTTTACTTTGGAGTGACCATCGCTAGCTCCAGGCGAGGGCTCGCATGCCCCCGCTTTGGTCGGTGAGGATGAGTTAGCCCTTATCGTGGTTGGTGAGAGTTGCTGGCCCTTGCTTGCGCCCGGCGACCTAGCTCTAAAACCAAAAAAAAAGGGAGGGGGATATGTTCACAAGAAGTCCTAAAACTTATCACAAAAGTACAATTAAGTCCTAAAACTTGTCAAGTTAGTTCAAATGAGTTATAAAGTTAACGTCGTCAAACTTATTAACGGAAAATACTAACGTGGCTTATTTTAATATTTTCTCTCTTACGTGGCGATGACGTGACTAATGTATGAAACATAAAACCAAAACGACATCCTTTTGGCCCAAATTTGATTTTTAATATTAATTTTATTTAAATTAAATTTAAAAATAAGGTAAAAAAAAAAAGGAAGAGGAGGATAGGTGAGTAGGGAGGGCAGCCCTTCCCACCGTCACCCCACCAATGCCGGAAGGGGCCGACAAGGGTGGGGGGACAATAGGCGGGGGTCACAACCCTCCCCTAGATTGGGCGATGGCCGGGGGCCCTCGGCCAAGACTGGCCCTCGCCCGATCTAGGGGAGGGCCATGAACACTCGC
Organism: Syzygium syzygioides; assembly: GCA_031216285.1. Taxonomy (NCBI): domain Eukaryota; kingdom Viridiplantae; phylum Streptophyta; class Magnoliopsida; order Myrtales; family Myrtaceae; genus Syzygium; species Syzygium syzygioides. The sequence goes on along the minus strand of CM062251.1, from coordinate 14,260,173 downwards.
TTGTCATCCCCCCACCCTTGCCGGCCACTCCCGACGATGGTGGGGCGACAGCAGCGGGGTGGGCAAGCCCTCCCTCCCCGCTTGTCCTCCTCGTCCACTTTTTTTAGCTTATTTGTAAGTTTAATTTAAATAAAATTAATATTAAAATAATAATAATAAATCACTTCATCGCCGAGTAAGATATTAAAAAAAAAAGTCACATAGCATTTTCTGTTAGCAAAATTAGATGGTATTAACTTTAAGACTTGGTTGAATTAATTTAACAAGTTTAAAGATTTGATTGCATTTTTTGTAAATTGTAAAACTCAATTATACTTTCGTAATAAATTTTAGGATTTTTAGTCAACATATTAAAAAAAAAACAGAGAGTGTTTTTCCTCCTTGGAAAGGAAAGATCATGGAATTTCCCCGATCGGGAAATAGTCCCAAAAAACAGAAAACGGGACGAAATAGTCGACCGGTTGGATTTGGACCCACCAACTTTGTGGAAAGACGGAACACGTCCGCCTCGTAGTCGCGAGCGGCTCAGCTGATCCTTTGACGGTCGTTTATCATCGTTGTCATCGCCATAGACGCGCATTAAGTAAAACCCCCGCCTCCTCCTCCTCTCTCAGCACACACGAAGCTGTCGCGCTCCACGCTCCATTGGAATCGCCGCAAGAAAAACCCTCTTCGATCTCATCGCCTTCCTTCCTTCTCCAAGACATTGTCTCCGCAACGAGATCTTTTCCCATACCCATCACGAAGCTCCCGCCGCATTGCGCGCGAATACCGGCATACCCAGTTGCTCGAATCGGCCGCCATTTCGTTCCGATGGCTTCGTACGCGGTTCCCTGCCCGAAATCTGCCTCGGTAGCTCGATCGGGGACGAGCCCGCAGACCCCGAGGCAAAATGTGGGGAAGATCTCGTTTCCTCTGTACTCTCTCGGGTTTCAGGTGATTCCGTTTGTTCCCAGAGACATTGCGACTTTAGTCATTCCATTGTTCTTTGTCTTTTCCGCTTCCCGATTTTACTGGTATTGCTAGCTTCTAATTCGTTCGATTTAATTTGGTCGAGCAATGGATTTTTGAGTTTTCTGCATAAAGTTTGGGTTTTGTGTGGGGTTCCATATTACTGTCTGTGGGGCGGCGACCATTTGGATCTTTGATACTTAGATCACTTTTGCATCGCCAAACTTATTTGCACTTTATTCAAACTGTACGCCTTTGCTTTAGTTTTTTTTTTTGGTAAGCGTCTTTGCTTTAGTTGCAGTCTTAATTATCTAAGAAAACTTGCGATCACAAGCTGAACTTCATGGACTGCCAATTCTAGCTGGCATTATGTACATAGGAGCGCATTACTATTAAAGCCGCAGATATGAATAGGTGTAGTCAGATTCCACATCAGCAGAATATATCTGCACATTTCATTGTCAATGATCATTTGCTACCGTGTGCATTGTGTTGATTTAGCTTTATCTACTTGAAAAAAAAGCATCGAATGGTTTTATAGTTTGGGATAGAATGGAGAAGTTTCCCAAAATGTAAGGGCTTTTCAGGTAAATACATTGTAATTTAATTTACCCTTTCGAGGAAATTACCTTTGGCCTTTCAAGAACAAAGAGGATACTGTTGACTTTTGTATAAGTTAGATTGTTCATTTTTTGAGTTTTTTATTCACAGAAAGGTGATTGAGTCACAATGTATCTTTGTTAGATTTGGTAGACTCTCTCCCCTGTATTTAATTTTGAACTGTATCTGGTTTGGTAACTCTTTGTTAGATTTGATAGACTGTATCTACTAGTTAGGTTTTGTCAATTTAAAACCCAGTTCTTTAAGGTCCCCAAAATAAGTCTTTCAAAGCACCAATGTGCTTCCTAAAAGCCCGCTTTAGAATGTAGTGACTTATACAGTGTTTTGGCCTTGAAGTGCTATCGGACACCTTAAGAGAGCTAAAGTAGCTCTAAACTGACGTCACACTGCATTTGCAATTTCTATAACCCACTTAGTTATTTCTGTATTCATAGAATGTATCAGCTGATCATGTCGTTTAGTTATTCCCTCTCAAGGGACTGCTTCTCAGAGGACTTTTCGCAATATACACCTGTTGACATTCTGTTCTTAAAATAATACTGTTATGCCTCCACTTATCTATCAAAATTTTTTTGATCTGACGAAGATATAGGCAAGGCTATTCAGCTTTTGACCTTGTGACTCATCTTCTGAACACTGTTTGGAATTTGCAGTGGCCTAACAGGAAGCGTTTAACTGCATTAAAAGTGAAGGCAAAGCTGAATGAGGTGAGCTTGTTACAGTAAGATAGAAGGCTAACATTCAAAACGAATTTAATTCTAAGTGTCTCCTTACTCTACTTTCTGGAATTAAGGTAACTGCTGAGAAATCCTCTAACTCTGGACTTGATGCAAAGTCCGGAGCCACTACATCAAAAGAAAGCAATGGTTCTGCAGCAAAACTTGGCAGTGAAAAAATCGTTCCAGATGCATCATCAATATCGGCATTCATGTCTCAAGTTTCTAATCTTGTCAAGTACGTAAAAATGAATTATTTGGGCCCAAATGCAATCCTATGTTACTTAACAATCAGGATCGAGAAGCACCTAATAATTATTTAGACCTGATTCCTATTGATCAGGCTTGTGGATAGAAAGGATATTATGGAATTGCAGCTGAAGCAAATGGATTGTGAGATCACTATAAGGAAGAAAGAAGCAATACAGCAGCCACTGGCAGCTGCTTCAGTGGCAGCTCAACCCACACCAATTTCCCATGCCATGTTTTCACCTCCACCTTCAGCAGCTCCAATTCCTGCTCCTTCAGCCGCTCCAGCTGGTTCTGGTCCTGCAACACCTGCATTACCTGCCCCTGTAAAACAAAGCAGCTCTTCTCATCCCCCTCTCAAATGTCCCATGGCTGGAACTTTTTACCGGTCTCCTGGTCCTGGTGAACCTCCGTTTGTCAAGGTAAATCAGGCTACATTTCTAGAATTATCTGGTTTTTTTAGGAGCAGTAAATATCTTATTTGGATACTTACCTTTTTGCAATTTCAAAGCTTCCTTCAATGCTGTGCACGTAAACTCTACTTTTGATCCAACTACGTTTAGCCAATTGAATTAGAAATGAAGAAATCTCCTCTGACATCAATTCTCCTTCCAGGTCGGAGACAAAGTACAGAAAGGCCAGGTGGTGTGCATTATTGAAGCCATGAAGTTGATGAACGAAATTGAGGTATGTAGGAATTTATTTTTATCCTTTTCCCATTCAAATTCTGGACAAGGATATATGACAGAGGCTATCACTTTTAGTTGAAGGTCCCTCCCCAGCACTAAAAGAAATTACTTGCAAAAAATAAGTGGCCTCCCTTTCTTTTGGTTCAGCTTTCTTTGGTGATCATTTCTGTTTCTAAACCTTGAACAATAGTGAACCCATTGTACTATCCGTGGCCCATCATAGATGACCTCTCTCAATTGGCAACTAGTGGGTGTTTTGCATTTCAAATATTAAGCCGATGAACCTAATGGTCTATCCTTCAAACAACGATCACCATCACCACCAAAGGCTCTTCTAGTGTTTATAGACCTGCACTATACCAATCAGCCGATTCAACCAATTGAACTAAGTGACCTTTTGTGCGGTTCGATTTTAGTATGCAACATGTTATGGTCAAAAGATCAACCAAAAGTTACTCGCGTTGACATAGTCCAACAGGCAAAGTGATCAATCTTGTTTGACCGGATTTGGCTATTTTAGAAAGTGGAAGGTTGTGGGAAGGGTGGGAATCAAGCTTCTGCCCTCGAGGGATGTCCACACAAACTCAACCTCAAGCTATGATTTCTTTCCTGGTTATATGGGAAACTATTAATTTCCAATGAAATTGACCTCTTCTGAAGTGTAACTTTGCATTTTGGGAGAGTTGAACCTACAGCCAAAACCTCTTTTTAGGTCGTGTTGACTATGCGGAATCGGTGTTCATATATGTGTCATTTAGCTACATAATAATGATACATGATCACATCCCTTTAAACGAATTGGCTGCAATGGTTGAACGGCAGTATGCCAGCTTTAGTGGACTGGCCACATATGAACAGCCTAAATGTAACATGCAAGATGACTGGCCACAGATTTTTGTTGATACAGAAAAGCATTATCTTTTGGATGAGTAATTAAGTTTATTATGCTCTAGTATACACACACATACATGGAGAGACAGCATAAGTTCTTTTTGCTCAAAATGAATATTGCGACATAGTAATGCAATCTCGCTGCTTGCGCTACTTTCTTTTTCTTCTTGTGTTCTCAAGCTCAAGCGTTGGTGTTTTGACACCTGACTGTTCCGGCAACGGATTTATAATTTTGCTTTGTTGTTTCACTAATCTCTGGTTTTATGGTTTCTCAGGCTGATCAGACTGGAACAGTAGCTGAAATATTGATAGAGGACGGTAAACCAGTCAGTGTAGATGTGGTAAGTTCTCTCTTCCCTGCGCTCGTTCACGTGGCAGATATGGTCACGGACTCGGTCCTAACATCTGTTTCGCGATGTGCAGCCTCTCTTTGTCATTGTACCGTGAACTTGACAAGACACATGGCGCTCTTCTCAACTTGGCCGCGCACGCCACGATCCTCATCCCTTCAGTAATCTGCTATGAAGCGTTCCTTGTCCTTGGGTCTTTTTGTCCAGTATTTAACTAGTAGAGACGCAAAGGTCGAGATGTAACCTTTTCAACAGTTGCTTTAAATTTTTTTCAGACAGTTTTGGGCCGAACAATAAAATGTTCTTGCTTCGCGTCCTTTTACACAAGCAGCACCTTCTTACCTAGACCTGTCAAAATGAGTCACTATAATTTTAAAGAGCCCATCTTAAATAGATCTTAAAGTTTTAAACCTAACATAGATTGATTTAAATGGATTGAGTGTAAAATCCATTTCCAATCCACTTATTAGGTCCAGATACACTTTCTCCTTTTTTATAAAAATATTTTTTAAAAAAATTGAAATTGTAATTATTTTTATTTCTCTTTTTCTTTTTCTTTTATTTTTTTCTTTCTTTTTTCTTTATTTCCGACCAATTGCTGTGGCCGACAATCGGCCACAAGGGAGGGACAACCTTGCTAGAGGCCGGCAAAGCTCGAGCTCACTAGCCTCGGACGAGGCTCCACCTTGCCAAATCCGGCGAGGTTGAACTTGCCCAATTCCAATGAGCCCAAGGCCTCGCCTAGTGAGGCTCTGCTCACCAAAATCAGGCAAGTTCGAGGCTCGCTTGAGGCTGACAAGGCCTCGGCCTCGCTAGATCGGCGAGCTCATCCTCACCTATGGTCAGTTGGCAACCATTGCCATGGCTAGCCGTCGACCAAAAAAAAGGGAAAATGAAAGGAAAAATAATTAAAAATTCAACTTTTAAAAATAAAAAATTATTAAAATGAAAGCACAAAGTAAAATCAAATCATATTTTAAATACCAAACGTCAGAAAATATTTTTTAGTTCATTTTTAGATTTCAACCAAACATTGGAAATTTTTTTTTTCTTGGATAATGACTTCATGGAAACTGTTTTCTAGAAATGTTGAATTTTTTGCAAATCAAACAAAACCTCAATTTCCAAAAAAAACAATTATAAAAATTATTTACTAGCTTTGTATTGTATGAAAATATTTTACCAATATAATTTTTAAAAAAAGTTAAAAGAAACGAGTTTTCCTATATTGAGCTAAATATAAAAGTGTTTTAACAATATAAGTCAGGTTGGATATAGGTCAAGATATTTACGATGCGTATGGCAACTATTCTATTTTCAAAAACTGATTCTGCTAAGAAATTGTTTTTTTTATTCCATGCCCGGGAACAATTTATAAGCATTTAAAGACATTCAATAACTATCCAAAATTTCTATTCTTGAAATAAAAAAACAAAAAATGCAATTAATAACTGCACAAAATTTCTTTTTATTAATAATATTTTAATTTTTCTTTTTCTTTTTTTTTCTTCCCCTTCCCGTTCCTTGGCCATGGCCAGGTCACCAACACCGGCAACCGGCCATAAGCCAAGGTCGGCGAGTGCGTCGCAGCCCTCGCCGGCTCCGACTAGACCCTCACCACTGCCCTCGCCAAATCCGACAAGGGCGACAACATCTAGCAACCTAGGCGAAGGCCGCCCTCGGTAGCCTTGGTGAGGGTCGCCCTCGCCGAATCTAGCAAAGGCGACAACGAGGATCACCCACGCCAGATCTAGAGAGGGTCGCGACACCCTTGCTGGCCCTGACCGATCGCCAATTGCCAACGGCTAGCGACTAACCACAAGCCAAGAAGAAAAAAATTATTTTCCATATATAATTTTTGTTCCCAAAATCAAAAATCAACTTTTTTTTAATTTTTGATTCTATTCCAAAACTGATTCTATAAATAAATTTTTACAAATTTGTGCCTAGAAATGAAAAATTTAACAAACATATTTCTGTTCCAAAATTAATTCTGGAAATAAAAGAATAGAAATAATTATTGTTTGGCCAATTGCCAAGTACGCCCACATTACAAAAAAAATAGATTAATGGATCAATTTGAATCGGATCATTAATGACCCGACCCACCTGTTTAACAAGTCTTGCTACCTTTGTTTTTTCTTGTGCAATCTCGACCACCAACTCCATTCTTACTCCCGACCGCAGTATAACATGATGTAACAGACCAATTTCATTACGAGGCAGGTCAACTATTCTGCAAACCATCAAGCCCTTTCAGCAGATTGGCACTAGACAAAAGAGTGTCAGTGCAACAAGTATAAATTGCAAGTACAGTAAGCTGCTGCAGCCGACAATGTGAATGATTTTCACCCCAAGCCGAAAGGGGTGAAAGGGAAAAAGAACGAAATCAGATGTCCATTCGGAACAATATACAAATAGAGCAAACTCGCTGGAAAGCAGAAAATCGACTTTGACTATACATCGTGTTCCAATACAACATGGAGTTCGAATTTTAGTAACTGACATAAAATGTGCTACGATACATCTATTTTCCCCACAGAAACAGAAATTTACAACGACAACAAAATTGCTCGAGACTACTCTAGCAAATTTCAATTTTGTTAACATAAAGAATAATCGCCTGCCACTGTAATGCCTAAAACTGGAAATTGGACAATTGAACAGAGTACCTTCAAGAGCCAGAAGAACCCTAGACTCTTTTGGCACTTCCATTTCCCTTTTCCAGAATTCTATCAATTTCTACTGTTGTCATATCCTAATTATTTTTCCTACTAAATGTACATGTCAGCCTACCTGTTATTTACAAGTGTCACCTCAACCTGCTCCTCGTGACTCTCCTTCCGCTATTAGTTAGACGTACCCTGCCTCCTGACCAGTTGTCGTCGTCCTCGTCCTCGTCATCATCCCCACCGCGTCTAGAACCTCTTCTAGAGGCAGGCCGCTTTGGTTTGATGTTCGCTGTGTAAGCAGAGTAATCAATGGTGTCTTCCCTCAAAGCACTCTTAAATTCCTGCAGTATCAAAGCCATTCAGATGTCCAAAAATTTGGTCACAAGCACAGTAATTGCACTAAGGCATACATGAATAAGGCAAAGACAGAAGGCTCTGGACCTCCATCATAATCTAAAGTACCTGATATCTTTCCATGACTTCTTGAGAAGTGGAAGGCAAGTTGGTATGTATTCCACTAATATTAAATGGAATATTCTGCTTGGAGAGAACTTCACTGGATTTTAGCGTCTCATTTGGAGAAAATGACTGATTTGCAAAGGAAAAAATTGCACCAAATTAAGTTAACAATCCTGTTTTTATCTCAGTAGCACTTTCATAAAGATCAGAATTCATCTAACTGAAAGATTACCTGGCACCGAGCATCATTGAGGCCATAAATAATTTTTAGGTGCCTCTTTAGTTTCAACAGAAGCTGCAATGCCGTAGCAGCTAGACAGTCAACCTGCACACCACAAAGAGATATTAGGCTTCATGACAAACTTCTACTAACTTATATGTCCATATGTAATCAAACATTACAATGAATCCAAGGAAAGGCGACAAGTGGGTGCTACCAGAAGCAATGTAGGTGTAGGTAGATTGATATACTTGAAAAGATAGGAAAGTAATTAATTATTTCATTTATTTAGAGATCAGTAGTTGTTTTAGGAGTCATTAGGTGGGCCTGGCCAGGCTGCCCAAGCCTGTCCATAATCCATAATGTGTATTGAGATGCTACGGGCCAGGCAGGGCTGGGCCAGGCCTGGGACAAAGTTGGGCAGGCTGAGCCATTTACAGCAAGACCATTGCCAAGCCGACCATTTGTCCTTTGAGTGTCTTAAACCTGGGCCACCATGTGGACTGCACAGCCCGTCGATTGGGTCTAGTGGTTATCAAGATCATAGAGCGGGCCTTTTAATGTAAGGCCATTGCTCAAGCACAACATTTACCTTCAGTCCTCTCAGAGCTGGGCCAGCCCTACAGGCTGTCCACATATTCATCAGGTCTAGTGGTCATCAGGATCATAGAGGAGAGGGTACTCCTCTACCTATTTACTCTTCCAGGCTACAATAAGAGAAAGCCAACGCTAGAATTTTCATAATTACCTGGATTTTCTGCATACCATCCTCAGAGAAGCTAGAAAATTCACCAGATCCACTAAATTGGGGCTTTGCCTCCTCAAAATTAGAATTGTGCAAATTGAACTGATTTGATAGCTGTGGTGGGATGCTGCCATTCAAGTCAACTGATGTCGTATGATTGAAAAAAGGCTGGTAAGCCAACTCTTGGTATGTGCCATTCAAATCCAGGGATCGTACATTACTGAAGACAGGTTGAGAAGCTGGCCATTGACTAATCCCACTCCCTTGTACCACATCCTGGCTGTCTCTTGGTAATGATCTTGAACAAAATGCCTTTAAATTTGCCTCAATGGTCCCAGTCCGAACTTGCATTACTCGATTTATCGTATAAATCAAATAGAGCGGCTCATCGGGTGTCGTAAACGGCAATGAAGCAAGAATCTCTGTGCAGTGCCTGTGGAATTAAATCAACATTCATGTTATATATACTCCTTGCCACAAACAAACTCAGTGCAAGCATCAGTAATGAACTCACATCAGAAAAGGAACAACTGTATCATTCCATATGGGATTATCAAATTTGCGCACAATTGAGGACATAAACTTGTTCCTGGAAACCCGATTTCCACGAATTAGTTTGTAGATCCTTGAAACTCCAAGCCTTGCTTGAGCAAATGAGATACCATCAGATTTCCCTTTCATACTTCCAGGACCCTTATGAGGGACATTCTCGCTCCCACCATTAGAGGAACCATCGCTAATAATTTGTATAAAAATAAAGGACATTTGCAGCCCATCCCCTAAACGACTTTCGAAAAAAGCAGGATACCTGGAAAGAAGTACATATTAATCAACAGGCCTACATTTGAAACCATCAAAATCATTCTCATTGTTACCACTTACTTCTCATTCATGTTCATCAGCAAATGATGAGCCAACTTTGCATTTACCTCCAGTGGATCAGTTTCAAGCGCTATAAGGTATGGAACACATGTAATGGGATGCACAAGACCTTGACGCAAAACCACTTCCACAATCTGCATTAAACAGTGACGATGCTCAAAATTCAAGTGCGCAGAAATGGCTGTGAAGAACAGAAAACTTGCATAAGGTAAATCATGCTTAAAATAATGGCAAAGAAAGAAATCAAGCTTACAATAGCACCACAAGATGTTCTCTCTCACTCATATCAATCAGCTATTAAAATTTCTAAACAAAGTCAACTTGAAAGCATTTCCGCAGTGAAGTGCTGATTTCAAGTTCTCACCTTGAGGGCAGTCTGACGAACTTGTTCATTTTGGTCTAAGCATCTCTCCAGTATCTTATCCCAATAGAGTTGAACAATACCCCCACACATGTTAGTATCTCCTGCACCAGCAGCAACAGGAACGCTCTGACTGCTTTCATTGGTGCAATTTGCCTCATTAGTTGTAACCTCCGTTCCCATTTGAGCTTCAGCATCCAGAAGATATTCATACAAATTTTGGAGAGCTTGCATCTGGTTGGAAGGACAACTTAGTATTACATACCATGAGAGTAGAGAGGTGGCAAACCAGTAAAGCATACCTTAATACGAGCATCAGAATCAGAAGACAATGTGGCCTCTATTATTTTGCCTACTTCCTTGTCCAACATAAATTCAGGCCTCGCAATTAAAACAAATCCCAGAGCCTACAAGAATTGTCTTATTATGAGTAACCCTTTCAAAGCTAATTAAAAAATTCAAGAGTCATGAACTAGGAATGTAAGTACCTGCAGGGATCTAATTTTTAAAACAAATTCCTCCTTAAGCAGATACCGTTTGAACAAGCTGAGACTGCTTGCAACATCAATATTCCTGTTACTTGAATAACCCAGTAAAGAATTGCCATAGCGGATGAGCAATCCAAGACAAAAAAGAGAACGACCCATTTGCTGAAGTTCGAAAAACAAAACACAATTAGTAGAAGCTCATCAAAGGAAGTAGAGAACACACAAGACATGAATGTTAACCTATGCCAATGAAATCATCTTGTAAGTGTTTAAATTGAGTTGAAGAACTACGCCAATGAAACTCAATAAAATTCTGAACTTTGCAAAGAACTACAAAAATTCACTGCGAATTAAGTCAGGTTATGGTAAGAAAAATTCATTGATCTTCTCACAAACAAGACATTCCTTTGTAGATTCCTTCCAAATATCACCTTCACCACATATGCTCCCACGTAAAATGGGTCGACAAGGAAATTACACAGATCAATTATTTTGTGGCAATCAAGTAGGAAACTTAGATAGCTCAACTGATAACTAGTTGGCTGATGAACCAGTGAAAGGCATTTACAGATAATGTTCCTAAGCTGGTTAAAATATGGAACATCTAATAGAACCCTCAGTCCCGACATAAGATCCCCACTTGACACACTAATGTCAATAAATTCAACTTCCCAGGTCCACATCAGCCAATTGGGAAAAAGACGAAGCAATCGAAAAAAACAGCCGGGATCAAAGTCCTGCACCATTGTCATTCAAGCTTGTTCAGAAACCAAATGCATACTCTAAGTAGATGTATAAATGCAAATTAGAAGCCAGAAATCTTTTGATATTAGCAGGGTATTAGTATTCAAACTATCCCTAAAAATCCATGATATCTCAACTCCAAGCTGGCTTTCTGGAGTTCTATGGAAAAAGCAGGAAATCTGCAAATTTGCCAATGCTAGCAAATTGAGAAAAAAAGTAGTGACTCAGCAAAAAAGAAAACAAAAAATAAAAAAAGGAAACAAAGGAGTAGAATCCAACAACAATGTCTAATATCACAACCATCAGATGCAAAACAAAAAAAAAAAAAATTCAGGCCACACATCCGAACTGGTATGAAAAGGGACTGCTCCATGAGCTTTATGGGGATCCAGCAACGAGAAATCAACTCAATGAACTTTTAATCAAGTTTCACCTTGCTAAGTAAATGGCAGCAGAGTAGAATGAAGAAAACAAATCTTAGTTTACAAAATGATGCGACAAAACGCTAAGTGGGTATTCAAACAAGTGGACTATGTTCAAGCACCAATCCAGAGCTTCCCACATTGCTTTGTGAACATATATGGCGTATCACTCTTTCTTTATAGCCATTGCATTCTGCATGCCAGACATATTTGCAACAAATTTAAAGTCAATTTTCTCAATTCAAGCTGCTGACCTGCTTGTTCTCAAAGCCCTGCGAGTCCAAATGTTTAAAGAACACCTGTATAAGATACTCAACAACACTAGAACCTTTTCCAGCTACTTTACTCACAGAGCAAAGGCACCTACAACAATTAAACACATTTATGTAAAATTCATTCGCCACACTGTTTTGAAGAATAAACTAGTATCTGAACTCCAAAACTTACAATCTAGGTGCACACATGACCACTCATATGCAACAGTCAGCATGTTTAAAACAACCTATCTATTATGAACCAAACACACCCTCCCACCCATTCCCCAAGGAAAGGGAAAGGGCAGCATAAGAGAGAGAGAGAGAGAGAGAGAGAGAGAGAGAGAGAGAGCCCACAACGAACCATGGAGGGATGTTTGGATGAGTATCGCTTCCTACCTAGAATAACTTGTAAAGACCGCTGTATAAGAACAATTCAAGCTGGTATATAGAAAAGTTTTAAGAATCTCCTGATCTCCAAACTTGAGTTATCACTTCACTGAATAAAGATCTTTTCTTTTTTCCATCGGGTGGGTTTTTCCTTTTCTTTCTTGGATTTCCATTTGGTTTCCATATCGCCTCAGGAAGAACCAAATAACCCAAATTAAACTGACTTGTAATAACTACTGTTGAGAAGAAGTATAGATATCCAGTTAAGATAGGAATTGACCGCATCATAAATCATGATGCTAAAGACACTATCTAAAGAGGCAAAATCTAATCAAGGAAAGAAACACGAATGACAAGAAACTGAACTCAACAAAAACTGGTTTTCCTGATTCAGTTCAAGTTAGACAATTTGGGGCTTGGTCCAATTCAGGCCATAAAAGAAAAACCTTGATTCAGTTCTTTCCAATTTATGTGCAAAGTCAAACAACTTGGTCATTGATATCCTTAACATCTATTTGTGGCAGTAGAAAGAAAATTACCCAAACGGGCAGGAATTTAAAACTTACTTGATGCATGCATGGACAACCGTTAAAAAAGAATGCCGTACAATCATATGCTTCAAATCTTGCTCTAGTTCTTCAATAACACTTTGAGGTAACTTCCGAAGCAAAGGCAGAACAGCATCAATAATGAAGATGATACTTTCCAGCAATTGTGCCACCACTCTATTGTCACCCTAAAAGTAAACAAACCAATCACATGTCAGTAATGCTTCTTTTGGTTCTCTTCTTCAAGAACTCAGTTTCTATAGAGATTAAAAGACAAAGAAGCATTAAGCACAAAGAGGAGCAGAGAGATGTTTCAGTCCGATTCGGAATGTAAAGTGGAATCAATATAAGTCAAACGGACACATAATTCCAAACCAACCGGATGAGTTTCTACTAGAACACTATGCAGTTCTACCAATGAAAAGGTTTGTCATAGCGTATCTATCAGCAAAGGAGGCAAGTATCTTCTGGCAAATGACGATTTATTGATTTCAGTCCAATGTTTCAGTTGCAGCACCATGTTCTCAGAATAGAACTCATTGAGCATTCTGACTCTGACAGTAGCAACCCACACATTCTCATGGTATGAGAAGATAAAATGTGAAGTAAAAATTAATGACCATAAACTTGTATCTATAACCTGACTCTTGAGATACGGGTGCAAAGTCACCACAAATTGGGAAGGGTCAGATGCTGGAGCAAGGAGTGTCGGATCCACAACGCAGAATGCATGCAGAACCATCACGTAAGGAAGTGACCGCACCTCTGCTTCCTCAGTGCTTGATTCCTCCACCTGAAAAAGGTAAAATTCCGAACACAGCTTCAGATCCAATAAAAAGACAGCAACTGCACACAAAAAGATGCGCAAGAAGGAAGAGATACCTGCAAAATCTTTTCCAGCAAGCTCTTGCACATTAACTCACAGCGCTTTCGAACTGATGCTAGTAAAACAGGGTTGATTCCAGCAGCTTTTGATGATTGTGGAAGAAAATCAAGTGCTAGATTGCGCTTCATAACAGTCACAAGAAGTTGGAAATTTGGCATCCTCCTTAACATTTGGACTATTTGCTCGGTCTTTTTAGCAACCTCTGATGGAACGGAACTACCGTCACTGTAAATCTGAGTCTGGGAACTGGGTGGTTCCTCAAACCAAAATTCATAAAAAGTCTTGCAGACAAGATCCTGTAAATAAAAGAAGCACAAAAAAAAAAAGATCATGTGCTGTACTTTCAACAAGATCTTCGGGAGTAAGGATCAACTGAATTATGACCAGTGTGTAAACTATATCCTTTAAGAACTGCTATCATGTAACTATATAATTAATATAATCAATAAGAAAATGCCAGAAGACTTGTTGCTGATGAATGTAAGGTACTAATGAAGAAACTAGATTGGAAAAGACAAATATCATCTATAAAAGAATAGTTTACAAAGCAAGCAAGCATTTTTTAAGCAAAACATAAGAGCTTCCTCTCAGCGATCCAGTCATAGTAGATACCACAAAAGAAAATATGAATAATCCAAGTTTTCACTAAAAGTTTAGAACAGAAACTGAAGTTTTTACGTTTAACAATAAAAATACTTTCAAATTAAGAGACAAGCAAGGAAATTACATTCAGACCAGTACCTCAAATAAGCAAAGCTAAACTAAGCATAAATTCCTTATTACCTGAATACTAGACTCATCATCACTAACACGAGCAATGATCTCAATGCAAGCACTAGTGAACTCAGAGAAATTAGCATTTGAAGTGCACATGTCCCGGATGATTTTGATAGCTCGTTTTCTGACACTAACTCCAGTGTCTTTAATTCTCTCTGCAACCTTCTCAAAATACTGAAAAGCAAAATGTAATGTGAGATAGATATAACTGCCAGAAGTGTCTTCACAAAAGAATTGCATGGATGAGTATGGTGATTAACCTGTGATCCAACATCAGGATGTGAAGCAATATGCCTACCGACAAGTTCCAATGCTGCTTCTCTCACAGATATAGCAGAATCACAAAACCTCCCTTCAACAGCAAGCTGCACACGTTTGTCACGCAATACCTCTGGGTCGGTCTCCACAATTATACTTACCTGTTCTTGTCAAACAAATATCACATACAACATGTTATCAAAAACTATGTACCCATAGGTCAGTTTGCAAAATAGACTTTTGACTTACCGCTTTTAGAGCCTTGGCCCTTATAATAGGAGAGTTTTCCCTCAGACTTGCCTGAAATCAATCACATTGTGAAAAAGCACACTCATTTGACAAGCTCGCTAAACCTGGAGCAGACAAGATTACTAACCAAAAGCATGTGAAGGATCTTATCAAACCCTCTGGAAAAGGAATTTTTTTGTCCCATAGCTAAAGTGATCTTCTTGATAAAATCTCTTGTCAAGGTTGAGGAAACAGTACCAGAATCACGCACTACAGTCTTTGACTTCAGTCTAGCAAGATAGTAAAAGAAATTTTCCTGAAATTTTGGATCATCCTTGTACCAAAGGCATAAATAAAACCTGCATGCAAGTAAATCTTACATCAAGGTCAAAAAAAAAAAATCAAATGATTGAAAAAGAAAAGACAAGAATTAAAGATGGACACCCACCAACGAACAAAGACATGCACATCATCAGTGGAACTGGAATCCTGGAGGAAATTAAGAAGAAGCTGCTGAACAACTTCAATATTCGTAATTGAACTAAAAGATTCTGGATTTTTATCAACGTGATTTCTTTTGGTGTCCTTGCAATGGGATTTGCAAAATGATTGCAGTACAAGGAGTTGCTTTCTGCAGATGCAAAATTGACAGCTCCAGCTATAATCAGGAACTACATGCTCTCTTGCACCCATGCATTCAGCGTGGAACAATCTTCGACAGCTTTGACAGGTAAACAATGATCTCTCTACCCTCCCATCACCACAGACAGAGCAAACATCCTTTGGATAACTTTGGTCAACATTATCACCATCAACTAATTCTCGTAGCAACAAAAACTTGTTCCTCCGGTAAATAACAGCATCATGTTTTAAGCGGGCGGCAATCGTCCCAAGAAGGTCGATGGCCATGGATCGCGCAGCTATATCTTTGGATTTCAGCCCAGCATTCTGTAGCAGTAGGACACAAAAGACCTGCAAGTAGATCACTGCTTGAGAAGAGGAGAAAAGTACTTTCAATAACAAAAGAAATAACAATTATTCAAGGTCAAGGCTAAGTTGTGAGGCACAATGCGGAAGATCATACTAAAAACTAACAGAAACAAATAGTAGTTGTGCTTCGACAACAGCTCTCTCAAACAAACCATTTCTCCAATAGCTGAATAATTAGAAAATGGGTGGTTCACAATGTATATATAGCACATTTCTCATCAAACTCATCAAAAAATTTAAGATTGTTCGTGAACAAAGAAAATGTATTGCTAAATTATTGGCTTGTTTGCTATGTTTTGCTTTTCCTTTTCCTTGATAAGCAAATAGAAATTAACTAAGAGTACCAGGGGCATTTCATCCCATTTATACAATCGAGCTCAAAGCTAAAAGAGAGCCCATTTACAAGACAACACAACATGTATGTTTTTGTTCATTTAGAACCCCAAACATTCTACTAGAGAGTCAATTGCTCAATGATGTAATTACTTTTTTTAGCAGCATTTGATCGCAGTTGTCTCAATATCCTCATCCTACAGGTGAATAAACCATGAGGAAAAGCTTTGCAGCTTTCGTTTTTCTTATAAGGTTCTGAGAGGATCTTCTGATATTCATAAATCTCCAAAATGAAATAGCTAAGCAATAAATGCTTTTAAAATGTAGATTGTCCCTATTTCATAACCAAGAAGACTGAGTATTCATATGCACTTTACCTCCAGAATAGGAGCTGAAGCAGGATATTCAGGTAAGTTCAATGTGGTCAGCAAATCCATAACAAGATTTTCCATCATTACTTTTATCTCAGATGCGTCCTGAGTCTTTACACTAGTAAATCGCTGCAGAACACGGGACCAGAAAAGACAACACGCCTCTGTGATTGCTTCATGACACTTTGTGAGATAAGTACCATCATGTGAGACTTCCATGATGGAAGTAATATCAGATGCCTGCCTTAAAACTTCAGGAATGTTAGCACCACAGTGAACTAACTGAATCAGCAGGGCAGTAATCATCTGAATTTGCCTCTGATCTTCATCAGGCAGGTGATAGGCTCTTGTTGCACGCTTAGAGAAGGGCAACTTCCAAAGCAAAAGAAGCATTTCGTCGATGACATAAGCACGATGCTGTGCATACCAATAGAATATCTGTTCCAACCATGAGAATGCTTAGAAGAAGCAAACGGATACTTTCGACAAAATACACATGTAACTTTGGGACAAAAAGCCATACCCCACTAATTAAAGCAATGGCCTTAAGTTGGAGAAGCTGGATATTATCCACCAAAAACGTTGTAAAGTTTGTTTTCACCAACTGTAGAATGCAACTGTCTGAAAGCTTCTCCATTAACAGTAGATCCTTAAGTAAACCAAGAATAGTACACAGCTTCTGAAGTACTGTGCTAGCAGCAGCTGAGACCCTAGAGGACAACAAACAGAAAAAAAAATGACACAGAATATCTCGATTGAGATATGTGAAAAGAATCTCCCAAATTAATGTTATAAAAAGCAAACCTATTCACTGTTGATTTCTTTGCTTTCACACTCTTAACAACACGGCGTTTCTTACTGGGACCAATATCTGTATCTGCTTCATCATCTTCATCAACTGGAATTTAAAACCATATAAAGCATTTTATCAGATAATAAAAGTCATTGAGCCCAAACGTGAAAGAAATAGTTCCAGGGTTCCATGGCATTTCATGGTAAAATAAGTCTCTACTTGAAAGATACACAACAAAACATTCACGAAAAGGCTAACCTTCAGGAGCTCCTTGTTCAACAGGTTTATGCAAAGCGCGGTAGGATGGATCATAGATACACATTATGTCCATTATTTGACGTCGAGAGAATTCAAGAATCCTCTCAATGATCTGCCATAAATAATGCACAATCAATTTCCATGAAGTACTGAAGACTGGAGATGAATAACGTACACTGGGCATAAAGGGAAAACAGTGAAAGGCTAAGAAACTACTTGCGAAGGCAAAACTACCTCTTCACTATAAAGATGCTTTGGCATCTGATTATGAGCCATTACTGCCAGAGCTGCATGTATGGATTCCAAAGCACAGAGGAGGGAGGAAATTGCATCCGGATCTGACTGGAAACACAGAATACTGTTAATAACAGTAAATTTAAAGAATTACACTTTAGTTGTTTATGTATTTTAGTTAAAAGATAAGAATGGAGCTTATCCCAACAAAGCAGAAGTTGTACATAATTGAATCAGTTCATATAATAAAATTGCTGGAAGAATAATGAATTTTTTGTCATCAACACCAAAGATTGCATAGTAAACATACATGATCACACTGATCAATGGACAGGCCTTCTGCTCGGTGGATCTGATGATCTAGAACCCTTAATAGTTTAACAAGAGTATCTGCAGGAACTAAATGTAGAAGCTTCTTCGCACGAACTGACATGATTTCATTAACGAGTATCCTAAGATCAGTAATAGGCATTGAGATCCACTCTGCTTCATCTCTATCATCTCCAGAAATCTCAGCTCTGCTACAGATGTCCTCCAACATGTCAGAAAACCTTCCAACCGTATCATCTGAGAAGAGACCTAATGAATTAGTTGCTTTGTAATTGAATGAATGTAAAAAGTTAGATAATTAAATATAAAAAATCAGACCTTGGGATTCAACAGGACTAGGTCCAACATCTCTAGGGATTTCATCACGTACTTTTTTCTTAACCTTTGGTTTTCGAGAAGATGTAGTAGAGACTTCCTGCAAATTCAAAAACATAAATTTGCAAACAAAAAGTCTGTCGTGCACAGTTAAAGCAGCATGAACACTTACATTAGCAAGAGCATTATCAAGCTGATTATTTCGATGTAGAGGCAATTCTTTTTGTGCTTGACTTGCATAAGTAACATTAAGTTGAAGAGGCTTCTCGACATGTACTGTACTTTGAAATATGTGCTCTTTGGTATGACCTGAGAAACTTGAACAATGCAATGAACATTAAGAACAGAAAAGGTACATATATTTAGAAATAACCGCATTCTATAACACTGTTTAAGGCTAACAAGAAGCATTAAATCCAGGGACCTTGTCATAATGCATAAAATGTTGAAGATTAGGAAAAGGAGAAAAATTGAAAAACTTGCAACCCAATCGAGTCTTGCAAGTAACAGATTTGGCAACATAAATTGATTCTTCTAAAGATCAGCTTTGTCCAAAATAAGAAGACTACAAAGAGAATGTCCAAACAAGAAAACAAAGCTTCTAGGTCTATGCGCCAGTAATATGGAAGATGGTCAGATAAAATTAAAAGTAATCTCTTATTGGCAAGAACAGCAACAGAATATACTGCATTACCTGGAGAAAAGCACTCAAAGGCTTCGGGATTTTGATAAAGAACTTCTTCATAAAGTTTTAATGGCTCCACATAGCTATGCGGTATCACCATCAAATCCTCCCTAAGCTTTCTGGAATAAGGTAAAAACATAAGTCAACATCAAGCTGAATAGGTCAAATACTCCCAGAAGTAAAGGAAATCCAAGACCATAAATTCATGAATAAGAGATACAGCAAAAAATTGAGGGAGAAATTTAACAGCAGCAAGTTAAATTTCACTGAGGCACTTCCATCTATGATATAGGGACAAGTGATCCTCATCCATCAATAGACTAATAGTCAAACAAAAGCCCATAAAATGCCCTAAAGCCAAAAAGTCACATTGTATGAATTGATCAAACTATCTCACATGATGTATCACAGTATCACTTCACAAATGGTGGCAAATTTTAGCATCTCATCTAAAGATTCGCTTACAAACATCCTTGACACTTGTTGAGCATCCTTTAATGCTTACTTTCTAAAAAACACACTGCTTTACATAAATATCCCGGAAGCTCAAAGAGCCGGTGGTGCATCGCAGAGAACTATAAAATGATGCTTCATCCATTCCATTCAAACTTAGTATGTTTGGTTGAGGGCAATGTGGGGAAATGAGAGTAAGTATTTACCTAGAAACTTACTTTTGTTGTCTAGGTGGATAAAATGAGAGGTGAATGGGTGGAAATAATAGGAAGTATTTCCTTGGGTCCACCGTCAATTTCCCTCCAAAAGAGGAAGGAAATGGAGGAAATTACTTCAACATAGTTTTTTTCTTTTCAATTTTTCCGTTCACTCCAATTTCGAAATAGAATAGGACAAAGGAGGTTACATCAATCACTGACTCTGTTTCCCTCCATACCATCTCCTCAATGTGCATCCAAACAAGAAAAAGGAAATCAAAATCTCCTTTCTCTTCCTTTTTTTCCTTACGTCCTTGACTTAGATAATGATTTCGATATAACAGCTTATGAAAAGAAAGTATGTTTAAGACTAGCGTTCTTCGATGTGAAAACTACTAAGCTCCTAAGCATGAAAAGCACGATAAGAACTAGCTAATCATATGGCTCGTATTGCAGATATTACAGCAATTTGCTATCACTGATTCGACCAGGAGAGATATCCTGGGGAAAAGCTACAACTGTATAACATATCCCCAATAAAACTAGCACGCCCTAAAATAACAGGAACTGCCACGCTTCCAACAGTACAATCCTCAAAACACCATCATCCTCTAGAATAATCTGAACATCGACTTAGTCACCAACATAACCATACCTAATCAAACATATAAACAAACTCCACATTGCCGAGGCGCATCACAAGGTGACAAAAGACAACAACGAAACTCGAGATAAGAGACTAAAAGCTGCAGAGTTATCGCCATCTGTGCACGGCTCGACAAATTAGAATTTAGATTTCACAAAATATAGCATTCGTCTGTCACATTGCAAATGCCAGCAAATCATGATCTCCAAATTTAAAGTGAAAAGTCCAGAAAAAACAACAAATTTCCAACATTCGCTCGGCCGGTATAACTGCAGAACTCCGACGTTATGAAGTCGTTAATTCACCATGCCTGTCCATTACCCCACACTCACCGAAGTAAAATAGAAGAGAAAAAGCAGAATACGATCATAAAAAGAACTATGCCAACTGCCGAAGCTAGAAAAATAAGTAGAAGCCGAGTCGCCTGGTAATTTCAATTTCCTCAATAAGAAAGAGAGACGGATAAGAGAAAAACACTGGAACGCAACTTCAGCTCAAGGACAGTCGAGAAGAGGGCGAGCGAAAGGAAATGCAAGCACTCACAAGTAAGAGACATCGGCGTTGCGAAGCAGATCAGCGATTTTGCTCGACTGAGCGAGGACGTCAGCGCGATTCAAGCTCCTCCGGGGGAACGAACCGGCGGCGGCGCTCCGCTCGTCGAACAGCCGCAGCTCCTGATCGGACGCGCCGAAGAACACCGGGAGCGAGGGCAGCGGGAGGCACGAGGCCACATCGGAGTGCACGGTGTTCGACAGCCCGATGCCTCGGTAGCTCCAGCCGGGAGCCGAGCTCGGACCGACCGGGTTGCTCATCGGCGGCTGACGAATCTGCGATTCCGCGGGCGGCGCGCGGGCTCCGGGCGGTGGCGGGGGCGCAATTCGGAGGAGATCCGGGAGCGACTTCGGCTTGTGTGGAGTCGCGGGAGAGAGAAGGGGAATCGGAGCCCTAGAAACGAGAGAAAATTGGATGATGTAAATGGCGGGGAAAATGAATTAAGGGCAAAATGCTCGTCCGCAGTGTTTCTTATTTTTTCTATTTACTTTTATTCTTTTTTTTCCGGGAAAAAGAAAAGGAAAAAGACGGAAGAGGGACTTTTTTTTTTTGTATTCAAGCATGGAAAAAAGGGGTGCGACGAAGTTATGTATTTGCCCTTGAGAGCGCATCGAAGTTACGTATTTGCCCTTCGCCACTACATGTTAGTCAAGTGTTTTAGCTCAGCTCGTGATTGGGGTGAGCTCGTTAGCCTCAGTTTTCTCGGGCCAATACATTATTATATGGTGAGGTTTATCTTTCCAAATTCTTTTTCTTTTATTAAGGTTGATTAAGAGTTTTGAAATAAAGGTTTTGCCAGTTGAGTAGAGCATGAAAAAAGAGATTATTGGATCGAAATAAATCTCCCAAAAAAAAAGATATGTTTTTTAAATCCATCGTGAGAAATAATTAGAAAGACTATATAATTGGAATGATATAAAGAAATTGAATTTTTGCTAGAGCTCAACTCTAATAAAAAATCAAGATGGTCGAGCTTGACTTAACTCGAGTCAATAACAACCGGTTTATAAATGAACTTGAGCTAAAACTTGCAAAGATTAATTAATTTGATGCAATTATAAATGAGTTGGTGTGTGTAATTTTAAGAAATTATGTGCCCATTGTTATAACTATTAAATACTTTTAAGCAAAAAAGATAAAACCCGATTGGACTCACTCAGGCTCCGAGGTCGTAGAGCTTAGCATTGGTAGCTCGAACTCAATTTAATTGGCGAGATCAAGTTCCAACTTCACTTGAAATCAGGCAAGCCGATGATGAATAGTCATCAAATCGTGTATAAAAAAAGTTCTAAACATATTACAATTGTAACAATTCAGTTCTAATTTTATTTTTACTAATTAATTCTTAAACCTTTTGAATTTTTATTATCCTTTGTTTTCTTCCCTTCTTCTTCATCCTCTAGCCAATCGCTAAAGGCAAGGACCGGCGAGATCGACCTTGGGCGAGCCTTGCCTAGACTGCTCACTAGGCTGGCGAGGGCTCAAGCCTCATCAATGGCTAGGCGAAAGTTGGTCAAATGGACTGAATTAGTATAAATACAAGAAATTTATGACTCAATCAATTAAAAAAAAAGATTTAGGATTGAATTAGCACAATTATAATAAATTTATGACTTTTTTTTGTAATTTTTCCTCAAATTGAGTCAGGACAATTAGCAAGTAATTCGACGAAATTTCATCCCTATTCGTGGTGATATTTTTTTTCCATTTGTCAGAGGAGCTGAAATCTAAAATCAAATGAAATTCGAAGTGTTAATTGACTTTGGAATCCCATAGAGGTGTTTATTTCGCGAAGGCGCCTTGTAGAGCGGTTCTCCCTCTCGTGCGTCCACCGTTGGCACTCGCGGCGGTGCTTAAGCGAAAGTATCTCTTCTTATTCACGTTGCCACGTTTTATTAACAAGTGAGAAACAAATCGGAGCTCGAGTTCTTTTAATAAAGTGCAACACTAGAGATATTATGATTAAGAGTTAATATCACCAAAAATCTCAAATTGATACACCCGTAATAAATTTACCAGAAACTAATTTTTTAACCACCAAGAATATCAAACTAGTACATTTATGACAAATTTATCTTTCGTTAGTTTCCGTTAAATTCGATTAATGCAAAAAAAATTACAAATTGATACATATGTAACAAACCGAGAGTAAAATATAAAATTGATACATTAGTCAACTGTCCCGTATTATTTAACAAAGTAATTTGACAGTAAAATTTAACGGAAACTAACCGAGGGTAAATTTCTCATAGGTGTACAAGTTTAGAATTTTTTATGGTAAAAAAATTAATTTAAAGTAAATTTGTCACGGGTGTATTAATTTGGAGCTTTTCATGGTATTACCAATATGATTAATCTACTAAATTGTTAGGAAACTCCTCATGTGTATTTGAGTGTATACATGAAATATTCCCTAACATATACAAACTTATATGTGAACGTTGTTAACAACGGGGATGTTTGTGGTAGTGAAGAGTTCCTTTATCGTGCAAATGGAGAATACAATTATGAGCGGAAAGTGTTAGAATATAAAGGACCTTCCGATTTTGCAGAACAAGCGAGGGCTGAATATAAAAGAGAACAACTTGGAGAACAGAAGAACGTCGATATGCTCGGAAGGACCTAATTGCAACGGTTGAACAAATCGATATTTCGAAAATCATTAGGTCTGGAAGAATAACTTTGAAGAGGAAGTTCATTACGGATGGAGGGGACGATCTTTACATTTGGCCATGGGTTGACTTGGGAGTTGACCGAGATTTGATGGAGGATACACAGAACGCAAGGCACAATTCAAACATCAAAAGTGGGTTGTCCTTGTCAAAGTGAATCCTACCACACGTGACTTGGATGGAGCAATCGACTTTTCACCTTTGGGGATCGATGGTCCGCTTTTTGAGTTTATAATTTCCAAATTTCAGTTGCACATCACGGAACTAGAGATTGCAATCATTCCGAAGTAATTAAAACCCGAGTCGATCAAATGTCGACCAAAGAAGTTATCATTGGTCAAGCTCCGGTCAAACTTTCCAATACCCAAAAAAGGTATCAAAGCCAAAATCATACTTAGAGGTCTCGAAACCAAATTAAATTTCTAAATCTCTAAGTTACGGTAAATGATATTTTTTTAAAATGCTATGTCGTCGAAACGAGGTTCAGTTCATAGTCTAAGCCTTAGGCCCTAATATGAGCTAAAATTTCGGGTCCATGATTTTGCGAATATATTTATGAAGATTAGGCTAGTTGGGAAGCCCTCGTGCAATGTTCCAACGATGCAAAAATCACACTAATAAGACTTCAGATGCAAAATTTACGGGCTCCGAAAGTCTCATGCCTCCGGGTGAAGCTGCCTCACATTAACCTGAAGCGCCTACCAATTGTCGTGCTATTGAGGTATGTTCCGGGCTCCCTCTCTTTAAGTTTCATAGAGAAATGTATGTTAAGATGTCGTGCGGCATGTAAGGGTGCCAATAGTTCGATTCGGTTTGAGTGTCTAGGAAAACCGAACCGAACTGTTTAGACGTGTGCTTGATCCGAACCAAAACACCACACGAACCGAATATGATCCGAACTGAAAACGTGATTCGGTTCAAATCAGTTTGGTTAGGTTTTCAATTTTTCTTTTTTTATCTTTTTTTGCACTTTTTTCCTTCCTCCTCCTCCTCGTCTTCTTCTTCCGCTCTCTCTCTTCCCTTCTCTGTGAGACAACTACTTTTTTCTTCTTCCCGTCAAGAAGCAGGTCAATTGATGACCCACCACCGAAAGGCCCCACTAGATCACTGGAGTCGGCCATGGACACTCGCCAGAGACCGAGCTTCCGGCGACTGAACCTGCTCTAACAACAAAAAAGCGAGGACCGGGACTCGGACAACCCATTTGGTTAATGGTGGCCACCACAAACACCTTGGAGCCGCCGCCGTCGGCCCAAGTGGGACTCGGTCTCGATGTCGGCATCGGCCGACGAGCTGATGGTCGAGGCCGTGAACAAGTGCTATGAGGGGCTCGTCATGCTACAGCCAAAGGCCGTCAAGGGGAAGGGCGCGTGGTACTAGGCGCACCTTGAGCCCATGCTCGTCCACGATGCCAACACCGGCCTCGCTAGGGCCATGAAGTTGCACTCCCTCTACGAGGCCATCTTCTCCACCTCCAAACCGTCCCGAACCGCCTCCGAGCACCTCAAGCGTGGCACCTAGCCCAACGTCAAGATGCCAGAGTGAAAAATGTGTTTCGTCACTTTTTGGGAGATGATAATACTAGGGGTGATCGATTCCCAGTCCGGTCCAGTTTCGAGTGGAACCAAGAACCGGACCTGGAGAATCAGTTCTCAATTTTGGGAACCGTGGACCGGACCATCGATCCTAGGACCAGGAACCGGACCAACCGTCGATTCGGTCCAGTCCAATAGAACCGATCACTTAGGATTTAGTTTTTTTTTTTTGGTCAAATACTTAGGGTTTAGTTCACAGTTTACTAATTTTTTTCAATAAATTTATGTCAATGAAGTTCACTTAGAGTTTAGCTCACATTTTACTAATTTTTATCAAAGAATTTATGTCAATAAAGTTCACTTAGGATTTAGTTTACATTTTATTAATTTTTTTGAAGAAAAAATATGTCGATCCGGTCCGGTCCGATTCCCCCTTGGAACCGGAAACCGGACTATTCGGACACCGGTTCCACTTTTAGGAACCGGGAACCAAACCGACACCCCTTAGAACCGCCCAAATAGTGTCGGTCCAGTCCGATTCGGGCGGTTTCCGGTTCGGATAGTTCCGTTTGCACACCCCTAGATAATACTGTGAGGGAAGAGGAAGAGAGAGAACAAAGCAGGAGAGAGAGAGAGAGAGAGAGAGAGAGAGAGAGAGAGAGAGAGGAGAGCAATGAGACAGCAAAGACAGAGAGAGAGAGAGAATAAAGTAAAAAATGAAACAGAGAGAGAAAAGTGAGTGAGAGGTGAGCAGTAGTGAACAGTGAGATTGAGGGGAGAGAGCGCGCGAAGGGAAGAAAAACACATTAAAAAATCGAAATCTGATCCGATTGAATCGACCTGAACCAAACCATTATGCTAACCAAATTCATTTCCTTATTATCCTAGCCGAAGCTGAACTAAATCGAAAATGCATGAATTTTCGGTTCGGCTCGTATCTCAATTCAATTTTTCGGTTCGGTTTGGTTCTAACACCCCTAACAGCATGTTTAAATTCTTAGATTAAAAGATGCGGCATTGTGTTGCCAATTTGAAGAGTCAAAAACACATGTTTTTAGGTCATCCTAATGCCAATATCAAATCTTAAAATTTTAGAATACGCCGTTATACTATCATTTTAGAAAGTCTATGATACATGCCTTTAGGCCGTTATAATGCTAAAATGAATTCTCAAAACATGAAGGCTCCGTTCGTTTGGCAGAAAATATTGTGTTTTTGGAAAATGTTTTCTCAAAAATCATTTTCCTAGAAAATATTTTTCCGGAATATAATTTTCTGGTGTTCGACTAAAATATGAAAAAGTTTCAGAAAATATTTTTCGGCGTTAGGCAATGATCGCCGTCGGCTGTGTTCTTTTTCTTTCTTCTTCTTCGGTAGGTTGCCGGCCACGGCGACGGCTGACGTTTGGTGACCGGCTAGAGGCGAGCTCGAGTGTTGCCACAGGCCGGAGAGGCCCCAGCTCGCCCGACCACCGAGCTCAGGTCTCGCAAGATCGGCCTCGCCCGAGGTCGCCCAATCCGGCGAGCTCGACCTCGCCCGAGGTCACTAGATCCGGTGAGGCCCGAGCTCTCCAGCCATGCGAGCTAGGGCCTCGCCGGACGTTGGCAAACCTCGCCCGAGGTCATTGGCAAGGTCGAGCTCGCCGGCCGCCGACTAGCTGAGGTAGAAGAAGCAGAAGCAACAAAAAAAAAAGGAAAATAGGAAGAAGTCTAAAGCAGAGCTTCAAACTTCCAGAAAATGACTTCCGCTTCTCAGAAGCGGAAGTCATTTTCCTCAAAACAATGAAAGATTTTGGGATGGGGAAGGAAAATGTTTTCCCACAGAAAATATTTTCTGCCCTCGAACACCGAAAAATGTGAAAAATATTTTTCGGAAAAATATTTTTTCGGAAACGAACACAGCCGAAGTATGTTGTAATGCTGCACAAATTCTACTAGAAATTGAGAATGTTTCTAGGCCGTCATAATGATTATTTTGAATCTTATATATGAAATTAGATCGTACAGTGTTGTACATATAAGCTGTACATTTTTTATGGGATATAAGGTGGTGAATATATGCAAGTGCTTGCATTAGAGTATGCTCCCTCATTTGTGAGCCAACCCGTAGGTTATATACCAAAGGGAATGGGTGTTTGTAGGTAGGCTATGGCAATATGATTGGAGATCAAAAGGCGAGATTCAAACCCATGAATTAAGGTCTCGTATGTGAGGGAAAATTGTTCAAAAATTCATAAACTTATTGTACTTTTGTCAATTCAGTCATAAACCTTTCAATTTTGCTAATTAAGTCATAAACTTTTTATCTTTTGCCAATTGAGTTTATCTAATCAATTTTGATCGGAAATTGATAACATGGATGCTAGTTGTGCCAAATCGCTAACGTGGACACTAACTGTCATACGTGGTATGGACGGCGCTAACATGGACATATTTTAATAATATTTTAATTTTTTTTATAATTTTTATGATTTTTCTGTTTCCTGTTTTTTTTCCCTTTTTTTCCCCTATTCTTTTTGTCGATGGCTAATGAACAACCGCTGGCAGGTGGTGGTTGGTGAGGGCTAGCCTCACTAGATCTAGCACGATTGACCCTTGCCTAGGCCACGACAGCCTCGCTGAGCATCGCCTTGGCCCAAGCGATGTTGGGAAAGGGTTAGCCTTGCCAGATTTGGCAATGCTAGCCCTCTCTAGCTCTCGGCTTCGCTGAGGGTCGGCCTGTTGACCCTTGCCTACCTCACTCGGCATCGTCTAGGCCAAGGTGACACTCGGCGAGGCCACTATGGCCTGAGGAGGGTTGGCCTCACCAAATCTAGCGAGGCTAACCCTCGCCGACCATCGCCCGTGGCCGGTGGTTGCGGCAAAAAGAATAAGGAAAAAAAAGGAAAAAAATATAAAAAATTAGAAAAATTATGAAAAAAATTATCTAAAAATGTTCATGTTATCGCCAGCCATGCAACATAAGACCACAACATCCACGTCCGTGATTTCCAGTCAAAATTAATTGGATGGACTCAATTGATAAAAGATAGAAAGGTTTAAGACTCAATTAGCAAACTTAAAAGGTTTAGGACTGAATTGGCAAAAGTGTAATAAGTTTAGGACTTTTTTGACAATTATCCCCATATGTGATAATTTATTTTCATGATTTTGAATTGAATAATAATTTCTTACTTAAGTTATAATTAGGCTTTGACCTTACCAATAGGAAAAGGCGCGTTTCTACGAAAATGTTACCATGTCCGAGTAAAATCACAAATTAAATGAAAATGGCTCCTTGAGTAGAATGGGGAAAATTACCAAAAAAGTCCTAAACCTTTTGCAACTGTGCCAATTTAGTCCTAAACTTTTTTTTTGCCAATTCAGTCCCAAACCTTTTGCAAATCAGCCAATTCAGTCCTTTTGGCCGGCCGGCGCTGACGAGGCCGTCGGCCGGCTGACGTGGCGCCGGGCGGCGTCCATGTGGCAATATTTTAATATTTTCGAATTTTTTTTTCCTTTTTTCTTTTTTTTTTCTTTTCCTTCTCCCCCCTGGCTTGTCTGGCCAGGAGGAAGGCTCGCCACCGAGGCGAGCTGGACCCCCGCCACCGCTAGGTGAGCTCGCCATGGTTGGGCGAGCTCCACCCTTGCCCAGCCATGGCGAGCTCCACCTTGCTGGAGCTGGGCGAGCTTGCCCAGTGGCGGTGAGGGCCCAGCTCACCTCGCCGGAGCTGGGCCCTCGTCGGTGAGCCTCCCCCATGGCTTGTCTGGCCAGGGGGAGAAAGAAAAGAAAAAAAAAGAAAAAAGAAAAAAATTAGAAAAAAAATATTAAAATATTGCCACGTGGACGCCGAACAGCGCCACATCAGCCAGCCGGCGGCCACGTCAGCGCCGGCCGGCCAAAAGGACTGAATTATCTGGTTTGCAAAAGGTTTAGGGTTGAATTGGCCAAAAAAAAAAGGTTTAAGACTTAATTGACACAATTGTAAAAGGTTTAGGACTTTTTTGGTAATTTTCCCAGTAGAATGACATACATGCCTCACATCATCATAATTGAATATGATTTATCATGTCATGTTGCATACGAATATCATCATGTCATGTCATTTCTTTAACATGTTTTGAACTTGATCTACCACGTCATATTACATGTGAATAATCCATGTTATGTCATTTTGTGTCATATCATATCATATCATTCATCATCTTATTTTGAATCCGATTTGTCATGTCATGTTGTATGTCAATATTGCAATGTCATCTTGTTGACACCTTAAATTATCCCTAAGATTTAGATAAATTAAACAGTTGACTTGGGGTTGACTGAAATTAATCAATGTTTGGCTGACAAGCTACAAGGCTCAAAACAACTTTTCTGACTTCAAAAATGGGTTATGCTCGTTAAAACGAGTTTTTTGACATCCATATTGCCGTAAAAATCCAACGGTCAATTTTTTACCTTTCCCGGCCAGTTGCCCATTTGCACAATGTCACAAAGCTTGCGGATTTTAGATTTTAATTGCACATCATGAAAGTTAAACCATTCCAACGCAACAAAAGCTGGGTCGATCTGACGTTGGATGAGGAAGCGATCGCTAGTCAAAGTTTGGTCAAATTTTCCAATGCCTGAAAAAGATCTCAGAGCCCAAAATCATACCAAAGGTGTAGAAATCGAATGATACCTTCCATGCCACTAAGTTAGTGTAAATAATGATATTTCAAGTGTCAAGTCGCGGAATGATGTCCGATTCGTAAACTTGAACATTAGGCCTCGTATGGGAAAAAAAATTCAAGTCCATCATTTATTGATTTAACCTATCAATATTGGGCACATAAGGAAAGTTATTGTCGTGAGGGTTCCAACACCACAAAATTCACGCTAATTGAACGTCAAGTGCAGAAATTGCGAGCTTGGGAAGAGGCGACACCAAAGTCTTTGTGTAAATAGGAAGGATTTTAGACTAAAAGATTTTCATGAAAAAAAAAGGGTTAATACCACGAAAATCCCAAACTAGTACACCCGTGACAAATTTACCTCAAACAAATATTTTGACAATCAAAAACTCCAAAGTGATATACATGTAACAAATTTACCTTTCGTTAATTTCTATTTAATTTTATCGTCATTATTGTTGCGGTTCCGTCCATAGGAAATGCACCAAATTTCTAGTAATCCCTCCCCGGCAGTGCTAAACCAGTAAGCACGTGTTTGTGGCGTTGCGTCACTTGGATGCACCAAATGTGCAGTAATTGGAAATGCACATGTTGTTCATTCAATTTCTGCATTTTGAGAGGCATTAACAACAAAGCAGAAGACTGCATGTATACATAAGGCCAAGTCAATTTCAAGGTGCCACCCTCCCTACTTGGGAAGGGGAGGTGGAGACCTTGATTCCTCACCTTTTCAGGAGGGCTAGGGGTGGGGTTGTTTGATTTTAGATGTGGGTTTGGACTCCTACACTCTGTAAAGTGTTAAGGCAAAAGTATGAAAGTGAGTTGAGAGTTAAAGTATGACTAGACAAAAAAAAATCAAGGTGATTTGACCAAAAAAAGAAAAATTCAAGGTTGACTAATTAGCGCAATTTAAAAACCGCAATAATAGGCATCGACAAAGCCACATGGAAATATATCCTTTTTTTTTCTTCCAATATGCAAAAGCCGAGCTATTTAATTATCAAATTTATGAAATGTCAAGAAAATTTCTTAACGCTGTGAGATTGTTTCTTGACACGGTTTGTTCCCAAGACCAGAGAAAAAAAATTGAATTCATGAATAGTCAACCACACATTGACCCACTAAAAGTGAGATTCAGGAGATATATCAACATCAAGATTATAACCAACAAGATTGAAGTGAACTCCAATGGTTTGTATTATGGGTTAATATCACGAAAAATTTCAAACTGATATACCTGTGACAAATTTATCAAAAACTAATTTTTTGACCAATAAAAATCCAAACTGTTACACTTGTGATAAATTTACCCTTTGTTAAATTGGATTAATACTTCGAAAAATCACAAACTGGTAAATCTATAACAAAGAGAGGGGTAAAACTCTAAACTAGCACATTCGTCAACTGTCACGTGTCATCCAACTTAGCAATTTGACTGTAAAATTTAACGGAAACTAACTCGGGGTAAATTTATTTCGGGTATACCAGTTGAGGATTTTTTGTAGTAAAAAAATTATTTTGAGGTAAATTTATCATAGATATATTAATTTGGAATTTTTTATAATATCAACCCTTGCATTATTGACCAAAGTTTCTGTAATAGAAGGCAAAAGCTCTTGCACCAACGGTGTCAACATTAATGGGTAGAAGATCTCGTTTTACTTTTGCACCTGTCAAAGTAGACACAGATTTTGGCCATAAAAAAATGAAAAAAAAAAGTGCACAAAGATAAAATTAGAATCTTGTAATAATAGTAATATTTTTGACAGAATGCTAGACCATATATTTTCTTTCACTTCCATATCTTCAAAATCAATTCATATCTTATCTGAAAATACGCCATTTCCTTAATTATCTTCTCCTTAATAATGTCTCTCTTCTAACCTTCCCTTTCGTTTCATCTTAAAGTCTATAAGTACCTACATTGGTGAAATTTGCAGAGATCTACATCACCCTTCTCTGCAAATGTTACGCCCTCGGGTCTTTCTACCGCCGTTATGGCTCTCTACAGAACCTTTATTCTGTTGGCTATGGCAATGGTAGTCTCTGCAAAAGACAGTCGCAAGTGGCACGATGCACAAGTCGCAAGTGGCACGATGCACATGCTACTTTTTACGGCGACATGGAAGGAGGAGAAACCATGCGTAAGTACTCTTCAAACTCTCACACGGAGGTACAAGATTTCTTTAGGTTTGCTTCTCTTTGTATAAAATCATGTGATCTCTCTTTTCTCTTCTTCAAATTTCATGCATGGAAAGTCTGAGGGCCTATGGACTTGTGCTGTGATGTGTTGAAGAGATATACTTGACCATAGTTTACAATTTTGTGCATGCTTAAACACGTCTCTGAAAGTTTCAACAGCAATCGTCTTGACACTGAATTTAGAGATGTAGCGTATTTGCAACTGCATGAACTGAGAGAGTGTTGAACAGTTGGATCTGTAATTTTCATCCTGTTTTATAAACGACAATAGCAAGGTAAGTAGTTTAACCATTCATTATAATGTTAATCGCTGATGAATGACTCAAAGGCAGCATGTTATTAAGGTTTACTCACTTTTATGTTAACTCTTCACAGAGGAAGCTTGCGGGTATGGAGATCTGTTCCAACAAGGATACGGGCTAGCTACAACGGCATTGAGCACAGCCCTTTTCAATGATGGACTGAGTTGTGGTGCCTGTTTCGAGATTGTGTGTGTCCACGACCCACAATGGTGCATTCCAGGGGCTGGTTCCATTGTAGTCACGGCGACCAACTTTTGCCCGCCAAACTACTCCAAGCCAAGCAGTAATTGGTGCAATCCTCCGCTGAAGCATTTTGATCTTTCCATGCCCATGTTCACAAAACTTGCGGCCTACAAGGCCGGAATCATCCCCGTCCGCTATCGCCGTGTCTTGTGTGCCAAGAAAGGAGGTGTCAAGTTTGAGATCAAGGGAAATCCTTACTGGACCCTTGTGCAAATATATAATGTTGGAGGCGCTGGCGATGTTATTGCCCTAAAGATCAAGGGCTCCGGAAAGAGATGGCTAGCGATGTCTCGCAATTGGGGCCAGAATTGGCAAACTGGAACTGTTTTGACTAGACAAAGTTTGTCATTTCAAGTGACTACAAGTGATGGCAAGATTGTCCAATTTGACAACGTGACACCTACTTCTTGGAACTTTGGCCAAGTGTATGATGGCATCAAGAACTTCTAGCATATAATCGGCCTATGATTTGGTCCATCCTATTTATCTTATCTTTCATTCTAGTGTTAATGTTATTTGCTGTGGAGGATTCTGGCATTGGTTTCAAGTCAGAAAGGTATAATATTTGGAAGCAATCTATTCAAGAAAAGACATTATTTGAATTTGCATTTATGTCAAGCATTACAATCCTTTTGCATTTTTGGAATCCATACGTGTGTATATACATATGTATCCAAACATAGTAGCAAAAAAGCGTCAGTAAAGTCATCCACGTAAGCTTACGAATTTCGGTTAAGATATAGATCGAGAGAATATATGATTTCAAGCATAAAAAGTGTCACTTTTAGTTCTCTAAAAGATTTCACCATCCTCTTTGAAATAGGAATATACATAATCTTTATTTGTAATAATATCCATTTTGCGTAAATAATGGACTTCGAGCTATCAAATTTAGGTCTCCGAATTGTATCGTAGTTTAGTATAATCTTCTAAATCAATATACATGCCTATATATCTCACATGATAACAAATTAAATGTCCAAGAAATCAAATCTAAGTAAAATAAACATGGTGTTGGAATTATGGTCGATTCATCATGTCAAAAGAATATAAATCCCTATGTATTACAATACAAAAGAGACTATAGTTTTGATTTTCTGGTTGACTTATTATCCTAGATATTTAGTAGGCACTACTTGGTTTTCTGCTTGAGAGAGCAATGTATCTAAAGATGTGAAACCCAAATTTCTTAAGCACTAGAAGAAAAGAATGGCATCGACGTACGCCAGCAAAAAAAAAGGAGGAGGAAAATATTAGCGAAAGATTAAAGTGCGATTTAATTACATTAAGAAATGAATTCAAACTGCTGCAAGATTAACAAGAATTAAATTAGAATCTAAAGAGGTTTATAGGATATAATGATTCATATATTGTCCTGTTTATATTATTATCTTGCGCGCTGTATAGCAAAATATCAGTATTCATCTTACGGTAGACATAGATGGTATTGCTATTTTTGGGTAAATTTTGATGTTGAAGAGTGTTCTGGGTGTATGATGTTACCCAGGGAGATGGTTATGCAATTTGAGTGAGAATGAGCAGAAAGATTCTTCAAAGGCAAGTCTTGAAGTTGACACAAGCTACAAAAGAGTATATTGGATGATTATGGTAAGTACTAGACCAACCTACAAAATCCTGAAGAAAGAAGAAAATAGTAAATCCCAATGAAGGCACTTTAGGTTATGTTTGTTTCACGGAAAATAAATTATTTAGAAAATGCTTTCTAAAAAACGATAGCTTATATTGTTTAAAATAGTTGGCCGATGAAAAATATTTTCGTTACCGACAATAATACATGTTTAAATATTTTCGTAGACAATGAGAATAGTTTTCATTCATTCGATTTTATAAGTGATACAAGTAATTGTTTTTAGAAAAATGTTAGTGGGCTTGAGTTGGATAGGTGTTGGGTTGAGTATGGGTTATCTAATTGTTTAGCAAATAAACGGGTCAATGTGAGTTAAATAGGTAGAGATTTGGGTCAAGTCCATTTATGACCCACCCAAACCCGACCCAACCTAGCCCACTTGCCACCTCTAATCTCTACCATGATGCGGTGGTTTCACCTGAGGCCGGTCAATGAAGTTTTAAGCATTCAAAACTCAAAATAAAACTATAAATGTATTACTGCATGCAACAATTTGACCAAGAGGAATATGGTACCTAAAGGGCGATGTCGAAGCTGCCAACTCTCTTTCATGTATAACCGAACCCTCAAGCCTAGATAATTAGTTTTTGCATATTATTTGACCTATTGACACCTGAATTTTTGTTGGCAAAATTGACATGCAGTTTTGTAATAAAGTAAAAAATGTATAAAAAATAGATAATAAATAAATAAATAAATAACTAAAAGTTCCAACTCGGTCATAATTGCAAAGGCCTAGTCCAGTTTATTGGGCCTGGTCCAAATTCGCACTAGCACATCAGACCACCAGTCAATCCCATCAAGCCCATGGTCCAATTTGTTCCAACCTGTCAGCCCATTTTGTTTCAGTTCAAATTAGATTTGTCAAATTGGTGAGTTGGGTCGGATTAGGTCGAAAATGATCCGTTCCGAATTGATCTATTTCCATACAATACAAATTTAATGACTTATATCTAATTCGATCTTATACACAATCCATATCCTACCTGACTTGATACATAATGTTAAAACACTTATATATTTAACTCAATTTTGGGAAACTTATACCAAAACTAAGATGAAAGTATGGAGTGAACGAGTGCCTTGCGCAAGATCGAAGGACCGTAAGAGAGAGTCATATATGTGATTTAGATTTAAGTAAGTTGTGAATCCATTTGATACCTATATTCAGACAAAGATTGAAACACACACGAATTAGGGCGCCAGTAACAGAATTCTCTCTCTATCTTTCCCTCTCATCTAACGAGTGGGCTCTGGGATATAAGCTCACGCAACGAAAAGGGGAATGAACACCCAAGTAAAATTGACAGAGATCATATTCTTAACTTTTTCACCCGCAGCAGAATTTAGCTTTAAAAATTAGCATTTTTTGCTTAAAAATAAAAGCCCATATTGCGATTGACTCTGTTCATAAGAGTATTATATATTTTCTCCTTCTATTGTTTCCTCTTCTGTTTCAATTGGAAAGAAAATCATAATTCAGATTCTCCCAAAAATTAGAACTACCGCTGGCTAGATGAACTCGAACTGCCTCCCTAGAAAAGACGTTTTGTTGCCTAGATATAGGTCAGAGATTGTGCAAGAAGAGCTCAATGGAAATGGAAATCTTATTACATGATGTAAAGTTAGGCGTCAGGGAAATCACATGCCACCCCAAATGTACTAATTTATTGGGTCAGACTTACATTAAACAGAAAGACTTGCTGTTATTCAAGGTGGTCATGAGGCCTGAGGGACATGAACATAGCAGCATACTGCCTCAGCCTGTGCTCAGTATCTCCATTTTCAATCACAACCCTCACCTGGCCCCTAGTCCTCATTCTGTACCGGCGCCATGCGAACTGTATGTTCACGGCCGCCCATGTCCGCCAATTTGACGAGAAATATCTGACCGCCCTCTTTAGCCCACCCTCCATGAACTTGTACCGAAAATGTTCGGTCACATACTTGAGGTCTTTCGCATCCAGACCAAACCCTTCGGTGTGTTCCATGCATGAGAACGTTGCTGTTGAGGTGGGAAGTCTGTCCATGAAGGGGCGGCGGAGGCACCAAGAGAGAAGCTCGTCACCTAAGAAGCAACCGGGCTCGAGCACACTTGTGGCAACACTGCCTTTACTAAGGCTCTGGCTACGTCCTACGAGCCCATAGACGATGAACAGTATTCTATGCACGGGGTCTCCCTCTCTAATGATCTGTTTTATTTTTTTTGACAATGGGAAACTTCAGTGAATAAACTTTCGAAAACCAATTCCGCTTATTGTCACAAGGTTCATAGCATCTCACTTTTTCGCCCTTGGAGAAGAGAAGGGGCTTGACACGATCACAAATATGGTCGAGAATGAGATCATCCAAGTCATGGAAGAGAGGTATCTGCAAATGGAATTTGAACACAGAGCTTTCATGTATAAGTCAAATCATTCTGCAGCTGAGACTGATGAAAACAGTTCTTCAAGTTCATGTTGCCCCATTTCCTTTACCCTTTGGAAAAACCATCAGCATGTTTATGGAAGGGTAACAGTGAAACAGCATATTACTTTTCCATATTGATTAGGTTAATCTGCAAACAAGGATGATTCGGTTACCTAAGAGCGATCTATGGATAATATTGGTTGTGATGATCCCTCAGTATCAATTTGTTGGCCAAATCACCAAAGGCTCAAGGTCACGGCATCATTTTATGCCTATAGGTCGCTTTTAGCTCACTCATGTAACAATCATTGAAGGGCCGTTGGATTTTACCTTCTCGATGAGGTCTAGGCAAAGATGCCGCTTGATGTCCCGGCGGAGACCGTCCGGCAAGTCTTTGATTAGCTCCATCTCATCTTCTCCTCCGGTGATTGCCAACCTTTGGCTTTCGTAATGGAAAACTCTCTGCCTCAAATGAGACGGCAACTGCCTTCGCCTCATCCACCACTCAATGTCCCGAAACCTCAGCAGAATCTTTTTCTTCTTGACCATGACTGCATGCAGAAATATCTAAAGAAACAAATGGAAAAAATCGTTCTCCATCATAAAATGTGACATGATGGAAGAGTACATGTAATGCAATTCGGCATGTTTATAATACCTGGATATTTCCTACAAGCAGAGTAAAGAGCAGTAAGCCGCTCAACACAATGCAGATGCTGAATATCACCTCAAGCCAGTTGCTTGTAGGTTCAAGCTCATTGCCAAAGGTGCTGGAAATAGCAGATCTAGAGATGAGTTCTCTGTTAACTAGTCGCCATAACATTCTGAGAGAGAGCAACATTGGTATCTACAGGACTATTCTTGGAGGCTGAATGCCGAGTCAACATTGCCAGAAAAAAAACTAGAGAGCATCTTTTTGATAGTCCATGAAAAGAGTCGGAGCATAACAATCTTCAAGGTTTTTATTTCTCTCCAAACTATTTCTAGAAAAAAAGTAGTTAATTTAAATCAGCTCCCTTTCATTTCCATTTAGTCAGAAAGTCCGGATTGAAGGAGTACCTCAGGTTCAGTAAACCCCAAAATATGGGATAAAGGACCCTAACAGACAGGGATTTGCTGGAAATAACGGGAAGTGCATCGCCATATATGCCATAGTTGAATGGACCATCATCGTCAAAGCACGGTGATGACCAGTTCCCTTCTGGTAGATTCCCCAATGATTCGGCTGGTGACGGAAACTGATAACTAATAACTTTGGAACAAGAAACAGAGAAATTGCATTTCGCGCTCATGTCACATTGCTTCTGGAGGCACATCACCACTCGCTGTGTTGCAAGGACATACCAGCATCCTCCAGCAACCTGCAAATGAGCTTACACCGAAGATGTCAGTTGTTTTATACTTAAAGGGAGAAAAAAAAGAAACAACTCAGTTTTGGCAAAAAGAGAACACACATTATAGGTCAAACGTTAATTGGGCTTGTAGGATAGGGATGTCATCGAAACTTACATGAGATGCAATGAAATAGGCGATAGTATTTATGCCGAAGCCCCACCAGATTGTGCCAAATACATATCCGGTGACCTTTCGCATTCTTCTCATCAAGCAAATGCTGTGGTAGACCTTGGGAAGGAATTGGAACAAGAAAATCAGTAAAAGAACCGGTATCGTCTTGACCTGCTCCTCTCTGATCAACTTTGGCACTGCTAACCAGAATATGAGCTGCATTTTAAGTAAAAAGAAAGGGGAGCATGTCAGTTAAGCATGGCCTATCTTAAATTTTGGTCACATCGAAAAAGATTATTTGCATTCTAATCCACTCCTCGTATTTACTTTATTATTCAATTAAACGCTTCAACAATCTATGTGGTTAGCTTCTTTCAGGAAATCTGCTCCGCAACAAACTTTAGCAAACGCAAAAGAAACTTTTGGGTTTCTGAGGATATGGCTTTCTGGTGCGGGCAATAAAAAAATTTAGCCCACAGTATCGGTTCGTAGATATTTTGTCTTCGATTTAAGTTCATGAGATTATCAGGGTTGAAGAGCATATTAGGTTGAGGCATAATTGAAAGAGAACTTGGTACAACCTCAAAGTTCTTGACTGAAATAGTCTTATGAATGGGGAGAACAGAGTAAGACACACCTGTTCGAGGGTTGACGAAAATATATCTACGGCCTCACTTCGATTAACTTCTGCTCTGCTATTTCCTATTGGACTCTTTGGTTACTCCTCATATTTTGCTAGATAGTTCCCCCAAAATATCTTCTTGTTTACCATAAATTCAATTAAATTGTATTCAATTTGAGATATGTTCAGGATTTTTAGGCTTCTGAGGGTTTCCTTTTGAGTAAAAAGCTCTGTCACAGTATTCTCCCTTCTTCTTTAAGCCAATGGAAGTTATCAATCTTTCAAATTGTCAACTGTGAAACAATACGAGTTCTTCATGGAATCTGTCCTTAACACCAGATATGCCCGCCCGCAAGTGGTCTTCTAACCACCGAGTTGATTACTTCCAAACTCGCTTATGGAATCACTCTTTCAACTGGGCATTTATGTGAGCAAAACGAGACATCTAGCAAAGTGCTAAATTGCCGTAATGATGTTCCATCATTGGATAAACTACAAGTTTTAAGTAAAGAAAAAACAGACGCCCATTTTTAGGAGCATAATCCCACATTTATGCATCACACTGACTGAAGATGTCTTGAAGCATATATGATTCCCCAAATTAATTGAACAATCAAATACTAGATGACTAGTTACAAGCTGCTTCTCTTTGATTACTTACTGGCGCAAACTAAGTAGTTAGGCAGCTTAATTTATTGTCCAATTTAATCGTTTCGTCCACATTCTAAACTTCCGCATTAGGTTTTTTGAGCTATTCGCCAAAATTCCATTCATCCATTGTAGTTATGTTTAATCACCAACCAACCGGAATACAAGAACCGTAAGAATCTATCATCTGACGACTATTGGGGCGACTTGACTCGATCATGCGATACCTTTCTTCTTCATCATTGCAATAATACGAAGCAATTTTATCAAGTCCACAAGCACCATATTAAAAGGCACGTAAGTTCAGCATTTTGTTAATATAGCTTATACGCCACAAAATGCGTAAATCAAATGCTTAAGCTGAAAATTCTCTCTGCTAATTAGTAAATCTAATTTACGAGTCAAATGTTTTGAAGTGGCAATAGACGTTAAACGCACCAAGATTTCCCCCAAAAAACCCAGCAAAATATTCAAATTGAAGCTGAAATGAGGCCAGTTATGAAGAGAGAGATCACCTGAGGAACAGGAAGCATTACAAACACGTCAAACATGAACCCCTTGAGCGACCGCACGTAGTGGGATGCGATGGCGCGTGCGTCCCACACGAGCTTCCCGCACCCAATCACCATGGACTCCTTCGACACGTGCGCCAACCGCAGCTGCAGCCACATATGGAGGACGTGCACCCCGTCGACGCACGTCCGGACTGTCGCCAGGGTAGCTGCCAGCCCGCCGTCCATGTAGAGGCACGGGGACCCTCCCGCCCCCACCGATATTGCGTAGAAGAAGAGGGGATCCACCGCCAGGGCGACCCCGCGCGCCATCAGCAAGGCCCGGTTCCACTTCTTCACCTCTGGGCTGCGTGGGTCGAGGACGGGCCCAAACGGCCCCGCCGGCCATCGCCTGGAGGCTGCGTTGCCCGGGCCAGGACAGGCCTGGATGGGGACGAGGGAGGATCCGGCAAAGGCGACCCACTGCGGCCGGTGATGGGCGCCGTCGCAGGCAGTGGAGTGGAAGGCAGGGACGCTCGCCTGGGTGCTGCATGCATGGCATTCGACAGCTGCTGCCATGGTGGCGGCGCTTTCTATGCCGAAGCCATCTTCGGCGGGCACACGGGGCTTGAAGAATTCACTGATCCACCTGGGATCATACAAAGCCTCACATTCTACGAGGGCTGTCTCTGTAAAAGAACATATCAAACATAAAAAAGAATGTCTGCATTCGTATACAATGTCGACTCGTATATACGAACCTTGGGAAGGAGAAGCAGGAGCTGGGCTGATATGGCATGTTTGGTGTGAAGGATTGAAGCAGGGAAAGCTTCTGGAGAGAGAGCGTGTCGTGTGCAATGCATGTACGAGGAGCGTTGCGAAGGGGTGAACGGAGAGGGAGCCACCTAGTGAAACGTTGAAGGTGATGGTTGGTGAGTTCGGACATGTCCCTCTCACAACGAATAAGGGAATGGGAAAAAAACAGAAAAACACGATTTGAAAGGAAAATTACGAAAGGCTGGGTCCATCTACTGTAGAAATTATTCAATTTTGGTCACGCTACTTTGTCTTGTGTCACATTTGATTTCGAAACTAATCTTCGACCACGATTTCAAGGTAAATTTTTATTTCCACCGAACGAAATCGATAAGTGGACACCAAATCAAAATTTGAGCATCCAATGCTTCTGTAGAATAAAAAAAAAGAAAAAAAGAAAAAAAAATCCTAAGTAATGTGTATTGTGATATATTAATTTTAAACTTTTCTTTGTGTAATAAAATTTTAAATTTGTAGTGATACGGCACATTTACGTTACCGTTCCGTTACTGAAACGGACGACAAATTGCAAATAAGTGAAATTGTTTCTCTTGGATATTAATAAAACGGTGCCTTACTCTCTCCATTTCTCTCGTTGCTCTTCGTGTTTCTCGTTTTGGGGGTTAGAGTACTTCCCGGACAATGATGACCCAACAAAGCAGCACGTAAAAGGATAACAAAGAGAGATGAGGAAAGAGAAAAAGGACCCATTTTGAGGTTTTCTTTTTTCAACAGAAAAAAAAATAGATTCGACAGAAATAAAGAGAAAGGAAAAGGAATACTTTTTTATTTGAAGTATGACCCCATCCTACCATTATGTAGGGTAGAGGAATCAAATTGATTCTAACTTCAAATATTAGATTCCTGTTTCAATTAAGGGGATCATGGAAAAAATATGTTCAAAATCATGATTAATTTGTTTTTCAAATACTACTGAAGCTGCACGAGCCCTTCCTGTATGCCATAAATTGAATACATTAATTTCAATAGCAACCCCATCCACAAATATTAAAGAATCTTACGGAGCATGAGTCATATATTATGCAGAATGCCATTCTTGCTAAGGCCGTATGTCGTTTTTCAGCCTACTCAAGTCCAATCCATTTGGACCCCCTAGAGGTTTAAACTACGGAGCACACGGATCCCAAGAAGGCATAGTTTTGCTTTAAAAAATTACTTTTGGTTAGGGAACACATTAGATATTCACTTAAACTAGTAGGGCCTTGAGCAGATCCCACCTTAGCCCCTTGACGTTGGTCAGAGAACTAAAAAAGCAAATGTCTGAGCTTGAGATGCTTCTGGCCTAGTTGACCCATAATATTTACTAGGATAAACGGTATTTGTAATTTTAAGGGGATGATAGTGACATACAAAGAGGTTGTGGTTGTCGGTGTTCTAGGGAAGTGCTCAATGAGATGGCTCTGATTTTGGCTTATGGTTTTTTGTTTTTCCTTTTCTTTTTCCGGGTTATTATGTAATTTTAGTTTTTCTTTACAAGAGATATGAAGAGGCTCTAATTAGCTTTCGGTTCAATTCAATCGACTAAAATAAGTTCTGAATAATCAGTGGAGAGTTTTTCTTCCTGCGAACAGCCAATCCTACTCTGTCAATTATATGTCGTTTAGCTTTTTTTTTCCCTCTTCGATATTGAAACATCAGTTTCTAGACTTCCATGGAGCGAGAGAGGGAGTAGAAGTTATTCACGGTATATAAATCTTTTAAATTTAAAAGCCTCATAGTCATCGAGCTCCTTCTTGTGGAGCAATTGAGATTTTGTCACAAAAGAGTAGGAAGTAGTGAGACTTCGGCCATGGATGGAGGTACTTCCTATGAAGCAATCAAGATTTCGTCATCATGGTAATAGAGCAATCAAGAGAGATGGAGAACAACTAAAGTGTAGGAGGAACCTTAAGCCCCAAAGCAAGAGAGACAAAGAGTAAGGAAAGAGATGAACAGCATGGCACCGTTTTGTCTTGAGAAAATATTAGGTGGGCTATTTTTGTCACGTAGGCGATAGGATACTCTACTCATTAATCGTTATGTGTTTGAGTAGGGCCCACGTGCTAGAATTTGTCTCTTCATCTATCTCTTCTCCTTCTCCTTCTCTCTCTCGCCGCACCTCCTCCTATCCACTTTTTCTTCTTCTTCTTCTACCCAGAGGCAATGTCTTTTTCCACATTGACTGTGGCTTCGTCACCAACTCCACCGATGCCTTCAACACCACTTGGCTGTCCAATCACTTCTTCACCAATGGCTCCTCCTTCATCGTCAGTCCACTCATTTATTTTTTGTACTCTTACTTGTCCTTGCCCTCGCCCAAGCCACGAGGATTGAGCCCTTGCCAGATTCGATAAGGGTGGCCTACGCCAGATTCGGCGAGGGCGATCCTTGCCTATATCGTTAGGGTCGAGCCCTCACCATATCCGGCGAGAGCGACCCTTGCCTTTAGTCACTGAGGGCCGCAATGCCCTCGCCGGCCTTTGCTTGCGGATGGTCACCGACCATGGCTGAGTACCAACCACATGCCAAAGGGAAGGAAAGGGAAAAAGAAAACAAAGAAAGGAAAAAAAGAGAGAGGAAGAAAAAGTGAAGAGACAAAGATACTGACCAGTAGGGCCCACTTAGACACGTGAAGAGCACTAAATGGAGTGTCCTACCGCCTATGTGTCAAGATTGACCTACCTAATATTTTCTTGTCTTCATTTCATCCATGTGGGAGCCATGGCATCTCTGTTTGCATTTCATTGTCCACGTTAGTTGTCACGGAGTATTTTTAATGGTGCTCATTGGTGAAAAAGTAATAGATTGTAAATGTGTCGTATAAGTATAAGTATAAGTATAAGTTTAGAGTTTTTTTTTTGTAAAAAACAACTTAGGATTTGGTGACCTTTCCTTAAAAAAATAAATTTTATCCAAATGAGACAGATTTATTTCCGTCCACAGTCTCAAGATGAGCATCATCTCAAAGATCAATTTCATATCTTTTTCATAGAATGCAGACAAAATTGCTCTCCAACTACTTGGAAAAAAAAAT
Organism: Syzygium syzygioides; assembly: GCA_031216285.1. Classification (NCBI taxonomy): domain Eukaryota; kingdom Viridiplantae; phylum Streptophyta; class Magnoliopsida; order Myrtales; family Myrtaceae; genus Syzygium; species Syzygium syzygioides. The sequence goes on along the minus strand of CM062251.1, from coordinate 14,216,435 downwards.
TGGGGGAGTGAAATGGAACCGCCTGACTTAAGAATCATTTGGACCAAATCGGACCGGTCACGATCCGGTTCCCTGTTCCATAAAATTGGAATTGATGATTTTTGGTCCGGTTCTCAGTTTAAGGATAGGAACCAGACTGATTATAGTTTTTCAAATTTTTTTAATTACTTAAAAAATAGCCTAAACCCTAATCTCCTCAGACTCCTCTCACACGGCTCAACTTAAGCCTCGCGCCTCTTCAGTCTTTCCCTCTTGCATCTCAACTCTCACAGACTGTTGCGCCTCTTTGCCTCTCGCGGCTCGCCTCTCATGCCTCGCTCTTTCAGTCTTTTCCTCTCTTGCCTAAGTTAGTGAGTCGTGTTCCTCTCGATCGACTCACGCGCGACTCTCAGACGGCCTTTTCGCTCAAGCTTGAGTCGACGCCTCCCTCTCGCGGTCTCGTCTCGACTCTTGACTCTCGCAGTCTCGCCTCATCTCTTGCTTTGTTTTTTGCATCTCATCATGGTAATGCTTTGTTTTTTGCCGTTTCATATGGCGTTCTTCAAATTTGGGTTGCGGGCTTCACATAGATCTTATGACACTTGAATTTTGGCGATTCAGTTATTCATTGCAAAAAAATTAGGGATCAATCCTGATTCCTAAACAAAAATATTAATGAAATTGCATATAGATATTGGGAACATTTACGTATATATCAAACCGATGGTGGATGGACAAAAGTGAATGGTTTTGAGCTTAATTGGATTAATTGGACTAAACCTACTGTAGTCGAAATTATGTGTGCCGAATTAGAAAAAAATTGATTTTTTCTAGATTAAAATTGAGAAGCAATGAAGCCATTACATAAACAAAGTTTTGGTCACAGGGTAGTATGGTACTTGTACGTGAGAAATTGGGGGTTAATTTTAGTCTCAAGATCTTTCTCTTTGGTGTAACCACTTCTGCAAGGCAACAAGAAGAGAAATATTCAGGGTAAGATCAAGCGAACAGAAAGAAAATTGCCACATATGGGGAGCGTGGCTCCGACGACTCAGACCAGTAGATGACGGCAGCTTCCGGCGGCCATCACCGCCACGCCAGCCGCTGGACTCCTCCATCTCACCTCGGCCTCCGCTAGATCTGTTTCGTTTTGGCCTCCAAGGTGACATCACAGCGACTTCCCACGACTTCAGCAGGGCCCTCAGTTTCTCCGGCAAGCTACCGGCGAACAAACCTGCATCTCAGCCACACCAGTAACAGGGCGGTTGCAGTCCCAGCGAGATCCAACAACGACGAGCCTCGCTGTTGAGTCCCAGTAATGCACGGCCTCGTCTCCCACCGAAGTAGCGACAGGCAGCCACTGCGACCCAGGCGAGCCTATCTGTTCCGTCCCCGACGGTTGCTGGGATCTCTACCGACGTGGCGGCTGTTTCGCGTCTCGCTGCTCGGTCTGATCTCCATCAAAGCCGACGAGCTTCCTGCAGCGTAACCAACATTCCCGGACTCTTCTACATCTTCCAGTCGCGACTCCCAGGGAGTATAGGCGCACCTCCAATTAATTCATGGCCTTACCGATGAGGCCCCGTGATCTGCTTGTTTTTTACAGGTTCTCGTGGTGCACCAGCAAGCTTCCAACGTTGGTTTGTCGTTGAACCAGTCCATCGTCCGAGCCGTCCCCCATCCGTTGTCCGTTCAAATTTGGAAACCATATCCCCGAATGTCCAAATTAGGTGAGAAAATCTTATCCGTAATAGTTTGAATATTTGATTTTCCTATTTGGTGCATGGTGTTATCTAACCCGTATCTCCGAGATATCGAGAATCCTTAAACAACGAGCACATGGATGGCGATCCTATCTCAACGCCAAGATACGATTCCCATTCGCACAAAAAATTGGCCATCCTTTCCTTAACTTGTCGGTGATTTATTTTCCAAATTTGAATGAATGGAATATTCGATAATTATCTTTTGCGGATTAGGTGTATATATTTTGTGATGAGTTCTTATACGTTGTTTGATTGCTTCCATAAAAGAAAATATAAAAAAAAATCTCATATTTAGATTAGGTTTGATGCTTTGATAATCTTGCATGTTTTAGGGAAATCCTAGGTAATCTTTCTTAATAGAGTAGGGTAGATTTTAAATATAATTAAATTAAGTTAGAATGCATCTTACATAAGATTTCCTTGTTAAGTTCAGATAGTTTGGGTAGAAAATTTCTAGGAATTGATTCTAGAATATTAGGATAAATTTATGATTTAAATGAGGATTCAACATAGTTTATTTTCTAGTTTAAATAAGAATACATCTTAATCTTGATTTTCAATTTTCAGTATTTTAATTTCGAATTTCATGAAAAATACCAAAAATATCATGTGGATGTCATTAGACCACGTCTTCATCATGCCACGTTACCATCCATTCCATGTCGTCATTTGCCTTGCCATGTACCTTGTCATCATCCACATCATCATGCCTGCCACGCCATTGCTCGTGTGTCGCTTATGGATTATATGTTTAAAGTAATTTAATCTACACTAAAAAAAACATGAATTTTGCCATGAAAATTTGTGATGGGGAATTTTTTGTCACTAATTTGCGACGGATTTTGCCATGAAATTAAAATTCGTCACAAATTAGCAACGAAAAATAACTCCGTCGCAAATTAGCGACGAAAAATTAGTCGTCGCTAATTCTGTCGCTAATTTGCGACGGAAAATTGGTTGTTGCTAATTAGCGACGGATTTTGCGACGGAGTTACTTTCCGTTGCTAATTTATGCAACGAAATTTACCATTTTGCGACAAAATTAGCGACGGATAAAAAATTTATCGCTAATTTCCGATGGATTTTGCGACGAAAAAGGATTCGTCGCTAATTTGTAATTTATGACGAAAAATAACTTTTGTGATATCCACCCCACTCGTCAATTTCTCTCTCTGTACTGATTCCTCGTATCCCCCCGCTTTTCGCCCGCCTTCTCCCTCTTTCGTTTCTCTCAATAAACCTATCCATGTGCGTAGAAATCAATCTCGGTAAAGCTTTTCTACCGGTAAGTATCACAGCCGATTTCGTGACTAATTGGCGATGAATACGGTTCGTCACAAAACTATTCATCACTAGATTCAAACTTTTTTATTTTATTGACTTTTTTTTGTAACTTTTTTGCCGGTCGCTAGTCGGGTGATCGACGACCAGCGAGACCTCGTCGTCGCCCAGATCTGGGTGACAACGAGGCCACTCAACCTCCCCCAGATTTGGGGGAGGCTGAGCGGCCTCGCCTAGGTGTGGCGGTCGACCTTGCCATCGCCCAGAGTCGCTCCATGGTCGGCGAGGCCGCTCGGCCTCCCCCCATGGCAGTCGACCTCGCCGTCGCCCAGATCTGGGCGACAACGAGGTCGACCACCACACTTGGGCGAGGTTGAATTTGCCGGCCTTAGCCGGAGAAAAATATAGGGGGAAAGAATTTTAAAAAATTTGAATAAAATAAAATATTATTAAAAAATGAATCTTAAGTGATTTTTCTTTTTTTAGGTACGTGTCCATTTGAAGGTCTTGCAATCCAAGTAAACACTGCAATTCTCATCAAATTGACCACCTTCTACTATAAAGATTTCAGTCAAATATTTGGGTAAGTCTTTTTTACGTGGTAATTTTTTCATTTTTTTTAATTTCAAAGTAATTGTTGTGTCAATTTTTTTTTTAATTTTCATAATTTTATGGTTTTAATTAAGAACAGTAGATATGATATTTTTAATATTTTACGAGATTTTTTTATTTTTATATAGATACAATGCAAAGAGACAGGGCTTTGATGTATAATAAGAACTTATCTAGACGTCGAGGATTGACTGATGAGTTTCGTACTGGGTAGTAGTAAATATGAGTTTATGGATGGAAATAAGTTAAGGTGTCCATGTAAAAAGTGCAGTAATGGTAAATTTAATGTGTGTGATAAAGTTAGAGAATATCTTTGTAGATTTGGGTTTACTTCGAATTATTATAATTGGATTTGCCATGGTGAACCATTTATATCTGATGAAAGATATCGAAAAAGTGACCAATTTTTAGTTAGGGAAGAATGTAGTTATTATGACCAATTGAACCCATACGAGAGAATGGTGATTGATGCAGCTGGTTAGAACTTTATTTCGGAATCAAATCATGTAAGTACTAGTTTTACTCCTACACTTGAATAAATGGGTATTAGTCATGCATCATAATTGGAAGAGATATGAGTAACGGGTTTTGATGAGAATGTGTGTAAAGGAATTTTTTCATCTAATCAGCTCTGAGAAGTGTTGAAAGCATCAGATGAACCTTCATGGGCAGGTTTTGACAACCACAAGTTATTAGTGACAGCAAGACTGTTAAATATCAAAGTATAGCATAATATGTTTGCACATTGCTTTAACTCTTTTGTTGAAGTAATGTAGGAAACAATACCTTATGATAACATCATGCCAAGTGATTTTTATAATATGAAAAAGCTGGTGGATAACTTAGGTTTTTTGGTTGTAAGGATTGATCTATATAGTAGGGGTTGTATGTTATATTGGAGAGATGATGAAAATGTAGAATTTTGCAAATTCTGTAGTCAACCTAGGTACAAGATTAACAGGAGGCAGGGTCGTAATCAAAAGCGTAGATCACGTAAGCAAATGTTTTATTTGCCCTTAATCCCTAGATTGCAAAGGCTTTATGCGTCTCAAGCCATTGCTGAACACATGACTTGGCATGCAAATCATGAAACAGAAGAGGGTCTAATGCGTCATCCTTTAGATGCAGAGACATGGAGATATTTTGATAAAACATACCCTGAATTTGCGATAGAGTCTTAAAACATCATGTTAGGTCTCTGTGTTGACGGATTTGCTCCATTTTGGAAATTAAGAAAAAGTTATTCATATTGGCCAGTTATCTTAACGTCGTATAATCTTCTACCTGGTATGTGCATGAACACACCTTATATGTTTTTGACATTAATTGTGACTGGCCCGCAAAATTCGAAAAAGTTAATAGATATTTATATGCAACTATTGATTGAAGAGTTACAACGGCTATGAGATGAAGGTGTCCTTACATATGATGTTTCCACTGATCAAATATTTGTAATGAAGGCTGTTATTTTTTGGACAATAAATGACTTTCCAGCTTACGAAATGTTATCTGGATGGAGTACAGCTGGGATCTTAGAATGTCTGATATATTTAGAGAGATCAAAATTATTTAGGTTAAAACATGGAAAGAATCCCAACTATTTTGATTGTCATAGACAATTTTTACCAATAAATTATACATTTAGAAGGAATAAAAAAGAGTTCATCAAGAATAGGACTGAAAGAGTACCTCCACCATTGAGATTGACCGGCGATCAAATTTGGAATTGGGTGTAGGACTTTCCAACTGTTATTTAGAAACCTCATGGCATGACTATTGCGTACGGAAGTACACATAAGTGGATTAAACGCAGTATATTTTGAGATCTATTATATTGAAAGGCCCATCTTATTTATCATATCTTGACGTCATGCACATAGAAAAGAATGTTTTCGACAATGTCATAAATACTATGATGGATGTCACCGAAAAAACAAAACGTAAGAAAATATAGGAGAGATATTTGTAATCGACCAATATTAGATGTGGATGCAAGCAGCAGGGGATCAAAATCAAAACCAGTTTATACATTGAATAAGGAGCAGAGGCGAGTTGCTTGTGAATGGTTGAAATTTGTGCGGTTTCCTGATGGATATGCTTCGAACCTCGAGAAATGTGTTTATTTGAATGAATGCAAGTTGATAGGTATGACGAATCATGATGTCACATATTTATGGAAAGACTAATTCCAATAACTTTCAAGGAAGTTTTACTGAACTTTGTATGGGGTGCTATTACAAAGTTAAGCAATTTCCTGCATGATATTTGCTCGATAATGTTAAAAGCATCATACATAGAGAAACTAGAGAGAGATATTCTAATTACTCTTTGCAACTTAGAAAGGATATTTCCTCCATCGTTTTTTGATTCGATGGAGCATCTCTTAGTTCACTTACCTTATGAGGCCAAAGTAACAGGTCCCGTCCAATTTCAATGGATGTATCTATTTGAGAGGTAAATTTTTTTTAAAATAAAGTTCAAATTACTTTATTATATATTATGTTCTGATAAGCTTCTTTCTATTGCAACTAGATTTTTATATCATTTGAAGAAAAATGTGACGAACAAGGCATGTGTTGAAGTTTCAATTTGTAATGCATATATTGTAGAAGAAGTGATAATATTTGTATCATACTATTTTGAGCCGCACGTGCAGTGCAAGAGACAGAGAGAAGACAGAAATGATGAGGGCCCTATTGATCCCAATTGCAAAACATTCTCTATTTTCAATTATCTAGGTTAACCAAGCGGTGCATGTAAGTTTCGTTACTTAATAGGCGAAGAATGAGGGGATCTATGATGAGAGCCAGGGAAAACAATGTCAGTTTACAGCAGGTATGCTATCCCAAACGAGCGAACATCTTGTTCAAGCCCTTTAGGGACTGCCTTTTAGCTGTAAAACTACCTGGAGATTTAGCTCAGACCATAGAGACACTTAGAGTGACCAGGATGATGTTATGCCTAACTGGCCGAGCTGCATTTCTTAGAGGATCATGCCAGGCTTTTAAGAAAAGGATTTTTAAAGAGGCATGGAAAGTGAAAACTCTGAAATTTCACAACTTTTCCTCTTATTTCAAACTGAAGGATTACATGGCCTTATATAGGCGATCGGGGAATACACTATTGGACGAAGGTCCAGGTAAGACAAAACACACTTAGAACGGGGCACATTATCGGACTTCTGTCCACATAAAACAAAACTCACCTAGAACTAAGTACATTATTGGGCACATCTACAACTCACTCATAGAACACTTAAAGCCTATTCAAAGGTGAAACAGGACTCGACTATAAATAAACAATGTCGGTTAAGTGAAACAGTACAAGTTTATCTCCATCCAGAGTTATAGTCATAATCCGAGCTGTCTGAACTGTTTGCACATTCATATTTTGTTATCTGTCTCTGTGTCAGAATGTGTTCGAAATTATCTCAGTGATTACTGGCGTTGGATTCGAGGAAGAGGATGCATGTGTTGAAAGGTCTGGAAGAGCAGTGTTTTATGGTAGTAGGAGTTTATTCCACATTTTGATGCCAAGGTTTGGCTGTGGATTTTGTTCAGGTAAGACTGGCTGAGGCAAAACTGGCTGGGGCCAATTTCCTAGCTGTGAGTAGTGAGAGGCAGAACTGGCATCAAGTCCAACAGATAAGGACAACGTTCCATAGTCATAGGGGTCTTGAGAGAATGGTCTACCCCATGGATCCTAAGATGATTGTATTGGATCTTTAGATGACTGTGCTGGATCTCCTATGTTTGACATTTCGGGATCTTGTGATAATTCGAGCTGTGCTTGTGTTAGTTCGTGTTCGTATTCTCTGAGTGCTTGTCTTGTTACCGATGAAGTTCCTTCATGATTCCATGAAACGAGTGTGAAGTAATCCCATGCTTCTTATGGGATAATACGATTTTTTTGGCATAGGATCCTTTGGAGTTCTCTGTAATTATATTCAACAGAACTAATGCGACTGGAGAACGATTTATAGACACGTGCAACTTGGAGTTGTAACTGGGGCTTGTAGGTAGTAGTACCTACTAAGGCAGGAGTATCAAAAATGGTACCATTATTGTGCACAAAAGTCCAAGGACGGTGGAGGAGTACAATAGTGTGTGTTTCCGGATTATCTCGGACTTTTTTCACCTCTTTGAGAAAGAGTCATTTCCAATAAATAGGAGGGTAAAACTGTTTGAGCACAGTTAAGAGGTTTTTCTCGTGTTCATTAAGCCCGATGTAATCAGCCATAAGCAAATTGGTTAATTGGAGAATAAATTTTCTGGTGGGAAACTCAATAGCTATTACGTACTTATTGGTTAGATACCATAATAGCCATTTAAGTTTTTTGGAAAAATCATTTTTTCTCTAAAGTAATGTGTGAATAAAAGGGTACCTCGAATGTAATCCAAAAGAGTCAAGAATAGATTCTCCATGGTGGCGAAAAAGGTCTGTGTGGCATTGCCACATGAGATTGTCAAGATTTTCAGTGAGCTTATTTTTTTGGATTTACTCAATTATTTTTTGAGGATATTCCAGGCTTGTCCAATTTCGAAATCGTTCAATCTTGTACTTGTCTGGCCAGAACGGAAAGGAGTGCCTGAGAATATACATGTTGATATCTGTCGATGCTTTTGGTTTGGAGAGAAAATCTACAAGCACATTCTTCTTTCTTGCAATGTGTTTGGTTTCGAATGAGTATTTCGAAAATCATTTAGCCCATCTGAGTAGCTGAGGATGAGGGATCTGCTTTTGCTTGAATTTAGTCATTTAGGGAAAAGAAGCCATATTCAGTTCTACCAAAAAATGATGGCCAATAAGATGGAATTTGAACTTTTTTATTCTATTTTTTACTGCCAAAATTTCCTTGAAGGTAGAATGATAATGCATTTTTGCTTGAGAAAACTTGCCACTTTTGTAAGCGCAAAGATGTTGCTTACCATGAAGTTCTTCGAATAATATGGCCGCCCAATATTCATCACTAGCATCAGTTTGCAAAATTCTCTTCCCTATGGATGGGATTTGCAGAGGGGGAAGATCTTGCATAATTTATTTGAGTTCCGCAACTGCTATGGTTTGTGCCTTTCCCCATGGCACTGGATGCTTTTTTAACATTAGTTGTAAAGGAATTAACAACCTTGCAATATTTGGAACAAAATCTCTAAGATGATTGATTATCCCGAGAAATTGTTAAACTTGCTGGGTTATAAAATTTTTTTTAGGAAATTTTAGTAATTCCCTGGCGATGTGCGGTCCTGGATAATATGTACCTTTGTTAAGGTGCATGCCGAGGAATTCAACTTCTGTTTAGGCAATAGTCATTTTTTTTCCTGAGAGAGCATGATGCCATATTTCTTTACAATTTCTGCAAATTTCTCAAGAAGTCGACAGTGAGATTCTTCGTCTCAGCTGTAGAGCAATATGTCATCAACATAGACGGCTGCACTGGATAAGATCGGCCGAAATATACGACACATAGCCTTTTGGAATAAGGAAGGAGCAATCTTGAGACCAAATGGAAGAACTCGCCATTGAAAATGTTGGTTGGGGATACAGAATCCCGTTTTTGGTTTGTCATCAGATGTATGCCTAATTGCCAAAATCCGGCTTTAAGATCAAATTTTGAATAAATATGGGCTTTTGTGATTCCTGCAAAAAGGGAATTTCGAGAAGGTAAAGGGAATTTGTTATCTCAGAGGAAGAGATAAAGAGGTTGGTAATTGATAACCAATCTTTTTTTCCTCGATTTTGCTCAGCACGTTTATCGACATAGAAAGTTTTACAAGCCCATTAAGAATTTGAAGTTTTAATAAGGCCTTGTTGTAACAATTTTGAGCATTCTTTTTGAGCCAGAGCCAAATGCTCTGAATTCATTCCTGAGTGACTTGCCTTAGTAGGATTTATATGCTCATTTTTCTTGAAGGGGAGTCAAACATAAAATTCTGGATTTTTCCACAAAGGATGAGAACATTTTTGAGAGAATTCAAAATGATTTTCTAAGCATGATTCTAACAATTTCTGTATGATTGGATCTAACAGACTCATTTGAATGGAAAAGAGTCTTTGGATATTGACGAATTCAGAGAATTTATCTTTATACCTAAGTCCTTTTCCAGGAACAAATCTCATGTCTAGAAGTTGAGTCATGATATCCCACCCAATAATCAAGTCTTTATTGGGAAGACTAGATCCAAGTATTCTGGTGATAATGGAGCACTGAGGGAAAAATTGAATAAACACAGGTGTGGTGCGAACATTTATAGAAAAAGTGTCTCCTTAAGCAGAGTTGAAATACCGAACACAAGAAGTCCAGTATTCTTCAGGAAGAACTTTAGTGTTTAGGATTGATGCACTAGCACTAGTATCTATAAGGGCAATGACTGAAATTGATTTGGCAAACTTTGAGAGATAGATTTTGACTAGAAAGTGGAGACAATGAAGTTGACTGGAATGTATTCTGGAGTCCAGATTTTCTAGTTGTGATGATAGATGGAAAAGTTTTTCAAGTTCTGAATCAGAGTTTGTTTCACTGGGGGTGAGATAATAAAGAATAATACAAAGTGTTTGGTCAGTGGGATTTTCATCTATAGAGAACACGGATTCAATATCATCATTGTCAATAGAGATTCTTGTCTCTAGTTTGATATTATGAATGAGATGATTCTGACCTTTTTTTGCCCGAGGACAATTTTTGGCAAAGTGACCTTTCTTGTTGCAAATGAAGCAACGATTGGGTTTCTTGCATCTTGTGAAGTTTCTTCGTTTTCGCAGGTTTCGCCATTTCTTCCTTTTTTTGAAGTGCTTAGATCTTTTTTTTTTTTGATAAGGAAGTGCTTAAATCTTTTCACTTGATACTTTTTGAAGTTCTTGTTTTTTTTTTTAATATTCTCCATAGGAACCGTCACAATCTTTCTTTGATCATTTGATCTTCAAATATCATTTGGAGCAAGCACTATCAAGTTCACGATTGTCTCTGATGTAATTTTTCATCATCTGTCTTCGTAGGTAAAGTTCATCAAGACAAAGATGAATTTCTTATTTCAGTTCTCCAAAGGGGATATCAACAATTTTTCTTTGCTTGTTGAGAAATGATCTCTCAACTTGTTGGAAGAGTTCTTTAGGAATGGAAGCTAAGAAGATTTGTTTCAAATTCGGATCAGCTCCTAGGCTATAAAAGAGTTTAAGCATTTCTCTGTAATGGCGATGTAGATGCCTTTTTTTTTTTTTTTTGAAGAGAACAACATTTCTCTCAAAGTATTCTCTTCTTTTGAGTTCAAGAAGATCAATAGGTTTTCCTATAAAAATATAGGTAAATGATTCAATAGCTTGGGAAAAGTCTTAAAGAAGAAGAAAAGTCATTTGATCTGTTTCAAAAGTTGATTGCCACCAGTGTTTAAGGCTTCTTGTAAACCTTGTGGCAAATTTTAAAAGAACATCATATTTGCTTTCAACATCAAGAGCTCTGCTGTTCAACCAAGCATGGAATTTATCCAATTTTTCTGGCCATTTGGAATAAGAAGTGTGATCAAGAGTGTAAAACTGTTTGGATAAGGAAACAGAAATATGAGATGAGTTATTGATTTGAATAACCTCAGGTTCAGATGGATTTGGTTCCATGTCTTGTTCCGGTGGATCAGCCATGAAAATCGAAGGAATAGTTAGTGGTACTTAGAAAGATTCAATGGAAAGAATTGGAAAAGTAGACGAAGAGGAAGAGGATAATGAGTCAAATTCCGAAGCTGAATTTAGAAAATTTGATACCTTTGCTACTTGAGAAGTGCACTCTAGTAGATGTTGATCTGAATCAACTTTTGGATTCTACTGTTGGTCTTTGCTTAAATCTCTTAGAAGGGATTCCAAGGGGTTTGAGATCATCATTTGCTGGTTAGAACTCTTTTCAAGTTCTCCAGAGGACTCAGCAACAGGTTTTGCTTTTTCTTTCATTCTTTCATTTCGAAGCTTTTCCATTTTCCGAATGTGATTGCGCATTTCTGTCATATCACTTCTGTCTCGTTGGGTAGAAATTTCGACTGCAGCAAAAACTGGGGAGTTTTGTGGTGGTGGAAGAGAGTATCAGATTCTCGGAATAGAGAAAAAATCAGTAGGCTTAAATTTTCCTTCTTCAAGGAGATTGATTTACCTTTTGAGTTTCTCTATTTCATTTTATGGACTTTCAAGATAATAGTAGCCAAGATGTTGGCCTAATTTTAGAGCATGAAGTCTTTTCTGGAAATCCATAAGCATCTTTTTGATGGACTCATCGTACTTTTAGATATCTTGTTGCACATCAACAATTTTGGAGTCAAGTGTTTTGAAAGCATGATTTTGTGCTAGGAGAGTTTTCGATTGCTAATTTAGACAGCCTGAGCAGCAGGCATTCTTTTTGGCCTTCCACATTCATCAACATCAGTAGGAGAAGGAATTTTTGTAGCATGAAGATATCGTCGTTGTGGATCAGTAAATTCCTAAGTAGCAGAAAAAGAAAGCTGAGAATTTTTAACAGGATTTAAAGGAGGGAAATCAGCTTCATTGAACATGGGGATAGACGGAAGTTGTGCTATGGTTAGGTTTTCGAGAAAGACTGGAATTTCAAGTAGATAAGAATTTTTCTTTACCCACTTATAGATGGGTTTGTAGAAAGGGGAAACAACAGATTTTTTATATGAGGGTAAAACTGGAGGTGATGGTGGAGATGATGGAAATGATGGGGGGTGATGAAGTTGATGGAGATGATGAAGGTGATGGCGAACTGTATGAAACCATAAACTGGTATCTACTATTTTCTCCAAGGGTATCAATGGTAGGGTCTCCATCCAAATATGTTTGGTAGAAGTTGTCCTTGGCCTTCCTAGCTTTTCGCTTGGGCCCAATAGCTCGATCTACTTCATTCGGGGAATTTGTGCATGAAGAACACTGGCAAAAAGGATCCTAGAAACAATAACCATAAGGATCTTTGTAATGATGGACAGGATGTCCGTCACTTTTGAAGTATTGAATCAACTTTTTCGAGTCTGGTTCCTTAAGAACTGAATTGGGAACACAGGGTTCTATCATAAAGATAATATGAAAGATGGAAGGAGTTTCTTCCTTCTCTTTACGGAATTTGATGGTTACAGTACCATCTCTTTGTCTGACAAATTCATAATCTGAAGACTGAAGAGGTTAGCCAATTTGGTGAAGCTTTTCATAATTTGTTATCCAAGATTCAGAAAGAAGCTTGGCTAACTTTTCTTTCGAAATCTGCCGAGGAACATGGATGCAAGAGGCTTAATCATTTTGCATAGAGATAAACAGTGCATCTTCATTTGCATGTTGAAAATTCAGATCAGGGCATGATTTTGGATTCTATACACCATTTAGTAATGAAGAGTTGCAGCAATGGAATCAGTAGTTTGAGGAGCTTCAGTAAGCTGAAGTTGCACTTTCAAAAAAGAAAGTAGCTGGGGATCGGAAAGGGCAATATTAAAATTTGGATAAAGGGTTACAATGACTGTTCCAGCATTTAAGGTGGTTTGGACAGTATCAATACAAGCATGCTGGTATTCTAGGAATCTAGTATCCAAAAGAGCCAATCTTGTTACAACAGGCAAATCTTTTCTCCCATGAAAGGTAAGAGCAAGACGGACTGCTCTATAGTGAATATGTGAATACCCTTATTGGATCCACTGTTTGGGAAATTCATGAGGAATTTGAAGAGTAACAAAGTACTCCTTTTTAGTGGCAGGAATTAGGTGTTAGTCAAATATAGAAGACTGGACTTATTCTTTGACCTTTTTCGGAGTATGATGGATGAGATGTCGTATAGACCTGATGGGGGAAAAAGATGTAGCAGGTTTGGCAAAGGCTGAGTGTAGATTCATGAGAGGAAGTTGCGTTTCGGAAATCTTGGTTTCATCACTAAAAGAGACGTCATAGAGATAGTCTATCTTAAAAGCATGTGAAGTATGAAACTCGGTTAAAGATGAAGAAGAAGACAATGGAGTGAGAGAAGCAGTAAGAGCGATTGGAGTTGTATTTGGATCGGTCATGATGAAGAGAAAGGATTCTTCGCAGCACTGGACAATTATCAATTAAGCACATGGAACGAACCAAGTTAGATATAAAACCACGCTCTGATACTAATGAGGGGATCTATGATGAGAGCCAGGGAAAACAAGGTCAGTTATGTAGCCCATACATATATTTTACTGAACTGCCCAGAAGTCGAGCCATACTCCGAGTAAATGTAAATTTGCAAATATATATATTGTGTATCAAATATTTGCTAATATATAAATAGTATTTATTACTAGGATTTTCCAAACTTTAATGTATGGACTACCACCAAATAAGTTTGACCGTTTGTGCGATGAACAATTTGCAGCATGGTTCAAAACATATGTAAGTTGCCTATGGACCGAAATCAAGTTATTAATATTTTATACATTATTTATTAAAATATATATTATTGACTTTGCGTATGTAATCTTAGATTCACAGTAAACATGATGAACTTGGAGAGCAAGGATTGCTATATCATCTGTCATGTGGTCCACAGTTAAGAGTATGAAGTTGGCCAGCATATTTCATAAATGGATATCATTTTCATACTCAAGACTATGGAATGGGAAAAGCTATAATGAATAGTGGTGTGTCTGTTCGGTCATCCAATGGTGGCAGTTCAAAAGATGATTTTTATGGCTTGTTGGATGAAACCATAGAGATAGAGTACCCTATATCATTAATGATGGGGGTTGTGTTATTTAAATGCAAGTAGTTTGATCCCATCAAAGGAATGAAGGTGCATACGAAGTTTAATTTGGTTAAAATAAATCACAAGAAAAGATATTTGAAATATGAACTATTTGTCTTGGCACAACAAGCAATTCAAGTATGTTATGCATCATATCTTAATTTGAAACGTAACAAAGCTGATTGATGGGCTGTATGTAAAATCAAAGCACGGAGAAAAATCGAGGAACATTGGAAGGATAGAGCCTATCAACAAGAGGAAGTTTGTAACATGGTTTAAACTGAGGAATATACAATTCCAACTTTACGAGATCTATATGGAGCAATGATAGATGTGGATCCAACTGAAATTTGCGAATTAAATGTAGAAGATGGTACAGAATCTAATTTTGAGACAGATGATGAAGATGATACTCATGAAGAAGATAAAGATGAAGATCAAGATCAAGACGGGGATGAAGATGCAAATTAAGATGAAGACGAACATGAAGATTAAAATTTTTGTCACAAAACACTAATGATGTGTAATTATTATTGCGACGTGTGTTATTTTGGTTGCTATAATTATTATTCTTATTATTGTTATTGTTATTATCATTATTGTTGTTATTATTTTTGTTGTCGATTATTCTTATTAATGTAATTGATCGTCGGAAAATTTGTCGCTAAATGACGATAAGTCAAATATTATTCGTGCGATGATATTTGCGATATTCTATTTTCCATTGGATTTGGATCGTCGCTAATTTCGTCACTCATTTTAGACAAAAACTTATTCGTGGCTACTATTCATCGAAGAATTAGCGATGGAAGTGAAGTGAAATTCGCAGCAATTTTTCGAATTTGTCGTAAATTCCGTCGCAAATTTGCGACGGATTCGAAAATGTCCTTTATTTTTTGAATCCGTCGCAAATTTGGGATAGAAAATAAATCCGTCACAAATTTGTGACAGAGAATATTTCCGTCATAAATTTGTTGCGACGGAAAAATAATTCCGTTGCAAATTTGCGACGGATTCGAAAATGCCCTTTATTTTTAGAATCCGTCGCAAAATCCATCGTAAATTTGCGATAGATAAATAAATTCATCGCAAATTTGCTATGGATAAATAAATCCGTCACAAATTTGTAACGGATTGAAAAATGCCCTTTATTTTTGCAATCCGTTACAAATTTGCGATGGATTTATTTTTCCGTCGCAAATTTGCGACGGATTCCACATTCGTGCACGTTTGAAATTTTTGCGCCCCTTTCTCTCTCTCTCTCTCTCTCTCTCTCTCTCTCTCTCTCTCTCTCTCTCTCTCCCCTGCTCGCGCACGTGCCCCCCAATCACATCCACTCTGCCCTGCATGACAGACCTTTCCCTTCGTCATTTTCTTTCCTTCTCTTCTTCTTCTTCTCTCTTCTTCTTCTTCTTCTTCTTCTTCTTCTTCTTCTTCTTCTTCCCTTTGTTGTCTACTCAGCCATGGCTCCCTTCACTTTCCAACCACCGCAGGCCGTTTGACCTGCCGCCGCATGTCGCCTTCTCATCAACCCAACCAAGTTGTGCGACTGCCCATTGTCGGTCCACCCGAGCTGCACGCACGCAAGCCTTCTTGCCGACCCAATCAAGCCGCCCGACCGCACGCCGCCTTCTTCATTTGGACCAGATTGCTAGCCTGCCGTCGCCGTCGTCGCCTGTGCGCTCGGCAGCTCGTAGCTGCGAGTGTCGCCGCTTCGCCTGGTCGAGCTCGCCCACGCACCTCCCCTGAGGTCGTAGCCATTGCCGTCGCTGCCCAGCAATCGCCCAAGCTTGTAGTTGTCGCTGTCGCCACCCAGCAGTCGACTGACGTTGTTGCAGCTTAGCCTCGCCCAAGCTCGTAGCCGTCGTCATCGTTGCTCAGCAGTCGCTCGACGCCGTCGCCGCCCGGCAGCCGCCCAACACCATCGCCGCCCAGCAGTTGCCCGACGCCGTCGCCGCCCAGCAGCCGCCCAACACCATCGCCGCCCAGCCTCGCCTAAGCTCATAGCCGTCGCCACCCAGCAGTCGCTTGACGCCATCGCCGCCCAACCGCCACCTGATGCCATTGCTACCCAACTCCACCATCGTTCGCCCAGCCATGGCCAAGCGCTGTGTTTAGCGCTTGGCCGACTAATCGCCACTTGTGCCCGTGCCGAGCCCGCTATTGGCCGACCGGCCATTTTGTCCTATTGTTTGGTTTTTTTTTTGCCTTGAACCAAGTAAGCGACTCCCTAAACTCTACCTCGTATAATGGGTATTAATCGGACTTGTTTAGGGATTGTTTAGTGCCGGATTGGTTGGCTAAGTTAGAGGCCAATTTTAGGATTGCATGTGGCTTTGATCAATGTTCGTCTGGTTAATTTGTCGATTGTGGCCGATTAAGCGTTCAATGACGATTATGTAGTTGATTAGGGTGCGCATGAAATGCATTTCGGAACAGAATGACGATCGTGTGGTTGATTAAGCGTCTTTTCAGAAAATGCATAAAAATTGAAAAATTCTAGAAAAATTCATAAAAATTTCCAGAAATTAAAAAAAGTCAGATTTTGGGAAAATATGAAATTTGGTGAATTTTAAAAAAAAAATCAAAAATTTCAAAATTTCACAAAATGGCTTAAAAAACTTGTGGCCACCCACTTTGAGTGAAATTTAAATTTTTTGGGGTGTCCAAAAAACAGAAAAATAATAAAATAATCAAAAATTTCAAAACTTTACAAAATGGCTTAAAATACCTGTGGCCACTCACTTTGAGTTAAATTTACATTTTTTTAGGTGCCCAAAAAAATAATAATAAAATAAAAAATTTCAAAGGTTCACATAATGGCTTAGAATACCTGTAGCCACCCACTTTGAGTAAAATTTAAATTTTTTTAGGCACCTAAAAAAATTAAAAATTAAAAAATTAAAAATTTCAAAACTTCACATAATGGCTTATAATACCTGTGACCACCCACTTTGAGTGAAATTTAAATTTTTTAAGGTGCCCAAAAAAAATTAAAAAAATAAAAAATTTCAAAACTTCATAGAATGGCTTATAATACCTGCGGCCACCCACTTTGAGTGAAATTTAAATTTTTTTAGATGTTCAAAGAAGTTAAAAATTTTAAAAATTAAAAATTTCAAAACTTCACAAAATGACTTACAATACCTGTGGCCACCCACTTTGAGTGAAATTTTAATTTTTTTAGGTGCCCAAAAAAAATAAAAAAATCCAAAATTTCAAAACTTCACAGAATGGCTTATAATACCTGTGGTCACCCACTTTGAGTAAATTTTAAATTTTATTAAGTGCAAAAAAAATCAACAAATCAAAACAGAGTTTTGTTCCATAAATCAATTTTTAGAGCAGAATTAGTCATGTTTTATCAAACAGATTTTTCCTTTAGAAATCAATTTCTAGCAAGAATGCTAAAAATCAATTTCTCGCAACAATTTGATTTCTGAAGCAAAATGGTTACCATTTGCACACTTAGTTGTTTATTGCCAATCGTGTGGTTGATTTGCTTAATTGTGGCTACTTGGTTAACTGTGGCCCGATCGTGTGGGTTGATTGATGATCGTGTGGCCGAGAATAAAGATCATGTGGCTGAAATTGATGTTTCATGTTGATCTTGTACTTGATGAATGATCATGTGATTTGAAAGTGGATCGTGTGGTTAATTATGGCTATTGTTGGCTTAGCATGGTATATCGTGATCATATATTGATGTTTGATAATAAAATGAGTGCGATTCATAATATATTTGTTCGTAGGAAATTGCACATCATAAACACTTGACATTGGCTAATTAAGAGGATACATATTTTGCTTCTCAAACAAAATGGTAAGCTTCGTCATGTACATCATTATGTGTCCGTAATACGTGTTCATATTTTTTTACATATTTGTCTAACCTTCTTGCTTATCAATATAAACGTGGAGGTCACATGTATAGAAGACCAGCCCCTTCCTTGTCCTCATTCCTGTCCCTTTCCTCTTCCCCTGCCTTTTTATCTAACCCTCAACCACTATATGTTGATGGACAATACGGACACGTTGACCCTTTCTCTAACACTCAAGAACATGTTAGGGGACTTGGACACATGCGAACTAAATCTCCTTCAGTTCCATCTCCTTTAGATCCATCTCCTTTCGTTCCACCCTATTATTCAGCGCAACAATCGAATAATCAGATGACCGATTCATGATATGCCCATTTGGAGATTCGTAAGTACTTCATTTTTTTTAAGTATATGTAATATTTATGATTTTAGATATGGATGTCAACTGAATTGTCGATATTGCACAATATTCATATGTTTGTAGATTTATGGATGCTACGTTTATTGTGAGGAAACTGAATAAAATAGTCAAAAATTATTGGATGGGGCAGTATATTAATTATAGCAGTACTTCATAAGAAATGAAAGATTTGTGGTGGAATGAGTCCAAGGTAAGTTTTAGATATTCTATTTTCTCACCAACTAAGTTTGGTGTAATATATTGATGATCAAGAATGATGTAAAGGGACCAGAACAACTCTTTAGTTTTACGTACTAAAGGGACCATATATTTTCCCCGAGATGAACTTTACAAAATCTATCACCAAATTGTTTGGTGCGTGGTAATGGATATGTGACCATCATAATAACTTTCAGTTGTTTTTGTATTAATTGCAGCGGAAGTTCAGGTGGGATGAAGAGGAAGAGAATGAAGTGAGAAGAACTTTTAAGAAAAAAGTCAGTGATCACATACGAAATGTGATGAATAGAGCGAAGATCAAGCAAGTGAAGCTGGCTTTTATTATAGTTGACCATTGGACGGAAATTAATAGAATTTGGGAAACTGAAAAGAATCAGAAAATCAGTGAGCAGAATAAAAAGAATCAATCTTCTAGTTCTAGTGAAGGGTTTGCCACATATGCTTGGGGCTCTATTAACATTGGAGAGCATCGAAAACGAATGGTAAGTCTGTTAAATAAGTTATAAGTTAATTTAATTCAATTACTCATGTTTACATTTTGTAGGCACATGAATTGGGGACAGAACCGACATTTGCAGCTACATTTGAACGTACATTTCAAAAAAAAGATAAGACATGGACTAGCGATCGAGCAAAAGTTATTAAGGTATGTAAGGTTATACTTTGGACTTTATGGAAACTAGAATGAAAATCATGAATGCTTTTAATATTTATGGTAGTTATATATATGAAGTTATTTTATTTTCATCTATATTGTTAATGTAGGAAAAATATGATGAACTTTTAATGAGCAATGCTAGTGGTGGTGATGGTGTTATTGTTTATGAGATATCAGTTGACAGTGTAGCATTATGGGTGGAGGCAACGAGTGGAATGAAAAAAGGAAAAATATTTGGGATAGGATCCTTATCAAGGGTATACATGACAAATTATGCTGCAACTTCATCATCCAATGCGGCTGTTCCAAGTAGGACATGACTTGAGCAGCAAATGACCCAAGAATTGAACCAACTGAAAAATATACTTGTAGAGAAGGACGAAGAAATAAATGACTTGAAACAACAAATGCAAATCGTTATACGACGCCTCAACCTCCATCACGATAAGGTTCCTCCTGTACCTCCCGCCAATCCAATTGGTGATGGCCACAATGATGAGCGACACAATAATGCCGAGATTGCTGATGATGATGATGATGATGATGATGATTTTCTTAGTCCTTTCTAGTTAAAATTCCCAAAATCGGAGGTAAGCTTGCTTCACAATCTTTTGTGCCATAAGTGCAGTTTCACCCAATATGTTCCTGCCCTACAATTACTTTTTGTGTACAACTTT
The DNA here is from genome assembly GCA_031216285.1 of Syzygium syzygioides. Classification (NCBI taxonomy): domain Eukaryota; kingdom Viridiplantae; phylum Streptophyta; class Magnoliopsida; order Myrtales; family Myrtaceae; genus Syzygium; species Syzygium syzygioides. The sequence continues at coordinate 14,196,281 of CM062251.1, read as the reverse complement.
TTTACAACTAGGTTCTTTGCTTGCGAAAAATTGAAATTTAGAGATCTCAGGATGACATGCTTGTTACAAAAAATCATGATATTTGAACATTGTAGAAATACATGCCTTAATTGACTTTGAGTCCTCTCTTCCTGGGAATTGGTGTTGGTAATTCACCTCTCTAAGTCATTAAACTGTTGAATGCTGTTTGGAGAAGAATCTAATTTTTCCTAGGTGACAGAAATACGGTTTACAATGGTGAAAAAACTATAGTGGATGTCAAAGTTGACTCATATTCATATGTAAGAACATTGAAGTTCGTCCTGAAACGTTTTTTTTGTTAACCCTCTTACTTGTTTTTTTATACTTAGTTCCACGTCCATGCATAAATGCTTCTTTTATATTCTGGACTGATTGAATATTTTTATTTATGTATCCACATTTCATTAGGTGTCGACAAAAGTGACTGCTTCCGGTGTTCTACCAAGTACCAAAATTGCCAATCTTGTGTCTGGTTTGTCAATTTTTCGTTTTTGAAGTAGAATCTATGGTTGTCTCGCCTCCTTTGAATGTTTTGAATGTATTATAAGATTGGATATCAAATAGCATCATGTGAGACTTTGCAACTTTGCATATATCATTATTTTTTGCGGACTAGCATCTTTCCTACAATTATATTTTTCAATTATATGGCATTGTGTCTAGTTTGTTCATTTTCTGTTTCTAAAGCGGATTCTATGGTTGTCTCATGTCCTTTGATTCTTTTAAATGTATTACATGATGTTCATTAATGCGTAGATATTGCTATGGATAAGATTTGATGGCCCAAATGGTGTAAAATTTGCGACAAATATTTAGCAACGAATTTTGCGACCAATACAGTTCGTGGCTAATTTGCAACAAATAAGTAGCGACGAATTTTGCGATGGATAAACTTTGTGGCTAATTTGCGACGAATTTTGCAATGAAATTTTCGACGAATTTTGCAACGAATAAAGTTCGTGGCTAATTTGCGACGAATTATTTGGGACGAATTTTTTTCCGTTGCAATTTACCGACGGAAATTGAAATTTTCCATTGCAAAATTTTGTGACGCCGTATTAGCGACGGAATTTTTTCCGTCGCTAATTTCGTCGCAAATTCGATTAGCGACGGATTTTGCCAAATTTTTCGTTGCAAAATTCGTCTCTAATCCCTTGTTTTTTTGTAGTGCTAGAATTGCATGACATGTTAAATATTACATGTTAGGTCATTTAATTAATTTTGCTCATCATTAGAGATCGCGTGTCTAGGTTCATGTAATTAAAATGCGTGTCATGTTAGAGTAATCTTTTTTTAATTGTACACCATTTAAATAGGTCATGTAGTCGTAGTTTATAATTACATTGCCTTTTAGGTTAGTCAAATAAGAGAAGACCTTAAAGATATTTGAGTGAAATTGCGTGAAAATTATAAATCATATTTAGGTTGAATTTGTGTTTTTCTAACAACATTGCAGCAGATTGCATTGCTTCAAGGTAAGTATTTCTTCCTTATCTTTGTAATTTATTTAATGCTTTGTTTTCTTGAGTGTTATATTGGTGATTTGCACACCCGCATGATTACCTCAAATGTTAGTTGATACGTTTTAAATAAATTCAAACTGCCAGCAAATATTTTTTTGAAAATAAAAAAGAAGGGTACCAAAAGAGCGTTAGAGTAAATCTAGCATAATTAAGTATTTGAATACGTAATCTTTGGTTCGTAAAAGTAAAGTAATTCTCCCAATATTTGGGTTTCAAATCGACCCAACAAAAAATAGATTAGTAGCGATTTCTAACTAAAAATGATTTGCATGTTCATAATTTGAATCTTAAGTCCCGAATTGGTACGAGTTTGGGAGAGCCCAAATTAAATCTAGGCTTAGTAATCTATTAGCCGAACCCTAGGTGGTGCATCTGAGATAAATTCATGACAACTAGGGGTAATCGGTTCTCAATCTAGTCCGGTCCAATGGAATTGGTCGCATAAGGTTTAGTTTACATTTTACAAATTTTGTCAATGAATTTATGTAATTGAAGTTCACTTAGGCTGTGTTTGGTCAAGATATGACAGGATAAGATAGGATAAGAAATCATTTGATTTTGTCATATCTTATCTATTGTTTGGTGAGCTATGGACTTAAAGTTGAATATATTTATTTCCTATCCTATCCATTATTTGGTGGAAACCAGATATCAATGTAAATGACATATTTGCCCCTATGTAGTGCCCATAAAATAATATCCGATCTTATAATCATAAAAATATCTTTGTGTGATTTAACATTATTATAAACTATTCTTTGCCAAAAATGACAAAAACTGCACTATTGGAAAAAGCAGGGTTGCAAAAAGAACATTGCTCAGAGATCATATGATTTCAAGAAATAGAAAACTTGCATAATTCTTCAAATACCACAACAACTATGAACAATACTCCTGACTTCACAAGAATAGCACACTCAGAAAACATATGATTCTAGGAAATAGCGAAAAGAACATTGTTCGACGTTGTTCATTTTCATAAAACAACAAAGGCAAACACACCAATTACTATAGACAAAAAATTAGGGATACCTTTCCCTTTCCAACTCTTACAAATGTACTACAACTCATCGCTCCTACTCTACCTAACTCACTGAATACCACGAAAGCTATAAACCAAGCTCCAAACTTCACAAGAAATAGCACATTCAGAAAACAAATCATTAGTCTTTCCCATCTATCATCTTGGAGAAGCTGTTCCTCATGCAACTAGTTTTTCAAGGCCATCTAGAAACGCATTTTCTTCATCTATTGTCCATACGCATCGGTCTCTCTTTGTTCCCCTTTCTTGAGTTGACTGAAATCGCTACCTTCCATTCCTAAACATAGACAACCTTGGCGATTGTTGTTTGAACAACGAATGGTTATGGACAGCAGATACGAACATGAATCCAACAAATTTAAGTCAAATTTCTACAAGCCATCAGTCAAAAGAATTCTGCCATACCAAATGGAAAAGGCAAATACAATATAGACACATTGAGAGCAGAGAGATTTAAGGATTAATCAGGAACTAAAAGTGCAGAGAAAGCTTGCAGCGCCTGTCCATGGATAATATGCAATCAACTCTCACAAAGTTGTGAGCAAACCTAACCCTGCTTTTGACTACTTAGCAAAACATAGAGAGACCGTCAACTTCAAGTAGAGGGTTACTCAGAGGAAAGAACATCACGGTACATAATACAAATCAATGACAGATAATGACAATTAAAAGTTGATTTTCTATTAGCCATCTTATGAAGATGAAGTATCCTTTTCAACCATGGATAGGCAAGAAAAACTGATGAGTGCCCTTGACAGGCAAAGAAGAAAAAAAGGAAGGGAGAAAGAAGAAAAGCATGCACTTAAGTCAGGCTTAAGAGTGAAGCAGATTCCCTCCTGTAATTTGGCAGCTTATTCTTTTACTTTTTTTTTATGGTAAGATATTATTCTTTTATTCTTTTACTTTTGATTACTCCACAAATGTAAAAAGAATATTTTAAAGACATGCAGGAGACTCAACTTTCCCACGAGAAAAGCATAGAAAGTTCGGCATGAACATAGCAAGCACAAGTAAACTAGCACAGAGAAATCTAGCCTTTAAAGAAGCACGATTTCTCCATCATGTTAAACCTGATTTACATAATCAATATTAGCAAATGCCTCTTAAAATTGTGTGGAGGACATGACATGTACAGTAAAAAACATATTCCACGAGCTATAATGTGGTGGAAATGACACTCACCTTGGTTCCGAAGGCAAATCAGCAAGCTAGGTGCGGCGGCGACTCAAAATCAGTGAGGCGCAACTCAAGAGCTCAATTGTGCTGCGTGAGCAACTGGAGAGGAGAGTCTAAGAGACAGAGAGTGAGAATGAGGTTATGAGAGAAAGGAGATGTATTAGGGTAGGGAATCTGGTTTCAAAATTGACAGGGCAACCTCAAGAAAAACGATGGCATGTTTTGATTCACCGAGAACCGAACAGAGAGACTCCACCCTAAACGAGAATTCACAAGCAAAAAAAAAAACGAGACAAGAAGAGAGAAATAGAGCTAGACCCACGAATGATTGCACCTATGAAAGCTAATATAAACCAAGGAAGGAACTCGCGAACCTCGTAAAGAGTGCGAATATCGATGCACAGAGAGAGGGAGAGAGAGAGAGACACGAAACCTTGCGAGGAAGCAAACCGCCTATGGCTCCTCGATGGAGATGGAGCTTGAATTCATTTGATTAGAGCTACGGGGAAGAAGATGCTTCGACTCTCACTGCTTCCGTGAAGTGTTTTCATGAAACGTCAATGTGAAAGGAGTCAAAGGAGAAGGAAAATGAGAGCGTAGGGTTTTCTAAAAATAACTAGACAAGAGAAATCCTATCTGGATTTATCCCACCTCTCCCCTATGATTTTTTTTCCGGTTTATATCCCCTCTATATCCGATATTATCTCGTCTTGAACAACTACCAAATACAAGATAGGATGAAACATATTCTATCCTTACTTTTATCAGGACGACCAAACGCAGCCTTAGGGTTTAGTTTACATTTTACTAATTTTTTTAAAGAAAAAAAGTATTTATAGTCAGTCCAATCTATCCGGTTCTTTTTGGAACCGGGAATTGGACCGTCCAGACACTGATTTCAGTTTTAAGAACTAGAAATTGGATCGACACTCCTAGGAACCAGTTCAGTATGATCGGGGCGGTTCCTGATTTGAGTGGTCCATTTTGCACACCTCTAACAACAGCATCTCTAAATTAGATTTAAAGATTAGATGTTCATTTTGTCTCTCATTTGCTGCTAGGTTTCTGGCCTTTTTAGTGTTTGCATATGTCACTTAGCATTTAGAGATCTATGTTTGTGTAAATCTATGGGAGCTCACTAATGAATCAAGTTCTTCACCTTAACCTTCATTCCATCCTTTGTTTCGTCTTTTATTTTACTGGGAAGGTGTCCTGTCTGCTTGGTTATGCTAGGTTCGCATTTCCCAGCAATTGTAATGGTTCGACTGAGACAAATGCTCTCAATTCAAAGCTTGGAAGGGTAGTTCCATTGGACTGGACTAGACTGGTCCTATCCAATCGCCAATTTTAGAAATTGGGAATCAGTCCTCTTGGTCCGGTTTGTAGTTTCTAGGTGAGATCAAACCGGATTGAAAATCGATCGCCCCTAAAAAAATGAATAAACAATGAAAAATTGACGGGCTAAGCCCAAATTAGTAATGATTTAGTCTATTCCACGAGTCACATCCAACAAAAGCAATAATCAAGTGGTGACCATTTGGATAGAATCATTGCCAAATCATCAATTGTTACCATTTGTAACACAACACACATATTAATCTTGAACATTTAATCAGCAATTTGGTTTACATTTCAATGCAAAAATATACATTTGCCCTAAAATCAAGACAAGATAATATATATACTAAATTTATTACAAAAATAGAATATTAGGATGAAAATTGAACACGGAATGAACACCCTTTGTGCAATTGTTGCTCAAGTTTTTGATTGCATATTGCACGGCAGTGCATATTAACCACTTAGAGACTTGCTCCAAGCTTGCTTTGATATGTATATTTGTGATTATATCATGAGTTGAGCAAAATTACCCAATTCAAAGTGGAAGAGGCTCATCTTTTAATACTATTTTGATGGAATTTTATTAAATGCCAGTGTTACTAATGACTTAACTTGAAGCATCAAATCAAACTAAATCATTCCCATCTCGACATGTTATGGTGCCCCGGAATGACTAGGAGGAGGTTGAGCCAGGCTCTCGTCCCTATACACCGGGATGTTCATCTACGGGACTAAATCAACATTTTTTTATTGATATTTGAAAGAAAATGCAGAATGAGTTTGTTGGGGCTACAAAACAACCTAAAAGGGAGGCTAAATAGGTTGCATGAGGATAATGAAAACCTTTCATAGAATATAACGGGGTAATCAAGTTAGGAGATGGTGATCAACATGTATGATGATAGTAAACAGATATTGTGGATAGTGAGCAAGAGAAATAAATCACATAACTGTTTATAGTGGTTCAATTTTATCTCCAAGTCTACGTCCACTTTCCGAATAATACCCTTAACATTGGCTGGTTTCACTAATAATCCACAGTGCAAGTGACAATTGGCAGGTCTTGTTCCTTATTAGACGATAAATCACACTATCACGACACAAGGATTGCTCTTACACTTGTGCACTTGACTCTTTGCAATTACAAAACAGATTAAGATTCTTTACAAAAAGACATAATAAGAAGAGTGCAACTACTCTGTACCAAAAAAAAAAAAAGAAGAGTGCAACTACAGTATTCTCAGTATTTCTTGTCCAACCACTTTTGGGCTTTGATGATCATCTTTTATAGAAGTCTTCAATCCAACTGTTGAAGTCCTTGAAGGAGATCAAGTTAACCGTTTGAGTGTAGGTGGAGACCCTTGCTAGAATTAGGATAAAGTAGCTGCAGCTATCAACTCTCTGATACAGAAATTTGTCAGTTGCTTTTCTAATTTCTTTCCCAATTTTTCTGCTATGGAGTTTCATTCTTGTAACAACTTATTTTCTATACCATCACTGGTCATAGTCAGATGTATAGCTCACTATCATCATCGGCATCTCGTCATCAGCACGACTTGAAACTTATCATTAGCATGTGCAAATTGTTAACGAATTGGTTGACAATAAGAATAAATAAATCCATTTCCAAGCACAAAAGAAAAGATTAGATGGAAATGGCCCGTTCAAGTATACAAAATCATTTTGCTAGAAATTTCATTAGATCTGTTGGTGGAAAGTTTTTTAACTGTTCCAGCTATAACGAAGATGGTCATTTAATATATGAATGCCCAAAAGAGTAAGCCAAGCCAAGGAGGATCAACTAGAAGTAGCCGTTCGATGACAGATTATGAATTCCGCTGATTCTGATCGCCCATACAATCAGAATCTTGGTTTTCATAAGTAGAGTTTTATTTGTTGTAATGCATAATTGTCGAAGTATTTGATTGTCAATCAATTATTGCCTTAGATTAAAACAATCAAAACTTTCCTTTTATGAAATCTATACCGGATCACTAGCTGTTTTGTTTGGTTCTGCATTCTGTGTCTGCGTCTAAAGAAATTCTGCATCTGCATTTGAAGAACTTTTGCATCTGCATCTGAAGAACTTCTGCGTCTGCACTGAAGAACTTCTATGTCTGTGTCTGAATAATTTCTTCGTCTGCATCTGACTAATTTTACATCTGAATCTCAGAACTTATATTATGTGGGTCTTCAATAAGGTACTTGACAGCTTGTAAGATTTGAATAACTTCCTTCTGAGTTTCTAGAATATGCATACATGGAATAAATTAATTCAGAATAAGTATCAGACTTGTAATTATATGGAAGGTTTTGTCAACTTCAAAATTAATAGGAGTTTTCCTCAACAATCTCCCCCTTTTTTATGTGACAAAACGTTCTTGCAGATTGAATTAATTTGAAATTGATTTGTAAGTAAATAAGTATATTAAGTGCATTAAGGCACAGATTGAAATTGAAAGAGCAAAGTCTAATATCTGTGTCTTTCTCTTCCTTTGCATATAACCTGCATTTGATCCTGCATATTAATATAGCAAATCTGCATCTAATTTCTCCCCCTTTTTGTCATCAGCAAAAATAATAGAGACAATGAATCATAGATACTAAACAATCAACCAGTCTAACAATAATTGTTAGTGATATTACATACCGAATGAAAATTAGATGAGTTGGAGAGAAATGTTGAAAAACAGGCTATTTTTTAGAAGGAGTACGAATCAGTTGAAAATTTTCCAATATTGAGACAGCCTCCTCAATGTTCAAACTGTATTGACCTATGGCCTTATCCATGTTGGATGAGCACATAGCAATGGCTTCCTTTAGATTTTGCTATGTCTGTTGCTGCCTGAAGTTGTTGAGATCTGTTGTTTTCCTCAATAATTCTTTGTAGATTCTTCATGTCTTGCTCTAGTGCAGCTTGCTTGTCTTTGATCTCGAGCAGAATAGAGAGGATATTCTGATTTTCAGATGGCTGATCTTTGACATTAGCTTCCTCAGACTGATTGTACCCTATGGCTGATTCTGGCGGAATCTCCCCCTGAACAGGTGCTTGATCTTCAAAAACATGTTCTTCATGAATTGGTTCTGAAACCTTGGAAGCTGGTTCAGGAACATGTTCTGGGGCTCCTGTTTCAAAGTGCTCTGCTTTTGCTTCATCATTTTCTTCATGCATAAGAATTCTTCATTTCTTGCCGTACACTTTGATTGGGGTAGGAGAATCAAGCTGCTTGCTGGTTGAACTAGTTCTTTTCCTTTGCTCTTTTTCTTTCTCAATTTTCTTTCCAATAGATTTTGCCTCTGACTGTTGAGCCTCTTGTCTTCTTACTTTCTCCCTTATATCATCAAAATGCTTCATTTTGGAGAGCATTCTTTCTCCAACATACATACAGGGAACAAGGTTCTTGCGCATATTGTCAGGAATAGATATTTTTAATAATGCGAGAGATTAGAGCACCATATGGCAACTGTCCCTTGTCTTTCTGCAATGCTCTGTACATATGAATGATGATGATATGAGGAAGAAAAAATGATTGATCTTTCAAGATAGCCTAGATGAGCTTGATTTCTGATTTTGATAGGTCAGTTTTTGAGGCAGCTTTGGGCTTCAAGCAGTTGATTATGATCTTATGCAAGATCATAGATTGTTTAGACAAGTCAGAGTAGGAAAGATGTCGCTTAGATCCTTGAGCAAGGTTTGGATTTTCAGAAGCCACCCTAGAAGCATCTTCAAGATTCACTGCCAATGGAGTAAACTTGGAATGTTTTGCTTCAATTATCCTTGCCAACTCATCCGCTTTTAAATCAAACTTCTTGTCACTAACAGTAAATTGAATCCAGTTGGGTGACAGAATGGAGAGATTGGAATAAAAGTAGGCAGTTAATTTAGCATAAACATTAGTAGATTGAAGGCAAAATTCATAAATTCCTAACTTTTGAAACAGGTGCTTTACAGAAATGCCAGTCTTCTCTAGATAGTCAAAATCCACCGTTCTATGGTTCATAACCCCTCTAGCAAGTAACAACTTATAGCACACATTATGCTCAGTGCTTCTGAACAATCCTCCTGTACTAGGCAAACCGGATGCTATTCTCACATTTATCTCAAAAGTATAAAAAAATCGAGCATCATCATCGGGAACAACAAATTTTGAGGCACTTGTGGACTTAGGGCTTATATGAATAGATTTCTTTTCAGAAGGAGTGGAAGTTTCTCCGACTTTCTCCTTGCCCTTTCTGGAGGAAGGCTCTTTTGGGGTAGAGTTGATTAGATTTTCTTCAGTTTTAGAGCAAAAAAGAGAATAACATTGCACAAGATATTCTTTTGAGTAAAGATCGTTGTCTCTTAGACATTCATGAAGGATCGACGTTGAAGCATTATTCCTTTTCAACCTTTGATAAACTTCCCATACACGTTTGATACTTCGGAAACGAAAGTTAGTTTTATCGGACGATTTTTGTGGCGACGGTCGCTGGGGTGGTGTCGCTTCAAAAGGGTCTTCATGATGGTCTAACTCTATATCTGAAATCTCCATATACTCCGCCGGTGCAGTAGTTTTGGAGTCTTGGTTGAGAATACGTGAAGATCTTCTCTTGAAAGGCATTTTGATTGCTTTTTAAGCAGAAAGGTCTGATTTTGTAGAAGAAAATGAGGGAGAGTCTCTGAATATTGGAAACATTTTGAGAGTGAAAGATTGTACTGATAGGGTTTTGAAGAGAGACTAACAGGTTTATAAATGAGAAGAACGGTTTTTGAAAAGGAAAAGTTACTTTTAGAAAATAAAAAGATATCCCAAACAAGTAGGAAGGAAATATACTCTTTGAAGCGCAATCAAACATGATGACATCATAACAATATATTAAGCACAATTAATTAGATAAATTAGAATATATACCCGATTTGCTTCCAAAAGTAACGATTATGAAAATATCCTGCCAAAAATGCCAAAAATATACTCGCCAAAATTTGAATAAGGGACGTACCGCTCTTTGTGAGTCTAAAAAATGTCCAGACTGAGAAAATTTGAGTCTAAAAAATTCTTGTCCATCAAAAACTTCAAGAAAATGGATAAGTGATGCACAATTTTTTTTTGGGTAAAGATAAGTGATGCACAGTTTGTTTCTTATGAATTCAAATGAAGATTTATCAAGAGGTTTTGTGAATATATCGGCTAATTGATTCTTAAAATCAATTAATTGAATATTCACATCACCATTTTGAACATGATCTCGAATAAAATGATGCTTGATTTTAATATGCTTAGCTCGAGAATGAAGAATGGGGTTCTTTGTCAAATTGATTGCACTTGTGTTGTCACATTTGATTGCAACACTTGATTCTTCAATAGCAAAGTCTTGTAACTGCTGCTTCATCTACAGAATCTGTGCACAGCAACTTTCCAATGCTACATATTCTGCTTCTGCCGTAGAAAGTGCAACTGTATTTTGCTTTTTTGAGTACCAGGATACCAATATATTCCCAAGCAGTTGACATATACCTTAAGTACTTTTCTTGTCCACTTTACATCCAGCTAAATCAGCATCAGAATATCCAGTAAGAGTAAAATCTGAATCTTTGGAATACCAAAGACCTAACATTAGATATGTTCCAATGTATTTGATTATTCTCTTTACTGCAGAAAAATGAGATTCCCTTGGGTCTGATTGAAATTTCGCTCACATGCAGACACTAAAAAGTATATCAGGTCTAAATGCAATAAGATATAATAAAGATCCTATCATGCTTCTATATACCTTCTGATCAACTTTTTTACCATTTTCATCTTTGTCCAGTTTGGATGAATGAGACATAGGAATGTCTGTTTTCTTGCAATTCTGCAATCCAAACTTCTTGACAATCTCCTTTGCATACTTCTCTTGGCAGATGAATGTACCATCTTTGGTTTGTTTCACTTGAAAGCCAAGAAAGAATGTTAACTCTCCCATCATACTCATCTCGAACTCATTTTGTATATTCTTAGAGAAGTCTTTGCAAAGCATTTTGTTAGAGGATCCAAAGATTATATCATCACCATAAATTTGAACAAGTAGAAAATCCTTACCCTTTCTCTTAACAAATAAAATTGTATTAACCTTACCTTTGGTGAAATCATTTTGCAGAAGGAAGTTACTTAACCTTTTGTACCAAGCTCTGGGTGCTCGTTTCAGATCGTAAAGGGCCTTTTTGAGTCTGTAGACATAATCAGTCTTCCTTGGTTCTTCGAAACTAGGTAGTTGTTCTACATATACTTCTTCTTTGATATATCCATTCAAAAAGGCGCTTTTCATGTCCATCTGAAATAATTTAAAGTTATGGAAACAAACATAAGCTAATAGTAGCCGACTAGCTTCTAACCTTGCAACTGGTGCATATGTTTCATCATAATATATGCCTTCTTCTTGAGAACAGTCTTTTGCAACCAGTCTTGCTTTGTTTCTTGTGACTTTCCCTTTGTCATCCAGTTTGCTTTTGAATACCCATTTTGTTCTAATTACTGGATGATTTTTAGGTCTTGGTACAAGCTCCCATACTTTATTGATTCTGAACTGCTGAAGTTCCTCCTGCATAGCATCGATTCAGCTTTTATCTAATAAAGCTTCACCAACTTCTTTTAGTTCTATTTCTGATATCAACACCAAGTTGCTGATGTTCTCCTTATGTTTGGATTTAGTCTTGATACCATCTTCTATTTCTCCAATGATGAGGTTCTTCGAATGACTGGATTTATATTTCTAGTTTTTGTCAAATCTTTCCTTCTGAATATCTGCAGACTCTGAAGTTTCTGGTTGAGTCTATATTGTATCTTCTTTTCCTTCTTTTCCTTCTGATACCAATTGTTGATGATCTTCTAATAACTCTTGAATGTTGAGAGATGGTTCAGATTCATCTTTGTGAGTCTGAATATTTTCTTTAAACCTTACATTCATTGTTTCTTCCACAGTCTGAGAGTTCTTGTTGAAGACTCTGTATGCTTTGCTTGTAGTAGAATATTCAAGTAAGAATCCTTCATCTGCTTTCTCATCAAACTGACCAGGATGATCATTTGGATATTTGAGAATAAAGCATTTACAACTAAACACACGAAAATATGAGATACTGGGCTTTCTACCTTTGTAAAGTTCGTAGGGGGTTTTCTCAAGAATGGGTCTGAGAAAAACTCTGTTAATGATATAACATGCTGTAAAAACTACATCTGCCCAGAAATGAAAAGGAATCCTGCTTTCAATCAACAAAGTTCTTGCCATTTCTTGCAGAGAACAATTTTTGCTTTCCACAACACCATTTTATTCTGGTGTATAAGGAGTAGAAAAATTATGTTGAAAGCCATTTTCCTTACAGAAATCTGAAAAACTTTGATTTTCAAATTCTTCCTCATGGTTAGTTTTAATGCAAGAAATGGTATAGCCCTTTTCATTTTAAACTTTTTTTGCAAATTTTGAAAAATATGAAAATGCTTTATTTTTATGAGCAAGGAAGAACACCCAAGTAAATCTTGTGAAGTCATCAACAATAACTGAACAATTCTTCTTACCATTAATACTTTGTGTTCTGATTGGTCCAAACAGATCCATATGAAGAAGCTGCAAAGCACGATTAGTGGAAACATGATGTATAGATTTAAAAGAATTTCTTAGTTGTTTTCCTAGAGTATAGGTATTGCATAACTTTGTTTTCTTGTATTTCAAATCTGGTAGACCTCAAACCAGTTTCTTGTTTGAGATCTTTGAGATTTGTTTCATACTGATATGTGCCAACCTTCTATGCCATAGATCTTCATCTTCTTTGATTGAGATCAAGCAATGCGTAGAGTTTGGATTTATATCTAGAAGATAAATATTGTCATGTCTTCTTTCTATGAAAGTTTGAGAAGAGTCTTTGCTTGTTCCTGAGTATGTATCTTCTTGAAAGTTGATTTTGAAACCTGTATTATATAGCTGGCTTATGCTTATTAAGTTGTAGTTGAGTCTTTTTACCAATGAAATATCATTGATAGTAAGTCCTCTAATTTCAATTGTTCCTTTGCTAACGATTTTTCCTTTGGTATTTCCTCCAAAGGAAACTTTTCCACCATTCAGACTGTGTAGATCAACGAATATGCTTGAATCTCTTGTCATTTGTCTAGAGAATCCACTGTCTAGGTATCACTTTCTTTTTCTCTTTGTGGTAACCTGCAAAAATTACAACATCTCAAGTTTTCTTTGGTACCCAAATTTATTTGGGTCCCTGAGCATTAGTATAGGTTGCCTTAACAAAATCTCTTCGAACAGGTCTCTAGACTTTAGGACATTCATTCTCAAAATATTGTGGATCTCCACATTTTGAGCACCTAAGTGCACTTCGGCCAATAGGTTTTACAAAATTCCTTTTGAAATGGTTTTTACAAGCTTGTCGAGGAGGTTTTTCTCTTAATCTCTCCTTGACCTTTGAAAAATCAATCAAGCTATCACTTTCCTTGTTAAATCTGAGACCAGATTTGTTATAGTAAGGAATTTGGATGGAAAGGATATGCTTCAAGGTTTCTGAACCTTTTGAAAACTTAAAAGTAATTTCTGAAACTTCCATTTTCAAAACAGCATTTTCTTTGGAAAGAAAATCCCAACTTTCCTTGATTTGATGAAATTCTTTTTGAAGAAAATCGATTTTTTCTTTTTGAGAAACATCATGTTGCCTCAGTGAAGAATTTTCCTTTTTTAAAGAAGAGATTCTTTTAAGAGCAGTCTTAAATTCAAAGCATAATTCATCAATATAATTTGATACTTCAATAGGCATATCAAAATGCTTTACCTCAATTTCCACTTTAGGATCAGAATCATAATCAGAATCTGAATCTGACTTAGCTATCAGACAGAAATTTGACATATCTTCATCACTGTCTTCGTACTCTGTATCACTCCAGGTTTTTGCTTTTAAAGCTTTCTTTGCTTTCTCAAACTTGGTCTTCTTTTTCAAAAGTGGACAATTTGGCTTGATATGTCCACGTTTCTTACGGTGAAAGCATATAATATCCTTTGATCTCTCTGTTTCATCGAAAGACTTCTTCTTGTCAAAAGGCTTCTTACCTTTGAGGTTTCTTCCTTTGATCTTCATTTTCTTATACTTCTTTACAAAGAGAGCTAGTTCTTTATCATCAACATCTTCATCTTCAAAAATCTACATCAGAATCAATGTTAGTCTTTAATACAATTGACTTATTACCTTTAGATTCATTCTCCTCATTCCGTTTCTTAGTCTCATATGATTGAAAAGTTCCAATTAACTCATTCACTAATAGAGGCTTGATCCTTTGTGTCTCTCGAAAAGATGTTTTGATGTTATTCCACTGATCTGTCAGTCCTCTAAGAAGTTTGTTGACTTTCATTGCATCTGAAACTAGTTATTCTTGATAAGCAAGACCGTTTACTATGTCAATAAACCTGTCATAAAAATCAGCAATTAATTCTCCAGGCTTCATTTTGAAGGATTCATATTGACCAAGCAAAAAATTGATTTGAGTTTCCTTGGCTCGGTCTGTTCCTCATGAGCAACATAGAGAGTATATCAGATTTCCTTAGCTGATTCACAAGCAGCAATCTTTTTATACTCAATAGGTGATAAAGCACAATAGAGAGAGTAAATTGCTTTGGAATCTAGAGTTTCTCTTTTAGATATCTTAGTTTGAGATAATGGAGAATCTGCTGCTTTGCTTGCATCTGCCTTTTCTTTTGAATCAGAAGATTTTGGATTGACTTCTTTGATGATGACATCCCATTGCACGTGATCAATTGACTTTATGAATGCCTTCATCTTGTTCTTCTAGACACTATATTCCTTGCCATCGAAATATGATGGTTTGTTGTTGCTCTGTCCTTCAATGAGCCTTGGAGCACCATAGCTAGCCATGTAGATCGTTAGCTCAGAAGTAAAACACTTCAATAAATGAGCAACCTTGCTCTGATACCAATTAATATAGCTAGCAAGATCACCTAGGGGGTGAATAGGTGATCTTAAATAATTTTTATCAATTTATGCGGAAATAAAAGAACACAGTTGAGTTTGAATAAAATTCAGATTCAAGACAATTTATATAGACAATACTCTTGATGTACAGAATGTAAATAAAGATATAAGGGATAGAAAAACTGCATACAAGTTTATAGTGGCTCGGCTTATAGCAAGCCTACGTTCACTCTTCTACGCTTACAGCCTACCGGCTAGATTTCACTATGTAATCAAGAGGAATTTACAGATTCTAAGTGACATCACTCTTGTGTATGATAGGACTCTCCATCTCACACAATCACCTTTACAAAGTATCCCTCAAGATCTTAAACTTTAGCTTAGAACGACAAAAGAACTTATTGGAGTATGCTCAGACTATGGACTTATTGATTCTTGATTCTATACTTACTTTCTGCTGCTCGATGATCTCCTTAAATACTCATCTACATCCAAACTAGCCATTGGACACTTTTCAGATGATCATCTTTCGATCTTCACCTTGGACAGATTTGTATAATAAGGATTGAGTAGCTGTTGGATGACATATTCTAAATCCCGCTGATTCTGATCATCCATACAATCAGAATCTTGGTTTCCATAAATAGAGTTTTATCCGTTGTAATGCATACTTGTCGAAGTATTTGATTGTCAATCAATTATTGCCTTAGATTGAAACAATCAAAACTTTCATTCTGTGAAATCCATACCAGATCACTAGCTGTTTTGTTTGGTTCTGAATTCTGCGTCTGTATCTGAATAACTTTTGCGTCTGCATTTGAAGAACTTCTACGTTTGCATCTGAAGAACTTTTGTGTTTGCATTTGAATAATTTCTTCGTTTGTGTCTGACTAATTCTACGTTTGAATCTTAGAACTTATATTATGTGGGTCTTCAATAAGGTATTTGACAGCTTGTAAGGTCTGAATAACTTCTTTCTGAGTTTTCAAAATATACATACCTGGAATAAATTAGTTCAGAATAAGTATCAGACTTGTAATTATGTGGAAGGTTTTGTCAACTTCAAAATTAATAAGAGTTTTCCTCAACATATGATTCCCCTTTTTTTGTTGTTGTATGTATTTGTAAGGCTTAATGGTGTTAATCGGTAACTATTTGCGAGAAAACGGCCAAAGGTCACATTTTTGGATTCTTCAAGAATGCTCAAGGCTGTTTCCTTATGATGGTTTCACTGCACAATCTCATCTTCTGTTTCGGTAAGCCATGGCTAGATGTTCATAAAATTGTAGTCTGGCAAACGATGAGGGCCAAAGATGATAACTAAGCTTTGCAACATCATATGACAACAAGCGATCTCCATCGAATAACATTCCTCTTAAAGATTTGAACCATGTCGTTCATCACCTATGTAAAATATGGGTTCCAAAAAAAAAAGAGTCAACAAGTCAACAAGTCAAAAGAAGAATAGTGATGTTCGGCTCTTTCTTTTAAGAAGCCCAGACAGCACGAAACAGAACAGAAAAACAGAGAGGAAAAGAAGAGAAAGGAGAGGAAGAGAAGAAGAAGAAGAAGAAGAAAGGGAGGGTTTTGCACTGCGCGGACCTCGCCTAGCCGATTCGACTTCGTATCGCAACGCTCGGTAAGTACTCGTCCCCCTCGTTCGTTTGATCGGAGAAGTTTTCCAATTTAGGGTTTAAATTCGGAATTTTGGGAAATGTGAGCGGCGAAGTCTGATTTTTGAGTCGCTAAGCTTTGTATTTTTATAGAATTGGTAGTTTACGGTGCTGCGGAGCCATGGGATTTTACGAAACCTGATTTGGACTTACGGTTTGCCGGATATGAATTTTTAAAGTTGAGTACGCGCAGTGAACAGTGCGTGAACAGTGGTTTTTAGGCCGATTTTCGTCGGTTTTCGGCTCGATTTTGGGGCTGCCAAGTTGGGGTTCCTGTAGTGCTTTGAATAAGCTTTCTCTTGACTATAAGTTCGCTTAGAACGGAGTTTAGTGGAGAAAGTTATGGCGTAATTAATTTTCGCGCTCAAGTTTCGCGTCGTGGACGAATTTTGGATAATCGCTTTGGACGAGTGTTTTGGGAGCGTCTTTTAGTCATTATATTAGTGTCTAAGCCTAGTTGAGCCGAATTGTAATTGAAATATCGTTTTACTCGGTTTTAATACTGCTTTTCGGCTTATTGTTAGGTATTCGAGTGCGTCGGCTCGAGAAACCGCTATAGGTTAGTTTTCAGCTTTTCAAGGTGAGTGGTACTATTTCTTTTTTAAATTTGTAAACTCATATTTAGAAAATGATATGTATTAGATATGTTACCATATAAGAAATGGCATTTTGATTGCATAAAACTGGATCGAGCATTTACTGCCATTTTGAGTATTTAAAATGAAAGATTATATTTTGCTTTCGGTTTTAACTTACTGAATGCAAATAAGTTTACGAAACCTGTCACGCCCCGTACCCCACCAAATGCATGAACATCCGCGTAGAGATCGAAATGAGGTGCGACGCTCCCAGGTTACGTCACTCGACCCGTAAGCCCAAATCAGAGAAAACACGCCACAAGCGGAAACGACGTATATATATACACTCGGACAAATTAAAGGCAACCACGAATAACAAGTGATAATTAATAACGTTCCATTAAACCCAAAATATACTTTCAAAAACAACTGACGTACAGTATCCCTTTCATCAGTAAAAAGGTACAACAAAAGGGCCATGAAGCAAAAAGGGATCAGTGGCCGGGATATCAGTCTGCCTACCGGTGGGCTACAGCCAAGAAGTGGCGGCCCTCACTCCTAAGGCTGGGACCTAAACTAGGGCTCCCAGTCGGGGTCAGATGACTCTGAAAACTCCTCCTCTTCCTCAGTTAAATGTTCCTGGTCCATCCAACTTCAGCAACTTCTCCAGCTTCGTCAATATCCATATCCCTTGCCCCAAGGTCTAATTCTTCGTCCTCCACCGGGTCTACATCTATGGCTATGACTTGCTGCTCCACCTCCTCCTCATGCATAACTGCTGGCCCATCCACGGTCTCATTCTGCCAACTCACGCTGAGGGAAGGCTGTGGGTCCGACACTTCACCGCTCACCATCTGAGGAAGCATAACGCCGTTTGCATCCACCGGGACGTCAAAAGTTCTGATCGGGGGTCCCGTCACGCCATCCGCTCCCCTATGGCACCAGGCTACATACTCCTGGGTATGGCTATAGTCCTCTCCCACATTAACAAATAAAACCGACTGATATCTAACATAAGCTGTTCTATCCCCGCAAGGGTGTACACTAGAAGATCACTGGATACACTACGAGAATCCAAAAAGAGGGTCGTCCCTCGGCATCCTATGGACGGGGGTCTAAAAAAAAGTCGATTTTACCACAACTGTGAGAAAACTCAGCAAGTACTAAATCGCTAATCCCAAACTAAGCTAAAGTGCACCTCCAGAGATAAATAAAATACACCAGGCAGTGAACCAGTAAGTCAATATAAATTTCACCCGGCCTATAGCCCAACATGACATCTCATTTCCTGCAGGTTAAGCATTTATCAACAACACGATTCACATGCAACTATCTCGATCCGAAGGCCCCCAGTCCATTATAACGACCCGTAGGCCCGACCCGAAGGCCACAATTGATAAAACGACCCGTAGGCTCGACCCGAAGGCCACAATTGATAAAACGACCTGTAGGCCCGGCCCGAAGGCCACAGTTGATAAAACGACCCGAAGGCCAACAGTTAAACCGACCCGAAGGCCAACAGTTTGATAAAATGACCCGTAGGCCCGACCCGAAGGCCAACAGTTAAACCGACCCGAAGGCCTGACCCGAAGGCCAACAGTTTGATAAAACGACCTGTAGGCCCGACCTGAAGGCCAACAGTTAAACCGACCCGAAGGCTCGACCCGAAGGCCACAATTTAAAACGACTTGTGGGCCACCATTTACTCACAACAGACATGTGCATCACTGTATTCAATCTCAACCATATCAAAACATAATATGTAAATTCACATATCATGGAATTCGCATCAATGGTTGTACCCCGATGTGCCCAGATCAATGAATCACAATTTTCCACTCAGTCCCCTAATCAGTCCACATATATGCACGTCCAATTAGACCACAGATTAACTTAATTAATCCCTAAAATTTACCCCCAAAATTGCACAATTAAACTAATTCGGGGTTTAGGGATTTTTACTCGCCTAAAATCGTCTTGAGGCGACGGGAGCGGGCAGTCGATTACCGGCGAGCGGTAAAAATCGACGGTGGCGCTCCGGGGGCAAGCCGGCGGAACTCACGTTCTCCTCGGCCAAGGCAGAGGAGCTGTTGGTCGGCGGGGGCGGCGTACGGCGGCGGACGGCGGCGCGGCACCGGCGGCGAGTCCGGCGACGTTTCTCTCTCCTCCCTCGCCCGGAACAACTACTGTGGATGGCGAAGCAGAGGGGAGGCTGGTCGACGGGAGCTGGGGGACGCCAGGGGGGGCGGCGTGCGGCGGCTGGGGTCTGCAGCTCTAGCGGCGCAACTGTTCCGGCGTGAACAGTGGCCGGCGGAGCAGGACCGAGGAGGAGAGGAGAGGGAGAGAGGCGGCTGAGGCGGTGGCCGGAGGAGGGTGTACGGCGGCGGTTGCTGTGCGGTGCGGTGGTCAGGCGCGGCGGCGAGGCTGGACGGCGACCGGCGGGCAGCGAGCTAGCTGGAACGGAGAGAGGGACGTCGAGGTGAGAGAGTGAGAGGAAGAGAGAGAGAGAGAGAGAGAGAGAGAGAGAGAGAGAGAGAGAGAGAGAGACGGGGAGGCTGAGGGGAGGTAGCAGACCGGCGACGGGGTGGAGGCGGCGGCCGGACGACACACCGGCGGACTGGGCCGGCTCCGGGCCCGACCGGCAGCGGGGGCGAGCTCACTGTGCTGCTGCGCGTACCTCGCGGGAAGGCTGGCGAGGGGCGATCGGAGCAGCCAGCGGAGGGGCTCGCTGGCGACGGCGTCGAGGCGGCGAGGCGCGGCGGCGACTCGAGCAGCGTCGGGGCGGGTTGAACCGGAAGTGAAGCAGGGACGTTGGGCCGGAGGGGAGAGAGAAGGAAGAGGGAGAAAAGAAAGAAGAGGAGAGAGGAGAGAGAAGAGAAAGAGAGACAGAGGGGATGGGGGTGATGGGTCTGCATGGAGGGGACGTGATGGCCATGGGGAAGGCGCGCCCGGCAGAGGGAAAAAGAGAAAGAGGAAGAGAGAGAGAGAGAGAGATAGCGTGCGCGGAAAAAGGGGGGAGGGGTCTGAGAGAGAGAGAGAGAGGAGAGAGAAAGAGAGGAGAAGTTTAAAATTTAAACTTCAAGCGCGAATCAATGGACACGGTCCAAACTAAAAATCGACCTATCGGTCCAGATTTAAATTTGAAAAAAGGCCTAACGGTCCCCTAAAAACCCAAAATAATAATCTAGGCCACATGACCAAACTAAAATAATCCCAGACACCCTACGAGGGTGGTCTACCAGTCCAAATTCGTACCCGGTCAAAATTTCACTTTTCGCATTTCCCGGGCAATATCGAGGTTGGCAACAATAATATCGACACCGTCCAATTAAATTCGTTCCGGAATTCCGAGAAATTCGACACCAAGACTTGGGTTCTAATTAACGGCCAAATTCGATCGAGTGCGATTTTAGCGAAATCTCTAGTTTAAAATAATACCCGAGAGTGATCAGTTCTCGGGCGAGATTTTTACTATATGCACACTGACAAATCGCGCGTTCTATAAATCCCAAAAATTGATCGAAATTCGGGCTGTTACAAAACCTTTTGAGAAAGACCCATGAGGAGTTCTTGCATTTGAATGTGGCTTATGAAGGATTTTATATCGGTTTATGAAATGATTTCTGGAATGGGTTTTTTAGATTCGTGGATGATATTGTTGTGGATTTTGGTGCTCAGTGTCTCTGTGAACCCAAATGAGGGGTTGTGGGTATGCGCATACTAGTCTAGGATATCCTTGTGGGCCGAGCCACCGGCTTATAGTAAGTGGAGACCTTACTAAGGGGGGAATCTTGGTCATCTTTCACGGGCGTTATCTGTGATCATACTTAGATTTCTGAGCATGAGATTGGCCAATGGAATAGACCATTGGCTTGTGCTTTCGACGAGATTGGCCAATGGAATAGACCATTGGCGTGTGCTTTCGACAAGATTGGCCAATGGATTTGACCATTGATTTTTTCTTTGATATTATTAATTTGAATGAGCTTTCCTATTGTGAAAATGTGACGTTTAAAGTAGCATATAACTTATTTTTGAACTTGGAGTTGTGATATGTTGGAATTGGGTTAATTGAGCTTTCGTTTGGTCTTATAACTATGTGCATAGTGGGTGCTCGATCTGCTTAGAAGAAATGTATTACTCACTGAGCCGTGATAGCTCATTTCTCTCATTTTTCTTGTTTTTCAGGTTCTTCACCGAGACGCTAGTAGGCATGAGAGTTCTGGTGTCGGGGAGGGCATTTTGATAGTTGAGACTTTTTGGTACGAGTTACACATGGGTGGGGAGCTTAATGTACTTAGCTTTTTGGTGGATTGTAATTAACTCTGATATTGTAACTAAATAAACTTTATATCATGTATATATGTGGTTGCATATATTTTGATATTAGTGAGTTTTGGTTATGTTTAGGCTGCGTCCTTTTGTTAAAGGATGGCCATGTCATGTCCTTATTCTTGTTGAGTTTAGGGTGTGACAACCTAAGCTTCCAAGTTTTCCCCTATCAATCAAAATTTTTTTCACACACTGTGGATTCGATTGCCGTTATAATTTTTCATCCTTGAATACATTACATGATTCCCTATTTTTGTTGTTGTATGTATTTGTGTGGCTCAATGGTGTTAAACGGTGACTATTTGTAAGAAAACGGTTGGAGAAGGTCCCATTTATGGATTCTTTGAGAATGCTCAAATCTGTTCCCTTGTGATGGTTTCAATGCACAATCTCATCTTCTGTCTCGGGAAGCTATGCCTGAAAGTTGATGGAATTGCAGTCTGGCAAATGACGAGGGCTGAAGATGATAACTAATGGGCGTCTTTCGTATTTCGTTGAGTCTGGTGCATCCGGAATGATTGCTCTTCCCTTCTCTCTCTCTTCCATTTCTTCAAGTGAGCTCTGCTACATGAAATGAAATCAAGCATTCTCCACCGAACAGCTTTACTCCCACAAATTTGAACCATCTCGTTCTTCGCCCTATTTCTCCATCTCGACAAGGAATCTGACATCCTCCTCTAGACTGCGAGTGGTTCCTGCCTGTACGCGCCTTCGTTGCTTTCTCCGCCTCCCGCCACACCCACTTGTCCAAAGCTCACGCCCTCTTCACAAGGAACACCCAAGCTCTTATGTTTTTTCCTGTTGATCCAAAATTTCATTCACATACAGTGGATTTGATTTCCATTATATATATATATATATATATATATTTATTTATTTTTTGGTAACCCAGGGAACCCCCGCACGGCCGACAGCCGGGGAGTAAACCCTGGGGGCAACACGTGCTAGCCACCACACACGTGCCACCGGTTAAGTCACCCTGCGACGCCCGGGATTCGAACACTCAACCTTTTGCAAGAGGAAGAGTGCGCGTTCCAGCAGCGCCACCCAGGTGGGTGGTGCATTATATTTTTTCGTCCTCGAATACATTATATGATTCCTTTTTTCTGTTGTTGTATGTATTTGTAAGGCTCAATGGTGTTAAACGGTGACTATTTGTGAGAAAACGGCCAAAGAATGTCACATTTTTGGATTCTTCATGAATGCTCAAGTCTGTTTCCATATGATGGTTTCATTGCATAATCTCATCTTCAATTTTGGTAAGTCAAGGTTGAATGTTGATGGAATTGCAGTTTGGCAAACAACGAGGGCCGACGATGATAACTAACGAGCATCTTTCGTATTTACTCGAGTCTGGTTCATCTAGAGTGATTGCTCTTCCCCTCTCTCTCCTCCATTTCTTCGACTGAGCTCTGCAACATTTGATAAAACCAAGTGATCACCACCGACCAGCATTCCTCTAATAGATCCGAACAATGTCGTTCATCGCCTAAGCTCTATATTGTCTCCTGTCAATCAAAATTTCTTTGACATATTGTGGATTTGATTTCCATTACATTTTTTCATCCTCGAATACATTGCATGATTCCCTTTGTTTGTTGCTGTATGAGTTTGTATGGCTCAACGGTGTTAAACGGTGACTATTTGTGAGAAAACAACCAGAGAAGGTCACATTTATAGATTCTTCGAGAATGCTCTAGTCTGTTTCCTGGTGATAGTTTCCATGCACAATCTCATCTTCTTTCTCGGTAGGTCATGGCTGAATGTTGATGGAATTGCAGTCTGGCAAATGGTAAGGGCAGAAGATGATAATTATTAGGCTTCTTTCGTATTTCATCGAGTCTAGTTCATCTAGAGTGATTACTCTGTCCCTTTTTCTCTCCTCCATTTCTTCGACTGAGCTCTACAACATCAAATGAAACCAAGCGATCTCCACCAAACAGCTTTTCTCTCACAGATCTGAACCATGTCGTTGCTCGCACTCTTTCTCCAATCCGGAAATGAATTCGACATCTTCCTTTAGACTTAGAGTGGTTCCCGCCTCCTCGCACCCTCAATACTCTCTCCACCTCCCGCCACACTTGCTTGTCCAATGCTTGTGCCATCTTCATAAGAAACGCCCAAACTCCTATGTCTTCTGTTGTCAATCCAAATCTTTTTTCACATACTGTGGATTTGATTTCCATTACATTTTTTCATCCTTGAATACATTATATGATTCCCTTTTTCTGTTGTTGTATCGATTTATATGGCTCAATGGTGTCAAACGGTGACTATTTGCAAGAAAACGGTCAAAGAAGGTCACATTTAAGGATTCTTCAAGAATGCTTAAGTCTGTTTCCTTATGATGGTTTCACTGCACAATCTAATCTTCCGTCTCGATAAGTCAAGGTTGAATGTTGATGGAATTACAGTATGGCAAACAATGATGACCGAAGATGATAACTAACAGGTGTCTTTCATATTTTGTAAAGTCTGGTCCATCCGGAGTGATTGCTCTTCCCCTCTATCTCTCCTCAATTTCTTCGATTAAGCTTTGCAACATCGGATAAAGCCAAGCGATCTTCACCGAATAGCATTCCTCTCAAAAATCTGAACCGTGTTGTTCATCACCCAAGCTCCTAAGTTTTCCCCTGTCAATCCAAAATTTCTTTTACATACTGTGGATTTGATTTCCATAACAATTTTTCATCCTTGAATACATTACATGATTCCCTTTTTCTGTTGCTATATGTATTTGTATGGCTCAATGGTGTTAAACGGTAACTATTTGTGAGAAAAAGCCAGAGAAGATCACATTTATGGATCTTCACAAGTGCTCAAGTCTGTTTCCTTGTGATGGTTCACTACACAATCTCATCTTTTGTCTCGGTAAGTCATGGCTGAATGTTGATGGAATTGCAGTCTGGCAAACGGTGAGGGCTGAAGATGATAACTAACAGGCGTCTTTCATATTTCATCGAGTCTGGTTCATCTAGAGTGATTGCTCTTCCCCTCTCTCTATTTTCCATTTATTTGACCGAGCTCTACAACTTCGGATGAAACCAAACGATCTCCATCGAACAGCATTCCTCTCACAAATTTGAACCATGTCATTCCTCGCCTAAGCTCCTATCAATCAAAATTTCTTTCACATATTATGGATTTAATTTCCATTACATTTTTTCATCCTCGAATACATTACATGATTCCCCATTTGTATTGTAGTATGTATTTGCATGGCTCAATGGTCTTAAACGGTGACTATTTGCAAGAAAACGGTAGGAAAAGGTCACATTTATGGATTTTTCGAGAATGCTCAAGTTTGGTTCCTTGTGATGGTTTCAATGCACAATCTCATCTTCTGTCTTGGTAAGTCATGGCTAAATGTTGATGGAATTGCAATCTGGCAAACCGTGAGGGCCAAAGATTATAACTAAGAGGCGTCTTTCGTATTTTGTTGAGTCTGGTTCATCCAAAGTGATTGCTCTTCCCCTCTCTGTCTCTCCCTTCCATTTCTTCAAGCAAGCTTTGCAACATCAAATGAAACCAAGTGATCTACACTGAAGAGCTTTCCTCTCACAAATCTGAGCCATATCGTTCCTTGCCCTCTTTCTCCAACCCGTCAATGAATCTGACATCCTCCTCTAGATTGCGAGTGGTTCCCGTATGCCTGCACCCTCGTTACTCTCTCCACCTCCCACCACGCCTCCTTGTCTAATGCCTACGCTCTCTTCACAAGGAACGTCCAAGCTTCTATGTTCTCCCTTGTCAGTCCAAAATTTCTTTCGCATACTGTGGATTTAATTTCCATTATAATTTTTCATCATTGAATACATTACATGATTCCCTGTTTCCGTTGTTATGTGTATTTGCATGGCTCATTGGTGTTAAACGGTAACTATTTGTGAGAAAATGGCCGGAGAATGTCACATATATAGATTCTTCGAGAATGCTCGAGTTTATTTCCTTGTGATGGTTTCAATGTACAATATCATCTTTTGTCTTGGTAAGTCATGGCTGAATGTTGATGGAATTGCAGTCTGGCAAATGGAGAGGGCCGAAGATGATAACTAACAGGCGTCTTTCGTATTTCGTCAAGTCTGGTATATTTGGAGTGATTGCTCTTCCCCTCTCTCTCCTCCATTTCTTCGACTGAGGTCTGCAACATTAGATGAAACCAAGCGATCTCCACCGACCAGCATTCCTCTCACAGATCTGAACCATATCGTTCATCGCCCAAGCTCCTTTGTTTTCCCCCATCAATCAAAATTTCTTTTGCATATTGTGGATTTGATTTCCATTACATTTTTTCGTCCTTGAATACATTACATGATTCCCTATTTCTATTGTTATTTGTATTTGTATGGCTCAATGGTGTTAAATGGTGACTCTTTGCGAGAAAACAACTGGACAAGGTCACATTTATGGATTCTTCGAGAATGCTCAAGTCTGTTTCCTTGTGATGGTTTCAATGCACAATCTTATCTTCATTCTCGGTAAGTCATGGCTGAATGTTGATGGAATTGCAATCTGGCAAATGGTGAGGGTCGAAGATGATAATTATTAGGCGTCTTCCGTATTTCGTCAAGTCTGGTTTATTTGGAGTGATTGCTCTTCTCCTCTCTCTCCTCCATTTCTTTGACTGAGCTCTACAACATCAAATGAAAACAAGCAATCTCCATCGAATAGCATTCCTCTCACAAATCTGAACCCTATCGTTCCACACCCAAACTCCTATGTTTTCTCCTGTTAATCAAAATTTCTATCACATGCCGTGGATTTGGTTCCTATTACATTTTTTCATCCTCGAATACATTGCATGATTCACTATTTCTGTTGCTGTATGTATTTGTATAGCTAAATGGTGTTAAACAGTGACTATTTGCGAGAAAACGGCTGGTAAAGGTCACATTTATGGAATCTTCGAGAATGCTCAAGTCTGGTTCCTTGTGATGGTTTCAATGCACAATCTAATCTTCTGTCTAGGTAAGTCAAAGCTGAATGTTGATGGAATTGCAGTCCGGCAAACGGTGAGGGTCAAAGACGATAACTAACAGGCGTCTTTCACATTTCGTCGAGTCTGGTTCATCTGGAGTGATTGCTCTTACCCTCTCTCTCTCCTCCATTTCTTCGATTAAGCCTTGCAACATCAAATGAAACCAAGCGATCTCCACTGAACAACTTTCCTCTCATAGATCTGAACCATATTGTTCCTCGCTCTCTTTCTCCAGCCCATCAACGAATCCGACATCCTCCTCTTGACCACAAGTGGTTCCCGTCTGCCCTCGCCCTCGTTACTTTCTTCCCCTCCCGCCACACCTCCTTGTCCAATGCCCACGCCCTCTTCACAAGGATCGCCCAAGCTCCTATGTTTTCCTTTGTCAATCCAAAATTTCTTTCACATACTGTGGATTTGATTTCCATTTACAATTTTTTATCCTTATATTCATTACAGGATTCCCTGTTTCTATTGTTGTACGTATTTGTATGGCTCCATAGTGTTAAACGGTGACTATTTGCGAGAAAACGGTTAAAGAAGATCACATTTATGGATTCTTCAAGAATTCTCAAGTCTGTTTCCTTATGATGGTTTCGCTACACAATCTTATCTTCTGTCTCGGTAAGTCATAATATCTAGAGGTTGAAGGAATTGCAGTCAGGCAAACGGTGATGGCTGAAGATGATAACTAAGAGGCGTCTTTCGTATTTCATTGAGTCTAGTTCTTCCGTTGTGATTGCTCTTCCCCTCTATCTCATCCATTTCTTCGACTGAGCTGTGCAACATCAAATGAAAGCAAGCGATCTCCACCGCATTCCTCTTACAGATATGAACCATGTAGTTCATTGCCCTCTTTCTCTAACTCGTCAACAAATCCGACATCCTCCTCTAGACCGCAAGTGGTTCCCACCTGCCCGTGCTCTCGTCGCTTTCTCTGCCTCCCGCCACACCTGCTTGTCCAATGCCCACGCACTCTTCACAAGGAACGCCTATGCTCTTATGTTTTCCGTTGTCAATCCAAAATTTCTTTCACATACTATGGATTTAATTTCCATTATATTTTTTCATCCTTGAATACATTATATGATTCCCTTTTTCTGTTGTTGTGTGTATTTGTGTGGCTCAATGGTGTTAAACGGTGACTATTTGCGAGAAAACGGCTGGATATGGTCACATTTATGGATTCTTTAAGAATGCTCAAGTCTGTTTCCTTGTAATGGTTGCAATGCACAATCTCATCTTCTGTCTCGGTAAGTCATGGCTGAATGTTGATGGAATTGCAGTCTGACAAACGGTGACGGCTGAAGATGATAACTAACAGGCATTTTTCGTATTTTGTCGAGTCTGGTTCATCCGGAGTGATTGCTCTTGCCCTCTATCTCTCCTCCATTTTTTCAACTGAGCTCTGCAACATCAGATGAAACCAAGTGATCTCTGCCGAGTAGCATTTCTCTCACAAATTTGAATCATGTCGTTTATTGCCCAAGCTCCTATGTTTTCCCTTGTTAATCAATATTTCTTTCACATACTGTGGATTTGATTTCCATTACATTATTTCATCATCAAATACATTACATGATTTCCTATTTATGTTGTTGTATGTATTTTTTTGGCTCAATGGTGTTAAACGTTAACTATTTGCAAGAAAACGGCCGGAGAAAGTCACATTTTTAGATTCTTCAAGAATGCTCAAGTCTGTTTCCTTGTGATGGTTTCAATGCACAATCTCATCTTCTGTCTCGATAAGTCATGGCTGAATGTTGATGGAATTGTAGTTTGGCAAATGGTGAGCGTCGAAGATGATAATTAACCAGCGTCTTTCGTATTTTGTCCAGTCCGGTTCATCCGAAGTGATTGCTCTTCCTCTCTCTCTCTCTCCTCCATTTCTTCTACTGAGCTTTGCAACATTAAATGAAGGCAAACGATCTTCGCCAAACAACATTCCTCTCACAAATCTGAACCTAGTCGTTCCTTATCCTCTTTCTTCATCCTGTCAACAAATCCAACATCCTCCTCTAGACCGTGGGTGGTTCCCGCTTGGCCGCACCCTCATTGCTCTCTCTGCCTCCGGCCACACCCGCTTGTCCAATACCCGCACGCTCTTCACATGGAACGCCCAAGCCTCTATGTTTTCCCTTGCTAATCCAAAATTTCTTTCACATACTGTGGATTTGATTTCCATTACATTTTTTCATCCTTGAATACATTACATGATTCCCTACTTCTTTGTTGTATGCATTTGTATGGCTCAATGGTGTTAAACAGTGTCTATTTGCGAGAAAACGGCCAAAGAAGGTCATATTTATGAATTCTTCGAGAACGCCCCCGTCGCTTTCTTTACCTCCTGCCACACCTGCTTGTCCAATGTCAAGCCCTCCACTGTACCATCCTCCTCCTATCCTAACCCCTCTTCCACCTCTGACTTAGTCAATGACGACCCCCTCGTTGCCTCCAGCAGCCTTGCGACGGCCATAGAAGTCTTGGCTTCCCCTAAAATCGCCCTTGGTTAAAAGGAGATGGATTGACGTCGTTTGCTGAGGTTGTGGCGTAGCTCTAGGTTTGGGTGGTGATGGGTGAGCGTCGGTGAAGCTGTAGCCAAGTAGAAGCCGTTAGGGTGCAAACGGGAGAAAAAAAACAGAAAAAAATGACATGGAGGGAGAGGAGGGGAAATGTACAAATGGATATGCCATGTGGACCGTTTTTTTTTTTAAATGCCAACTCATATTAAGATTTTAAGAGGTAAGAACCTCACAAGTGTCACAACTTTCATACGACGCTCACTTGAGTGCAATAACTTTTTTTCAATCACTTGAATACCATAAGTTATGTACGGTATTTACATGATTACTATAACTTTTTTTTCGAACACTTGAGTATTATATAACTTTTCAATCGATTACTTGAGTACCATAACTTTTTAAAAATGTTCACCACAAATGCTACACCACATCAGATTTTTAGCACTTGGGTGAACGTTTTTAAAAAAATTTGGCACTTAAGTAATCGATTGAAAGATATGGCACTCAAGTGAACGTTTTTTTAGAAGTTACGACACTTAAGTGGTCAAAGAAAAACTTATGGCATTCAAGTGAGCGCTATACGAAAGTTATGACACTTATGGTGTCCTTATCCCAGATTTTAATTATAAATACCACGTACTTATTTTGGCTGGAATTTCTCGTTGGAGGCATTTAAGTGACTATTTTTTCTCAGGTCTAGCACTTAAGTAATATGGCGAAAACTATTAACATTAATGTGAGCGTCGTATGCAACTTTTAACACTTCTAGTGTCCTTCTCCCAAGAAAGATAGGGAAAGAAAGGAAAGGTTTTTTGTGAGTGCACACCACAGGTATCTTACCATGTTAGATTTACTTTGATTCGCAATGCCCGGTAAGAATTCAACCCCCTTATTCTTCTAATCGGAGTAGTATTTGGGAACATGGCACAAATTTAAAATTATGTCAGGTTTGAACTACAAAATCCGATTTTGAAGTTGTTAAACTGTGGGATTACATGGAAATGGTAGATTACGGCATTCTAGATCCATGGGGTTCGATGAAAGTCAATTTGGAGTAACGATTTAGTTTGAACGAAATTACTAAATTTCGTGGTCAAGCACCACGATGTGAATGGCTTTGAATAATCACTTTGGGAGAGCAATTTGTTGATGCGTGGGAGTCATTTTGTAGTAATTAAATGTAGTTTAGTTGAGTCATTAGTTAAAGTACTGTTTTACTTGGTTTTGATGTCAATTCTTATTTAATTGATAAGATTATGAGATCGTCAATTCGTATAGCTACAAGGTTTGGTTTTGGGCATTTCCAAGTGAGTGGGATTATCTTTTCTTTAACTTCGTAAACTCATATTTTGAAAATGAACACGAACTCAATTTGAGGCATGCCAAATGGGTAGTCTTCAATTTTTTTTCTTTTTTTTTCGAAATATAAACCTAGCCACACTAATAGTGTAGTGGATGCCATATCGAGGAGATACTCTATGCTTGCTCTTCTGGACTCTAGGATCCTTGGTTTCTAATCAATGAAAGAACTATATTATGAAGATCCGAAGTTCTTTTCTATCATCGACAACTATAAATATAGAGTTCGGGGCATTCACTCGATTAATGATGGATTTCTTTTTGATTATGTGTACCAAAAAGTTCATTTAGGAAATTATTGATCCGCAAAGCACATGGTGGAGGATTGTCAGACCACCTTCGCATTAATAAAACTCTTAATGTTCTTCAAGAGTATTATTATTAGCCAAAGATGAATGGAGACGTGCATGCTATTATCTCAAGGTGTGCAACTTGTCAAGGAGCAAAGTCATTTTTAATGCAACCTACCATTTCGTGAACTACCTAAGGTTTGGTTAATGAATTACTAAACACCTAACCGAGGCTCTCCCAAGCCCATTCCAATTCAAACTTAGGTTGAATCTTTAGCATGTAAATTAATTTCATTTTGGAGTCTTTACTAATGAGTTTTTAGTGGGTCGATTAGAAACCAAAGTGTGAGGGTGTACCTTACTTTTATGAACCAAAGATTTATTTGATTTTCAAATATAATTTTCATGCAACTTGGATTGACTTTCAACGTAGCCACTAACATGCAAAGGGGTAATCATGTGGGTCCGCATCCAATGAAATTAAAAAACAATAATCAAAAGCAATAAATTGTAGGAAAATATGGAAATCACAAAGAATTAAACTAAGGCTCTAGATACACTAAACCTTTACGCAATTATAATAAACTTTCTTTAAGGGTTTTTCTTTTATATATGAAAACGAACTGTACGAAATTCTAATCGAGATTAAACATGCATGATGACACGTGATGTGACCAAATTCTAATGACGGACAACAATCAACATGAGACTATCATAATATGACATGCATTGAATATCCCTAAACATAATGATATGGAATTGATTACATGGCATAGATGACATAGCATGGCATGGCAATTACGCTGCATAGATGATGACATGGCATATGACATAGCACGGTGACATAGCAAACATTGATGATGTGGCATATTGACATGGCAAGCATTGATGATGTGGCATGACGTAGCAAAATGACACGGCAAACAGTGATGCATGAATGATGCAACTAAATCTATATGGGATGAACATTATATTTTTGGTGATTTTTTTATTAAAATTATTAACTAATAATTAACCAAAATAAATTATCTAGTATAGGATATTATCCAATTCATCTAGATTAAATCCTATTTATAATGGAAACCTATTTTAACTAAATAAGCCCTATCCTAGCATGCAATTTATCTAGAAAAACTATCCCAATATATCATGAAATCTTATCTACAATCTAATCTAAATCTATCATAATCTTATTTAATCTCTTTGGTATTTTTTGGATTGGAAACAAATCAAACAAATATAAACATTCATGGCAAGAGATAATTACGAAATCGCAATAGATAAGCATTAGAGATTCTAATCAACTTAAATTTGATGACAAATAAAATCGACACCCTTATCCTAAGGCTTAAGAATTAAGTTACTGATTTTCTGCGTGGTCGATAATCCTATCTCATTGCCATAGATCAAACTACTGACTATGCGTGGTGTCAAATTTGGAAATAACTCTAATTGGATATGCCTAGAATCTCAAGATAATCATGTTAGATCACAATATCACCATAATTCAAATTCGGATAAGATTCTTACCTAAATTGAAGATTTGATAGCAAACTAGGTTTGGCGGCTAGGGGACTTCGGATGGTGACCGACGGTGATCGACAGCAAAAGGGCTCTCGGCCTTGGTTTTTTATGACTGGTGGAAGGTGATGCGTGTAGTGGGGCGCAATTTGCGACAAAGGATGGCTCTGCACGGTGGACTAGCAGTGAGTATCATCGGTGAGGGACACTCGGACTGGCGGTGCGTTGTGAATGAGGTGAGCTCTCGGTGTTTAATTGCTGGCCAACACTTGATAAAAACTTGCAAAAACAGAGTGTAGCGTCCCAGTACGCTACTTACTAACACAGTTCATGAATCTCTTTTATGTTAAGATGCAAGCGGAAGACAATGTTTAACTTAAGCATTTATAACATGAATTATACATAACATATGCATTCATTCTGACTGAAAGGGGGACTTCATACTTCCATTACATCGAGTCTTATTTACATACACGGGCGATGACTAACCAAAAGGTACTACATGGGAGAATCAAAAAGATACATTTCTCCCCACGTGCCACCAGGGAACACTACACTTCCACCATGAACTCCTACTCCTGTCATCACAGTTCTAGTCCAAAAAGTAACTACTGTGGAATTCAGAAATAGATTCCCCCCCGTACCTCCTACACTCATCCCCGTCATCACTACTGTCACCATCAGGGTAGGGGATCAGCCCTCCAAGTGTCCATTTACCAGAACGAAGACTGATGCAAAACAGTAGTATACAAGGCCTCCCGGAACACCCACGTCAACCCAAAGTGTCGTTGTGTAATGCACACGTACTATGGAAGGGAATGCAGGACCAGTGAACTAGTACAGCTCGCCCTCGAAGTCGATATGCGTGCCCTAATGGGCTATGGGAGTTGCAAGGATCGGAGGCATGTCTAAAAATCTGTAAAAATAGATATCAACAGGAGTGAATTTAGCTCAACAAGAGAAATAACCAGTTTATAAACCAATCAATCCAACTAACTCTCGGTTACTAGGACGCATCTAGCATGAGACAATCAATGCATACTATAACGAACACATAAAATTCGAATGCAACATTCGTAGCCACATGCATAATGCAGACATGCATTGTATGTATCACACGATTCACTTCTCATTCATGTAACGTTATTGGGTCCAGGTCCACCCCCATCTCATGGTTAAACCGGCTTACTGGCTGGTCCGTGCGGGTCACTTCCGGTTTACTAGCTGGACTTCCACGTTTTGCTGGTCGTAGGCATTCCCCAACTCCAGGGCATCTTAGTTTTTAGCCAAGGTATTCACTTTCGGTTTACTGGCCAGACTTCCAAGGTTTGCTGGCCTTGGGCATTAATTCACTTTTCTTCCATATAGATCTCGCGCATATCACACATATGCAATGTCATGACATTCACAGGCCATGTAACTCATTTCACTTAGCACACTTTTCATATGAAATGATACTATGCCTCAGCAAACAATTAGATGCTTCATTAACACACAAACTGTTCACAACCAGAATTTCCAGAATTTGTGCTCTCAAAGATTACCCAATTTGCACAAGAATTTGACAATGGATCAGGCCAAATAAACATCATTGAAAAGCTAAATGAGTGTCGTTACTATCTCCAGTAGACCAGAAATCAAGAATCCATCATCTTTCAATAGAAATTCGAGATTTACTGACAATAGGTAAAATAAGGCAGTTTTGAGCATTTTGAGAAATCAAGACCAATAATATAGTAAATGACCTCGAAAATCTATGAAATTTGAATATGTCATAGAAAAGACCTTAAATGACATTTTTCATGAGAGTGTAAAACCCAGATCACTCTGTATACTTGATAATGAGCCACTCAAAGTCAGACCAAAACTGGCCCACTGGAACAGAATAAATGAACCAAAAGAAATACTCGTTTTGCAAATCAAACCTTCTCAAAACACTTCAAAATTTTTAAATGTTGTAAACATGGATGTCATTAACAACTTTTGTGAAGGAAATATGTCTCAATTCGAATTGGAAAATTTTATAAAAATTCAAAGGTCACGGATTCCTCAGTATTGGACAGATTTAACACGGTTGGAAGACAAACCTTCGTATGACCCATTTGAACTAAAAAAAATCTGAATTTAAAGTATGTTATAGTACAAGATGTTTTGAACAACTTTCATGAGGGAAGTTTTGCTAGATTCAGATCACAGAAAGCTATAAAAAAATAGAAAACGGTAAAGGTCCAGCAGTTATCATTGGTTGGGGTGGCTGGCCATGCATGATTATACCCCAAAAATTGACTTAATTTTCATGCAAAAATTGTCCTAGGTGGCCGGCCATGCTTAAGGCATATTAGGGTTCCAATTGTGTCCTATGTTATATACATTAGGTACTTATAATATCCACACAAAGTATAAGCTAAACATCATAGCCCCTAAATTTGTAAATGGCAATTAGAAATACATTAACTAATTAGATTTGCTCATCGGTACTAATATAATCTTCCGCGGCTCACTAATTGATTTGATGAAAATCAGTATGTCACAGAGAGCTACATGGATCGACTTGGTAAGGGATAAACTACGGTATGGCAAGCCTCAGAGCAGGGGATCGTCGTTGATGCAAGGCTTGGAACAAGGGCAGCGACAAAAGATAGGTGCAAGCACGGTGCACGGTGGAGGCAGCTGCGTCATCTGGATAGAACAGCAACAGCTCGCCATTCGTCAGTGCAAGGATTATCGAAGGGGCAGTTGATCATCGTTGGGGACTTGTGGTGGTGCAGTAACTCGGTGATTGAAGCAGCTCGCGGTTCCTCGTCAATGAAGGCTAGGGGTGTAACAGCTCCTTGCGATGGTGGTGTTATCGGCTCACAGTAGCAAGGTTGGTTGTCATTGGTGCAGCGAAGACAGTAAGGAGTAGCGTTGTTGGTGCAGGGTCAACAACAGTTTCAGTGGAGGCAACGGCAGCACCGGCACGACGGCTCAAGCGGGGATATCTACCAGGCGAGAGAGGCTAGGTCGAGAACTCCTTTCGCTCCCTCTTTTCTTGCTCTCAAGTGTTCTTTCTCCCTAAAACTCTTAGATTTCTAATTACCGGCCTCTTAATTGTGAGGCGTAAACATCTATTTATAATGCTATGAGCTAGGTTTAACTGTATTAAAAGAGCCTAATTCCAGCCTTATTAATTAAAGGATTAACGGGCTGTATTTCATTAAGACCAGGGCCTTATCAATAATTCCAGCTCACATAAGCTTAACCCATCTTAATTAAAGTTCAATTCTCCTCTTATTGCTTGTCATTTTTGGCCACTTTGCTCCTTGTGGGCTTGCCCAATTTAATTTCACTTATGGGCTCAATTAAGCTCAAAACTCTCAATGAATTCTAACCCTAGCCGTATAGGCTTAACCTATCTCAATTAAAGCTAAGAACCTTGTCTTTCCCATGAAAATTTCTGCCGCTATGCTCTGCATGCTTGTCCGAATTTTGATTCTCCTCACAGGTTCAATTCACAATTCAATTAAGCTTAGAACCTTAATCCACCGCCGTTCCAATTAAATGTTTTTTTTATGATTTTACACGCCAAGAAATGCTCCTAAAAAGTATATACAATTTAATAAATAAGTACTTTTTTAAGGGTCAAGGGCGACCCCTAATTTTCTATCCAATAAATAACTAAATGGGATGTCAAAATTTAAGTGTCAACAACTACTTCTCATTGAAGGGGATCTCAAAGAGGTTTCATTTAAAGACGAATTGATGCCTAAATTTTCATTATGTAAATACAATAATGATGATAAAGAACTTTGGTGGGAATGTGAATTTCATTTTTTTAAAATACAATGTGATATGGTGCAGATGCAAATGCTGGGGAAGGAAAAATACCTTGGGGGACCTAGATTTCACTTCAGGTCTTCAAAATGAACTCTTGCGGGATACTCATATTACACTTCAAGCACCCGAAAAGGATTTTCATGAAATATCTAGATTACACTTCGGATAATTGAAATATCTAGATTTCTCTTTAGACATTCGAAAAGAATTTTTACGAAATACTTGGATTACACTTCAAGTATTTGAAAAAGGATTTTCATTTCGAAATACTTGGATCACACTTTGAGTATATGAAAGAAATTTTCTATGAGATATCACGGTTACACTTTGGACACTCGATCGAAGTTCTCGCGAGATATCCGGATTACACTTTGGATACTCAAAAAGGTTTGTAAAAGTTGAAACCTCCAAATTTCACTTTGGACATTTGAAATGGGACATTCGGATTACACTTCGGATTCTTGAAAAGGATTTGTATGAAATATTGAATTACACTTCCTTACCAAAAAAAAAAAATATTGAATTACACTTCGTGTAACATCCCGGTCCTGCGAGGGATGGGGGTGCGTGTCACGCCTCAATCCCGACGGGCACGCGTCATCCTGCCATGGTCATTAAGAATGCGACATCTCAGGATTTGTCGTCGACCCAAACTAACAAACTAAAGAGCAGCACACACGGAAGCAATATCAAACTCTCCATACAATAAACAATTAAATGGGTAGTAAGGAGACAACGGAAATACATCAACAAACACTTTTATAAACACATCGTCAAATACAAATGCATAATTATAAGCCTTACCAGAGGCCACTATACAAGAACCACGCACCACAAAAAGAATCAGTGGTTGGTTAGCCTAACTTCTCTACCAAAAGGAGTATTCAAAAGATGGGATAATTAGGCCTATCACAAGTCTCCACGGTACCATGGCGGCATCTGCGGATCTACTTGTTCACATCCATGGGTATCCCAAAACGTCTAGGAGGATCATTTAGGTTCATGGCCAGGGTTCTGAAAGGTTTTGGGATATAGTAATGAGAATAAATCTCAATAAGTCACTACCTAAGTCTCGCTTAGGCTAACGCATACCGCAGAATAGTTCAGAGCATGCAATTCAATCAATCAATGTGCCACATCAAATACAGGTGTCCTTACCTCGCCTTGGCACATGCATACACCCTGCGCGTTAGCAAACCGACACATCATGGCAACCATCCATCGAAACATAGCAGTCTGAATTGAGGCAAGTACATGCATAGCACACTCAATAATCCAGATATGCCCAACATTATCTCAAACGTGGCATTCCATAATGCGGATCACACTCACGAAGTCTAGATTATTAACGGCCGAACCCGTGTAAAAACGCATCAGGTTACCAGGCTCCCCCGAACCTGCGTAAAACGCATCAGGTTGTCAAGCTTCTGGCGTAATCAGGCATCATCCCGCTACGTCGGCGACGACATCGTCCCACGTCACACGCATCACGACAAGTCACAACCCTGCATAAAATGCCTTAGGGCATTATATGAGTATACAGGCATTCAATCACTCAACCAATTCTCATCTTAACCCCGCGTAATACGCATTAGGCCCGTGGCACAACCCGCATAAAACGCATCAGGCTAGCGGTCTTCCAGCTTAACCGAGCATTGTCCCGCATAACACTCCTCAGGATGGTTTCAATCCCTGCGTAAAGACGCATCATGGCTTAAGTGATCACACGTACACTCCATCACATAATTTATTATCTTTTCCCCGCGTAAAAATGCATTAGGGCACTTAGGTGATCACACACACCACATGACCTATTCAATTCCATGTCATTCACGCGGTCGAACATCACTCAAATGTGCTCAATTACCAACAATGCAAATCAATTTACACGCCCACCAAATCAAACACGGTTCCACCAATTAAAGCCATGAACACACATTCACCATCAGTCACTCCCTCACGTGCAACAACCACATCGAAAGGTTCTCAAGAGAGAGAAACCAAATTTGTACAAAATCGGGCTTAAAATTGGCAATTGCACAGTAACCAAAACCCTTTCGAAATAAATAGTAATTCAACTCAAAAAATTATGACTTTTCAATATGTCATTAGAAACATCCTGATATATTTTTCATGAGGATATGAAATCCAATTCCAACTATAAACAGCTCTTTTTATCACCTAAAGTCAGATCGAAAATTTGCCCACTAAGGCAGACAGTTCAGCCTTAGAAATCCCTTTCAATCAGTATCCAAATCTCCTTGGAAAACCTTAAAATTTTTATATGTCATAGAAACAAGTGTCATTGACAATTTTCATAAAGAAAGTTTGTTGAAAATAGGTCTAAAAAAATTTATAAAAATTCAGAAAGACGCGCTGATCGGGTGAATACTAATTCCGATAGAGTTGTATAGTCCAAAAATGGACTTCCGAATACCCCAAAAAGATCTCAAAAAATTTCAGATTTAATATATGACATACTTTAAGATGTTTGGGTCAACTTCCACGAGAACATTTCCTCAAATTCAATCCATATTGATCTCCACAAAAATAACAAAACAACATGACACCTCTGCAATCAATTCCGAGAAACATCTCATCAGCTACAAATCATCAATCAAGCACAACCAGCCATCAAACCAACTCTAATCAACCTCTAATCAGCCCTTAAACATGCCATTGATAACCCATTATCCTAATCAAGGCTTAGAGAGTACTTATTAGGAGGCTAAGCTTAAAACCGGCAACATCAACCTAGCAAGGAGCTGCTGCTCTGGCGGTCAGACAGGAAGAATGGCGGCAACTCCAATCACGACGGTCCACAACTAAGGCAAGCACAAGCTAGTGGTCACGGTGAGGGATGGTGTTGGCTTCGGTGTGGCTAGTCCAGTGAGGAAAAGGCTTGTCGCTGGCTGAAATGGGGAAGCCTAGAAGCAGCAAAAGCCAGCGGAAGCAGAAGCCGAAGGAAAGAAATAGAAGCGGAAGAAGAAGCATTAGTGAAGGAAAAGTCAACAAGAAGAGGAAAAGAAGAAGAAAAGGAAGAAGAGGAGTGGGTGGGGAGTGTCAGCAGTGTGGGGGGAGTCAGCGGGGGAAGCGGGAAGAGAGAGAGAGGAGAGAGAAAAGAGAGGAAGTAGGGTCAATCATGATCCTACATAAATATCTTCCAATTTCCTTTTTGCAAGTTTTTCTTAAATCTCGTTCCCCAAATTACCATTTTGTCCTCGGCCCGAGTACCGAATTACAGACCGAATTAACCTTAATGGGCCGTAATGGCCGGCCCCCTTGGGCTCAAGGCCTAACGGGCTTTGCTCGATTAACTTTCGTTTCTCGCATCGAATTTCCGATTCCTCGATCCTTTTTCAAGATTGAGATTTTCTACAAAAAAGTCATAAAATTACAAAATGACGTTCGATAAATTTTCATGAAATCTTGAAAGTTCAACATCCCATTTCGGATTCTAATTCATGGCTTAAACCAATCAACCACGACTTTAGTGTATCTCAAACTAACAAGCGACTTTTAGGAATTACGCGTATCAACTCGTGACTGATTCGATATCAAGCCACATCTAAGTTTACTCAAGTTATGGCAACCTCGGTTGTCATGTAATTACAAGGATCAATCACTACTTTTGATTGACACGATCGTTCAAGTTAGGTTTAGGATCGTTTGAAATTCATACAATAGTCAAGCGGAATCACCCACGATCCAATTATATAACATTTACTAATTGTTCTATAGCTATCCTTGAATCGGTCTATAATGGCCCAAAATATCTTCTCGTTAATCCTTATGATCAAAGTGTCGATCTATCGCCAAGTTGTTAGGTCCACGTACTTGATTCCTAACTAGCCATTCCCTAATGGTTAGTCTTCTCGAGAATGATCAATTCCGAGTGAGATTTAATTAAAGTGCATCGAAGATATAATCATTTCATAAATCCCAAAAATGGGTCGAATTTCAGAATATCAAAGTGCGGTTCCCTCTCGAGGATAGCGAATGGGTCAGAAATGAATCAAATCCCACATTGCCTTAGGGATGATGAGGTGA
This sequence comes from Syzygium syzygioides, assembly GCA_031216285.1. Lineage (NCBI taxonomy): Eukaryota > Viridiplantae > Streptophyta > Magnoliopsida > Myrtales > Myrtaceae > Syzygium > Syzygium syzygioides. The sequence goes on along the minus strand of CM062251.1, from coordinate 14,156,125 downwards.
TGTGCTATATAAGGAGTAGCACCGGTCTTAACTACTAACAAGGCATTTTCTAGGCTTTGCCCAGAGGAACAAAATAGTGCGGGCTATGGCCCAAAGCAAACAATATCATTGGCAAGTGGGGTTAGAGGTCGGCCCTTACAATGTTATAAGAGCTAAGCCTAGCCGGAAAGTGTATGGTTCGGGGACAAACCAAGAGGAAGCTGATGGGCCTGTAATAATCCAGTCCTGCAAGGGATAAGAGTACAGCTCCACCTCAAGCATGGTGAAGGGGGCAGAAATGAACCGAATCCCACATCGCCTGAGGACGGTGAGGTGATGTGCTATAAAAGGAGTAGCACCAGTCTTAACTGTCAACGAGGCCTCCAGAGTAAATAAAATCGCGCGGGCTACAGCCTAGAGCGAACAATATTGTTGGCAAGGAGGGCCAAAGGTTGACTCTTAGGCTGCGTTTGGTCGTCCGGATTTCTAAATAGAATAGGACTGGATAGAATAGGATAAGAAATCCCTAGACTTCTTTATATCCTATTCACTATTTAGTGAACTGTGGATTTAAATTCGGATATTCTCATATCCTATCCTATCTAGTGTTTGGTGAACTGCAGATTTAAAGTCGGATATTCTTATGCATAATTATACTTAAAAAAACAAAAAACATTAGGAAAGTATAAACTGACATATTAGATTATAGTAAAATCATCCAAAACAATATATCTTTTTCAAATCGATAGATTTTCACAAAATCTCACAAAATCAATCTATTATTCGCATTGTATGCAATATGCATAAAGGACCAAAGCAAAAGGAAATGCCTAAATTTAAATCAAGATAGCTTCAAAATTTCCCCACTAGGTCTCTATACAAGTGAACCAATCAAATCATGATTGACATAAGAAATATCTGCAAACGTGATGTTCTATTTATCATTGCAGTAATCAACTCGACTTTGTTGAATTATGTACACCAGTCACTTTTTCCTTTAAAAGTGACATCGCGCATGCTAATATGAGATAGGTCGATTAAGACTAATGTGAGAGCATTAGAGATATGAAAAATATTTGACATTTAGATTATATGCGTAATGTTCATAGTAACTTGCACACAGAAAAGTAACCAAAAGATTTGAGTATAGTCATGAGACATGGTCTTAAGATTTTGTGGAAGAAAAGTCTCTTCCGAAAAGCAACAAAAGCATCACCAGAAAAGGCATGAGGACTAAACATCAAGAGAGCACTCCATCATAGATTCAAGATGAATCACTAGAAAAGTTTGTTTCATTATATTGAATTTGACCACCATATGAGACAAACTTCAACAGAATAAAAGCAAGACACTATTAAGTTCAGGATGCATCATGTACCTGAAGGTCCTGAACAAGACTCAATATTATAGGGACTACACAAGAAATAACATCTTCAAAAAACGTGTGATTCCAATAAATAGCAAAAAGAACATTGCTCAATATTGTTAATCGTCATAAATCAACAAAGGGACTACACAAGAGACTTATTACTTATAAACAAAATTAGGTACAACGTTCCCCTTTCAACTCGCACAAATTCATCGCGACTCATCACTTCAAGAACATTACTCATTCTCTTCTATCATCTCTTGGAGAAGCAATTCAACAAATGCCTTCCTGTCGTCTCCTTGAAATCCAAAAAAAGGATGAATATTCTTAGAATCCTTCACAATTTTTCTGCATAGTTTTATTCTATCCATAGTACCTAGAGACATTTGAAGAAGTTCCTCGTTAATTTTTCTCTTGTCATTATCTTAATCTTTAGCATGTCCGATGTGGCTAGCAATCACCTCCATCCTCTTGCTAGTTTTTTCCAAGAAAGAGCCAAAAGTGCCTGCAATCTCAACTAATCCAGCAGCCTATTTATCACTTGCTTTAGCCCTTTTTCTTCTCGAAGGATCAAAAACATTTTGTGTATGAGAAGATGATTGTGGTGGCAAGTTTTGACTTACACCATTAGTTGCCACACCATCATGATTCTCACCTTCTTCATTATCTATAGCAGCATGAGCTTCTGAAGGGTCTTCGTTGAGATTTCCCTTGACACAGTCTTTTCCAAATACAGTTGCTAGTCGATCATACTGGGGGAAGGACTTCCCTTTCAAAGAAGCAACTCCTGGATAGGTCTACAAAGAAAATATAATGTTTTGTTAAAAAAGAAACATGTGGTAAAGAAGAAAAAAAAATGAGAAGAAGTGACACAAACGCTGCAATATTTTTGCCAACTATCGTCCGAACGAATATCAACACAATGCTTTTCATGATCTCACCCAAAGCCACTTTGATCCTTTAAGTCATATATCTGATTGTAAGCTTTCTCAAGTTTTTCATCTTCGACTCTATATGAGGATTACCCTTGATGCCAGAACAAGGGAACTTTTCTTCAAACCACTTCTCTAATATAGTCATGTAACTACTCTTGAAGCCGTTATCAGCTTTCATTCCTCGTGTAACTAGTTCTTCAAGACCATGTAGAAGTGAATTTTCTTCATCTATTGTCCATACACGTCGGTCTCTCTTTGTTCCCTTGCCTTGAGTTTGACTGAAATTGCTACCTTCCATTCCTAAACATCTCATTTAATTTTAGAAAATTTAATGATAGAGCATAGTGCAGTAGAGAAAATTTAATGATAGAGATAGTGTAGTACCAAAATTTGAAATGATAAAGCCATAATTCAAACATTGCATAAGAAATATGTCTCAATAATGACAAACCAACACCATATTACACATGTCTAATAGAAATGGAAAAAAAAAACATCTTACAACACAAGTCTTGCAACAATGGGAAACAAATGATTTTTTTTTAAATAATGTCAAATCATGCGTCTCCTCCATGTCCTCGACTTGCATCCCACTCATTAAACATCTATACTGCCAAATTTTGCCTCCATGTCATCCAATGATCCGACGGCTCAACAACATCAATTGTTTCCACATCTTCAATGATGTTAGCAACTTCATCTAACTGTGCCTCAATCGGATCAACAGCCATTTCTCTTCTTATCAAGTTGTCTATAAGGCAACAAGCTATGATTATTCGACCTTGCGTTCTAATTGGATAAAAAGATGGACTCCTAAGAATAGCCCACCGTAACTTAAGTCGACCGAAGCATCTTTCTATGACATTTCTAGCTTGAGAATGCTTCATGTTGAAGTATTCCTCAGGGGAATTTGGCGTACAACCATCTGTCCACTCGGATAGGTGGTATCGAGTACCTCTATAAGGAGCAAGAAAGACATCCCCATTTGTGTATCCGGCATCTACAAGATAATAATTATCTAATAATAAATGATAACATTATTAATTGTCTTAGAATCATTAAAACCTACATGACAAAGAACGCAACATATTGATAAAGGCTTCTCTTACCAACGGGAATCTTCAGACCATTGGGTTTAACTAAAGCATCTCGAAGTATTCTAGAATCCCCTGCTGAGCCTTCCCATCCAAGTAAAACATGAACGAACCCCATGTCACGTGAGCAAACTCCTAACACATTGGTTGATACCTCACCCTTTCTATTTCGGTACCTTGGTTTATCAACCTTTGGAACACATACCCTAATGTATGTGCCATCTAATGCTCCTAAGCAACCCCAGAAACATGAAATTAACGAAATAACCTTATCCTTAAAGTATTAAATTAATCCATGTAATAGCATAGCGAACATACCTTAAACCATTTCCATCTCTCGTCAGTACATTCCTCTGGAACTGGTTCAGGTGAGATAAGAAGCACACCATGCATTCTAATCACTGCACTCAAAACTAAGTTAAAATACCTACTTATTGTCTCTCCGGACCTCATAAATTTGAACTTGATGACTCAATTTTTTACATGATGGGCAAGTATATGTAGGAACATTGCCATTTGTTCTTCTATAGTTACAAGTCTATCTTCTTTTAACCCACCAATTGGACGTGCCAGCTCGCATAGTAGAGTAAATGTACATCTATCCATCCTAAGCTATTCCACACAATTCAAGTCGCTGCTATTAATAAGGCAGTTAAGGTGATCTAATCGAGCTTGGCTTCTAACAAATGCGTGACCTTTAATATATGCTTACGGTAGTGCCTTTCAGCAACAGTGGACACCACAATCATATACATCATACACAAAAGCAACATCTGTAGGTCCATCTCCTCTAATATCAGATCATCGTGATCCACTTCTAATGAGGAAAGAAAACAATAACATTAAGCAAATACAAACTAATAGGTTAGATAATAGTAAAATAAAAAAATAATATCTTTTTCAAATCAACAGATTTTCATAGAATATATTTGAATCAATCTATGATTATTGCTAGAAATACACAAATGCAAAGGAAACAAACTAAAGTTAATACGAGCTATGCAACCCCAATTTTGTATCTTCTACTCTTTTGGTATACACAAATGCAAAGGAAACAAACTAAAGTTAAAATACACAAACACAAAGAAAAAAGACAACATGACAAGCAGCCCCAATTTCTCAATTTTGTATCTTCTACTCTTTTGCTATGGAACCCCAAAGATTCCTTTTGAATAATTACAATCATTCTCAAAGCCACATTATAGTAAACAAATAAGCACTGATCTTCTCATTAATTCAATTTGAAACCAAAAAAATCGCTACAAAAATTTGAAATCTCTATCTTGTTTTTCAACCTAAAAGAAACCTCAAAGCTTTGAGATACCAATCGCCAGTGAAGACAAAACATCGATATACCGAGACATACATTACACTGAACATATGACATGGAGACATCCATCAATGCTTATTCAATTCCTATACCTAGTCATCATGCTTTTGTATTTTCTATCTGAAGGACCTTTTGTCAACTAAGAACCATCCAAGAATCAACAAAAAATTGTTGGAAGCAAGATCCGACCAAAAAATATAGTGAAGCACAAGTCACTTTTGTAAGATTACATATGCAATAGATGATAGAAAACCCATCATGGATAGTTATTCAAAGACATTTGTAATCAAAAGAAATTAAAAATCCTCCAGCCCATCACCAGTTGAATTGTCATCCTTTACAACACTAACGTGGTCATGGATATACTGCTCTCCAATTTTTCATCTTTTCCACTATGAGAAAAGGTCCCAGAAATACAAGTTCTCCAATCAATTAGCAAAAACACCAATGGAATGGCAATTCTAACTAATAAAATTTCACTTCAAGGACAAGTTCTCCAATCAACCAGCAATAAAGCTAATGGAACCACAATTCTTGCTACTAAAATTTCACATCGAAGAACAAGGGCTCCAATCAACTAGCAAAAAAGCCAATGGAATCGCAATTATTGCTCTCCCATTTTTCATTCTTTTCCAACTATAAAAAAAGGTCCCAGAAATGCAAGTTCTCCAATCACCTAGCAAAAAAAGCCAATGGAATTGCAATTTTAACTAGTAAAATTTCACTTCCAAGGACAAGTTCTCCAATCAACCAGCAAAAAGGCCAATGGAACCGCTACTAAAATCTCACTTCGAAGAACGAGGGCCCCAATAAAAGCCAATGGAATCACAATTATGACCTACGTAAGCCTAAAACATCTTGGAAAACAATCTACAGCCAACCTCGAGCCTACTTTAGAATTCATATTAGTGAGAGAGAACATGATTATTTACCTTCACAAATTCGAAAAATATGATGCTTCAACTCTTTCACTGCTTTCGTAAAGCTTCGACGTGAATCGAAGAGCTACTGAGAAAAATGCTTCGAGTTCGCTGCAAAAGAGTCGCGTGGGTGAATGGATGAGAAAGAAAAGGAGAGCGTAGGGTTTTCTGAAAATAGTTTTTATATAACGGATAAGATAAATCCTATTCGACCCTATCCCACCCTCCCTCGTATATTTTTATCCAGGCTATATCCCCCTTACAGCCGACCTTATCCTATCCTGGACAGTTACCAAACACAGGATAGGATAAAACATATCATATCCTGATTTTTATCCCGACGATCAAACATAACCTTATACAGTGGACATTTGTAGAAAGCTTTCACAAGATACCTAGGTTACACTTCAAATACTCGAGGGAGAGGGAGAGTTTATATGAAATATTCAGATTGCACTTTGGACATTCAAGGAATTTCTTGGTCCAAGAATAATCCTCCTGTGAAGCATGATCAAGAGGTTAAAAAGATAGGCAATTAATGCATATCTCAAGATTCATTCCTTTCGGTCTTATGATGGTTTTACCAAGTTTGCATCATCAAATTTCCATTGGGAAGAATGGTCGTCAAGACAATTTTCATATATAAAGGGGATTTTCTTGGAAATGCTAAATGAGAGACTTTCAGTAAGAAATGACTTTTCATTTACTCTCATTTAGAAAGACTATTTTGTACTGTCCATTGATACAAGAATATGAGAATCACACAAGCTTTACCTATCATCATTCTGACATTGGTCCAAGTATTCTCTCAAGCGGTACGACCTTATCAATCTAAGAGGATGTGACCGTAATGTAGGCTTGGTCAATAACTAAACAAAAAATAATTCAATTCATGGCTTTGAAAGGAATATTTTCATCTCATCATGTCAAGCCCTGAACCCAACGTGCTTGCAACATCCCACTTAGGTCGATAATAGTGCGACGTCCCATGACTCGTCGCTGACCTAGAGAAACACTAACGATCATGCACCAGTGAAAACAAAATCAAACACCTCATACAACAATTTAATTGTCATACCCCTTACTCCACCAAGCGCGAGCATCCCACCATAGGTCGAATTGGTGCGACGTCCTAGGACACGTCGCCGACCCAACGCCCAACGTAACAAAGATCAAAACACAAGCGAAAGCAACGTATATAAATGCTTATATACACTCGTACAATAAATTAGACAACCATGGATAGCACAACAATGGAAAATTATTTAGATTAAAAATATATACATTTCATTACTATAAGAATATATACAATATTTGTTTACAGGGAAAGAACAACAGGGAACCAACAAAACAGTGACCGCTAAGGTCAAAAAGGATCAGCAGTCAGGTTAGGGGTACTAAACTAAGGTGGAATTAATCAAAAAGTGCCAGTCCGACCTACTAGGCGGGGCTAACCTGGGGGATTCAGTCTGGGTCAAAACCAGAAGACTCTGAGGACGAAGAACTACCAGGAAACTCCTCCTCAGAATCTAATAAGACTAGCTCGGACTCAACCTCCGCAGCTTGGTCCTCCTCGTCCATATCCTCCGGTTCAGTTTCACCCATCTAGTCAATGTCCTGCTCCATAGGCTTGGGTTCATCGTTGGCTTCCATATCATCCATCTCCTAGACAACAGGTTCAGCTCCAGTACTCGAACTCCCATTAGACGACACCTCAGGACTAACCACTTCTCCATTAGGACATTGCAGTTCTACCGATCCTTGTCCATTAATCGGGAGATCAAAAGTACGAAGAGGTCCGTGCAAACCAATTGGACTCCTAATGTACCAAGTTACATACTCATGGCGCTCGGGGTACGCCTCTCCCACATCTACTAATATTAGGGTATGAAATCTAATATATACATCCCCATTTCCTAAGGGATGGTCGGTCGTCGTCCGCCCTAGTTGGCGCGGAACTACAAAATGTACTGGAGCATCAGGCATCTTCATGCCCGGGAGTTTGAAAAGAGTAGGTTTATACAACAATGAGATAAGCTCAGCGAGTAAAACCCCTAAACCTAAACTAGGTTAACATGCACCTCCTGACAGGAAAACCAAGCATATGTTACATAACAATTTCAATCAATTGACCTAGGCCCTTGGCCCTGATCAAGCATACAAATGACCCTGCAGATTAGGCATTTCATAACAATATTCACGGCGCATACGCGACACACTGGTCACACGTACACCACACGCATGCTCATGCTTAAAATGTATCTGTCTCATACACGCACATTAGCCACATACTCTGGCACACATTCACCATGCTCATGATTCGGCTCAAATGATGCACTCTGGCATACGGCTCATTTTAGCAATTTATAAACCGACTCGAAGGCCACGACTCGAAGGCCAACAAATATTCCGACTTGAAGGCCCATAATACTCCGCGGCCTGCACAGAAGTACATATGGCCCAGTGTCTCTAGCCCGCGTAAAACGCCTCAGGCGCAACACCGATCTCCTTAATCTTCCGGACAAACCGAGCATCGTCCCGCGTAAACACTTCAGGACGGCACGACCCGAAGGCCACAGTTATAAAACGACTCGAAGGCCCTTAGTGATCACACATGCATGCCATGCTTGCATCCTTGCATAATTTCTATCTCATGCCCATTCTCTGCACACGAAATGCATAACCATGCAACTTCCCGCACTCAGGTGATCACGCGATGCATAATGAGCACCAATTTCAATTATGGGCATGCACTCCAAGAATACCAACAGGTTCAATTGTGCCATAACATAAACAATCATCATTACATCGGCATGCCCAATTTCAATTAAACATAATTGAGCACGGCACATTATTTACGCATTTAGTGCACACAATCTTGCATAGTCAAGGCCCACTAATATCAAATCAACCTTGGCCAATAAATATACACACGTGCCATCACACAATTGAACTCAATCAAGTACCAATTAGTCATTGAATCGTTTAATTCGGACCATTCACAGCAATAATCCAATTAACCTCAACTTAGTCCATTTTAATCAAATTCGGATTCAAGGGGGATAGCCACCAAACAGCCATCATTAGGGTGTTAATCCACCTCCTAATCAGCCTATTTGCTCCCAAATATTCCATATAATCAGCCACCAATCATTGGACCTCAATTAAGCTTAATTCTCACTTAATTAACCTCTAAAATCACATAATCCTATCTAAAAATGCACATTAGTCCTAATTTAGGTTTATGAATTTATACTCACCTAATCTAAGCCGGTTCGACGGAAACAAGTGACCAATCGCCGGTGGACGGCAAGATCGGCGGCGGCGTTCCGACGGCATGAACGGTGGCGCGACGTATGGACGGTGGTGTACGGACGGCGACGAGAGGGAGAAAGGGAGAAAGAGAATGGTCGGTTGAGGATGATGGCGGTGAAACGACATGGCGGTGGTGTTTGGCAGACGGCGGCAGCGCTAGGCAACTCCGGCGTGAGTGGCCGAGAGGGGAAGAAGGCGCCAGCGAGAGGGGGAGAGAACAGGGAAGGGCCGGCCGATGAAAATGAAGAGGAAGAGAGAGTCAAAGTTGGTCTTTATTGTCATTAGTGGATGCCACTTGTCATCATCCTACCCACTTTGACCAACATGCCCTTAATCCAATGGCCTTGATTCATCTTAATCCAATAATTTAGGGGCCTTTTTATCTTTTAATAATGGTTGATAATTATCCACTTAATAATTAACATTAAATCCCCAAAAATCCTTAAAAATTCGGAATACTATAATTAGGCCTAAGGACAAAATGGTAATTTTTCGGTCCCGGGTCGAAATTCCAACTTTCGGCTATACCAACTTCAGATATGCGTGGCCACTTAAAAATGGTGTCGGCCACGAAAAATAGTTATTTACGCCCCCGAAAATCGGCTTCAAAGTTTGGAGGGCAAAATGGTAATTTTTCATTTTTGGGCCGAAGTTTCATTTTTCGATCGTAACAACTCCAAATATGCGTAGCCACCCTAAAACGGCATCGGCCTCGAAAATCGACATTGGAGTCCAGAGGAGTAAAATGGTAAATTTTCCAATTTCGGCCGAAATTTCAATTTTCGACTGTACTAGCCCTAAATGTATGTGGCCACACCAAAATGACATTAGCCACGAAAAATATTCGCATACGACTTCAGAAACCAACGTCAAGGTATGAAGAGGTAAAATCGTAATTTTTCACTTCTAGGCCAATTTCAATTTTTGACCATACCCACTCGAAACATGTGTGGCCACTCTAAAATGACATTGGCCTTGCAAAATAATCGCAAACGTCCATGAAATTTCGACATCAAAGTTCGGGTCCAATTTCGCGATCAAATTCGCTCATTTTAAAATTTTAGGGCCTCTCACTAACGGGCGGCTGTTTAGGAATTACGCATATCGACCTAGGGTTGTCTAAGTCGTGATGGCCTCAAGTTTCGGCAGGATGCGAGGAGTTATCACTAGTGCCGGAGGTCGCGATCATTCGGATTAAATTCGGGATTCGTTCGCCACGTGCACTCTCGATCGTGCGGAATCACATGCAATCCGCTCTTACATCGTTGGCTAAATCGAATCCGTCACTTCCCTAAGATCTGCTCACATTGGCCCAAAATATTTTCTCGGCGATTCTCGAAATCAGTGCCCAATTCGCGATTGAATCCCCAGTCCACGTATCGTTTTTCCTATTTAGCCATTCCCATTGAGTTAGTATCCGATGAGTGATCAGCTCTGGGCGAGACTTATTAAAATTAAACGAGAATTAATATACACTTTATTGGTCTCGGAAACGGGTTGAAATTCGGGATGTTACATTAATTACACTAGATAGTAGAGAACTCGCTTAAACACATAACAACAAACATGTTCATACACTTGGCATACTTGTAACATTTATTTACACGATCTTACACTAGGCCACTAACATCAAACCATGTTCATAAAAAAGGATCGGATGGTTGGGTTAGCCTAACTTCACTATCAAATGGAGCACACAACAAACGAGAGCATTAAATCTATCTTCAATCCCCGTTGTACTCTAGCGGTATCCCCGGTTCTTCCATAATGTCATGAGGCTCAGGGGTCTAAAAGGTTTATAATCAACTATGAGAACGAGTCTCAATAAGCGAACAACCTAAGCCCCTCATAGGCTAACGCGTACTCCCGGACAAGTCTAAGCACGAGATTCAAACAATCAACATGCCATGACAAACATAGACATTCCTACCTCATCTCGGAACATGCACAAGCCCCGCATGTTAGTCAAATCGTAATAATGCAGCAATAACTCACGAACACGTACAATTCCGGAATGACTTACACATGCACGTGTGCCAGTAATAATCCGAACATGATCACATCTCAATCTCAATACATTGCATACACCAATGCACAACACACACCCGCTCTAGCAATGCAAATCAGTTTACACGCCCACTAAATCATCCACGATTCCACCAATTAAAGCCATGAACACACATTCACAATCAGTCACTCCCTCACGTGCAACAACCACATCGAAAGGTTCTCGAGAGAGAGAAACCAAATTTGCACAAAATTAGGCTCAAAATTGGCAATTGGACAGTTATCGAAACTCTTTTGAAATAAATAGTAATTCGACTCCAAAAATTATGAATTTTGAATATGTCATTAAAAATCTCTTGACAAACATTTTTCATGGGGACACAAAGTCCAATTCCAAATGTAAACTGTTCTTTTTGTTACCCAAAATCAAATCGAAAATTAGCCCATCTAGGCAGACCATTTGGCCTTAGAAATCCCTTTCAATTAATATCCAAATCACCTTGGAAAACCTTAAAATTTTTATATGTCATAGAAACAATTGTCATTGACAACTTTCATGAAGGAAGTTTGTTGAAAAGGGGTCGAGAAAATTTTATAAAAATTTAGAAAGACACGCCAGTTGGGTAAACAGTAAATCCGACACAGTGGTAACGGTCGAAAAATAGACTTCCGAAAACCCCAAAAATGTCTCCAAGATGTTAGGATCAACTTCCATGAGGAACACTTCCTCAAATTTTGTCACGCCCAGTACCCTACGACACACAAACATCCCTACCTTGGTCGATATGCGCACGACGTCCTAGGAACCGTCGTCGACCCAACGCCCAAATCAGAGAACAAACACAAGCGGAAGCAAATTAAATAGATAACATCCTGACAATATAATTATGAGCCAAAGATAGCCAAACAACAATCAAACAATCAACACAGCCGAAAATATAAACACTTTATATATATCACTAACAAAAACTATTTTTACAATATTTACATACCTAAACCAAACTATATAAAGATCAAATCAAAAACAGCCACTGCTTGACAAAAAGGGGCTAGATGGTTGAGGTAAGTTTACTAAACCTACAGGGAGGGCTATTATCAAAAAGGAACAATCTCCATTCCTATCACTCCACCCTGTACTATAGCTCCCAGTCCGGATCTGAGGACTCAGTAGGATTATCTGATGACTCCTCGGATGCCTCCTCACTAGACTCTGACTCCTCCGACTCCGTGGCATGGGCTGCTGCTCGCTCGTCCTCTGAATCCATCTCTAGCTCTAGGTCTAGATACAGTCCTAACTCTTCATTTGATCCTACCTCTATATCCGAACCCAACTCAGCAACCTCTCCGTCCTCGTCCGAGTCCTGATCCATAGGCTCCGGCTCCTGCTTGACCTCCTCCTCGTCCATCGGCTTGGGGTCATCGTACTATACCCCGGGCCCCTTATTCATGACCATAGGCTCCTCGGCGGTTGGAAGATCCATAATCTCGCCATCAGCCATTTGGGGTATCATCATGTCACATCCTCAATTTCAATCCCTGAAAAATGTCTATGGTTTAAGTTTGATGGTTTTCCAATTGGAACAAAAATTTCTACTCTTGTTTTGGAAAACCGTATTTCGGATCCTTGGTACTCCTTCTTTTTGCTATTTTCGGGAGACTTTTGTGATCCGAATTTCCAAGCACTTTATTCTTGAAAGTTGTTCCAAACATCATAAAGTTTTATATACTTTAATTTCAGAATTTTCGGAGTTGATATGAGTAGTACAATGGCCTAATTTTCGGACCGTGTGAAATTGCCCAGAATGGGTATTTCGGTGATATTCACACCATCTTTATTTTTTACAAGCTTTTCTGGACCAATTTTGGAAACGTTTCCTTCATGAAAGTTGTTGAGAACTTCCTTTTCTATAATGTGTGTAAATTTGAAAATTTTCTGAGACGATTTGAATTCTGGACATAGCTTAATTTGAAAAACAAGAATTTTATTTCAGCGAACTGTTTTTAGTCTGTCTTTGAGCTACTAAAAATGGTGTTTACAAAGAGATTCAGATTTTGTGTTCTTCATGAAAAATGTTTATTAAGGGCTTGTTTATGACATATCCGAATTTGAGAATTTTCGAAGTTTATTTACTATATTTTCAAGTCCAATTTCGTGAACAGTGCAAAGCTGTTCGGTTTTGTCAAATTTCAAAGATTTATCAATTATTATATGAAAAATGTGGGAATTTCGACTTGTTGTCTTTTGGTGATATTTAAGGACATTCCCATGCCGAATCTCGGGTTGAATAAGATTTTTAGACATATTTTGTTATGGAAAACCCTCGGAAAAGTTTGAGATTTATTATAGTGCGGAGTTCGTTTTGGACGTTATGTGCGTATTTTCGTGAGATCCGTTTGGTCCGAATAAATTGGGATCGAATTCAGCCAATTAGAGAAAGTCCTAGAAAGTTTGACTAGGTTGAACCTTATCTATATCATCATTACCTTCATTTATTCCTTGGTCTTCTTTTTCAACAACCATTTATGAAGCCATTATGAGCCTTGGTCATCAAGAATTGACCAAGGGAGAGGGAGAGGAAGCCACGGCAGCTTGGGGAAGGGAGAGAGACCCACGGCCAAAGGGGTGAGGAGAGAGAGAAAGGAAGGAATTGGCCATTTTCATCATTTCACTTGACTTTTTGACTTAGATCATTAATGAAGGGATGATGCGCGCGCTTACCTCATCGTCCCGATGACACGTGCACATACCTCATACCCCCCTATGACATATGCGCACGCATCATCCAAAACCCAAGCTTTGCTTCCTTTATAAATAGAACCCTTTAGAAAGTTTTGGCTCACTTTTTCCACTTACATGAAATGACCAAGAGAGAGAGAGAGAGAGAGTGCTGAGATTTAGAGAGAGAGAGAAGAAGCCGAGAGCCAAGAGAGAGAAAGAAAATCCAAGAGAGAGAAAGAAAAGCCATTATCGAGAGTTATTGGAAACCGAGACCGTCACCTTTCCGCCCGTTCTCTACTCTTTAGTTCTTGTTTTATCAAGAGTAAGTGAGATTTTACTACCGGGAAATGACGTTGAAATACGTTGTATCACGAGCTTTCCCCTGTTCTCGGTTCTTGGTGTTCCGATGTTGTGTTCTCTATAACAAGTTTGCCTTGTTTCGTGTTTTTGCATGTTATCTAACACGAAATAGAAATCGAGACGCGACACACGAGGTAAACCGTGACTTAGCCATGCCTGGAATCCTTATTTTATGCTTGCTATGCCTGTTATTGTTTGATCGGCCACGGAAGTCGGTACAGTAAGAAATATTTCGTGTAATGACGATTGATATGTCCTCGCATGTTAGTAAAATTTCACTTGCTGAGTCTTCCCGACTCATCCCCCGTTGTTTTCCCTTTTTCAGGTTCGTAGGATGGTATCTTCCCCAGTCCACGTTGGCAATCCCGCGAAGTCGAGAGCTGAAATGCTCACCATGGTAAATGTCAGAAAGACCGCGCCTACCGTCAAATCACAATACTTGTGATGTTCGATGAGGGCCTAACGGACTTGGTGCCTCATCCGAGCGTAAGTTCAATGGTGCTTTGGCGGTGTGGGCGGGCCGGCTCCGGGATAGAGCCACGGATGGGATGTGAGATGGCCAGGCGGATGGGACCGAGGTGAAGGTGAAGAAGCGAGAAGCGAGAAGCGAGAAGCCGTAGTGGGTATAGGTTAACCCAAATCAAAATTTGCTAATTATAATCGGCAATGAAATATGTGTTGTTTGCCATGGCCCGAAGGGCTTGTAAAACATGTTTGCATGAATTATAAACATAAGATTTGCTCATGATGTTGCTTGTCCTATTTCCGCTATGTATTGATTATGATTGTCCCGAGTTATGCTTTCGCTTGTGTGCAAGAAAAGATAATAATGAACAGGACGTCACATTAATGACCCCAAGGTCGGGGCGTCACACATCACCCCACCTATATCTACTGGAACGTCGAAGGTCCTGAGGGGTCGTTCGATGTTTCCATCTGCATCTTTCAGGCACCAAGCCACGTACTTTTTGAGTCTGGTAAAAATATTCACCCATATTCACAAATACTACGGAGTGATATCTCATATATGCCTCCCCATTCCCAGCTGGGTATATTCTCGAAGTCGAATAGATCCATGTAGGGATCCCAAAAAGAGGTGGCAGCTTCGGCATGCTCAAGACTGGGGGTATGAAAAGTTGGGTTATTACAACCGTGAGACAAATCTCAGCGAGTATAACCCTTAAACCTAGGTTAGGCTAACATGCATTCTCCCGACAGCCATATCACAATCAACAAAGCAATACCAAACACAATCATCCTCCGACCTGGGTCCTCGAGCCCCAATCACTTACCTAGCTGACCCTACAAGTTAAACATCTCAACATACTAATCATTACACATACACGAACACACTATCCATACGCACGTCATACGCATGCTCATGCTCATCCGTGTTTGTATCACATGCCATTCACCGAGTCTCGCACCCTCGCACACCGGCCCGTGCATTTTTATGCATGCAAATGCTATTATCATGCCATGTCCATGTCCCGAATCACTAGCCCACACTAGCACACTGGCAAATGCTCAATTTATTAATTAATACGACCCGAAGGCCAACAATTGTTAATCCGACCCGAAGGCCCAAACACTCCGCGGCCAGCATGAAAACACATCACTTGGCCCAGTGTCTCTAGCCTGCTACAAAGTGCATGAGGCGCAATACTGATCTTCTTATGAACCAGAGCCTACTACAAAGTGCATGAGGTTGGTCGTCTTCCGGATGTACCGGGCATCATCCTGCTACAAAGTGCATGAGGATGGCACACCCCGCGTAATACTCGTCAAGGCGAAATGTGATTACACAAACACACACAGCCAGTTATTATCTGAACCCCGCGTAAAACGTATCATGGTATTTTAAGTGATCATATGCTCATGTCAAGCACGCATTCTCGCACAATTTCGTCACACGCCTCATTATCGGCATACCCAATGCGTGGCCATGAAATGCAACATAGTACAACATGAGCATCAGTAAGACACAAACACTCAGTCAAATCAAAATCACCACACAGTGCCCAATTCACAAACGACATGCTCACTTGGCCAAATATTATCGAGCGGTCCAATACACGCTTCACAATTCAATTCTCAGTACAAGCCATCAATTGGCCAATCACACTCCGCACGGTTCGGTCATGTGAACACACAGCATGTCATAATACAATTGAGCATAAATCAGCCATTAATCAATCAGTCCGGCAATTCCTGGCAATACGGCAACATATACCGCAGTTGGTCAATTTTGGTCCGCCGACAATCCCACATGGACAGCCACTATTTGGCATGTCCTCAGCCTCAAATCACCTTCATTTCAGCCTATAAATCTGTCCTAATCCACATATCGATAACCTCCCCCAATCGGTTTATCAATTTTTCCCAATATTCACTAACAGTACACAAACTAATCTAGAAAACGCACTATTAGTCCTAATCCTGGTTTAGGAGATACACTCACTTAATCCAACTTCACGACGACGAGGAACGGCGGCCGATCACCTGTGAACGGTGGAATCGGCAGCGGCGCTCCGGCGGTGACGTACGGACGGCGGCATATGGACAGTTGTACGGATGGCGACGTACGGATGGCTGAAGTGTCATGGCAACAGCAACTCGGCTGTTCAAGCTCCGGCGCGGCGGCGGTGAAGCTCCGGCGAACGGCGGTTTTGTGTGGCCAGGAGGAAAAGGAAACGAAAGAGAGAGAGAGAGAGAGAGAGAGAGAGAGAGAGAGAGAGAAGATGGTCGGACGAGTGGATGGTGGTGGTGAGGTGTGGACGGCGGTGGCAACACGGCGGCCGGTGGATGGTGGCTCCACGAATAGCGAAAGGCAATCGGCGGAGGAAGATGGTCGGACGGGAGAGGAGGAGAAGATGGTGGCCGAATGGGGAGGAGGGAGAGAGAGCGGGTCAAAGCTGGTCAATTATAGTGGCTGGTGGGCGCCACATGTCGCGATCCTACGCAATCTTCTCATTTTGCCCTCGATCCAACGGTCATCATTCGTCCTTATCCAATAATTGATGGGCAAAAGGGTCATTAGTCTCAATAATTGAGCTGAAAAATTAGACTTAATTAATCCAAAATCACCCCAAAATTCGGAGCTCAAAATAGCCCAGGGGCAAAACGGTCATTTTTCCAGTCCTAAGTCGAAATTTCATTTTTCACCCGTACCAATCCCAAATGTGTGTGGCCACTCAAAAATGGTGTTGGCCAAGCAAAATAGTCACTTATGCCCTCAGAAATCGACGTCAGGGTCCAGAGGGGCAAAATCGTCATTTTTCACTTCCGGGCTGAAATTCCATTTTTCAATCGTAACTACTCCAAATCCGCATGGCCAACATAATATGACGTCGGAATATCAAAAATAGTCTCTTAATTCCTCAAAAATCGACACCGAAATCCGAGTCTAATTTCGTGATCAAAACTCGCTAGATTTTAAATTTCGGGGTCTCTTACTAACGGGTGGCTGTTTAGGGGTTACGTGTATCGACCTAGGGTTATCCGAGTCATGACAGTCCCGATCATTGAGAGGATGAGAAATTACCACTAGTTCTAGAGGTAGCGATCGTTTAGTTCAAGTTTAGGACTGGTTGGCCACGTGCACTTTCGGTCGTGTAGAATCACCTGCGATCCGATTGTACATCGTTGGCCTTGGCCAAATCAAATTTATCACTTTTCCAAAGATTAACCCACGTCGGCCCAAAATATTCCCTCATCATTTCTCGTGATCAGTGCCCAATTCATGATCGGATCCCTGGTCCACGTACCATTTTTCCAGTTAGCCATACCCCATTGGTTAGTATCCCAAGAGTAATCAGCTATGGATGAGACTTAACGCATAGCAACAACGAATCTGAGAATCCACCAACATGAACCATTCAGCAATTCAAGCTTGTCTAACCACTAAACTAACTATCCACAGCCATGAATCAGCCCCTAACATGTCCATTAATAACCCCTTAGCCTAGTTAAGGATTAAGAAGCCACTTACTAGGAGCTTAAGCTTGAGATTAGCAAGATTAGCCCAGCAAGCAACTGTCGTTCCGGTGGTTGGAACGACAGAACGGCAGTGGCTTTGGTCACAGCGGTTCACAGCTGAGGCGAGCACAAGCCGGTGGTCACGATGAGGGATGGTGTTGACTTTGGTGGTGGCTGGTGAGGCCAGAAAACTGCAAGGAAAGAGAGGGAAAAGAGAGAGTGGTGGTGGTGTACAGCAGAATCGGCAACTAGTGGCTATTTTGGTAGCTTCACGGCGGCATCACGATGGCTGGAACAGCTGCTAGTCGAGCAAGGTGAGGGGGAGAGGGAGCTTTGGCCGAAAATGGAGGGAGAGTGAGAGAGAGAATGAATGAAAGAGAAAAAGAAGACTTGATCAGATTTTTCCATATCAGATTTTTCCACTAACCCCACTAAAAACCCCATCACTCACCCCACTCACACATCCAAGGCTCACATTCCACCCTCTTCCCCATGCCAAGATCCAAGAGCCCCTAATATTCCTCTCCAATATTTCCCAAAATTCCTAAATGGCAATCAAAATAAAAAGACAAGATGGGGAGGGGCAGATTGTTCCAAGATTTTCGGCCAAAGGAGGCAAAGCCCATATGTCCAAATTGCCCTTCAACCTTTCAAATGAATTCAAATAATCCCAAGGGCAAAATGGTCATTTTTCACTCCCGATCCAAATTTCACTTTTCCGACAAATTCGAGTGGTCTTAAGGTTAGCCACGCCAAATGCGACATTGTCTAATGAATTAGTCGTGGCTTTCAAGAAATTCGATTCTCAAGTCCGGATTCCAAGTAATGGTCAAATTCGATTAAATGCAATTTTAATGTATCTCAAACTAACGGACGGCTTTTAAGAATTATGCGTATCGACTCATGATCGATTCGATATTGGGCCATATCTAAGTTTACTCAAGCCATGGCGACCTCGGCGCCATGTAATTGCAAGGGTCAATCACTAGTTCCAATCGACATGATCGTTCGGATTAGGTTTAGGATCGTTTAAAATTCATACAATAGTCAAGCGAATTCACCCACGATCCAATTATACAATATTTGCGAATTGTTCCATAACCATCTTTGGATTGGTCTATAATAGCCCAAATATCTTCTCGTCAATCATTATGGTCAGAGTGTCGATTCACGGTCAAGTTCTTAGGTCCACGTACTTAATTCTTAGTTAGCCATTCCCCAATGGTTTGTCTTCTCCAGAGTAATCAATTCCGAGTGAGATTTAACTAAAGTGTATCGAAGATACAATCAATTTATAAATCCCGAAAAACAAGTCGAATTTCAGAATGTCACACATCATCTCTGTCGAGTTTACAAGTCAAGAACCCCGCCGAATGAGATTGAAACAATTTTGCTCGCATTTCTTCGGGCGAAACTTATTAACATCAAAATTCCTATGTTAATCCAAGTGCCCTAATCTAAAGAGACTTTATGAGGGATGTAACCTAGGCTCAATAATGGGTTGAGAAACAAAAGAATTTGTTAGGCTCAAAGATTTTTCATTGAAGAGGTGTAAAAGTTGGTGATCATTTTGGGATTGTCTTTGGTCTTTATCTTCGTCAGGGTTTGTTTTCTCACGTAGATGCTTCATTGGCCATGAGAGTCTGACATTGACTTTTCAAACTCGTGAGACGACCACTGCTCCACTAGGTATAGTATATTCGCAAATTTGGGTCATCGGCCCCAACATAATTTTTCCACATTTTCTTCCACACATTTTTTTTAGCTCTCTCATGGACTAGCTAGACTCTAACAACTCGGCATTTTGTACTTTTGGGGTCCTCGTCATCGATCGATGTTCCAAACACACTATCTCAATTATGGCGGCGTGATTGCCTTGCCCCAATGTGGGGTATGATCACCAAATGGGTTTGTGAAATAATTTGCAATGCAAGGGATAAAACTGTCTATGATAGAGAAAGAAATGCTCTTCATAATCTTGAGACACTTAAATTCTCATCTGGGTTCATATGTAATAAAGATACTCAAAGATAGTTTGCTTGCCAAAAGTGCCCAAGCTGGCAAAGGTGATATAAGATCAGGGCATGTCTCAATCCCGAAGGCAAAGGTGATATAAGATCAGGGCTTTAGGTATGGATTGCACCAAGGACAGGTCCACTTTGTTCTTCCTTATGCTGATATCACGTTCTAGAAGTTCACCGAATGGATGATGTTCTCGTGAGATGCATAAAATAATACACAACAAGAAGTCTACCTCCATTGCTTGGCGCCTAAAACGACCAATCTGTTTCTGTGCTACCAGAAGACAAACATCAAAGATCAATAAAAAAGCTATCATCACTAGGACGATATATAAATGGTTTGAAAATTATGTGCGTGCTTTCTAGCAAGTCAATAACTGTGTTAACAAGATTTTTTAAAACAAAGAAAAAATCCTCACTTTTATCCTTGAGTATATTGTAGGTCTATTTTCCAAAACTATTAGAGCAATTAAATTTTCAAATAAACCTTATTTTGAAAATTTTGAAGATAAGCTTTCCGTAAATGCAAAAATTGCATCAATTGAATGTTGCACGAAAAAAATTGGGTCTACTAATTTTTTTTGCAAGGTTGATTCTTAATTTTAACTACAAAAATTACGCACCTGCTTTCTAGTGAGTCAAGAACCATGTTAATAAGATTTAAAACAAGAAAAATATACTACTTTTCTTCATGATTGCTCTTTAGATATATTTTCAAAACATTGTATCAACTAAATTTTCTCCAACACCATATTTTGAAAAGTTCGAATGATAAGATTTCTGTAAATACAAAAATCAAGTTGATTGAGCCCCTATTCAAGAGTGTAGATGCTTGACACCGAAAGGTCATAGGAGCCCCTATTCAAGAGTGGCCGTTGTTGACACCTGATTTTTAGCCAACGCGTCATAGAAGTAAAAATATTAAGATTATGGTTTACAATCGCAACAAAACCCATTTCTCAACTAAATAGAGTCATTTAGAATTTGAATTAGCATTAACCATTCATTTTATAGCTTTTTGCACTTTATGTCAAAAAGTCAAAATATTGACTTTTAAATTGACTTTCGGTCAAACTTTGACCAAAAACTTAACCCTAAGTTAAAATTTGGTTTTTTGCATAGAAAACCCCAAAATGGTGTCAATTTCACTTTTGCATTGTCAATTTTCAAAAAAATCATAGTTTGACTCATTAATTGACATTTTAGTGACTAATCACCAAAATTTTGACCTTTTATCCAAAAAAAATTGAAAAAATTCAAAACCCTTAAGTCAACTCCTTTTTATCTTAATTTCACTTTAGCATTATCAATTTTACAAAAATCTATTTAGAATCAACTTTTCTGCAATTTGTGAAATTTGGTTCAAATCGGCCAAAAATAAAATTATTTCATTTCTAGTCATTTTTTAAGATAGTCTCATTCACGACATTTGATCTAGAGGTTGTCTTATATTCAATTTTCAAATCAATTTTAGAATTCCGAGCTAAGGGTGAAAACTCCAAATTTGAGCCCTAATTAGGTTTTGGTTGGTTTTTCATGATTTGCACAATTAAGGTGCAGATGAACTTAATTTCTTATATGCAACTTAAATCCAAAATCAATTTTGAAAAATTCACATGAATTTGAGTCAATTTGATCAATTAAGCTAGTTAAAACCAAGGTAGATTGATCCAATTGAGGTAATTCAACTTGAGCCACTCTTATCTAGGGTTTAATTTGGTGAATTGAGTTTCAATTTGACGATTAAACCCCAATTTCCTTTTGGGGTTTTGTTCAAGCTAATACGTTGAAGTCAATTAGGGCTCCGTAGGATGTTTTAAACCCATTTGATGGAGTTAATTGATTACTTTTCAAATCAATTGCACTCAATTGAAATCAACTTTATCGATTAAGGACAAAACTTGTGAAAATTGCATCAATTGATTGAAAAGCCCCAATTTGTGTGATACAATGCAATTGAGATGAAATTGGCATCACCCATGATATAATTCATCCAATTGAGATGTTGGAAATGCATTTAATTGACTTTAATTGATCGGATTTGAGTTGTGTTACTTCAATTTGATCCGTACTTTTTGACAATTGGATAGAAATACTTTGCAATTAGGTCCCCAATAGAACAAATTAAATCAAATTGCATAAATGTTTTGCAATTGAACCTGCCAAACCAGTCCAAGCCGGC